>JANSME010000002.1:0-2400000 GCA_029299165.1 Ophiostoma himal-ulmi | reverse complement strand
TTTATATACTTTTGATTTGTCGAGCATCTACTCTAGAGCTGCCCGGATGCTACCTTTGAAATCAAAATCCCCAAGTCTTCTTCCAATAAGGATCAGCTTGCTCGACTCTGGTGCTGCCGCTTCCGTAGCCTGGCTCTCTGTTGCTACCGCCGCTTCTTCTGCGGGGGACGAGGCCGGGGCTGCAAAGATCTCAAAGAGTTCCCGCACACCTTGGACCACCTTGACGTTGCCATTGGAGAGTACAAGCCGGCCTTTTGTGCGGTGAATTTCAAAACTGGACGGGCTGTTGCGGCCACCAAGCTTTGGACCGCCTTTGACTGGATTTGGCAGCTGGCTCTCCCAGAGCACAGAGCGCAACCATTCGTCGACTTTGCCCACGTGGGACGGCTCGAGCACGCCGAGGTCAATGGCTTGTGTTGATATTGACTGCGTTTTGATGTTAGATACTTGGCTTAGACGGTGTGGTAATTGGCCGTTGGACAAATGCCGTGGTGTGGCACGGGGCGGATGTGTTAAGCACAGGTTATGATCCAAACGAGATGGGATATGGGAGACCGGTGGCACGTACAGGGTCCAAGTGGCTGTGATATGTCTGGTTAACAGCTCGCTCTACAGCCTCGGCAGTTTCGTAGGCATGCAGGTCGAGCAATACACCTTCCAGCTGCGGCACGGTGCTCTGGGTAGTGACATGAATTTTGGCAAGACCGTTGATGGATTGGATGCGTTCCCGCACTCGTGCCAGCTCCTCGTCGGTGACAAGGTCGGCTTTGTTGATCACAATGACGTCGGCATGCGAAATCTGCACATGAGCAGTTGTCATCAGCGGCCCGTGCTCGTCGGCATGGTTGTGCTCGCTGGTATGATCGGTGCCCTCGGGCTCGTCCAGGCTGCGGAGGATATTCTTGGCGTCCACGAGGGTTACGACGCCGTCGAGGAAGATGGTGCTGCCAAGGCCGTCGTCCATCCAGAACAAGGGCGCAATATTTCCAGGATCAGCCAGACCAGTGGTTTCCAGCAGGATATAGTCAAACTTTCCCTTCTTTGTCATTAGCGACTCGATAGCATTGACACCAGTGTCTCTGTGATGCAGTTAGTACGATGTTGCACGTTCTTGATTCTTGGAGGGGGACTCGCTTTACTGAGCAGCAGATACAGCCGTTTCCGACATCCAACCACTCCTCGACGGCCTCGCCGTTTCTGTTTATTGTCAAAGACTTTTCAATATCCAGGGCTGTTGAGTTAGCTGTGCCCTGGTGAAGGTGAAGCGAGGGAGAGGGTGGGGGCGAGGGGGGTTGCACAAACTTACAATCACCAAACTCTGTCCGGGCAGATCTGTCAGTATCTCAACACAAAAACACCATAAGAGTTGTAGCTGATGACGTTTCCATGATATATGAATATTGTATGACCTACCATTCATGATGACAGCAATCTTCTTGCCGTGCTCAGCTGTCAGGATGTAATTCAACAATGTCGTCTTGCCGGCTCCAAGATAGCCTGTTCGCGTTAATATCTGTCATGCATAAGCAATATATGATTTGCATTGCAGAACTCACCAGTGACGATCGTCAAAGGTACCTTGGGCCCGCTCTCAACCTCCTCGTCATCGCTTTGCACATCGTTCACCTCGGGTTTGGTATCGATGAGGACAGGAGGCAAATCGTCGTCGTCTTGGTCCATTTTGCTGTTATTGATCTGAACGTGATGTGGTTGACTTTAGAGTGCTGAGAGAATATAAAACTCTCAAGATTATAGTCCAGGTAAACAAATAACTTTTAAAAAAGATTATCGCAGTTGTCGCCTCCTAATGTACGCCCTGCAAGTGACACTTGAGAATGAGAGGTTCACTGTAGAGCCTGTTATGCACGATTATATAATATGTGTCCCCGCATTAGCGCCTTGTGGCAGCCGTCGTTGGCTGGGCGGGCTGCGCTAGCACAATTAGTCATTTGTTTGCGTCTAGGAGAGCTCTCCGTAACGGGCCAATCAGAGAGTGACAGGGTCCTTCCTGCCAGCCAGCCAAGAACCAGCTACGCATCGCAAACCCCTGGCAAGCTGGCAGGACAGGGCGGGAAGGAACGAGCTGTCAACCTGATTACGAGTTAGGGAAAGGGACCAGCATCTCCAGCGCTTGCGGACAACGAGGCATCCACCCTTTTTTTTTCACCTCTTTTTATCGCTGCATACACGACACGCAACCACGCACTGCAACTGGACAAAAGCTCAAAAAGCTACTGGGCTTGCTGCTATCCATAAACACTGCAGACTGCACAACAAAAAATAGCACCCAACTACAGGGCGACAAACAACAAAACCCAACGAGAGCCAGCGTTGCGAAGAAGCTTTGACGGGCCGACCTCACAGCAGCGACTACTTGAAAATACCACTTTTCTTTTCCTCTCTTTCCAAAGCCTAGCACTGCCCACGATGGCGCTCCCACCGACCTCGCCTCGGTTGCCCAGTCCGCCACCTGCGGCTGAGATCCAGATTGGGCCCAAGTCGCCGGCCATGTCGGGCGCTACTCTGGCGCAGCAGCAGATGGAACTGCATATGGAGCAGACGATACTGGATGCCAACTCCAAGCGCCGCATCCATCCGGGCACGCGCGCTTCCGACTTTGCTGCCGGACCGCCGCTTGTCCCGTTAAACGAGGTGCGCCCTTACAACCCATGCACAACATAGAGCTCTGCTAACTCTTCTTCTACAGCTTGACTCGGCCTTTCAGCTCCAGGAGCATCTCTCTGCTCTCCACTACCACCATACAGCAAACAACACCCAAGCCATTACTCGCGACACTGCCCTCCTGCTTGCCCAGGCACCTGCCGGAACCGACCGCACACTCTGGCTCTACGAGCTCTGCCGATTCCTTATTGCGCAGTGCAACAGCCTCATCATTGGGTTTCTGTTCGACACGCCTCCCTGCAGCGCCGCCACGTGTCCCGAGATGCGCGCATCCGAGTGGCAGTTTCTGTGCGCCGTGCACGAGCAGCCGCGGTCTTGTTGTGCCATTGACTACTGCTGCCACACGCTCGACTGGGCCGCCAATGTTGTCACAAATCCAAAGATCTTCCCTAGCCGGTTTGCCTTTGCAGACCAGCACGACAAGAACGCAGCCATGAAGAACCTCATTAACGTGTTCCGCCGCCTGCACCGCATCTTTGCTCATGCGTGGTTCCAACACCGCGGCGTCTTCTGGTCTGTCGAGGGCCAGACTGGCCTCTACGTCTTCTTCAAGACCGTTTGCGACATGTACGATCTACTCCCTGCCGAGAATTACAAGCTGCCCCCTGAGGCCGAGGGTTTAGATGCGTCCGGATCCTTTGCCACCAGTGGCGTTCTTGACCTCGGCAGTGGTATAGCCACGGCCAAGACAGGCGCCAATGCGGAGAATACGCCGGGCCTGATACCAATGGCTGCTATTACGGACAGAAAGGGCATGGGCTTCACTGCTGGTGTCCTCAACCATCGGCCAGGATCGGGCTCCAGCAGCACCAACAGCCTAGGAACCGAGCTGCTCAGCGGCGAGAATTCGATTGGTCGCACCAACACGCGGCGGCACATCCGCAGCAGCCCATCAACAGGCAGTGCTGTAACAACCGTCTTGGAGCAGGATGAGGATAGCAACTCATCATCACCCTTTGCGCCATCGCGCCCCCTGACCATTCTCCAGCACGCGGACCGGCTATCAGCACCAGTATCCAAAGGAGCAGCAGTGCCGGCATCGGTGCCCACACCACCCATCTCTCAAGAACCTAGCGATGATGCTGCTGAACCCAAGGCGTCTGTAGCTGAAGTTGAAGTTAAAGGGTCAGTTGATGACGCAGGACCTGCCGAGGAGCCTGCTATAATTGTTGAGGCTACTAAAGACGAGGAGGCGGTCACTACAGAGGAGGCACTACCAGAAGGGAATATGTCGGAAGCACCAGCACCGGCAACAGAAGCAGAAGCAGAAGCAGAAACAGAAGCTGAAGCAGAAGCTGAAGTCGAGGCAGAGGCACAGGCAGAGCCAGAAGCAGACAAAGACACGCCGGCTACTGCCGAGGAGCCTGTGACAGAAACTGCTGACAAGGACGCGGAAGCAACCGAGTCTAGCTCTGAAGAGTCTGCCGAGGTTTCCACGGAGGAAACAAAGGGCGACGTGACGGACGCTGAGGCAGATACTGCTGACAACACAACCACCGAAGCCGAGGCCGAGGCCAAGTCCGAATCTGCCAGCAACGACAGCCCTGCAGCGTCAGGCGGCAAGGAGGAGGCTGACAAACCAAGTACCACGGCCAAGGCCGTGCTAACAGATGAATAGGAGACCGTGCAAGGGTCGGGGGTCATATATACATTTTAGAAGGATTCATTTTCTTTGTCTTTTCCTTCTTTTTCCTTGCTCTTTCTTTTCTTTTCTTCTAAACTGTCGTTTCATCACATTTTACTGTATCCATATACATTGGCGTTTGTGCTGATCATATTCGTTTGAATTTAAAATAACTAGCTAATTATTGTTTGTGCTAACGACAGGTTATATTGGCCCAGCGTCAATGATCCGTCTTAAGACCGATGATGTATTCAAAAGAGACTTTCTTTCTCGAAACAAAACATATAGAGAAGATATGAGATTCATATATCACCAGTTGCATCAAAAATATACCCTGCAATACAAGCCTCGACAGCACAAAAAAATGGTCCCGGAGAGGCTCGAACTCTCGACTTTCGCATTTATTTCTCGAGAAGAAATATTAGTACGATGCGCTAACCAACTGCACCACGGAACCCGTCGTTGTTGATCGTGTTGTTGGCGCTCCGAGCCGGATCTACAGTACTTATATGCTGTTATTCGACGACAGTTGATAAGAAGATGCCATGATCTACAGAACGTGGCAGGTAGGTGAAGCGCTGACAGCATTTCAGATCATACGAGAGAGAGATAGGTGAACATCATGATTACATAAGCACACGTCGATCAAAACCTGAGATGACACACGTTTAAAGCATTCTATAACATACAAAATATAAAACAGTTACTCGCCTCGGGCCTCCCGCCGCCTTTGCTGCCGCTGCCGATGCCCCGGCTCCCCTGTGACGTATACTTTTGTTTTCCAGGTTCAAACGCCGTGGCTTTAAATGCAATAAAAAGAGAAACAGGAATAACGAGAAGAGAAAGAGAGAAAGAAAAAGAAAAATGGGAAGAAAAGTGACATGAGATTTGAGATGACGAATCAAGAGACAGAAAGTAGCAAGCAAGAAGAAACAACAGATGGAAGATAATAACATCAAAATTCACCCAGATCCGAGCATAAACACAAACGACAAATTAACAGACAAGTTTGCCTCTAGTCATCAAACTTGACACCGTTACGGGCGTTGGTGTCGATGAAGCCGCCGCGGTAGCTGCCCTTCTTCTTCTTGTTCTTCTCCTTGGTGAAGCCCTTGCCGCGAGTGACAATTAGGTCCTCATGAGCCTTGCGGCCCCAGTCGTGTGCGTTGAACTCGTTGGACGAGAAGCGCGGATCGACCCAGGTGTCCTTGCTGATGCGCGAGAACCGCTCGCCAGCCTGCTTGGGCTCATTCTTCTTGCCGCGGTTGTTGAGCTTCAGGGCCGGGTCGGGAGGGAAGGGAGGGAACTTGGGCTCGTTGGATGCCACCAGATCGGGCGAGGCCTGACCGACAACAGTGGCTGAGGTCTCGGAGCCGTTCTTCTCGGGCGAAGTAAGGCGCTCCTTGGTCTTGTCCTTCTTGGTCTTCTTGGACGACTTCTTGGCGTCAGAGTCGCCGTCCGAAGATTCGGACGAAGACGACGAGCTGTCGCTACTGCTGCTGCTAGAGTCGGGCAGAGGAACGTTGGCGGCCGCTGCAACCTCGGACGTGGCGTCGCTATCAGAGTCGCTGTCGCTGTCGGAGGAAGAGTCGCTGTCTGACGACGAGGAGTCGGATGAAGAGTCACTGTCAGAAGAGGAAGAGTCAGACGAGGACTCATCAGAGGAAGACTCGTCTGACGAAGAGCTTTCCTCGGAGCTGCTGCTGTCAGAAGACGACTCAGAGGAGGAAGCCGAGGAAGAAGAAGACGAGGAAGAGTCCTCCTTTTTGGTCAGCTTAGCCTTCTTCTGCTTGCGCTTGCCGTCATCCGAAGAGTCGCTGTCGGAGCTCGAGGAATCCGACGACGAAGAAGAGTCGGAGTCAGACGAAGAGCTGCTGGACGACACGGAAGCCTTGCGCTTGCGCGGGTTGGGGGTGGCAGCGGCAACGACGGCAGCAGCAACGGGGGCGGGGGCGGGAGGAGCCTTCTTGGTCTTGGACTTGGCAGCCTCAGATTCAGAGTCACTATCGCTGTCGGAAGACGACGAAGATGAAGACGAAGACGAAGAGCTGCTGCTGGACGAGTCGCTATCGGGCTCGGCATCCTTCATGTCGACGTCACCAAACTCTTCCTTCTTTGCCTTCTTGGCATACTTCTTGGCCTTGGGCTTCTCCTCCTCATCGCTGCTGTCACTAGCGTCGCCATCCTCCTTCTCATCATCGCTCTCACTGCCGCTGTCGCTGCTGCTGGAGCTATCGCTGTCACTGTCACTGCCACTGTCACTAGAGCTAGAGCTGTCGTCTTCGGCCTTGGCCTTGACCTCAGCCTTGACCTTGTCAAAGACACCCTCCAGAGATTGACCGGGAGCAGGCGACTTGGGCCAGCCCTTGGCCTCAAGCTGCTGCTTGAAGGCGTTGTGGGCATCGGGAAAATCATTTTTGGATAGGAAGGTCTCGACCAGGCCCAGCAGCTCAGGTGCAGGCGAGGCAACCTCGGCGGCGGTCGACGAAGAGGCCTTCTTGGGGGTGCTCTTGCTATCCTTCTTGGAGACCTTCTTGGTCTCCTTCTTGGAGACCTTGTCACTTTTGCCCATCTTGTCGATTTTGGACGCGGTGGCCGGGGTTGATGTCGATGTCGATGTCGATGTAGTGTTTGTCGATGCGACGGCAGATTTCGAGAATAGCCAAGCAGGGGGGGCGCCGGACATGAAGACGAATAGCCGCGGTTGAAACAAGGAGTCGAAGGTATTAACAGAAATGGAAAGAGCGTGAGCCACAGGCTAAAAAGAGACTCGAGGACCAGGCTGGGAAAGTTGGGTATATTGGGCACTTTTTACTCGGTTGCTCCTTCCTCTTACACTGACTGGTCGCAAAGGAAAGAGCAGAAAAAAATATGGCAGAATATGTGGCAGAACTGTGGCAGAAAGACGCTGAAGGGTAAATTTTTATTCACCGCCCTGGCAGAAAAAAGTTGGGGAATTTTTTTTCGGGTCGAGGCTGGCCTAGGATTTAAATGGGGCGCGGTAACAAAGTCACGATTGTGTCAGCGTGTGCAATCGCATCGTATCACATCACAGCACAGTACACGAAACGGTGATGTATTTGGGAATGACAGTTGAAACAACTTTTATACCGTTCAAATAATTATTAAAAATATATTAGAATATAAATACTTATTTAATTAGACTCGACTGTTCATGTGGACCGTGATGTCCCGTTGTTGTCGTCTAATTCAACTTATCTTGTCTCCCGTCTCCCGTATTTTGGATCGCGTTTGTTTATGCGTGTTGAGATTATGAATCAAGATTTAAGACGTGATAATTTTATGTATTGAGGTTATGTACGGCGAAAATGGGTATGATCAGAAAAACGATATTATGCATCCACCACTTTCATCATCTTGAAATTAAAGTCATTGAAAAATAAAGCAAGTAGATACACAAATACAAAACGAGACAATAGAGCGTGAAATGAGGCCCCAATCATGTCGAAGCCTGAGCGACAGGGACCGAGACTACTGTCGGGCGGAAACCGATACCGGGAATACGGCTGCGCAGTGCCAGCGACGACAAGACCACAGATATGGAACTAAGTGCCATGGCCAACGACGCCCATACCGGGTCGAGGCGCACATGACTCATGCCGGATGTCCGGATAGGGTAGAGAGCACCGGCAGCAATGGGCACGGCGACCACGTTGTACACGAGAGCCCAGCCAAAGTTGATTGCTATCCGCCGGAACACGGTGCGACTGAGTTCGAGAAGAGTGACGACGGACTGCAGATTGGACTGCACGAGCACAAAGTCGGCACTAGAAATGGCCACATCCGAGCCCGAGCCAACAGCGATACCAACATCGGCCTGCGTAAGAGCAGGAGAGTCGTTGATGCCGTCGCCTACCATGGCCACGACAGCACGACGGCCGTTGGACGTTGACTGGGACTGAGACGGGAAAGGGCTAGCACCCTCGGCCTTGGCCTTGACTGGCCGACCAAACATGGTCGTATGCGCCTGGAGTGAGGATTGCAGGTGCTGGATCTTGGTGGCCTTCTCGGTGGGAAGCACTTCAGCAATCACCTGGTCGGCCGGAATACCCAGCTGTCGGGCCACCGCTGCAGCAGTCACGGCATTGTCGCCACTCAGCATGTAGACAAGAACGCCACGAGCCTGCAGTGCGGCAAGAATGGAGGCTGCCTCGGGGCGCACAGGATCAGAAATGGACATGGCTGCTGACAAGACCCAGCCCTGGCCTTCGGAAGCACCTGTATCAAGTGGGCGTGTGGCAGCCACAGCCACCGACTTGGCTTCGGTCTTCCACTTTTGAAGCAGGGTAGTAGCGTGGTCTGAGACCGAAACGGCAAAGTCCTTCATGAGAGCCTCGTTGCCGACAATGATCTCAAATGACCGGTCGCGGCCGGCCTGGTTATTATAGGTAGCACGCATACCACGACCGGCAATTTCCTTGAGATCATCTGCCTGACCACGGCGGCTGGAGGCTCCATTATTGGCTGCACAGAAGCTGACAATGGCCTTGGCAATAGGATGCCCGCTGTTCTCTTCGACGGCTCTGAGGCCGGCAAACAGATCGGAGATTATGTTGACCAAAGCGGAGTCAGAACCGTCAATAACGTTGCCGGTGCTGTCAAACACAGCAGAGTCTGTGACAGTCGGTTCACCACCCATGGTGAGGGTGCCTGTCTTGTCAAAGACGACACAGTCAATGCGGCTGGCTTTTTCAAAGGCTTCACCACCACCCTTGGCAAGAATACCGTACTTGGCAGCCATACCGCCGGCGACAAAAATGGCCGTGGGAGCTGCAAGGCCCAGACCACAGGGGCAAGCAACGACAAAAACAGAGATGGCAAATTGGAGAGAAAATGCAACCCAGCCACCGGAGCTGACGTCGAGGTAGTGGCCCGGAATCCTCCCACTTAGGCCGAGAGAGAGCCAGATGACCCAAGTCGAGATGGCCACCAGCGTGACAACGGGGACAAAATATGTGGTCAGAAGATCAGCAATCTGCTCCATGGGTGCGCGCTTGGTCTGCCCCTCGCGCACGACAGCCACAATCTGGTCCAGCATCGAGGTTCCCGATGTGCCAGTAACACGCACAAGCACCGGTGCGTCTTTGTTGACAGTGCCTGAAAACACATCGTCGCCAATAGCCTTGGAGACAAGACGAGACTCGCCCGTTAGGCTTGACTCGTCAAAGTTGGTGCTGCCTTGGACAATGACACCGTCGGCGGGCGGCGATGCACCATGCAGCACACGCACAACATCGCCAAAGTCCAAGAGATCGGCCTGGATCTCGCGACCGGTGGAGTTTCCATTGCCGTTAGCTTGAGCGACCGAGTTCACAGACTCGATAGTTTCCAAGGTCTCTTTTTCCTTATGAGGAACAGTGGAATTTTCGACCAGGATGGCAGTGGTTGGACGCAGCTTTCCAAGCATTTCGACGGCATCGCCTGTGCGGGACTTGCTGTATGACTCGATGAGGCGGCCACACAGCAAAAAAAATGTCAAAAAGACAACAGAATCAAAGTAGAAGTTGGCATCGCTGACTTCTGCGGCATCGTGCACTGCAGCTGCAATCATCTGGCTGATGCTGCTCACAAAAGCAATGGTGGTACCCAGGCTCATAAGCGTGTTCATACTGCCAAAGCGGTAAAAGCGCTGCATAAAGGGGGTGCGGCTGCTGCGTCTCCAGAGTGCGCGGATCTCCTTGACTGCACGGACGTGGAACATGTCAGCCGCAAAGAAGTAGACGGGTGTGGCCATGATGAAGAGGGCTATCTGGGCACGGCTTATGCCAGAGGTCCAAGGCATCATCATGAACATGCGGACGTGGTTACTTGACGGCAGCAGAGACATGATGACAATGCCAATAATAAAAGTTGGAATGGCAATGATACCAGTACCGATCACGCGGTACATGATCTGGCGCTGGTGCTTGATCTGGATCATCTTGGAGCGCTGCTCGAGTGTAGGGGGGTGGTGGATGGCGGCGGAGAGAGCATTGTCGCTAGCCTCAATGGCGGCCAGGATGTGGCGGATTGTGAAGGCGGGGGCTTCTGGGACATATTCGAGTTTGATGATGGGCCGCTGTGGCGTTGGCTTGGTTATAATCTCGAGCGACGGGCGGCGAAAACCCTCGAGGCTGCGAACGATGCGGTCAGGACAGTGGCCGCAGTAGAGGCCGTCAATGTGAATCTCGACCGCTCTCTTGTGCAACGAAGCCTCATCGTCCTGTGCACCATTGTTTCCACCAGGATGCTGTGCAACACTGGGCTTGGGCGGGTTGAGACACACGACTGTGTCAATGGTGGCGTCGTAGCCTAGATCCTCGATGGCCTGGACAATATCTGCTTCCTTTGACTTGTCGTCAAAGTCAACGACAGCGCTGTTGGAAATGAGATTGACAGTGGTCTTGACAACCCAGTCCTTGTTCTTAAGACCATCGACAATGGCATTGACACAGACTGCGCAGGTCATGCCGCCAATGGCAAGGTTGGCGCGCCAGATGGGACGGTTTGCGGGCGCGTCTTCGTCCTCAACCGTCACGAACGACTTGCTGGCCATGGTGGGCGAGTTCAGGGTTGTCTTGGAGGAGTCGGCGGTGGATGTTTTTCTGCCTTTGGTGTTGTTGGTGTCACTGCTGGCTCTCCTGCTACCAATGTCTTCCTCGTTAAGGGTAGCTTCTTCGGCAATGTCGCTTGAGTGCTTGTCAATGGCCTGGTGGTGTATTGTAGATATAGTGGGCTTGCCGTCGTCTTGTAGCTGGCGGCACTGCTCACAGTTGCTGAGATGTGCTTGCGCAATGCGGTCTGCATTAGAAGAAGACTTGTCCCGAACACTGCCTGGGCCACTCATCCAGCGTACAAGAGGAGACAGGCCCCAAGAGGAGGCCGGAGCGGACTTTGATGGAGATGCTATGTCCGAGATATCTATATCTGCGTTTTCAGTGGCCGCTCCCTTTTCCTTGTGGTTGCCGGCCAGCGACTGCTGGTCTTTTTCGTCTGCGTCGTCGTCTTCGTTGATGTCGTCGAGGTGGTGTGGTTGTGAACTGTGTATGGGCTCGCCAGTGCTTGGAGAGACTAGGTCAGAGTCAAAGATGACGTCTCCGGTGGATGATGTAACACTGCAGATATCGAAACCAGCATCAACAAGAGCATTGGCCATGTCACGATGGGATGCTTCGGGGTCGTGTTCCACAGTAACAACGGAGGTGACAATATTGGGAGATACCCAACGGATGTGGTCGGGGCAAGCCTCTTGCAGTGCTTCGCGGATGGTGGCGACGCAGGAAGGACAGTGTAGATTGCCAATGAGAATAGATGTGGTGACGGCATGTTGGACGAGAGGGCGAGCAGCCCTGTTTATTGACGGCACCATGCTGATATAGATATAGGCTCAAATAGGGCTGTGAGAGACAGAGAGTAAACAGGGAGAGGGCTGTGAAGAATGTGGACGAGACACGGGGTGTGGAAGGGAGAGTGGTCTGTCAGAGGAGGGGTGTGATGAGCAGTTGACTGCAAATTTAAGGTAAAGAAAGAGGAAGACTGTCTGGGGAAGACAACTGAACCAATGAAGAAGCGTGTCTTGGCCGCTCTAGCTTCTTAAAGTCCTCAATGCCAGCTATTTATCGTTTTTTCTTTGGATGGCAATACCGGCCGATTAGATTGAGGCGTGTCGAGCTCAAAGTGAGATGTACGACAGGCAACCCAACAGCAGCAAGAACCCGGCTAGCACAGCATTTGATACTTTTCGTCGTGCTGGTGTGCGTCCCGCTACTTTTGCGATTATTGTTTTCCCGTCTGCGGTGGCTTTCCGGTGTTTGATATGGCACTCTATGCCAGCTGAGGGCGGATATGGGGAAGCTCACACTGTCCTGCTGAGATACTCTGCCGCCCGCACTTGATGTCGATCACTGGCAGCAGATGCAGTAGTTGTAATAAGTGAGGAGAAGTGAGGAGAAGTGAGGATGAATGGTGGCTGTTGGTGGTGGCAGATAGATTGCGCGGAGGAAGACGGTTGAGCAAGGGATGCCGAGATGCGCGCCGAGGGTGCGGTGCACGGCAGTGCGAGTGTATTGATATTCAGCAAAGCAATAGAGAGATGAACAGTTAAAGAATGTGAGGGGGAAAGACAAAAAGGAGAGAAAGCCGAAAAAGACGACAAAGAAGAAAAAGACGAAAAAAAGACAGAAAAGAAAACAATTGCGACGACAATCGCAAGTGAAGTGTTGCAGCTACAGTGGACCCAGGGCGCCGGTGCTCTGATCTGTAACCTGAGGATATCAGGCTGAAAATGACGAGGGTGTAGCGGTAATATATGAGAATAGAGACGAAAGTCAAGTTTTTTTGATTGTGTAGATGGTGCTTTGATGCTAGGTTCCGAGGTCCCAAAGGGGTAATATCGGGGCGAGATAGATGAATAGATGACATAAACAAGTCAGTTGGCGAATAACGGAAGAGCAGCACGAGTAGTGTCTGGATTGAGATGCCGTGAATGTCAATAAGATGCAAATAAAGAGAGAGGAGAGAGAGAAGAAGCAAAGAGAAGAAGAAAAGAGAAGAAGAAGAGAAGAGATAAAAGAAATAAATAGAAAGCAGTGTGGACGCTTAATAGATGGGGTGTTGGATTTGAAAAGTAGGGTATCGTCAGAAAATAAAAGAATCCAAAAGAAAGACAAGTACGCCAAAGACCGGCGTGGGCGTAGGCGTTGCGACAGAGTGAATGGCAAAAGGCGTACGGAGAAGTGGAAAAGACGAAAAAGTGAGGTTCCGAAACAGTAGCCTGTGAGCGTTTTGTGCGTGGATGTGAGCCAGTCGATACCGGTCAGCGGTGGGGAGGCAGGCACGACGACGTCAACGGGGAAGGAGCTATGGCACATGCGTCGTTCTTGCCGAAACAGGCTTGGCCTAGCCTAGTGCTTTTCTAAGCAAATATGTTACTGAGTACAGAACAGGCAGTCGCCGCACAAATCGCGCCTGCGTTTACGGAGGCGAATGCCAAGTGCGCATCGGTTACCATTAGTCATCGCGGTCATGCGCTCTGACGCCCATGGCCGACTGGACGCACAAAACGCGCAGCATACTCGATACACCTTTTATTACAAAGAAACATTTTCGGGTTGTTCCAAGTCGGAATCAAGATGTGATTTCAGTTTTATTTATAGGCGCTAGCTATTTTCGCGGTCTGTGTCTCTCTTAAATTGCGATGCCCAAGCCAGGGCCGATCTTCAAGACACGACTGCTGGGCGCGCAGAGGGAGTCAGACTGACATATCTTACTAGGAAAACTAGAAGGTTGATACGCGAGCCTAGGATTTTGTCTTGCGTTTGAAGCTCCAAACCGCCTATTCAACAAGCTTAAACTTTGATCTCCAGGGCCACCTTCCATGTCTGCCTTCCTCTGCATTCCTCATCATTTGCCCAGCGGGAGCACATTCCCGAGCACGATATATTACGCAGCAAATCAAAGTTGATAGTCTATCATGATCTGTGCCTGTGCCTGTGTGCTTTTGTTTTATGTCTTGACTGCTGCCAGTTGCCTTGTTGCCATTTGTTTGGTTACAAAAAAAAAAACTCACCCCAGATTGCCCAGGCATTTCAAGCAGTCTCTCGGATTGTCCCCGTCAGTGGTTTAAGGAAGATGCGTATGTCTATTTGATTTATTCTTGAAAACGGGAGAATTTACAAAACTTTACGATCAATAGGCTTCAATAGTAACAGCTTGCTTTGCATCTAAAGTTGTGCGTTCATCCGCGACAGAACTCACGAGGCATAAAAGCAATCTAACATTGATTTCTGCTCACAATTAGCAGCCACTGATACACAATTTGATCCATGCAAACTCTCAAATTTCATCAAAGGCCAGTTTTTCAGTATCAATATTTCCAAGACGCTTCAGGTGTATCACATTATGGATTATGCTATCTAATTCGTGCTTGAATGCCGGCGGACCGACTGCGTTCACAGGCAACGGCGCTCCTTCTCTTGCAACAGAGCGACACGTAGCACCCATTGCAAGATGCACGGAAACAGAAGCAGCGACGGACGTCGTGAATGCACCTTCCATGGCAATCGCCGGGCCACGTTCCCAGCGACGTCTTACAATATTGCTGTTGTCATGTTGTGAGATATCGCTTTGTTTACACATCATTCAAATACAGTCCTTTTATCGTCACATTAACATATCCAGTTACTCAGATACACACAATACTCTCAAATATCAAATCCAGGATTGATTCCATTCGACTAATGCCATGTCTGACACATCGTCCGAGTACTCACAAGCGTCCCAGTGTCATCGGGCTTCTCGGTCTCGTTCTCGATCCCCCGAGTCTCTCCAGACTCCGGCTGTAGCCACCGCCGGAAATCAGGCCACACAGCGGCTTCGACTCCAGCTCCGAGGTACAGCCTATCTGCTGGTGGGCTTTGTTGCCATGATACTTTTCACTGGCTCGGCTTCTGCTTGGTCAGACGCCTTTGAAATTTGGCCTGTTGTGATGGCCGACAGCATCGATCAGACTTACATTTTCAAGACTACCTCCAAGCATCCTGACTATGCCGACTTGTACGTCTACAATGATTTGACCTCGTCGCCGCCCGGCGATATTCTGTTACATAGAGATCGTACTTTGGCCCAGGTCGTCGCCATCGAACCAGGCAACGAAGCTCCTCCGGAATGCCAACGTGGTTTCTACAAGATCAAATTCTTATGCGCATGCGCCACTGCTCAGATCGTCCCTCAGACTTACGGCAAGGGTCATTTTGACGGACTCCAGCCTGTCAACTACAGAACCAACCTTGACCACATACGAACCGAAAAGTACGATTCATTCTACTTTGACCGTGACAGACTGCTATGGACAGACGAGGTGGATCCCTTTAAGCAATCGGTGTTTTCGAGATGGGTTGGTAAGTTTGCAACCCTTGTATCCTATCCCTTTGTAGCTCACTTGAACTATTTCTGCGGTTTCGTCTCTTCTATTTACTTGTCGCTGACATTAATGTGCAGCTTGCAAGATGAACCGCCAAGATCCCAATGACCGGTATAACCTCTACTCAAAGGCAATCCAGTTGTTCTACATGCCTGCGACTTACACTGGACGCTTGCCTCGAGAGTGTGAAATTATCGAACTGCTTCGTATTCGATCCGATTAGCTGCAAACATGGTCTCTAGAGTATCTAACCACACGGCCACACGATGGATGGACTTACGGAGACCGGGGTGTTATAAGCCCTTGGAGTTGCAATCAACATTTGCTAGAACACAAATAAAAACTTGCCGGAGCTTATTAGGGAGAAATAGACAAACAGCACCGATGACTACATTCCATGCACTACTGTGAACCAATATTAGCCTGTTGAACCTCGACAGACGCACATGCCCTCGATGATTTGCATTGGATAGCAGAAGTCTGCCAGGACCCGTAGTCACAATAAACAAAGTAATGCTTTGGGTCACGAAGACTGTTTGATCAACCCCAATCTGAACATGAATTTTCTAGCTGGTGCTACATGGCACAATCCATGTCGCTGATCAAGGCCGACCCGGATTAGTCAATGCCGTGTTGTGAATGTCATGTGCACCAACATGTATCTGTATGCATCTGTGACAAAGCAACCAATTTACATAAACCTGAAATACCGTTCAAACTGTGTACCAATGACCTACGATAGCCTGCCGTCAGCAGTCGTCCTCCCATATGTGCCGTACAGACGATGCAAGGCGAACCTCGGCGCTCTCTAGCTGCGCAGTGCCACCACTACATATCACACACGAAGCCTCAACTCTATGGAAACAGTTCCCTTGAAACCTAGACGGACAGACCGTTTTGACCATATCCAATTGCCGAACCTCCTCGTGATGTGTAGCAAGAATCGCTCTTGCATACCATCTTGCTTATGCATAAAGGCCACGTCGATGCTGCAGGTCATGTGGTACTAGCTGCAAAAGATCTGAACGTTGTCCGACTAAAAGCGGGCCTCGACTTTCTACTGATCAAACGACGCGCTAAAAGAGACCCACCGATTGTGCACTGTAGCTAATCGTGTTTTGAATATGATTGCATAGAACAGTGGACCCGGTCATGTGCATAGTCACGGACTCGCTTCTGTTTATCTCATTAATATAAAATATCAGATAACACAAAAGCAGAATATCTTATGTTACACTTGGCCGTGTAAGTAGCGCGTGATATAGCACGTGCGGATAAGAATAATCTAGGACCCACCAATGAGCGTTTATCAGCTCTGGTCTGATCTCACGCCATGACCCGGCCTGCTCTCCGTCATTGGCAACACGCACGAGTTAACCATAATGGCTTCATTACGCCCATTATCTAGCCGAAGTGGGCGCCTTGCCGGGTCATTACTGGCAGTAGCCTCACGCACCGGTGCTTTGGCACCTCAGCATATCCGCGCATTCTCTGTGCTCAACCGTCCTCCACCAAACTACGAGGGCCATGTCCCGTTGACGTTTCTGGAGAAGGGAGCGCTGACCCTGGGTTCTGCCTTTGGCGCCTTTCTTAACCCTCGCAGAGCTGGTATGCTATCTACATATTCTCTCAAAGTAAACGCATACTGACCGACAAAGATCTCATTGCAACACTCGGCGAAGTCTCGGCTGGCCCAGTAGCCCAGCGTCTGCGCGACACAATGCTTAGCGACCCGGTTGGCCGCCAGATCCTGCACGACAAACCACGTATCAGCTCGGAGACTCTTCCTCTAGACGAGCTGCTGGCCATGCCCAAGAACACCGTGGGCTATGTCTACGGCCACTTTCGCAAACGCTATCATATGTCTCCGGATGTGCGCGATGCTGTTCGCTATGTCGACGACCCTGAATGTGCCTATGTCGTGCAGCGCTATCGCGAGTGCCATGACCTGTACCATGCCGTGCTTGGCCTTCCGCCACAGTATGTCGAGGGTGAGATTGCCCTCAAGGCTTTCGAGTTTGTCAATACCGGCCTACCCATGACAGGCCTCAGCCTCGTCGCCGTTGCGCGCCTCAAACCTGAGGAGCGCCACCGTTTCTTCAAAATATTCTTACCATGGGCACTGCGCAGTGCGCGCCAGGCCAAGCCTATCATCAACGTGTACTGGGAGAAGGAGTTGCTAACCGACGCGATCGAGCTCCGCGAGCGTCTGGGTCTCGAGAAGCCGCCCAACCTGCACACTCTGCGCAAGAAGCCGAAGAAGACCGGTACTGTTGTGGAAGCCAGGCCTGCTCCGGTACAGCAAGCGTGATCTCATGATTTCCGTGTATTTACAGATTTTTATCATGTAATTTACGTCTAATCCTGTACTGTATTATATGTTTCCACGTTCCCAAGATGATGATTTGTCATATACTTGGTGCAATTTTATCTGATGAAGAGAGTCGATTGCTGAATTGCACGTGACCCGGCTGAGATTCTACAAGATACCGATTGCCGAACCGCCGGGGCACTTGTGCCTGACCACTAACCAAATATAGACTAGCTTCATTGCGTGATCGCAACTTTCCCAATTGCAAATCTGCGACAAAGCCGTCTTTGGTATGGCGACAAGGCAAACGTTGTGAGAATGTCCAGACTTGCCCCAGGATTGTGGTCTAATGGCGACCCCGGCTCGCGATGGCCGCCGGACTAATGATACTAATGCATTAGTGGACCGCCGGGATATACAGCACGCACTGTAGAAAAAACTCGTCTCTATTGGCTTTTGCTGTCTCGGGATTGGGTCACCTCGACTGTGACTAGACAACTAGACGACAGCCTGGGCTGTGGCTATTCCACTACTTGTGTTTTATTTTATTTTCTCTTGTCCTCTGCTTCTTTTCTTCCTCCTTACCATCTCCATCCCTCATACCTGAGCCCCCCTCCTGCAACACCAACACGATGCAGCTCAAGCACGAGGATTCTACCGGCAGTCCGGTTGTCGACGCCCCCGAGGCCTCGCTGGACCTCAAGAACGTCCCCGTCACGGCTCCCCTGGCCTCCATTAACGGCCCGACCTACGCCACGGCCCAGCTGCTCGTCCAGCAGGTTGCCTACAAGCTATCCGACAAGATATTCGCCTACTCTCCCGAGACCTTTGACCTGGATGTTGCTGCCCGTCACTGGCAGGCCCAGGACGAAAAGAATGTCCACGGCTACACCACCACGGTTGTGCCTCTGCAGACTCGTGCTGGTGCGGGTGCTTTTGCTCTCGGTTATCTGTTCTCTGAGGACTTTGATAAGACCAAGCGCACTTTTCCTCAGACCCTGATCGCCCCTACTGCCAGTCTGCGCCAGCTGCGGGCCTCGCTCGACCAGCTGTCGCTGCTCTACGGCGTTGCGAGCCCCTTTGTCGCCCACGTTGCCGCTCTTGACTACGCCGCCCAGGATGGCCTTGTCAGCGACTACAGCGCTGCTCTACAGACCGCTGAGGAGCTTGGTCTCGGACTTGTTGCCAGCACCTCTGCCTCCGAAGCCCAGCACGTTGCTCTATTTGCTACCCTTGCCGCCCAGATTCTGCCTACCTTGCACGTCTACGATGGTCTGCGCACCTCGCGCGAGACTGTCCGTGTGACGGACGCTCTCAGCGAGGCTCACATTGCCGAGGCTTTCAGCAACCTGGCTTCGCGCGAACGTGCCATCAGCAAGCGTCTCGACCATGCTGGCCAGATTCTCGAGCTGCTCCAGGCATTCAACGCTGAGCTTGGTACTGCCTACCAGCCTTTTGAGTACCACGGCCACGATGACGCCGAGTCCGTCATCGTCGCCTTTGGCAGTGTCGAGGCTCAGCTAGCTACCCAGACCGTCGCCCGCCTCGCTATCCAGGGCCACAAGGTCGGCACTATCAACGTCCGCATCTACCGCCCCTTTATTGAGGAGGCCTTCCTAAGCGTCCTGCCCGCTACCGTGCGCCGCATTGCTGTTTTGGGTCAGGTCCAGAACGACATTGCCGTTCAGGATACTGCCACCCAGTCTGTCCTGTACTCTGACGTCCTGGCTGCTGCCACCTTCTCGAGCAAGTGGGCCGAAACCCCTGCCATTGCTGACATCAAGTACGCCGCCTCCGACGCTGTCACTCCTGCTTTCATCACTTCGGTTCTGCAGAAGCTTGCTGGCAAGGCTGGCTCTGACATTGATGGGTCTCTGTACACTGTCGCCCTCGTTCCTGAGCATGCCCAGCAGTATACTTTCTACGATGTTGACAATTCGGTTGCCATCACTTCGCCCGCTGCCCTGTCGCGCGTCATTGCTGAGCAGCCCGGTGTCAACGTGTCGACCCACAGCACCCACGACAACCTGATCGAGGGTGGTGTTGTGCGCACCGACATTCGCCAGGCCAAGAAGTCTCTGACCACTCCCTTTGCCGTTGAGGCTGCTGACGTTACTGTCGTCGGCGAGGAGAAGCTGTTCAAGACCATTGACATTGTTGCTGGCGTCAAGGCTGGCTCGTCGCTGATTGTCCGCCTGCCCAACTTCAAGGCCGACGAGGTCGAGAAGCGCATTCCTGCTGATGTTCGCCAGGCCCTGTTCAAGAAGCAGGCCAAGTTGTACGCTCTCGACACTGCCGCTGTTGCCGCCGTCGAGGAGCACGCCAAGATTCTACTGGAGCTGGCTTTCCTTCAGGTCTCGCACCCCGAGCTTACTGTCGAGGACCTGACGCGTCTGGGCTCGGCCATCAATGATTCCAAGTCTGCCGAGGAGTCTGCCGAGGCTCTTGCCCAGTCCCTCGTGGCTGTTGAGATCCCCGAGTCTTGGGCCGAGGTCCCCGCCGACTTTGTCGCTCCCACCCTAACCAAGTCGCTCAAGGCTTCCAGCTTTGCTGCTTTTGATAAGACCGAGACTGAGCCTGCCATCCAGGTTCGTGACTGGCAGGCTGCCGCCAAGGGCTTCGCTTTCAAAGAGGCTTACGGTACCCAGGCTGTTCTGCGTCCTGACCAGACCGTCAAGACCGCCGTCATCACTGTGGCTGAGAACCGCCGCCTGACGCCCGAGAACTACGAGCGTAACATTTTCCACATTGAGTTTGACCTGGGCACTTCGGGCGTCACCTACCAGATTGGTGAGGCCCTGGGTGTGCACGCCGATAACGACAAGGCCCTAGTCGAGGAGTTTATCCAGTTTTACGGCATTGCACCCAACACCTTGGTGCAGGTCCCAGCGCGCGACGATAACAACGTCTTTGAGACGCGCACTGCCTACCAGGCTCTGGTCCAGAACCTGGACATTCTGGGCAAACCCCCCAAGCGCTTCTATGAGCTCCTGGCCGAATTTGCCACTGACGATGCCGAGCGGGCCAAGCTTACTGCCCTGGGCGGCAAGGAGGGTGCCGAGGAGTTGAAGAAGCTATCCGAGGTCGACACTGTGTCGTATGTTGATGTGCTGGAGCACTTTAAGTCGGCCCATCCCTCAATCGAGGAGCTGGTCAGCATTGTTTCCCCCAGCAAGCGTCGTGAGTACAGTATTGCGTCTGCGCAGGCTGTCACTCCCAACCACGTGTCGCTGATGATTGTCGTTGTCGACTGGGTCGACTCCAAGGGCCGCAAGCGCTGGGGTAACGCTTCGCGCTACCTGTCACTGCTTCCTGTCGGCGCCGAGGTCACCGTGTCGGTCAAGCCGTCGGTGATGAAGCTACCCGTCAAGTCGACTACGCCCCTGATCATGGCTGGCCTCGGTACCGGTCTAGCGCCGTTCCGTGCCTTTGTGCAGTACCGTGCTATGCAAAAGGCCCGTGGCGAGGAGATTGGCTCCATCCTGCTGTTCATGGGCTCTCGCCACCAGCGTGAGGAGTATCTTTACGGTGAGGAGTGGGAGGCCTATGTCGATGCTGGCGTCGTCACTCTTCTGGGTGCTGCTTTCTCGCGTGACCAGCCCGAGAAGATCTATATCCAGGACCGCATGCGTCAGAGCATGGACGCCGTCATCAAGGCTTACATCAAGGAGGAGGGTGCCTTCTTCCTGTGCGGTCCCACGTGGCCCGTGCCTGACCTGACAGATGTGCTTATGGAGGCGATTGCCAAGGAGGCCAAGGACGGTGGCCGCAAGGTCGACCCTATCAAGGAAATTGACCGCCTCAAGGAAGAGGGTCGCTACGTCCTTGAGGTGTACTAGATGTTGTTGTCGAAGTTGATGATAGATATGTATTTGCATGCAAGCGTGTATAATCCAAAAGTTTTTGTACAAGATAGACTGAACAGCCGTAGAGCAGAATATATCTCGCCTTTATTTCAATCAGTTCTTGAATCTTCCATTTTGAATTTCTTTTTGAGCAGACAAAATCAACGGAAACCAACAGCAACTTTGCGTTGATCAATTTTACCAAATATACAAAAAAGAAATGCTCGCAATCAACAAAAATTTGGGGTCTGTCCGTGGATCGAACACGGGACCTCTCGCAAGCTTTATGAACTCAGGGTATACCCTAAGCGAGAATCATACCACTAGACCAACAGACCTATTACTAATCGATGAATATCTAATGTCGTGATGGGGCTTGTAAGACCGGTGGCGGAAGGAGCAACCATGTAGCTTTGCATCATACACGGAAAGAGCTCACGTAAGCGAGACCTTGTCGAGGACATCTCTTGTGTGAGTTTAATAAGTTAATAAAAATAGATTGATAAGAAAAGCAGATCAAAACAACCCAGAGTTCGTGGACGGCATCAGAGATCGAAATCTAAATTAGTGTGAAGATCGGTGTAACATTGCGAGCCGACCGAAGTCGTACGGCCTAGACAGGACGCGAGAAGTGACGAGGACGACGCCGACACACGCAGGGATTATGGAGACACACATGTCATAGAATGCCCATAAATATTAGGGTTAGGGGATCTTCGCGGAAGTATTAACTAGCTAGCTGATCTACTTACCTATCTTAGAATGGTTGCCACAGGTTTACTTCTTGTCCTTGGGCTTCTCCTTGGCCTCCTCCGGGTCAGGCTCGATGATGAAAACAGCTCCACGGCCCATTCTCTTGATTATTATGAGTGAGAGGTGATGGATTTGTTTTTGATGTTTCTATTAAGGATATGAATCCTTGCTTTGCGTGTTTGTCAAAGATTTTCACAACAAAACATGTCGGTAAAACCTTCTTTATCTACACATAATTTAGGGCCATCTTGCCACTGTAAAGTTCGCTTTCTTGAGCTGTGGCAGAGCTTTATTTTCAAATCAGAGGCAAGTATCAAACCCTAGAGCCTGCCACTTGCACCACGTTTCTTGAGCCCGTATACTGCAACTTGTATCACGAACGACCACCAAGCCACGAAGAACCCTGACTGATGTCCCTGGTGTAGTAAAACCTGTCACTGTAGGGTGGATGGAGTAATCCAAGCTATTTTATTCTTCCTTGTTTCTAGATAAGGACATAGCTCATAAGCTTCGTGAGATGTGTATCAACAAGAAAACCGCTGGTAACGGCGGGGAACAGACGGGAGTTGCAGTCGGGCTTAAGAGGTGTAGTTGATTTGCGACATATTATTGGTCATAATAAGAATTTAACGCCGAAAGGTGGAGTAAACACTCACTTTGCTTAGTGGTCTGTCGGCGATTCGGGGGAAGGGCATTTATCCCCGTCTGACGGCATCTGACGGACGGAGCACGAAGCAATACGGGCCGAGCAAGAATAACAAAATGGAATGTTGTTGATTACGCCAAGATGTGGGCAAAGATCTCCCCGCAAGGCAATAGCCATGCGAGAGAGTGAGGAGTATAAGAGGAGGCTGATCGCCACAAAGAAGAAAATAATCTCAGTGTCATCATCAACACAATCTTCTCGACTTTTACTCACACTTTAATACTTTGATAATTTGTTATCTACCAAGAAGAATATAACATCCAATCTCAAACCTGGCATCATGTCCACTTCCCATATTGCTATTATCGGAGCAGGCCTGTCTGGTCTCACTTTAGCTCTGGCCCTCCATCAACAGGGTATCGCATCGACTGTCTACGAGTCACGGCCTGCACCTTTAAACATTGGTGGCGCCGTCATGCTGTCGCCCAATGCTTTGCGTGTTCTTGATGCCCTTGAAATATACAGCGTTATGGCATCCCGGGGTTACAGCTTCGACCGGCTCGATTACCGCGATGGCAGCGAGAACGTTACTGAGACGTACGAGTTTGGTGGCGTGGAAAAGTACGGCTACAGCGGTATGCGCATCTACCGCTACGAGCTAATCAATGCTCTCGTGGCGGAACTCAAAGACAAGGGTATTCCCATAGAGTTTGACCGCAAGTTCTCTCACATTGTGAGCGAGGAGGGTGATGATGGAGTCACTTTTGCATTTGTGGACGGGCCAACCGAAACGGCGCGTCTTCTCGTAGGTGCAGACGGCATCCACTCGACTGTGCGCAAGTACATGTACCCCGACCTCGAGACCAAATTTCTCGGCATAGAAGGCATCACGGCAGCCATTCCCACTGCCCAGCTGAAGCTCCCCGCAGACAACAGCTACCACATCCCGGTGACCATTGTAACCCCGGAGCACGGCGCGTTTGTGATTGCCCCGCAAAAGACCGATGGATCCGAGGTGTTGATAGGCAAGCAGCGACGCGTGTTGGAACATGAGCGCGGGCAGTGGGAGCGTGCGGCCATCGACAAGGCAGCCGCGGTGGCGTTTCTGCAGAGAGATGCGGCTGAATATTTCCCGGAAATTGTGCAGAACGCCGTCTCGCAAATTGATCCGGCCAAGATCAACGTGTGGCCGTTCTACATGGTGCCCAAGCTGGCCCGTTGGGCATCGCCGTCGAGACGTGTGATTATTCTGGGCGATGCGGCGCATGCTATCCCGCCTTCGGCCGGCCAGGGCATCAGCCAGGCCCTCGAGGATGTCTATATCCTGGCACTGCTGCTTGGTCGCGCGAGCGAGGTTGAGGACCCTCAATCATCTCTGGATTTCTGGCAGCAGTACCGCCAGGAACGCATCGACCGGGTGCTTGCGCTGAATCAGCAAATCGATCTGCGGCGGATGCCCCCGGGCGACTCTGCATTCACAACGAGGGCATCGCGCGAGCCTTTTGATTTGACGTGGCTGTACAAACCCGACTTCAAGAAGGATGTCGACAACTGGGTGGCTGGCCAAAAGTCAAAGTGATTGACTTTATTTATATTAGTTCTTCTTCTAGCTGATTCAATGTCGTTGCAGTAAGAATAGAGTGTCTCGGTAAAGATCTGTCAAAGTCAAAGTTGTGTCGTCTAGTCCGAGACGGAGTCGTATCGTAGGTAGTAGGCCTTCTGTGTGTGTCAAATTAAGACAAAAAGTAAAGACGAAAAGTAAAGACGAAAAAGTAATCTACATCTCTGCATATCTGCATCTTTGCACAAACTAGCCACCTGATGCAACGGCGGGTGGCAGTGCGACACCATTCGCTTGACTCGTCTGAGACGGAGAATAAAACCTCTGACGACAGACACACTGGCAGAGGGCTCTGAATACTAGTACATTTGTGTATATTCATGCGCCAACATATACTGAGGGTAGTGAATCACTAGCCGCGTGAGTGAATGCAACCTAGAGGTAGTCCATGGTCTGAACTATAGGAATCTGGTCACTATCTGTGCGTGTGCATCCTGACCGTGTTGTGCCGTGTTCAGGAAAGAGAAACGCGAACAGCAGGACAATAAGGTACAACAAACAAAGAAGCAAAATTCATAGCAAAGATGCCGACCCGACAAAAAAAGAAGCAGAAGCAGAAGCAGAAGCAAAAGCAAAAGCAGAAGCAACAACAGAAACACAAACAGGCACAAAAACCACAGAGACAGAACATGGCAAAGGGCAGACACCAAGTCGACAAAGACGGACTGCTGCGCATCTTACCACCGACGACAAGGTTGACTAGCACATGGACGACCATCACGGCGAGTGTGAGAAGAACCTGCCATTAGCCTTTGCCCCCGGCATACCAGCATCTAACAATGACAGTATATAATTAAAGATGCCTTTCGACTACACACGCTTCTCGCAATCGGAGCTATCGTGCAGATCGCCCTCTGCATGGGATTCCAGCAGCCATGGTGCTACTTACCAGCCATGACGCTGTTGGGCTACTCCTTGGGCACGACGGCGCTCCGGACTATTGCGCCGCTATTGCCGACAGTCTCCCCTAGTAGTCTATTTGTACAGGGAGCCGTGTTTGGCCGCTCGACTGCCATTGTTGGGAGAGTACGAGGGAAAGAGGATGCAGAGAGAGGTGGAGGCGTTGTCGTTTTCCACTTTGGTGCCCGTTTCAACCATCCGCTGGGACTGCTGGCGCCTGGCGGCCGAGATATGACGATGCTTTATCGAGCCACAGTCGATGCTCTCGAGGACGACCGTCTAAAGGGAGGCATCCATTTTGGTCTGCTAGGTGCAAATCTGTTCCGTGGCGGTGAGCGCGCATCCAACGACACCATCTTCCTCGTGCTGTACTTTCGGGACATCGACGGCCTGCAGAGGTTTGCACGCAGCCCCGTCCACGAGCAGGCGTACCGCTGGCTCGAAGGACACCGGTGTCGCTACCCTCACCTGTCGGCCTTTCACGAGACCTTTCGTGTTCCTGTTGGCTGCTTTGAGAGCCTGTATATCAACACGGCGCCGATTCTGCTTGGGAATACATTTGTGAGAGAGGGTGAAGAATTCGAGTCAAGAGACGAATGGGTGAACTCGCTGGTGGATGCGGGCAATGCGAGGTTGCAGACTATGAAAGCACGGATGAGATATCAAACAACATGCTGATGGCAAACGCCTTGCGTGGGCTCTTTACCCTGTAGAAAGCCGGGATAAGGAGGAGAATGGGTACACATAATAGCCAAGTTGGTGGTAAATGAACTATTGTTGGTCTGTCCAAGATCGGATTCTATGTATCGAAGCGTTTTAGTTTATTTTCTATTTTCTATTTTCTATTGCATAGTTACTTCTCATAGTATCAGCAAAATCAATAATCTATAAGGCATGATTATCCCCTTTGCGAGTAGAAGCTATAACACACCGTATATCAAGTAACCTATGACACTCTGCTGTAAGGGCAGCCGCTCTGCCGTCTCACCAAGATGATTTGATCAAAGAGCACAGCTGACTGTTACCAAAAACTAAACCAGCACGTGTCACCCCTATTGCCATCGCCATCGCCATCCCGCCCCCTATGTTGTTGCCACCTCTACCCCAGACTAAAACATTTTTACCATGGCACTTACACCTGTTTTGGCTGAGCGACGCGACTTCAACTGGACGATTCACGTACTGCAAGCACCGCTCGAAGCTACACCACAATAGTAAGGTGGCGCGCTCGAATTTCCAGTACAACAACAGCAGTGATCCAGGATTCCCAAGCCCGGGAGTTGTCACCCCGCACCTAGAGTTGGTCCTACCAACGGCACGACACCCGCTCAAGTACAGCGGCGACAGCAGGCGTGGCGACGGACATCAGCGTGTGTGTTGTTGGCATGACCATTATCATCTGGCTCTGGCTGCGGCGGTACTGAGAGAGAGAAAATCAGCAGGAGAGGGCGAGGCTGGCGCAGACGAGCAAGTACTTTGGCAATTGTGGTGGTGACGACGGCGATCTACGAAGCGCCTCCATGGCCGAGCGACCGCCCCTACACAGGACCTAAAACAATGCGTTTGGTTTACCAGCGCCGGCCAAAGTATAACATGCAGGAGTCATACGACCTGAGAGATCTATGAGCTCCAGAGCACGCCCTAGCAAGCATGTTCACTCCTCGTCCATGTCCTCATTGTCCTCATGGTCCTCAACATCATCATCGCGTCGTCGGCCAGAAATCTACGGAATGCACGGTGGTGAGAAGCCTTATGAGTACGGCCGGTCCTCGCCGGCAGAGCTTTGTGGATCATCTGTCAAAAAAGAGGCTTTTGATCTTCTGTTGTAATGATAATAGTCATATATTCGTCGCCTCGTCTGTTGGGAGTTGGCTGTAAGTGTGATTTGTATACTATGCAGTGCATTTAGTGCAAGTAGCAGTGTAATTAGCGTATTTGGTGGCAACTTTGGCGCATCTTGTGTAAGTGGCGCTGTTACTTTACCTTGGCTACGACAGCGGGAAGGACTGTACCCACATCCCTAATTGGGCAATCACACAGGACAAAGGACGCCACGGCCTCGTGGCAAGACAAGAAGATGAGAGAGACTTGAACTTTGCAACAATTATATATTCTGACATCTAATTTCTGATACTATTTTTTCTGATACTTCTTTTCTGATACTAGGGCACGTCTATTCTCCAGATAAGAAATACCCTGAATGACTGATATAACTCTTCGACTTATGTTAGTACTTTCATGTGGCATGGAGAGTGTGTGGCCCCTGAATAAAGTCTTCTTGAGGACTTCTGATACCCATTTGAGGATTCTCGGTACCTAAAACTCATCCACAAGCATAAGTATCTCATAGATCTGATGAGCTTGCAACAAATCGGCCCAGAAAAAGGTCAAACTCGGCATAACATGGAGGCGGATGCATGCAAAAGTGCTCCTTCCGTGGGTATAAAGCTGTCCGTCGCTCTTGCCAGTCTGCTCATCATAGCCTCCCTTCTTCTTTTCTTTTTCTTCTCTCTTCCCTGCTTACACCTTCTATCCGCAATCTCTCTCTCCTCTTCCTAGCCTCTTCCTAGCCTCTTCCATCCTCTACTCTGCATCCCCCTTACACACGATCCTCATCACTTATTCTCGATCCTATAACCTACCAATATGTCTTACGCTGTTGGATTTGCAGCTGTTGCTGCTCTCGCCGGTGCCGCTCAGGCTGCCCCCGCTGTGATCGCCGCTCCCCAGCCCGTCACTACCGCTGTGATCTCGACCTCCAGCGTCCCCGTCGCTAACACCACTTCCACTGCTGTGTCTGCCGATTTCCCCGTGCCCACTGTTGCCACCTTCCATGGCGACAACTCGAGCCTTGTCATCTCTGGCAATGCTGCTGATCTAATGATTGCTTCCAACAGCCTGACTCTGCTGGCCACTAGCCACGATGTTACCTATGTTGACGGCCACATCATCATCACGATCCCCAACAAGTATCTGAATAATGCTTCCAAGATCCTTGACCTTGTACAAACCGAGGTTCTCACCCTTGGGCAGCTCGTCAGTAAGTTGTAGTCAAACTTTTTGTCTTTGATTGTCTTTGATTGTCTTTCACCATGGCACAACAAACTAACCCACAGACACCATTATTGGCAACCACACGCTACCCAAGTTCACTCCCGAGCATGTGCAAAAGGTCGTCGAGCACGTCTCTGGCCCTGCCACCCTGGCACACGAGACTCTTCTGGCTGCCACCCACGTCGTGAAGCATCTTGGCCTGAAGATCAAGACCCCCTCCGACCTCAAGCAGACTGCCTCAGACCCTACCTGCGACGGTGTCTGCCTGCTGCTCAAGGCCAACAAGATTATCACCGAGGTCACCACCTTCTCCAACTACCTGGCTGGGAAGGTTGGTCTGGAGCCCGTCGTTGCTCTCATCAAGCCTGTTGTCGACGCCGCCGAGGCCCTCGTGATCCAGCTGGATGGTGACCTGCCCAGCTCTGGTTCGTCAAACTAGGAAGATGACGATGAGTACAGCCATCACCACCACATTACCAAGCCATTCCATCGGCTGTATGAGTGTGTACACAGAAAAGTCCAACTGCTAGGCTTCAAGCTTGCATAGTATACGGCCAAAAAGTACCTACACCATGCTGCCGAGCTCGAAGATGCGAATCCGGCCTACTTGCCTTGTGCATACAGTGACGCTGTTGCAAAGTCCATCGATTGCGACACATGTGATATTTGTGGCTCCAGCCATGCTGGTTGAAGTTAATATGTTTATTTTCATTTTTTATTTTTTATTTTTGTGTTTGGCGTTCCGGGGTCTATGTCCTGGCTGTTACAAAATAGCTAGAAAATATATCTAGTGAACTGAATATTGATTGCAAAAAGATAAACACAAAAGATAATAATAATGTTCCATGCAGCAGTGTCCCAGGTTAGCCTTGTTATTTCTTATTTCCAGCCACCCTGGAGCTTAAATTCCAGATGTGGGAACAGTCCAAGATCCAACCTGCAGTATCGGAGCTATGTTGCTGTATTTCTGATCTATGCGACTCTGCCCACAGATAATGGTGTGGTTTGTTTTCTGACCCAAGACTGGCTAGCTTTATCGAGACTGAGCCATAGTGCGTGCAAGTCTGGATGATTGGAGAAAGCCTGATAGAATGGAGTCGGTTAAAGTAGAATTAACCTTTGCTAAAGCCAGCAAAAATCAAGCCCAGTGGCGCTTACCGAGCCAAGCCTTTTCAATAAGTAAGGATGGCCCACCTCAACGTGCGGCTGTAAGTCAGTGTGACAATAGAATGCAACCCAATAATTGGCAAGATTTGGTAATGTATCGGGCGATCATCAGTGCAAGAGCTATTGTCGACGGGTGAGACAGACAGAGTGGCTTATCGGCGTATTTTCCCAAGTTCTTGAGCTTGGAGTAATAAGCTTGTCGTCAGCCGTCGGATATATTTAAGCCACTTCAAGAATACTTGGGTGAGCTGCTTCGAGGTCGTGAAATGCTAGGAATTACTGGAACGGAGAAAACCAGTGTAAAGTAAAGATACAGAGGACAAGTAGTTAGACGAAGAGGGGGGATGAAAAAAAAGGAAAGAAAACAAGAAGAGAGAAAGAAGAAAGAAACAGCCTTGCAAAGGCTGTATTGATGCCATGAAATCAAACTACTGCCCGAAGGAAGGAAAAAACAGCCCAACAGCACCCCAGGAACTTGAAAGCTGCCTCGGTGTCTTGGCGACAGGTTTGACTCGTTTGGGACTCATCTTTCGAGCGTATACTCGTTTTCTGTTTCCCAGCTCAAGATAAGTGAGGACACTTGTGCCTTCTATTTGCACTGTTGGCTGACGGAGCTGAATTGTCTGCATCTCTTTAAGAAGACTGATGCGCCGCGTTATTCTTTCCAGACTTTGAATCTTTATTCTATCTCACATGTTTTGTCTCGATATCCGACTTGATTCCGACTTGATATTGACTATATAGCATCTTGTGATTACGCCAACAAACGACCACACATCTAGATTCTGACCAACACACGTCAAACGCATACACCGATGCGACACCGATACAATACGCACCCCGCCATGTCTACTGCATACTCTGCCCCCGTCGGCGGCTCTGGAGGCACGCCCGGTGCATACCCCGTCTTCTTCACGCCTGTGGCCATCACCGTTGCTCGCGGTTTCCAGATCTTTATTTCTCTCCTCATCATGGTCATGGGCGGTCTTCTCATGCACGGCCTTGTCCTAGGCCCTTATGCCTTTGCCTTTGTCTGCGTATGTTTCTATTCTCCCATCATCTGATTCTTCAGTCCCCTTTCCATATCTAGATATCTGGATCTACCAACTAACAGACCAGGGCCTCTTTACACTCATCATCTCACTTTATGCCGTGCTGTCTGAGAAGGTCAAGGCGTGTCGCGGCGGCTACAACTACTGGGCCGTACTGTCTCTCGACCTCCTTATGGTTATCTTTTGGCTGTCGTCCATGGCCTCGGTCGCCTACCTGCGCAGCACCTTCAAGTATGACACCTATGCCGAGTGCTACAACAACGGCGACACCTTCAACTCCAACTACTGCGTCACTTCCAAGCGTAGTCTTGTTAAGCGTGCTGCCGTCGCCGGAAAAGTTGCTCTTGCCGAGATGAGCGCCATTGCCGGCCTCTCTGCCCTCAACATGCTCCTCTTTGTCGCTACCTTTGCCTACCTTGCCCACCAGCTGCGCCTGCACCGCCAGGCCGTCAAGGGCGGCGTCGCTAGTAACGATGATGGCGTTGTCGAGATGAAGGGCCAGTTCCAGCCTGCCCCCGTCTACGACAGCACTGCCTTCAGCGCCCCTGCTCCCAACTCTGACCCTGCTCCGGCTCCAGATACCGCACAGGCCTACTACCAGCCGGAGCCGGTCCAGGCGCCGTATGATCCCTATGCATACCAGCAACAAGCAACTCCCAGCCAGACACCTACTCCAGGAGCCAGGCATGCACAAACGAACCAGACCGTCTATACTACTGCAATGGGACCTGTGCTCAATCCGGAGCCATATTACTCGAGATCGAGTGCCTACGCAAGCCAAACTCCCCAAACCTATGTTCCGTACCAGCAAACTTAGTCGGCAGCTGGTTACTTTCTTCTTTCTTTACCTTTTATAGATGTGATAATGAATGCTTTGATATGCTTATATAATATGATAGACCGTAGTTTCCAAATGAGGTCAATTCTTGCTTTGTAAGTGAAACCACGTGGGAGCAGTGTAAACAAAGCAAATCAATGCACGGAGGAAGGAACGATACGACATGCGCGTAGTTAATAATATACCAATGTAAAGGTCGAACTGGCACGTACGGCCATAGATACTGGAAAGCACGGGATCCCGTCCGCTCTCCCCTAGTTAAACCAAACCAGTAATTCGCGTGCCGCCGCCGGCGTCCACATTGTTTTGCGGGTCTTTGACTCACTCAGTAGCTATGAAGTGGCATGGCACTTGAATCACTGGACAAGAATGCATCGATGGAAAAGTGCTCTATATGGTCGACTGGGAGCCAACTCTTGAGCTGGAGGAGAACCTAGATAACGCAATGGATCTCTTACGGCGGTGGAAAAAGAGAACCCGATCTTTACTAAAGTCGAGACGGGCTGGGCTATCTTTGCCCAAAACCAACTTTTCTAGAAACCTAAGCAAGAGTCCCTGGCCGGAAGCAAATCCAGAGCAAAGTGTAAGTAGTGCCGGTCTTCGTGCTATGGGTTAAGCAGAACCATGCGCTGACATTCTAAGACACAATACCTTTTCATCCACATCGCGCCATCCAGATCCAGTATGCCGATCGCCGATGCCCGTTTGGCACAAATCGCAGATCTTACAAAGAAGATCGGAGAAAAGTCTATATGGCTGGAGGAGAAGCAAGCAGAGCTGGTAGCTATGTAGGAGATAGTAGCCAGCATGGATGCGACTACGATGCTTGCGCTTTCTTAAAGCGCGTTTATATCACTAATCAAGCGGGGAACTGACGAGGCGATAGGCATAGCGGAGGCCGTACCGCCTTACCGCCGTTGTCATCTGCTATAGTAACCTCCGGTCCGGCAGTTACTTCTTCTTCGCCGTCTTTCTTTTTTATATTCTTGCTCTCTTTATCCTTAACGAAAAGACCATTGTCTCGAAGGTACTGCACGTACTTCTACGCGTATTCTAGCTTTCTTTGGGCCTCCTTTGCGAGAGGGCTATCTTCGCCGGTCAGCGCTAGTTGGTGTTAGATGAACTCGTCCGGCTGTAACTTTCGCTTTTCGTGGAGCATACTGTAGTTGTATGTAGAGACAAATTCGTGGTGGTGTTTTATTGAATACGATACCACGAAATGGGTTGACTGCTGAGTGAGTGAAGCCTAGATCTTGTCTAGCTTGAGACACCCCGGAGACGGGTTATTTTTCTTTTTTTTCTCAAGAACGTTTTGGAAAACAATCAGGGCTACTCCGTAATTAACCCTGCCAACGTGCTTAGCTTCCTCGCCCGCGAGCCAGAACGGCGGCACCAAGAACTGGGATGGAATAACGGCGGACTACTCCTAGTCTACGACGTTAAGGATGTCAAAGTCGTCGTTGACAATGATGTTAGACTACCGCAAGTCCGTATGGTTGAGTATAAAAGGGCCATGGTTTTTCTCGTAGTCAATGGCGCCAAAGATCAAGCCTTGAGCATCGTATAAAATCATTTCCTCGAACCGTAAGTTTTTCAAGATTACATCCGTTGTAGGCTGCAGATAAGCTTTGCGTACGAGGCGGTACTAGAACAACGCATAGTCAGCGGCGGACAAAAACATTGTAAATTCAAAAGCGTGGCGGCGGCGTATCCAGCCCTCCGTAGGGGTCTATAAGTTGCCCTTGTTGCCGAGGTCCATACGCAGTCTATTTAGGTGCATGCTCTACAGCGGGCCCAAGACCGGCTCCCCAGCGTCGTCTAAAGTAAGCGATCCGCCCTTGTCGAACTCGTGGTCTACTAGGTCGGCTAAAACGTCGATCAGCTGGCCGAAGAAGTGTACCCGCTTTTCATGTTTTCCTTTTATAAAAGCGATGATGTCTAGCTTGTCACTAGCAATGTAATCGATGATGATATATGCATGACCGATCGGGTTGCTGTCATTTGTCTTGGCCTCTATGTCGGCTGGTTGCACATTGCCCTCTTTGCCGTCTTCGGCTTTGTCGGATTTCTCTATCCGTCTGCGATAACAGCCGGACTAAAGGCGTGCACATACGGCACTTTAATCTTTGTAGCCGTGTTGTCTGCCGTTATTTTTACAACGGCTATACTGTCCGCAGCGGCCGTGGGATTTACTACGGCCGTACTGCTTATAGGAGGGGGGAATAAGTAGTAGCGGTCGTCGGCTCGTCGTTTACGAACTCGACAAAGAAGCACACGTTGGTTGAAACTTCCGTGCGCTGGCTCCTTAAATATACAGCAAGGCCGTCCGCCATTGTGGAGTGAAGCGAGGCAGCACACGGCGTCGGGGTCGATGGTATCGATGAACGCCTTTTGGTTTGCAACCTTTTGTTTATAGGTCTTAGGAAACCTGTTATCCATATAAAAGGTATCCATGGCTGCTGCACGGTAAAGGCGAAATGGGATAATTGAGACGAGATGTAAGGCAGGCGCGAAGCTGTTAAAAATACCTATAATATCAATCGAGGAATCCCGCCCGCTTTTCGACCTGATTTGATAAAGTCACATGACCGGGATGGGAGTGCTGTACGTGAGCATTAGTTTTGCCCCTTTACTTGTCCGTGTGTTTGCTACCCTACTTCGCTATGCCCGTTCTATACCGCTCTTATTAGAGCTCAAAATATCAAAAGTAAATCTGTATCTTACAACTATGATAGGGACAGTCGTTTTTTTACTAGCAAAGAGTAAATCAACTGTACCCCCGCGTGGGTTGAGCTATCTCGCTAATTGTTCACAGGGCTTACACATCATTGGACCTGCTGCACTCTGGCCTCGCCATTGATCCACCTATCGTTTGCATAGTCGACATCATCACCGGTGTACAGCTTGTTCTCCGTCTTGGCTTTGATCTGCTCGCGCCGGACTCTCAGCACTTCATTCTCAAGCCGGTAGGTCAAATACCAACAGAGAAGGCATCCGAAAAAACCCCCAGCAATGCAGGCTGTGCACACGGAGTAAGGCACCTTGTAGCCGTTGAAAGCATACTGAGAACGGAATATTTGAGGTCCAATAACACCACCGAGCTGGCCGACACCGCTCTGGAGGCCATATGCAAAAGCTGTGCCGGTTGATCCCTTAAGACTGGATGACCGCCATGACCAAAAAGGAATTGCAAAGACGCCGGAAAGTGTAGAGCCAAGTATGCAGGCAGCATATATGGCACCACGAGCACGGGTTCCAATAAAAATGGCAAACACACCTACCTCGACAAGGCAGACAGCAAGGGCAATGACTGGGCGCGGCACCCAAGCCCTCTTGAGCACCTGGAATGCAATGATCATACCGATGATAGTCGTGGCTGCCGGTGGGACGAGAAGCAGGATATTGCGAGGAGACTTCGCAAAGCCGAGATTGCTGATAATAGTCGGCAAAAACCAGGTCAGACCAAAGTTTCCAGTGTTCATCAGCACCTGAGTGATCATGAATGCCCACAGCCGTGGGTCTTTCAAGATGTTGCTCGACTCCTTGCCGGAGAAGTTGGCGTCGGCCGTCAGAGGTGCATTGCCGGCTAGTCGCTGTTCGATAAAATCCTGCTCGCGAGGTGTGAGCCATTTTGCTGTCCGCCTCGACTTGGGATACTCGGGGAAGAGTAGATATATGACGCCGGAAAAGGCTACAGTCGCAGTGCCCTCGAGTAGGAAGATCCTGTTTATCAGTCCGTGATCAATCAATCTTCAGCCTGGTTTTCACACTATGATTCCACAACGTACCATTGCCACGAGCTCAGGCCCTGCTTGCCGTCCAAGAATGCCATCCCATAAATCAAAAGCGAGCCAATGACGTTCGCAAGGGAGAAGATACCAAAAAGCCACATCACGGGCTTGCCCATTTCATCAGATCGATACCACGATGCAAACTGCGTCAGCATGGCTGGAAACAGGCCAGCTTCGGCCAGCCCCAAAAAGAAACGAGCTGCGAGCAATCCGGATTTGTTAGTGACGGCAGCATGGCAAGCAAGTACGGCTCCCCAGATAAACATGATCCGCGTGTGAAAGTGCCGCGGACCCATTCGTTTTAAAAGCAGGTTGCTCGGCAGCTCAAACACGATATAGGCAATGTAGTACACTGACTGCACCCAGTTATACTCGTCAGACGTCATATTGAGCTGCATGAGGATATTGCTCGGCTGGCCGGGCGATAGGACCTTGACAGACGACGCGTTGTTGACGTCGATTTGTTTCACCATGTAGATGAGTCCGGCAAGGACGAGCAGACGGTAGTCAATCTTGCGCATGATCTTTGTCTCTTCCTCAGCAGTAAACCCAGCCAAGAAAACAGCGCGGTCAATCTGACCAGTCTCCTGGGATGAAGCAACATCTGAACTGTCGACAGTCACGTCCACATCTTTGCTGTGTTCTGGTTCCTTCATGTTGACGGCAGTATGTATGAGAAGGACCCCAGGTGTAGAAGCCAGAATGTCAGACAATGCAATTGATTCAGAATGACGGCTAGGGTAGTTACTATATATAAATATAAATGCTATATAGCAATCGTTGCTGTTAGTTCCCTGATTTCCTTCCTCCGTCACGTATCTAGCTTCATGGTCCCAGTACCAAGGGATAGGTAATAACGTGCAGCTCCTCCGTCTACGGCTTATAGTATATCGTCACCTAGTATATCCGTATCTATGATTCTGTGGATGCATTTGATTGTGGTGTCGTTTCTCAATGTATACTTCTAGCTCTGGTTATCCCGTTGTATATTGCTATCCCCAGACAAGCTCACCGGCTATCTGCCCCCATCACCATCTTCCGACAAGCACACACGCACACACTCAAATAGATAACGTGATGTCGCAATCCCTGCTAAGATGCAATCATATGTCAACACTACTCTGATAGCGGGCCCGGGACATCAGCCCGCATATCTAGCTGTGTTGATACCAATGGACACGGATATGCGGCGGCCCCACCCCGACTTACACCACTAGTCAGGGTCTATTACACATCCTCACACCTTTAAAGGTCTATCTTTTTGCTGCATGCTTGTTCGCACGTTATTTGATTTCCGTCTTCTCTTTGCATGCCCTCACGAGATCTCTGCGGCGTGTCTCTACCTAGTGGCTTCCAGTCATCGTCTGTTATGTCCGTCCGACGTCGGCCAATAATGCGGTCTCCCACCCACCAGATCAACTGCTAACATTACCCATCGATGACGTGTACGCGTCTACGATGATGAGCTCATCATGATTGTGCTCTTATGGTCGTTCTCCGTAATATTTAGTTTCCGTTCATAATAATTTACATGACCAATCGAAGTTAGACTTTGACTATACTTGATTGATATATACAGCGTACATCTTCCCCAGAATATCCAACGCTCTATTTCTTAGCAATATTTATCAAGCAACAGCACAATGGTTCTAGATATTGCAATAATTGGAGGCGGCGTTGGTGGACTTACGGCTGCTATTGCCCTGCGCCGCCACCCGGGCGTCTCTGTTCAGGTGTATGAACAGGCCACCGAGTTTCGCGAGCTTGGCGCCCTCGTCGGCCTCGCACCTAATGGCCTGCGCACCCTAGAGAAGCTCGGCGTGACAGAGGTTTTGGGCGATGATATCGGCTGGCGCAGTCCCAATGGCGTGCCGATGTGCTTCAAGCATTACCAAAGCAATGAGGTGTTAAGCCGCGATCTCAATCACAACGTGCCCGATCGCCGCCATCAGTTCGCTCGTATGCATCGGGCAAAGCTGCAGGCAGCTCTGCTGAATCACTTGCCGTCTGATATACTTCATCTGAGCAAGAGGTTGTCTGGTGTCGCAGTCGATGATCAAGGTGCCACGGCCAAGTTTGAGGACGGCACGACAGCACGGGCCGATCTGATTATCGGCGCCGACGGCATCAAGTCGGTGAGTAGAACAAAATCGGCTACGATGGGTAAGAGCTAACGTCCAACTTCAACATCAACAGAAAGTCCGAGCGGCGTTCAAGCCAATACACGAATTATCGTGGTCGGGTGATGCCATATTTCGGACAGTCTTTCCCTACGAGCTTGTTGCTGATATTCCTAATATCCCCCAGGACTCAACTCACTACGTAAGCATAAGTTGTTGGTTCCGATAGTATGCTGAGGAAATTCAAGATGACTTACAATACCAGCAAAGCCCTCAGGCGTGGTTTTTTGGGACCCGAATCGGTACGTAAATAGCACAGGCATATGTTGCCCACCTTTTTGTTATACATTACTAATAGACAGGATCCGATGAATTCGGCGTGACATGCAGCTACCATGTAGACCAGTATGACCCCGGCGCCAAATACAAGGATATTGTGTGGAACGTGCCGGCCGTGGTAGACGAAATTCGGTCTGCTTTCAAGAGCTTTTACCCACCCATCCCCGAGATTATCGAGCGCATTCCCGAAGGTACGCTACGTCGGTATGCCAACGTATCTGGTGCTGCCCTGGATACATGGACTTTCAAAAGTCGTGTCGTGCTGCTCGGTGATGCCGCACACACCCATGGCGGTGCCTTTGCTGCCGGCGTTTCGCTCGCGGTGGACGACGCCTACACGCTCTACCTTGCCATCCGTGCTGTCTTTGCAGAGGCCAATCCCATCAATGAGCCTGTGCCAGTGAGCCACATTGCGCGTGCTCTCGACTTATACGAGTCAACTCGCCGGCCTCATGCGGCCAATGTGCTCCAGAGGGTGCATGGCGACCGGGCCAAGATGACCGCACGGTACGAAAAGGCGCACAAAACTGGCACCCCCGAGACGAACGAAGAGTTTCTGCAGCGGTTCGTTGGGCGCACCGATCCTGTGTGGCTCAACGAGCATGATGTTGAGGCTGCTTTTTTTAAAACGCTCCAAGCCAAAACAAGAGGGCAAGGAGTGGCCAATGGCCACAATTGAGAGTCAATGTCAATATATGGATATATCGATTATATGAATGTTGTCTTAATAAACCATCCTACATCAAGTACGGCAACGTCAACAACGCAAATCAAGGCAAAAGCAGCCTTATTCTTCAGCACACCTGGGGTTTTCTTTTTGGAATTTGATGGACATCACAGGGCCAACAGTGCCATAGAAACGCTCCTGGCATGCGCCTGTCTGAAATTATGTACTTGTACAACTCTCCCCTTGGTAGAAGTCTCCCCACGCATCTATGATTGCATAAAATCAGTCCCTTAAACCATAATACAGGTAGAATCAAACTAGGTGGCTGGTAAACGTACTTTCTCACTAAAGGGCAAAATAGAACTCTTCTAGGCTACCCCTTCGCCATCAGTTGGTCCTAGGTGTGGTGTTGGTTGACTACGATAATTTTGTTTTCAATGTAATCTTGTCCCTCTAACGGCTATAATAATCTACCATGAGACAATGTTTACTCACTTGTTGGAGATTCAGATGTGTTCTATTTATATCGCCGCGGAGCACAACACCGAATAAAAAAAACAATTCCGCTGTTAGGTCGCCTCTTTTGTGTATTCCGCAATTGTGTCTCGACTTCCCAAGGTCGAATACCGATTTCCGTTTCCTAGTTCATTTCTACGGGGAATCTCTAGTATTTCCCTCGAGTCGTGGCCTCTTTGATTACGGCTGTTAGCTTTAAAGTCATCTTTGCAAACCCCAGGGCCATTCATGACCCCTTGCTTCAGAGCCACGCGTAAACAAAGACGAATGATTATAGATATTTTCTTTAAAAAGCGTCTGCAACCGGGGCACGGGTGAGGTGATACGAAACAAGACAAAACCTAATTAAAGTGAGCAAGGTGATTGCCATCTACAATGTAACTACCATGTCAGCATATCTATAATAAAAGAGGCCAAAATATAAATCTAGATACTCCAACACAGATCCAACTTTGGGTTAAATGTGTGCAGCTATTACCGTTATCGTGTCACCGGACCACATATATGAGTAGAGTAGGGAATAGCAAGTACCGCTTCTCTGCTTCCCGCTTTTCATTCCTGTGTTCCGCATTCTCGAGGCTTGCCTTGACATTGCTGACCTCCACAACTTGTATCCGTCTGTAGTTTTGAGGCAAGACGGCTCAGTGTCTCGACAACGGTATAATGCATAATACCCGACATGCTCCTCTTTTCATAGTGCCAATGTTACCGCTTCTCCGATATATTCATGAGCCGATCGCCGATGACCTGAGCGAAACGATGCATCTTGCGCATCGTCTCGAAGCAGAGCAAGTGATGTGAGTTTGGGAGGACGTTCCTTCCAAAATCGTACAAACAACACGATTCACGTGCCAGTAACACGGCAATGTTTATTTTTGTTGTTCGCTCCTACTATTCTTGTATCATCAAAGTCAAGCACTTCGTTCCTTCGTTGTCTCTTTGTAAGCTCTTACCCTGTATCAGTCGACGTCGAGACCAGCGCCAGCCAACGACGTCACCAGTGGGACCACTTTAGGAAAGAGCACTTTCAGTTCACAAGCCAAAGCTACAATCGACATCTGTAATCATTTTATTTTAGCGGGTATAATTTGGTTTTGATTTTTTCCTCAACGTCACCGACCTCGCCGACCTCTCTATAATCCTTTGTTATTACACACAAACAGCTATACAGTTGTATTGGTGGTTGGTAGTGGTTAGTGGTCGGCTGCCCCCCCCCCCCACCTGCTGACAACTAGGACGCCCCTTCCATGGACGATCCTCTCCACTTGGCAACCGTGGACAGTGAGCATAGACGATGAGCCGACGCAAACAGAAGGAGCGACTGTGGTCTTCACTTTGCTTTCATTATTTCCCTTGCACAAAAGGAAGGAGTAGAGGAGTTAATTACTAAGCGTTAGTTGTTTTTCATATATTCACGGAGTCTTCAGAAATGCATACGGCAGACGTTGAAAACGATGCAACGCACACTACACTGTACAGCATAAATCCTGGACAGGATGATCTTGCCCAACAATAGCATCGATTCAATAGCACCGATTCGTCGTTAACAATGGGCCCTAGCTACTTCGTAGTGGGAATCAGCGAATACCAGTAGAATACACACTGGCCAGTCCCTGACTACGCTGTTTTTGGTGTATTTCTCAGGTACGGTGGCGAACTTGAAAGGGTAAAGAGAGTAAACTTGGCACACGGCGTTCCTGAAGTGCACACTAGCCATTAATAGTGGCCATAGTCCTGAAATGCAGTTGAGGGGCTTCCCCAGAGAAAGGCCAAGGAAACAAAGGTAGAAAATGAATGACTCCGTCAAACGAGCGAGCCCTATGTACGGAGCCTGGGCAAAATGAGACTGCTCAAACAGCAGGAACTTGTAGAGAAAAAAAAGGATAAGAAGTGCCAAGCCGTGATTATCGCAGGGAGGAATAGAGTTTGAAACATGTCAGTGAGCAGTGAGCCGACCGAAACACAATCGGAGAAGGAAAAGAATACATAAAGATTAATATGGACATCCAGTGAGAGTGCAGGTTCGATGAATGACTCGAAGGCCGAAACTGCATGTTCGCCAATACAAGAGGCAACTCAAGAGGTAGGGGCCGAAGGCTTGAAGGGGGCATTGTCAGTAGAATTGCAACGTAAGAAAGCAGGAGGCTAGTGGGTGTGCGTGGTATAGCGAATCGCATATGTAGATCGCCTATGTGGCTGGCTGGCCGAGGGAGGGAGCGAGGGAGGTGCAGGAAGATGCATATTGGCTGGATGTCAAGAAGGGGGGGTACCTTTGCTGCAGTAGTCTAGCCCTAGAGGGAGAGGATGTGAAAAAGAAAAGTAAGTCAGCAGAAGGAAGTACCAAAGAGCAGATGTATTTGAGCATTTTACCGCAAGACATTGAGTTGGCTAACGTGATTATAAAAATTATCGTCAAAATATGGTCATGTATATTTGAGCTTTACTTAATTCTATACGCATCCTTGTTTTCCTAGCAATTTCGTTGCCCAAGGTAATCGCTCACTGATGCCCTAAATTAAATCACAAAAAATATTATAGAATTAAAAGAGTAAAAAATGCGAAAATTGACTGACGATAGGACCCGAATAACGTCGCTTTAGTATCTTTAGTAATATACACTCACAATACACACATGCGTACCCCGTATAGCATACAAAGCTGTTCAGTGCTTCGGCTGCTGCATGTCTTTGATACCCGTTACGTTACTACGCCTGGCGATGCTGTTCTTTGTGAGATGCTTGTCGGTATATCTCTGCTTCTTGTTAGTAAGACAAGTAGTGACGCGCCCTTTTCTCCTACTGGCTTTCCGTTGCTCTGATGCATTTGCATGTTGCTCTTGCCATTTATTCATGACTACGGACTGTTGATGGGCATTTCGGTTTGTGGAATTATGGAGAAGGAAATATGCTCGATCGCTCCTTCCTCGTCGAGCGATTGGCACCCACCACTCACTCATGCCTCTTTCCTTATGAATTTACCTCCTTCTCACCTATTCACTCGGTGACACGAAACACGCGTCTACTCCAGGCGTGCTTCTATCCCTCGTTTGCAGTACTTCCCTCGCCCTGACCTGTCTCTACATGCATCGCTCTTTCCCTTTTCATACTTACACGCCCTCCCGTCTCGAGGACCCACTCATGCCCCATTGTTTTCTTGGTATCCGACCTCACTTACACTCCACCTCGTGCGTCAACCTTCAACATCCATCTGTCGACGGAGAGATGTGATAATAAGAAAGCAAAATACAAAATTGGAAGGTAGGATCTCGGTTTGTCTTTCTAGATTGCAGTACGGTTTACAAAGCAGTGGCTAGTCAGTGTCTACCAGTCTGCCAACTTGCAGCCAATCCGGCCCATAAGGCAGGCGAAAAACAACCTCCCGCTTTTGTTTTGTTGTTTTAATTCATCTTAAGTTTTAATGCATAAATGCTCTGCAGTATTGCTCTTTCGATGCCCTTCTACCATCTTGTGAACTTCTATATCAATCCCTTGTCCCTTCGCCTTTCGTTTCCCTGGTCTGTCTATCCCGTCTCTCCTTCCTTCTCTCTCTCTCTCTCTTTTTCCTTTTTCCTCTTTCCTCTCTTCACTCACAACAACAAAGTCACCCTGCCACTCGTTGCTATACATAAATCACCTGGTCACCTAATCCCCTTCATCAGAAACTATTTAGTATTCGGCTTGTTTACTTTTTGTGTCTTATCCCTCGTTTACATCTCTCGCTATCAAGACTTCACCATCGTTTACTCTTCATACAACAACACCTTAAGCATCCATCACATCGGTAACCATCCTTACCATTCAATACTTGATCACTCAACACCTCCACATCAATAGCTACCAAAATGAAGTCAACTGCCGCCCTGCTCTCGCTCTTTGGCACCATCGCCCTCGCCGGCGGCATTACTGAGGATATTGCTCCCGACGATTCCTACCCCCAGGGCTGCAGCAAGGCTTACTCTGGAAACTTCCAGGTCACTGTCGCCACCATCAAAGAGGCTGCAAAGCGTGATGTTCACCAGGTAGGTTTTAATACTTCCATCACCCTTATCCCAGCCACATCCAGATCCGCTGTCAAAAATACTAACTACCCAGCACATGAAGCGTGACTCTTGCAGCTCTGACGGTGCTCTCCTGCTCACTCTAGAGGACGGTGTCCTGAGCGATGCTAAGAACCGCACTGGATACATTGCATCCAACTACCAGTTCCAGTTCGACGGCCCGCCCCAGGCTGGTGCCATCTACACCGCTGGCTTCTCCATCTGTGGTAACGACTCGCTCGCCCTCGGTGGCACTACAACCTGGTACCAGTGTAAGTCGGGCAACTTCTACAATCTCTACAACCGCAACTGGGCGGCCCAGTGCGAGCCCGTGCAGATCATCGCTATGGCGTGTGGTGATTCTTCTGCTGGCGGTGTGGATGAGTCCAGCGATGGACAGGTTGTCGCTACTCAGGTCATCACCACCACCATTGTGAAGCCCCTCTCCGACGGCCAGCCCCAGGTCCTCACTACTACCATTCCCGTCCCCATCTGCCAGATTGGTGATGGCCAGATCCAGGGTCACACCACCCCATGCGCTTCTATCACTCCCACCACTTCTGCTACGGCCACCCCTAACACCGGTGTCCCCGTCAGCCAGTTCTCGGATGGCCAGATCCAGGTGACAACTCCTGCTCCCACTGCCACTGAGCCTGCCACCGCTAGCCCTGGCACCACGGAGGAGGCCACCACGCCCGCTGTTACCACTCCCGTTGGCACGGCGCCCGTCGGCAGTGTCACTGCCCCTGTCGCTTCCGGCTCGTTTAAGACGACGACCTCTAAGGGTGGCAACTTCACCGTTCAGACATCGACCGGCACCGGCACCGGTTCCGCCATTGTGACTGGCTCTGATATTACTACCGCCCCTGGATCCAGCGCTTCGACCACCGCTATTAGCACCAGTAAAGGTCTGCGCATCTCTGCCGGCTCCATGGCCGCTATAGCTGCCAGCATTTTCGCGGCCTACATGGCTCTGTAAATGTTGCTTTGCAAGCCTATGGGTCAATGGTCAATCAGGACGTGTGCCACTCAAGTCTATGCACGAAAAGCAAACGCTCTTGCGTCATTAATATTACAAGGAAAAACTAGATGCAGCCAAAATCTGCCACTAACATGAGAACTAGAACACGCAGCATGGCTTTTTGGTTTCTATTTTCTAATTTTAGCTGCAAGGCAACTTGCAGTCGGGGGGAGGCATGGGGGTTGCGCTATCGGATTGGGTACTGGATTCCTCTGTCTTCTGTCTTTCTGTCTTACTGCATTCTTGGGTTTGGTAAATTGTGTACTGCTATTGTACGCCTTTATTCTTTGGTATTCAATGTCTTGTGTTCCTGGTCTTCAACGGTAAGGTAGGACATGACCGGCTGGTGACGAGCATCAGGATTAAAGAAGCGCTTGTTTTGTTTAGATTTGCATTTCAAAAGCAACGAAAATAAGTTGCAAAATAAAAACGGTATATTATTAAACCTTTATTCTTCCAAAACTGCGATTGTGTAATGCGATTGTGTATTATGAGGATGAGAGTGTGTACGAAGTTGTAGACGAGAAAAAATGATGGGGTCTAATTATAGTGATATCGTTGGTACGATAAGGCAAATAGGCAAATATAGTCACGTGATCTCACGATGTCACATTATGTCATCCTTTTTTTTGGTTCTCAGTATCTGAGCTTGATAGCTAAGAGTAACAACATCAGCTTCAACGGAACCACAAGCTAATCTCGACGATATTAATATGGCGGACTATTGGAAATCGACACCCAAGTACTGGTGCAAACACTGCTCCATGTACGTTGTCGATACCAAGGTTTCACGCGCCAATCACGATGCTACCGGAAAGCACCAGTCTGCTGTCAAACGAGCCCTGCGCGACCTGCATCGCGACCACGAGCGCCAGGAGCGCGAAAAGGAGAGAGCGAAGCGCGAGGTCGATCGGCTCAATGGCATTGTTGGGGGTGAATCATCAAAGTCAACCTCAAACTTCCAAAGAACACCTGCACAACAACCACAATCACAATCCCAAGGCGCGCCGATAGTGGCTCAGACACAGCTCGAGCAACTTGTCGATCTAGGCGTCAGCATACCCGATGAATTCCGCGGTGGCCTGGCGATGGCGGGAGATTGGACCGTCACCGAGACACGAATCATTGAAGACCCAGAAACAGCCAAAAAGAACGGATCAACAAGAGCAGTCGGAGTGCGGAAACGGCTACTAGGTGACGGCGACGATGACACGCGACCTGGTGGGCACTCCGAGTTTGATAAGCTCGACGTTGATGCAGCCGTGCAGGGCCTGTTCAAAAGGCCGCGGACATGGGGACGCGACTCGCGCACGATCTCGGATGGATTAGATGGCGATCTTGACAATCTTTTAAACAGCGCTCTGAAGCCGAACAAAGACGCCAGGGAGGAGGCCAAAAAAGAAGTCCAAGAGGAGGAGGCAGAGGTCAAGCAAGAGGTCAAGCAGGAGGTCAAGACAGAAACTGGCGATGAAGCAAAAGTTAAGAGCGAAGCCCCCAAGGCCGACACTCTGGTAAAACAGGAAGATGTGGGCGGTCTCGATCTACCGCCGGCACAGCAAGAAACGAAGCCTGAAGAACCTATTATCGTCTTCAAGAAGCGAAAGTCAAAGGCGTCACGGCAAAAGTAGGCCCCCAAAAGCCTTCACGGTATAAATGTACGATAAGAACGAATTTAATACCCCTTCAGATTTACATTTACAAGCTATAACACAAGCACAGCAAGCATGGCCGCTGCATATACTTCTATTTCCAGCCCTCCTTGACGAAATCAGCACACCGCTCAGCAACCATGAGCGTTGCTGCCATTGTGTGCGCACTTGGAATCTTTGGCAACACACTTGCGTCGGCAGTCTCACGTACTGGCATGTCAATCATGATGGGGATGGCCAACAGCCGGCAGATCGTGTAGACAGGGGATACCCATTGACTCCAGGTGGTCACGGGGTCCAATGCCGCTGAGCATGAGCAGCTGTGGTGAGCGGAAAGCACCTGCACATACTATAACCTCGCAGCGGGCACTAGCAAAGACCGTGCGTGACTTGTTCTTGGCGGCGGCAGGAGACAGATCATGGATATAGACACCTGTTACGTTGGTACCGTCATCGGACAGCTGGAGCTTGGCAGCAATGGCCTCGATACAGATAGTACGACCCCCGCGGCGTCCGAGGGTGACCTTACTGCTGAGGTAGGCGCGGTTTGTCGAGAGTCGTGTGCCGTCTGCATTGACGGCAACGTCGAGGCGGAAGTACCCTTGTACACTGGCCCCGGGTGCATTGCAGTCTTCCTCTACCGGCAGCCCCAAAGCTTCACAGGCTTTTGCAATGTACGGGAAGAACTCGTAGCTCAGCAGGAGCTGTTGGACAGACATTGGTCCCTTGTGTCCGCGGTAATCCTTATTTGCATGCGATACTGTCGTCTCCATCTTTTGAAAATACGGCTCGACATCTTTCCATCCCCAACCATTGAGACTGAGCCCACTCGGCGTGCCCGTCTCGGCCCATTCCTCATAGCCAGCCGGGATGCCGCGTGTCATCAGCATGCCGTTGACCCGTGGCGTGCCACCCAGGCCGTCAGCGCTCACAAGAACCAGGCGACGGCCATTGTATGCATCAATTGGCTCTGAAAAGCGATCTCTAACCCCGGTCGTCTATTTGAAGACAAAAATCTAGGACAGCAGCGGAGTACGGGACAGCAAGTGGTCCTTGGTGGCGCCGCGCTCAATCAGCAACACGGAAATATTAGGGTCTTCTGTTAGGCGCGCAGCCGCTGCGCATTTAGACGTACCGCCTATATATTTGTAGTTATATGTGTATGGTGACTCGATGGCATGGGCGTGGGCTCACCACCGACGACAATATAGTCGTACGCCTGGCCCCCGATGTCAGCCACATGGCTCTCAGGGTAGGCATAGGAAAACGGCCACATCTCGAGGTGTAGTTGTTTTGAGTTCTGATGCAGTCAATGCATTAGGACTTTATAGTGCTTGTTGTGTTACTGCTCTGCTTGTCTACTCGAGACCGACGGATTCCAAGGTTCGACCTCTCGCTAAGTCTAGGTCGGGCAAGCTGCCAGCCATCTTATGGTAGTACCGTGCAGCAGTCTTCAAGCGTATACTTCTGACGCACTAGATCTGCACAGCCCAGCGTTTAATCTTGAAAGCAATCAAGCTGCTATACTGGTAAGGGCATGTAAATCTCACTTTCGTCACAGGGCTGTGGGTGATATTCTGTATCATGGTCGCTGCTTAGTCGTAGCGGCAGAACCCTGGCATTGCAGGTAGGATCGGATACATGAGATGGGTATTGTGATGATGATTTGTATTTTTTTAATTTTTTAACTGATGATGATATAAACAGGTTTATGTTTACTTTCGATTTTTCTTTATTGTTTGTTTTGTAGAAACCAGGCTTATAAATTGATCACAATATAATAATAATATGCCAATAATATGCTAGACTAAAGAATAAAAGAATAAAAGCAAAAAATAATATTCAATAACTCTCAAATTCGCAATCATATCTGATCTGCCAACTCGATATTTACAAGTTTAGACGATATGAATAGCACTGTATCTTCACATGCGTTGGATGCAAGCAGATCTTGATACCGAAGTCGAAAAATAGATTACAAATGCCAAATCGAGCAATTGACGAATAGCTGACCTGGCAATTCATCAAACTATGAGCAATCCCAGCTATCAGTAGATTAGATGGCTTCAGGGGAATCCCACATACCCCGGCATTGCGCCATGCCGTGTTTTTTCGCAAGCAACCCCGCAAGGCGCCCAAGTCCAAGCTAGGTCACCGGGAGCGGCTTGAGAGAGATGCCCAACGAGTCGCGGGCTTAGCCATATTGTCTGTTGCAACGCCTTCCGGGATTGGTAAGCATTATCGCGAGTATCCTTCCGGTCGGCGATTCAGTTCTGGCAAAGTTGCGGCCTCTGCCGAGAGTGCGACGGCAAAGTCTTTCAAGTTTACCTGTCATACTTTCAGTATCAAATATCAATAGTCGGAGTTTGATCATAATGGGCTTAAAACATTCACAGCAATAATGAAAATAATTGACAAAAAAGGCCGAGCCGTCATCGAGGTCCCTGAGACATCAGGACCGATGATGACGACAGCACCAACGACAGCACCGGACCTGATTGGGCCGTTTCAAAATGCATCGCCAATCCAGCCTCCAACAAGATACGCGCCAAAGTCGGCTGATGTTCTCAGTAGATGTCTCCAGAAACTTGACTACGTGCCACCTCGCTGCCGGTGGGATCCGGAGGCACCACCTGCATTTGGCTGGGGTCTCTGCTTGCTGTTCTCATTTGTATGTGGCGTAGATTATATATTGTTTCGATCTATGCTAAAGGACAATAACTGACAATCACTGACAATCACTGACAATCAGGCCGGCATGTTCACCGTTAGTAATTTGTACTACAACCATCCCATTCTCAATGTATGTTAGACTCAGCTCCGCAGGCCCTACTGAAATCAATTCTAACAAACATTGCAGGTCCTGGCGGAAGAGTTTGGCGTGTCCTACGAAACTGCTAGCCAGATCCCAACACTGATGCAGGCCGGCCATTGACCCTGGCCCTGATTTTTATCACGGCAAGCGTCTGGCTCGGCCTGTGTGTGACGACATCGTTCACGGTATTCCGCATCTTATCTTTTGTTGCCCCAGCTCATGCTGCCGCTGGTTGCAGAAGTGGCACCCGCGAAGCGCCGGGCCATGATGATCTCTGTCATATTTGGCGGCATCTTCATGGGATTATTATTTGCCCGCATCATATCCGGCATTGCAACTGAGTACACCAGCTTCCGAACCATCTACTTTGTAGCCCTTGGCATCCAGTATCTTGTCTTTGCACTCTTGTTCTTCATGCTGCCCGACTACCCGTCTGCAAACCCCGAGGGCATCTCATACTTCCGCATGCTCTTCAGCATGGTCCGCATCGCTTTGCGCCAGCCGCTGCTGGTCCAGATGAGCCTCATTGGCTTTTTTATGAATGCCGCTTATGTCGGTTACTGGACCACAATTACCTTTTTGCTATCTTCGCCCCCATTCAGCCTCGACACGCTTGACATTGGCTTATTTGCCCTTATCGGCATGCCGCCCTTCTTCATCAGCCCGCACTTGATCCACCACTTGACCAAGTACCTGCATACGTCGTATGCATACATCATTGGCTTGACGATCGCCATGACGGGCATTATCACTGGCACCTTTGTCGGTACCTTTACTCTCGCCGGCCCCATCATAATGGGCATCCTGATCGACATGGGGCTGATTCTGAGCCAGACCGGCTGCCGTATACGCCTCGTCACCATCGAGCCCAAGGCGCGCAATCGTGTCAATACAATGTTTATGGTCTCCAGCTTCAGCGGCATGCTCCTGGGCACGTCCGTTTGCAACAAGCTCTATGCTGCCGGCGGCTGGCACTATAGCGGCTATGCAGGCATCGCCTTTGTCGTAGCCGCGCTCATCGTGAGCTTTGCCCGCAAGCCGGACGAAACGCACTGGGTCGGCTACGGCGGCGGTTGGGGGATGTGCTCGTTGCTCAGGGGTGATCGCAAGGCCGAAGCTGTAGATGAAGCTACGGCACCGTCCGATAAAGAGAAGGCCCAGAACACCGGATGATCCTGTAGATAAGAAATAAGGTTTTCAAAGATGTACCTCTACAAACTATGTACATGCATGATAGTTTCCATCGTACCACCATCGTTAGACTGCCAGATGCTTAACAGATCGTCCATGATGCATTTGTTGGGACTTTGCGACCTTGCGTGATTGCGACCTTGCGTGAAAGGTGCATAATTCTCACTCGATATTCGGTACTTATTTGATAGCTGACATTACGATTGCCTATCAACGCCGTCGGGATATTCAAAAATTTGTGTGACTATACGGCGTCATGCCTTCTTGCGAAACCCCCAAGTACGTAAAGTCCCTAACTGGGATCGTATACTTCATGCGCAACTCTGTCAAGACTGTGAATTATACTAGAGTATAAACCAATGAATAGGATTCTTCCTGTGATGCTCAAACCAACGAGTAGGGATGAAATAATCAAATTCTCACGTGCGTTATTACACGCCTGCTACTTGGCCTCTCCTTCCTGAATTGACTTGAAAGCAATTATACCAAACCGGCAGCTATGCGGACCTTTGCTCCTTCCGTTGCCGTAGTTGTACAGGGTTCTCACGGCAATAACACTGTACATTACGGGTGTTGCGGTTTCCGGAGCAGAAGGTGCAGCAAATAATCCACACACGGGCTTTTCAACTGCCGTTAGCTATTTGGCGGCAGGAACCGTCGGCAGGTCTTTCCTCTTGTGTAAAATAGCTTAACGCAGTAATGAAATAAGTGGCCCCTGGACAGGCTTCCAACCGCGCCATCTAATCTGATCTCATCTCTTTCAGCCCCCAAACCGGCAAGCCTCTTTCTGTTTCTGTCTATCGCCCTGGCCATTCCCCTCTGCTTTGTCTCCATGATATATTATTCACGATCTATTACCTGAATCACTTACACATCCAAATCTCTGTTTTTTCAACTGCCCGAATCGTAACGCCCGCCGACACGGCACTTTATGCCGACATGGCCTATCGACCCATCACGGATATCAGTGCTTGTCGTGAGGGAGTAAACATTCGACTGATAAGTCTTTCATGACGCTTGTCGGCGAAGGGGCCCAGTTTGAGATGTACGTTTGCGTGTCATCGTGTATTTTTGGTTTGCAATTCTTACACTGCGTGGCACGTTTTTCATAGCAAGTCGTTACCAAATGCAACTCGCCGAAAAGCCAAGCATCGTCAAGTGAGCTCACATGCGTTATATCGGACAAGTATCGCATATACTGCGCCTTAAATCGGCAAGGGCGTGCCTCTTTGCTTTCCACATGCGCCGCAATGGGACCGGCCGTGTTGATATCATAGTTTCCATCGGGTATGCTATAATGATATTTATGCAATTCATGCTGAAAATAGTGTTCGTGTGGTTCCTACTACGGCGTGCCGAAGTCGCTTGCCTCAGAGTTTGATTAATCCATCGTGATGGGATTGGAGTCGGGTGACAGTGGCTTCATTTTTCGCCATCCTCATGCTCATCTCCCATGCATGCAACGTCAGTGCCTCAGCATCATCTCTGTGTGGTATCTTGCCGGGGTAGATGGGCGAAGAGGGGAGCACGAAAAGTCTTCAAGCATCCTGTCATAGTGTCATAGTGTCATGGTGTCATGGTGTCATGGCTCCTTGAGCAAAAGTACCTCGACATCATGGACGACGTTCATTGCCAAACAAGGAAGCTGACCCGGCAGGCCAAGTATAGAAACGACAAAATGCCGCCCCCTGAGCATGAGAGAATGGAGCATTGAAACAATGGATGATAGTTGACGAGAGCTACTTTTATTAAAGACAATTATTTACAGTTTATTCCAGTTTGTCCGTCGTTGTAGTCTGTTGCTAATCAATCTGCATAGTGTCTGGGCATTAGTGCCAAGACATTCGCACCGAACCTTGGATCCAAGCTTTCCAGGCTTCTTAGCTCTAATCGATGCAAGCTTCCAAGCCAGAGGCAAGTACCGGTACTTGGAAAGGAAATAATGGCAAAATTGATACAGAGTTTGTACAAGGTTGGCAGACTGGGGACGAATACGACACTAGGGTACTCAATCCTTCTCGACACGGGCCACGTTGGCACTGATGGAGCCCCAAGCCCCGGACATCTTATCAGATCTAGAGATAATGCCGACATCGCTTTTTGGCATTTTCTTAGGCAGTACTCCACTCTGAGGAATCTCTCGGAACGTCTGACGGCTTTCATGAAAGACACGGGCAAGACGGGCTAATTGTTGCCATGGCTCATACGATGGAGAACGATCGTCAGAAAACCGACAAAATGGCACGCCTAAAAAAAATAAAGAGAAAAAAAGAGAAAAAAAGAGACAAAAAAAAGGAAGAAGCAACAGGATGGGGCAGGATTGGGGTCATGATGAGGGGCAATACTGAAGAGAGAGAAAAAACAAAGATACAAACACAAGAAAAAAAATCTTGAGTACCTTGACCAGCGTCATTGTAATGCCGAAGCTAATATCTAAGCTTGGCCAAACATGGTCTTGTTCTACGCCGGTCAACACCCACACGGCTGTTGACTACCCACTCAAGTTGACTTTCTGTCTTGCATTGCCGCTTCATTGGCTTATGGCCACCGAGGACAAGGATTTCAGCAAGTCATAGTCACAGAGCCAAAATATTCTTCCCGTTAGGGCCAGCGGAGATGCATTCTAGTTCTCTGGCCATCCTCCAATAGGCTGCACCCCTGTAAAGGGCACGGCAGACGATGGTGGATTGGACTGGCTATGCGTAAGCCCACAGACCTGTTCACACTTGAAAAGGTAGCGAGGAGGCCAGGGGAGTGGGATACGAAAATGTATATGGAGCTGGTAAAGGAGCCAAATAAGGGCCGGCAGTCAAAAAGGCCCTCTCCAGATTGCCCGATGTGCTCCGTACTTGTGCGGCGTAGTGTACAGGATCCATCTATATATTGACGGCACTCATCATAGCATGAGCATGAATTCCTCGTACGAGACCGGCAGACATCTACCTATGCGCCTTCCTAATCATATGGTTCACTCGGTGTCGTTTAGTCAATTTAATGGGCTCCGGTCCAACCCTTTTGGAGCTCCTGCATCGAGCCAGGTAAGCTGGCTGGTGTTTGCATATGACCGTGCATCATGAGAAAAACTCTGTCTTGCATGCTGCAGCGCCATGCAGCGTTGGATTGGCATCCATGCTTTATCTGATTCTGCTATGATTTCTATAGTTTTATCTGATGATTTCTTACTCCGCCCGATATTTGATTTGAGGTTTTATTTGATTTTATCCATTACCAACCATCTCATTTCCTTTTATCGGATTTTTTATTTTTATTTTTATCTGATGTACACCATCTTGGCGTCCCTCCCCCCCCACATCCTCTACGGAGCACGGCTTTGTTCAAATTACGCAACTTTTACCCCTGCTTGCTTCTTCTCGCATCTTTCCTCTCACAGCAATTTTCAAGATTTTTATCAGATCCTTGCATTAAACCCTTTTCACAATTTTCTCAAGTTTTACAACCGAGGAAGTGCAAGTAGTTGGCGATCCTCGCACCTAAAGCTTAGGCCCTGCAAGTGCACTTGCAAACATCTGCCCACATTTTCGGGCTATTGTCCTGTTACCTCGCTACTTTGTGTTTTGTGATCTCTACTTTCACTTACTTTCACGCGCGGGTGGGCTGTTTTGTCTGGGCTCTGTCGTGATTTTCAAATGCATTGCTCCATCCGAGTTATCTGTACCCTACATTATGCACCACTCCCACACCCTCTTGCCTATGTTTGGTCAGAGTTACATGATGGAATAACGCGAGAACATAGTTAGGAACAATGCACAATTCTGCGAGTGCGAGAGAGGTGGTATAGTGGTGGCAGCGTAATGGCAATGTGGGATGGAGGCAGCCCTTGTGTCTTGTGTCTTACTCTCGGCTGCATTCCCATTGCTGGCTGCTACCCTTTGCCCGGAGATCAAAGGCAATTCTGACACCGACGCAAGTAATCAGAAAGACTTGTGATATTCTTCAGCACAGGCAAAGCTCGGAAAACACCGCCGTGCGTAAAGCACCTCTTGCCGAGCGACTATGCGACTATTCGCACGTACCTACAGACGGAGCATTGCTGCATACATTATAATTGAGCGGGCCTTTCCTTTAGTAGCTCCATCTTAACAACGTCACTAGCGTCATGGAGGAGAGAGAGAGAGGGGGGGGGGGGGGGGGGTGGTATTAATCAGGGAAGTAAAGAAATGGCATAGTGACACGAGAGGTGCATGAAGACGAGGACCGGCACAGAGCTTGTAATACCCTGGATAAACGGCGTAGCACCTCATACAGCATGGCGATCAGCACACCAAGACAGCGGTCGCAAGAAAAATCAAAATAATCGAATAATGTCATAAATAAAGAAATAATACACACCCAAATATTCAAAGCAAGTAGCGTGGGGTGGGACACATTAGAGAGACTCCGACCTGCCTCTCTGAGCTTATTCCTTATTACAGGACTCGGGCGTATCGGTGCCAGATAGAAAGTGTGACCTGATCTTTGCCAGGCTCTTGACTTGATAACTTCTTAAATCCTACTAAGTCGGCACAGTTTCTTGTTTTGCCAAAAACTCGCACCTCTTGAGATCACCTTGCATTATTCAGTTTCAGTCGTCTCCATCACATTGATCTGTACACCACATCTACACCATGACTGTCAACGGTTACACCAACGGCCACACCAACGGCAACGGCATCAACGGCCACACCAATGGCAACGGCATCAACGGCGTTGCAAATGGCCACACCAACGGTAACGGCGTTGCCGCAACTCCCAAGGTCTCTACCTCTAACAAGTCCCGTCTGAGCCCTGCCGACCCCGAGGCCGTGCAGGATCTGATTTGCGTTGGCTTCGGCCCTGCCAGTTTGTCGGTGGCCGTGGCTCTGCACGATGCCCTCGAGTCTGGTGCTCTGCAAACCCCCCCCAAGGTTCTTTTCCTAGAGAAGCAGCAGCGGTTTGCCTGGCACGCCGGTATGCTCCTGCCCGGAGCCAAGATGCAGATTTCGTTTGTCAAGGACCTTGCTACTCTGCGCAACCCGCGCTCTGCCTTCACGTTCATCAACTACCTGCACAGAAATGGCCGCCTTGTGGAGTTTACCAACCTGGGTACGTTTCTGCCTGCACGTACCGAGTACGAGGACTACCTGCGGTGGTGTGCCAGCACTTTCGACGAGTCGGTTGCCTACGGGAGCGAGGTCGTCTCGGTCGAAGCCGACAAGGAGACACAGGAGGCCGGTTCCCCCCTTACCACGTTCCGTGTCGTTGTCCAGAACGCAAAGACGGGTGTCCAGCAGGTGTACCGCGCACGCAACGTGCTGATGGCCACCGGCGGCAAGCCCCGTCTGCCCCAGAGCATGCCTGCCGCACACCCGCGCGTCATTCACTCTTCGCAGTACGCCCACCTCGTGCCTACCATTTTGAGCAACCCCAACGCCCCCTACCGGGTTGCTGTTGTCGGTGCCGGCCAGAGTGCAGCGGAGATTTTCAACAACATCCAGGTCCTGTACCCCAACTCCAAGACCTCTCTGATTATGCGCTCCGAATTCCTGCGCCCTAGTGACGACTCTCCTTTGTAAGTATTCACAGTTTTCGGCCCTCGCTACTAAGTTGCAGTTTTTTTTTTCTTTCTTGTTTTCGCTTTCACTTAGCATGCAATACTAATTAATAGCGTCAACTCCATCTTTAACCCCGAATATGTCGACAACCTGTTCCCCAAGCCAGCCAGCTACCGCAAGAACCTCCTAGATGAGGCCCGCCCCACCAACTATGGCGTTGTCCGTCTTGAGCTGATCGAGGCTCTTTACGAGCGCATGTACCACCAACGCCGTGTTCTGGGCACGGATGAGAGCCAGTGGCCTCACCGGATCCTCGGTGGCCACCGCGTTGCGAGCGTGACTCCTGATGCGGAGGACCGCCTGCGCGTCGTTGTTGAGCCTGAGCTCCAGGACGCGAGCAAGGTGCTGGAGCTTGATGTGGACCTGATCATCTGCGCTACCGGCTACCAGAGAAACGCACACCTTACGATGCTCCAGGGCCTGTGGCCCCTGCTCCCTGAGACACCAGTGGGTAAGGCGGCCGATGACGCACAGGTGGGCATTGGTAGCTGGACAGTGGACGAGAAGTCGCCCAAGATTCTGAGCGTGTCTCGGGACTACCACGTTGGGTTCGCACCCGATCAGGTGGCCAATGGTTCTGGAGTCTACCTACAAGGCTGCTGTGAGGGCACCCATGGTGTAAGTACAATCTCCTTTGAGTGTTTTCTTTCTCACTGTTCTTACTGTTCTTACTGTCTTTTATTTTATTTTTTGTTGTTGTTTTTGCCCTGTTCCTTCTCCCTTGCTACTGAGTACTTTCTGCCATTTTTCCACCTCCCCTCCCCACCACCACCACAAAAGCCACCGGAATGAAAAGCAGCCCCATGAAAGCCCATACTAATAACACAATAGTTGAGTGACACCCTGCTGTCGGTCCTGGCTACGCGTTCAGGAGAAATCGTCGAGTCGATTTTCGGAGCTAGCGCCTAGGTGCTCAGTACTTCGTAGAGGCAATGGAGGCAATGGAGGCATTGTCGTCAGTTTCACAAGGGAGGTCTAAAAATTGCTATGTTTAATACTGTACTACATGCATATGTTTATGTTCATTCTTTTTATTTCTTTTTTTTCTTTTTCTTTTCTCATGTCATCGTTGCTATTTCCTTTTTTTTTGTTTTTTTTTTCTTCTCTTTTTCAAATATTTATATCGTTAGTTGTTACATTAAAATGAATTAGATACTCTGTTTACAGGCCCCCATCCCCTTTGATTCCTATAACGGGGAGGCTGCATAGTAGTGAAATTACCTAAACAGGAACAGGCCCCTGCTCACCAGCCACACGACTAATACGGCCCCAGGTGGCGGACCGAGCCTGTCATCAGCAGAATTGCACGGGATATCATTTGGTCGGAGATTGAAGATCGGTGATATCTTCGAACCGGGCAAATCAGAGAAAGGGCAATGAAATACAACGGATGACATGCAATGCCGGAAGACGGCTGAAAGATAAAAGGTCAGTGTCGAGGGATGTGGGATGAATGTCAAATGGATGCTAGGTGGTGACAGCCGCACGGTTGTCGGGATACATCACGACTACACGAAAATGATCGGACCAGTAAAAGGAAAGAGATTGTCAGCATTTGGGGGCTGCGAGCAAGTTTATTCGTCAGCCGGGCCAATTTATGGGATAATTGTGCTAGTAAAAAGAATGAAAAGAAACAAACTGGTGTGAATAGGCGCAGTGTGGGTGGGCATGGGATATGTAAGTGAGCAGAAGGGGAAATGGACTAAGACATTTGAAATGGTGGGAGCAGAAGAGGTTCCAAGGAATGAGTAAGACACCAAGTTGGAAAAAAAGGAAATATGCGAGATAATGAGCGACGAGTAGGTGATATGTGAGGTGATGGGTGGTTGGTGGCTGAGTGTAGTGCGGTAATGTGAGGTGGTGGGAAGGCAGTAGACTGTTGTCAAACAAGGCAGGTAAGAGCGCCATGTGCAGGCATGGATGGGGGGCCAGAGGTTGCAGGACTAGTTGGTGACTTAGTAAGAGCGCAGGAAACGTGCATCAAACCGGGGATATGTGTATGGGAAATATGCAAGGGGAGAAGCACAGACGGGAAGATCAAAAAGAGAAACAGCGATGGGTGCTGCTTTGTAGCAAGGAAAGCATAAAGATCACAAAAACGAATGACAAGATATTAAGAATCTACTTCATATAGCTGATATGTACGAGTGATTGATAAAGAGAGGGAGTTCAACCTGGCTTAGAAAATCGAATAAAAATAGAACTAAAGTGGAATTAAAATAAAATAGAATAAAAATGAGAAGAATGAAAAATCAAATCGGGGCCAAGGTGCTGATCGGGGATCTGTTCTTCCGTCTCCTTCTATTTTCGTTGATGGTCCCATCAAACTTTCCTGATCTTCTACCGCCCCATGCGATGCAAAAAAAAATAAATTAAAAAAAAGAATAAAATAAAATGAATCGATAAATCGATGACTGAGAGAATGAGCAATTAAGAAACTCCGTTTCTCGCAGCACTCCGCACATGATGACGCCCGTTTAGGAGTCGTCGCCGAAGTGTGTCGTAGACCACTTCCTGTCACCTTGTTTTTTTTATTATTATTCGCCGTGAAAACTCGAAATGACGACAGTCTTATTTTGTACGGAGTAAGGGCCGGAGTCCAAGGCTAGTCTGTTGTTGTTGCTTGTTTTTCCCTGTTATTTGTTTTTAGACTATTTTTGTTTAGACTATTCGTCTTGTTTTCTTTTGTTTTTTGTTTTCCTTCATTTTCTTCCTTATATTTCATTTGCTTTTTCGGTGTGTTCATGACGATGCTTCAAAAAAGGGCACCACCATTATAAAGGCTTGATCGGACATGTAGGAAAACCCTAAAAATGAAAATAAAAATAATAAAAAAGAAGAAGAAGAAAGAAAATATATTCTTTTAATGATAAATCTGACAGAATACTCGATATCCTATTATCAATAGAATCGCACCAGCGGGTCCAGATGGGCCTACATATGCGCTACGGAGTAGATCGAGAGGATCAAAAGATACATTATATGTACATAAACGAAGAAATATCCATCACTTGGTTCACCCCCCTCTTTGTTTTTGCTGTGCCCGATTCTCACCCGCATGCATTGATGTAGAACAAACTGGCATGGTTAAATGATCAAGGTTGAAATATAACTAAAGAATAACTGAAAAAAAAAAAAGCAAAGAAATAAAAGAGTAAAAAAGAAAGAAAGAGAAAAGCCAGAAAACAAAAGCCATCTACAACACTCCATCAAACAGCCATTCAACGGCCAACAGATCTTCTCGCCATCTCGCTCGCCATCTCGCCATCTCGCCATCTCGCCATATCACCAGCTCATTAACGCCGTCCCGCCATCTCGTAGACCTCGTCAACCTCGCTATAATAGCATTGTTCTTCCGTAATGCCTCTGGCCGATATCATCATCGACGAAGATCGCCACTGATCTGTCTGTCAACGGCGTGATTCTCAGAGTTTTAACGGTTGCAGCACTGCAGCAGACCAATGCCACCCAACCACAGTTCAACTCCATGTGCTGCTCCCCTTGGTTTATTGCCGTGATTATCATCTATCATCCCTGTCTTGAATTATATCGCTTCCCTCGCTTACTCTTCCAAAAAGGACACTGCTGTCCCATTGCAGACGTCCATCTTCGGCCGACTCCTTGACTCTATTCATTTATTTATTCATGTGTGTGCATTAATCTATGCTTATGCCTCTTTACCGGGCATCCGTCAGCTTCCTATTCCATCCATACCGAGTCTGCTTCTCCCATGTCTAGTCTTAACTAACATATAGTAGCTATGCTATGTTCTCAGCCATCGAATGTGGCGATGAGAATACCACGCAGGCTGAGCCACAGGGACCGTGCTTCTCTCATTTTCTATGCTCGTATTATGATTATGCCTTTACCTCTCTGCTTTCATTCTTGACTCTTTTACTCTTCTGATATTTCGTTTTCTCTAATTAACTTTTTCACCCTCCCTTCTGTTCTTGTTCACGAAGCCATTCGTGAATCCTCGGCGCTGCCTCCGACCGGAGCTCGTCATGCCTGGATGGATGCAACACTTGGCAGACACCCCCAGATCCCTGTATGTACTTTCGGGTCTATTATTACATCTTATCACTGATCCTTGTTTATCAATCTTGCCTCTGTCTGACTTTTTTCTTTCTTGCCTTGCGCCTCTTTTTCGGTTTGCTGTCTATTCTTTGATAATCTTCTTCTTCTTCCTCGGCAGTTTGATTTTTCCTGTACTTCGTACTTTGTATTTCTATTTCCAATTGCCGGCGGGGTTGCTTCTCAACTCCGGACATCCTTTTATTCTCTCACTAGCACTCTTTTCCCTTGTTCTACTCCTCGCTCTCACTCGTCTCTGTTCCGTTGATTCTCCGAACATCACGATGCGCCCCTCCACGGTATTTCTTTACTTGGCGTCAGACATATCATACGCACCAGACGTCCCAGACGCCCCAGACACACCGGCGAGCAGTTTTTTACATTTATTTTTTATTTAAAAAAAAAGAGTGCACAAACAAAACAGGTACGCCACCTTTCTCCGAGCTGCAAAATAGAAAAACAAAAAACAATACCCCGGCTCGTCGGGGTCCTGGGGCTCACTGTCAATCGTGGAAAAAGTAGGATGCGAACCAACGAGACAAAATTTTGAAGTAGAATTAATACCGGAAATAAATAGGAAAAGGACATACGTACGGGATGTACCTGTACCTGCAGTTACCTGTATATGTACATCTGTAGAGTCAGGCCCAAATAGGAAAGTGCATCTGGAGTTTCTATTACACATGTCTCTAAAAAGCATGTGCCTGCCGTGTTTTGCGACCTGTGCCTTTTCGTATTGTATGGGTAGATCACAAATTAGTCTAGGAATTATCAGATGGAGGTCGGTGACTCCTTCCCAAGATGCGGCCTTTGTTCGTGCTCCGTACCTGGAAGATTACTCTGACGGGAAGGCGCGATGCATTGCTTAGTAGTACTAGGTAATAAACCAAGAAGGAAACTAGAATATCTCGACCGATGGCGCAGGAGCGACCCAGTGCGTACCCAGCAAGCATTAACTACAATGGAACCACCAACCCACCTCCGCCACAAGCGGCCACAGTCCGCAGTCGGCTTAATATAGTGTAGATAGTAATTAGAAGCTACCCTGAATTGGAGAAGCAGGAGGAGCATGTCGGAGGAAAGAACGAAAGAGCATCGCCAACTCGGCGCCTTCCTTTTTGAATTCTTATGAGTTATGACATCTTGCATGTCCCAAGATCCATTATTAGAGGCAGGACCCATTTGAATACTTCTCTACCACTCATTCTCTCAACTGTTCTGCTATTTGCTCTCCATTCTCCAACACAGAGAGCTTGCCGCTTTTACATCATACCTACATACTCGCGCTCTCAGCCTCCACACGCACACTGCTCGTCTTCAATACGACTGCATTTGTGCTCTGGCCTTAATCCCATCCTCATTGGCCGTCTTATACGCGACTACAGCTTCATCGCGAGTTTCAGCAACCTTCAAGACTCCTAGACATATCTTCTATACAAGACTTTCAAGACTTTCAAGACTTTCAAGGCAACACATCTAGTTTCTTGATCAATCTCTATATCCTTGGAACCTCTCCAAAAGTCACTGCATCTTTAAAATGGGCGAAATACAGCTCTCCATTCTCAACGGAGAGCCTCTCAAGCTCCCGGGCCCTGAGCTGCTTCATGAGCTGCTCGTCACTGGTGCGCCTGCCGAGGACGGTAGCCCGTCTACGGTTACACAGCCGGCCCTGGACTACCAGGACCAGACCGGGAGACATGTTACTCTGTCTTACCCGCAGCTGCACGGCCTCGCCACGGTTATTGCTGCCGAAATCAGCAGCCAGCTAAAGGCTCTTAACGCGTCTGGAGCTGGCCAACCAGCTTCATCTTCATCAGAAGACAGCGCAGAGCCGCCACAAGACAAGCAGTTTGTCGTTCCAGTTCTCATCCCCCAAGCGCCAGAGCTCTATGTATCACAGCTCGGCATTCTCAAGGCCGGTGGTGCCTTTTGCCCCATCCAGTTGGATGCGCCCGTCGAACGCATTCGCTTCATCCTCGACGATGTCAAGGCCGACATCATTATCACCACAAAGGACATGGCTGCCAGATTGCCAGCAGACCGGCCCATCCAGGCCATCATCGTCGATGAAATGGGTCTGTTTGACCGGATAGACGCGGTGGCCGACTACGTGCCCGTCAAGATCCCCTCCCCAGAAGATCTTGCCTACGTCATGTACACTTCCGGCTCAACAGGCACTCCCAAGGGTGTCGGTGTCCCGCACATTGCGGCCACACAGAGTCTTCTTTCCCACGACCGTCACATGCCACTGTTCCAGCGCTTCCTACAGTTTGCCGCGCCCACCTTTGATGTGTCTGTCTTCGAAATCTTCTTCCCCTTCTACCGCGGCTCCACGCTGGTTTGCGCCAACCGCGGCGAGATGCTCAACGATCTGCCACACGTCATCAATTCTATGAACATTGATGCGTGCGAGCTTACGCCCACAGTGGCCGGCAGCCTCTTGCGTAGTCGCGCAAATGCGCCAAACCTGCGCCTGCTTCTCACAATTGGTGAGATGCTGACTGAGCCCGTCATTCGCGAGTTCGGTGCCGGCCCCGGTCGCACAAGCATGCTTTGGGCCATGTACGGTCCTACAGAAGCAGCAATTCACTGGTATGTTCGGTCTTTTAACCCTTTATTTATTACAAGCCTTTTTTTAATTTTATTCATTACCTAACAATGAAGTACTCTGGAGCCGTCTTTGGACGGATCGGCATCAGTGAGAAATATTGGTTTCCCGCTGGACACCGTGTCTGCATACATTCTTAAGATCCCAGACGACGAAGAAAATGCGCCTCCTCTCACAGGTGACCCTGAGGTAGCCGCTATGGGCGAGGTTGGTGAACTGGCTGTCGGTGGCTACCAGCTGGCCTGTGGCTACATCAACCGCCCTGAGCAGACAGCCGCTGCTTTTATCGATACCGTTAAATATGGCCGTTTGTACCGTACAGGCGACAAGGCAAGAATCACAGAAAAGGGCCTTCTCGAATGCTCCGGTCGCATGTCTGGTGGCCAGGTCAAGCTCCGCGGTCAGCGTATTGAGCTCGGTGAGGTTGAGCAGGCTGTGTTGCGCGCAGAGGGTTGTCTTGGCTGTGCTGCTTCTGTCATTAACGGCATGCTTGTCGCGTTCTGCGATGTCGGCCCAAGACCAGAATCAACTCCTGACATCATGGAGGAGCTCATTCTCGAGTCATGTCGCGCCTGGCTTCCACGCTTCATGATTCCCAACGATATTGTTCAGATGGCCGACTTTCCCCGTCTGGCATCTGGCAAGGTCGATCGCAAGCGGATTGCTTCCGAGTACGCCGAGGCACATGAAGCCTCAAAGAGCGCTGCTCAGTCTTCCGCGCCTGCGGCTTATTCATACAAGGATGACCTCGACCGGCAGCTACACGAGATTGCCAAGAACATCCTTGGAACTGTTCCTGATAGCACTTCGGTACTTGCCGTGTCCGGTCTCGACTCGCTCAAGGCCATTCAATTTGCGGCTGCCATCCGGTCATCTGTTGCACCAAATGCCAGTGCCGTCGATGTACTCGAGTCAAGAACGCTGGCAGCTCTGTATACACGCATCCGGGCTTTGATGGCTGCTTCCCAAGAAAAACAGGATGAAGCAATCGTGAGCCACACTCTAGAGGCCCAGGCGCTCGCGTTGGATGTTCTTGCTGTTGATGACATTCAGCTCGTCTCGGAGTGCAATCCCATCCAAACTGCTATGCTCGCAGAAACCATGTCCAACCCCAAGGCATACTGCAACTGGGTTGAGCTTGAATTTGCCGATACTTTTGCCAGATCCGATATTGTGTCTGCTTTTGAAAAGTTGATCCAGAACAACGAGTCGCTGCGTACCGGTTTTGTCCAACATGAAGGTCGCTTTGTCCAGGTCATCCGCAAGCAGCTATCAGAGAAACAGATCCAGGTCGTTTCTCAGGTCACCCGCAACTTTGAGCTTGACTCTGACGCGTCTCTGCTTTCGCCCTTTACCGTTCAAGTCGAGGATGCCGGAGGTGACAAAATCAACGCCATCCGCGTCGTACTTCAAATCCACCACGCTATCTACGATGGTTGGTCTATGGATCTTATGCGCCAACATCTGGGCACACTACTCCAAGGTGGTGTGATTGAGCAGCAGCTCCAGTACTCTTCTGTTGTCCAGCACTACCGCGAGATCCCTGCATCTCGGAAGAACGAGGCTGAAAAGTATTGGGCTGAGTCGCTGAACGGCTTCCAGCCGACGCCACTGCCTCGAATCAACGAATGCTATAACGAGAACGCGCTTATCGTCTCCAAGACGGCCAACATGACGGGCTTTAGCAAGGACCAGGTTGACGCAGTTGCTAAATCCATCGGTAGCAGCCCCCAAGCCATCTTCCAAGCAGCCCTTGCCTGGCTCTGGAGCTCGCTCCTCGGCTCCCCGGATGTTGTTCTTGGCACTGTCACGTCGGGACGTACTCTTCCGCTGGACGGAATCGAGTCTGTCGTCGGTCCTTGCCTCCAGACCGTGCCTGTCCGTACTGATCTGTCGAGAATGAGAACCATCCGTGATCTCCTGGCTAGCACCCACTCTTCCAGCCGCTCTCTCCTTGCCCATGCCTTCCTACCCTTCTCTGATATTAAGAAGACTGCCGGTTTCCGGCCCGGTCAGCCGCTGTATGATGTCCTGTTTGTATACCAGGAGTCGCTCTACAGCCAGAAGTCGGCAGGCGACATTGTAGTCGAGGTCGCTCATCAGGACTACCTCGAGACCAAGCTCCTTTGGGAGGTTGAGCCAGTCGAGGACGGTTTCCAGATCCGCTCCACCTTCCACACTGATGCCTTCCCTGAGGCACAAGTGTCCGTGTTCATTGAGCAATACTCATCGATCCTTACCCACATGGTCGGTAATGTCGACGCAAACCTCTCCACAATCTCGAGTAGTTTGCCCCAGGAGTTGCTATCGGCCCGCAACCTCAACTACAAGTCCTTTGACGGCACTGCAGACCTGGCTCATCTTGTTCAAAAAGCTGCCGAGAAGACCCCTGGTAGCCCTGCTCTGTGTGTTGCGACGTCTCTGGCAGGTGATGGTGAGACCGAGACCCTCACCTTTGCTGAGCTCAACGCCTTGGCCAACCGCATCGCTAGCTACCTCCAGTCTGTCGGTGTCCAGCCTGGTGACGCTGTGGCCATTGTCATGGAGAAATCGGTCAATCTGTATGCTGGTATCCTTGGTATTCTCAAGGCTGGTGGCGCCTATCTTCCCCTGCTGCCGAGCACCCCCGAGGCCCGAGCCAAGCTCATTGTCGAGCAGGCCAAGGTCCAGCACTGCCTGACTGACAGTGCTGCATACTCGGCTGTCGTCTCTGGTCTGCCCCTGACTGCCCTCGACCTCCAGACTGCCGATCTTAGCGCATTTTCGGATGTCAACCCTGTCGTGCCTGTTGATGGTACACGCTTTGCGTATGTCATCTACACTTCAGGCAGTACCGGTGTGCCCAAGGGTGTCTGCGTGCCCCAGTCCAACATTTGCAGCAACCTAGACGCCCTATCGCGCATCTACCCCATCTCGGAGAATGGCCGCCTCCTGCAGTCGTGCTCGCTCGTGTTTGATGTGTCTGTTTTTGAGATCTTCTTCACATGGATCTACGGCATGTGCCTGTGCTCGGCTCGCAACGATGTGCTCTTTGAGGATGTTGAGCGCGTTGTGCGCCTGCTTGGTGCCACTCACCTCAGTATGACTCCGACAGTGGCGTCTCTGATTGACCCTAAGAACACTCCCTCTGTCGAGTTCCTTGTCGCTGCTGGTGAGCCTCTTACTGAGCGCGTGTCCAAGGCCTGGCTCGAGCGCCTGTACCAGGGCTACGGGCCTTCGGAGCTAACCAATGTTTGCACTGCAAGATGTATGAGTGGCGTTCTTGGCTGCAATATTGGTCCTGGTCTAGAGAACACATCGTCTTTTATACTTGAGGTCGATGGCCTTGACCCCGTGCCCATTGGTTCTGCCGGTGAAATGTGCTTCGGCGGTGACCAGGTCGTGAGTGGCTATCTCGGCCAGCCAGAGCTGACCGCCCAAAAGTTCATCCAGCACCCTTCGTTTGGTCGCATTTACCGCACTGGTGATATTGGTCGCATGCTTCCTGATGGCTCCATCATGCTTACGGGCCGTATAGATGATCAGGTAAAGCTGCGCGGCCAGAGAATTGAGCTTAACGAGATCAACAGCGTTCTCCGCGACTCTAATCTCCTGCTGCAGGTCGTTACCGTTCCCTTGCGCCAGAAAGACTCCGGCTCGGATCAGCTTGCATCCTTCTTTGTTCCTTCTGGGCGAGGGCTCTCGGCCACAACCACAGCTCTTCCTCAGTTGCTCGATGTCAGTGACAAGTCTCTTCGTGACATAGTTGCCCAGCTGTTCACTCAGCTCTCTCTGCGCCTTCCTAGCTATATGGTACCCTCGTACTTGCTTCCAATCTCGGGCGTGCCTCTCATGCCATCCGGCAAGATCAACCAGCGCTCTCTCTTGGCCCTGTTCAGTGAGCTGACTAAAGACGCTCTCACTGCAACAAGCTACGTCTCGGAGACGACTGATGCTTATTTTGATGAAGTATCTGCCGGCCAATGGACCGACCTCGAGATACAGCTTGCTCAAGTTCTGGCCGATGCCCTCGGCGCTAATATCCAGTCCATTGGCCGCTGGACTCCTCTTGCTAGCTTCGGCCTCGATTCTCTGTCGGCCATTCGCGTGTCCAAGGCCCTAACCCGCACCCTCGGGAAGCGCATTGCCATTTCGGATATTCTCAAGAACATGTCTGTGGCACAGCTGGCCCAGGTTATTGAGAAGAGTGTCGTCAAATCCGTTGAGCCAAGTGCCTCCAAGTCTGCTACTGTCTTTTCCGAGACGTACCTGGCCGAGCTGAAGGCCAGCCTGGACTCACATTCTCTGAGTGCAGCTAAGGTCCTTCCCTGCATGCCTCTCCAGGAAGCTATGCTGGTGTCCCCCGTCCGTGGTCGCTCTTACGTCAACCGCATGCTGTTCAAGCTGCAGACTTCTGACCTAGCTCTTGTCAAGGAGGCATGGCTGACTATGTGCCTGCGCCATGAGATCCTGCGCACCTGCTTTTCCACTACCGATCATGCCTCGCACCCTATTGCCCAGGTCGTTCTCCAGAGCTATCCCACCCCCTGGATCGAGATGTTGACAAGTGATGCCGACACCGTGGAGAGCCTGGTTGAGAAACATGTCCAGACCCTCACCAGCCCTGTCGATGCTTTCCAGCCCCCCGTTTCTTTCGCTGTTATTAAGCAGGGTGACAATTCGTTCCTATCCTTTGTTTGTCACCACGCTGTGTACGATGGTGAGGCAATGGGTCTTCTTCTTTCCGAAGTTGAGACTCTCATTGCTGGCGAGACGCTGGCCACTGAAACTGCCCCCTCATTTGAGCCTTTCCTTGATCAGGCACTTGCGCTCCCTGAGTCTACCGACAGCTTCTGGAAGACCCATCTGGACGGTTTCCGCCCAACCCTTCTCTCGGCTGACAAGTCTCCCAACTCTGAGAACAGTACAAAACCAGCTGTTGTTTTCAAGCAGGCACTGGATGTCCCGCTGTCTGTCATTCAGGGCCAGGTCAAGGATCTCGGAGTTTCGCTGTTGACAACATGCCAGAGTGCCTGGGCGTGTGCCTTTTCTGTGCTCTCTGGGACGGATGACGTGTGTTTTGGCAATGTCTACAACGGCCGGTCCATTCCTGTTGATGGTGTTGACCGCCTTGTGGCTCCCTGCTTTAACACTCTGCCTGTCCGTGCTGCATTGTCGTCTCTTGGCTCGTCCAAGGATCTGCTTGCCTATTTCCAGACCCTCAACCCCGAGCTTATGCAGTACCAGTTCACTCCCCTCCGCAAGATTCAAAGACAACACCTGGGCGGTATGCGTCTCTTCGACAGCTTGCTCCTGCTTCAGCAGCCCTCGCAGCCGCTTGATAGCTCAGTCTGGACCCTTCTCAAGGACGATGGCGAGATGGATGTAAGTCGCTGGTAGAGTATATTATTTTGTGTGTACCTTTTGCGGTTATAACTAACATAGCAGATTCCCCTTGTGTGCGAGGTGGTGCCCAACCAAGCAAAGGATGAAATTGAAGTCACTCTTCACTCAGAAAGGTAAGACTACTATGACTTCCACATCCTTCCCATCATGGTTCAACTTGCTAACTTTATAGTCACGTTCTCCCGGAGGGAGGCTCTGCTTTGATCCTTGAGCTATTTGCTGCCGTATTCAAGATGCTTCTCAAGTTCTCATCATCGCGGATACCTGCAAGCCACGACCTCGCTCAGTCCCTCCAGGAAGACCTTCAGAGCTTGAAGGTTGAGTTTGAGCGTGTGCCGCTCCCTGTTGATGAAACAGCCACAGCAGCACAGGACACTAAGGTCGTTGAGATGTGGACTCCGACCGAGTCCAAGATTCGGGTTGTTCTATCCCAGCTGTCTGGTATCCCCGAAGACTCCATCAGACGCGACACCACCATTTACCGTCTGGGTCTTGACAGTATCCGTGCTGTCCAGGTGGCCTCGGTCCTCCGCAAGGGTGGTCTGCAGGTATCTGCCGTCGATGTCATGGAGCACCCCAGTTGCACGGCCATGGCCAGCTTCTTGTCCAAGGCATCCTCTGCATCTAATGAGTCTGAGCCTATGACTCCCACGTCAGGCATCTACACCCCTCTGAGCTCGCCGTCAATTGCTTCGTCCTTCCCTCCTGCTGCCCCCGTCCTTGATCTTACCGACTTCAAGCAGTCTGCCCAGCCTATCCTCGACAAGCATGGCGTGTTCCTCGACAGCGAAATTGAGGCTGTTCTCCCCTGCACTCCTCTGCAGGCAGGTCTTCTCAATGAGTTCTTCAAGTCCAATGGCCAGCACTACTTCAATTACATCAGCTTAAATAAGGAGTCGGGCGCGAGTACTCCTGAGCTTACTAGCCAGACATGGAAGGACGCGTGGAGACACGCTGCTTCATTCATCCCGATGCTCCGGACAGGTTTCATCAACATTGATAGCGCCGAGGAGGCCAGCTCTCTGTCTCCCTACGCTATGATCCAGATCTCATCGGTGTCGATGCTTGAGAACCACGTCCAGGTCCACATTATCAAGGAGACCTCAGATACCAAGTTTGACCTTACAAAGTGGCGTACAGATGCGGCCCACAAGGCTCTGTCCAACACCCAGCTTCCACCCTGGCAGGTTGCCATCGTTGAGAGCGATTACAGTCTCACATGCCACCTTGCCATTCACCACGCTCTCTACGATGCTGCCAGTCTTCAGGGTATCTTTGACACTGTCTCCGACTTTGTCGTCTCTGGCGATCATGCCAGGAAGCAGGTCCTCACCTCCACAGAGGCTGCTGTCGCCGACATTCTGCACAAGGTCACCTCTTTGACAGGCCCCTCATCAGCCATCTCGTCGTCGTGGAAGGAACGCGCACCGCGGGCCGTCGTCAACAGCTTCCCTATCCTGACGCCCCTCAAGGTCTCGACGCCCGAGTTCCAGGTCCTGTCCAGTTTCTCTTCACATCCTCTTTCTGATCTCCAGACTGCCGTCAGATCAGCAGGCTTCACCCTCAATGCTGTCCTCCAAGCCGCATGGGCCCGCATTCTGTCCTCTTACATTGGCGATGCCTCCGTTGTTTTCGGCGCTGTCCTCTCTGGTCGAAACACTGAGGTTACCGAGAACTCTTTGTTCCCTTGCATCTCAACTCTGCCCGTCATTGCTGTCAACGAGACACGCAACAGGAAGCTCGTTGAGCAGCTGATGGACACAAACATTTTGCTGCATAAGTCTCAGCATGTGCCTCTGAGTCAGATTCAGCGCTGGTTGGGTCAGCCTGATGCGCGCCTATTTGATACACTTGTCGTTTACCAGGCTATCGAGAACCAACTCCCACCTGCTGTGTACGAGAGCCGACCAACTCACCACCCATGGACTATTGCCGACGAAAAGGCTGTTGTTGACTACCCCGTGTCGATTGAGGCCATCCCACACGCAGACAACAGGTTTGAGTACCAGATCACCTTTGATAAGAGCTTCCTGCCCGAGGAGCATGCACAAACCCTCCTGGCTCAATTCGATGCTGTTGTAGCCCACCTTGCTTTCAATCCCGATGCCAACGAAGATGATCTTGTCCCTGTCGACTCCAGCCTGTACAGTGTGATCCCCCCCAGAGATGCAGAGCTGCAATCCGAGATCAAACTCATGCACCAGTTTGTCGAGGTTCAGGCCTCGAAGCAGCCTAACAAGACTGCTCTCCAGTTTGTCACAGCTTTCGACGACAACGACCAGCCGATCAGCACTGAGTGGTCCTACCAGGAGCTAAACGACCGTGGTAACAAGGTGGCGCGTCTGGTTGCCCAGTATGTCCAGCCAGGCTCTATTGTCGCTATCTGCTTCGACAAGTGCCCTGAGGCTTTCTTCACTATGTTGGGTATTTTCAAGGCCGGCTGCGCATACCTTGCACTTGACCCCAGTGCCCCTGCTGCCCGCAAGGAATTTATCATGGAGGATTCCGGCTCCACTCTCCTCCTAACCGAAGCTTTCCGTGCTCAGTCGATTGTCACTGATGGTGGTCTCCAGGATGTCAAGCCTGGTGTCCAGGTCCTTGGCATCGATGAGTCAGTTCTGAAGACCGAACCAAGCCCGGACATGGCCGCCGTCTTTGCCGGTCGCCGCGAGACACTCCCCAGCGACATCAGTTATTGCCTGTACACGTCTGGAACCACCGGCACACCCAAGGGCTGCGCACTCACCCACGAGAATGGTGTGCAGTGCATGCTGGCCTTCCAGGAGCTGTTCAACAACCACTACGACACCAACTCCAAGTGGCTGCAGTTTGCATCATTCCACTTCGACGTTGCTGTTGTCGAGCAGTACTGGACGTGGTCCGTTGGTGTCACCCTAGTTGGTGCTCCTCGCGATTTGATTCTTGAGGATCTTGCCGGAACAATTGCACGCCTGGAGATCACACACATTGACTTGACCCCCAGTCTTGGTCGCATGCTAAACCCCAAGGATGTGCCTAGCCTGTGCCGCGGTGTCTTCATTACCGGTGGTGAGCCCCTGAAGCAAGAGATGCTCGACCCCTGGGGCCCGACTGGCGCCGTGCACAACTTCTACGGCCCTACCGAGGCAACCATTGGTGTGACTTCCTACCCGCAGGTCCCCCAAAACGGAAGGGCATCAAACATTGGAAGACAGTTCCCCAACGTTGGCTCGTTTGTCTTCCGTCCCAACACCCAGACCCCTGTCCTGCGCGGTGCTGTGGGCGAGCTGTGCGTGTCTGGAAAGCTAGTCGGCAAGGGATATCTCAACCGCGAGGAGCTCACCAATGACCGCTTCCCCACCCTAACTGAGAAGTCCTACCCTAGCTATGGTGAGCGCATCTACCGCACTGGTGATCTCGTCCGCCTTTTGCACGACGGCTGCTTTGATTTCCTTGGCCGCGCCGATGACCAGGTCAAGCTGCGTGGTCAGCGTCTCGAGATCGGCGAGATCAATCACGCCATCCGTCTTGGCGTTGGCTCCAGCATCGGTGATGTAGCCACCCTGGTGATCCGTGATGAGGAGAACAAGAAGGACTTTTTGGTCTCCTTTGTGGTTGTTGCCGATGAAACTGCTCCAGCCGACCGCAGAGATATCTCGGCTCTCAAGGTCGTGTCTGGCGAGAAAAACAGCGCGGCTCTGTCCCGCCAGGTTCAGACTGCTTGCCGTGAGCGTCTTCCTGGATACATGGTGCCTACATATGTTGTACAACTTCCTTTTATCCCTCTGTCTCCCAATAACAAGGCCGAGGCCAAGGAGCTCAAGCGTCTCTTTAACAGCCTCACCCCCGAGGAACGCATGCGCACCACTGGCTCTGACAACTCATCTGACCGCAAAGCTGAGTTGTCGCAGAGCCTAAGTGGAAAGACGGTTCTCGACGTCTTCAGGAAGCTCTCTCTCGTCAGCCAAGATGCCACTCTGTCGCCCGATACCAGCATCTTTGAGCTTGGTGTGGACTCCATATCTGTTCTGCGTCTTGCTCGTGCCCTGAAAAACGCCGGCCTTGCCGCTGCCACACCTTCGCTCGTCCTCACCCACCCCCTTGTCGGCGATCTGGTGGCTGCACTCGACACCCAGCGCACAAGTGCTGTTGCTGGTCCTGTAGTCGAGGCACGCCTGCTTGTGGATGCCTGCCAGCACCGCCACCGCAGTGCTGTCTGCCAGATCCTCAGCGTCGATTCGGAGCAGATTGAGTACATTGCGCCCTGCTCGGCTCTTCAGCAAGGTATGATCTCGCGGTCCCGCTCTGGTCCCGAGCACGAGGACACCTATTTCAACGCCTTTGAGTTCACGCTCAAGGAGGGTGTCGCTGTCGATCAGGTGAAGGCTGCCTGGGACAAAGTCATCAGCAACAACTCTGTCCTGCGCACACAATTTGTGGCCACTAGTGATGGATTTGTGCAGGTGGTGCTCAAGACTACCACCATGCCCTGGGACGGGATCAGCCTGTCTGCTGAGGATGACCTCACTTCGGTTCTCCAACAGCGCCATGCCGCCTGGGTCAAGACTAACCAGGACGACATCATCTCCAAGCCGCTCGAGATTTACTCCGTGTCCTCGGGAGGCAAGGCCATTGTCGTTGTGCACATATTCCACGCTTTGTACGATGCTGCCAGTCTTGACCTCATCTTGAGCCAGGTTGCTGAATCTCTCAGTGGTGTCTCTATTTCAGCTACTTCTTCTTCAGAGCACCCCAGCTTCCTTGAGGCTCTGACCTATGGTCCTCTCCGCAACTACAGTGCCAGCCGCCAGTTCTGGGAGGACCATATGAAGGGCAGATCTTTCAAGCAGTTCCCTGTCCTCGCAAAGCATGGATCCTCGAGCCAAGGTGCAGTCACTGCCGGCCGCACTGTTTCCTTTGCCGCTCTTGACCAGCTCAGAGTGTCCCTAGGCGTCACCCACTCCACTCTTGTCCAAGCTTTGTGGGTATCTGTTCTGCAGAAGATTTATGGTGGTAGCACCACTCTCGGTCTTGTTCTGTCCGGTCGGACTATTGATGATCTAGACAATGTGGACTATGTCGTCGGCCCCCTATTCAACACTCTGCCCTTCCACGCCGCCAGAGTTCCCGGCCAGTCATGGGCAGCCCTTGCTCAAGCCTGCTACAATTTCAGCACGACCACCCTCCCCTTCCAGCAGGTCCCATTGCGTGACATTCAGAAGTGGTGCTCTGCTGGCCAACCACTCTTTGACGTTTTGTTTTCGTTCCAGTTTGCCGATGCCGAGCAAGCCATTTCTACCAAGAGCCTGTGGACGCAGTCGGAGCCTGAAGCCCACGCCGATTACCCCATGGCACTGGAGGTTACTCTTGATAATACTGGCGAAGACGGTGCTCCATCTCTACAGCTCCTCCTTGTTGCCAAGGGAGAAGTTGCTGATGAGGCCGCTCTTGTCCAGATTCTGGATGACTTTGAGACTGCTCTGCAGGCCTTCTCTGCCAACCCTCTGCAACCTGTCTTTGGTACCGATGATATCGTTGCCGACCAGACTGACGATGTTGCCACTCCCAGCGCCGTTCGTGGTGTAGCTGCACCCAATACCAGTTCCTCATCCTTTGAGTGGTCTGACATTGCTGTCAGCATTAGACGCGAGATGGCCGGCCTTGCATCAGTTCCAGAAGATTCTATCAACGAGACGACGACACTTCTCGAGCTTGGTCTCGACAGTGTTGACACCATCAAGCTGTCTGCTCGTCTGCGCAAGGCTGGTGTTCGCTTGAGCAACAGCCAGCTTGTCCGTGATCAGACTATTGTCTCCTTTGTCAACACAATCTCCGAGTCTACTGTTGTCAATGCCAGTGCCCAGCAGGCTAACGGTGTTAACAAGACCGAGACCGCTGAGGAGATTGTGGCAGCTACTTCTGCTGCTCTTAAGGAGTACCTCATTTCCAGCGGCCGCGACCTATCTTCTGTCACATCCATCCTACCCCCCACACCTCTTCAGGAAGCCATGGTTGCCGACATGATCCAGTCTAACTTTGCCGTCTACTTCAACAACGATATACTGGAGCTTTCTGAGGATGTTGACTTTGAACTGCTGAAGAAGTCGTGGGCTTATACCATTGTGAAGAACCCCATCCTACGCACAGTGTTCTACACTATCGACAGTCCCGACTTTGACATCTCCTACTGTCAGGCTGTACAGGCTGTCTCTGTTGTGGACGACCAGGTGATCACCGAGCACGAGGTCGAGTCCAAAGACGCCATTGCCACCGTTGCCAACGATGCGCGCCAAAGGGCCATTGCAGGTGATGGTGAGTCCAGCCTGTTCCAGCTCGATTTTGTACACACCGCCGACGAGAACCGCCGCTTCCTTGTTCTGTCCATCTCGCACGCTCTCTACGACGGCTGGTCTCTCGACCTCATCCATACTGCAGTCGAGAGCACATACCGCAACGGCGTCTCTGAGGTTTCAGCTGCATTGGCAGCTTCATCCGCACCGGCCTATGCTGGCCAGCTGGGTCGCATCTTCCAGTCATCCGGTCTTCAAGCAGATGGCTTCTGGAAGAGTTTCCTCAACGGTGCCCAGCCAACCTACGTACAGTGCCATTCTCCTGTCATCGGCTCTAACGATATCTCTGAGAAGTCTGTCGTACGCGTTGAGTCGACCTCCTCTGTGTCTGCTGACGAGCTGGTGCAGTTCTGCAAGCGCCAGTCGACGAGCATTCAGGTTGTTGGCCAGGCATGCTGGGCAGCTGTGCTGTCTTCTCTGACCAGCTCGCTTGATGTTCTATTTGGTGTCGTCCTATCTGGTCGTGATCATGAGGGTGCGGAGGAGATGATGTTCCCGACAATGAATACGGTTCCTGTGCGTGTTGTGCTGCACGGATCCACACCCGACCTGCTGCAGTACATGCAGACCAACATGGGCACGATTGGCGAGTACCAGCACTACCCGCTGCGCAAGGCTCAGAAGCATGTCCCCAGAACCACCGAGTCGAGCGCAGGCGAGTCTGGCATCTTTAACACTCTCTTCATTTTGCAGAAGCGGGTGCAGTCCGATGCAAACAATAACAATGAGGTTAGGCCACTAATGAAGTCAGTTGGTGGCGCCTCTGACGTCGAGTACCCGATCTGCATTGAAATGGAAATTGTCAGCGACGCAAGCAAGGGTGGCGACACGATTGTCTGGCGCACGGCCTGTGACCGGTCATATGTCTCAGCCCACGGCGCCTCGCGGATGCTGCATCAGCTTGATGTGGCACTGCGCTTCCTGATCCAGGCGTCGTCGACATCAGCTGCAGATGGCGGCAGTGTTCTCAAGTTTGAGGATGACGGTGTCTCTGTTTGTGGTCTGCCGCCTTTCTCACCGAAGATCGCCGGCATGTCTTCCAGAACTGCTGATACTGCTATCCCTATGAATACAAACAGCAGTGGTAGCTGGTCGGAGGATGAGCTCGCCATCCGCTCGGTGCTCGCATCTGTGTCTGGTCTCTCTGAGGATGCCATATTCAGAACGGGCCAAACTCTGTACCACCTTGGCCTCGACTCGATCAGCACCATCAAGGTCAGCTCGCTGCTCAAGAAAACAAAGAGTCTCTCGCTGGGTGTGCGCGACATGCTCTCTGCTAGTTCCATTGAGGAGATGGCAGCCAAAGCCGCCTCAAAGAAGGACAAGCGCGCACTTGCCAAGACGACTGCCACTTCCGCTCTGTCTACTCTGTCTACTCTGTCTTCCCTGGATCATGCTGCCATTACCAGTGCCGCTGGTGTCAGCCCTGTAGATGTCGAGCACATCCTCCCTGCCAACGCTACGCAAACCCACCTTATTAGCGTTTGGCAGAACACGGACGGCCAGGTCTTCTTCCCCGAGTTCCGCTACCGTCTCAAGGGTAAGCTGGCCCAGGGCCGCCGCACCATCTTTGCCGCCTGGGCCCAGCTTGTCGATGAGTTCCCTATCCTGCGAACAACTTTTGTGGCCACCACCTCCACGTCGGTGCCCATTGCGCAAGTAATTATCAAGCGGCCCAGTGACCGTGACACCTGGTCATCTCTCGGCAGCTCTGCCAAGTCATTTGCCATAATCAGTGCTGTTGCCGACAAGGACGGACAGGCGTACTCTCTATCTCTCAAGATCCACCACGCACTGTACGATGCAGTGAGCCTGCAGGTACTCCTTGCGCGACTCCAGGAGCTGTGCCAGCCTCAAGTAGCACAATTGGCTGACACCTATGCCGGCATCCCGCCTGCGTGGGTGAATCATCTGTCCAGCCAGACATCCGAGAGTACCAAGCAGCTCAACAAGACGTTCTGGTCTGCTTATTTTTCCAATGCCAATATTGCAGACCCGATTACTGCATCTTCCCCTAGGGATGGTCGGGCGTCCTACTACCGCCCTGGTGCACTGCCAGACGTTGCACACCTCAAGGAGGCAGCCACAAAGTATGGTGTCTCGCTCCAGAGCCTAGTATTTGCCGTGTATGCTAAAATGCGTGCATCTGCTGCCAATGACGATGTCGTGTTCGGCATCTACTTGGCCAACCGTGAGGAGAGTGACAACGACAGCACTGCTCTCACTGGTTTCCCCACCCTCTGCCTGGTGCCGCTGATTGTGCGGTCACCTGCGCAGGCCAACCTGGTCGACATTGCCGCCCAGATCCAACGTGATATCAACGCCATCTCGACGCCGGGCCCCAACGGTGAGGCAGCGCCTCTGACTGCTGCACTCTGGGAGATCCGCGAGTGGACTGGCATCTCGGTCGACTCCTTTGTCAACTTCCTTCTGCCGGATGTTGTCCCTGAAGCCGAGGTTGCTTCTGATGTCTCGTCCTCTGCCTCGGCCGTCACTATTGCCATTGATGATGAAAGCAGTGTCGGCGAAGCAGCCACATCGCCGCTGGTGCACCCGAGCATGTACCCTGCTCTCCAGAACAACCGCGTTCAAGCTGCATACACTGTAAGATATATGTCCTCTTCTCGTTCTGGTTTGCGCAAAATACTAACTCTTTGTCAGGATGCCGTTGATGTTGAGGTCGCTGTCCGGGACAACCGCCTCGATGTTGGTGTGTTTGGCTCTGCCAACAAGCTTGTCAACGACCAGGGTGCACAGGATCTTGTGGTCCGTCTCGCAACAGCTCTCGGTGAAGAGTTTGCTGTGTAGGCTCGTTTTCTTCTCTTTCTGTGCTTCGTTCTCAAATTTTCCTGTTCTTTTGCGTTTCTGTTTTCATACCAAGTGAGCGCCGGTCACCATAGTTGATATGTACATGCAGCGTCTGGCGTTTGTCTCGAGATTAGTTTGCTATTTGGGTTTTTGGTTTTTTTTTTCACTGTTTTTATCTTTTGGTCTCGCGTTTCTTTTGTATTTTAGTGTCTTCTTACTTTGATTGAATTATCTCATTGTTTCTGCTAGATTGTTCTATCATCTATTTAGGGTATCGGTCAAAAAAGTGCTGCTTTCATCTTGGCTTTTATCTTGTTTGTGCCGAATCTTCCAACATATGTTCTCTTTTATTTTTGCTCAGTCTCGCATCTGCCGCACATTGAAATTGACACGCTTATTTTCCATCCATCCTCTCCATGCCTCGTACCGGCCGTCCTGGTGCTCGCCAGCAGGCCAGTCAGCCAGAAAATCAGGACACGTGCCCTTGATCACCTTGGGCACACCGTGCCATGCAAACCGGTCATGGCCCGACATGTAGATGGCATCTCCCGAGCGCAGCCGCAAAAGGACGTATGGCTCTTTTTCATCTTCACCCCTTTCATCCTTTTCATCATCATTCTCGTCAAATTCCCCCGTCGGGGCGGCCATGAATAGCGCATCGCAACCAATGCTCAAGCTGATCAGTCCTTTGTCTGTCTCTTCCGACACATCTCGGTGGATCATCATCGTGTCGCCAGGTGTGTAAAAGTTGACAATGGCCGCTTGGGCCACAGTGTCGGGGAAGAGGCCGGACAACAGCCGCGTCAGGTCTCGTGGGAACCGAGGCAGGTTTGGGTTTTGGGGCGCTTCTTCGTCGTCGTCGTCGTCGTCCTCGTCGTCATCTACACCAACACCGCCCGGGTAGACTCTGTTTGTCCAGTCGTACTGGCCGCCGAGGGTGACCCAGTGGAGCCGCTTGTCCAAGACCTGCTGGATGGAGAGTGGACGATGCACCGAGGGATCCTTTGGCGTAAACGTGCCCGGCGTGGAGTGAATGTCGGCACTGTGCGCATTGGCTGGGGGCGGGTATGTAAAGAAAGACGCGCTGTCGTCAGGATAGGGCAAGTTGTAGTGGAGGTGCATGTTTGTCTGGTGGTAAGATTTGCTGAGGTCACGATGGACCATGCGGTCAAGAAGGCGTTTCTGGACGGTTGGTGGCACAAGGTTGGGAATGATGAGAAGCCCCGGCAATAGCGGGTGATAGTAGATCTGGTGGTCCTTTAAAGTCCCCTCCATGTCTGCTCTTGTTGTCGTCTTCACCTTGTCGCCGTCCTCGATGTCGCCGTCGATATCGCCGTCGACTTTGCTCTTGGCGGCAAGAAATCCAGCAAAAGCAGCAGCCACCCGTTCGTGTGGTATTGTGCCCGCCTTGTAGAACCCTGCGCGTTTCCTCTTCTTGTTTCCCTCGCCATGTGTCGATTCTGTAATCTTTGCTGCATCGCCCACCCCATCCACTCCGTCAACCCCGTCAACCTCATCCACCTCGCCGCTGTGGATAATGTTATACGCCGCCGTCTTCGCGTACGATTTCCATTGTGCTCGCAGGTACTCTGACGGCTGCTGGTGTGCGTCTAGCGTTTTAATGTCGGCCGTCATGGTGGGTGGGTTCTAAATTGAATGTACATGTTCTGCATCGCCAACGACATCGCGATGTGTTTTAGCATCATTTTGCCGTATTTTCCTCCTTTGAAGTGGCCTCGCTTTTTCTGCCGGTTTTATGAATTGCCCCGCCACCTTCATATTTAACATTTACGCATATACTAGCCACAGCTCAGCCAGGCGCTACTAATTCCTTATCTTATCGCTCCCATCAAAAACGCGCTCGAGACGCTGAGACGCGTCGGGCATTAGCAACGAGAGGGAGGCACCGTCTAATTTCACCTGGCTCCCCGCTATTTCACCGCCGCCACAGCTCAATGTAAATAAATACGTAAAAAAGTAAATAAACATACGAGAGAAACCCCCTGTCGCTCCTTCCCTACCAGTGCTAAAAAGTGAGATTCCAGCAGCTTCGTGCCTTACCCACCCCGCGATACTGCTCAATTCAAACAGCAAGAGCGACCCTTTGATTTCATTACACTTCCTTCCTCTTTTGCTTTTACACCATATTAGTCTCACCGACAGTCTCTGGCCGACCCCTGCTCCATTCTTTTATTTCTCCCTTCCCTCCTTCCTTTTTCGTTTCTTTTTGCTTCCCTTGCTTCGGCCTCAGTCTCAGCCCAACTTTGACTGACCTCGACTCGACGACAAGCCACCACTTCACGACCACGACGCCGCATGACACGACTTCTCACGACCAATATCACGACACCGCTCCACGCTCTTTAATTTCTGCTGTTCTCGTGTGGGGTGTTTCTGCAGCAGTTACCACCTACCGCGACCACTCTCCTTCTCTCGTCTCTGACTTCCGACCTACCTCTTTGTCGAGTCGACTTCAGCTCTACCTTGCCATCACAACATTAAAACATATACGATCTCGACAACTCTTCCGGTAGCTACATCGGGGAGCTTCTTTTATATTCTCAACATACTACATCCCTTCCCTATCACGCACGCACATACATCACCATGGATAACTACCAGAAACTCGAAAAGGTCGGCGAGGGTAAGTTCACAGCATTGCTCTTCATTTTGCACCACCCTCGACCAATACTCATACTGACTTTGCAGGCACATACGGTGTCGTCTACAAGGCGCGCGATTTGACTGCTGGCGGCCGCATTGTGGCGCTCAAGAAGATCCGGCTCGAGGCTGAGGACGAGGGTGTGCCATCAACAGCCATTCGCGAGATCAGTCTGCTCAAGGAGATGCGGGATCCCAACATTGTGCGCTTGTTTAACATTGTGCACGCCGAAGGCCACAAGCTTTATCTCGTATTTGAGTTCCTCGACCTCGATCTTAAGAAATACATGGAGTCTCTGCCCGTCTCTGACGGCGGCCGCGGCAAGGCTCTGCCCGAGGGTACCGGTCCCCGCCTACAGCACCTCGGCCTCGGCGACGACATTATCAAGAAGTTCATGAGCCAGCTGTGCTCCGGTATCCGCTACTGCCACAGCCACCGCATTCTTCACCGCGATCTGAAGCCACAGAACCTGCTGATCGACAAGGACGGTAACCTGAAGCTGGCTGATTTCGGTCTGGCGCGTGCCTTTGGTGTGCCGCTGCGGACCTATACACACGAAGTTGTGACGCTGTGGTACCGCGCGCCCGAGATTCTACTCGGTGGTCACCAGTACTCAACCGGTGTGGACATGTGGTCTGTCGGCTGCATTTTTGCGGAGATGGCCACACGGAAGCCGCTCTTCCCCGGCGATTCTGAGATTGACGAGATCTTCAAGATCTTCCGGTGAGTAGTCTCAAGTATCTCCTTCTTGCGTTGTTCTTTAAAAGTTCGCAATGGCTAATACAATTCTATGTAGAGTTCTCGGGACCCCCACAGAGGACGTCTGGCCCGGTGTCACAACATACCCCGACTTCAAGTCGTCGTTCCCCCGCTGGGTACAGGATCCTGATACGCCGGTGTGCGCGAACCTCGACCCCGTCGGCCAGGAGCTTCTGGAGCTGATGCTTGTGTACGACCCTGCCAGCCGTATTTCGGCAAAGCAGGCCTGCAACCACCCATACTTTGACGACCTCGCACGGCCAGTGCCTGGAACCCGGCAACACACGACAGCCGCATCGTACGGCAGCGGATACCACTAGCAACGGGTTCTCTGCTAGGAGATTGGATGACGGATGTGTTACTGAGATGTCAAGATGCTGAGATGATTTTGCATTCGCTTCTCTCTGCTCACTCACTACCACCCTAACTGCGCTGCTTGCGTTGCTTGCTTTTTTGCTTCGGTTCCTTCTTGTCTTTTTCGTCTCTTGGACTTTTATATCTCATACTGTTTTGATTGTCAGGACATGAGGGCGTTCTTCACTTCGACTATGTGTTTACTCTACTGCTTATTACTCTGCACTGGGAGGACTAGGGGCTGCTGTTTCTTATACTTTTTATTTTGGTTCTTGTTTCCTTTGACCCCTATTTATGTGTTACTCTTTTACTGCAGGTGGGCACGACGGATGCTACAAAATCAATGTATGGAGAAATCGAATACGATTGAAAATAATGACGATATTTCTACGCTGTGCACCCACCTGACCGCCGACAGCGGCCCGTAACAGTGGTGTATGACTCTGTCATAAAGACCCTATTGCCTTATCATATTTCCTCATACAACCCGTCTGGTAAACCAACAGCCTCGGGAAAGGAGATGACGGCCCCTTTATGACGATGGCGCTTCTTGTCGTTTCTTGCCAACATTTGTGCCCTGGGAATTAAGAGTGTTTCTCTGATGTCCTACATGATATGTGATTTATCAAAAGGGCCATTATTTTCAGGTGTATTGTCTACGCCTGTGGAGTCCGAGTGTGTCGTCGTATGTCAAAGCGTGGCACAAACTGATATTGCTGCTATTGCCCTGCCCTTTCTATCATCAGCGGTAGTACAGAGATGAGAGGCCAAGACACCAAGAGATTGCCATGGAGCATGGCTGCAGGGAAGACAGATGTGCTTGCCGATGCTTGTCAAGGTCTAGTAGATCTGCTGTGTCTGTCTATATTTGTAGTCTATGGATGTTATTTCTGTCAGTTCATTCAGGTGTATTAGGTATTAAGATCTTCCTGTCTTGAGGTCTGTGCCATGCCTATCGGCCGCAAGTGCATGCATCGTCCTCGTCATTTCGCATGGCCTGTCATGAGGTTGTTCTTTGGGTCGACATCGGCACCTTGTTTAGTTTTGTTTCATGGTCTCTTGGATGCCTTGTGTCTCTCTATGGTTTTACTGAATACCGAGACAGCATGGATTCGTTATCCCAGATACGAGCAGGTAGCAAACAGATTATCGCCTAGTGTTTTGAAATGGTTGTCCTGTTGTACAAAGCAATGGGTCAAGTTACTGTTTATCGATGACAACTATTGGTTTGCATATATATTTCTATTATTGATTATTATGATGTGTGTGTGATTTTTTTTTTTTTTTTTTTTTTTTTTTGTAATTTGGTTTGTAGTTTTAATTGTAATTTATATTCTGATAAGTTGTTTTACTTCGGTTTATTTATTATTGTATCTTTTTTTAAAGCCAAGGAATGGGTTGATATATTAATATACTATATAAACATTCTCATAACTCCACTGCCTCTCAGCATGACATGCATTGTGTATGAGAGGTTGCACCAAAGCAAGGCACTTCATTGATCTACATAAGGCTCAGTTGATGCTGCTCAATTATTATATTATGAATAATATACACCACGCACACCGCGTCCAAAAATAGAGAATAAACGCTCCACGATGGCGGGTGGCTGCTAGGATTAGGATCGGGGGCGGCGGGTCTCCCAATAGAGAGCGCGCGTCCATGCTCGAGTCTGTTGCCTGTTGTTTGAGGGCTTGAATGCTCATGCGCTGGTATTACATATATACACGTACACCGGAGAGAAGCTATCCGTTCTATTGTTGATGTTGCTTTGCATAGTTGCCCGATCGAGCCTGCTCTATAATTATAGAGTATACTCCCGACTGCATCTTGCTGGACACGCAATGTAAGAGTAAATATAGCCGCCTGATGACAATGGCGGCTCGCCGAAAATTGCGACTAAGACTCGAGAATCAAAGGCATGGCATGGCAAAGAGGAGTGTAGACTGAGGCCTGGCGTTTCGCTTGCTGTAGGCGCCGCCTGCCATAGTATTAACAAAACAAACAATACAGGAGGGCAGCACAACAGACGTGTTGTAAGATAATCTGCACTGCGGAGAGGTACTTATTTTGGCCGTCAAACACGGTCGATGTCAAACGGTCTGGCCATGTTTTGCTGACTGTTTGTTGTGTTCATGTTCCGACTCTTGTTGGACGTGTGGTTTCGTGAGGCGCCTACAGGCCTGGCCAAATCAGGCCTGCACACACCCACACGAACGCTAAGAGCATCGTGCAAATTAGATATATGTTCCCTATACTTTGATGCAATAGAGTCATGGCATCCAACAAAACGGAGCCGAAAGCAAAGAGACACGCCGAGGTTCACGGCATATAATTACACAAGCAGCATCAAAAACAACTCGTGCAAACCGACGAGCTGCGCCTTGATCGAGGCCTGCCCTGGTCTGCTCGGCTAATCGACATGGGGGTTATATTTTATTTTGGGGGTTGTCCGTATTTTGTTTGTTTTTCTTCCTTGCACTTATCGGGTACACCTTGGGCGTGTCTTGACCAGGTTGCATAGCGTCTATGAAGGCTGAGAGATAGTGTAGGTAGCATTGTAGACGATGGAACAAGAAAGAAGGAAGCATGCAGGTTTGATGGAGAAAGGAACGGCTGAAAGAAAACCAAAAGTCAACAAGCAAATCACCAATATTGAAATTCAAATTTACACTCGAGTATGATCGATCAGTGCCATGCATACAGCTCCGTAAACCATGTATACGCTATTGGAGTATGCTGATCTCTGATTCTAAGCGTAGTTTTAATATGATCGTCAGCTGCGGCTTTTAAATTACGAAGAGAAGACAAGTAGAGGAAAGCTGGAAAATATGAAGAAGAAAAAAAAGAAAACTCTGATATCATAATGGATCATTCGGTCAATGGATCACATTTGATTGCTCTCGCCTTGGCCATATGGAGATGTCAAACTCGTGCCACTTGTTCGCCTGGTGATGCTCTCCCCGGCTTGGCTGTGTGCATGTGCCTGGGGTAAGAAAATAGCCTCGTCAATGCTGTGCTAACACGTCGTTTATTGTCAGACTGTCGCAGAGGTCAGACAGTTGGGCTCGGCCGACCGAAGAGGCCGGGGTATCTCGGCGAGGTGAGCACGCGGCGAGGCGCCCTGGTATAGTAAGGCAATGCCGTCTTTACCAATTGAGCTCTATCTCTATCAATCTGCCTTTATGGCAAACATTTATCTGGGTGTATTTTAGGCAGTGTCTGCTGGCTGTGCCGCATTCGCCACTTAAGCGTACCAGAGTAGATTAGTCAGTCTCAAAGTGTGCCAGAATAGACTGGACTTTCTTCCCTTTCCAAGTAAAATCCCATGATACAATACGCAGTCACAATAGAGGGTCTACGCCGACCAATCAAAGGCCCTGATCAGGTATCCGTATCCTAGTGCATTAAGGACTAAATGGATTTCTTAAAGGATTCGCTATAGACACAAAAGAGTGTGCAGGATGTAGCTGGGCCTTTGCGGCAGTGCAGACTCCCTCTCTTGGACAGCGGCCTGTCGGGGTTCTCCTAGTTACAGCACGCAGAATAAGATGCGTAAACACGCATGTTGTGCATTAGCTCTGGAGCATGCGGTGTGCAGTAGGCCAGGCCAGGCCAGCCTAGTCCAGCCACGTCTGGATCGTCGACGCCGTCTGCTAGTTGGCTGCTGAGATCTGCTAGAGTGTGCTTCCGTTTGGCCATTCAAACTGGTCTATTCTGGCTGCCTCTGCCTCTATTGCCCATATCGTCATACTATTGGCTATCTTTGACGTTTAAAGTCTTGGATCCTTACAGCTTGCAGCCTCTTTGTTTCGGGTCCGCTAGACGGGTAGTATATCGTCCTCATCCGGTCTGGTTTTGTCGAGGCTGCAACGTCACCGTTTTCGATGATATTTTCCTGCCATGATACAGTCATCTGCAATATCCAAATAGGCTCATGACTTTAAATCGAGTCGATGCAACTTGTGTATTGGTTGACAGTGACCTGATGACGGTGTCAGCTGACGGGATAGTGGTGTTGAGAGGAGACGGACCCGTTGGAAAAACTTGCGAAACTGTCTCACTCTTGTCCGTCTAGTGCCGCATCCCTTAGGGAAACCAAGTGCAGATAGAACTCTATCACGATTGTGAGATACTGTATTCATTCGGCTATTTAGGTTATATTTGTTGTGACCATAGATTAAGTACTTGCAATAGGCATCTATATGTTCTTATGTAATCAAATTCAAGAATAAATTGAAATTGAAAAACAACCTGCTGCCGTTAAGTGTATGGAAAGTAAAACTTTGCACCTAGAAAAAAACAATACAAATTCGACACAAACACAAACATGCTTATGCTTAAATATACCATATTGTATGTCGTTTCTATCTCGCTGTTATTCAATGACCTACAACTAGCCGGGGCTGCAGTTTTCAAGTTCTCAACCATTAAACTACATTTAGGGTGTAATTTATATACTGTCAACTGACTGTATTCCCTTACACCACCAGAAAACTCAAATAAAGCATCGACAGCACAGGGAGAGCTCGGTGGTCATGTGCCAAGCAAGCATATCAAAGGGTCAAGCCAGACACAGTCAAGCCAGTCAAGGGGTGTGCATGTGGTCCGTATTTACGTACCGGCCGCCAAAAGCACCAATGGCACTAATAAGATACTGATGGTAAAACAACTGGCACCAAGCAAGGGGCGACCTTTCTGTAAAGTGCTTGCAGTAGATCCTTTATACGGTCTCTTCCGAACCCTCCAAATCATGCAAAACGGCCGATATAGCTGACCAGAGTAGGGCCATAAGACCACAAGACCATCGGGTGGCAGCTGAGTGTGAGAAAATTGACAGTGAAGTAGTGAGACATCGAGACAGTGCCTAGTATCGTCGTAGTTGACGATTTGGGCGAGCCGTCGGGACATCATATGGCATACTCTTGTCCAACAGCTTCAATGACACTGTCATGGTCGATCACTGGCTACTAAAGCTGCCAAAAGGCCGCTATGTTGAGCTATGGTGTCCTCTTGACCCCTCAACCCCCTGACACGATCGAACAGATGGACCAGGAAACTGTGACAGTACTTAAGTAGGTATCGGCGTATCGAGCCCACAGCCAGCTAGGTACCAGGCGACAATGTTTCCCAATTGAGAAGTAAGAGAACTGGAGGACAACCAATAGGCTGCTAAGACTAGACTATCAAGTGCTAGAAATACAAATACAAATAACGCCAAATAGATCTCTATAGAAAAGACGCTCACCCATAGACACGGCGACCTAAAAGTACCGCTGGCTACGGGCACGGCTTCGGAACAGGGACTAGAGGGTAGAGTAGAGACTATAGACTAGATAGAGACTATACTAGATAAGTCAACTCACTGCTTTCTTTTGACTGTCTTTTGGAGTATAACTTTCTTTTGATTCTGATACTTGCTCTTTACGTTGGTCCGACTCCAACTATCGTCCGTCTTCCGAAACTGAAATGTTTTGTTTCTGGTATTCTCCTCTTTGCCTCCCCATAGTCGCTCCACTGTGCAGGAGAAAGACGACTCATGTCCTTTTTCCTTTTTGAAAGATCCGAAATCCCTGGAAGGAGAGAGAGAGACACGAGAAAAAGACAAGGACGGACAGGCTCCGTCCACTACTGCAGGTCAGTTTGCATATTGTCCACAACTTCCCTCTATTCTGGGTCGATGTGCAGCGGCGCTGGTGGCCTCTGTCTCCCCCTCTCCGAAAGTGCCTCTTGAAGCACTTCTCAAAGCGTCTCTTCGGATCCTCTCCCATCCCTTGATTGATTTCTGTTCCTTTTTCCCTCTGACTTTAATACTCTTCCCCTCGTGATCGTCTCCTGCGGCCCAAGCCTACTTCTACTTGTTCCTAGTTCTACCCCCTTTGTTTCTTATTGGGTATTTTCAATACTCAACCCAATTCCATCCCCCCATATTAATATCTATCGTTTGCCTCCCTTGGGAGGATTGGGTTGTCCTGTTTCTGGCCAGACGTGCTAGTGGCCGAGTCTACCAGAGCTACCATAGTATTTGCCCGGCCCTGCGCACCGTATCGATATTTATTGGCAACGGTCTTTCCCTGTTTGTATTTTCAAGTACAGCGCTCCCTGTGCTCCGTTTGACGGGCCCTCCGACGTGACCTGGACCTGGTCGACGTGAGGAATGCAGCACTCTATGCGTCGCCCTTTCAATAGAAGCAAACCGATTGCAATCCAATGTTTGGACACCCCTCGCGGCTGCTCTCCGCCATCCCTGTGCCCCTTTGTCAATTGATGCACAGCATTTCGATAGGTTACTGCAAGTCGACCGTTTTGATTTTGTGAGTAGATGATGGTCACGTGAACTGACCGTTTTGCCATCCGCTTACACTACTCTAGTCAGGAACAGCAAACGACCGTTTTGTGCGCCAGTAATCACTAATCACTAATCACTTTTATCAAACCTTCAAACTCAACACGGACATTTCATCACCGCTTCCATCGTCTAGACTGTTCGATGTGGTTGCAGTGACCGAGCGTCACTCCAAACTGGGAAAGACGGCTGTTTGAGTTTTCAGTTTTCTGTCGAGTTTGCTTACAGCTCGTCAGAATTCCTCATCATCGGCTGCGCTGTTACGTAGGAGGCCCGCACTGGCGGGATGCAGGAGCATACATTAAGAATACAGGGCAGCCAGCCAACCACAGAACAGACCGGTCATCAGTGTCCAGTGCTAACCCAATACTACAGCGACATGAAACGGACAACAGATGCCCAGAAGGGGGCCAGGGGACGCCGGCAGACTGGCGCAGCCAATGGCTCGTGCGAACAGCAGAGTCTGTTTCATCGTCTGGCATAGTACGGAGAAGGGGCGCACATGTTGTGTGCGAAGCTGTCATCTAAATTCTTTTTCTTCTTCTTTCTCGACGATTGAAAGCTGTACCCAAATAGGAACCGTTAAACAGCGATTAGTCATCTTGACTTTCGTCTGATCTTGCCTCATTGAAAGAAGAAAGAGGCCCTGCTGCTGTCTGATAGCATGAGCTTCTGCTATTGAACATGATGGGCGACCTGTCACCACTGCTCCCTATCCGTGGCCACATTCCAGATTCAATACACGTTATATTAGTGCTATCTTAATATCAACCCTGCCGCCCCGCCGCCCTGCGGCCCTGCCTGCCTGTCTAGTGATATTGCTGTTATCCTCTTGATGCACATAGCTCATTATTAGTCATTTCAAGAGCCTTGCAGTGGCCCTCCTTCCTTGCATTTCCTAAACGCTGTCTTGACGCCTGCACTCTGCTTATTAAGACACAGCCTCGCCATCTTGAATTGGCCATCGAATCATCAAATCATAAAATCCAAACTATATCCAGACTGTCCCATCTTCTCTCACCTTAAAACCACCAGATATAATTAGATCATCTTGCTGCATTCTCATGCTCCCCTCATCTCACTGGCTCGTCGCTTGTTTCATGTGCACTGACCTGGTGGCAGCCTGTAAGCCATCGTCTGCTGTCAGCCAACCATTTAGCATTTTGATCGCTAGCAAAGCCAGTGCCCCATATTATTTGCAGCAGGTGCCTGTAAGATAGTTGAGAGATGATGGACGTCAATAGGGCGTTAACAATACGTTGATAGATGCTAATGAGGTCTGGCCGCTGCCGTTGTGCACCCTCCATACCAGCAGCCCGTAGCCATTCAAACGATCCGAAACACGCATTTCGAAAGCGATGCGCTCGTAGCTGGTAGATGGAAAAGCAGGGGGCATTGTTTCGTTTCTCGAAAACAGCTGGCTGTCGATGTTCTGGTAATTTTTAGCTATTTTCGTCTATTCTCTTGTCTATGTCTATGTTTATTTCTATGTCTTGTGCATCCTCTCTTCTCACCTCCTCTCCTCTATCATCAACCTCATTTAAGACTCCTGGCCGGCCCATCTACTTCTCATTCTTCACATTCAGTTCATCCCTTGATCAACATCTCTTTTCGAATTTTCATCTTTCGCCTTTCTAGTCCTCTTTATCGGCTTGACGCCTCGATCACGCTTCCGCTTCTTTACGCTTTACGCTTTACGCTTTACGCTTTACGCATTACGCATTACGCCCACTTCACCTCTGCTGCCCGCTTTCAACTACGCTTACCTCAACCACTCCCTTGCATCACTCCCTGTCTTCGGATCGTCCTTCTCTCCTGGCTGTGCCTGGATCTCGCCTTTCACTGTCTCCTCAGTCTCTATACCTGTGCATTCTCTCATCCTGTACCTGTCCTCCCTTTCGACCCAAGCGGGACTATCAATCAGACCAACCAAACCAATCTTGTGTAGCTGCTGGTCACTGCACTCCTCTTCTGTATGTAGCAATCTTCACCGAATCGACCTCGTCCTCATCGGCCTTCTTCTTCAACTCCCCTCTAGTGAATCCATCCCTCTCGTCCCTCTTGTCCCTCTTGTCCCTCTTGCCGTACCTCTCCCCTTGTCCCTCTCCCCGTCAACATTCTTCGCTCTCCCTGCCCCCATCCCGCAGCCCTTTCTTCACCACCCGCCCTTGCTCCTCTTGTAGACGACCAGACTGCAGACTGCTTCTTTTTGGACTATTCTATGCTTCTGTGTCACTCCCGCTGTGCATCATCTCTCAATATAAGACTGCCTCTTCACCCAGCCGCAGTCTGATATTTTTTACTTTTCATTCTTCATGCTCTTCAAGATCTCGGAATTCCAGCTAATTCTCAAACCATCTCACTCAGTCATTCTTTAGGTTTATCAAACATCAAACATCAAACACCAACCACTACGTTCTTTTTACTACGCATTCTTTATTTCTGTGCATCACCACACAGTCACCACACACTCGCCACACTCACTCACAAACTCACACAAGACTATTGTCACCTGACTTTGCTATTGTGCACCTGCTCTTTCCCGTATCACAAGCTATACTAGCACCTGCAACTGCCTCATTCGGTCGCTCTTTCCTATTCTTCCTATTCATTAATTAGCACCCGTCGCTCTTTCCCCCTTTATTTATTTCCAACTATATCTTTTGGTCCTCTCAACATCACTTGGTGATCTTGACTTCTTCTCTCCTCAAAAGCCTCACTTTGCCATTTGCTCCCACCAACCATACTCGGGTCTCTTTTTACAGGCCTGTCTCGGATATCGCCACTAGCACCGTTTCAACCTCGCCCTCTTCTCTCTCTTTTTGAGTCGAATCTGCCTTTCTTCATTCCTTTGGCCTTCAGATCCATCGCTTTCGTGATTTTCTTGCATTCCTCAGTCAGGCAGAAAAGCGCTCTCACCACTTTACACGTCTAGTTGCATTCCAGCAACTAACCATTACGCCCATTACGCCCACTACGCCCCACCACGTCTTGAACGGCCTTGTCCCCTCCGCCTAAAAAAAGTCCTCTGCCCTTCCCCGGACATACCGCCTTGAGCACCATCATTGTATTCCAAAAAGACAAAACGGAGCCCACCGTCTCCACAACCCCTGCCTCCTTTACGCAGCTTACAGCTTCCTCCGTCCAGCTTTATTCCTCACGCACGCACATCTTTTTTTGATCTGCCACCCCCTCTGCGCATCATTCCACCCCCCTACCCTTACTCACATAATCGGTTCGCTCAGCCTCGTGCACAAAGCGTAAAGCACCGTTTTCCACACTTGCTCCCTCACAGGCCTACGACAACGACCTGCATACACATACTCCATAAATTTCACCCCTTGGGAAAAAGGTCTTGTCTTAACCACACGCCCCCTCTATCCACACCTCACACTCCCTTGGTACAGTCTTGGTCTTTTCTAAGACATCAAAGTGTGCCACTGTCAACAACGCAGTAGCAAACTCCCTTGGGATATAACTGCTCGGAGCCACTCTCATTCCTGTCTGGAGTAGATCTCTCATTCTTTGCATTCTTGACATCTTGCCATCTTGCCATTTTGCAATCTTGCATTCTTGCATTCTTGCCTTTCCGTCTTCTTCTTTGCCTTCCTTGCCTTCTTTGTCTTTGCAGCTGCATTCTTTGGGAGTCCCAACCTTGTTCAAGACTTCATCAATACCCCGTGTTCATACACTCAGCATCCCGCCCATTTCATATAAGAAGAAGTCGACTTGCAATTCGTCTACTCAACTCATATTCATCTCATCAGTATCATACGACAGCATCGACAAACAATCGACCGGCTACTTTTTATCTTATATTATTTCACAGCAACAACAACATACGCAACAACACAATGGATTCGACACAACTCAGCATGCCCGAGCTCAACGCCGCAGCTCTGGAGCATTTTGTCTTCACACCCGTCGACCGCAATATGATCCAGTACCTGGCTGATGCCGCCTACAACGTCATCCAGTGCGATCCCAACATGATGCCGCCTACCGCCTCCGAGGTTCAGCGCCGGTCACTACCTACCCCGCCTGGCTCTCCCTCTCACTCGCCTGCCCCCCGTGCTGTTCGTCATGAGGATGGTGGTCTTCCTTCGCTGGAAGAGTTCATCGGCCAGCTGGTTGTTTCTTCCAATGTTCAGGTGCCCACTCTTATGAGCACACTTGTCTACCTGCAGCGCCTCAAGTCTCGTCTGCAGCCCATGGCCAAGGGTCTCCGGTGCACAACCCACCGCATTTTCTTGGCTGCTCTAATCCTGTCTGCGAAATACCTCAACGACAGCTCGCCCAAGAACAAGCACTGGGCCAACTACAGCGTCATTAACAACGACGTCTACAACTTTGGCTTTAGCCGCACCGAGGTTAACCTCATGGAGAAGCAGCTGCTGTTCCTGCTGGACTGGGACCTGCGCATTACCGAGGAGGACTTGTACCGCGAGCTGGACGAGTTCCTGGCCCCCATCCGCGAGGATGTTGCCGCCCGCTATGCCCGCCGCCAGCAGCGCCGCCTGCGCCAGAAGATGCAGCTCGAGCAGCAGCAGGAGGAGGAGCGCCAGCGCCGTCTGCAGCAGGAGCAAGAGGAGGAGATGTTGCGCAAGCAGCGCCAGGAGGACGAGGAGCACGCTGCCTGGGCGGCTGCCATCTCTGCCTCGGGCTACCTCAGCCCTCCCCGCGCCCTGTCCACGCACTCGCCTGTCTCTGTATCGTCTTCGATCAAGACGCCCGAGGATGGTGCCGGCATCCTCACGATGCCCAGCCTCTCCTACAGCTCGAGCTCGAGCTCTGCCAACAGCTACGCTTCTTCGCTCAGCTCGCGGTCGCACTCGCGCGCCACCACTCCCCAATCGGTGGAGCTGGACTCGACCAGCGTTTACGACGACCAGGTCATTGGCACACCCAACAGCCTTGCCGGCTCAAAGCGCTCGCTGTCCAAGGAGAACAACAGCAAGTCCTCGTTCCTGCCCTATGAGATCAGCATCGATGAGCTGCGCGAGATCCAGGAGGGCGGCAACCGTGTCAAGCGGGTCCGCGGCATTCTGGGCCGTGTTTTCAGCTCTGGTGGTCTTGTCCGGTAAACGATCAACTAGTTTTGTCTTTGGCACTCTCTTTGGGCATTTCCTTCTTTATTTTCCTTTCATTTCTTATATCCCCATTTCTTTCATTTTTTTTTTCTTTTCTTCATTACCGTTGGGAAAAGCGCGGCGTTCAGAGCTTCTTACTTTTCTTTCTTTTCTCTCTTATTTTCCTTTTTGTTCTTACTATTTCTGGTATAGCCAGTCAATGCACATCATTTTACACGATTTTACGCGGGACGGATGCATTCATATGGCGACATTCGTTTTCCCCTGGTCTTTCTTCGGGGTTTCGGGTTGGATGACGGCTTGGACGGTGGATGGACGGAACATATTAATAAAGGCCCTTCAGGAGAAGGCCTTTGACAATCTTTAAAAAAAGAAGCACACTCTCTTTCCTTTTTCTCATATTTCATACTCACAATCATTTCCTTATCGTTCGAGTTAGCACAATGGCAGGCCCTAAGCACCACGTTCACTCAATTTCAAACATTTCACATCTCATACGTTGCATGCACTCTACTGTACTACACTACTATTCACTTCTTACACACCCATTTATTATACAGCTATTAATTAGTATCGGTATCTAGGCGATAGATCGTCTCACTAATATAACAATCAATCAATCAATTAAACAATCGAACAATCAAAAGCAAGCAATACTATCCTGTCTGCCCGGTGCTTGCATGTTGACAGAAATAAATAAACTTTTCAAGATACCCCATACAACGTCAGTCTGACAGGGATCTCATCCAGGGCATAACTAGCATCGTCTTGCCATCTTCTTGGAGTATAATGCGACTGTATTTTCGACCTGACTGCCAGTTCGTCCGCTCCTTCACCTATAGTAACTAAAGGCGGCATCATACTCCATATTGGAGTCGGCCGTGCTCTATATCGACGGGCCACTCTACCTGAGGGCTAGCCCTGTGCCGATACCCTACCCTCCACTTGCTGCTGCAGGCATAACAAAAGGCAGACAGACCCTGAGATGAGCCGCCATCTGCAGTTTGTCATAGTCTGCTATGGCCCGTCATCAATGTAAGTCCAGCACAATATTGAGGTTAGATAAGATGCTCCATGGTTGGAAATATGACAAGATAGGGGCCATATCAGATTATAGCCGCACACCCCGATGATGTACGATTTACGATATACGGTATGATGGAGGGATCGCGTCCAATGTCCGTTTTGCCACCACAGTCATGGTCGTAACCATGATGACGATGACTGTGATGCTGGATGATGCCGATGATGCACGACTGCGTATAACATGACACACAGCTTGTCACCACTCTTTTATCTTACTCTTTATCTTTCTGTACTCTTGTATTCCCCTTAAGGGTATCTGTTGGTTAGGATTGCGACAAGACTGCGACAGTAAACTGTTGAGCCCCAACGACTGTCGGTTTCTCTTTCCAATGGTTTTCACACCATCCCCAATTATTACAGACGAACGGACAGACGGACAGACGGACACTTGTTCTCTCGTCCTTCGCTCTTCGCATAATAGCTTTTGGCCACCCTATTGGCCGGCCGTGGATGTCATGCAACTCCGCCACCGTTCCAGAGCCTGCCCTAACTGGTTTGTTTCGTCCAATGCCAGCCAACCAGCCACAAGGACAGTCCGTAAGCTCACCTATTCGTGCACCCTCTTTCATGCTTCATGCACACCACCACAAGGCGAAACCCGGGCGCACTCTTTACAATGTCGCAAATTGTGGTCGATACACCACTCTCACACTCTCCTTTCTTTTCGTCTCCTTTACATTGCGCGACCATTTGCCGAGTCGAGGACCGAAAGCTCGTTTCGTTTCGTCTCTTCTTGTTGTTTTTCGAAGTATTTTCGGCGTTTCCTTTGATCGTCAATATTCTGTACATCAGACCGTCTTGATCTGTCATCAGTCTGAACAGTTTATCACAGCCTTTCCATAGCCCGATGACAGTCAGCCCCCTCGCATAAAGGATCTCGTGATCATTCCTTTGTCTTACCACCTATAATACAGAACATGGACGAAGGTGTTTACAAATCTGCCTGTGAGATTGCCCTTAAGAGAAATGCCCCATTGCCCGATAGCCTAGCCTGCATCGATCGTGGGATGCGACGTCAGATGGCATGGCTTGCGGATGCGACGTCTGTGGCAGTGCCTGTACCTAGGGGAAACTAGGCCTACACTTTAGAGCGCCTATCAAAATACAAAGAATAGGCTGCCTGACTTTGTCGGCCCTGAGAAACACAGGCACCCTGTAGCAGAGACTTACAGGGACTGGCACAGACTGGCGCAGTCTGGTAGAGAGGCAGAGTATTTCACAGCACGACCACATCATGAACACGTACTTCTGGCTGTTTTCTAGAAAAGGAAATGGAAAACGTCACTAACAACATTCCAGTGCGTGGCTGCGCCCGTCACATCTGACGACCCCGGCCACGTTGGTCTATTTTTGATGGTTTCAACGCAAAGAATGCATAAAGACAAAGCAGAGTAAAGACGAAAGCACAGGCAGACGAAACACAAAACGCGTGTAGACTGAATGCTTGTAGAATGTAGTGGACACGTGATTGCCATCAACTGCCGGCTGCCATCACCACATCCTACACCCCCCTTCAAGAATGCAGACACCGTTTTCAGCAGCCAGGCAGCCAAGCCGATGTATTACTCAGAAGAAAAGAAAGTAAAAAAAAAAAAACATCCATGCTCCGTTTTGTCCTCTCAGCCTCTCTACTGCGCTCAGGGCTTTAAAGGCAACGACTTCAGTCGGCTCAATTCCTCGACCGTTAGCAACGGCCTGCTAATGGGAAGATCCGCCAACACGGCATCCATGTCTACTATAAACCGCTCCGACGGGTCCTCATTGTACCATGTATAGGCCTTGAACATTTGCGAAACCACCTGCTCCACGTCCATTGATGCTCGCTGCCGCATGGCCGCGCCCATGGCCTTGCAAAAGTCCGCCACCGTTTGGTTCTCATACCCCAACGGCACACTCCAGCCGTGTGATAGCTTTGTGGCCAGCTCGGACAGAACGACTGTCTCCCCACCGCCAACCCGAAAATTGCGACCGGCCAAATGCGGGCGCTCTAGAGCCGACACCATGATCTAGGCAAGGTCAATATGGCTGATCCATGATGCGCGGAGGGCCGGCTTATGGCAATAGACCACTGTATGCCGGTCACGGATCGGCGGTAGGGCCCAGCCTTCTAGTAGATTTTCCAAGAAGCATACGGGCTGGATGCTAACTACGGGAAAGCCGTGAGCACGGAGATTATCATGGATTGTGCGGCGGTCGTCCTGGGCACGGATACCTTGTGATGTGTCTGGCACAGGCATGCTCGTGTTGAAAACGGTCAGCCGAATGGAGCTGCTCTTCCTGGCTATTTCTTCCGTAATGATACGCGCGCCGGCTAGAATTATCTCGGATGACTGAAAGGAAGTCGACGGCAGGTTGAGAAACACAATCTCAGCACCATCCAGTGCCTTGGCTATACCCTCGCGGTCGCCAAAATCTGCAGCAGCCGTCTCAACTGGTATGCCGTCTATCTCAAACGGCTGCAGGTTCCGGCTGACCGCGACGGGATAGTGACCCGATTGAACGAGCTCTATCACCTGCGCCTTGCCCTGCACACCAGATGCCCCAAAGACGGTGACTCTCATTATGCGATGTTTATAGTTGGTGCGTTTACCTTATTTACATAACGTGTCTACACCGGGTCTATGCAAATGATGCTTACGTTTATATACTGTTGGTGATTGTATCTTGCAGAGAAATGAAATGACATTGATTATTGTCGAATGTTTTGCCATCTTCCATCTTCACGGATATCCATTGCCGCCACAGCTAACGGCACCATGCCGCGGGACGGTGACAAAAGAACGCCATGGACCATTGCAGGAGGACAGGTATTGAAATCATGGAGTCCTGTGTCTGTTGGCTTGAGTGGCAATAGATTTGATTCAGGGGTTTCATCTGACGCTTACTTCCAACACCAACTACTGCTGTTGGATGTTCCCTTGCCAGCCCATGTCTAGCTTGCCCAGACCCAGACTAGAGGTGAGGGGAATCAAAGGAAAAGGTTTTGCGAGTGTCATTGTATTATTTGTTATTGGGGCAGTTCACACCTCGCATCTAACAATGGACCAAAATGTCATGGACAGATTTGGAGTGGCTGTTGTTTATGATGCTGACCAAGTATAGCCATATCCCTCTGCTACCCAAACGGCGAGCTGGATATCAACAGCCATGTAGTTGATAAACACATGATTTCCTGTTTCTTCAATTGCTTTTCTTTTTATTCATTCGTGTAGCTTCGTATTTTTCTTTCTGTCAAACTACCGCAAGGTGTCGAAGCATATTCCACTGTACCACCAACACAATGACCATCTCGTCGGCGCCTTACGAGGTGTCATCAACCTCCAACGAAAAAACAGACCTAGAAACGAACAACATTGAACACGTGCAGACTGAAGAGCACTCGCAATACAACGACAATGGCCAGGGCCACGACGCGTTTACAGTCGAGCCCAGCGATGGCAGCCTCACAAAAGAGGTTGTTCTTGCCTATTTTGCTCTCTGCTGCCAGATCAACGCTTACATAATGACACTCCTCGTGCCCGGCGCCATGCTCACCTCCATCCATGCAGATCTCGGGCCCAGCAACAACTACGTCTGGATCACCCTGAGCTGGCCCCTCGGTGCCTCGGTTCTCGTTTCTATAGGCGGCCGCCTGTCTGATATCTTTGGCCGCCGCTACTTTATGATCGTCGGTGCCCTTATTTCAATCGCCGGCACCCTTGTTGGCGCCAACGGCAAAAGCATCGGCATGATGATCGTGTCCGGAGCTCTCTTTGGTATTGGAAGCGGTTTTCAAGAGCTGTGCTATGCGTGTGCTCAAGAAATCGTCCCTAACCGCTACCGTGTCATGGCCGTTGGCGGTCTCGACGTATCGCTCGCCCTTGCATTTTCGTCGCCCGTCGTAGCCTATGCCATTGTCGCCAATCACCCCGGAATCGGATGGCGCGGTGCCTACTGGTATCTCTTCGCCTTTCACACGTTTGCCTTTGTCATGTTGTTTCTCTTCTATCGCCCACCCGACTATGCCATGAAGCACAAGAATGACGGCAAAACTCGCTGGCAGATGCTTGGCGAGCTCGACTATATAGGTGTTCTGTTGTTTCTTTCTGGCGGCGTGCTTTTCCTCCTGGGCATCAATTTTGGTGGACGCACCTATCCATGGAGGTCGGCCGGTACTATAGCACCTATCGTTCTCGGCGTGTGCTGCTTCATTGCTGTTGGCTTCTGGTGTGCCTATGCCGACCTCAAACATCCCCTCTTCCCGCCAAAGCTCTTCAAGCGCGTCAGAGAGTAAGTCTCCTTGTCTTCGCTGGATCTGCCTAATTTTGCTAACAAGTAGATTCGACATGGTCATTGTTGTGTGCTTCGTGGGCGGCATGCTCTACTACAGTATGAACGTTTTGTGGCCGCGCCAGTCGCAGGCCTTTTTTATCACTCCCTCCACCCCCGTCGTCATGAAAGGTGTTTGGGCTATTATCTTCTCATGCGGCACATGGATTGCCGGCCTCCTCACTGTCTTTGTCTGCTCTCGCCTACACCATGAAAAGTGGCAGTTGGTGGTCTTTACCGTCGTCCAGACGGCCCTTATCGGCTCCATGGCATCCGTCGGCTCCGACAACGAGACCCAAGCCATCATCACTGTCGTGATCACTGCCGCCACGATCACTCCGCCTCAACTGTTATCATTCACGATGCTTTCTTTTGGGTTATCTGACCAGGCAGACCTCGGCGTTGCTGTCGGTCTTGCCGGCACATTTCGTCTCTTTGGCGGCGCTGTGGCAACTGCTATCTACACTGCCATCTATTCTAATCGGCAAGCACAGGTTCTTCCTGGCGTCATGAAAGAGGCGATTGCAAGCTCTGGTGTTGCCTACTCGGATGGCCTATTAAGTGGCCTCGTAAAGGCAGCTGCCGCAAATACCCTTGCTGCCTATGAAAAGGTCGCCGGCGTTACGCCCGAACTCGCTGGGTTGGCAATTGCTGCCACAAAGCAATCCTTTGTCAAGGGCTTCAGTCTTGTCTACCTCGTGGCCATTGCTTTTGGTGTCCTCGCTACAGTCGCTTCTCTGTGCACTGTGAGCACAGATCGTTCAAAGAAGAACAATGATCGTGCTGTCATTATGAAGAATGAAATTGAAAAGATGCCTGTTTCAAAGGCTTTTTAAGCGGAGCAAATCAGAGTGTCGATAATATAATCACTATATTAACAAAACGACTTAAAGTGTATATGTGACTTGAATAGACTACTGACCAAAGAGCACCTACATATTACTGCCCTTGATGACAGCATTGTCTTCGTTGTGAAGAGTCGCTACAATCTTACCCGTCATATACTTTTCCGTGTTCGGTGCGAGAAATGTCAATCCAATAGCAAGTCCAGAGAATGCAATAGTCGTGAGGTACACTGTCTTGTACGCGTCGGCATTAGCCACCTTGTACGCCTCAAGGCCGATAGCAATGATTTCTTCCGTCGCCCCAGGAACAGCCTCCAGAGCAGCTATTGTTCCCACCGCGATGGCTGCAATAAAGTCTGCAACTGATGATGTGGGCAACCCAGCCGAGGTCAATGCGGACGGCACCTCTTTGGTGATTGTGGTCGTCAATCGGTTAGTGAGAACTGTCGTATAGATGGCCACGAGCACGGCACAGATGGCCGCACGTAGAGAGCCCGCCATGCCGCCAGCGACACCAATCTCGCGCTGGTCGTGAACGCATATTGTCGCATTGGCAAGGCACAGAGTCTCGTTCCAGCCGATAAAAAAGCAGCCGAGTGTCAGAAGCGTGACAGCGAGTGCCTTGCTATCTGGTGTCGTGGTCGCCATGCACGCCAGTATTATGCCGCCAAGTGTGAAGACAGCGATACACTGGAATTTGGCTCTGCCGATAGGCTTTGCCAGAAACCCGCCAATAACCTGGCCGCCGACGATGCCAAGCCCGACAATATTGCTGATGCCGCCCAGGTATGTCTTTGTCGCCGTTACTGTACATGACAGCAGCCTGTGTGGGCCAGATGATTGCAAATGCATAATAGACACCTGCACCGAGTCCCAGCAGAATGCATGCGGCCACCCACTCTATGTTCTTGAATAGGTGCATGGGAATCAAGGGCTCCTTGACAGGTGCGTAGATCTCCCAGAGCACAAAGAAGACGAGAGTTATGGTGCCAATAATAATAGCAGAGATTGTGCCGGCCGAGTCCCAAGGGTAGACGCTGCCGCCCCAGCTGAGCCCGAGCAAGAACACGACGAACCCACCACTGAACAAGAACGTGACGACGTAGTCAAAGTTCTTGATCCAGTAAGTTTTACTATTGTTGCTGTCGCCGGCGTGCTTCTTGCTGAATGACGGCGGGAAATAGAACAATGTCCAGCAGATGAGAGCCACTGCTTCGCTGGCCAAAAGCAGCCAGTAGATGCCGCGCCAACCGACATTCATCTGCAAAAAGCCGTACGCGATAGATGGCCCACACCCTGACCCGGGGAATGTGAAGCAGTAGAGAATGGCGTTTGCACTATAGCGGTACCTCATCGGCACAAGCTCGCCCATGACAAAGTGAAAGGACAGCTGCGTTGCACTGGCCAGGCCAAGGAGCACGGGAATGGACTTTGCCGTAGCACAAACAACAGCACCGACAACGCCAATCATACCGCCACCAATGAACCAGTACCGGCGTCCGAATATATCGGTGAGTCGGCCAATGACGGCAAGCCCAACTGCAAGAACGGCATTGTAGACAAGGGAAATCCAGATATATCGAGGATCGGGACCAAGATCGTTGTTGATCTCGCCAAGGATGGGTGCTGCAAACCCAAAGCAGGAAGTAGCGCACCAGAGACCCAGGCCGACGGCAAGCATGGATCCGAGGAAAAAGCGGCTGTAGTAGTAGCCCGACGGGACCTCGCTCAGTTCAGTCTCGTAGCCCACGACAACGTCGAAGTCAGACAGATGGGTAGGGGTGGAAGTTGCATCATCATGATGCTCGACAGAGGGCTTTTCTGCCATGCTGTGTGTATTGTAGCGAAAGGCTGGCCGAGATTGATTTATGATACAACTGTTTCTTATAGGCCATGTAAGTGGTTTGACAAGTTGACTATCATTATTATCAACATGTGCATGGGTTTATTGTATATACAACCAATATTAAACAGCAGCACTCACAAGGAAAAACTAGGGTTTCAATTACCGCATTTGTATCACAGCAATTTATACATAGACTACCTCATCCTCCCGGCAATGATGTGATACACCTGATTTCAACAAAACATTTCTCGTCTTCCACAGCGTACTGTTCTAGTTCATTGGCGTCCTGCCGGGTTTGCTTCTCCTCGAGTATGCCAAAGGGCCAAGGAGTATTGATATTGGATTAGCCCTTCTCACTAACTTGTTGAGTATCAAGCTACGTTGGGATGCTCATTTTTTAAACACCATTGTATTTCCCCGCTCAGTATGTCAAAGAAGTCTGGGATACGTTTTGCGGGGAAGAGGCCAGGAATCATCAATCATTATTCACACACGATATTTGCAAATATAGAGTGCATACAGAGTGCATACCGAGTGCCGATGTACGTCTCCGAGCTGCCGACACTCCGTACCAAGAAAGCATAGGGTAGCCTATCCGTCTCGTGTGCTGGTTAACGATAGCCATTGTTGTGTGCGTCTTGACCAATGATTTATTTGCAAATCAGCATGAAATTGGTGGTCAAAGCTGCGGCCCTTTGGCAAGGGTCGTATCAAGTGAGAATAATGCCGTTATATGGCTTATAGGAGGGCTAGATAACCCAAGGTGCTGGATCGAATGCTTGCTTGGGCTTCGAAACAAAATCTAATAAATCAGACTTACGACACAGACTGACTGACAAAATACATCGCAATACAAAAAGTAAAAAATAAAAAATAAACTTACAGCGAAAATATAAGAAATGACAATTGCCGCCAGGTCTGGTGCCAGGCTTGTTTTACGGCCGCCATCGTGGCCTTCTTCGCTATGTTCCGATCACCTATTATTACGCGCCCGCCTTCAGCTTCAAGAGCAGGACATCCACCATTGGACAATCCATCGAAAGTTGCTGAATACTACTGATATCAAATATTAAATAGGCCGCTTTCTTTATAAAAACGAGTATACCTGCCCAAGACTCGACAGATAATCTCTATCTTTGTATGAGTCACAAAGAAGTTGTTCTTGAACACTGCATCACAAAGACGGCGACAAAGAAGCATGATGAACAACAATAGCGACGAAACATCACAGACCACTTTACTATAGTTATTATATTCGGCTGAACTGTTTTACTAAAAAACGAACAAAAATGCTCTCGGGTGCAGCAATGGCATATTGGCCAATATAGTCGAGCGAATCCGTGTTTGTTTATCTTCCTTTTTTCATATTTCCATATATCAATCAAAAGCAGCACAGCATACATTACCATGCGATCACAACGACTGATTGCAATTGTTGTGGCTACAGCGGTAGCACACATTGCACGCGCGACATCAGTACCCTCACCAGCATATACAGCCTTCTCCGTTTCTGCCACACAAATCGCATCTGCACGGACGTCATTAATCGCACCCATGATCGCATTGGATTCGCATCTTTCCAGTATCTCCAGTGCCAAATTACTAGAACGAAGAGGAACCACAGCCAGTACTACGACGTTCACGACCGTGACAGCTGCGCCCGTCCTTCCGAGCGCTGCGCCCGAGTACAGCTCATATAGTCTTTTTACATCGGCCGTCCTCAACAGTACCAACTTTTTCCGGCGTGAGCACAACGCTACTGTTGCCACATGGAACACAACTTTAGCAGAGTATGCCGACGATTACCTTGCTACCAACAAGAACTGCACGTTTGAGCACTCGGGCGGGCCTTATGGCGAGAACCTAGCTGTCGGCTACAAGTCTGTACACGGCGCCATCGACGGCTGGGGCAACGAGCGCAGAATCTACAAATTCAGGAGCCCAGGCTTTACAGAGGAGACAGGTCACTTCTCGCAGCTCGTGTGGAAGACAAGTGTCACTGTTGGATGTGGCCGTAGACTATGCGGCGGCAGGGCACAGGGCGAGGAGAGTACGGGGTGGTTTTTTGTGTGCGAGTACTGGCCGCGGGGGAATATCATCGGGCAGTTTGCCGAAGAAGTACAAAAGCAAGTTTCAGGGGTTTCTAGTAGCAGCAATAGCTCGAGGAACTCTGGAAGCCGCCCGTCCTCGGGAGTCATCATCGGGGCCATGGTAGTCTTTTTCATTATCACGGCCGCGTTTGCTGTCGACATCCGGGTCAATATTAAGGACAGAGACAAGGTCTCGCGAGTTGGCGTATAATTTTGGGTCAGGGTGTTGTGAGTTTTATTCTTTGTTAGATTTGTATCTTTATGTTTCTCCCTGATTCTTGTCGTATTTTTGTCGTATTTTTGTCGTATTTTTATTTTCGTTTCCTACACTCTTTAGCAACTCCCATATCAGAATAGAAACAGTATGTCCCACACTTACAAGCACTTCAAATCACCATACTTGCATGCCTGATCGAGGACGTTCAGTGGCTTTCATCTGTGCCGTCTGGATCATCAGTACCACTCCCACCTGGTCTAGACTGCCCTTCTTCTGTGTTGTATCACATTCGACCTTCGCCGTGCTCTCCGCGAATCAGACTGTGCTATTCCTTTGCTGCCGATATTACCCACTACATCCAGGGCTGAGGTCTCCCTGCAGACGCATATGCACTCCTCCTCTCACTGCATGAGCCAGCTGTTGGAAGCCTATGCGGTGCATTGGCCGTTATGACAGGTCCAGATTGAACTTGTATTTTTCCTACAGCGGCACGACTGCTCGGACAGTCCAAGTTTTTTTGTTTATTGTTTTTGTATTGTTTTTGTATTGTTGTTCACATTGTATTATTTTATTTGTTTTTGTTTGCATAAGAACGCCCAACCCTGAGAATTCGGTCAACAAAATATATAGTACAGCACAGCACTAATACGAGACAATACAGCTCACAACTTCTAACCCCCTTGATATGCCTTTATTAGTAATACAGATAAAACAACTGCCCAAACAAGCACTATATCAAACAGGCAGGAGCAATGTGCGTCTACACATCACCACCTAGTCACCTTCCCGTGTCTGTCACCTTACCGGCACTTTTGCAAGAGCACCATGCTCTTAGACAATGTAATAGGCAGATCTTCTTACGTAGCCTCTTTTGGCCTCATGTGAGCTTGTCTGTTAGCGCGAAGCTATTTATATTATGCACTATTCGTCTCTTGTTTGGGCAGCCTTGAAGCGTATCTCACCTCTCACAGAGTGACCCACTTTTAGCAGCTTCACTGGCCGAACCAACCTTACCCCAACACACCCAAGCACTCGCCCCAAAACGGGGACCTGCAACCTAAACTGCGACGCCCGCATCCTCACCTTCAAAACACCATCAAAGCCATCCACCCGAAGGCATCAGCATCTGTACGTCAGTCGGTACGCTTTGAGTGTATTGCCCAAGCAGCTGTGTGTAACCTTGTCATATACCTTTCCCCCCTTGCATCGTCCCTCTCGCCCCCCTCGTCCTCCTCGTCCTCCTCGTCCTCGTTGTCCCCCTCGTCCTCGTCCTCGTCCTCGTCCTCGTCCTCGTCCTCGTCCTCGGCTTTGACGACCACCTTGACAATCTCCTCTGCCTCCCAGTTTACCCTGTTCCGCTTCTCAGCTAATTATCAGACATAAAGATATCAATTGTCGAGTCCTTGGATATACTCTAGCTTATTCATCCACCTGCAAACCGACAAGCCTACTTCTCGTTTCGCCGGACGGCGACCCCTGCGTCCGCCGAGTCCATTTCAACCCAGACTCACTGAAAATGGACGAGACTTCCCTGCCTCACACGCCCTCTGCCGGCTCCCTCTCGGCCGCCGCAGCATCCCGCAACTACCTCTCTGCCCGACACACCTCCGACACAATATCCCGGGCATCATCGCCAGGCATCCCCGTCCCTGGCCAGACCGTAGACTATGGCAAGAAACGCCACCGTCCCCGGACATTCAGCTACTTCAGTCAGTTGCCATACAAGGTTGAGGATGAAGCCGACCGCGACAGGACTCTCGCCCTCATCGTCAAGAACCTCCACATTGCAATCGAGGCCGAAGACTTCTCTCCCGGTGCCCTGCACTGGTCGCGTGAGCTACAAGGATGGCTGAGCCTCAAGTTTGAGATGCCCGTTGAGTTGCGTGCCCAGCTTACAAAGCTCTTCTACCATCTGTCTCTGGCCCCCGGCATGGAGCAGAGCATGACCGACCGCTTCTCGCGCATGGTTATTACTCTCACCAAGAAAAAGAACTACATCAAGCCCATCGAGGAGCTTACTCTTGATTGGCGCCCGCTGTGGAAGCAACTCAAAAGCATTGCCCTGCCCAGCGAGACCGCCGTCCACCAGGCTGTACACACACGTGTCTATAAGCAAGTGTTGCGTCTTAGTCTGCATATCCAGGCATACCTCGATCCGAGCGACCGCCGTGAAATGCTCGACGAGATCCTCCCCTTCTTCAGCACCGTCGATGTTTCCAATGCATTTATTGTAGTCGGCTTGTTGACCATCATGGTGCCCACGTCGCCTGCGCCACCCACTGCCTACCAGTCGCAGCCCTCAGATTTCTTGCCCACTTACTTTCACCTGTGGTCCCTCGTGAACCGGTCCAAGGCCTTTGATATTTCTTTCCTCGACATCCTATCGCGCATGGCCCGCGATTACCTCACCTGCCAGCATGTCCCATTCACTGCCTACGGCATCTTCACGAGAGCGCAGTCAGACCTCATCTTTACAGCCATGCTGCGCATCACTGAGATCCCTGTGGGTCAGGCTAACTCCCCCTATATTTCGTCTTTGGACTATTCGTCGGGTCTTGCTGTATTTCTTGACAAGGACCGGAAAAAGTACCCAGTTCCTTACATGGCCGCTCGATGGATTGTATACTCGTTGTCGCCCCATTGCCTCGAAGCACCCAAGGACGGCAGTTCGTCGGTGGCCAGCAACATCCTGACTGGTCTGGAGGGCTTCCTCGAGTCCATTGACACCTTTTTTCACCCTTCCAACCAAGGCGCCTGGACAAGCTTCCTTGCACAATTTACCCACCATTTGGCTGACATTTTCGTTAAGCGGTACAATCGTGAGCAAAGTGGTGAACTGGATCTTCCAGCAGACCGCCGCATCACGCCCGAGTTGAAGCGCCGTTTCGTCCTGGCCCTCCGTGACGTTACCTTTATGGGCTTGTTTGGCAAGAGCCAAAAGATTTCAAACTACTACTACGTCACCTTGCAGTGCCTCTCTTACCTTGAGCCCAGCTTGATCCTCCCCGGCGCCCTACAGCGCTTCTACCCAAGTCTTCAGGGACTGGTCGAAGTGCACCGCACCACAGCTAGTCTTTGCGGTCTGCAGATGATTGCGCTCATCTTGTCACGCGAAAAGGGTTTCCGATGCCACATTACGGCCCTTTTGGCACTGGCGCTGCCTGGTATCGATGCCAATGATTTGGGCAAGACACAGCACACTCTTAGCTTCATCCAGAGCGTTGCTTACAGTATTCCATTTGCGTCCATTGTTAGCAAAGCTTCAGACGACGCCAACGACACGAGCCTTGCTATGCAGTGGGTGCAGGGTGAATTGGAGCGTTTTGAGCGAGAGGGACAAGACATCCAGATTGACTACAATGCTGAACTTACAGATGAAGAGGAAGCTCGCATTGCACGTTCGTCCACCGCTGGATTTGGCGAGTTCATCCTCGCCCTGCTTGGCAAGGTCTTCACACTGGTCGAGAATCTGCCCTACTCTTCACACGTGCGTGTGGGTTCTCCAGAAGACAATGTCATGAACTCGCTCCCGGCTGCATTCACGCCCCTCTTTGCCGCTTTGTCGCCAGAGCTGTTTGACGTGGCACTCGAAAAGCTGTCGTCATTTGTTGCTTCACACGTTGTATACCAAGCCCGCGACGCTGTGGCCTGGATCTGTAGTGCCTTGTGCAAGGCAAACCCCGAGAAGGCGCTCAAGGCCTTTGTGCCCATGCTAATTGTTAATATTCGCAATGAAATCGAGTCCAACGGAGCAGCGTCAGACCGCAGCAGCGGTGCTGATGTGCTACCGCGCGACCGCGCACTTGTTTGGAACGTTAGTATCTTGAGCATGTGCGTGGTACACGTTGGAGGTGAAGTCATCAAGTACAAGGACGACCTTCTTGACATTGCCAAGTTTATGCAAGAGAAGTGCCGTGGCTTGCCTACCATCCACATCTCCAACTTTGTCCACCACCTTCTGCTAAACTTGACAAACACGTATCCTGTCGACAGTGCCATGTTTGAGCCCGAGGTCATGGCCGGCGGCATCGGTCTTGAACACTGGGGCAAGCTCACTCCCCCATCTGAGCTGACCATCAAGTGGTACCGTCCTGCTGAGCCAGAGATTCAGTTTGCTACTGAGCTGTTCGAGTCGCAGGTCAACGGTGCCAAGGCTAAGCTGGAGGCCCTCATGAGCAGCGACCCCCCAGTCAGCAGAAAGGGTAAGAACAAGGAGTGGAGTGACGAGTTCTCGCGGTCTCTATCGCAGATTCGTCTTGTAATTTCCGGAGCCTCTGCATTATTCTACCCCGCCCGGGCATCCAAGACCATGACGGGACCGCTCGCAAGCACCCCGAGCGGCGATGCAATGGATGTTGACATTGGCACTGAGCTGCAGGCTGGCGAGGTCAGTGCCAATGGAGTCGACAACGACACGGCTATTGATGAGGATGTCGACCCTCTGGCAGAAATCGCGTCCGACGACCAGCTGCAGAGAGAGGTTTTTTACCCCTACGGCTACTTGCTCGAGTCCAAGAGTGAGCTCTTTGAGCGTATCCATGACATGCGCGAGACCATTGGCTACCTCCTGGCACGCACACATGCTTTTCTGGACGAGTTCCAAGAGGATGATGTCACATGCTTCACAGCTCTTTATTCCACCTTCCGCACCTGGATCACCGATGTCGGATTCGAGCGCACAGCCCGTCCTCTTGAACGCCTCATTCGTTTATACCGGACTGACATTGCTTCTTTCAAGCTCAGTGGTCTGCGAAAAGCCTATGCACGCCCTCTTTTGATCAAGCGTGCCGATGTGTACCAACTGCATCGCATAAAGTATAATGTGCAGTTCAGACTCATGAGCGCGCTTGACAAGCAGCTGCTCCAGAACCTGGCCCAGTCATGTACATCCCTGTATGCAGATGTGCGCAGAATCGCCCAAGGCGCCCAAGATGCCTCCCTGCGGGTGCTTGTTGGCAGTCGTCCCCTTGTGATCCCGACCTTGCTTGACCGGCTTGACAAGTCGCTCGAGACCAACGACCATGATCGTATCAAGGGAGCTATGTACACGCTTCTCTTTACATCTCTCACCAAGACCATGCTGCGTGACTGGCGTTTTGCGCCGACCCTAATGAGGCTCTTCATCAAGGCGGCGTCGGTGGACAAGACATCTATCCAGCAGTTGGGCGCTAGTGCACTCTACACGATCCTCGACTTCGGTAAGGCTTTTGAAATCATGGTTGTTGTGGACAAGAGTGTTGTTGCTACAATTGCACCAGCCGATGAAGAGAGCTTGAAAGACAGCGTGCGAAAGATTGCGAAGCGGCATGCTTTCATCCAAGAGCGACGCTCCAAGGTTGAGGAAAAGAAGGCCGAACTTGGTCTTGAGCTGATCGAAATTGCAAAGAACTCACACTGGAAGATTGCTGGGCGTTGCTCCGTATTCTCTATGAACCTCTGCCTCCGCTTTCAAACCATTGCGCCTCCCGAACTGATCAATCTTGTTGTTGAGGGCACCATCAGCCAGCACCCGGCCCTGCGCACATCATTTCAAAACGTTTTCTCGACATTGTTCATGCTGATTGCGTCGCGCTCGGGTTACAACCATGACCTGCGCGAGTTCCTTCTCGACAAGGAAGAGAATGTGAACCGCGTCGAAATAATTGTGCCCCCTGGTGGTGGCGATGCTGAGTACACGCGCCGCTACCTAGAGTCTTTCAATTCTGTCCCCGACGAACAGCAGAACAACCAGTCCAACGGCGAGAATGGCGACTGCAGCTCCATCTTTATTGATTATGACTACCCTGGCTGGCTGGTTTGGGGCAAGTCTTTCTTTGGCTATCGGATGATCCCAGAAGTTGTTGATCGCTACGATGAGTTGGAGACCAATGTGCGCAAGCAGATTGGCCAAATCCTGACCAAGGACTGGTGCAAGCAGTACTTTGACTTCATGAAACAGGAACCGCGCGACGCAAAGGCAGATCGTTTCAAGGTGCAAAATGTCTCGCTGCTGGTACACATATTGGAGCTCGTGCACAGTGAAGTTGCTGCTGTCACTTTTGACGAGATCAAGGAGCTTGTCCTGGAGGTTTATGATGACGGGTCTGATAGACATCAACATCGTGCGACGGCCGAGATCATTGCTGCCCTCCTGTCCGTTGGTCCAGATGAGCCCAAGGAGTACCGCGACCGTGCCTGGGCGTTTGCTGGTCCGCTGCTGCTCAACATCATCAACGAAAAGCTTACGCCCGACAACTTGCAGTACTGGATGACGTGCGTCCATATGTTGACAGGCCTCCGTGACCCCCGACGCGCACACGAGCTTGTGACAGGCCTGGCTTCTTTCCGGCTCGACATGTCGTCCAACGCTGCGTTCAAGGACTCGTCGCAAGTGTCACTCCTGGAGTTTCTGGTCAGCGATGCCGGCTGGCATTTCCGTGGCGATAAGCCTATTGTCGAGGACATTTTGGCACACATTGATCACCCATACAAGGCTGTGCGGGAGTCCATTGGACGCGTTCTGGCCACCACGTACCGCACAAGATATCATGAGTCGTTCCCCAACGTCGTGGCCCTGATTGAGGCGAACAAGGCCGAGTCGTCTGTCGGAATCCAACCATACCAGCCTTCGGAAGAGTTTTCAGCCACGATCAAGGAGGTCTTTGGACGCCTGGAGAAGTGGCGCCACGAACGTCAACCAGGCCAGCAAGAGCAGAGCAGCTACACATCTGGATCAAAGACAGTTCTGATCTGGCTGGACTGGATGCTGTCGTCGCAAGAGTGTACTGAGCTGGTCAAGTATTTCTCTGACCCCTTTATTGACCAGTTGCTTCACATGATGGATGTCAAGGAGGATCCGGAGCTAATGCGCCTCGCCTATCACGTCTACCGCCACCTGCCTAATATTCCCCTGCGCGAGGGTGAGGACAACACTTTTATAATGAAGCTGATTGATGTGGGCCGGTCAGCGACAAGCTGGCACCAGCGCCTGCGTGCTCTTATCAACCTGCAGGTGGTTTACTTCCGCCGGCTCTTCCTATCTGGTCCAGCACAGCGCAAGCTTCTGTTTGACGCCGTCGGCGATATGCTGGCAGACTCGCAGCTCGAGGTGCGTGACTCGGCAGCTGTCACTCTGGCCGGCATGATCCGGTGCTCACCGGCCAACATCCGCAATCCCATTATTGAATCGCTTAAGAAGCGGTTCAAGGACCAGCTGAAGGCCAACCCGATGCCTAAGCGGAAGCGGCTGGTGGCTGCAAGCGACGCTGGCCGCGAGACGCCCGTAGACATGCACAACCAGATCATTCGCCGTCACGCTGCTGTGCTGGGTCTGGGTGCTTTGATCGAAGCGTTCCCCTACGCTACACCACCTCCTGCGTGGATGCCTGATGTCCTGACACACTTGGCCACGCGCACGGCCAACGATCCTGGTGTCGTGGGAAATGCAACCAAGTCGATCTTGGCCGAGTTCAAGAAGACAAGACAAGATACATGGACAGTCGACCAAAAGGTATGCATTGTTTAGTCCTTGCTATTGGGCTAGTTTTCTTTCTGTCTCTTTCTTTTCTTCTTATTTGACATCTACTAACACTCTTATAGTACTTCACACCAGAGCAGCTAGAGGATCTTGAGGGTGTCCTGTGGAAGAGCTACTTTGCATAGACATGGATGCTATACTTTGAAGAAGTCAACTTGCCGTTGGTGTTTTGGTATAGGCGCGTCTTCATAGAGTTAATGATGCGACATGGAAACTTGTAGAATGATTATGATTTTTGTTAGCACTTTGCAAGTATGTTATAATGATAGACTGCATCACGCGGTGATCATGGACTGGTTCACTTTTGAGAAGCACCAAACTCAAATCCACATGTCGTGATCCGATGTGCCCAATTATATAAGCAAACAAGTGAGCACTGCCTCGAGTGTCACAGCCACGACATTCAATTCGATAACAAGCTTAGATAACGGCTTAACCATCTAGCCCAGTCCTCTAAGATAATCGATTTTCAAAGTTGAGCAGACTGACGTCGACAAGTGGGCACCCGGCATCGTCATGCAACGCCAGATGCAGTGCTAGGCGTGTGAGGCGCAGGAGAGGCAGCCCAGCCACGCTGCTAAACAGTCAACCAATACAGAAGTTGTGTGCCTACCTGCCACACCTGCCTTTTAGATTTAGAAAAGTTTTTGATGATCTGACCCTGCTCTATTTCTTCAGGGTCGTCCCTTCCTAATACGTTAGTAATTTTGCTTAGAGCATGAGGCACAACAGGCTACAACATCCAAACATCGCCGATTTCACCTGCCGCTATTAACGACCTGAACCCCACTTACACCTCTGTTACCCAGGCAGCTACACATTTGCTATGTTTTTCTACCTGCCACCTTCCTTCTTCTATTTTTACTGAGCCGCGCCTTCGAATTCCGCCCAGATTCTGCCTCAATTCTCCCCCACCTTCCACTTGCCAAAAAGTGGGCGACGTGCTGTCCCTCCCACCACTGTACCAGGTACATACTCCGTAGTCGTAGTTTGTCGACCTTGGTTTTGCCGTATGCCGTCATAGGACCCCATCCAGCAGTGACGCTGAAGAATCACCCTCTCTCTTATGCTTTGCTTCTTCTCTCTCCTGACTATCCTGCTTTCCATCACTACACATCTCCGTTACCATCCCACCACACCTTTTGACCTTGGAAATCCATTGCCCTTTGTCTTTTTCTTCTTCTCTTGGAAACTATTATTCTCAAATCTTGGAAACATACACCTTGTTCGTCTCGAGCTTCTACGGCATTTCGTCCAGTATCACCGTCACCCGGCTTTTCCTGCTCAATATCCATCCCACCCATCAAATCAAGCTCACCAGTTGTTTTCGCCTCCATTTGTCGATCTTTGATCATTTGGTTTCTTTTTTAGACAGCCGGGCCTTTTCTTGCTGCTGCAGTCTTGGCTTGCTTGCTTGCTTGCTTGCTTGATTTCTCTACAACCACAAGACCAAGAGACTGCGATAGACAGCCATGTCTAGAGTCGAAGAACGTCGTGAATACGATCGCGTAGCATACGAGCGCGACCATGACCGGCGCGGTGATGAGCGTGTCCGCTACGAGGATGATGACCTAGCCTACACTAACTCGAGCCGTCGGCCCGCCCCGCCACCAACTCGACTTCGTGAACGGTCACCCTCTCCACTAGTTCGAGGCCGTGCTAGCGAGCGTACTTTCGAAGACGAGGAGCGTTTTCTTCGTGAAAGACGCTACTTTGAAGAGGGGGACGACATTGACAGTGTCATTTTGCCGTCATCCGCTCGGCGCCGGCAGCACCCGCCACCCGTCATTCCGAGTGATTTCGACCGGCAGGTTGATGTTGAACGTGAGAAGGTCAGACTGCACGAGGACGGTCGCTCGCCTCAGCGACCGCCACCTCCTCGTCCTGGACAGCTGATCCGGCGGCAATCCAGTCTAGACACATTCGACAGACGCCCGGCTCGCCGTGCATACGACTACGAACGGCTTGAAGATTCCCACGATCGCCGAGGACCTCGAACAGGTGTTCCAATCCCACTTCCTCGCCGCTATGCCCACGAAAGTTCTGCAGAGCGAAGGAGTGACCGGTATGCTGAACGGGATGGAGGCCGTGACCGGGAGAGTACACCTACGTCTGAATTTGACGAACTGCGGATCGAGCCTGGCCACTATAGACTACCCCCATCAGATTTGCACAACGTGCCGCGCCGAGCAGACGACCACGAGCGCAATTATTTCCGCGAAACAGAAGTTGTGCGCACTCGTCGTGAAGACGATAACCGCAGCCGCAGCCGCAGCCGCAGCCGCAGCCGTGCAACACGCGGTCGTGCTTCGTCTGTATCGTCCGACGAGACTGAGGCTACAAACGCTGGACGCAACGAGTACCCTAAAAAAGGAAAGACTCGTATTCCAGCTCGCTTGGTTTCGGAGAGAGCGCTCGTCGACTTGCGCTATCCCTTTATCAAAGAGGCGAGTAACAGAAGTCTGACAACTATATCATTAATGCAAGACGGAATGCAACGCGGGGTTATATCAAAAACCCAGATGTCCTATTATAGGTTGGCTGACACTGCCCCATTTCTTGATTTAGGGAAGCACCATTGTCATCCAAGTTGCGCTTGGTCAGGACAATATCGATGACGTCTTGCGCCTCAGTCGCGAGTACAAAAAGAGTAAGCCATACCTTCAATCTCAAGTATTTTCGTGAGATGAGCTCCTGACTTCTCAACATCTTCTATTTTTCATTCGCCTCACTTGGTTCACTTCTAATACGCACTACTTACATTTATTTTTACAGACGACACCGACGTTGTCGATTTCACAAAGACAAAGATTAAGACGTCGTCAGGTGGGAAGATAGTCAAAGACGAAAGACGCCGTGAAGAGTATTACACGACCCCTGCAGTTCACCAATCAGCACCACCTCCACCACCACCTGCCCCAGCCGCCCCAATCTACGTCCCAGCACCCACTTACGAGCCTGCGCCTGAACACGTCGCCATGCCCTCCTATACAGATTACACCTCTGTAAAGATCCGTGATGTGTCGCCGGCAAAGAGCTATACAACAACGGCCTTTTCCGCGGCTCCTGTCACCTCGACGGAGCTAGTCCGTGCCCGGTCTCGCTCACGCCCACCTGCCGTCATTGTCGATGCTGGCGACCCCGTCGTCGACTACCGTGAAGAAAGATCTGTGGGCCCTCTAGCTGTTGTCGCTGTCAACGACCGCCATCGTCGCCACAGAAGCCGCCACTCCCGGTCCCATTCTCACGGCGATGGCGCAATTTACGCCCGTATCCATGATCATCATGATCATCATGACGATCATGACCACCGCTACTACTACGAGGAGCACCGGGACTACTACGAGCGCCCTAGCCGCGAGCTGGTTCGCACGGAACGTCTAAGTAACGGCGAGATTATCCTCTATGAGGAAGATATTCAGGTTGAGGTTCCCCGCCATGGTGTGCGCATTGAGAAGGACAAGAAAGGTAGGATGTCCATCAGCGTGCCCAAGTATCGCTACTAAAGGTGCGAGGTGCAATTTGCTTGCCGTTTATGCTTCGTTTGAGACTGATATGCTAACTCTTGTGTGATGCAGGCCCACCCCCGGCTCTAATGAGAGCCATGTTGGCAACACTGACATGACCCCCCGGGACCTATCTTGGCCCGTATTATTTTCTTTTCCTGTTGTATATTTTCTTTTCTTTGCGAATGCGTCGGCCCTCCTCTTTGATAATGCTTTGGATTTTATTGTTTTCTTGGCAGCTGAATGTCAACGACTTCATGACTTGGGCAATACGTTGGTATATGAGAACTGGCACGCGTTATCTGTTTCGCACACTTCAATCCTTTGGCTATATTTTGCTCTCATCTGCTATATTCAAATATTATATTACAATGTCTTGGCTTGCTTTGCAAGGTGTTACACAAACCGCACCCACATTGCTCACAATAATTACCACTCGTGCCTGTATACTGAGTATGATTAGCAGCTTTACGAATGGTAGCTTTTGGTAAACTTCAAGCATCTACGAATCACAGTATCAGAATCCATCATACAGTAGTTAACCTCGTATCTAAAGGATAGGAGTCTGGGTAAGACGATTCAGTTGATGTTGAGGTTTTCTTTGTTCATGACCTCACAGGAGACCAGGAGAAACCTTGGGCTGCATAAGGCCAGTCCGAGCCATAACCGAGGACGTGGCTCCCCTCTAAGATGTATATTTTGTGTCTAGCAGGCCTGCCTCTACCAACGGCTTGGACCAGTACGCATTGTCACTTGTCAGCGACCTGTACACCAACGTGGCGAGTTGCGGGTACAGAAGACACTTGTCTATAAAGGAGAACATTGTCACTTGAGTCAGTCCCACGGCATAAGCAGGACCGGTTGAGACCGGCATTTTGGCATTTTGGCATTTTGGCAAGTTTTGACTTGGCATCGGGCTGGATTACTTCTAACAAGAGGTTTCGAGAGATGCCACTTCAGATTGTCTCGCAGGTTATTGCTTTCATATCTACGATGGACCAAATCTTGGTCTTAAGATCTAGTCGGATATCAATGACATTAGCCCCCCCCCCCTTCCAGGGCTGACTTTGGCATGGACATAGATATAAGAAAAGTCCTGTAGACTGAGCTTTAAATATAGGTCAATATTGTATAGGGTATAGGATATTGTATAGGGTACATGTATGCTCAGTGTACCATTGAAGTTATACAAGACTGTTCCGCGTACAGACAATAAAGCACAGCTTGATAAATGGCAAACCAGTGATAGCGGTAATCCCGGGGTATTCCTTACGGTACATACTTGAAAAAGGCAATGACTGCCGCTTATTCTCATCTGTTTTTTATTAATAGCTGCAGTATGTCCAGATTCGACTTGCTTAAAACCTGCTTTTGCTTACTTGATTATTTTTCTTTGTCATCCTTTTCTTCTAGGGATTTCGTGTCTTGCTTTTCTTTTCTTTTATCTTGGTCTCATTCTACCAATCCCTCTACTGGCAACTGCACTCCTAGTCAACGCAATGGAATGGCGATGCTGAGTTAAAAAGGCGTATCTCTACGGGGATGCAAGCTTTTACTACCGGAGCAGCGATGGCAAGAACTTGAGGTTTCTGCCACCATTGCTCGGCCCGGTGCTACAACAGCACCTTTTCAGCACAGACTTTAATGTCATCACTAGAACTGCCACTGTGCGTCCAAGCAACCAACATGTTTTTGGTCATGCCAGATGTACTCTTGAGGAAGCCTACTGCGACGGAAAGACCCCGAGTAGCGTTCAAGGTCGTGATAGGCCCGTTGCTCATAGAAATAACGCGTCTATTCCGTTTGACTACCTATTCAGCAGGCAAGATGTTTCCTCGACAGATTACTATCTCAAGTGGTACACGATTAAGGTGTGGTACTAGTAGAAACAGTTGATGATGATATTTGTAGATACATGGAGCTGTTTATATTCTTTGCTCCATCATAACATAAAAGCCAACCTAAACCCCATAAAAGCGGGCAAGACGTCTTTACGGCACACGTCCCCGTTTATCCTTGTAAGTCGTGGTAGAACCTTAAATTGCGGTTCTATCAGCCAGTGTATAATGGATCATCTAAATCGCCTTCGGAGCATTCCCCTCCGCCCAGGTTATCTAGTTGAGATATGGTGGAGAAAGGACTTTTCATCGTGGCTATATAAGAAAAACAACATCCCTTAGGCATTTTTTTCTTCAGTTTTCACAGAGTCGGCTGTTACCTTACGATGTTGTAACTGCTTAAATTTGTATATGCGCCTCGACCAGTCGTCCTTTTGAGCATGCAGATTTTCCATGCTTTCTCCGCCTATATGGCTCTGGCATTCGCAACACCCCGCGTCCTGCCATCGTCATTTAGCTTTTCGTCTCCCAGGGTCGAGGCAGGATGTAAGGTAACACCAGAGTGGCCCGGCTGGGACGGTATTAAGCATGCCTTTATCTTGTAAGTTTCGCGTGTTGCAGTCTAGAAAGACTCCGATCAAGTGGTGGCAATTGTGGGATTAACATTGTCAGTGGCGACAGCTATACGCAGACCGGCTTCAACTACACACAGGCACCGCCGTCCAAGGCCAATCCTTTGGGAAACCCAGCTTATCCTGGCTGGACTTCTTCCAATGGCCCCAACTGGGTTGGATTCCTGACGACAAAGTACAACGCATCATTACTGCTGACGTACAACTTGGCTTACGGCGGTGCCACTGTGGACAGTGATCTTGTCGCACCCTACCAGCCTTCAGTGTTGTCTGTCAAGAATCAGGTCCTGGATGAGTTTGTCACCGGGTACACAAGCAATGGGACAAGGAAAAATCCACAAGCATCCGGAGCACCAAAGTGGCGCGGCGATGATTCTATATTCGCAGTCTGGATCGGGATCAATGATATCGGCAACAGTTTCTTCCGGGGCGCAAACGAAACTGCCGCTCTAAATAAGCGCATATTTCAAGTTTACTCTGGCCTTGTCGACACACTCTATACAGCCGGTGCTCGCAACTTTGTCTTTCTTACCGTTCCTCCAATCGATCGCAGTCCACTTGCAGCCAGCAACAGCAATGCATCTCGGCTTTTGGAGAAGGATGATATTGCAGCTTTCAACTCGCTCTTGAACTCAAGCCTCGCATCAAAGCTTCATTCTAAGAATACAGATGTCAATGTTTGGGTCATCGACACTGCAGCTCCCTTCAATGCCGCTCTCGACGATCCATCTTCGTTCCCTCAGACATCGGGTTTGAAGAATACTACGGGTTTCTGCCAGGCCTACGAAAAGTAAGCAAGGGTTTTTTGTTTTTGTCAATAGCAGTCTTAGATGTGACTAACATGAGACCAGTGGAACTCCAGATCAAAACACGTTCAACCCAGAATGCTTTATTCCCGTCAACGAGTATTTTTGGCTCAACAGTCTGCATCCGACCTATCCTATACACGATGTAGTTGCTGAGCAGGTGGCAAAGTCGTTGACGTCCGGTCCCAATATATGTTAAAGCCGTCGATTTCAGATACTTAAAATGGATTGATGACAGCACTGCAGTTCGACTCCCAGGCTATCAGCATTTTCCTTCACATTGTATTATCGGTTTATTGAAGATATATCAATGAGAAACACAATATCACTAAATACAAAGTATACCGATTCTACAGGAAGATTACCAAGCAGATACTTGAAATATAATGGAAATGAAAGTGTGCCTCGCCTCGATGTCGATGTTTGACATTTCTTCAACGGCGTCATATTATGTGAGATGATCTCTCTATTGTTCAGTGAGACAGTGAGGGCGACAGCATATCCACAATGCGGGCCAAGGTCGCTCTTTCTGCAGGCACCAAATCGTATATCCACTCACAGTGCAACGGCAAAGGGGAAAGCGCGACTCTAATTTCACAAAAGAGGAAAAAGAGAAAACGGCAGGAGCGCGTCCACAGAGAATCGCTCATGCCTCCACAAAAACCGCCGCTTTCCCCAGCACGCCACTATCAAAGATCAAAGACTCAAATGTTAGAATTAAGCTTCCTTTTCCACCTTTGCCCCTTCTTTAAGTCTTTTCGGGCATGTCTGTCTCCCCTTCCAAAAGATTAAGGTCGCGATCTTGTCTCCGTGACAGTAATATGTCTCTCTTTTTGACATGCTAGGATATTCATTCTCATCACTTTGTCTCGACGACGCCAGCGCAGTTGCGCATTCACTCTTTTCTCAATTGCAAGCATAGCATTTATCTTCTTATTGCAACCAGCTTCGACAGCATCAACACACCTTTTTGGACTTTTGCATATCAGAACTGGGTCAGTTTCGACCAGCTCAACCATTCTATTTCCCCGCCAATTTATAACAATCTTTCTCACATACGCCACACACAATGCGCACCGTATCGTCCGTCGCACTGAGCGCCTTTCTGTTCGTGGCACAATCTGCTGCTGCGACAACGACAGTTCCGGTCACACCACACGACAGCTACTCGTCATCTGTGGGTGTGCTCGGTTGCAAGATCAATACAAACCGCGTGGCCTACTGGCCGAGCGCCATCGACTGCAACAATATCTGCGTGTCCCTCACCTACAGCGGCCGTTCTGTCTACCTCCTGAGAATCGACCAATCCGGCGGCGCGCATGATGTCAGCTACGATGCTTGGAACTACCTAATCACGGGCAAGTCGGCATCAGATGACCCGACTGCTGGTGGCGCCGTGAACATGGAGACTGAAAATGTCGACGTCTCGAAATGCTCCAGCCTGATCAATACATCTGGCTCGGCGCTTCCCCTGAGCGCGGCCAACAGCATGAATTACCTCAACATGTGTCTGGAAGAAAAGGCCGCCGGCAACGACAGCTGGGTGGGTGACAACTACATTCTCTACAACATCATGGACCCCATTTGCACCTACGGCCATGACGAAAAGTGCACTCTTAGCGATTGGCCTGCTCAGAACCAGGCGGCATGCCCGCACACCCTCGGCGACCCTGTCTCGTTGACGAACGAGCCTGTGTATAACATCCGCTATCCCACAGGCGAAAAGGTTCTCGCTGGATCGTCTGGGTCTTCATCGTCTTCGTCGTCCAGCAGCTCCGCCTCGCCGACATCTGCAGGCCTGTCCAGCTTTACCTTCTTTCAGCCGATCTTGCTTTTTGGCTTGGCCACCATTCTTCAATCCCTATAAAATCTTGTTGTAGGAATACTTGGTTATGAGGTTTTTCTGTATATCTTCTTTATTTTTTCTTCTGATATCCCATTTTGCCAACTACACTGCTTCTACAGCCTATACCATTTTTCTATCAATTTCATTATGTATATATTACCGGCAAGCCAGTCACGTACATTACAATATCCTACATGCCTTTGTCATTTGCGAGTTTGACACACCCATAAGCGAGTGTAGCATATAAGAAGACGATTATAAATCGGAGTTAGAGATATGGCTTTCTCGTCTCTTTGCCTAGTACGCATTCTAACATTTTCGAATTGAGTCGCCGCCGGTTCATGTCTACTGGGAGAAGTTATCTGGTCTAGAGCCAAACTGTTGATATAAATGCCTGATTTGAAAGACATGGGCGTGATAAGTCAGTCCATTTGCGTATTTTGCTGTTGGGGCCGAGTAGAATTCGAGTCGTGAGATGGCATAACATCAGCGAGCATGCTAGACAGGAAGATAAAGAGACAGGATACCAAGAAGCCACCACCATAGCGAGTGCATATGCAAGAGTTCCCATGAGGCTGAATTGTACCCAGACACTGCTACCCTTCTGCTGCAACGCTTTCGGCGTTTCCTATGCAATAAAATAACAGGGCGATGGAAGCGACTTGGGATGAAAACGTCTTGCAAGGCAGAGATACTAAGAGTGGTGGGATAGGGACTTCAGCCTCTTTACGGTAAATTCCTGTGGATTCTGATGAAACACAATTATATAGTTTTGTTTTTGTTGCCGAGAAAAGACGTACAAAGGTCGAGGGAGCTTGAGAGTCAGTCGTTGGTGAGGTTGTTGTGAAGTGGGTTCGCGCCTTGTGAGTGGTCTATATTTAGTGGCCTATCAGTTGACCAGACATGAACAGCGGTCGATTGGTCTAGTTGGTTATGACGGCGCCTTAACACGGCGCAGGTCCACGGTTCGATCCCGTGATCGATCATTTCTTTTTGACTTTTTCTCATTAATAAATGTTGTTTTCTTCTTATTTAACAGCAACTACGATCTTTTCTTTTTTTTTTTTTTTTTTCTTTTCTTTCGTTTTGTTAACATCTTATACCTTTTGGGCACTGTCAGGGTTCTATATTGCAATTGTAACAGCTGTAATTTTGTTTGCTTTTGACATTTTTTATATCTACAGAGTTGCCTCGATCTTGGCTACTTCGGCCATCAAGTCACGACAGCGAGCCTTTTCGGCTTCTGAGGGCTCTAGGTATGGCCGTCTCGGGCGCAGCTTGGCCTCGATGTTCTCAACTCCAGCAAGCGGGCCGGCAGTAAAGTAGCCCGCGGCATACTTTGTCGTGGCAATACCCGTCTTGCATGGCCGCTCAGCAAGTGCGGCAATGTGCTGCAGCTTGAGAGCAGCCGCGCGGTCAGCTTCACGGGTCTCGGCTGTGCGCACATCCTTGGTGGTGGCACGGTCGCCAGCCTTGGCGCTCAGGCCGGTCCACTGCTCGTAGATCTTGACGACTGTTTTAGGGAACACGTTGCCAAAGGCCGTGACACAGCCCTGGCTGCCAGCAGCAAGACCGCCGACAAGGAAATCAGCCTGGCCGCCGAAAATAGTAAACTGCTCGGGCGTAAACTCGGCAGCAAGACGGGTCACCTTGGCGACGGAGCCGCAAGTCCACTTGACACCGACAATGACGCCGGGGTGCTTGCGCGCAAGGTTGGCGACGGCGTCCGAGTCGAGATCGACACCGGGCGTAACACCGGGGAAGTTGTAGAGAACGATGGGCAATGGCGTCTTGCTGGCAACGTCATCGAAGAAGCCGGCGACCATGTTGGGCGGGCTGGCCTTGCCGCCAAAGTAGGCCGGAGGCAGGAGAAGACCATAGTCAGCACCGGCATCTTTGGCGTCGTTGATAAACTCGAGTACCTGGGAGGTGCTGTGGCCGCTGACACCGGCCATAATAGGGAAGTCGGGGCCGACAGCCTCGCGCGCGGCTTTGAGAGTAGCAATTCGCTCTTCACGGTTGAGCAAGAAAGTCTCGGCATTGGATCCGAGGATGACGAGGCCGGTGATGCCGGTGGAGGCGAGGTAGGCAAAGAACCTCTTCTGGTCTTCGAGCAGGAGGGTATCAGTTTCTGGGTCAAATAGAGTAACGGCAGGGACCCAGACACCAGGCGCCGGGACAGTAAATTTCGACATTTTGTAGGAGGTATCAGAAGTGAGGTAGTGGTGGTATCACGGATAGGTGAGGAGGGGAATACGAAGTTGATGTGAGAGGGGTGGGCGCTCTCGCCTTTTTATGATTTTCTATTTCTATTCCTATTTTCTATATACAGTTACAGTTACAGTTACAGCTGTTTTTCATTCTTTCAAATCATCGGATATTACGAGCGCTCCGTTGCAATTATGACACAATCGATAAAATGCGCCGTGAGTAGACGAGTGGTGCAAACAAGAGAAGAGAACCCGAGATCGGCATAGGCCGGGCGGCGGTCCACAGGGCGATGCGGAGGCAGGGCGGGCATCAAGAGCTATTATTAAGCAGTATTTCAGAGTATTTGGCAGCATTGGTAGTAGCATTGAGGGGCATTCCCGTCGGCCTGTCATCCGTTACTAGCTTGGTGGCCATAAGCTTAGTTTCTTTGCTCTTTGGCCGACTCGACATCGGCCAAGCTGATGCGGTAGTTGTGCACAGTGGCAGCTTTGGAAATAAACATTGGGAAATTCCATACTCCCCGCTGGCTAGTGCTTGGGGTTTTCGAAATACTTAGGTCTCGTCTCCGATTCTGCTCACTGTAGGAGAGTCATCATAGGTGTGTTGCCCAAAGTCGGATGTCCTCCCGCATGACCCACTTGGCCGGCCAGCGTGCCGGGTTTCCAGCCGTCTACGGAGTATGGTGCAGGGGCAGATAGCATTACGAGTTTTACATTGTTGACGGAATTGGTCGTCATTCACCATGCACATTGTCAAGGTACGAGACGAGAGACGAGAGCAGTAAACCAATACTTTTCTGCACCCAGCCGACGCTGGGCCGGTCCACCCTATCTTACAAGACGAAATGAGACATGAGAAATAAGGAGTTGGAATGAATGAGCCAAAATGACAACAATAATGACAACAAAAAAAGAGCAAAAAGAAAAAGCCATAATGCCGTTTCCGTTGTATGCAAAAGACAGAGAAAAGCCAAAGCCGGGAATGGACATGACCTAGACGCCCTCGAGACATGAAGACAGCCCGAGTACAGTGTATAGAGGAGTAGAGTTGGGTCGGGTAATGATCTAAGAAATGGAATGAAGAGACGAGGTGTCTAGGGCGCTTATGCGGCGACAGTCTCTGGTGGTGGTGCGGGCATCTCGAGCTTGGTGGAACCGGCCATCATCTTCAGGAAGGCAATGCCGACACCCTCGATGACGGCGAGCAGCACGGCACAGCCAATGGCACCGTTGCGTGCAGCCTTGTAGCCACCACGCACAGCCAGCGAGCCGCCGGTGAAGAAGCCGGCAATGATGGCGTTGTAGGAGTCCTCCTTCTTGCGGATGCCCTTGATGGCGCAGTCAAAGGTCGAAAACAGACCACCCCAGACACCAAAGTTGCCGCCGAGTACGGGCGCGCGCATCTTGATGGCCGTCAGCGCACCAATGCGGCGCTCACCGTACGGCGAGTTGCGGTAGCCCTTGATACCGTGCCAGATAGTACCGCCAATGGCCTACATTGTTAGTGGTTGACTCTAGACAATGACAAGGTCACAGAGGTGACGACAAGGGGGAAGAGGAAGACATACACCCATGGCAAAGGCACCACCAAAGTCATTCAGAATGACATAAGGGCACGGGTCGCGACCGTGATCCATCGTGACTTGTTATGTAGAGTAGAGGTGGAGGAAGAAGTAGAGACGGAAGTGGTGGTCTTTGTCGTTGTCGGGTCGAGAGCAAAGGAGCTTCCTCGTAGCTACCGACGTTGTGAGGGCGTTGAAGAGGGGGGGGGCGTGCGTCGGTAGAGGGACAAAACAGAAATGTCTTGACTGTTCGTCGTCAGTGAGCGGTGTGTCGTAATCGCTGCAAGGGGCCGTCACGGGGCAAAGACGTCAGAGTCGATCGTTGGTGGTGAAATTGTTATTGCTTTTTTGTCGCTTTCGTCGTTTTCCAATTTTGGCTTCACCACACGCTCTTTCCTAGTTTTCTCGATGCTCGGCCGCTATGCTCATTCTCTGTCCTTCCTGCCCTTTCCACTTTCCACTTTCCACTTTCCACTTTCCGCCTCCAAGGCTGCCTGCCAATTGGCCACGGCCCACGGCTGGCTTGGAGAAAATTTTGCGCACAGACCAGGCGCGGTTTTCGTGATTATGTCATGTATTGATAAGATAAGGATAAGATAAAGGGCCTTGGGATATGAGGCATGGCAGGCATTCCAACAAAGAGCTGAGTCTCGGTACCAGGCTGTGAATAAAAGACGGTGTGTATATTCTGTTGTTTGCCAATAATATATTGCTATTTTTGATCTTTGGATCCATTTCATATTGCTTTTTCGATTCTTTTTGTATTGCTCTAATTGGAATGTATTTTTACATGAAATAAAAGAAGAGAAAAACAACATACTTTGTATAAATGCAGAGATCAAATCAAAAGTAATCAGCATTATCTGGATACATCTGCAGATATAAAGGAAGCTATTTTTACTGACTAGATTGCGAATTATCGCAGTGGACGGCGTGCTTTGTATATCGTACCACAGACATGTCACATACCGGCTACAAAGCACGGCAACAATATCATACAAAGCACAAACGCCGTACAGACGCAGAGCCGTTGAGATTTTTAATACAAGACATTGCAGTGTTGTACATGTCTATTGCAGTCACACAACAGAGATACAAGACACAGCAGCTCAGTGGCATGGCTGGTATGGCGTTATTGCGTGTGCTGCCGTGTGTAAGTATCGTCAGGGCTTGTCATCTAAAATGGCAATTCGTCATTTGTACATCTGTATAATCAAGCATCAAGAGAGTCCCATGATCAAAAGCCAATGTATGGAGAGTCCTCTAGCAAGAAGTAAGGGGCAGCACGGCGGCATGGCGACGGGATGAAATGGAAGCAAATTGACCAAAGACATAACAGACCGCTGAGCATACAATTTCAAGCCCAGTAAGCAGCAGCATAGGGGGTTGACGTGCTCGCTCTTGGCTTCCTTACATCATTACCCTTTCTGCTTACTCTGTCCAGGCCTTAATTTCTTTAATGGTTTACTTGGTTACTGATTTCATATTGACTATGACTGTTGACTGTGACTATTTGCCTCATTTAAAGAGTGGTTTGATGAGATATCACGATTGGACTTGGATAGCTTGACATGGCTCACGTTGTATTTCATTTTGTATTTCTGGTTCTATTTCTAGTTCTATTTCTATTTCTATTTCTATCTATAGTTTAATGCCAACTCGGTCGTACACAGACTCTCCCATCTCTAAATTGTTATCACAATATTCTCTTCTAATTTACTTCACATACAACAAGCGGTGAAACTCACCTCATGACGCTCAAATATCGCTGATACCGGGGTAGATAGCCCACTTTTCCGTCTAATTCTCCAGTTGGGCACATGTACTCCCAGTCTTCCATCACTCCCGCCTCTCTGTCTCATGCCTCCTTGTTTCTACTCGCTATTTATATGCTCCTGATTCGTCCGGCTCATTTCCTGACGCGCTCACTCCTCTCACTGCCTGTCTCTTGCATGCCTTTGCATGCCTTTGCTTCCCGAAACATGCCGCACCCGTTTGCTTTTTGTTGATTTTTGCTGATTTTATATTATTATTTTATTTGCGCCTTGTTGGTTCTCGAAATGCTTTGATTTGTGGTAAATTTATTTGCTGCTTCATTTCCGTCATCGACTCTCAACTGATATATACTCCTATCTCGGTCGCTTATGATGCCATTGCGAATTGGTTCGCGCAACGCAGGTAGTCCGATCCACTCTCCCAGCACAGACACATACGGCACAGGCAGCACAGATCTCGGTATACAGGACACAGCACAAACAAAACAAGGAATACAAAAAGCATACAAAAAGGAATACAAAAAGGAATACAAATAGGAGTACAAAAAGAATACAAAAGCCCCCTCGCCCTCTCCTCCTCGCTCAGTCTGGTGGCTCCGTGAAAGTAACGCTGCCAGCCAGCACACCCAGGTCTGTCGATCCCACCACGCGTCCCAGAATGGTCGTTCTCGACTACGAATATGCTGCCGCCGGCATGCGCCCTGGCTTTGGTTCGCTGCGACGCACAAGCAACAGAGGCACCGGCCGTCCCCGGGAGAACAGCGGCGATGCCAGCATGACCTATGCCGCCGTCGACAGCAAACATGCCGCCATCTCTTCTTCCGGAGGGTGCCCCAGTTGCCGCCAACAGCTCCAAGCAGCTCAAGTAGAGGAAATAACACGTGAGCTTTTTGTTGTTATTCAGTTTTGGTTCTCTCTCCATTTCTTCTTTTCTTTATCCTTCACTTTCTCTTCTTTTCCTCTCTCTTTTTCCGCTCTTCTTTTTCTTCCCTTCTCTACCCCCCCTATCTGCTCCTTTTCTCTTTTTTTTTTTTCTGCAATCGACTCCTTTCCCGTTAAAATACCATGTACCGATCTCACCTTATCACATCTCGAGTCAGTCGTTGTCATCCGCCGTCTTACAGCCTGGCCCTTGACACTGAGCGGAGCCCGCTAGCGAATGCCCAAGTTGCCTTCCCTGTGGATCTGGGGCGAGGCCCTCACCTTCCCAAGGCGCTGGCCGGCCCTCCATGTCCCCACGGCGTGGCATGGCGAGATCAGCCCGACCACTGGCGCAATTGTTAGCAATTTTTAGTGCTATTTGTGCTGTATTTCCCTATATTAATCACTATTTGTTTTTATTCGACGCTGGTAGTGCCTGCCGTCAAAGGTCAATCAATCAATTTAGGCCAGATCGATCCATTGCGTCGCGTGTAGTTTTCAGAATTGGAAGGAGCGAGAGTCATTGTCATCACATTGGGAAGGAGCAAGACTACTACCCACCTCACCTTTTACCACCCGCTGTTTTTGAACTGTCTGAACTGTCGAAACCATCTCGCACAAACACTCGCTAACCACTCTCTACTGCTTTACAGCACCAACATTCAACATCACAGCCGCTATCCCCGAACCAATGGCACCGCTGGCACCCCCGCTGGCCATGGCGGACGGTGAGGACTCGGCGCAAGGCCCTGCCCCCGAACGCCTGCACGACCTCAAGCATGACAGCTCCGTCCTCGCCATTGCCGCCAGCGACGAGTACATTTTTGCCGGCACCCACGACGGCGAGATCCTAATCTGGTCGCTCGACAGCTTCCAACTCGTCACCCGCATACAAGCACACAAGCGCAGTGTCCTCTCCCTCTTCCTCACCCCCGCCACAAACTCGACTCCCGCCGCCGACGACTCTGCCGCCGATGGTGCTTCTTCCGACAGCATTTCCTCTGCCCTTCAAGGCCAGCTCCTTGTATCGTCGGCTGGCGATGCCACCATCAGCATCTGGTCACCCAAGACCTTCCAGCGCCTATACGAAATCTACAGCACCTACGACACCGGCGACATTTTCAGTATTGCCTACTCTGTCCAGCACCAGACTGTCTACATTGGTGCACAGGACACCACCATCCAGTGGGTCAAGGTAAACGATCCCCGCCGCCTTGTAGCCCAGGACTCGGCACACCACCCCGACAAACGCCACCACCGTTTCTTCGACTCCAAGGCTGTCGGTGGTGCCAGTACTCCGCGCCGCAACGAAGACCGATGGGGCCTCATTCCCAAGGCGCAAACCGTTGTCGAGGTACACCCTAGCGCCATCCGCCAATTTGCCCACTTTGGTTATGTGTATAGTATGCTCATGGCCCGGGGGCCTGCTCACACCCTGGGCGCCGACGAGGAGGTTCTGGTGTCTGGTGGCGGCGACGGCACTGTAAAACTGTGGAAGATTGGGCCAGAGGCAGACCAAAGTGCCGGCAGCGACGGCGACGGCGCCGACGATAGCGATATCGATGAGACCGGCGGCACCATCCGCGAGGTCATGACGATGGGCAACGATGACGCCATGTCGGTGCTGTCTCTTGCTATTGACGGCTCGTTCCTCTATTGTGGCAAGCTTGACGGTGTCGTCGAGCTCTGGGACTTGGATACACGGCAGCGCCTGCGTGTCATCAAGGCTCACCACAGCGACATTATGACGTTGCAGATGAACTGGGGCTATCTCTGGAGCGCCTCTGCTAGCGGTTACGCAGCTAAGCACAGCACTGTCCACTACAGCAACCAGACGGCCCCTGCTGAGACTGTGAGCCAAAAGTACCAGTGCCTCAGCCGTTGGAAGGCTCACGACGGCAAGATCCTGGCTTCTACCACAACCACCTACAAGAACTCGCGCCTTTATATCACCGGTGCCAACGACGAGACGATTAGCGTCTGGCGCGTGGCCGAGCGCTGCCTATCATCAGACACGAAGGCCGAGGAGGTGGAGGATGTCATGATCAAGAACCTGCGGGATTTTGTCTCCTACAAGACCATCTCCTCCCGGCCCGAGTTTGCCGAGGATTGCCACCGCGGCGCGACGTTTCTCTGCACTCTGTTCAAACGCCTCGGTGGCGAAGTCCAGATGCTCCAGACGCGCGACAAGGCACACAACCCTGTTGTTTTTGTCAAGTTTGCCGGCAAGCTGCAGCCAGGCGAGACGGCCAACGAAAAGAAGGAGCGAAAGCGGATCCTGTTTTACGGACACTACGACGTTGTTGCCGCCGACACTAAGAAGGGCAAGTGGACTTCTGACCCATTTGCCATGAAGGGTGTCAACGGTTACCTCTATGGCCGCGGCGTCAGTGATAACAAGGGCCCCATCATTGCTGCCCTCTACGCTGTGACAGATTTGCTGCAGGAGAAGACGCTCGAGTCTGATGTCATCTTTTTGATTGAAGGTGAGGAGGAGAGCGGATCGCGTGGCTTCCAGGAGACAGTCCGTGAACACCAAGACCTGATCGGCCCCATCGACTACATTCTTCTTGCCAACAGCTACTGGCTTGACGACGAGACGCCGTGCTTGACCTATGGTCTGCGCGGTGTGCTGCATGCCACCATCGGTGTCGACTCGTCGTATCCCGACTTGCACTCGGGTGTTGAGGGCTCGTACATGATGTCGGAGCCTCTATCTGACCTCACTATGATCCTGTCGAAGCTCAAGGGCCCGCGCAACCGCGTCATGATTCCCAACTTTTACGATAGCGTGCTGCCTTTGCTGCCTGAAGAAGAGGCCCGCTTTGACGCTATCACAAGCATGCTTGTGCAGCGTAACCCCGGCAATGGCCCAGCCGATTTGCTCAAGTCCAGCCTCATGTCGCGTTGGCGCGAGCCGAACCTGACTATCCACCGCTACAAGGTGTCTGGTCCCGACGGCAGTCTCGTCAGCTGCCATGCCTGTGCCAACATCAGTTTCCGCCTTGTTCCCGGGCAAGAGGTCGATGAGATTATCGCGTCGTTTGAGGAGTTCTTGGGTGAAGAGTTTGCATTGCTCGAGTCGACCAACAAGCTGAGCATCCATGTTGACAACAAAGCCGAGCCCTGGCTGGGCGACCCGCATAACTACATCTTCCGCACTCTTGAGGAGGCTATTATCAAGGCCTGGGGCATGGACGACGAGAAGAATGCAGTATCTGTCGAACCAGAAGAAGTAGAGGAGGTAGAGGAGGTAGAGGAAGTAGAGGAAGTAGAGGAAGTAGAGGAAGTAGAGGAAGTAGAGGAACCTGTGGAGACCGGACAGGTTGATGGTGCAGTGGCGACCGAGAAGGCCAAGGAGGCCAAGGAGGTGGGAAAGACCACGCCTCCTGCCCCCAAAGCACGTCGGCCTCTATACATCCGCGAGGGAGGCTCGATCCCGGCGATCCGGTTCCTCGAGAAGCAATTCGGCGCACCAGCGGCGCACCTTCCCTGTGGGCAGGCCAGTGACGCGGCGCATCTGGACAATGAACGGCTGCGTGTGACTAATCTGCTGAAGAGTCGGGAGATCTTCAAGCACGTTTTCCAAAAGCTGTAGGCATTGAGTTGATTTTCTTTTTTTTTAACCCGTTGCTTCACTAATTGCCTATCATTTTCATTTAACGATTTCATCATGTTGGCATGTATCATAGCGGGACATTGGCGTTTGCAATTCACGATAGATAAAAATAAATCAAAACTTATGTCAGACCGTTACCAATGCTTTGCTGGCAGTATTGATATAAAACAATAATAATACAGAACAAAGCATATACCGGAACTTCCGCCGATCTATCCAGTAACAAGCCAAACAAGCATCTCACAAGAGGCGTGCTGAGATCTTTGCGCTGAGCAAAACCAAAGTAGCTAATTCCTGACGAGATGATTGAGTGAAAGGGATGCTTGCGTGAGCTGTCGTTGATTACACAGAGTATCCGGCTCTATTTAAAAGTCTGACTCTGACAAGGATGTTGATACTATTGAGTCTTGATGATGCACCTTGTTGATGACGGTGAAAATAACCCACTGCATCTATACGCATGACTAGATATGTGAATAAAGATTAAAATGAATACAGGTGTAAGATGCAATATATTAATAGCCATGCATCCGGAAGGTTAGTGGCTCTAACAGCGGAAAGTGTCAGATCCGGTCGGGGCTGAGCCACCGCTGCTACTGTGTGTTGTATATACGGCGTATAGGGCTATTTTGAAAACCGTCAGACTACCTCTGCTCCTTCTCACACCACAGTGCCACCCTTGGCGCACCAGCCTCGATCTCACAGATCCGACAGAATTAAGGTTGTTTGCAGTAGTTTTCAGTAGCAGCGATTTTCAAGGGTCCAGTGTGACTACATTCCCACGAAATTGCTATGCCAAAATATCACCGCTATATTCGTAAAACCCAACTTCGTTCCGCAGACAGGCTGTGAGCAATGGACGGTGAGGTCAGGCAAGCAATGCCTCGTGTATTTTGGGAACACTGTTCGTCAAGCGACACCATGTCGTTCACTCGATTTCTATATAAGTCGATGTCTCTGCTGCCGATTCTGAAAATGTTTCTATCATTATCAGCAACAGCCAAATCAACAACTTCACCACAACTACAACAGTCTTCCAAAACATCCTCTTCATTGTCTTCAAAAATACATCTGCACATCTACATCTCTACATATCTTCATCAAGTCCACCATCAAAATGTTCACCAAGTATACTACCATTGCCATCCTGGCCGTTGCCGGCCTCGTCGCCGCAGCTCCCGCTCCGGTCGGCACACGCACCGAGCGTGACCTTGCCTCCCGTACCGTCACCCAGACTGGCGTTACCCACACTGTCGTTGCTGGCCGTGCTGGCCTGCACTTTGACCCCGAGAACGTCGTCGCCGAGATTGGCGATGTCATCGAGTGGCACTATCTGCCCGCCAACCACTCGGTCGCCCAGTCCAGCTTCGCCGAGCCCTGCCAGCCTCTTGCCGGCGACAACGGCTTTGCCTCTGACTTTATGCCTGTCGCTACGGGCCAGTCGGATCAAGTCTTCCAGATCGTCGTTGAGAACAGCAGCCCGCTCTGGTACTACTGCGCGCAGACCAAGGGCAGCCACTGCCAAAACGGCATGGCGGGTGTAATTAACCAGAACTTCAACTCACCCAACACGCTGACTGCCTACAAGGCTGCTGCTGCTCTCACAGGTGTGTCGATTGCCCCTAACCACATCTCGGGCAGCACCATCGACAACCCTAACCCGCTGAGCGGATTTTAAGCGGAGAGTCGCGCAGGTTGATCTTATATGCCCGCTTTTCGCTTCAGATGACTATAAGAGTCATGCGATTCTCTATAGCTGTTTCCCATTTCGTTTCAGCCCTGGCTAGGTCTACATTTTTGAATCTTTGTTGTGTTTTTCTTCTCCATCTTCTTTATGGGGTTTGTTTGTTGTTTAGGCAGAAAAACACTCGTTGGATGGAATTTGCAAAGTTGGCATTGCAAAGGGCTCGGTGTGCATGATGTATTGTTGCATAGGTTGGAGTTATTCTGCATGGTTGTCTTGTTATTGTTTCTTGTCTTTCTTTCTGCATTTTTGTATATTGTATCGAGTCAAGCCCACGTACATATTTCACATATATTCTGATACACTCGTTTAATACAAGTAAATTCTTTGGGACAAAAGCATCATAATGGCAAGAACCACACTAAACTAAAGAGTGAGCAGGCAGAACAGTGCCCGTACACTCGCCGAACCCGACTCTGGCGCCAGATACGGGATGCATTCCATATCCCCTAATCGTGACGGTATCGCCATCCACAAGAAAGCTTCGCAAGTCATCATCGCCGAATTGTAGAGCTTCTTTGCCATTTTCGCTCAGTTCCAATAGAGAGCCGTATTGCTTGTTGGAGGAGGCGCCACTGATGGTGCCCGTTCCAAATAGATCACCAGTTCTCAAAGGACAGCCAGAGAGGGTATGCTGGGCCACCATCTGCGCAAACGACCACATTAGATTGTTGGAGCTGACTGTTGTGATGTTGCAGGGTTCATTGCCGGGCACTGTTTGTTAGATACTGTTCCAACGTCCAGTAATTCGATATGAGAGTAAGAGCTTCGTGCTTACGCTTGAGGTCAACCTCGAGGTTGAGGTCGAACATGGTCCTTGGTGCACCTTCGAGATATGCAAACGTCTGCTCGGGCACGATGGATATGGGCTTATAGAACGGCTCCAGAGCCTCTACCAAAACAATCCATGGGCTGATGGATGTGGTAAAGTTTTTGCCGCTGAACGGCCCGAGCGGTACATACTCGTAGCTTTGAATATCGCGCGCACTCCAGTCGTTGAGCAGCACAAAGCCAAAGATGTGATCTTGTGCTCTGGTCACGCTAATGGGCTCGCTGATGTTGTTCGGCTTGCTGATGAAGCAGCCGATCTCGAGCTCAAAGTCGAGTTTCAAAGAAGGGCGTACTACTACTTGAGGAGCGCCGCCCTCGGGCCGCGCCAAAGAGATCTGGCCGACAGGACGTCTAACGGAGGACCCGGAAACGACGACGCTCGACGCCCGCCCATGATAGGCAATGGGAAGTGTTCCGTAGTTGCTCGGCAATGGGTTCTTAGGATCACGAAACAGTGAGCCAACATTTCTCGCGTGGTGCACGCCAGCGTAAAAGTCTGTGTAGTCGCCAATCTCCATGGGCAGGTGCATAACAACATCGTCTTTGTGCACGATGGCGTCCTTGTGCAGCTCGGGGGCCTCACGCAAAAACGCATCACTCCCCGTCGATTCTGCGGCAAGAATACGCTTCAAGGCGGCCCTGACAGTGCTGTGCTTCTCACGGCCGAGGCTGGCAAACTTGTTCAGGGTCGGCTACTGAAAGACAGTTGCTGCCTCGGCACCGAGGCCTGAGACATCCTGGAACGATGGCAGGTTCGACAAGACAGAAAGATCAATGATATGCTCACCAATGGCCACACCAGGTCGTGCACTTGGCTTGCCTTTGAGACTGCTGCTGAAGATGCCAAAGGGAAGATTCTCGAGCGAGAAGTCGCTCTCGGGCGGCACGGGAATCCAAGATGCCATATGGGAGGTTGGGGTGTGCTCTTTTGTGTGTCTGTTTATCGTATGCTCTTGACCGCTTGAAATGTACGTCTTTCGATACTTTTTGAGAAGAGAGTGATGAAAGAGCGTAATCACAGGAAGCCGCGATGTAAATGGGCGGCCATCTTGCTTGTGGAAGGAGGGAGGGAAGCCCCGCCCGGTCTTAGCTCTTTGCCTTTTGGAATGAATCACCAACTCATCTGCCAGCGACACCACCGCATGTCACTTTGTGTCTCACAGATTTGTATTTTGTATTTTGTATTTTGTATTGTTTTAATTCTTAATTTCGTTTATAATTAAACTAGATTTCTTCTTTGTTCAAAATTGTTAATTCACTTTGCTACACTGACCGACCGCCCATGCTTAACTCTACTATTCTTTTCTCCTTGTAATAAATTGGGATGACTAAACATCGGCTTAAATCCACGGCAGAATTCCGCAGTCCTAAGCCGATGGCTTGGCCAACTAACCATATATGGTATTTCTGGCTTATACGATCGCGAACAAATGTAAATACAGCAGTACGTAAGCCGATGTGATAGCTCACGTGACACCACACGCAACGAGATTTGCTGTTTCGAATTTGTGGCGTTACATTTACCCGACAAGAGATGGAACAAGCAGAAGATACGAAAAATGTACCATATTACCTATTGACGCTCGGCAGCTGCTTTATGTATAGCACAGTTGTGTAGATACTGCGCACCACTATGGCTAAGCATGCCGTGCGCACAGGCGGCCACACTACCGCAATTGAGACTGGGTGTACTGAGAGCGGCAGCGGGTATTCTGGTGTGGTGACATTTGACTCCCAAGACGGGGCAAGTCATTCTATCTGCTGGTGCATTTGGATCGGCCAAACTGCTCCTTCGCAGCGGGATCGGCACAGATGGCCAGCTCAACACTGCCAAGGGCTCTTGTGGTGGCCGTACCATGATCGACAGCAAGGACAGGGTGGTACCAGCAGTTGTAGACCCCGACACAAAGGTCTCTGGATACGACAACGTTTCTGCAGTTGATGCATCTGTCTTTCCCGGTCATACACCGGCAACCCGTCTGCTATGATTGTAATTCTGGCTGAAAACGCGGCGGGGAGAGTCATGGCACTCCCAGCATGAGTCTCGACATCTGCATAAAGGAAAGTATACGTCAAGGTTGTAGTTCAAACATGGTTTTTTTAAAATGTGATTTATATAAACAAAGTATTCTATCTTCATTTAAATACAGGATTCCAACATTGTAATATGGAAAACCAAGATAAAGCAGCCAAGGAAACTCAACAAAGAATACGCAGACAGGAATTGGTAAAGTTGTAAAATAAGTACATCAAGGAAGGCCGTCGACAGAATGGATTTCAAAAGTTTTCACTAATGTCTCTTTGAGAGTCTCTAGGCATTTACTACCGCTCCGAACTCCTTTGCTACAGAATCCATATGTTGAGTGTCGTCGATACACCTTCCTATGACTAGATCTGGGCGTTCTGCTTGTTGTGGCGGTGGCTGTTCGCACTTTTCGTTGGACTCGATAGCTGCATCAGCTTGACCGGCCTCGCCAGCGCAGGACACTCCAGAACAAGGAACAGACTTGTTGGTATAGTTGGGCGAGAGATTATGACTGTGTTCGTCGGCCTTGTTGTCCTTTTTCTCCTTAGGTGATCTTTTCGCCGGAGAGCTTTGAGCAGCCGGGATAAAATCTATACCGTTGGAGTATCGCAATGTCAATGTAGCTCCTGAATCAACGACTTCCTCAAACCCCTCAGCAGCGCCGGCATTTGTTTTGGCATCAGTCTCGGCTTCCTTAGCGGCTTCGGCCTCAACCCGATTTTGTGTCGCAGGCTGGTGTGCCAGTGAGCCTTGTCCATGTACCCTTTCTCTTGGAAGAGGAGGGTTGTTGAGCTGCATGTTGTATCCCGGCTGATTCATGTAAGGGCCATAGTGTGCGTGGAAGACTGGGCCAATCTGTGGCGGCATGATGGGCTGTCCCATAGGACCGTAACGCATTGGGGGCGTTGGGGGGGCATACGGCCCTGCATAGAAAGGAGGACCAGGGTACATTGGTGGCAGTGGGAACATTGGCAGTGCGTGAAACCCGGGGTAGAAAGAAGGGCTGGGAGGCGGCATGGGATACTGCCACCCGTTGTTGCTGATATATGGTGGTGGTGGAACAGGGCCCTGGTTATAGCCTTGATTGTAGCCAAAGTTCCAGCCACCATTTGGGTAGCCACCGGTCTGGCTGTAGCCGTTTTGGTGGTCGTGGTAGTAGTCGCTGTAATGCATCGGGTTGGATGCGTCTGCAGCGCTGGCAGACTTGTTCTTCCGTCTTCTTCTCCGCCTCCGCTTCTTCTTTGTGCCGTCAGCCGGCTCCTCAGATGCGTTGCTATCTTGGCCTTTGGCGCTGTTTACTTCTCCGCTCTGTTCGTCGGGGGTGTGCACATATTGCGCATCGTCCGCTTCATCCGCTTCTTTCGCGTCGTCGGCTTGCTCCCATATCTGAGGCTGCATGCGCTCAAAGGAGTCGAGTCTGAATGGTGATTCAGTGGTAGCCCCATCCCGGCACTCTTCGCGAGGCTCAGGAAGGGAATCATAGTTCATTTTGTTGGCCTGCAAAAGTGCATAGAGAATCGAACTTGATATCTCTCCAAGCAGAAGCTCGTTGACCTTGCGCAAAATTTTGATGAAAGAAAGGCAGTATGCCGTTAATGGCCGTGTAATGACATTAGGGAGGCTGGCCAAAGCGGCCACTTCGTGGTTGTGAGCCATAACACACTCCAGCTCAGTCACCATTTCCCCCATAAATTGTTGCCGATAGGTGAAGCACTCGATAATACATTTAAGACTGGCAACGTCCTCAATGTCATCATCACGGGTAGCAATCTCGACAGCGTTGCAGAGAAGCTGAATGCTAGAGACCGCTTGCATTTTGATGCCGTGTTCGTGGAAGAGCTGTAGTGCCGTGCTCTTCTGCCAGAAAACAAATATTTTGTGCTTGAAGGATTCGAGTATCATCTTCAGTGAGAGGGAAGTAGATTTCTTTCCGGTCGTGGTGAAAGCATCACGCCCTAAAATTCTAACATCGATTAATGCAATAGGTTCTGGGTTTGTTTTGGGTTCTTTGCGGCAGCCTTGTAGTACAACGACACGTATTTTGTTGTTAGTATCGAGGATGGTATGCATGTACCAGTAATCGTATGATGTCCTTTGGGCGTCCCAGTGTTTCTGAAGTTTATCCAGGGAATCAATAAAGAAGTACTTTTTGGTATCTGTGAGGATCGCTGTCTGGCGTGCTTTGTTTTCATCATTGGTCGGAGGAGTAGGAAGACACACACCTCCATCCAACTGTGCATCTGTCTGGTATTCAAGTTGCTCCATCTTGTTAATACCAATAAGAGGTCTGGTAAATCCGTTGAATCCTGATGATGTTGAAGTTGAAGTGGGATTGTTTGTATGCTGAATTGGGTCGAAATAGCAGAAAATTAATGAAAAGGTGAGGTGATATTAGACAGAAACTTGCGTGGGAAAAATAGAGAGACGAAAAAGAAGAGATATCAACAGTCCAAGGGTATCTTAAATCAAGTCAATGTCTTCTACCATAGTCTATTCAGATGTATTATCGTATTCTACTATGGTCAAGTCTACTATGTCTAGGGTCTACAATAAATATGCAAAAGTACGATAGATTACCAGTAATGGCCTTACCCTGGCAATAAATACAAAAGGATCAAGACTGAATGGCAAATTTCATCGTCCTTTTTCTGCCATCTCATTAATATATCTTGTCATCTGTTTGTTGGATATGTATGTGATATTCGATTGCTGCGGACACTGCGGACACATTGATAGTTGTATATTTGCAAGAGATTTTCAGTGGGACAGCAGACGCGACAGGATATCCCCCCGATCCGATTCAGACTGTGCTACATCGTGGATGGCCCATTTACATTGAATAGAATCCCGTCTAGAAATTATCGTGAGATTTGCAACTACACAGTGCGTAATCAAGGAAAGTATATATAAATGGGTATGTATATGGGGCTCTGGGCACGGAGGGAGCAGATTAGGTGTAATTCTATACATATATTTTCTCCGGTTTATGAGGTTCAAGCCCAAACAGTGCGTATGGGACCTGCACTGTGTCAACGCGACATAGTAGACTATGAATACCAGTCTAGAAGGTCAAAAATAAAGACCGGAAAAAGATCAGGAATTTTGATACCAGGCAAAAATTGCAACTTAAACACTGTTATTTGATTATCAGTTACATTTGATTGATAAATGCTCTCTACAAGTCCTAAGAGTGAAAACATCAGTATCAAGCTCGCCAGCTATGCCGTCGCCTAAATCCATCATCTTCAAATAGGAAGGTGAGGTTGTATTGCCATACCCCAATTTATGTAAGCATTTTGTATGTAGTTTATCCGTATTACTCATCTTGCATACTCCGACACAACTATGAAACAAACAATCATCCCCGAGCCAGTCACGCAGTGATGTGTGAATCCCAATACTCTTGACAAAATAGCTTAAAGAAAATCAAAAATCATGTCCGCGCAACCATACAAAGAGCCCGAGAACCTCAAGGCTCGCATCAAGGAGTCATATGATGCCATCGCCCCAAAGTACAATGAATGGACGGTCGTACACTCCCCGGCCCGGATGGATTATGTGAACCGCTTGACTGCTATCCTCCGGCCGGTTACAGCGGGCTCAGAAAGTGACCAGGCACGTCCTCAATTGCGTGTGTTGGAGCTTGGCTGCGGTGCTGGAGTACCGGTGACGGTGAACCTGCTCGAGGCCCTGGCACCGGTCTACGTGACGGGCAATGATATCTCGACAGCGCAACTAGACATGGCCAAGAATACCCTGGGTGTGCATGGCGAGAAGGTTGCCGACGGTGTTTCGACCAAGGTAGACTGGGTGGAGAGCGACATGATGTCGCTGTCGTTTCCCGACGGTACTTTTGACGCCATTGTGGGTTTGTACAGCATCATCCACCTCCCGCGAGATGAGCAGGCTGAGCTCATCAATCGTATTTCGAAATGGCTGAAGCCGGGCTCTGGCTACTTTCTAGCCAACTTTTCCGAAGAACCGATGCCGGGCGTCGTCATGACGAATTGGCTGCACGAAAAGGGCTGGATGTTCTGGAGCAGCCTGGGAGTTGAGGCAACCGAAGCCCAGCTGGCTGGAGCCGAACTAGACAAGATAATCAGCAATGTCGAGCCTGACCCAGTGGACAAGGTCAATTTTCACTGGGTCATTGCCCGCAAGCCACAGGTGTCGGCTTAATTGCCTTGGGAGTGTACGTCGTCTCTTGATGACAAAATAATCTACAGCTGGCTCTATGTATCATTCGTGTACTTGTCAAAAACATTGGAGTAGAACTTGATCCCAACATCGCGGTGGCTTCGAATCTTTGTTCTCAGCTGAGACTCGCCCCATGTATCATAGTTTCCACGCAAAAAGGCTGAATCGATTTGTTTGCTCTCAACGGCTTCTTGCTTGTGACTCCCGGCATCCGATCGTAGCCCGTTGTCGCCACCAAAGTAGTCTGCAAAAGATGATTCGAGGTGAGGCTTCAACGTCTCCAAGGCTTCCGTCTTTGTCAAGCTGCGTCTGACACCTTGGAAAAAAGGCACGCTGAACCTTTCATGTGGTCCTGCCAGAACCCGGTGTGTAGTCGCCGGACATAGTCCGTTGGTCACGACTTCAAAGGCCTGGCCGATATTGACCACAAAAGACCCCGGAACAACGGGTACATCTATCCATACACCGTCCCTATTCAGTACCTGTAGACCCTTGATGTGAGGAGGGGAAGCTTGCAGAAGAAACGTCCACCAGCCAGATGAGTCCTTGTGCGGTCCAACCCCTTGGCCTGCGACATCGTCGTCTTTTCTGTGTGTGGTAGCTGGGTAGCGTACAAGCTTCAAACGGTGTTGGTCAGAGACAAATGATAGCAGTGGGTTGTGTGTTATCTTCCCGTTGCTCTTGTCCACAGGGAGGTAGAGTGCTTCGGCCACAAGGTCCAGGAATCGCTCGCCAAGTGCGGTCAAAGCCTCCATGTATACCAGCACAGTGGGCTTGAGCATCGGTAGGGATTTGGGCCACTGGTTCGGGCCACGTAACTTGTCGTAGAGAGGTCTTCCTTCCGCCCAGTCGTTAGGAAGCTCGGTAGCAAACTCGACTTGTTCCCGCTGGTCTGCCTTTCCCGCCGTCGTCTCGGTACCCTGGCCACTGTGTCCCAAGAAGTGCGGTGAGTTGTGCAGGGCGATCTCTTCCTTTTCGGATTCCGAGAGAGAGAAAATATCCGGCAACACCTTGGTCAAATCAGAAACGGCCTTTTCTGGGACGCCATGATTCACAATGTAGAGGAAGCCCACGTCCACGAGAGCATGCCGCAGTTGTGCTAGGAGTTGGTTCCGTCCGGCATCGTCTGCATCTGCTTGTGACAGATCCAGTGTTGGAATAACGTCAAACGAACGTGTCTCCATCGTCTTGGTCAAATTGTGTTTCTACCTGGGTTTAGGTGTTGAATAGATGCAGTCTGGTCAATATCGTGAGACAATGATGCAATCGACGTCTACCCTAGACTGACTATATGCACCACAGTATACAGTCTGATAGCCCAACGTGTGCGTAGTGTATATAGTGAATGAGGTGTGCATGTTCGCTTACATAATCATATCTGTAGCTCCACCCGCACCCTAGTGGCGTATGGTGTCGCTGCCTTTCCGAGCTACATATCGTCACAGCCGTGCCTGGTTTTAGCTGGGAGCTCCATTTTATACGTTTCCACCTCAATCGGCGCCCGAAAACACCGCCCAACTCGTGAGCATTTACCACGCCTTTTGTACCCGACAACACCACGGATTCGGCCAGAGAAACTTCACATACACCATGGCAATGGCGACAGCAATGACCCGCCAGAAATTGGCTCCGGCTCTCCGGATGCTACCCCAGCTCTCCTCCTCCACATCGCGAACCCTCGCAACAATAGCCTCATCCTCCGCGTCACCAGCACGGCCGCAACCACGGTCGCAGTCTCCCAGCTCCGCTAGCTGTTCTACTTCCTCTTTTTCATACTCGCCACAACTAGCTGTCACGCGCTACTGGCAGAAGCGTGCCCTGCAAACAACGGCGTCGCGTGCGTTCAACAATAATGGCCAGTCACCTCTGCTGGGCGCTATCGGCGGCTTTGGCGGTTCGGCATCATCCCTGCCTGGTTCCTACTTCCAGAAGCAAGCACTGCCGGCCAACACCGTTATACGCTTCGTTCCCCAGCAAACAGCCTGGATTGTTGAGCGCATGGGCAAGTACCACCGCATCCTCGAGCCGGGCCTGGCTATCCTGATTCCTTTCCTCGACCGCATTGCCTACGTCAAGTCGCTCAAGGAGAACGCACTCGAGATCCCTAGCCAGAGCGCAATCACTGCCGATAACGTCACACTTGAGCTTGACGGTGTCCTCTTTACACGCGTATTCGACGCATTCAAGGCGAGGTACTTGCCCATCTTTCTCATCTCCCTGAGTTGACACCAGAAATGATACTAACTTCATAGCTACGGTGTCGAAGATGCCGAGTACGCCATCTCGCAGCTGGCTCAGACTACAATGCGCAGCGAGATTGGCCAGCTGACCCTCGACCACGTCCTCAAAGAGCGCGCCGCTTTAAACACCAACATCACTGCCGCCATCAACGAAGCCGCTCAGGCTTGGGGTGTCACATGCCTGCGATACGAGATCCGTGATATCCACGCCCCTGGTGCCGTTGTTGAAGCGATGCATCGCCAAGTCACCGCTGAGCGCTCTAAGCGTGCCGAGATTCTCGAGTCTGAGGGTCAGCGCCAGAGCGCTATCAACATTGCCGAGGGTAAAAAACAGAGTGTCATTCTGGCATCCGAGGCCATGCGCGCCGAGAACATCAACCTGGCCCATGGTGAGGCTGAGGCTATCCTAATGAAGGCCAACGCTACCGCGCAGGGCATCGAGGCTGTAGCGCGCACAATTGCCAACAGCCGCGAGGCCGCCACGAGCGCCATGTCGCTTTCGGTCGCCGAAAAGTACGTCGAAGCATTTGCCAACCTGGCCAAGGAGGGCACAGCTGTTGTTGTGCCGGGCAATGTCGGCGACATGGCTGGCATGATTGCCACTGCAATGAGCGTCTACGGCAAGGTGGGCAATGCTGCTGCAAGCAACGGCATCTCTGCTGCACGCGAGGCGCTGGAGCAGAACGGCACGATTGGTGGTCAGGATGGTGCTGGCGAGGCTGCCTCCCAGAGCGATGCCGATCGCCACAAGGCTGTGCGCGACAGCATTGTCAGCGACTTTGATAAGGCCGCTGCTGGTCGGTAGACGTGTAGTGTTTCTCTTACGTATGCATCATAATTGGTTTTCAGAAAAATAAAAATTAGAACAGGTCCCTTCTCGTCCAGCGGGCGCGTGTAATATATCAATATAATCACGGAGGTTTATGAATTTCATCATGGCGTTTCGTTTTGTCTTTTGATATGTAATTCGGAAAATCGGAAATTATGCATTGCATGAAAAAGTTAAAAATTGGCTTAAATATAGAATGAAAAACTATCTGTTTTCTAAACAAAAAGTATACAGCTAAGCAAGAAACAATAAAAAGCCAGCAACAATACAAAAAGGTATATGCTAGAAACAGAAAATGAGTAGACACGAAAATTATACGCCCAGCTCAGTACCGACAGCATCTAGGGCCTCGCTGACAATAGCAAGTGTTTTGTCGTCACCAGCTGTACCGGCCACCTGAGATGCTTTAATAAGCAAAGGGTAGAGCCGCAAAAGATGCTTGCGCGCTTCGCTGTCGACGCCGTCTAGGTCGGGAATAGCGCCTGGCTCCGACTTGAGGTCGACGAGACAACGTAGAATACGGCTTAGTTCCCGACGCTGCGATAGGGGCTGTGGCATGTGGCCGCGCAGAGCTTGGTCTGATACATACGATCGAATCGTGAGGGCACAACGCAAAATCAGGTAGGGCGCCGCAGTCTGAGCCAGCCGCACGTGGCGAGCATGCTCACTGTCTGCGCCGGGACCTTCGCCAGGGCCGAGACTACTGATGGAATGCGTCTGGCGGTGCAGTGACGCTTGTGCGAGGCGGGGCGTTGGTGGTAGCACGACAATCGACGGCTTATCGTACGAATCGTCGTGTGCCGCGACAAGCGAGAACAGCTCATCGAGGCAGACGTAGCTCATGTTAGAGCGTTTAGTCGGCAAGGGATCGATCGTACGTCCGCGGCCAGGCTTGTACAGACTGCTCAAGTCGCCAGCTGTGGCCGCTGTCGTCGAGGCAGAATCGGTGCTTCCGTTTGCGTTATCCCCGTTTGCGTAGCTGGGACTGCCTCGGTAGATAATGGCCGCATCAAGCGGCGACGGCGGGTGGACAATGGAATTGCGGAACAGGCCCTCAACAAAAGACTTGCGCGTCTTCTCGGCAACAGCGGCAGCGCCTAGTGCCGGTATTATCAGCTCGCGCAACTTGTGGAATGAATCAATATCAAACTGTTGGTCCATGACGACGATCTGGTCATCGTGTGGTGCCCCTTCGCTGTGCAAGTCGGCCGCAATAATACCACTGGAAATTTTGGACACGTTGTCCCAAGCCTCCTGGAAAGCAGCGCGCGGCACCGACCTCTCTTTGAGATGCGGCAGAGCCGTCTCCAAGATTGCCAGAGACGCATTAACGCCCTCCCTCCAGGGCTGAATGCTCTTAGTCACGATCGGAAACTGATACTTGAGAGCGATGGGCTTGGCCAGCGCTTCTAGAGCCTTGGAGAAGGATCCCGACGCATAGATCTCGGGACCGTCGGCATGCTGTGTGACCTGGTAGTGCAAGATGGCCATGCTGGCCTTGGACATGGCCACAAAAGTGCGTTTTCGCTGAGGTGAGTTGTCAATTAGGTCAAATGCCATGGATACAAAGTCAGCCAATTGGACAATGACAGCCGATGCAGCACCGTGCATGTCGGTGCGAAGAACCTTGAACACTTCGAGAATCTGGCTTTGTAGCGCTGTCATGTACTCGATATCGTTGGCAAAGCTGCCGGGGCTAGCACAGAGAACAGCTTCCCGCAGAAGACGGATTGCTTGCTGGATATTGTCGAGTGTCATATCATCACGCATCAGCCGCTCAATCTCGAGGAACGCATTCACCCACGACACCAGGCACTTTTGATTGTCTTCGGCTCGTACGCCACCCCGTTCCTTGACGATTGCTTTGGTGGACTGCTCGGCAGGCAATGATGCAGGTACGCCACGCGCCCACAGGTCCCAAGCAAGCTCGATTGCCTTGTTGTCAAAGTTCCACCGCAGTCGCCCACCGTTCTTGCTGAGTATACCGCCAAGGCTGCCAAAGACGGCAGTGCTGACGTCTAGGGCTTTGAAATCAAGCATCGTAGCAAAGTGGTCAAGCAGCTCTTTCCACAGAGAAGAGAAAACGGTATGCGGCACAAGAACATCCAGATAGTTAGCCAGGAGTTCCGACACGCCGCTTACAATAACAACGGCTGTCTCGTTCCATTCGTTGGACATTGTCTTGGCCGTGCCCTTTTCAGAGGCAACACGCAGGCGGCCTTCGGTCGAGGACAAAAGGCGGAAAATGACAGCCCTAATGCACACCGACCATGCCTCGGCCGAAAGGTTGTTGCCATAGGCATGAATGATACGGAGCAGCGTCTGGACAGCACTGTTTCTCAACTCGAGTCGTTGGTCAGTCGTAACAGCAGTCAGACGAAGTAGCAAAAGCATCCACAAGGCAGCTCCAGAGCCGGGGTGCTGCGTATTGTTTGCTAGCTTGACTAGAGCATCATCACTAGAGCCGCCTTCCATGGCTGCTGCAATGGACATTGAGCTACTCCGGCCGTGGAGGAAATCTGAAATCGCCCAATAAAAGGTGACAGTCTGCATGTGTCAGTAACTTTTCATGGTTTAATGCAAATGTGGCGATAGGAGTGTGGTATACGTACAGTAAGGGCGACGTTGAGATCGTCGTCTTGGGAGCAAAACTTGTACAGAGTATTAACAAGGTCAAGGTAGCACGTGTTTGGCAACGATGAAAGAAAGTCTGAGCAGATAAGCTGAAGCGAGGCAAATGACGGTTTAATGAGTCGGACGGATCGTGTAGTCAGGGTTCCCTCATTTGTCTCCATCTCTCCGTTGTCTTGGGACAATGACGACATGATTTGGCTCGCGGCAAAAAGACTGTCGATAATTTCGAACACGACATTCCAGCCGCTGACAAGAGCTTCGCCGTTATCTTCCAGCAGACTCTTGAGACCGTCAAGGACGACCTTGTGAATGTCGATATCTGTAGTTTGGGTGGTGATAGATCCAGTGCGGTCCGGTTTTTGCAAAAATTCCAAAGAGTCGCGCAGGGCCCCAAGAAGACGAAGCTGGACTGGGCCACGGGTAGACTCTTTCTCGGATGCAACAGCATTTGTAGCTTCGAGAATAAAACGGACCAGCGTCTCCGCTGCACGCTGGCGAACAGCAGCAGTCGTGAGCGCAGAACCCAGTGTGCTAGTGAGCTCAGATGTCAACGGAATCCAGCCTGAAACCTCTGGTGCGGTAAACAAGAGTCTCTCAATGTTGAGCGATGCAATCTCGCCAAGCTTTGACAGCACAAATTGATCTTCCTGTGCATGTCCAGGCCCGGACCCCGGCGCGGTCGTAATACTCATGACTCGCTTATTCTTTACCACAGGGGCCCTCAGCTTTCCACTATCCCCACCACTGTCGGAGGGCTTTGGGCCACTGGCCTTGCGTGGTGCGGGTGGTGCAGGCGTGTCTGTGTTCGTTTCATCGTCGGGGAAAGGAGACTCCGGCCTCTTTTCGAGAAGACTGCAGATAGCAACCACAAACTCAACAAAGGAAGTATTTGGAAAGTCAATCGTACTCTCAAACAACCTTGATGCTGCCGTCTCTACGGCCTTGATCTCCGTACCAAAGTTGGACAGCAACTTGCTGGCCTCGGCCTCGGCGTGCGAGTCGGCAGGCCGAGTTACCGTAAGCGTACGCCCAGCTGCACCTCCAGAAGTGAAGAGCACAAAGTCGGCTTGCTGCAACGTCTCAAGAATGATGTTCCAAGACGACTCCAGTGTCGGGCCTAAGGCAATGCCGAGGTTGAGAAGCGCCCTGAGGCAGAGCAGATTGCGCGTGTTGATAGTCATGACTGTGTTCTCCGCTAATGCCTGGCGCGTCCTGTCTTGTCCAGATGATTGACTGGAAAGGCTGTCAACACTCAAGAGCCCCCGAGCGTTGCTGAACAAGGAGTTTGGTGTCTCGATGCCGGCCGATGCAGGTGTCATTGGCCGCGTTCCGGCATTGTGACATGCTGTCAGCACGTTGGGCGGCACTGCAGCCTTTCCCAGTGTTGTCAAGAAGGCATCACGAGGAGTGTTAAGCTGTAGCAGGCCAGCAACGTGAGTGAATCGCTGGAATGCACGCACCAGATTATGGTAGTACTCCGAGTCAAGAGCGGCATAGAGGAAAGTAGAGCATGTTGCAAGAATGGCAGGCCAGCATCTATCAATCATGTCTGCGTATGCTCTGACCTCGGCGTGCAAGGGGTGGTCTTTAAGCAAAAGCGGGTTCTTGGGCATTGGGGTTTTCCTCATAGACCCCGATCTCTCTAGCCCTGGCGCGGCCGAGCTCGATGCATCATCTCTTGGCGAGGCAGGGGACTTGGAACGGGCATCCTGCTTGAGAATTTTCTTCTGAGCTCTGTTTTCACGCGGCACAGCCAAAGGAAGGATGAACTTGGCCAAGCCCTCGGACAGGGACGTTATACAAGCCAGGATCAGACTGAAGATGTATGAGTCCGGGATTGTGAGAGGCTCGGCTTTGTCAAGCTGGTCTATGCAGGGCGTACGAATCGCGCTCCACTCTGAACTGATACCCGTGCTGCTTCCCTCGATCGTTACCGTGCCCGTTACGATGCCAGATATGCCACTCGCTTCGAGAACGGCTTGGTCAGCCGAAGAGCCTCCGCCGCCAGTGGATCCTGCAACAGGGATTGTGGATTGATGTCCAAGGCCAATAACGCTGGGCTTCTCCGTTGAAACCCGTACAAAGGTAGCCAAAAGGTCTTGCAGAATGTTCTTTTGTTCCTTGTTGGAGTCGTACATCAGATAGATCTGGCGCACAAGGGCGGGCTCAGAGAAAATTCCTTTGAAAGCCTCCAAGCAAAGAACACGTTTCCAAAGCATGATATCATGATCGAGGACATGGCTGAGCGCAGAGAGAGCCTCACCACTCTCGGCGGGAAGCAGGGACATGTGCTTCCGCAGGATGGTAAACAAAACGCGGACTAGGCGAACTGCTGTGGGGAAGTTTGGCTTGCTGACGATGCTCTGTGACAAAAAGGGCAGCAGAAGTGCGCGGAGGATCTCAGCCTGCTCGGGATGTGTCACAAAGATGGCGGGGTGGTTGATCAAAACGGATTCAATCAGCTCCAGTCCAAATGTGGGCGATAAAGTGGTGAAACGTAGGTATTGGGGACGGCCCGACTCTGTCAGCAAACAAATGTCGCTGAAGATATGGTACGCGTCGAGGGCGGCCTGATGGAGGGCTACAGTACCGCCATGGGTGGGAGCTTCGCCCACGGGCTGGGTCTGCGGGTTTGCTTCTGTAGATTGTCAGTATTTCCTTTGCCCTTGTCTTGTCCTCGTTGGATTTTTCTAGTTTGTTCTAGCTTTCTCTAGTCTTACTATCCTCGGCCGCGACCTTGTCAAACACTGATATTATCAGCTGTTGTAGGGTAGCGGATGCCGTGTTGACGATTATTGTGTTCTTGATAGACAGTAGAGCAAAGCAAATGCTCAGTGGTGTGATGAGGAGGTCGCCGGAGATGTCGGCGGCATAGTTTTGGAGAAGTGAAGGTAGCGATTGGAGGATGCGCAGCTGCACATCAAGTCCGCCAGAGGATGCCTCCCGGAGCGCCTGGAGAACCTGGTCAAGCCGGGACCGCGGTACACCCTTAGCAGCAATAAGTCGCTGAAGACAAACGATAGCGATGCTAGTGAACTTAACAGAGCGCGTGCCACAAGCGATGATGAAGGGGTTGACAAAGTTGGTGAGCTGGGATAGGGCTAGGCGGTCAGTTAGCTTTGTTCGTCTCTATTCGATGTTACACTCCTTCTCTAAGCCGCTCTTTTCTTCGCCGGCTTCTCTAAGCCAGCTGGATCACGTCGCCCCGTCACCCTGTCCTCTGTCCTCTGTCCTCTGTCCTCCGTCCCCCGTCCCCCTTGTCATCAGCTTACCTGATCCAATATTCGGCTCCGAAGCATCGGGTATGTTCTTGAGCTCCTCAAGTGACTTCTCTGAAGCCTTGTACAGCATTAGTAAAGACAGGAAGCCACATCAACGCTTTATCAAGCAGCTCAAAACTCACATGTCGGAGGTCATTATGCTTCCGCTTGCTCTCCTGAATGAGGTTGCCGAGCTCGGAAGCTAGCAGCTGCGACGTCATCTTTTCGGTATTGAGGTTCTAGCGCAGGCTGTCCACATAATGGGCGCACAGATGATCGGCGACAGATAATCGGCACTGTATGTAGCCGTGTATTGTGGTGTGTTCGGCAATTTGCGATTCGCGGTAGATGCGGCGGATCAAAGATAGACTGCTGTCGATAAGACACGATGCATTACCGTTACGATGCGCCAACTACGACGCACATACAGTAGGTGCGATGGAGCTCCTTCCCCTAATCAATTCCTACTAAGCTGCTCTAGCATATGAGCATACGTCGTCAAAGGTAAAGGCGGCCCACCGCTTACCGGCAGTACATTCTCACCGCCTTTCTCTTTTGGGAAAGCTGCCTTGCCTCTAAGCCATTTACGCCAGGCACCCCACACAGCAAGAAGAGGAAAGAACCCCGCCGCGTATGGGACTTTGCCCAGCGGACAGCCACTCACCACTAAGCCTTTCCTCGTGTATGCTTAGTACATCAGCTACTACCTACGACCAGCCCACGATCGTGACACTTTTTCTCACCTCACAATACAATACAACTAAACCCCGACGACGCCGATCGATCTACTACCATCATCAGCAAGCAAGCGCGCATTTAATACCCCTCTACATACCACTCTACGACAAAAATGGCGGTTGCACAGGTTCCGCGCAACTTTAAGCTCCTCGCCGAGCTGGAGAAGGGCGAGAAGGGCATGGGTGCCGGTACGATGAGACATTCCTTTGCCTTGTTGGGCGGTATAGCGGGTAGAGAAGGAGCTTTTCACTAACAGATGCTGCAGGTGCTTGCTCGTATGGTCTGGAGGACCCCGAGGATATTCTGATGTCCAAATGGAGCGGCACGATTTGGGGACCGCCACACGTGAGTGAAGCCGAAGACGAGATAGTAGTGTTTTGGGTTGTGCTTTGGGTTGTGCTTTGACGTACCCACGCCTGCGTAACTCTATTGTTATCCTTAATCTTTTGCATCTTGCTAACATCCCAGGGCAACCACGAAAACCGGATATACGAGCTCAAGATGGAGTGCGGCGAGAACTATCCTCAGGAGCCCCCCATCATCCACTTTGTCAGCCAGATCAACCTCCCCGGAGTCAGTAATGTCGACGGCCGTGTGGACCAGAACTCTATTGGGATTTTGCGTGACTGGACGGCCATTGCTACACAGCTGTCCAAGAACCCCCGTCCCAAGGAGGACCCCCTCAGCCTCGAGTCGGCCCTGATTGCGATACGGAAGTAGGTCATAACTCTCTGTTTTCACTTGTTATTAATCTTGTTTTCTCCTTTGAACCTATCGGCCAATTTATTTTATCATCTGCTGACTATATTTCATCAGGTACATGGAGGAGCACAAGAAGCTGCCCCAGCCTGCCGAGGGTTCCCGCTACGCCATCTACAAGGACACCATCTAAGCTGTTTCTCACATTTTCGGTCACCTGTCTGTACAGTCACAGTGTGGCTTTTTAAGAAACACTATTAACATGACGGTACGACGTACGCCGTGGAACTGGAGGAGGTTACTTGCTTGCATCTTTATTTGGGCGTCTTTTTGTTTTTGATTTGCATATGCTGCGTTTGTTGATTTTGCGCCGAACTTCTTAATTGACTATATTATGTTTTGCGTGGCAACTTGAACCTATGAACTTATTAATTCAGTGTCAATATATTCAGCTCTGATTCTTTACTGTATCGTTCATCACATCGTCATCACTGGTGATGCTGTCGCATTTGCGCACGTGACCTTGATCACAGCCCCACACCACATCGTAACACTGCCAAAATTCTTTGGTGCGAAGCACGTTCGAGTAGCCTCACTGCCAGCCAATCCACGATACTCGCAGCTCTATCAAATCACACTCTGGATGTCAAAATATTTGCCGGCAGATCAAAGTGTCCAAAAATAGATGAATGCCGACGTTCTTTATTCCGGCCCGCAGCTCGCGGCATCGCAAAGCATGTCAGTACCAATGATGGTGACAGTGATGGACGGTGGCAGAGTTGGTGATCGTGAATCTCTGGATTTGTTCGGCTGTCGCTAACTCTATCCAGGCCTGGCCCTCTATAGAGCTCTTGTCAAGGAGGGAAAGCGTGTACCGCTGCCCGAGCATGTCAATACATGTCCTCCCGGCAAGGCATATACGAATCCCCTCCAGCTATTCATCCGTCGCGCGTTCCGCCAGAACAAGCGAGACACCAGCCCACGGCTCATCGAGGCCGCTCTCAAAGCCGGGCACGATATGATCAAGGTGTTTTCGGATGCGCGTGTCGCAGAATCAAAAGCCAACAGCTCAATCGTATCGTTCCTTGAAAAGAACAAGCCGCCCGTACATGTCACGTACCGGCAATGGCAGAGGCAGAAGAAGCTTGACAAGGAGCGTCGCGAACAAGAAGCGCTCGCCCGTGGTATCCTTCCTCGCGTGCCTCTTCTTACTAAGCGTGCGATCCCCGGCACGGAGAGGACCATGAAAATCGGCAAGGGCAGTACTGAGACGACCTACGAATACGAGTACGTGCCCTCGAGAGACCCAAAACCACTATCGGAACTCCCCGGGCGCCGCCGCGTCCCCAAATTGGCCACCGAAGCGTATGGCATGCCCTTCCTTCGGATGCACAAGAGACAGCCACATATCCTGTCCAAGATCATCCAGCATCGCCGCGAAAGATGGTCAAAGCGGTCTAGCATGGTGAGCAACATGGTCCGCGTGGGCCTAGAATTTGCCGAGCAGGAGGACACGTGGGAGGACAACCTGGCCCGCGCTATTGCTGAGAGCGGCCAAGACCCGATCAAGGAGCCTGGCAACTTTGCTGTAGTGGGTAGACCCGGAAAAGAGTCTAAACCAACAACTTACCGGCAGAGCGTGGCTCTCGCCGCTGCGTTTATTAGCGCCCAGCTCAATCTAGAGATTGTTGATATGCTCGCTCGCAGCAAGGCGTATCTCGAAATCGCAGATCGGGAGCGGACTCTGGCTGAAAAGGAGGACGCGGAACGCCTGGAAAAAGAATATGGAAGCAGGCACACCAATGGGACCAACTCTGAAATCTAATAATCACAACATGGCAATGATACTGTGCAACAGTGTATAATTTAATTAGTGGCATACTTTGCATATATATTAAAATAACCACGGCCGTAGATGATAGATACCATGTCCCAAACCATGGGCGCATTAGATACTAAAGCGCTTATTACCTCGTGTTCGCGGATGAGTCCGCTGTCCAGAAAACAAAACGATAAAGCAAAATGAAATAATGGTATGAGGATCATAATAATAATAAAAATGAGGTGATAAAAGAGGTGAGATGCTGTTAGATGGTTGTATCAGAGACATTTCGGGTTGATCTCCAGAATGCCTCAATGACATCGGCCTCTCGAAATCCAGGCGTCTGACCAAGACACGATCCTCTTCCGATAAGTTCTATAAAATAAAGTTGTCAGCATTTTTTTTCATATGTTTTTTGGGGTTCTTGATGTTCATGTCGAATAAACTCACCATGCAGGAATTTGTCGACATCCAAGGTCAGAAGACGCCTCTGAGAGGGCATGGGGGAATTAATGGGGTGTTGAGTCTGGCCCTGCGCTTGGAATGACGCAAACGAGTGCATAGTCATCATGGACGCCATCATAGCAGATGTTTCAGGCATGTTGCTGGCTGGACACCGTCCAGCTGCTGCTGCTGCTGCAATGGTTCCGATGACATTGGGGCCGCTGTTCAGGTTCCAGTCCATAGTGTTCGTAGTCTTGGATATGTCTATCCGGTGCGAGACCAAGTCGGGCGCAACATAGCCACCTCTATCACTAGATGCTGGAGATGGCATCGCTCTCTCTCTGAATGCGTTGTCGACCACACTGCTGCTTCCAGTAGAGCAGTTGCTCCCTCGATCAGCAGTGCTCGCGGTCATGCCTCCGACCGAAAAATCGTTATCGTCCACCTCGACAATCACGTTGTGTGTGTTTGGAGGAATATGGACACCACGCTGCTGGAGGTACATTTCAATCTCCTCGCAGTCAAAAAATGCACCTTCGAAACCTGGCAGCGTAATGTTGATCAGCGGCACCACAGGTCGTACAGTTGTTCCCCTGTGGTCGCTATTTCTGTTGTTTGGGCCTTGGCAACGGCTCGGTACCCGGGCGTATGCCTCGCTCTCCGGATCTGGTGTCTGCGATACAAAAGGAAGCTCCCATTTGTTAAACTTTGAATTGTGATATATCGGTGCTTCTAGGCCCCGGCGCAGACGCTGGAGGATCTGATTCGGTTGCTCAAACATTATACAGAATCCAAAGACGCGAGAGAATACTTCTGGTGGCGGATCAGGCGTTGTTATGAGATTGTAGGCAGCCTGAATGGCCAGTCGACGGAGACGGAGACCAAACGGCACATCAACGGGATAACGGGTCGGTAGTGGTAGCGTGCTTGGACTTCCCACGGCTGCCGTGCTTATAAACTCTTGCGTATCTGCCAGATGCGGTGCAACCTCACTTGTTGACGTAGGCAATGCGGCCGAGTTATAGGGCGGGTATGACGGCATTGGGCTATTGGCCATTCCCAACTGCGCGGTGAAAATGTAGTTCTGTGCCGCTGATGCCGGGGACAGTGACACGGTAGAGTTGTTGCTGCTTCTGCCGTTTCTTGGCAAGTTGCTCAAGCCGTCACTCCTGATGTGGCCGAAATATGACGGCGGGCCGGAAACTGGTGGCTCGTTCGATGCCGGCCCCATGGATTCCAGAGTACCAATCGCCATCCCAAAAGAGTCACCTGCCCCGTCTGGCTGCACATATGACCTCGCACTTAGAATTGGAGGCTGGTGCTGGTGTGAATGATGATGAAAAGACCTGTTGTTGTACATCTGGCCATGGACTTGGCGCGTTTGCGGTATTTGAGGTACTATCATTTGCTGTGAAAGTTCTGGTGGTTGCGTATGGCTATGGTCCACATGAGAATGTCTCCGGTCAACCACGGCTTGCTGTGTCTGGTAGCCAAATGTCATCACGGCATCGGCAATTGATTTCTGTCGATTCTGGTATGACTCCGTGGCCTCGGGCTCGTGTGCGCTGGGCAATGAATGTACTGTGCTCTGTACAATCGCCGTGGGAATCATATCTTTGCTGTTTCCTTCGGTGGGCAGAAGACGTCCGTCGTCCTCTTCGTCGTCCTCTTCGTCGGCACTGGACTGTCTTGCCATTTCCAGGAAGATCTCTGTAGTCTGGCGCAACTGGGTTGCAAGATCTGGATTTGTCTCCAGAAGACCCCGGCCGACAGTGAAATCGTGCAGTCGCATGAATGCATTACTCATAGCCTCATTTGCGTCTTTGAGCGACTGCACTTTTTTCTCGAGTGACACAATCGCCCGCTCTTTGCGATTGCGGTACGCCCTCTGGGCCAGCCGTATTTGTGTTCGTCGTCTCTACATTATGTATTAGCTACTATTTGCGAAGTTGAATTTTTTTTCATAGTCGGCAATATAGACGTACATCTGCAGCCGTCACGTTTTTGATATCGATTCGTGGGCGGCCGCGAGCTCTTTTCTTGCCGGCTTGATCGATATCGCCATCGTCGCCTTCTCCTTCGCCGTCGTCACTATCTAGCAGTGGCGTAGACTTTGCAGGTCTTTTGAGTTTCTTCTTGGTTGTTTCACAAGAGCCGTCCTCGGGCAATCTGTTGGCATCACAACTAGTTGACCCCAAGGAATGGGTGTGGGTGTGGGAACTGTCGTGCCCTGCCGAACTGCCCGCGACGGTGCCGGTGCCGGTGACGGTCATAGTTCTCGGGGTTGAGGCCGTGATTTTCTGCTTCGAGCCTCTTGCAGCTCTCGTTGTTTTTGTGCGAGGAATGCCAATGTCATATTGCATGGCATTCAGAATGGGTATGTCAGGTGGCATATAGTGTTCCAGAGCATCGGGTAGACGCAGAGGCCCGCAACGTCATCAAAATAATAGAAAATGAAGAAGAAGAATAGGGGAGTTGTGCAGTGTCTTTCCAGGTGAGGGATGGGCCGTGTGATGTTTAGGAACGATAGAAAATGGGGTTGAGTGGCCGAAAGAAAAAAAAATTGATGCTGATGGGAAAGGAAGTGACGATACCAATGCCAATGTGAAAGTGGACTGGGGATGGGCCGGTCGGTGGAAGACAAGCGACAATAAATATATTGATGGGAAAGTATGGATTGGAAAAGGAAAGAAAAGCCAATACTCGGAAGTAAAAGGGGATCAGTGGAGTTAAAATATTGAGACACCGTTCCTATCCATCCAGCCAGACCAGCCTGTCATCCCAGGATGTGCGATGTGAAGTCGTATCAAACAGTACACGGTACTGCAGCACCAGTGGCAAGGCTGAATACTCAAATTCTTTTTCTCAAGCCCACACGCTCACAAGCTTACAAGCTCAAAAGCTCAGAAGCTCACGAGCCCACGGGCTCACAACTTTACAAGCTAACAAGTAGTCACAGGATGTGCAGGCTCTAGACTGCAAATCAGATGGCAAAAACAAGTCTGCGGAGACGTGGAGAAGCAAAGATACAGGCTCTGAAAGGAAGCCGAACGGATGTAGAGCAGATGTTGTTGACGGCGCCGTTATGGTCCTTTTGGGCTGGATGGGCAGTACCGCAAGATAGTGAGATACCTTCCAGGTAGAAAGAATGCCGTAAAGCGATACTGAAGAACGGGCAGTGATTTAATTCTTAGGAAGTACCATGCAGGCCAGGCCTCCCTCATGCTTTGATACTCCGTCAGTCTGGAATGCAAATTGCAATGGCTCTTGGAGCTGCAGGATGTAAGCACAAGATAGGAAGAGAGGGGAGAGAGGGGGAAAATAAGTAAAGATAGAGGTGGAGGGTGTATGATTAGAGGAGGGCAGCTCAAGAGCTATGGTGGTGGCCGTCTGGCTTTCCAGAGGGGGGGGGTGGGGGGGGGGGGGGGGGGGGGGGGTCCTTGTCATGCAGTGAAGCTCATTTATAAGCAAGGAAGAGCAGGCGTCAAGGAACAACGTCACGTTTGCATTAAGGAAACCTTGTCTTGTAGGATCTGCCTGTGGGTTGGATGATTGTGTGGGTAGGGAAAGGAAGTAGAAAGGTACTGCAAAGGACAGAGGAAAAGCAAGATGCGTGATTCCGACAACGTCGATTTCGTGTACAAAATGCTGACTCATTTCCTGTCAAGATAATACCTGATGCCGCACATGAGAAGCCGCTCTCCGATCGTTCCTCCCTATGTTTTGCTTTTCCATTGATGGAGTTGTCGACTGTTGGGGAAGGTACGATTAAACTGATTACTGAACATTTGACTCGGGCTCCACCCGCGGCCCCAGGCACTCGGTTAACGCTAGTATGTAAGTGCTCTAGCGTACTAGGGTCTTTGTCGCCCCACCTTTGTCTCTGTTTCGTCTGGTTGCGCCCACGATTCGATCTCGACCAGGAGGCCAGAATGTGTCCATCGCCACTCAAGTTAAGGCTGGCGATACGATGAAGTAGTGAACACTCAATACTCAAATTTATCTGGATTAAAAACAATCCGAGCGACGGAAGCGGGCCAATGCATGTGACAAATAGTAGCCGTTTAAAGCTTAGTCATCCTTCTCATTCTGGCATAGGGTGATAAAGCATTTTGATTGGCCACACTGACTTCAAAGCTGTCATCCACGGGATCTCTACCACAGCCGGAATGGCGCGAGTCTTTGACTATTTGAAATCAACGGCGTGCATACAGCTCCTGTAGTGACCGTAGTCACAATACCATCGAGACCCGTAGTGTTAAGAGACTATTCAAGTGGTGTAGACAACTAGAGTAGCAATACCGTTGGCACCTGTTATGCAGGCGACCAGGGTAGTCACACCATTGGGATTGACAGTGTAGCTGATGACTTCTGTCGCCACAGTTTTGCCATAGGAGCCATGGGTGTCGGAAAGGGGGCTGCTGGCGGTGTTAGTGGCACTAGGGTGGGCGACTCGACGGGAACGGATGGCACAGGAGGAGAGCTTGAATGCCAGCCCAGGTCGCCACAAGGTTCAAAGCTGCCATTACCGCCACCAGGAGTATGCTGAGCAACGGCCAGTGAGTTTCTGTCAGGGGTGGGCGCTAGGTCAATATTGAGTGTACGAAGTGAGAACATTGGAGTTGAGGGTACTCCGTACAAGAGAGACTCGCAAGGAGGCCATTAGGCCAAGCAGCGGTGCAATAGGCATTCCGGTGCTGCCAGTTGATATAAATGTCTATTGCCGTAAACTAGCGAGTCAAATGGTCAAGACGTGCGTCTACAAATGTCTTGGATCAATATCTAGCTGCGTGGACATCACTAGAAGTTATAGAAATCAAGTACATGCTCAACGTCGCTATCAACCAAAGATGCATCGACAGTGGTTGCTTAAAGTCGCCGGAGTAGATGCCACCACTGGTACTCCGTATGTTTGTTATTTACCATTTCATATTCAAGCTTTTAACGGATGAACTCACGCATAAGAGCCTGATTATCCGGATTATATTCAGCATGATACCGCCTCTTTTCTTAGGTTTATATCAGGGTCATGACACAGATATCCCTCCCGGGAGTGGCATCAAGGGCGAAGGAGGATCACCGACCTAACAAAGCTGAAGCACGGGAGGGATTGTTGGATGTGCGGAGAATTACCGGATTAGTTATATAGATTTGCATAGTATGGATATATTGTAAATGACTGTACGCCGTGTATAATTCTAATTGCATTAACTACGATTATCTCCATACCCGACAGCTAACAGGTCCTGTTAAACAATTATTAGTGGGTGCTTACGGTCCGAGCAAGCTTCCGTCTAAATCAAAAATAAAGAGAAAAAACAACACTTGTATATATAATGCCTCAAAATTTATAGTCCTTCACCAAATGCTATCACTGTTGGCATTATTACGAGTCGTTGTGAAGCGCAAGCTCCGGCAGTTTGGTAAGGTCCACTTTTACCCTTGTACCTAGAATGTCGAAAAGACTCGTGTTCTCCACAAAAACACCGGCAAAAAGTCGTCGCCGTACCTAGATCACAGGACATATTTTATGATATTTTATAAAGACATTCTTGTGGGATAAATAAAACCAAAGAAATAGTTGCTCCAGCCGTCAAAGGCCAAGAGTGAGGCATCGTGAATGACTGAATGACTGATCTATCTAGACTTGGCATCTCCAAGGGTGTCCACCTCCAGATTTGTAGTTATCAGATACTAGAAGAGCACGTGTGTGGCGTAGTACGTGTTGGTATGACCGTCCTCTCTTAGCAGCGGGGAGCTATTGTTAATACCGTTTGCGCCGTCGAATCCATCTACAGTGTGACAAACCGACACTGAGACATTCGTACATGCAGACAATCTGACATCCACAAGACTCCTAGACACGCATCATGACAGAGTACGGTAGAGTGCAAATCAATGGCGGGTCATATAGCTTAATGCAGTGTTTATCGTGTTAAACACCTGCACCGTGTTATTGTTGCGCCTTCCGAACGCCGTCTCCTGGCTTGCCAGTGGGACGAGCAAGCATATAGCCAAATTTAATCGCGACGTCGCTTGCGCTGCTGCAGCAGGCTAAGATGCGCTGACCCTTGCCAAGTTATCAGTGAATATACATATGCAATCTTCAATTCAAATGCCAATGAATCGAGTTCTATAACCCTGTTATGTCCAAGTACAGACGCCGTGCTCCAAGACTCCAAACTACTGTTTATAATGTACAGGATGGTAGAAGAATGGAGGACAAAACAATAACGAAATGAGAAATCAATACTGCTTTTGCCCCTATGGCCGCCTCATAGTTGGCGGTCTAAATGGCTGGCGCAGTCGCTCTATCGGTGCAATGCCCCCCGAAATGTGGTTTGATGATCTCTTGAGCCCGCCTTGGCCAGAGATCACGGTTGTGCAAGTGGTAGCATGGAACGAAGCTGCTGGTCGTGCCAGCGGCGTTGTTATATACATTGCTGTGCCCGTCATGGCCGTCGTGTGCAGATTCTCCTTCCCACTGATCGTCCGGCGCGGCTGTGCAACATTACTGTACGGCCGTGGTCGGTTATACACGTAGGGTTGTACAGGTTGTGCCGCTGCAGGAGGCCGGGAGTTCTGGTGCCGCATTTCTATTTGCGTATGCATGGCGGGCACAGGTATCATATTTGACAGTATCTCTGCAGGCTGTGCGGGGTCGGGGCGCGTAGGCGAGCTCGAAAAATGCGAGTAGACTTTGTTCTCTGACTTTTCGGGTACTGCCTCTGCCCTAGGTTGGCGGCCGGCTATGCTCATCATATTCCCGCGCACGCCGCCAAGTGAGCGGCTCTTGAGCTCGGCCGGGATGCCGGGTTGTGCTGGAGGAGCAGCAGCCAGGCGTTCATCATGTCGTCTGGAAAACATGCCCGCTGCTTTTTGGTAGCCCTGATGAGGCGCAGCAGGTGCCACTCCCAGTTGGCGTTGCGGTCTCGGTGGAAGTGTGTCTTGGGGCAGCACATCGTCGTCATTGACAGTGATAGCGGTAGCAGTTGTGCTAGTCGAGTTGCTGCGCAAAAATGTTTGCATAATTGTCTGCTGTGCTGTCGAGCTGTCTTTGCCAGCCCGTTTTCGTTTGCTCTCCATTTTGTTCGCAGCCGAGTCGTGAGGCTTAGGGTAATCCTTGGCCTCGACCACAGTCTCGCAGTGTTTGGAAGCCGTCACAAAGCCGCTGTACTGTCCAGCACCCGACGCCATGGTAAAGTTTGAGGAAGCGCTCTCCATGGTGGTGGAGTAGCCTCGGTGCCATAAGCCATCTCTCTCACCGCCGAGTAGGCCTCCTTGAAAGCCTCCCTGGAGATTGTAGGTTGGTGCAGCTGACATTTGGCGCCGCTGATTGCTCTGCTGTGCCATGTGTCGTTCACCGCGGGTTCTGTTGTTGTTGGCAAAGTCTTTGTCTTTAGCACAGTCGTTCATCCGCTGCTTGGCCTCGTCTGGGTCGATGGGGAAATTAGAGTCCTCGATCGTAGCATCAGTCGGCATAGATTTGTAGATTTCCTGGTCTGATGGGACAGGCCGCCGAAGAATGTCGCCCATTTCCTCCAGGAGAGCTCTGTCAAAACTAGGCCCCTTTTCGGAGAACCAGACATTGCAGACTGGCTCCAAAAATGGCGACAGTGTCCGCTCAGTCAGGTTCTTGTCCTCTTTCGGGGAGTAGGTATGATAGAGACCGTAGCTGACATTCAAGAGACACTTTGCACGGGTCATGGCCACGTACAAGAGGCGGCGTTCTTCGTTAAAGTCGTCAGATCTCTTGTGTGGCAGCGAGCCTTCGTAGGCGGCCGGGATAAAGACAACAGGCCACTCAAGACCCTTGGCAGCGTGGATGGTTGAGATGGTGACCATGGGTGTCACCTCCGCGCCGTTCTTCTTGTCTGCATCGGCCGACAGGGTAATGTTGGCGATAAAAGTGGATAGGACATTGGTCTGGTTGTTCTGGGCGACGCCTTCAATCTCTGGAAGCTGGTCCTCGAGAAAGAGCTGCTTCGAGTTTGACATGAACTCGCGCGCCATATTGATAAACTCTTCCACATTGCCCCAACGCGCCTCATCATCGCCGCCAAATGTCGATACGATATAGTCCTTGTAATCGAGGCGCTCAATCAAGGCGACAATGAGCTCGACCAAATTGTAGGGTTTGGCGGGCTCGATATGGAAAGGATTTGAGCTGCTAAACGTTTTTTCCTTCTCGCCCATCTTGAGAGTGGTCTCGCCGGCGGCATCTGCCTCGTCGTCGTTGTCATCATCATCGCCACCCTTTGTATCGTCTTCATTGATACCGAAATCCTCGACTATATCGTCTCTGTCTTCGTCGTTGCCGTCGAGTCGTCTGCGCAGCGTTTTCATAAAACCGATGAAAGACGACATTCTCTTTTCTGTCGGGCCGTTGATGGATGTCTTGGCTTTGATGTCGCCTCGGCAGTGCTTGGTGACTAGATCCCACATAGACATGTTTCCGGTCTCGGCCTCTTCCTGCAGTCCGGCAATAGTCGCAGTGCCCACGCCTCGCTTGGGGTTGTTGATGATACGCGAAAGGACTTCATTGTTGGACGGCTGGCTGATGACACGGAGGTAGTCGACGAGCAATTTGATTTCTGCGCGCTCAAAGAACTTTCGGCCACCGACCATACGGTAGGGAATGGCCGCACGCGCCAGTGCCTGCTCAATTGACCTCGACAGGATAGCAGACCGCACCAAAACGGCAATGTCACCATAATTTACCATGTTTCCTGTCATGAGAGTGGCACGTTTAATCTCTTGCACGATCCAGCGGGCTTCATGGGCCGAGTCAAGGAGTCTCCGCATGACCGGCATTGACCCCTTCTTATGGAGTGATAGCAGGCTTTTGTCGTAGCGCTCGGGATCTTGCTGGATGACTTGCAGCGAGGTCTCGAGGATACTTCGTGACGAACGGTAGTTCTCTTCGAGCGAGACCTCGGCAGTCTCTGGGAAGTCGCACAGAAAACGACTGAGGTTGGTGATTTCTGCGGACCGCCAACCATAGATGCTCTGGTCGGGGTCGCCGACAACGGTGATGCGGTTGCAGGCCTGTGCAAAGAGCTTCATGAGCTCAAACTGGATACCGTTGGTGTCTTGATACTCGTCGATGAGCACGGCTTGCACATTGGAGACGCAGACCGGGTGTGCACGAAGGAGATCTGTGCACTTGACGAGCAGGTCGTCGTAATCGAGCAAGTTGAGGCTCTCCAAGTGTTGTTGGTACTCGGCATGGATAGTCTCAAACTTGGCAGTGATCTCGTTGCTCTCGGCACTTTTTTGTGCTTTTTGTACGCTCTGCATTGGCCGCGGCCGATTCGAGCGTCGCATCTCACCCTCCTGCTCTTTGTCTGTGAGGCCGAGACAGCCCTTGGCCTTCTTCTTGCTGATCCAGGCACGCGCTGCGCCAGGCTCAGTATCATAGTTGAGCCGCTTGATGATGCGCTTGATGATGGATTTGGAGTCGCCGTCGTCCACGATGCTGAAGCCTTTTTGCAACCCGATGCGCGGGCCGTAAGTTGAGAGGTAGCGCAGGGCGACACTGTGAAATGTGCCGAGGATAATTTTCTTCTCGCGGCCATTTCCCAAGACTTTTCCAATACGTTCTTTCATCTCGCGAGATGCCTTGACGGTGAATGTGGCCACGATGACATTGGCTGGGGCATATCCCATCATGTCGATTAGCCACGCGACGCGCGATGTGAGGGTGTGCGTCTTGCCACTACCGGGGCCGGCCAGAATAGCCACTGTATTGCACCTAGAGGTGACAGCCCGCCGTTGCGCATCGTTGAGACTAGCAATGATGGCTTCGGGGCCACAGACTGGAGCTGGTGTATGTGCCAAAACATGCTCAGCCTCGCCTGCTAGTGCCACGGGCGGTGGCCGGCCCATTTCTCTAGGCTTTTCTCTGAGCTTTGGTTTTGGCTTTTCATTTGCCTTTTTAGAGGATATTTTTGGGAGTATTTGTACAGGCAAGTCTCCGGGTGGCCTGTGTATTGGGGGTGCTTTTCTCATGAAAATGGAGGCGAGTGGTTTTGCCGTCGTTGCAATGGTCGTCTGCTTCAATGTCGTGGACGACGTTGACGAGGTGGCTGAGGTTGCAGAGGTTGCAGCAGAGCCAGTCTTTAGCGCTTGGACGGAAGGCTTGGGTATATCATCGCCATCCGAGTCCGAGTCTCCGCAAAGGTCAATGATGTCGGCCATCATGACGTGCCCGGCGGTATATGCCTGAAAATGCAGTTGTTGTGAACCGCGTCGCCGTGACGGAGTTGCTAGTCGCGTTGGTGGAAACGACCATGTAGAGGTATGCGTGGTCACGTGGTGGTATAAGTGGGACAGGTGGGACATCTCAGTATCGCGAGTGTTAACTTACGATTAGCTCCAAGCGGTACATATTGAGTGCTTATTGCTAGAGTGTATATAGAATTGATCTTTTAAAAATATAAACAAATAAAAAGGGGGGGGGTAGCATTTGTTATTATTTCTGTTGATTTTTGTCGAATATTTGCATCAATTTTGAAGAAGAAAAAAAAACAGAAATTGTCCTTTATTAAAAAGAAAAGTTTCATCATTCATCATTTAATGTAAAGTTTTGTATTTCTTCATCTCAGACACAGTCTAATCTTTTTAAGGGGTTTCTTTGTCTTCTATAGCACCATTGTGAATAATATAAAGAATCGGCAGCCAACTGCGTGCACATAATGTTTGACTTCTTGCCAAGTGTTGTAAACTGCTATCCGATTGATCAGTCCCTACCAATAGTGTCACTTACATCTACTAATAGTCTAGTTTGTGTACTTGTTCAAGTCATTTCAAAGATTCACAGTTTGACTGCGTTATTATCGGCTACTGGCCATCACTAGAATGTAAATGCTCTCCAGTGACGTCTGTGCTGACTGTAAGAAGATCAAAGAAAGTGTGCCGACTAAGCATAAACAGGTAATCCCATCTAGGCAGGAATGTCCGAAAATCCTCTACCACACCACACTGTCTGTGCGGCGGCTGGAAACGACACTACTGAGTAACACACAGCCATTACTTACGGTTGAGTGTTGTTTCGTTTCCGTCACTGACATGGTAGGTACATGATCTGCGAGGAAACCAACCATACTGAGTAATGCTTGTTTGGTGATAGTGATAGTGATAGTGACAGCGTGCGAAAACAAAAAGGAGAGCAGCTATCACTGTCACGTTAACGGCGTAAAGAAAAGGTGAGCAGTTGTCTGGTTGGTGAACGTGGTAGAGTGCGTTGCGGGTCGGCATCTGTGATGTGAAGAGTAACCACAATTATGAGATTTGCAGAATCAAAAGACTTGACTCGACGAGTGCCAAAAAGGCAAAAGCAACCAGTCACTCGCTCTGACTAGGCAAGGATAAGGGGTGATAGTCCATGACGGTCGTTATTGATATGCAGTCATGTTGACATGTAGATTAGCCTCTCTCTATCTTGTCAATAGTCTCCGGCTTTGCTCTAGTTGCTTCAAGTCGAAACCAATCTCGAGCAGGACCTGGAAAGGACCTGGGCGTTCCGGTATTGGATAAAGAAGAAGGCGGCTGTATCAAATGGCTACGAGGCCTCATTGGGCTGTTTGAAGATTTGATTAAGCCTCTCCTTTCCTAATATCCTATCCACGTGTGTTGTAAAATAAGAAGGGAACGTGGGCTGTTTGAGGGCTATTTATGGATGTAAAATGTTGTAAAACACAAGGGCCAATATGCGGCCAGGACAGCCTTCCTGGTGTGTGGTGTTAGATATAGAATTTGAATACCACGACGCGATGGTATGGAAAAGAAGGCCATGGCCAAAGTAGGATGCTGTCGAAAAGAGAAAAGAAAATACCACAAAAAAACAGTAAATAAAAATAAAACTCTGGACGGCTCAAAACATAAAATATAAAATATAAAATCACAAGAAAATACGACCTAAATACCCAATTAAAACATGGTAGGCCGACACAATATTGAGCTATGAGCATCAGCAAGTCACAAGATGTGCATGATTTGATATCCGTGAAAACAGACTCGAGCGAGCTCACAGTGACACTGCAAGAGGAGATAGATGAAAGCCGAAGCAGGGAAGTAGTGAAGCAGGGAAGGAAGCAGCGGCAAATGGCGGGGAGGGACGAGTGAGATGGCTCAGATGGGAAAGAACGACTCAAGCAAAAGTATTGACGTTGAGGATAGTGGACCGATGGCACGGTGGAGCACAACCGACCCCACACCAACCAATAGGCGAGCCGTAGCCCAAAGTCGGCGCTTAGAGCTCGTTGCTCGAGCCAGGGTCTGCAGCCAATCAGCGTGTCCAGATGCAGGGGCGCCTGCCGCTGCCGATGCATGGGCCTGTGATGAGGGCGACTTACACACACTTACACCAGCTTACATAGGGCTAGCGCTATGCTGTCGTGCTGCGAGAGGCCCACCAGGCATAATTATTGGAAAGCGCCAGACCAATTGCTCTTCTCGTCACACGGATGCCATGAGATGCGCATTTCTGTTCATAGCCTATGGCACAACCAGACGACTTATGGGAGCTATATTGGATAATCTATGCTGTCTCTTCCAAGGTTTATGCTTCAATCTCTTAGAATCCTTAATGTTATCGCATTATTGAACCTTGTACGTTTGCCCCCCCCCCCAGTGGACCGCTGGTAACCAAAACAGCCTCGAGTATCACCAGCCGCTGAGAATGCAAAAGCTCTGTCTTATATACAACATGATCCTCTCTCATGCATGCTTTCTGTGATCCCTTTTAGTTTCTCTTTGATTCTCCGGTCCCTTTTCCCTTCCCCTTGTTTTTCTCCTTTCCCTCCTTTCCCTTCTTTTCGCCTGCTCCTCTACTTGGCTCTCTATCCTCTTCTCCTCCTCCTGTTACAGGCATCCCGTCGTATTCATCTCATACTCTCATATTATTTGCCTACCCATTTCTCTCCCTCTACTTCTATCCACATCCACGTCCCATCCACATCCTCATCCTCATCCCTTGTCTATTACATATCGTGCCGCACAATGCGTCTCATGCTGTAAGGCCTTGAGGTGGTGCGATCGTCATAACAGGACCCAAAGAGGGTATCACAACAAATAAGCAACAATCACTGGTCACATCCATGTCCCGCGCTCTCACCTTCACCGTGATATAAATCAACACCTCCGTTTCACCACCCACATCCTCCCCTCTTCTCTTTTTTTCTCCTCCTCCTCCCTCCTCCTCTTTAAACATGAGAGCCGGCCAGAATACCATAACTACATCCTTCTTCTCCTGCTGCTTGGCCTTGTCTTCATTTCTCACTATCGCTTCTTCTTTTGCCCTTCCGCGCGGTGTTGACATCGCCCACCTTATTCTCAATACTCCCGCCCACGTCGCCCAGAGCGCCGTCTCGCAAGACCAAGACCAAGACCAGCCCCATCCTCACTTGCTCGCTGCCCGCATCACTCCTCTCGACAACAAGGCCTACCTCCCAGCCCAGATCGGTGGCATCGTCGGCGCCTACGCTCTTTGCCTCGTCATCGTCGCATTCACCCTTCTCATCCTCTCCAAGCACCGTCGCGAGCACTTGGAAGGCGGCGAAGAGTACGAATTCTACCAGCAGCAGGCTATCCTCAACCGGCAGGTGCAGCTTCCTGAAACTATCCAGCTGCAGGATACCATCATCCCCTACTCTATCAAGACTCCTCTCCACAACAACTTTTCGCACCATTTGACCGCCAGTCCTACAGCGACCGAACTCAACGCCTACAATTTTAACAACAACAACAACGACGGCCACTTGCGCAACGCCAGCTCTGTTAGCGCACTGAAAGCCACTTCGCCATTGTCATACACTGCCAACAACGACCGCTCGTTGTACATCTCCACAACATTCAACACATCGTCTTACCGTGTCCCCGGCGTCGATCCATCTGTCAACCAGGACGTCGTTTCTGCCGACCGCGAGATGGCGCAATCACAGCTCGAGGACATGTACAAATACGTCATGGAGCAGGAGGAGGCCAAGGCTAACGGTATTGTCCTGGACGGGCCGCCGTCGCCGTTGAGCCCGAACAACAGCCCGCAGTCCAACAGTGGACGAAACCCCTTTGGCGTTTATGGCGACAAGAGCGGTGCTAACAGCGTCCAGCACCAAAAAGTGCTGTCCAACTCGTCGTCTTCTATGCTCCTGCGCAAGGAGAAGAGCAAGCCCAAGCCCAAGAACCTTAACCTAAGCCTCGGCAGCGGCAGCGGCAGCGGTAGCGGCAAGGATAAAGATAAGGAAGAGCGCACATCGCGCACATCCTCGATCCTGTCAGCCCTCAAGTCGCCGCGCGGCAAGAAAAAGGTGCAGGGCCTCAACATCTCGTCGCCCATCATGACTCCCATGTCCGGCACATTCCCCCGCGGTGGCAGTGAAGGCGAGGAGATGAATCCCATCTCGCCGCGCTTCTATGCTCCTTCAGCACCGCCACCGGTCCCCAGCCTGGACCAGTATGCCGTGCAGCGTCTGCAGCAACAGCAACAGCAACAGCAGCCACAGCGAGTCCAACCGCGACAGTCCATGCAGTCGATGCACCCCGTCCAGCCTGCCGGCGCTCCCATCACGCCCGACATGTCCCCCTTGAGCACTCTTAGTATTGACGAGCGCATCGGCAACTCCACCGTTACAACAAACCTGCACGTCCGCGACGGCTCTGTCCTGACCACAGCCAAGACCGAGCCTGAGCCGGACTCGGCCATCTCGGCCGAATCGTCTGCACCACTCGTGGGACTGCCGTCGTCGCCCAAGCCCGGTGTCAACCGCTTCCCGACACTGCCTGCGTCACCACGCGCGACCTCCTTTTCGCGACCGAATGCCCCCTCGGCCGTGCGCACAGGTGGTGCGCTGCCGCTGCGTGCCTATGAGCCGTCCCTGGCTTCGCCTTCGTACGCTACACACAACCAAACTAAGCAGACTGTCTTTGAGCGCGCACAGCCGTTGTCACCCACTGGTGCCCAGACCCCATGGACGGGTGTGCCGGTGCCCTACTCGCCATACCAGCCGTTCTCGCCGGTGGTGCCCATGACGCCGAGCCTGGTCACCAAGGCCGACCGGAAACGCATGAAGCGGTACGAGCCCAAGACGCCGACCGTGGAGATGGTAGCAAGCACGAATGATACGTGGTAATGCCCCCCCCTTTTTTTTTTCCACCCACTTTTGCCAAGTTAAATCTCTTTGTATCTCTCCCTATATCCGTGATTTGATTTACAAGTCTTCTTTTTTGATATTCTATTTCTTCTTCTTTATCTTTATTTGACCACATTTTTCTTTTGTTTGTCTTTTATTTTATTTTGAATGTCTTGCCAGTCCAGACAGAGCCGCGGCCCCCCCGTCCCTTCCCCCGGTTTAGATGAATACCAACTCGCTGTTTACTTATGTGATAATTTCGCAACGAAGACATGCTCGATGATTCCGATAGGTGGTTAAAATGACTGAATGACACCAAAAAAATGGCCTGCTTTAAACGTGTTTAAAACACGACAAGACACAGCAGATACCCTGGAATAGTATCTGGAAGTGCTCTCTGGATTTATCTATGTCGCCACTGTCATCAGTGAAATCCTCTCAATCAATCGCGGTCATATCTCTCTGTTACTTGAAATTACTATATCTCACGATGCGAATATAGTTTTCGGGCATCGTTATGGCCGTTTTGCCTACATGTAGGACTTTTTCAAAAGGAGCCAGTCAACAAGGTGACAGTAGAGCAGAAATTGTCTGTCTTGAACTTTGCTTGCTTGCTTGCTCTCTCTTTATATTCAAGTTTTATTTCTTCTGTTTTAACAAACCAGTGTAGCGTCTCTGCCGTGCCCAATGCAGTCAAGTCCCAGCCAATATTTAGCCTCTAGCGGTGTCTACTACGGGAGTTTAATACTCTAGCGAGATATGCAATTGTCAATATCTGGTAGCCAATACAGTCTGTGGTCTCCAGCTGCAACTGTCGCATGCAGTATGCAATATTCTCCTAATTCTTGCCATGTCTTCGGGACCGGGCATCGGGGCTCGTCTTGACTCGAGCTCCGGATTTTTTAGGGCACCAACGACGATACCAAGCCCGATCTTCTGACGGTGCAACTCGTAGTCAAATCACACTTACTATAATATATGGATATATGATTATGAATGCAGTGCCTTTGAACTGGCTTCCTCTTCCCCTTGTCGTTACCTCATCGCGTCGAGCCTTGCTGTCATTGCCTGGTGGCTGTTTGCCGTGCCCCTTCCTTGAGACATGCTGACTGTGTGCCAGTGCCCAAGATTATAAAAATAAAATAAAAAGCTCACTCATTGTCTTAGCTACGCCAAAGTAAGAGATAAATATCATTTCGCATCGTATTTTACTACATGTAGACATCGCGAAGTGAACTGATAAAGAACAAACGCACTCACCAAATATGGAAGTCGCTGACTACTCGTATTTTGTTTGACACTAGCCACGGGCCTACCGAAGATAAACAGTGTACCGTGCATATACAGTGCAGAGAATATTCATTGTCATGCATTTTTCAATATAGCCAAGACGGTCGAGCGAAGGCAGTCATTCTTAATTAACGGAAGGCGCGACTGCATACTAGACGGGAAAATAAAGAACGAGAAAGAAAACAAATAGGGGAAGAGCGATCAAAAGTACTGTTCATCCCATCGTTCCTGTCCGTCGAGTAGTATCGAGTTTACATCGCGGACCACAGATGCTGATTGGGATTTTTGGGTTAGCTAATGCGTCCCTGTCTCGCCTTCCCCGTCTATGGTGTGTGCGACGCGACGCGAACTGTCAGTCTCAACCTGTATCCTAGTAATGACATCTGTTGTTGTGCTCAGTCGCGCCTTCCATTTCGAGTCTGTACATATAAATCTCCAAATCAATCAAGTCGTTGATCTGCGTCGACTCTGCCCTGTCGAGGACGGATGCCTGGTAGCTCCTTCTATTTCTAGATACACTGTGCAAGGGGATCCACAGCCCCTCCCAGCATCGCCTTTGGTCCTTCCATTTCGTCCGTTCAGAGACTTTGGGTGACTTTGGCTCTGCTTCAGTCCCCATACTCGTATCTTACTTGACTTCTTTGGGCCCTAGCCGTTAGGTGGCCCGCTCATCAGTGTGTCCGGTGCATAATGGCGGGAACATGGAACGATTCATTGAAACTGTGGGCTGATCGTGCTATAACACTTGGCCATCCCCCCCAGCTTTGGCGGCCACTTTTGCTCTTTCCTCGTCGTACGACTTCTCCGTTCCTTCCCCCTTCCCTTTCCTGCCAACATCGCTCTTTCCCTTGTGCTTCTCACCACCCAGTTACTCGCGCGCAGCAACAACAGGAAAGTACTTTTCTCAGTACTCGACAGTACCTGCCTACTGCGGGAATTTATATATTTTTTCTAAATTTAATCATCGATTTTAGCGACCTCTGCTTGTGCCGCTTTTAAATTTTTGCCCGCTCAGTCGTGCCTTCCCTAATATCCTACCGATCCCTTTATGTTCCGATCCGACACGGCTACCCCAAGAAGGAAGAAAGCCCACCGCCGCAGAAAGTCGCACCACCTTTGCACTTTTTGCGCATTTTCCACACACGCCCCTCCTCCACTACATCCAAACCCTTCGGAGACTTGCGAACGCATACGTCGTTACTCTGGACGTAACTTGATGCACGTCAGGCCATTTAGTCGAGTTCATCGAAAGACACCCCAATACTCTTGAACCGGGGGGCCGAGACACCGGCCTAGAATAGCCTCATCGACACACCAGGATCCAGCCCTCCAGGCATCGCCAGACGACCTCCAGGCCACCTTGGACCGCTCAAGACGACGCTGCAGCACTAGAGCTTTTCTGCTGCCTAGGCCGCTCAGAATCAGCAGACACCTGGACTGCCACAGACGGGGGCAAGGCCCACGCGCAATCGAGACATACGAGGCCCAAGGTCGCTGGGATCGAAACAGTAGCCCTACCCGTCACCAGAGCACTATAAACAATAAATAAAATAAAATAAGGGACGTTGCATCATGGCTGATCAGCAAGAGTCTGACCCAGCAGGCACTGCGGGTCTCGACTCTTATGATGTCTCTGTCTCGACTGCCAATGACCAAGGTTCACTCAAAGCCAACCTCGGCGATATCAGCCAGCAACCCAATTCCATCGTCAGCAACCCCACGACCTCGGCCACAAACACGCCTTCTCTAGGTGTAGGCGTTCTCAGCACGACTGACATCAAGAACGACGACTTTAGCAGCAGAGCCAGCAACAGCGGCAGCAGTGTCGTCAGCGCCTCTCCTAGTAAGGGCGGCGGCGGCAAGAAGCCTAGAAAGCGCTCCAGCATCAGCCAGAGCCAGAACTCGCCATCTTCCAACCTCGCCACAGACCCGACTACCACCACATCGGCGGCTTCCTTTGCTTCCACTCTCGGTCCCGAGTCAACCACCTCGACTACCACCCCGTCACTCAACCCACAAGGCCTCTTCTTCCCTCAGCCAGACCCCTCCAGTTGGAGCTTCTATCCGAATATCCCCAACGCAGGCGCCGCCTTTGGAACCATCAACCCTGCCGCCATCCCCAGTGCCTTCTACAACCCGCAATTTCAGTTCGCCGCCCAGCAGTGGCCCTTCTCTGCCGCGCCGCAGTTCTCTGGTGATCTTCCACAACGCCCTCGTGTCGACTCACAATTGCCACAGAACCAGGACCAGCAGCAGCTTCCACCAGACGCTCTACAACAGCTCCAGCAGCAGCAGGAGATTTTGTTCCGCCTTCAGCAACAGCAGCAGCTTATGCAACAGCAGCAATCACAACAGCAGCAGCAGCAATTCACACAACAACCAGACGGCACATACGGCGTGCAAACCCCTATCCGGCCAAACGTACCCCCAGAAGTCCTAAACTCACTTACCCCAGCACAACAGGAGACACTCAAGAGCATCGCCATGCCGGCCCATCTGCAATACCATTCGCCCAAGAGCGAGCCGAGCCCACAGTCTAGCACTGGCGGTGGCATGCCCTCATCACCCGATGGCCTCGACTCCTCAAAGGCCAACAGTCGCAAGCGCAAGTCGTCAGCGGAGGAAGACGACGACGACGACGACGACGACGACAATGAGCAGCCCGTCAAGAAGACAGCACACAACATGATCGAGAAGCGATACCGTACAAATCTCAACGACAAGATTGCGGCTCTGCGGGACAGCGTGCCAAGTCTCCGTATCATGTCCAAGAGCGCGCGCGGCGAAGATACAACAGAAGACCGAGAAGAGCTGCATGGCCTTACTCCCGCCCACAAGCTGAACAAGGCGACTGTACTGAGTAAAGCCACCGAATACATACGGCATCTCGAGAAGCGGAATAATCGTCTGCAAGACGAGAATAACCAGATGCAGCAGCGGATTGGAGCATTTGAGAAGCTCTTCATGAACGGTGCCCTTTCAAATATGAACCCCATGAGTCCCATGACACAGCCGTCTTCCGTCGGAATGCAGTTCGGCGCAACGCAGCCTGATCCGTCCTTGGCTGCCTTCATGGGCAACGCAAATATGGCTGCTGGCCAGAGGGGTCCCGACCCACAGGGCATGATCCCTGTGCCCGAGGAGATGAAGCGCATCCTGCAAGCGCAGGCCGCTGCTGGCCGCCCTTATCCCGTGCCACAACAGCCATTCCAGGCATCACCCGCCATTATCCGCCAGCAACAGATTCAGCAACAGCAGATGATGCAGCAAAACCGCTGGCAGAACGCCGGTCCTTATCTGGGCAAGATGATGGTAGGTTCGCTGGCGGGCCTCATGCTCTTCGAGGCTGCGCGCGAACAGGAGCAAGACCCGGAAAACACACAAGGCCGCGGCCTCTTTTCAATACCTCTGCAGCTGCTCCGTCCTCTGGTATCATCAAGCACGCATATCCGGTTCGGCAGCTACTACGTGTCAACTGCCCAGATATTCTCCAACATCAAGCTGCTTTTATTGCTCGGTCTTGTCTTGTGGGCTTTTGTGCCTTCGTTCTTTTCTTCTCCCAAGCCAAAACAGCAAAAGCTCAAGCAGGCCAGCTCGTCGCTGCAGGCCGCACCCTCGCTCGCATCACCTATACATATTCGCCGCCAGGCATGGCTCACTGCCATCCAGACTGTCTGGGTACCAAGGCACAACTTTATCCTTGAGGCGGCTGCGCTTGTTCTTAAGACGATGAAGCTCAGCGTCCGCAACGCTTTTGGCGTGCAGGGCTACCAGACTCTGACTGGCCTTACGCAAGAGCAAGAAACAGCCCGTGTCAAGGCATGGACCATTGCGCTGGACGCCCAGCTCGCCGGTGGCGATGTCGAGATCAACGAGAGCCGCTTGACGTTGACTTTGTTCGCATCCCACACGCTGCCCGACACCCCGCTGCGCTTGATGCTAAATACTCTGCACATACGCGTGTTGGTGCGCCATCTGGGCAAGAACAGACTTTTTGATGCCGTCGCTGCTCACTGGGCCCGCAAGAAGTGGAACGCTGCTCGTGAACAAAACACCTTGGCCATGCAGCTGCAGCGCGTAGGCAACAGCGGCCGTGCCGTCAGCGGCGCTTCCCTGCAGGCCGATGACGAGCTTCCCAGCCACCTGGCCACCCTCCTCTCTGAGGAGTGTGACGATGTGCTCAACCACGACATAATCCAGCGTGCTTATAACCTTGCCTTCAACCGTCCGACCACTTTCAACGTGCCTGCCAGCATCGTCGATATGGACGGAATGAATTCCGTGGTAGAAGACCCGGCGGTGCGGTCGCCTATGGATGCGGTCGCCGCCTGGTTCTCCAGCCAGCTTGTCCACCGTGTTCTTGCTGCCAGCCTTGCTGTCGACACAGAAGAGGCACAAACAGACATTACCACTTCCATCACAACCGAGCTTGACCTTGCTGCCAAGATTGCCCCTATTGGATCTCTTGCTCAAGTGCGTGCTCTGGTGGCCCGCGCAGTACTGGTCAAAGACAAGCGTGGAGCCAGTATTGCTACTGCTCTGAAGGCTCTGCGTCCCAGCCTGAACCCCGACAAGCACCCGCAGTACAGCCACGCCTTGCCGCCACTGATCGATGCGCCGTCAACATCCGTGGCCCCTGACCGCGAGGCCTTGATGGCTCTTCGCTGTGCCATGGCCATCGCTCATTTGCAGCGCTTCTCCGTTCCCCCACAAGATGTCCTTGCCGCAGTCCACGCCGTCTTGCCCACTGCCCAAAAGGATGTCTCACTTCTTGCCTGTACAGCCGCCTTTCGTCTCATGCTGTCGTTGCACTCCCACAGGATTGCAGCTGAGGCGTGTGCAGTCTCGCTCGAGCAGTTGGCAGGCTCACTGCGCGTATGGATTGGCGGTCCGGCTGGCGACCATGGTGGACTCGAGGCCAGCGTCCGCCATGGCATGGTGCGTCGCTGCCTGGCCGTTACACGCAGTGTTGTGGGAATGGACCACGACACTGGCTACGGTAGCATGAGTGAGGGTGAAAGCCCTATCGAGGGTACAGGCAGTGAGAGCGAGTTCGAGACTGAGACGGAAACAGAGACTAACACAAGGTCCAAAACCATTCTGGTTGAGCCTACCGTCGACTCCGAAATAAAGGCTGCTAGCGAGTCTGCTGTTGAGTCTGCTGTCAAGGTGGTATTCTCTGCTGCCACGATTACTGCTGTCGAGCCTTGAACATATTTTCCCATGCAGGATCTCCTAACTATCTAAGACACAAACTTTCCCTATTGTATTGTTTCATATTTTTGTGCCAATTCTATTAGAAACCGAGAGAGGTTGACGGCTGTACGCGTACGGCATCTTGTTTTCTTGATTTCGTCTTTCACTTACCAAATTTTCTTTGTTCATATTTATACCACACCTGAGAGGTCGGCTACCGGATTGGGCGTTTTTAATCTTGTCAATGTGACATCTTTTTGTACTTCTTTTTTTAAGACTTGTTGGCTGTACCTTGAATATGTATCTGCTCGTGCGTTTAGTATTCTGACATGTATGTGCACCTTGCGTTAAATAATTGAGTAAATGAGTAAATGATGAATTCGAAAAGAAAGCAAATAGATATCATATCCAAGAAACTAACAAATAAACGAGCCAAAGAAGCATACAAAGTGGTGCTATCCAAAAGTTAGAGCAAGACACGGCCACTACTTTGGTGGCACGGTGTATCTCGTAGGTATAATCAAGCGCCCATAAATCTGCACAACAGATCTGCTTGTACTACCAAACCACAACCGATGGGGGGCAATCTATGCCTCCTCAACATGGCCGCCAGCTTGGATGATAATGACGCTCGACTTTAGGTTGGCACTGATAATGCGCGCACCGGCAGCGCCAATTGTGTGGGGAAGGTCGCTACCCGATGACGACGACTCGCCGACAGTTCTGGGACTATCACCGAGACTAGCGTGGCGGCGGCCGAGGACAATGATATCACCCGCGTTCTTGGGTGCCTGACCAACGACCTGACCGGCACGCACAACAATCTCATCGAGCAGAGCCGATGCGGAGCCAGTTGCACTCACGTCGGTGAATGTGATACGACCAGCGAGGTCAGCGGGAATCGATGACCGCAGCATAGAGATGACACCGAGGTCTTGGGCAGAAGGCTCGTCGCCTAGAGCCGCCTCCTTATTTTTAGCAGACTTGGCCGGGTCTTCGGAACCGGTGGTGAAATGTGCGATGGTGGCCATGACGTTCTTGTTCTTGGCGAGCTGGAGGACAAAGCGCAGAGCAACATGGTCATCGGCTCCGCCAAAGAAGGGGAGGTAGATGCGGTGGCTTTTGTTTGCTACAGGAAGAGTAGCAGGCTCGCGTACACTGTGAAGAGAAACGGTCGAAATGGCACGCTGAATCTTTGGCCGCTCAGCCCGGGAGGAAGAAGTATCAACGCCAAATCCATTGTCAATAAATACACCAGTGTTACACCGAGCCTTGTCAAGCGCGGCATTCACAAAGTCAATCTGAGTGCGGTCACTGAAGCGGTCGCTGTGGTACGACGCTGTGGGGATGGACGACTGGTCCTCGGAAATGCCCTTTTCTCCCCATGGGATCAGAATAAAGTCGGACGAAGTCTCGTTAGCCTCGTTGATCAGAGTCTCAGAGAAAGATGCAGCGGAGACAACTGCGACCTGGCCAGAAACAGCCACGTCATGAAGCTGCGAGAAGGTGCGGAAGGTCTTAACGACAGGATCGCGGCGCGCCAGCTCGTCAACCTCGGAAACCTGCATCACGGATGATGTACGCTCGGTAAGCTCAATGAGACGGATACCGTGAACTTGGAGGTGGCGATGACGGAGTGCCATAGTCTGCTGGGATGCCTGAGGCTTTAGAGTTGAAGACTCCTCCTTGCTGGCAGCGGCATCCTTGTTGGCAATCTCGGAGTCGGCACCGCCCAAAAGTGAGATGAAAGTAAAGAGGCCGGGAAGACTGTCAAGGCGCAGGTACACGAGAAGACGGTGGACCTGAGACTTCTGGTGCAGCTTGTCAAATGATTCGCGCTCACTTGAAACGCCAGAACCAGTAGGGTTACCGGCCCAGTCAATTTCACCGCGACGATACTTTTCAATCTTCTGCTGGTACCAGACAGGGTAGACAAGCTTTGTTAGGGGTGTTGTCGAGACGGTCGTCACCAGTGCCATGACGACAAACATGGTGAATGTGCGCTGGGACAGAATCTTTGCCTGGTAGCCAATGTTGAGGACAATTAGTTCGACAAGGCCCTTGCAACTCATGAGGACACCAATGGCCAGGCTTTCGCGCCAGAACAGATTGCAGAAGCGGGCAGCAAGAGTGCCGCCAATGACCTTGCCAAAAAAGGCGACAAAAATGACACCGATAACATAGGCCCAGGTCATGCTGCTGTTGAGCAGGCCCAGGTTGGTGCTAAGACCGGACAAAGCAAAGTATAGAGGTAGGAAGAAGGCAGAAACAAAATCCTCGAGCTTCTCAGTCAGTTTGATTGCAAAACCGCCATCGTGAGGGCAGATGATGCCGACAAGGAAACCTCCAAAGATGGGATGAACACCGATAATGCCTGTAAACCAGGCAGAGGTGAGCACAAGCAGGACGGTGACACAAACCATGGCTTCAGAGGGGCCGTTCTGGAGACTGCCATTGCGGCGAAGAAGCCAGATAAAGGCTGGGCGCACACCAAAGACGAGCAAGAGAACCCAGCCAACAGTAATGAGCAGAGCCCAGAGAGCTGCCAGGCCGCTGTTGTTGTTGACCAGGGCGACACAAAGCGCCAGCAGAATCCAGCCAACGACATCATTACCGACACCGGCGGCCAGAACAGTAACACCGACGTTATTGCCCAGCAGGTTAAGCTCAGTAAGAATGCGGCAGAGAACTGGGAAGGCGGTAATGGCAAGCGCAGTGCCGACGAAAAGGCCAAAAATGGCAAAGCGGATGGGTTCTGTGCCTTCCTCGCTGCCAAATTCTTTGTACAGACCCCAGGCAATGGCATAACCCAGACCAAAGGGCAGAGCCATACTGGCAACGGCCACGCTGAGGGCGACCTTCCAATTGCGCTGGAATACACGAAGGTCGACTTCGAGACCGGTAAGGAAGAGGAAGAGAATTAGACCGAGGTTGGCAGTGTTGTTCAAAATAGGCATGCTAGCGGTAGGGAAAATATTGGCCTGGAAGCCGGGGATGCGCATGAGGACGGAGGGACCGAGTAAAATACCGCCAATAACTTCGGCAATGACGCGTGGCTGGCCCAAGTACTTGAGCGGGTAGTAAAGAAGACGGCAGAAGATGATAATAATGCCGGCCTGGACGATGAAGAGCTCAATGGGGTTGTTCGCGTTGTAAACAATAGGGTTGTGGCCATCGAGGACGCCGGACTGGGAGGTGGCGCGAAGGGTGGACGTGGCCGAGGCAGAAGAGACGGTTGAGACGACCGTGGACACGACAGTTGCCGTGAGGGTGGCTGTAGTTGTAGCCATTGCTGCGGATGTTGCTATAGATGTTGTAGTAGATGCAAAACAGGAGAGAGTGGTGGGTAACAGAGCGTGGCTCCTCGGGGAAACGGTAGACAAGCCCTGCAATCGGCGCCTTGTGTTGCTGTTCCTGATGTTCCCAGACAGAAACGAGGCGAAGTCAAGGGAGACAAACGGGCAAAGAGACAGCCCGGCGAACGAGGGCGGTATAAGTCACGAAGGACGGCGTGACTGTGCGGGAGGGGCGGGAGGAAGAAGAGATGTAGAAGAGGGCGGGAGGAAGAAGATATAGAAAAGGAAGAGGAGGGGAGGAGGGACGGAGGGAGGAGGGAGGAGGAGGAGGAGGAAAGTAAGAAGAGGGAGACCGGGGAAGTAGAACGAGGTGGATGGAAGAGGAGCGATCCTATGCTTAAAGAGCAACAGTCGAAAGTGGACGTGAGCAGCTGTGGACCCTGGACGTCGCATGCGCAGGCGATCAGCAAGATAACAGTCCCACAGAAAGTATACTTGTAGAGGTGGTGACGAAATCGGGGATCTCACCAAGGTTGTTGATGGATGGGGAGAGGGAGAAGAACTGAAGAACTCCAAGAAGTCAAAAGAGAATGACAGAAATGGAGAAGTCTGAAAAGATCATTGTTATAAAATAAGAAGGAACTCTACTAAAGAACCTCCAGAATAGGAAATAGGAACCAACGAACCAACAACGCTCTTTCCTAGCGCGGGGCGCGGTACCACCAAGTGGAAGGAGCGCTCCTGCCCATTTTCTCCTTCATTATGGCGTTGTCGCTGCTCCCTGCCCCGTATTATTTATTACTCTTACTGGCTTGAGTGTTTGACTGAGAGTGGAAACAAGGGCCCGAGTCCAAGATGAACGGTGAGCAAGCCACGAGCTTTGAGTAAGATACATAGTGCGGAGTGTTAGTACAAAAGAACAAAGACAAAGGGCAACAGCCTCCAGCCTCCAGCCTTTGGCCAGCCAAGGCCAGCCAAGCACTGGTCACACCTTAGTCTGCATGCATCATTTTCATCTATACTTCTGTGCACTGTGTGTCTGGTCGTATGATGGTTTCATAACATACAAAAGGCAAGTGCACAACTTTTTGGTAGTTTCTTATTTCGGTCTATCAAAGGAAGCATGCGCGCAGGGTCTACAAGGGTTGTTCTTTCCCGTAGCATCTTGCTTGTGTGCTTTTATGACTGGCTCCTGCCTTGCCCGCAGCCACAGGTAGGTGCTAGTGTCGCGGGAAAGCACGAGTGGCGCCCATGCCGTTCATGTACAGGCCTGAAGTGACACGCAAGGGCGAGAGCATAGGCACACGTGAAGGGTAGATAGGGTCAGCCATTGTCAGCCATGCTGTTTTGCCCATAATCAATCTCACATGTATTTGGCCGTCCATTCCGGCGCGTCTATATATCTGATCACACTTTTTGTCGCAATCAACGACTTGTGTTTTTATTCTGTTTGTTTTGTTTTGTTTTGTTTTTACATTTTATATTGGCCATTCATGTTTCCATGCACTATCTTGGTGCTGGTCCCTCCTGCCATTCATGATTTCTACAATGCCAAGTAGGCAAGTACTACGGCTTTGTGCGAATATGCTTTACTTTCCGTTCTGATGGTGTAAAATATCATTGTTTATGCTGCCACCAGGGGAAGCCATATCCTAGCTTATGAGTTACAGACATATCAACATATCAACATATCAACATAACAGAACAACAGAATAACGTGCTGCTTGGCTTTCGTAGTATTGTCATAAGATATCTCCATGCCTACCAGCATCCCTGGTTCTCCACAGTTTCTCTCCACCACGCACTGGTAATCTCTTGTCAAGGCAATACGACCAAGAAACTTGCTCGTAAAGATAGCAGCCCGAACGCAACCACGATCAATAACAATTTTTTATGTGTCCATGTGTGTTTCGTTTCCAGTCACATTACTCTCACCGCCGACCCTTGTGCTAGTACGTCTCGTTGAGTCCTATCCTGTATGCAGTGGCTAGCTGATCCTGACAACCATCCATCATCTACAACTCGATCTGGGTATGAAAAGCTCTCTTCGATGATATCCGCTTTTCTTTTCAACAAGATGTTTTGTGCTGCCTTCTTCTCCTCTTGTCTTGCGGTGTGATTTTGCCGCCCAAAGCTTGGCCTAGCCTCAAGCTCGTCATCTGCCAGAAGCCACTTTGCCGACCACCACCATGCTAGCTTCCTGAACGGCTATCCATGCACCAATATACGGGCAATTAATGCGTCCGCAGTGAGACAAGCAGATATAAATATGATGATAAAAAAGAAGTAAAGCCGGCGGGGAAGTGAGCATAGCTCTCCACAAGACCCATGCGAGGTGGGCTCGTGGACAAGAAGCTCTACAGAAAGTGTATCTGGTGACATGTCTCCAAGCTCTGCTACTCCAATCACATTTGCTTCGCCTATTTATATTGAGTCCGCACATACTCAAAGTATTGGAGGCGTCTGACGTCCGCCAAGCACTTACATGCATGTGATCCGATCGAGTCGGAGTGCAGGGAACAACAAGTCCGAACAAAAGAAGAAGATTGAAAACAGACAGAGATATTATCAGATCAGCTACCGTTTTGATGTAAGCGCTCCGAGCATCTACCTTGGTAATAGATAGACCCTCAACCTGACGAATTTCCCGATCCAGTGCGACAGGCGGCATCACAAAGAAGGGTGCACGTGGAATGATAAAAGCCAATGCGCATCTGCGCGTCTATCAGTGTTTGACTGTTATTTCTATCTCATGTATCTGAATCAAGGAACTGGCCACCCCTCCCGGCCACTTAGATAGGGCCTGTCCTGTTTGCCATACTCTTGATCGTTTCTTCACGCGGTTGTCTGCCTGCAACGAAGAGGTGATGCTTGCGAATGGGTATGCCAATGACAATTTATGTGGCACATGGACAGCGATTTACGTCATAGCACATAAGAAGGATTCCTGGGCAGGGCTCTATGTGCAACTAGCGATGAGTCGATCCCTCGTCGTGATGGTAATGATAAGCCACCAGACTTCAGAAACATCGTGAAGATGTAGGGTGACAAGCCCATCGGCAAACGACTAATTCAGGTCGGTCGATTGAACCAACTTGATTTTTGATTTTTGAAGACAACAATCTGTGCATCAATATAGTCCGACACGTGCCTCGCATCGCGACTATATTATGGGATCAAAGGGCACCGCAGCCAGCTGCTTCATAATCTCAGTTAATGCTCTCACATTTCTCGGGTGACCTTGTCTTTTATATCGCTATCAAACGCTATTTTACACCAGTTGTATCATACATAGAAAAGAAGCCAGAATACTCCTTGGGAGACACCATATCCCTTTGATATGCCCTCGCCTAGAGCTTGTTTACACCTCTGCATTTCCCCCACAACATGAAAATGCCAAGCTGCGAGTTCATTCTTTCTGGCAACACCAGCAGATAGAAATGTGCAGCACACGGGCTTGCTCAGATTGCCGTCGGCCAATATTGCCGCCCCATGAGCAGTGGGCAATACAAAAAACGAGAGAGACCGAAAGAGATTCGTATAAAAACAAAATGATGAAAATGGAATAGAGTAAAAACATATATGCTGATGCCGAAACGCCGCCGTAAAGAAAAGTGTAACCTTCCCCTAGCCGATGTGTAAGATAAGACGAAAGAAAACAATGAAAGATAAAAAGGAGAAAGCAAGGTAATAATGTAAAACGGAAGAGAATGGGAAAAATACAGGGTGGGAAAATAGTCATGACTAGAAAAGAATTGCTCAGACAAGAACGTCGTCCAGCCAATGGCTTCGGTCATCAGCCAAGGCTAAAAAGACGTATCCAATCCGTAAAAATAAACATAAAGCAGAGCCATATCCTTTTCTCTAAAAACCCCCAAACGCAGCTGCAGTGAAAACTGAAATCAAATAAGACGCAAACAGCCGTAGAGACGCTCATGTTCAACGCCGCCGGTCCGATGCGAAGAAAGCAGGTGTAAAACCGGACTTGTAATCCGTGTACACCATGTATAGTGACTAGTGTAGGGGTAGACGTAAGATGGAGATGAAAGCCGAGTAGTCGGGCTGGAAGACAAAAGTTAAAGTCGATAATGAGAACGGGGTATATGAAATTAGAAGAATGAAAAAAAAACAAACAGCACGCATGCACAGAACACACGTGCCGTAGTATCGTCTTCGATTTTGCTTTCTTGATTGTCAAGTCCTTGCCGCAAGGGCAGGAGGGCGAAGGATTCGCTGCTTGGCCGTACGTGAATTAGTATCAAGTGGCATAATTTACATGCCACCTGAGAGTGACGCCCCAGTCTCAACAATATTGTCAGACAGGTTAATCAAGAGCTGCGCCAGACAACGCTTGGTGGCAGCGTCATCACGGAGAACTGATGAGAATGTAGCATCGCGAAGAGGCTCGGGGAGACACTGTCTAAGAGCTTCCCGAGCGCGAGCATTATCGGACAGTCTAATGGTTAGCAAAGCACAAAATATAAACAAATATTGACAAGAGACAAGACTGCATACCTCAGGAAGCATCGCACAACATGCTTGAGCAGACGGGCCGTTTGCTGCTCGACGAGCTGAGTCACCATGTTGCTCAACACCGTTCCCACCGCATAAAAGCGTTCGTATGTCGCGCAGATGTAATTTAGACCATTATCGTCGAGAAGAATCTTCTGGACAATAAAGATAGCCACAGTCTTGCTGAGCTCTGAGCCCGTCTCCATGATACGCAGGCACAGCGGGATGATTTCAGTCGTGAGAAGAAAGTTGATCACCTCGCTCGAGTCGTTCTTGACCAGAGCACCGATCACGCCCAGAGATGTCAGGCGAAGGTACTCAAACGGACGAGACTTGGATGTCGTGTTGAGGAAGGGGTAAAGGAAGAGAGGGATGTGTGCTACAAGTATGTTAGTTTAAGCCGCTGCCGCCGCCGCCGCCAAATAAAGAGAGAGATCTCAAACGAGCATACCATTCAAAAAGAGAGTGCGGGTCTCATGGTGCGATGCCACACACTGAAGCAGCGCTAGAGCGTTGCAAACGCGATTGCTAGCCGCCGCAGTGAGCTGCGAAGGGTTCAGTAGCGAGTAGACAGAGATAATCTCTTGAATTAGCGATGTCATGACACCAAACGAGTGCCACAAGATCAGTGCCAGCTCTGGAACCTGCTCGCGCTTTTTGCTCAGCTCCAAAAGCGCAGCCTCGCGCGTGCTCTCGTTTAGAAGATCGGCAATATAGGCCATTGTGCGGCGGTTGTCCTCGGACACGCCATCAATCATAGCATCGACGGGGTTATGGTTGCCGCCAACGCTGTTCATGCCGACACCAACACCGACACCAACGCCAACATTGATTCCGGGAGCTCCTGCGCCAGAGCCGAGCCCACCGCCGACATTCCCCATACCCCGGTTGCCGCCATGCTGTTGGCTAGCAATGTGGTTGTACTGCTGCTGTTGTGCCTGCTGTTGTTGCTGGTGCTGTTGTTGATGCTGATGCAGCTGCTGGTGCTGGGCTTGAACCTGATGGGCTGCCGCATGTTGTTGCTGCTGCTGCTGCTGCTGCTGTTGCTGGTGGTGGTGCGGGTGCATCCACGCCTGTGTGTCCTGAGGCGTGTACTGCCCGTGCCCGCCATACAAGTGCTGATTTGGCATCATGACTGCTGATGATGATGCGGCTGAGGGAATGAAGAGAGAGCTCTAAAAACTCTCTCTACTCCCAGCTATAATATGAAAGATGCGTGATAAACGGGATCAAGGGCAAAGGACAAAGAGGGTGATCTTGGTCGCTTCCGTCAGTATGGTGGAGACCGCGTCTCGAGGGATGTGGAAATCGTCGCGGAGTCAAAAGTCGAAAAACAATGCACTGCGCAAGGATGGCGAGGCAGTACTGTATTGGGGAACTGCCGGAAGAGATGCGGTGATAAGCTTCGTTGTCACTGCAGTAGCTGTCTGTTCGGGGATGAGGGGGAGCTGTCGCGTCACAGCCGGAACGAGGGGGAAACGTCGGAGTTCGAAGCTTAAGATGAGAGAGATATCTGCTGAAAGGATACAGGGATCAAACTGGAAATATGAGTCGTCGATGAATTATGGACAGAGGATAGGGGAAAGGTCGAGGAGAGGTCGGCTTGTTGCTGGTTGTCGAGGTTCGGGAGGTCGCGATCCGAAGTCTACCCGGCTTGCTGTGCAACTATGAGCAAAGCGAAAAAAAGAGGCAGGCCCGGCTGAGTATTGCAACGGAAGGAACAGGTAGGTGGTTGCTTAAAGTCGTCGTGGTTGGCAAAAGGCGAGTGGCAAGAAGTAAAAGTGAGCTCTTTCGAAGGATAGATTGGGCAAGGTGTGGTTCGCTCTTGACTTTAAAAAAAGCGTGTACGAAGGTGTTTTGTGACGACAGGAGCGTTGGAGAGAGGGAAAGGGCAAAAACGGACTGCCGTGGTTGGAGGAAAGACACAGTAGAGGGAGCACTGTCCTTCGCAGACAGGTGGGCGGGACATTGCGCAAGTCAGGAACATGAGTGTCCTCGGATAAACTGGTAGAGAAGCCACTTGTACTCTTTCTGTGGTGACACTAGCAAATAGTACTCGACAGCACCGGACTGATTAAGGTTATTCCGAGAAACTGTCCCAAGTCACGTGAGTTCCTGATAGGTCTGCGATATCTTGACTTAACTGCGCTGTCGACAACGCGTACGCATGTGATAGGTTTCTACTTTTATTTCAGTCAGAAGTTGATAATAGAATTGTATTGGACATTCAGAAGAGCTATCGGTTGTAAACAATATACATAAAAAAACGAAAATAAAAACCCGAGAATATATAAGGAAACAGACCTTCTAGGCTCAAGTAGAAGACCCCAGAACACAGCTACAAAGTAGGCCGGAACAGGTACTATCGAGCATAATCTGGGAAAGCACTGTCCGGTGTATTCTGTTGCTAGTGCTGCTATATACTGTGGTGTAGAACGTCAAGCTTGTTAGCTGTGTAGAAAGCACATGTGTTCATAGGCTGCCTATGCAAAGAAGGAAAAAGAAGAAAACAAATGGAATAGGCAGAGTAATTATGATAAAGTGAAAATAATATAGAAGAGGTGAAGAAGAAGTATTACAAAATGGGTAAAGACAACTCAAGGGAAGTAAAATATAGAAAAGAGTGCACCAGTGCGCCCGATATGAGATGAATCTTTCATGAAAACAGACCACCAATTTTTAGCAACAACGAAAACAATAAAGACTAGACTTGGGATGACAAGTAAAGACAGATTTTAGAGCCGGAGGTCGCGGAGGATCTGGTCAGCCATGTTCTTGTATTGCCAGGTGTTGCCACCGAGACGCTTGAACTGTACACCATGCAGAGCAACGACAGGGATCTTGACAATAAAGATTTCAAACTCAAGAACCAAGTCACCGCCCATATCACTGCGAACGTGTGTGGTGGTCTCACCAGCAGGCACAGGGCGTGAAGAATCAAGCCGAGGATCGCTGCCGTCAGAAACATCGGAATAATCAAAGTCGGCATGGCGTCCGGGAGTGCGCGGTGTGGTAGGGCCACGCTCAGCGTTCTCGCGCACCTCGTCGCGGGTCTGCTCGCCCGACCGCAAGCCAAAGCTGAAACGGCGACGATGGCCGGGCATAGGCGGCTGTGGGCTGCTTGGGGTCTCACTGACCTTGTTCAGGTCGATACTCGGCGAGTGCCGACAGCTAAAGCCGCCCTTGATCTCAACATACTCGACACCGAGCTGCTTCAGAACTCTTCTGATATCAGCCCGAATCTCCCGCACCGGCTTGGTCGACGTCGTCAGGACGCTAAACAGGCCCTTGAAGTACACAGGCTTGTTGAGATCAAAATCAGTAAGGCGCTCGGTAGACACACCACTCTGGTCGCCGATCTCAGCATCAGTCTCCTCAGGCACATTGGCCTCACGGCTACGTTCTTCCTCGAGACGCACACGCCGAGCCTGGATGCTTTCAATGCGTGCATGGCTTAGTGGCTTAGTACGCAGAGACACGGAGCGGCCGTGCATGTTGGAGCCGTTGCGCTGCTCACCAGCTATGCGGTCGTTAATGGTTGAATGGTCAGAACCGCTCGTCGTTGGGGGCTCCTTGTTGGCAATTCTGCTAGCAGAGCCACCAATTGGCCGACGGCGACTGAACTCGGCAGAGCTGACGCTTGTGGAACGTCCCAGGCCTTTCTTGTAGCCAGAGCTAGATGCGCCAGCAGACAGGGGAGGGCTGAGAAGCTCACTGTGCTGGGGCTGGCTACTTCCAGACCTCACACGAGGCACGGGAGAGCCATCTTGGTCTCGGCGACTACGGCGAATGCTGAAGCTTTTCCTGGGCATAATCGGTGTTGGAGAGTTTGGTGGCAGCTCAGAAGGCGAGTGGACCTGGACAACGGGAGGGTGTGAGCGATCCTTTTCGGCTCGTTCAACCCGCTCGGGCTCCTTTGGCTTCCGTCTTGTGCTAAAGCGGCGCAGGATACCTGCGGCAGTGCTTTCTTTCTTGTGTGCATCGTAGTGGTCCTGTTGCGAAGCCTGTGTAGGGGAAAGCAGACTGGGGTTACCACCACTAGCTGCAGCAGCTGCTGCAACTGTCTTGCCCTTGACCGTATCGGGGGCGTCATCTTCGCCGTGGGTTCTAGCACGGGGTCGAGTTCTTCCACCAGTGGCCTTCTCGCCCGGAAATTCATAAGCGGATGAGTTGGTATAGGCAGTTGGTGGAGGAGCAATCTCGGGGATGGGGATAGGGCCTTTGTCTTTGGCGGAGGGTGGCAGATGGTCTAGGCGGTCGCGCTCCTGCTTCTCGCGCACGAGGTAGTACACAGATACGAGCGGATTGAAAGCGTTCAGAGGGTCATTACCCATAGGAAGGCCCTCAGTGCTGGGAGTGTTGAGAGCATCTCGGCTGTTAGTCGAGTTACGGCGTTTGTAGAAGTCGAGGTTGAAACCGCGTTTCCGCTCAGCATCTTTGGGTGGCTGGACTTGCTGGTCCTTCTCCTTTTGCATCAGCCGCACGCTACGCTGGTATTCATCAGACTCGACGACCCGGGTGAGCTGGGCCTTGATCGTCTCTGGGGTGCCAAAGTTGAAACCGGTCATGGCAGTAATGACCTCTGGCTCGAGGGGCAACGTGATTGGGTCGCGACGGGGAAGATAGTTTTCAGGAGGGCCATTGTAGCCTTTGAGCATCCAAGGGTGATTCATGACCTCGTGCATAGTTGCCCGCATGCGCGGGTCAGTGGCCAACATTTTTGATAGTAGGTGCTTGCATTCTAGATTGTTAGTAAAGCTATAAAAAAAATCGACAACAAACTTATCGTGGAAGAGGCAGAGAAAACATACCGGCTGAGAGCCATGTTGGGTAGTCTACCAGACCCTTCTTGATCTTGGAGTGCAGAGCAGGGATGCTCTGGTCATCGAAAGGAACCTTGCCACAGACCAGCACGTACAAAACAATGCCAAAACTCCAGACATCGACCTCGGGGCCCGTGTAAGCTCTCGCCTGCAAGAGCTCTGGTGCGGCAAAGTACAGACTGCCACAAAATGTGCGGAGGTGACCGCGGGGAGCAAAGAGGTTGCTGAGACCAAAATCGATAATCTTGATGTCGCCAGTCTTGCTGATCAGTATGTTCTCAATCTTAAGATCGCGGTGCACAATCGAGTTGCGGTGACAGTAGTCAAGGGCACTGGCGATCTGCCGACTAAACTTTCGTGCTGGCTTCTCCTTGAGTTTTCCGTGAGAGATAATGTAGTCGAGCATCTGGCCACCATTGACGTATTCGAAAAGCATGTACCAATGGTGATTTGTGCGCACGACATCGCGCAGGCCGCAGATATAGGGGTGATTGAGGAGGGTCACGATGGCAGCCTCTCTGGCGGTGCGAATCTCTTTGGATTGGTCCGCGCGCTCTTTTTCGGCCCGTGACATGTGGCCATCATCGGCTGTATAGCGAGGTATGATTTTGCAAGCAACCTAGAGTGGCATTAGTAAATAGTTTGGATCGGGGATAACGATGAAAGAAACCGGGTGCAACGTACCTGTTCGGTGCTTTCTTCCTTGGTCGCAAGGCGGACCTTGCCCATACTGCCAGCACCGATGACCTTGCCAAGAAGCCATTTCCCAGATGTTGTTGGGATCGTGGTGCGGGCCTTTGATGGTCTTGTCGATGAAGACAATCTGGGGTCTGGGGTCTTGTCCTTCTGGTGGCTGCTGCTTGGTGGCTGGGCCATCTCTGCAGATTGAGGGGGTGCTTGTGATGGACCGTGGCGGGACGAGGAACGCTGGCGGCGCGATGACGACGGCTGGTCTTGGCCTTTGCCCGAGTGAGCATCGCGGCTAGAGCTGCGGCGGTGGTACTGGTCGGTCTGGGCAGCGTCGGGGTCGTAGCCGTTCTTGTTACCGCTGCTTCCGTTACCGTTGCTAGCTGTGTAGTTGCGAGAGGATGTGTGGTGATGTTGAGAGGCGGCACGAGTAGGCATATCGCGTGTGTTTGCCGACGAAGATGATGGCGGGCGGGACCGGGTCGACTGTGAACGTGATACAGAGCCGTAGGACTTGCCACGAGAAGCCGATGGGAGAGGGGGCTCAGCGGCGGCCGAGACTGCTGTAGTCATGATGTCTCTGTGGGCTGTCGATTGAGACGGCGGAAATATCGATGAAGAGCGGTCGGCGGATGGATAGCGGAGACGATGCGAGTGCAACTATATTAGATGTGGGAATCAAAGTGAATAGAAGAGTGAAGAATATGAGATGGTCGAGGTGTGTTGGGCTGGGGAGCAAACACCAACAGGCCAAGTCGAATCAAAATACAGGCGCAATGCGGTGGAGGTTATGACCGGGACCCCAACCAATTGTGTGTCCCTCTGTCAGACGTAGCGGATGGTGAGCTTGATTAGAAGTAGCTGGGCGGGTGATAATGGCGACGCCACGGTGTCGTTGTAGGTGTCGTTTAACCACTGATTTTTTGAGGGGGGTTGAGTGATTGTTGTTTCTGGGAGAAGTGGTCGATGTAGTGATGCCCAGTACTCAAAGTTCAGTACCCAGTGCTCTTTCCCGTTTTGCCGGTTGTCCCCTTTTCTGTTTCCAATTGAGGCTGGGCCGTGGCTGCCCAAACTAGAAGCTAGTTGGTTGTGACAAAAGGGGATGGGACAGGATAAGGAATAAGGAAGGAGCAAAGGTGAGGTAGAGGGTAGGAGGAGTGAAGAAAAAGAAAAAAGGTAATTTACGAAGCAGAAAGAGAAAACAGAAGGCACGACTATAACAAAAACCAAAGGCAGAAGGAAGGAGGGGCCGATGCAGGTGCAGGTGTGTGACTGTAGTTGCAGTTGACTTTGGAATGGAGGAGGCGGGAAAGAACAAAGATTACGGGAAGGGAAAGACCAACTCAAACGACAATCAGGAATGGCAGGCACAAGAAGCAGCACTGGGGGGACTGGAATGCCAGCTGTATTCTAGAAGTGGGCCTACTGAACTGGGCGACTCGTCAGTGCCTGCGCTGAATTGGCTGTCTAGGTGTGTTCCTGGTGGTGGGCCTAGGCTGGAGAAGCTGTTGCTAGATCCGGCGGACAGGAAGAAGGACGCTAACTAGGGGATGAACTGGAGACGGTGGATTAGAACGGTAGAATAATACAAATTTAGAGGACTTTGAGGCTAGGAGGGCGTAGGAGAGCCTAAACAGCCAGCACCGTGGGCAAAGCTCTGTCATTTTTAGTTGGACATAGACACATGCGACGTATGACAGGAAACACACGAGTATCGGAATTGGATTTAAGGACAGTGAGCTGAATAATATATGTTTGTTTTGTTTTTATAAAAGGAAGACAGAGATAAAAGGAATAAAGCCCGAAATATAGGGAATACGAGCTGGTGTGGTGAAGTGTGCTTAGGTAATCGATACAAGTGACTTGTAAAAATAGAAACAATTAGTACGGAGAATACAGAAGGTGCGGTGGCCAACTGTAGTTGCTCAAGTCGACGGTCGAAGATGGCAAGGCTAGATTTTACAAGGAGAGCTACGGGGTCGAAAGCCGACAGATGGGCACTGAGCATAGCAGGATATCGATAATAGGCAAAGGCGCAGATGATCGAAATCCTTAGTGGGAGTTAGCAGCAACGGGGCCGCATAGCGAGAGCGATGCCCTTGAAGTAAAGACGCGAAAAACGAGATAGAAAGACGATGTAGATAGTTGATCACGGTGATGCAAAGAGTAAAAGATTTAGCATAGGCAAAGAGTGCACAGGGTGATAACAGGGGCTACTGGGACAACAGGAACAAGAGTCAAAAGACGAAGGATGGCTCCCTCACATGACGATGCGCTGGCCCACGGGCGTTGCTTGGTATCAAAAACTAGCCTGGTAGGCCTGGCCAACGTCCAGAATGCAAGGTACTTCCAGTGACCAGTGAGCAGATACAAGTAGATGAGGGGCACGAAAGGCCCAAGACGTTATCTTGCGAGGTTCAAGAAACGTTAAGCGAAAGAAGAAGTCAATACGGCACATAACGAGCGAGGGGGGTCGTCATCCAATATGTGCTCGGCGTCCATCACAACAACTCGAAGAGTGTCTGTTGACAGTCCTTTGTCGCGTATGTACTGTTTTATTATCTGTTTTCTCGTTCTTCTCACTCGTCTCATTCTTCTGATGGTGTTGTCTTTCCAAGATATAAGCAGAATCGTGATAATGCCCCAGAGTACGCAAGTCATCGGCGATGAACTCAGTTCCTGATACTCGCCAATAGACTGTGTCTTTGACTATGGAGACACTGCTCTGGCCGTTTTCTATCTTGTCGCAGACTAGATTAGAATGGATTTATTCCTCTGCTCCTTAGACTTATCTTTAGAACTTGCCCGTTCACTGTCCCGCGGCTCTCAACACACTTCCCACCTATTCCTCCGCCAGAGGTGGCCTGCAATGCCGAAATGACTGTGTTGCGGAGCACAAGTCACGAATCACGAATCGCACATCGCACAACACAAATTAACTTGTGCAGAGTAAGCCTCGACTTGTGTCATGTCTATGTTTGCCATCTGTCAAAACGGTAGTCTAAATGGAAAGGCTGGTTGCATGCTCTACATTATCTCGCAGTCCGTACACAACACCTGCAACCGTGCAGCAGGCGAGTGTCACAGCAGATGCTGGGGCCGTCCAAGTCTGGTTCACTGGGTTTTTAAAGATATGATTACGCATACTGGTACATGGGAATATAACGCTCAGCGTAGGATCGCCCCTGCAGGATTTGGGCATACTTCCTCTCGGCTTCTCTGGCTCAGTGATATCATCGCCATCTTTGACCTGGTCAGGCACACGCGTTGTCCACCATGACGAATGGCGCAGTAGACCACCTTGTTGCTTGGCTCTCCTTGGCCAGCTGCCTGGTCGGTCTTGTCGAGGATATGATGTTGTCGTCTATCCTTGGTTTTGCCACTACTCCTCCCCTCCTGTGCATCACACTCCAAGAGAGAAATAGTGAGAAAAGAATGGAGCCCGCAAGACAGTAATACAGCATTGCGCATCCGGCGTCTCTGTCTCTTCAAAAGGCAATGTTCTAGATCCCTTCCCTACTGTTTCGTGCCCTGGACGTTAACTCGTGATACACGTGATTTGAAATCTACGGCTTCTCAATCCTTCTGGAGTCTTGCCGTTTTCTATCATTCTTCAAGGCCACTGGAATGCTCTTTCCTGAAATTCGTAAAGTGCATTCCAGTTGTCAGACTCGCAGGCTATCACAGTTGTTCTTGCCATTCCCGGAGTGATCAGGCAATACGCCAAGCACTGGTACTTATGTTGCACACTGTCTCTAACCGTGGCGGTTTGCGCATCCGAGCCCCACCTACCAAATTTGCCGTGGAGTCGCGGGTGAAGCTAACATCCAAAGCTTGACGTCCTCTGATGCTTCGTATTTGCTTTGTCCCATACCGAATCTCAGGCTGCCGACGCATCTACAACACGACAGCCAGCGACCGACTACCAACTATCGACTGCTTATCTTGCCCCAAAGTCATAACCACGTTTATACGACGCGTGCCCGACACCAGATTCTGGCGGATCCGACTGCCTCTGACTACATACACACAGATTCGCTTCGTGCCGACCACCCCCCCTCAAATCGACATGTCAACAACACGTACATAATGTCCAAGAGGTCGCGCGCACTCTACGAGGCAGACCTACAAGCGCAGCAGTCTCCCTTTGTCTCTTTTGGAACTCCATTGCCACCTCTCGACCCCTCTGTACGCGATGATGGGTCCTTTGTCCCCGTCTGGAAGCAGGAGGTGAAAGACGAAAAGGGCCGCCGCCGGCTGCATGGTGCATTCACTGGCGGCTGGAGTGCTGGCTACTATAACACTGTAGGCTCCAAGGAAGGATGGACGCCCTCAACGTTTGTCTCGTCGCGTACAAACCGGCACAAGGACAACGTCAATGCTGCTGACACCGTCCAAGCCCGTCCAGAAGACTACATGGACGACGAGGATCTGGCCGACGCTGAAGAATCACGGAAACTCCAGACATCACATTCGTTTGCCGGCCTTGGTCTTACGGGTGATGATGCCTTGCGGCCTAGTGGTAATAATGGTGCCCTGGCTGGTCTGTTCCGGACAACTGGAGAGACCATGGGCACACGGCTGCTGAAGAAGATGGGCTGGAAAGAGGGCCAGGGTATCGGTCCCAAGGTTCGCCGTACTGCCCGTCTAGATGTCGGGCGCTCCGAGGACAAGACGGGAACATTCTTATTTGCCCCAGAGCGTGTCGTCATGGTCAGTCTTGTCAAGAAATCTGACCGCAAGGGCCTTGGGTTTGAGGGCGAGACCAAGCTATCAGCACATTCCGCCGCCGACGATGACAACGATGAGAGCAATGATGCGGACGATGATGATAGCGGTATTACGCGTGGTCTTCTAGGCCGTCCAGCTCTCGATTCTAGAAGAAAAAAGGGCAAGACGGCTCGCAGTGGAGGCATTGGTGTCGGTATCTTAAATGACACGGGCTCCGATGACGAAGATCCCTACGATATGGGCCCGCGCATATCATTCAACCGCATCATTGGTGGCGATAAAAAGAAAAAGAAAGCCAAGGCAGTGATCCTAGATGGTGCTGGCATCAGCGCCGATAGCGCAGCAGGTAGCGGTGCTGGTGCCCGGTCAAAGCTAGTATTTTCGGCATCAAAATCATCTACTCTCGGCAAGAGTTTAGGCAATAGTGCTCGTCTCTGCAACGACGGCAGGCCCCCTTTGAGCGGTTTTATCCTAGGTAGAAAGGCTGACTCTCTTACATCAAATATCAACGGGTCCGGCAAGTATCCTCCACCAACCATTCCGCCAGGATGGAAGTCTACAAAGACAATGCGCGGCGGAGCTGGCGGGGCCAAGACGGCTGATGGCAGCTTTGTTTCCACGGCCGATGCTGCTAAGGTGTCCAAGCTGGACCCCAAGTCACGCGCCGCCGTGCTTGGCGAAGCTCAACTTCCCGGCAAGTCCGTGTTTGACTTTTTGTCCCCAGAGGCGAGAGCGCGGATTGCTTCTGCAACAGGGCGATCCGATCTGCCAGAAGCGCGCAGCGAAATACCGGCTGCATACGCACTGACGCCTCAAGAAAAGCGCGACCAGCTGCTGCAAGCAGTCCCGTCTTTGGACAAAGCTACTGCCGTAGCCGCAATCACCCGTGGTGCTCGTGGCGGCGGCCCTTACCAAGATAACGAAGGCAAGCGGTCGCGGTACCGGGCATACCTTGAGTTCCAGGCAGGCATAGCCGCCAGTCTTCCACCGAAGCCGACAGGTGTCAGTGATGATGACTGGCTGCGCGAGTTCTACGAGTTTTCCAACTGTGCACGGATATTCAAGCCCATGTCTGGTCCAATGGCATCGCGGTTTACCACCTCAACGAGCCAGCCATCAATCAATGCCTCTAATGGAAAAGGATCTGGTGCCGACAAGACGAACCTCGTGACGCGGCCAGCGCAAAAGCCACAAGACCCGGCAGAAGAAGCAGCCAAAATGGGCATGTACGGGCCATTGACACGCACGGTTGCCGATTTCTTCCCAACAAGGCTGCTATGCAAGCGAATGGGCGTGCAGATGCCCGACCTTGCAAGGCCAGGTGCCGATTCAGATGCACGTCGCGATGGAGGGCAATCGTGGTCTTTTAGTAGACAAGCTTACGGTGACACAAGCGCAAGTGCAAATTCAGCATCGGGAAATGCCAGTCCCCGCGACCCTACAGCACCGGCTCCTCCGGCCGCTACTGACACAGACACAACGGTGATCCAGGCCGGTCGCAACGATGCCCTCGAGGGCCAACGGGCGAGCGAGGACGTGTTCCGCGCAGTCTTTGGCGACAGCGACGACGACGACGACGACGATTGATATATATATATATAGGGGAAAATACAATAATCACATTCTTATGCTTTTGTAGTATTAGAAACCTGGCAAGTGACTATAAAGCTGCATTGTATTACCCAGTATCTTGTTCATGTCGTGGTGCGGTGGTATTGGTTGCATACACTATGAGAGAAAGCAGAGAAGATCAAGCTTATTGGGCTCTGTACTGTGATTGGCTGAGCCCCGCAAGAGGTGAACTACGGGCGCCTAATGGGTGCTTCCATCCCTTAAAATGTGGGCGCTTAAAATGGAGTTGCAGAACAGCAGTTAGTAGCAATTGACAGCAGTTAACAGAAGTTGTATAGCGGTTGACAGCCGGCAGGGACAGATGTAGTAAGATATGTCATGACATAGAGTAGCCCGTAGCTCTGATTGCAAATACCCGTAAGTAAGGAAAGAACGAGCAAAAACTGGACTCATTTCCTATCCCATTTCAATTTCACCTGCGTCGTTGACTGGGCCGCCCCTTCCCTCTCAGCACATTGTATCGTGCGCTTTATTAGTGGGTCCGTCAATTGCGCTTTCCTCGAATCGTCCTCGCTCTCCTTCCCGTTCTCCTCCTCTTGCTCCTTCCTCCCCTGTATTGATTAGAACAACCGTAGTAGTCAAGTCCAAGCCGCCAGCCGCCCCAAAACGCAATCTCACCAAAACGCCTAAACATCGACGCTGTCTCCTCTTCTCCTCTTCTCTTCTTTCATCTCCCCTGTCTTCTTGCTCGACTTTCCAATTCACTCACAAAGTATTTCCCATCTCCCTGCTTGCGTTCACACACAAGTCTCGTCTTTTGTGTCGCTAGTGGATTTTCAGTGTCTGCCGTCCCTATTGCTTTTTGCCGCTTGTTGTTGCCGACTTTCTCGACTTTCTCGTCGTGTCTTTCGTCTATCCAGCATATCATATCTTCCAAGTCTCCCGACTCTGGCATCTGCTCGTCAACTTGTTTACCCATCGACTCTCAATGACCGTGTAAACTCGTCGTCTACAAGCGCCATTTTTCTCTAGGAATATCGCAGTCGTCTTTGCACGCTGCCCATCGCCACATTTCCCCATCTTCACGCCAAACCATCACCGTGTCTGACTCCCAGATCCCCAGCGCTACCCCCGGGCCGTCGTTGTTGCCAGCTACATCAGCTACTACAGATACTCCGTATCCCGCCATTGTGCTTCTAGACGAATCCAACAAGAAGGTTGTCTCAGTGAACCGTGAACTATCCAAGCTGTCCGCCAACGAGGCCACAGTCACCCCCCTAGGACAAGGAGAAGCTTCTTCGTCCTCGGTCGCGACCCCCGACTACGAAAAAGAGCACGAGCAAGAACAAGAACGAGAGGAACTCGACCTGTCGCCACCCCAGTACCCCGTGACCGGCACCAGTCACCAACAGCAGGTGGAAGCAGACCAGCTTGACCAGGATTACGATCACGACGCAGGAGACGCGCAAGACTCGGCTGATTATCAGTACCCGGACTCGTCGTCGTTGTCATCGCTTCTACCCACTCGGCCAACACATCCGCCCTCGTTCAACTCGCTCTTTCATTCGTCCGCTGCAGCACCGGCCTACGTCCAGTCTACCCCTGGACCCAGCACTCAACCCAGTACAGGTAGTCTAGCCGAATACCAGGCCTTCTACCCACCGCCCGAGGCTTCATCTTCGGCTGTCATTTTCCAAGAAGAGACCAAACGCGCTCTTCCAGTCGACCCCAAGCGCAACGGCGAAAGCAGCAAGGACGAAGACTCCGAGCCGCCACCGGCATACGAGGAGGGATCCAGTCCCCTCCTATCTTTCTCATATCTAATGGCAGCCGCCGGAGGTGCCGCGAGCATCATCACGCAGGTCCAGCAGGGAGGACCCCCTATCCAGAACATTAGCAGCGATGTTGGTCTCGATGAGACCATTGCAATGGACTTGAGGTACGTTTGCGTCTACCCACTTGCTATCCGAATGATCTAATATGATTGACTAAAATACTAATAATAACAACAGAGGCACCCGTTTTGTCCTGTCTAGAGACGAGCTGCTTACTCTTCCTGAGTTTGTCCTGCTGTCGCTGTTCCCCAACGGTCTCTTCCCCGAGGGACACATGGGCGGCTTCAGCGACGGCGATGCTATTCAGGTCGACTATGACCCAGCTTCTCTGCAGTACATGCTGGACTTTTTCCGTGGTGTTGCACAGTCTATTCCAACCGACACATCGCCCAGTGCCTCGCAAGACGGCGATAGTATTGACCCTTTGAACAAGGACGACTCGTCCAAGCGCGCCGGCATTATTGTTCTGCGCGAAGACCTCGACTTCTACGTCATCCCGCCAAAGACTGGCATGCAGATTGAGGAGGTGTTGGAGGTCAAGCGCGCAGCTGCCCGTGCTCTCCTGCACCAGGGTGGTATCTTTTCTGGCCTCAAGCGTAGCGACGAGCCCGGCACCACAGAGGCACATCTGATTGAGATGCTGACAGCAGGGTGAGTCCAACACGTACTATTTGGATGTATCTAATAGGAATATATGCTAACGAAATACAGTGGCTTTGATCACGAGGACGCCTGGGGCCACCGCGCCGGAGAGCCAAACAAGGCCGTCATCTGCAGTCTGGCGCTGGCGCGGCTGCGGTCCGACATTCGCGGCAACGAGATGAGCAGCAACGCCGTCGGCATGGCCCAGAAGCTGCTGCTGTTCTGGCGCAAGCCCGCTCGGCGGTGCTGGTGGGAGGGTGTCGAGCTGAACCACGTCGAGGGTGTTCAAGGCCCATTAAAGGTCTGGATCCGGCGAGTGTGGACTCTTGAGATGAGCGTCATTGGCGTGCGGTAAACGGTAGAGCATAAAGCAGTAGACTGTCTTTTATCTTACCTTCTGCCCATCTCATCTCCACTCCAGCTCTGCTTGGCGACCATCTTATACCTCAGATGCACCACCATGCAACAAGAAAAGAGAATATGGAGAGCGTTCCGTCTTGTTTTCATCCCCTTCATTGCCACATCTCTCGTTTCTCTCGTTTCTCTTCTCCTTTCTGCCTTTTTGTAATACCCCTATCTCTCTTTTTTTGGTTGTCTCTGCTTCTTCCCAGTGCGTTTTTTCTTCGCTTTTCGTTTCTCGCTTCTCGCCGCACTGTTTCTCCCCGCCAGAGCCGGCTCACCAGCCATTTTATTACTGTCTCGGTATAACCACCTAGAAGATCTTTGCTCTTCTTGTTTCTTATCTTATTATATGGCTTTTTCATCTTTTTTGTTTTCTCGTTCCTAAGAATGCTCCCTTTTTTCAGGCAAAATTTCGGGCGCATCTATCAAGTTCTTGGAGCCTCTTTCAACCTACACCTAGCACAGCTCTATCATTTCTTTTGTCCGTCCATATATCGAGTCGTATTTTGTTGCCCGTTGGCCATTATCATACCTTATCTACTATACTGTCTCTACTTCTTTTGCATTGCGGGCATGTATCCCTAATTTCGTTTCTCTTGGATTTTACACGTTCAGGCAAAGTCGTTCTCACAATACTAAATCAAAATCACTCTCAAAAGCACAATAGCAAGGCTCGACGTCTCAACTGATATTAGTCAGTCATTATTCACTAACAGCAGTATAAAGCTCACGGATTTGCCGAGATTACCATCAACACAACCATCTCAGTCGTAGCTAACCGTTGACTTTAGCGACTGACTTTAAGTACACGTCCGCAAGCTTGACCTTTTCTCATAAGCACGCATCTCACTGGTGATCAACACACCACACTATCATTACTACGATATCGCCGGCACCTTTTACAAAAACGGCGTGTCTGTCTGTTTTGACGCCGCCCTAGATTCCTCCCATCGTAGGCTCAGGGTGGGCCGCACAGCTTGTCGTTATCGGCTTTGATACGCCTCCTTTAATCCTCTTCGATTATACAGATGATCTGCTTGTGGTAGAGTCATGTAGGCGGTATCCACCACATCACTTTCGAAGACCGCAGTGGTGTACTTGTAGCCCTATTATAGCTCGGCTAGCGCAGTGGATGCCGGCGCCCAGCAGACACTCATCGCCGGGATGATCACCGCTCATATCCGGGGACCGGCCTGGAAACTTGCTTGTCTCACGCGGCAGCAATGGCAAATACGGCCTAGAAACTATCAACATTGCCAATAGGGCTCGCAGAGACGCCAGTCACCAACTTTCTGTATGTAGAGAACTCACTCTACAATCTGGTCCGTAATAGCACCGATGTTTACACCAACAACCCAGGTGACGAGCTCAATTACCACAGTCTCGGTGCAGACTTTGGGTATCCCAGCTGCTTTGCCCCCTAGGTAACAAACGGCATTCCCGGTATTAGCAGCATGATAGTAAGTAGCCGGTTTGTGACAGGAACTGGCGGCACTGCTTAGATATGCATGGAAATGAATTGCAATCATATTTAACTCCTTAGGGAAACGAAAAAAAAAAAAAAAAATTTGTTTTCAAGAAATGGAAGCTATGTTTCGATTAACTATAATAAAATAAAAAGGACTCATACCTACTTTAAACAAATTACAAAAAAAGGGTTTAAAAAACACACAAGCTCTTATGGAATTGACGTGTACAATGGAGGCTTTTATAAACAAAAACAAAAGAGACTGATCAATATGTCAAGCAAAGCATCATATTATACGGCTAACGTAAAGCAAACAGAGCAAAAAAAAGACAAAAAAACACGACGACAGGATTCTGATGAGCCTTGATCAAGACATCCGACATGGCCCGAGCCTGCTTATTGCTCACCACTGCAACCAGTCTACATGCCCATTGTGTTGACACACTCCCACTCGCCTTTGAGGTTCTCCTTCCACATCGTGATCTTGTTGTCGGATGTGCTCACAGCGAGCACATTGCCGCTCAGGCTCCAGTTGACACGCCACACAGGAGTGGCAAATTCGAGCACCTTGCTGGTCCAGCCACCGTTGGCAGCTGGTGCCTGCGAGTCTGCTGTCCAGATGCGCACCGTCTTGTCCTGGCTTGCACTTGCAATATAGCTCTTCTGCAGCACAGTCGGGCTCCAGGCGACGTCGCGTACCCAGTCGGAGTGGCCCGCCAGCGTTGCCTGCTCTTCGCTGCCCTCGGGCACATACGTGTTGGAGGCCGCGTCCCAGGTCCAGATGCGCAGCAGGTTGTCGCTGCCGCCTGTGACGAAGCGGCGGTTGTTGGACGAGCTCGGCGAAGGGTTGCTGGAGATCAAGCTGCCGGCAGACGTTGCTGGTGCCCAGGAGACGCTGTTGACGCCGAGGCCGTGTGCTGGGAAGATCTTGTTCTCCCAGTTGTTGTCCTTGAACTCGAGAACGCTGACGGAGCCGTCCGAGGATGCGCAAGCGAGCAGGCAGCCGGCCTCGTGCGGCGCCCAGGAGACGAGGTTGACGGAGGCCTTGTGGAGGGCAAAGTCGAAGAGGCGCTGCCAGACACCGGCCTGTTCGCGCCAGATAAAGATCTTGCCGTCGTAGCTAGAGGAAGCGAGAATGCTGCCGTACTTGGGGTGAGCCCAGGAGATAGACCAGACGGCGGCTTCGTGGCTAGTTTTGTTAGCATGATGTGATGACGAGCAGAAACTTTGGGGGAGGTCAGAGAACATACCCCTTTAAAGTCTCTAGTAATCTTTGCGTTTCGCCCTCAATCTCAAAGATCTTGATTTTGCGGTCGGAAGAGCAGGTGGCCATGCGGCGGCCGTAGTAGTCGAGGGCAACATCGTGCTGTAGTCGGGTGTTAGTAGGGATATGAGGAGGGGCAGCCGAGAGCTGGTCGAGGTAGGAATGGCACAGAGGGACATACAATCATGCCATCATGGCTGCTGTTGGCTGGTGCTCTTGTTGCTGCCTGTGTGAGGTTAGCTATGACCGAACTATGGCTGATGCTAAGCGAGATTATGCCTGTCGAGGTCATCAAGGCCATTGAGGCGGGGGTTCTATCGTTATTCGAGTATCAGAGGCGAGACGAACCATTGTGAATATCAAGAAAGTGCGGAGAAGGACGGAGAGTCGAGATGGACGAAAAAAAGCTCAACAGGGGCTGTCGGCCGAGGACAGGTCGTCGTAGTTGGCGATGGTGCCGTCTCGAGGATCGCAAACGAAGGGATGCGACACAGGGGGTGGATAGCTTCAGTACGGGAAAGGAAAGCGGTAAACAAAGGAAAGAGAAAGCTATGGAGAGGCGGTATGAGGCCGTGGATATGCAAGAGAGGTGAGGTGTGTGTGTGTGTGTGTGTGTGTGTATGTATTGCGGTGGCAGATCGAGTCGTCGTGAATGTCGAGTGTCTATCTACTGTCTAAGCAAAAACGTTGACGTTGCCTTGCCTGGTTGATGCTTGGTTCTTGGTGCTATTGCTGGTGCCCCCCTTTGCTGTCCTTTCCTCATACCTCTAAATCTGTCCCAATGGGCAGGAGCAATTGGCTCCACCTGCCTCCTGCTCCTGCCTTTTGTATTGTAAACGCTAATTACGCTAACGCTACTTGCACTGTTGTTAGTGCGGCGCAGAGGAAACGGAAGGTGGTAAGGACAAATACAAATTCCGGTGAGGACCCGTACAAATAGCCAAAACGGAGCGAATAGTAATGGGACCGAAACGGTGGCTGGAAGGACCCACCTATATCAAGTGGCTCTGCGCAGACCGTTTCGGCACTGTGCAATTCACGCCATAGAAAGTTCGGTGGCGTATTGCGAGCCATTATGTAAGTATTCGAGGTATTGTGGTTTGGCTGTCACAAGCTCGAGTGCAAGGGGACGGCAATGGCGAAAAGCGGGTCACACAGTTTATAAGCCGACGAGTCACGACTGATTACCCCCGGTTGTTCCAGCCATTTTCAAGCCAGGTCAACCTCACCTCAACGTCACTTGCATTCTCATATGCGCATCACATTTGCTTCAGACGTCTTGAGTGTTCTTTAGCCTCTTGACAACAGCAAGCATCAATAGGATCTACAGACAACGACACGTAAGGGAGTCCCCTTTGTTTGCTATCATCAGCCTTGCCCCGCTCAATAATGGCCTCGCGCACATTATCCACGTCCCTTCACCTCGGCCGGTAGAGCCCGCATCGTCAGCATCACCTACTAGATTATCGGTTGCCTGTTACACAAACAGAGGTGTACGCATTTGCAAACCAAACTCATTGATCCTATTGAGCCTTTTGAGCCTGTTGAGCCTGTTGAGCCCGGTGTCGCAATATCTAGAGGCATCAACATCGACGACCCGAATTTGGGTATAAAAGGGCGGTTTGGTCCGCATCACTTTTCCGAGCCTGGTTTTTTTTTAAACTATTCTTTATCGCCGCTTCAGTATTATCTTCGCCACCTAGTCTCACAGCTTTAGTGCTTTACAACTCAACAGCTTCACACTTTGTGCTTTATAGCGCTTTATAGCTTTCAAGCCTTCCACCCCTTTTCTACACGATCACCTTCCGCGCTATTGTCAAAATGTCTGACAACCTCTGTGGCCCTTCCAATGCCCTCAAAAGCCTCGGCGATCACGTCGACCGCGATCGCTCCATCCACCAAGACCGCGCTGGCGCTGGTCAGGCTGGATCATCGGTATGTCTCCCCCCCCCCTGGGTCCTCCTCCCCAAACAAACTTTCTCTCCATTTCCTTGCTCTTATAACGATACTAATTTTCAAGAACTTCCGGTCAGCTCCTAACGTGAACCCCAACGTAGAGGCCGACTACCAGGCCTTTCTTAACCGTGGTCTGGCGCCTCTGTCGCTGATGCCCATGGATCATGACCCCCGGGCATTTATAGAGCCTGGTGCGCCTGCTCACCAACAACATCTTCGTGGCATGCATGGTCCAGGAATTCATGGCCCTCGAGGGCCCCAGGGAATTCATGGCTCTGGCGCTGGCCCTGCCCAGCACAGCCAGTGGGCTGCCGAGTTCGCGGCCAACTCTGCTGGTGCTGGTGCTGGTGCTGGTGCTGGTGCTGTTGCCGGTCCTGCTTACGCAGCTTCTGCGCGTGCCCCGTTGTCGGGCCACTTGTACAACCAGCAGCCGCTGCAGGCGGTGAACCGTCTTCAGCACTTTTCTATGGGCGTAACTCCTGGCCCTATTTATACCCCTCCTGGCTTTGCCAACCCTTCCTCCAACTTTGCCCAGGCTCCGTCCTTGATCAACCGCGGCCCTGGATTTACCTCTACTTCAACTGCTTCTACTACTACTACTACAACCACTACCGGCATGGTCGTCAACGATCCAAGCGCTCCTAGCGGCGTTGGTAACCTCACGGAAGCCCAACTTGAGGCCCGTTTTGCTGCTGCCCAGCTCGAGATGGATTTTGAAGACGAGATGAACTCGTGGATGGCCACCCATGGACCTACTGCTGCAGATGCTGTTGCTGCCGAGGAGCAGCAGATCGACGAAGAGCTCAATTACATGGCCAACGAGCTTGATGCCCAGCGCAGTGCAGAGGCCACCGCCGCCGCTGCTGCTGGCGTCGTCACCGAGACCGAGACCGATGCTGCCAGACTGAGCGCTGCAGAGACTCTCGCTGAGGAGGCAAAGCGCGTTGCTGCAGCTGAGCAAGATCGCGAGGAAGAAGAACTAGCCCGCATTGCTGGCACCATTGTAAACACGCTCAGCGCCAACCCTGATAACCGTTTCCAGGAGTCTTCATTCCTGCGTCTGATGCGTCGCATAGAGACAAGAGAAGTCACTGTGCGTGGCGACTCCCTTGTGGAGGGAGCCACCGGTCTTCCTGTTGAGGTTGTTGTCATGGACAAGGAAGCAGAGAATGCTCAGCAAAGCCAACAGAGCCAGCAGAAGCAGCAGCACCAGGGGGTTTAGTCCACCCTCCCTTCTGTGGCGACCGCTACCGGCACTGCCAGGGGACGCTCGTCGCGTATTGATCGCATCCGCACGAGCATGGCTTTGGCTTCTGCGACAGCAGCGGCAATCACCTCTGTTGCAGACACTGCGACTCGCCTAGCCAATCTGCGAAGCCTTCCCCAGCGTCGGCTTCGTGCCAAAAGATGCTTTCAGCGCCTCCAGCACACCCTGCGTTTAGCCTTGCAGTTGCAGACACTCCTGACTCTGCCCGCTACCGATGCAGGAACTGCGTCGGGCTCGACAGCCGCGGTTGACGGGCAGGTACAGTACACTCAAGGATCGGTTGACCAGACCCTTCAGGAGTGCACTGATGATGATGGTCAGATGATTGAACAGATGTTGGAGATCCTCGAAACCCATCCAGCATTCGGTCCTTGGTCCCGGCTGTAAGCAATGATTAGCCGAAAAGATAGCTTTTCAGGATGCTTATTGGCTCGCTTTGTCGCTTTTGCCGTCTTTGGCATCTCAGGCGTCTTTGGTATCTCTGCTCTTTTGATGCCTTTTATAGTTTTTTTTGTTTATGTCAGTTTTGACTGATCCCATCGAAATATCTCCGCACTGCTTTCGATTCTAGTCTACAATATAACTGTCAGTTTCAGACCATCCACACTCGTCTTAATCGCAACAATAAATATGAACCCAAACCCATTAATTTAGTGTGCTTGTAGCTTTGAATCCATAATTAATCTGAGGCGTAAACTTTGTAGCTAGAAGACACTATAGACTGTGAGCTCTAGGATGCATCGAACTGTGCCTTGCTGACCGCATACTTAGCTGGACGTTTAAGTGGATGAATGAATTCCTCAGGGAGGCGCAATTTACCCAATAGCTCCAATGTGCAATTGCCGCTTGAGTTAGATAGCTGTAGTCAGATTAAGCGAAGTCGGAGTAAGCATACATTGTTGTTTTGACATGCTGATGCTGTGATACTGCTGTTGCTGACTGTTATTGATATTAGTTCCATGATAGTAGTGCTATTGGCGATGCTAGATGTAAGCTCATAGAGCTTCTGGAAATCGATGCATGATTTTCAACTCGTGATTGGTGATTTTGACGGTGCAGCTTGAATAATTCTAACTGAGGTGGCCCTTGCTGGTATTGGAGCTGCCCCTGAAGATGCTTCTTCTCAGTCCAACCCAGAATATACCCAGAAAGCACGGTAGCTGATGCGTCAAGATGAAGCTGATGAGAATTTGTTAAAGACATAATGGCTGGGCATTTGAAAGATGGCATGGCAGTGCCTTGGGTATTTAAATGAGAATGTAGAAGTTGTTGGTGAAGATGATGGAAATGCTGATGAAGATGTTGCTAATACTGGTAAATATGATGGAGTACAGGAAGAAGAAAAGGAGAAAAACAGCAGTTGAACAAGAAGACGTAGAAGATAAAGTTTCAAAGAAGAAACCGCCGAGGGAGAGAGAAGGCAGATATATATAGCCATGAGGGCCGGGTGTAAAGGGCGAGACCACAGTCTTTATTGAGCTTAGCTATTCACGAAATGGCTTACTGTATGAATGTGTACCAGTGAATGGAAAGCAACTTGCAAAGCTCAGACTGGCAAGGTCAATGGGAGAGAGGTTGTGTTTTTATGAACTGAGTGTCATACAAGACTGGTGCAAGGCTATGCAGGAGGTGCTACTGTTGCTCTCAATGACAATACCAATACAGCTTTCATCAAAGCAGATGGGAAGAGGTAATATAGGAAGGAACGGGGAGTACGGGTGGGGGTAGACACTGTAGGATCAACAAGGAAGGGGGAAGGGGGGGTGGATGGAAACAGAGTGTGAGGAAGGTGGCAGAATAAATAAACGGAAGGGGGGGAAGGAGCTACCGACCGAGAGACTGGATAATAGCTATATCTATATATAGGTTGCCAATGAACAAAAAGAGGCGTGCCTCCCATGCAGGTGCCCCTGCTTCTTTCCCTTTCAGTGTCTGAGTGAATAACGGAGGAGGAAGGAGCAAGGATCATAGAGCAAACTGATTCATGATTCATGAGTGAAAAAGAAAAAAAAAATAGGAAGAGTGTGTGTGGGCACTGATGCTCGTGGAGGTTGGTGGCGTACGCATGGAAGGAAGCTCGGGCGGCCTTCTTCCCCCCGTTTCATCTTCATTTTTGATGGTTAAGCAAGTGCACAAATAGAACAAATAAAGCTCCAATATCACCGCTTGTAATAGAGCAATGCGGTCGCAATAGATGGAGTAAAGCATTTGTCGATTGGTCGACGTGGTGGATGCTGAATGGCGTCTGAATTGAGACCCCCTCTCTGCCCTTTTTGAATTTAGCACACACACACTCCATCTCTAGATCTTGAAAACATAAGGCAGAGTTTTGCATTGCAGTATAGAGTATTGATCAAGTACTATTCATCAACATGTGCTCGTTTTGCCGTGACTAAAGTGGTGCACAGATTGTGCATCTTAAAGAATGGGGGTCTGACCTCTTTCGGCGCCCGAATCCAACTTGTCACCTGGAGACGCCCGTCTATCATTGCACAATCTGTAAATGAGGAATATGTGTATGAGATGATGCAGAATCGATTATCAAAGAGCCCTACTTTCACTGGTAAATGGCATTTGAAGCTTTGAGGCTGTATATACTGGAAACATAAATCGTGACTTCTGTCAACGAAGAATCGCGACATCCGAAATCTTCAACAACTCAGCTCATAGGTTAACTTGAAAATACTAGACTCTCTAGATGGTCTACCTTTAGGTTGGTAGATGTTCTCCGAGGAATAAAAAGAAGATAGCACAATATTCACGTATGGTCGGCCATAATGACCAATAGAATTATCTTGTCAACTTTCCACCTCCAATATGGGTATTGCCGGACTCTGCTACTGTCTATTTGTCGCTAGCACCATATCCAGGGAACTGGAAAGGAGGAAAAGGGCAAGGTGTTGAGCGAAAGGGTGTTGGGAATCCCTTGGGATTACTGCTTGTGAAGAAATGGTTTGTAGAGTTCAGCGAGCTTGAATAGCACGGCTCCCGATCAGCTTGTTGGTAGGTATCCAGGGATTTCAGTAACAGTGACAGGGACTGTCGTCTTGCTGACGATTGGGATAACCGAGGTGATTAGGGTGATTGAAAGCTTCGGATTGACTGTGATTGTCACAGTGTGTGTCGGGATCTCGCGCTCGGAGACGGTGCTAATCGTAGTCGGAAAAATAGTCGAGGAAGAGATCGTCGTAGGGGTTGTTGTCGGATGCTCATCTGCCTTGTTAGTATGCGGTGAATCAATTGCAGTGACGAGAAAGAAAAGACAGACGAATAATGGTGGTGGTTGAAAGGACAGCAGATGATGAGGTTGAGGTTGAGGCCGAGGTCTTGCTCTCGCCCTTGAGGGTGGTTGTCACGGGAGGTGTCGTCTTGATCGGTTTCGCAGTGGAGTGTTAGCAATGGCGATGCTGCACACACTCAGCTGATTACATGCTCACGATTGCAATAGTTGTGCTCTTGACTGTCCACACGATGCTCGTCAACTTACCTCTGCCCTTGCCTTTACCCCTACCGGGCACGATCGTTGGAATTGGAAAGAGCTCATCGTCGTTGTCATCACCATCATCGCCCTCGCCACCCCAGCCTGGCCATCCCCATTGGCGGCGACTGTGGCGCATCTGACGATGGTACCTCTGGTGGTTTCACATGTGGGTTGCTTCACTCCTAGCGTCATCGTAGATAGAAAGCTGTCGCTAGGTGTCAGGTCACTTGGACGGGAAAGGAAGACACTCGGCTGAAAACAAATCCTACCGAAGAGATCGGGTTGGCAGCAGCTGGAGCAGCAAGGAAAGCAATAGCACCCGCGCTGTCAGACCAGTCAGCAAAGATAGACAATATAGGTGGATGGTAAGTGCCGGCTTTGAAGAAATACAGCAGCGCGTCGAGCAGCTTCAATTAGGAGTTGTAGATCAGCCACAATCTGGGAAACCAAAGGGAGATGCATATTGTTGAAGATATCAACGGTGTCGATGATAAAGGATGAAGTGCCTATCGACGAGCTTGGCGATGTGATGTGTATAAATCGGGCCTGAAAGAGTTAAAATGTAGCGGGGATGCAGAGGATAGTAAGCAGAGAAGGAGAGTGACGGAGAGACCAGGCCATACGCGTATTAATGCTCCTGATTATTTACCTTAAGGTCTATGTCGCCCGGCCGCTCTTTCCTCTTCTGACACATAATGGCGTGAGTCGACAGCTGCAAAGTGTATTACCTAATCAACAAAAAACTGTTATCACTCATGGCCACTACATAAACAGAGCTGGTCTCTAAAAAGACTAAACTCTGCCAAGACGGATCTCCGATGAATCAGCTATATACACGCATATAGGCACAACCAGATCTCATCTACAGTTACCAACGGGCTGCAACATGCGATTATATGCACATCTGCCCATGGAAAACACAATAATCTATTCACGACAAAGACCTTCACCATAGAGCAACATCCCGTCAGGTCTCGCACGGAAGAGGTACTCGAGGCAAACGGGAACAGCGATACAACCAAGGCAACCCGTGTCTATGTTTAGATCTTGGATGGGTACCCGAGAAACAAAGGCTGTACTCGGAAGGGTACTTGATGATAACTCGATGCAAGGTCAGATTCAAGACATGTCACTTTAAGGACTCGAACGATTCAAGAATGCAACGTTGATAGTATTGCAAAGACGGAAAGTAAAGGAACAAAATAGCAAATGAACGCCATGAATGCAACACGCAATCTGCATGCTTTCATGCTTCGTAACACTAACACAACAGAGACCGAATAGTGACAAATGAAATGGAGGCAGGGGGATATATACAAGATCAGGTAAACAAAAGAAGCAAAGGCAAGTAAAACAAATGATCATGCAAGACGCAATGCTAATATAACAAAGGAAATATAGAACAATGAGGGAAATGTGTTGGTACAGAAAGAAAGGACAAAAGACAAAAGACAAAAAGACAAGACTCAGTCACCCGGCCCTAGGCAGAAACACTTCTAATGACTGCTCAGTCGGGACTTGAACCAAGTGCTCATCTTCTTCCATTTACCCTGCCCATGGCCGCGATCCAGATCCTGGCCTGTTCGCTGATGTGGCAGTGGTGAGTGTTGCTGCTGGTGCTGCAGGTGCAACTGCTGGTGCAGCTGCATTAACTGCTGCTGCTCTTGTTCTCTTGATAGACCGTGATGTCCTTCAACAGAATCGAACCCGCGAATATTGGACGCAGCCGCATATGTATACGGACTGCCGCCGAGAGTGGCTCTCGACTCGGACGGCGATGCGAGCGGCTTGGTGATGTAGTATGCCGATACAACTGCACGGCCATTGCGCGAGGGCTTCAGGTCTGATGACGCTGTTTTTGGCAGGCGCAGCGAATTAGACCGCGAGATGGTGTTGACATTCGGCTCTTCTTCGGGTGTGGCGGGAGCATGCGGCGGCGATGGCGAGTGGTGTAGCTTCGACGACACCATGGACGAGAACTCGCCGCTGAGACGCGAGAACGCCCGGCTGCGGCGCTTGGGGGTCATGGTGCTCACCACGGGGCCTGGCCGTTCAGAATCGCTCGTGTCAGACAGCTGCTGTAGCTGCTTCTGGCGCTGGACATATGCTGCTCCAGTGCTAGATGCTTTGCGCGGGAACAATGGTGTTCTTGAGCCGTCACGGTCTGTCGTGCCTGAGGCTGTGGTGGCGGCTGACAAGGCTTCGGACGTGTTGAATGTAGCTGACCGTCTGCTGTACCGCGACGATAAGCGACGGCTGCTCTTGGCATTTACATTGGCATTGTCGGTATTCTCGTTGGCCGTGACTGGCTCGCTCATTTGGCGGTCGCGAAGCTTCCGCAGGCTGCCAACAGGCGTGTTATTCGTACTGTTAGCCGTCAGGCACGGCATGCCCGACGTCTGCATCTGACCCCAGCCACACTGCAGCGATACCCAGACAGAGCTAATAGCAATAAAGTGCTTGAGCTTCTCGTCCACGGGAAGAGTGGCTCTGCCCTTGGCATTGGGAAGCATCGAAACAGCCAGCTTGGAATGTGTCGGTTCTTCAGCGTCCTCGTCGTGCGAAAGCTCGTCGTTGCTAGTGTCGGTATCGTGCGACGTCGGTGATTGCGTCCAGGCTCTAGTGGGCGGGTACCGGCTGCCCGAGGCCGGTGAGACTGTAGTATAGCGGTCAAGGATGCTAAGGGTGGCTTTGGTAAGTGTGGCCAGGATCGGGTGCCGTCTCGATTGAGGGTCAATGACGCTAAAAATAAATTTGCACTCGGGGTCGGATGTGGAGATGATGCTGTGACTGTCGTCGAGTGCAGCTGCTGGTGTGCGCTTGGCAGTCAGTCGACGGACCCAGCGGGCAATGGTATTGTTTCCGTGCTCGTCAGTGCACGTAAACTCAAACGAGCCATTAGGCAGGGCCGTCGTCGTCCAGACCATGCCGTCCTGGAGCACAATTTCGGAGTGGTCGCCCCGGCGTAGTGGGCTGAAGACGGCCAGCAATGATCGGTGCTCGAAGCTGTCGTCATCACCTTCACTTTCCGAGCCCACAGTTGCCCGACTATAGTTGTCGCTCTGGACAAGAATGGTGTCGTGCAGGCCGAGCTCGCCGTTTATGCCAAACAGGCGAGGAAAGCACTTGGAGAAACGGGGTGCTGTAACATTGCCAACAAGAAGAGAGGACGGGTAGACATCAATAACGGGAAGAGGGCGGGCGTCAAGCGATATCTTTTGCAGCTGCATGAGCAGTGTTGGGCGAATTCGGTTCAAGAGAGGCTTCCTGCGGGACAGCTTAGGGGCTGGATGGGCGAATATATATGTTGTGCTCTTACGGGGCGTACGTAGGCGGCGGCCGGGCCTAGAAGAGGCAGCAGAGCTCGGAGGGTGCTCGCTTACGTAGCTGGCCTCCGAAGCTGATACTGAAGCTTCATCTTCGCTCATGCTTGTGTAGTGGGTATGGGACAACCGCAGCTTAAGCCCAGTGGGCGTCAGTGTATGTGGTGTGGAAGCTGAAAGGGCCCGTCTGGGTAGGGCCGGGAAGGACGGTGCGTCAACCACGACAGGGTCGTGGAAGCGGACCACCGGTTCAGAGGTTGTGTACGTTGATCCAGTCTTTGAGTTTGGAGGTGCTACACCTCCTCCGGAGAGAGAGGCAGTGAGGTGGCGAGGGTTTGCACGGAGAGCACGAGCTGGGCGAAGGCCATCCGAGACGGTGGCAAGGGTGTTTGAGCGGGTGATGGAGGCCGGTGGTGATGGCGTCGAGAACGAGGAGAGGGAGGAGAAGGACGAGAAGGAATGCCGTTTAGAGGATGAGGCGGATTGTATAGTAGACGCAGTCGAAGGCGTGGATGAAGAATATGCGGTGGATGCCGGTGTTGCAGAAGATGCAAAGGCAGCCCTCAATAAGCTGTTGCGTGGACGAGGTGGAAGGGGCTGTGGTTGGTGGGCTGGGGGTTCATTTTTATTTGAATACTCGTGGCCAAGGAGGTTGGCACCGGAGTGGAGGAACATGGCGATGACATAGACTTATAAGCAGGCATGGGAGTCCGGCGGAGAGACCGACTCGCCGCCACAGGAAATAGTGTGTAGTCTGAATTTGGTAGTGTGTAGTTCTGTAATAGTCAATAGACGGAAGTGGAGGAAGGCACGAAGAAAGCACGAGAATAACCCGACACTAGGTGCTGTTGCTGTTGCTGTTGCTGTTGCTGTTGCTGCAACTGGCTGTGGGCCGTGCTAGGCATACGACAGGGCTAGTGGGAGCCGAGAGAGTCCACTGTGGACAAGAAATGCAGAAGAGGCAAGTACGAGGGGGGTGTGCAATAGAGGCGTGAAAGAGAAAGAGAAAGAGAAAGAGGAAAGAGCGGAGAGAAAGAAGGAGCGGAGAGAAAGAAGGAACGGCGGAAGGGCCCAGGGCCCAGGGCAGATGTGTGTAGTCAGCAGGCGGGCGAGAGGCAAGGCTCGGGTCCGAGGGTCATAGATGCAGAGATGCAGAGATGAGAGACGAGAACACGAGGCGACCCCAGGAGAAAGCCGAGTTAAATTCTATGCTTATAAAAGTAGGACGAGTGAGGATGTCGACTATGGATAAAGAAGACGGGAGAACAAGAGGAATGAGTAAGAAAGGGGGATATGAGGATGTGAGAGTGGTGTCTGAGAGTATTATAAAATTAACCCAAAATAAATCAAAAAGCCTAAGCATGAGCACAGTCACAGAGCGGTTGTAGCTTGTACGTAGTAGAGGACAGAGACATCTAATAGACAAATGGGATTGAGAGTTGACTGGACAGGGCGTCAAAAGCAGCAGGAGATTTCATAAGTCAAGTGAGCCGATCACTGCAAGCTGAGGGATGGCGCCGTCTGCTGTGTGGTCAGACGCGTATAGTGTATATTTTTAAATCCCATGTCTTGTCTTTTACAGATCTGCTTTGCAGAAGAAACGAGTCGAAAGGACGAAGACGGAGAGGTGACGGCAGAAGGTGGAGCTCGGACAAAGTAGAGGAGGGTAGCCTTAAAGGGGCAGACGTTTGTATTAGGTGCAGGGAAGCCAGCGGGTACCTGAGGATACACCTGTCTCAGCTGACAGTACTCTGTATAAATATTCTTGGAGAACTACTATTTCCTGCTGTTCATTTTCTTATAACAGCAAAGTCGGAGAACGTCCCGCGAAAGAACGAGATTGAAGAAGGATTAGAAAGACAGTCGTTACTCATCATGAATCAGACAAGAGAATGGAGTCGAAGAAGAAGCGAAGGGAGAACAGAAACAGGAACAGAAAATCAAAGAAAAAAAAGTCACAGCACAGCGCGTGACTGAATAAATGAATGCGAAAACGAGCAGGCTTAGGCTTTCCCTAAACAGGGATGGAAGCTGGCGGCAAGGACGCCTCTTAGTGGAGGACGTCGTCACATTTGTGGTTTGGACAACGGATGCTCGGGGTTCTATTTGAATTATTTGTATGCTTCAGATACATCAGTACACGACACAGCTTTGACCCTCTATATTACCATCACCAGCCTCTCACCGCTGCCATTGGGCTTCCGATGTGTAGCGTGCATGAGCTCGAAACATGCGTTAGTGGTGTCGCAGTGGTTCTAGTGCCATATTATCTTACTATATTACTGGCAGGCTGGCTTCAGTCTGAGTGGATGTAATGAGAGTGAGCTGAGGTCGGCCATTAGTTGTTGTATGCCAATGTGCTTACGGTGTGATACTCAGTATAGTTGGAAAAGATAGTTGTGGGAGGAGTTGCCCTATTGAGGCAGGCCCAGCACAGCGGGTCAAGGGGGGGGGAGTGCCGAGGACGTATTACGAAGTAGGACATAGATAGGCACGGTAGGGCAGGAATGATCGTCCAGGGATAGCTGGAGGGAAGCGTCAGATGATGTCAACAAAGAGGTAAGACTCCAAAAAGAAATATTAGACGAGGCAGGCGCTGTCCGGACACGAGGAGGACAAGGTATTTTGAGTAATGACAAAGATGCGCTTTAAATTCAGTAGAGAAACTTATTCCATTCTGACGTATCCCTTCTGTCAGTCTTCGATCTAAATACCTACCCCCTTTCTCTTCATTCCACAAACAATGGTCTTGTCAGCCGCGTGCTATTCGCAAACTGCGACGGAATGCGATTTGAAAGTCTAGATTGGAAGTTGCTACAGTTCCTTCAAGCCCCTCCGTACGGCGGAAGAAAGTATTTGCATCGAGCTTCAGCTGAACGCAGTAAAAAAGTAAAATAGACTACTACGGAGTAGGGATGGAGGCGAATCGCCAAGACCCCGACTATGTCATTTTGTTGGTTTTTTTTTATTCTATTTTTGCTAGTCTTTTTTCTTGATTTTTCAAGTCGAATCTGCCTTGGGCTTCTTTGTTTCTGTCGACTCTAAACAGCTTCACCCGTACCGCTGTCTTTCTGTTTGGGTAGACAAGTTACGACTATTCGGAACTGTTGCGACTGCAACTACAACGACCATCAAGATGGCGCTTGCTATGCTCTTCGTTGTGCCGTACACAAATTCTGCCCATTCTGCCCGTTGACATCTCCGACGATCAGAATAGACATTTCAGTGGAGATGCCGAGTTCGTTTTCGTAGTCTTATTAATGCCCTGAATATGTACATAGATACTATAACAAGAATGGGCAATTAAAAATGTCCCCGACAGGGAATCTGGCCAAGTGTAGGAATCTCGGGGTTTACTAATTATCGCTGGAGAATAAGAATAAGAATAAGAACTTCAATTGTCCGTCCCACTCGGCCTAGCAGCACATTGGTCACCTACCAATAGCTAGCCGACAGCATTGTGTTTAGTTCTCGTTGATCTAGATTCAAACGTGTCAGAAGACGTTTGATCTGGCATATCCGTAAACGTCCGCTGACAACAACTGTTGCAATAAGATCCATGACACTTCTCGGCCGATGCTCGTCACCGATACTTGAAAATTACTTGATACTCGACCCGTAGCACACATCACGATACATGGCATTAGCCCTGTCTAAACGGCGCGATGCGCAGAGGCGAGGATTGTACATGCCTACTCTCGGTAATTGTTTGACAGCCCTACCGGCTTTGTACAAGCTGACTTGTTTGTCCGGGAAAAAAAAAAAATGTTTTTAACAGTGGCAACATTGACACCACTAGCACCGCATTCTCGTGGTTGGATACACAACATACCCGGGCACATCCCCGTCACTGAAGATTCTCCAGATTCCCGACAGACTACGTAGCACAAGTCAGATACTGTGCGATATTGGACAGACATGATGATATGCGCCCGGAACCTGCGGATGACAACACAGGCAAGGATGTATGGATCAGTACGAGTGCGTTGTAGTATGTAGCTTGTAGTTTTAAGAACAGGCATGGTGCATGACGGAGTCGGAGATATTGCTCTGGTAAAAGGGTGTGTAATTACTCAGTAGTGTCTAGAGATATCATTTGGCGCGGCACAGATTTGCACAGCCAAGATGAGGCTACGGTGGAAGCGAGATTCTTGTAGCAGTTGGCAGGGCAGGTAGCAGCAGATGACCTCCAAGTATTTGTAGATCATTGGGACATCTACTGCGTATGTATGCGGAACGTGCGGAAGATACGCTTAATAGCTACAGGAAGAGGACGGGAGTCAAGCATCCTACAACAGCAGACGGAAATAGAAGATGAGCATCTGATGCTAGTCCAATGCACTGTCGGACACTTTTTTTTGTCTGGGCGGGACAAGAACACCCATGACTCTGCTAGCTGTCAAATGGAGTAGCAATATTAGTCAAGAAGTCCAGCGAGTCTAGCGGGCAAGACGGAACAGAACAAACCATTAAGTTTATTAGGTATCGGAAACCGAAAATTGAAAACCGAAATCTATACAATACAGTTTGCGTATTCGGAGTTTACGACAACAGTCGGTGAACGGCCGTACTCTGTGGTTCTTCGGACGAGGTTGGAAATCAACAGACAAAGAACTCCTATAAACGGAGCCTGAAAATCCAAACAAAAAAATATCGATCCGAAAACGAAGAGAGGGCTCTCAGGCAAAGCTGGTTGCTGGTTGGTTGTTGGTTACTGGGGCTCTTATTCGGGGCCATATTCAGTACTGTTAGGCCCCGAACCCCGACACCTGCCGGCCGTTATAAATTCTCTCACCTCTTTTTTGCCATTGACCGCCTGCATGTAATTATGTAATATTTCAACATCATTCTCTTTTTTACTTGGCTCTTTCTCATTTCACCATTGGATTTTCAAGAAATTCCGCAATGAGAATGTTGCTTTGAACTTTGTCTTAAAACAACGATTTCGAACATGCCAGTAACAAGTGTCAAGTGAAAACGTCAAATGTAAAACCGTTAGCACAAGTCGTCGGGATTCATGTCCGTCTCGCACCAAGCGAACTCCGTGATCTAGAAAGCTAGAAGTGTTCAAAGAGCAACACCATCTGGAAGATAGATCCGACTGGATCCGAATGCCATTCTCATTGTTGTCGCTATTGAACTTTAAATGAATATTATCGAGGTAGTCCTCAAGAATGATGAGGCAGGTGATGCTCCGCAGATGATGTGACGGAGTTGGCGAGCATGCACGCTTCCATGTTGTTGTGTTTAATTGCTTCGCCTTTTTATCTTTATGTCCTGAGTATAATTCATTCCGAGCTCCGTGGTTTTGCGAATTTTCCGGAATGGCGGAGAAGCGCAAGAAACACTCGAGTCGTTAGCCACTGCACAGCGAGTCAGTGCTGTTTCCATTGTGCGAACAAGTATTTGTTTCTTCTGCATTTGGTGTCAAACTTAAAAGATCTAGGGAATCGGCACCGCTGATGTCGTCAACGCAGCTAAGAAGGCTACTTGGCATGTAAGCGACAAGAACCGTAGGCAAACATCATCCTGCCGCCCAAAAGTAAATAATGAACATTAATAATGACCATTAAATGATGATGCAAATTGATGACGGACGCAGAAGGTTAGAAGCCTGAGCTTGCATAGCTCTGCCGCTTTCACAATGAGGTGAGACATATGGCCCGTCTCACTTGTCTCGACCTTGATTCCTTTGACAATTGACGTCAACGACACACAGTATACACACCTAGGATGTATATGCTATCTACAATATGTGTTTGGCCTTATTCGTCATTCATAAATGTGCAGACATCTCGACTTTGGAAAAGCATTGCAAAAGACACAACACAAAGACACATGGAGCAGATACAACTGTCTCAACACGGACCGCCTGGTCTTTGACCCCACGGGGCCTCCCTTGTTAGAACGATCCAAGGCGTCGAAGCTCGAACTTTAGATTCATGAGGGGCATTGACTTTGCTGCCAAAGACTTTGCTGTCCGCTGCCATTGAACTAGACGCAGCCAAGACGGTTCGAGAGGCTCATGTTTATTCGTATGCAGGTCACCAGCCGTGATCGCCAATAGGGTGTCATTGAGGGAATGCTGTCGAGGTGCATCTTTTATTTCTGTGTATTTCTGATGAAAAGAGAATGATAAAAAAATATATAATTGCATACTCTCTTGTGTATGATGCTGCAAATGCTGCTTGCCTCGAAGACACCTATTGCTCATCTAGAATGATTGCAGACTCAAGTCCGTCTTGAATGACGAGTGCGAGTTTCATGCCCAATTACACATCATCCCACGACTGCATGTACATACAATGCCGCGATCTGAGAGCCTCACACAGTCGTGATCGGCTCTCAAAGGGCTGCCAGTACTCTACATTCTAACGTTCACTGCGCAAGTTTTTTGTTTGACAGCAAGCCTATCCAGGGATCATATGATCCCAGTGCCATGTGCATCAAAACATATTATGCTCCTTCTCATCGTCAGCATCCTAGCGGATAATAATAGGCAACACACACAGCCTCAATTCGTCTATACAAACCAGATTACCCTGTGTATACTGGAGTCTTCGCTATTATATCATAGCATTTCTCTATAGAATTACTTTGTACCTCACAACACCAAGCCTCTTTATGCAAACACCATGTTGGCCATGTGGTCTCCCAATTACTCTATCTACTACACAAGCCATACATAGCTTGCCGCCGATACAACACCGCTCATGGCATACCTTTCCTTGCAACATGGCAGCCCATCCGTAGATCTTCGGTTCCATAAACGGCAGTGTGGGTGCCTTGCTATAACGGTGCGACACACCGATACAGCTTCAATAAGGCTGACTGGCCGTAGCAGTGCCCTGCCACATTACCTATTAGCTATTTTGAAAAGCTTCAAAGAATTTTCCTAGGCTATGGAGAATGAAACGGGATGCTTTTTTTCTATCTTGGCCGTTTTATTAGTGTCGGGGAAATTCAAACATGTTGACGTCTTACATCAAATCGCCAAGATCAGCCTTGAGAGCGACAAAGGCCCCAATGTCAGCTACAGTTATCTGCCGTTCAAAATCCAGGCCGCGGCGGGACTGGGCACTATGTCTGGAAGTTAATATGCATTTCATGGACGCATTGTTTTATCTCGCATGCGGTGATATCCTTGCCGCATCAACGATTAAAAAGATTGTCTATCGCTACTGGTTTGTCGCCACAGTTCGGTGCCGGGCCGGACACTCTCAATTTCCACCGTCGCCGCCTTTGAGCGCAGCGTAGCAAGGAGAGCTATGCCGTGGGCTGGGATGAGGATGCCGGCTACGAAATGGTCACGACCGGGATCTTTGGTTTGCAGAAGGCCATGTATGCTGTCAGACGATAGACGACAGACGACAGATGACATATGACAGATAGTATAGATAGTATAGATACTACAATTCATCGTATTTAGCACATAGATGATTATAGAATAGAATAATAAAGGACAGGGCAGACAGTTGAGTCGTAAGGGTGCCGTTGCCGATGGCCCACACCAGCCCTATAAATGGATACATACTACCACGTGGCAGTGTAAGTCGTTGTGACTGCCTCAAGCGGAAATCATTCTTTTAGTCTTTTTCATGATTTTGCTTCTTTGGCTTCACCGGCCATTGGCCTTGAAGCTCGTCGGAGACAGCCCCGCCGGTCGGCCGTCGCAGATTCCTCATTACACTCTGCCGGATGTACTGCGATCCAGTGCCCACCACCCGTACACTGGATGTCAGAATATGAATCCTTGGCCCTCATTTAGTAGCTGAAGAGAGGAGGTTGTGTTGTTACGCATATGAACAATGGATATGTGGAGTCATTGGCATCAAACGATTCTCTGTCCGTATCCCTCCCTGCATTGCCTCGCCGCTTGACTCCACCCCAGCTGATGCAGTATCTTTCGAGCCCCTTCCTGGCTAACGGCGTAGGCCTGGGCACAGAGTGTGCCACTCGATGCTTACACAACCCGAGTACGCGGCAGATACTCGAGTTTCAACACGTCCAGCAATGCAAATGGATGCGGGCGAAGATCAGACGGCTCCGCTACAGTCATGTCGTTGTCTATTAGAACTCGAAGCAGAGACAACTGGGCAGGCATGATTGTAGGTTCCGCATCTTCTTTTATTTCTCCTCTCGTTACAGGTGCATCGGCAGGCCGTTTAGAGAAGGATGGTGGGAACTCTGGGAATTTGGTTCCGTAATGGCTGAGCTATAGCACATCCCAGTTGCCGCCATACGGTGAGACTTGAGAAGGCTCATCGCCGGCACTGACTCTAGGGGAACGTCATATTTTTGTGTATTTAGTTTGCCATATGCAGCAGTCACTTGTCCCTTTCGAGGCTCTAAAGGTATTGTGCTGCCCATGAAGGATACGCCCCTGCCAAATGGTAGTGTATGTTGATGTGCGGCAGAATAGTTGCTGCCTTGGCTAGGCTGACTGTAGGCATGCGATGCTAAAGAGAAGAGCGTCATCTGTAACTTGATACGCACATCCCAATCAATATCATCCTCCGTAATCAGGGCCGTAGCTATGTTCTCCTCGACAATCCTCCTCGACACATTTATGTGAGCTCACCAATAGCCCCCTTTGCCCTGACGTGATATGCTTGCTTGCACTGTTTACTAGCAAGACGCGGTCTTCCATGGCACTGCTACCCCCTCCAGGGACAAATTTCAGCTTCAATCCAGTCAGACTAGCAGCCAAAGCCATGGAGTCGCTCCGGTCTTTTCGTGATGGCAGATTCTCCACAAACATATCCTGGTACTGGATTATGAAGATTGTCAGCCTACTTTGTCTGTTTGGGATCTGGCGAACAATGTATTAAAGACTTACGCCCAAGGTAGAGTTCGATGCCGTATCTCGCATGCTGTCCTGCTTCGTTTGCCGATGGCATCTTGATGCAGTTGTTACCGACGCCTTGTGCAGTCGCTCCTTGAGTGTGCCCCCCGGGCAATCCGCCTGCCTCATGATTTGATAAGTATGTTTCCGCCGTAAGAAAAGTCGATAGGTAAATCAAGTATGTAGTGAATAGCAAAACCACGACCAGGTGACCGGCGTCGAAAGGTCATTGTGCATAGTAAAACTGCATCGCTAGACTAGACAGATCTTGTCTTGGGTAAAGGTTATCATCGAAAAAGGATGTTATGTAGCCTTTTTGGATTATACTGCACGGCACGGAATTTTCTTCTGGCAAACTTCAAGTTAATGAGCACAGCCGGCTAATTATATCAAGGTGACCCCAGGGCTACGGGAACATACTCCGACAGCCGAACCATGTCCACACTGATGTTATTGCAACTACGAGCATTTGTTATTCAATTTTAAAACTCCAGAAGATGAACCATCATCCCGCCACTACTCGTCGTCCAAGCCATGTCCAGCTACCTCGAGAATCGAGCCGGCTAGTAAAACACCAACCTCATTGTTGTGCTTACCCACAATCTGGATGCCGATAGGTAGCTTTCCTTCACCACCAGATGCAGTGCCCCAGCCGCCTGGCATTGCCAGCGCGGGATGACCCGAGACATTGAAGGGGCCCGTGTTTCCAGAAACGCCCAAGTTGAAGCGGTACATATCGAGCACACCGAAATCAGGACGTTTGTGGTGTGGAGGCGCCACAGATGGTGTGACTGGCAACAGAAGCACGTCCACCTGCTCAGTCAGTGCCTTGTCATAGACTGCACGCAACTGGGCGGCATGCATCAAGGCCTTGTTGTGGTATCGCTCAGGAAACCGCTCAGCATTACCGAGATATGCCGAGCCCAAGACGGCTGTCACAACCATGGGACTGGCCAAATTGACCTTGTCGTACCAGGCCTGGTTCAGCACGGCTGGAAGCACGCCAGTCGATGTGTACCCAAGCAGATCGGGTGCTTTACTATTCAAGAAGATATCTGCAACCGATCTGCGCATGCAGGCTGTCCAGATGGAGCCTCCCATTTTGTGCAGTGGGATCGACACGTCGACGACTGTCGCGCCCAGTTGCTCGAATTTAGCAGCGGCCTTGCGCACGACATTGACAACCTGTAAATCCATTCCAGGCAGCTCCAGGGCCTCTTTGAGGACGCCCACACGCAATCCACGGCCTGCTGTGGTCGAAGACCATTCCCCTCGCTCCTTCTTGTCGGCAATTGCCTTGTCCAAAAGGTCATGGTAGGCCGGAGCATTGGCTCGCAGAGGTGTAATGGGGCTTCCGCGAGGGTCTAGCCCATCATGACCTGCAATGGCAGACAGGAGTAGAGCGGTGTCTTTCAGGGAGCCTGCCATAGGACCGGTGTGGTCTGCGATCGGGTGAAGAGCACCAATACCTGTGTACGGAACCAGGCCGTGGGTGGCCTTGAGGCCATAAACTCCGCTATAAGCAGCGGGCTGGCCTGTCAGTCCTGCACTCGGTATAAGCTGAAGAAAGGAATCATATAATGGAACATACCAGTCTGATACTTCCGCCTTGATCACCACCAATGGCAAGATCGACACCCTCGCCGAGATCGCCCAGCGGAATGCCACGCTTTTCGCGATAGGCTTTGACAAGCTTGATGGCCGTGAGGGCACCGCACCCGCTGCTACTGCCACCTGCCGAGTAGCCCGGCAGCCAGGGATTGTCGACAGGTCCTGTAGCACTTGTGTCGGATAGACCAGACATGCAGTAGTATTCGCAAGTGCCCGTGCCAGTAATGATACCGCCCGACTCGATGATGCGTGACACAATCGGTGCATCCACTGTCGGGATGGGGTATGGGGTCTTTTCAGACAGCCTGTATGGCTCGGTGCCCAGTGTCAACGGGACTCCAGCAATGGAAACGGTGTCCTTCAAAGCTACCGTTCGGCCACCAAGAATTCCGGCTGGCACGGCCTTGGGGTCTTTCAGCTCAAACTGAGGGGTTAGAATGGAGGCGTCCTACGTCGATATTTTTTCCGGTGATTTTCACACTACGTTAAACATACTTTATGACTCCAAGCATTAAGCGGGTTGTCCTTCTTCCCTGGGACATGGTACTTTCGCGAAGAAAGAGGTGCTGCACTGCATGGGCCGAGAACTGGGTCGACATACTCGGGAAGGTCCTCGATGTCGAGCACTTCGTCTTCCATTTCCCGGACAAGAGCATAGTAGTCCTCCTGGTCCTTGGGCGTCATTTCGAAGCCGAGTGAGGATATGAGAGTTTGGAACTCATCCTTTCCGAGTGTTTTCCTGTGGTACCTTTGTCAGCTCCATGTCAGCTCCATTAAGTGGCGAATCCAATGCTGTCTCGACAGCATCGTCTAGGATCTGATCTCAATGGGTGTCATACCGCTCTGCCATCTTGATGCGCGGATATGATTTGCCTGACAACTCGACGATGACCGTCTGCAACTGAGATGGACAAGTCTAAGAAGATGTACAAGTCTGCAAGGTGAGCTCTGAGAATGTTTGGCTACTGCGAGGGGTTCCGTGTCTCTAGTCTCTATTGGTGCTTATCGTTGCCTTTATACTTCGACCTAGGTAGTTCGGCTGTGTCCGACGGGCGACACCGGGCCCTCCACGAGGCATCTCTAGGCTAGTTTATGCTGGACTCTGGCAACTCTCTACTACATTGCCACGTATGAGTGTATTCTTCTACCATTCCGAGTCTTGCTTCGAGCTTGTTGTCGTCTGGATTTGAATCAATCCGAAAGTTTATTTTTGTATGTAAATGTGTCACGTGATACAACTGCAGTCGAGTCTTTCAGCCCGGCCGTGTATTACCAACACATCTCGGGTTGTCATGAATAAAAAGGCAAAATGGAATCGCATGTAAACACTCAGGTGGGCAACAGTAGCTTGTGTTTCGTCGTGTGTTACCCATGTCTCGCAGCCAGTCTCGGTACTTGACTTGTACGAGGCCTGTATGCTAGAAGACTAGGTATAATTTGCGGAGTGTTGATTGGAGGATAGGAAAGCCTGACAGCCCCACTTTGATGGCAGCTCTCCCTAATGGGGCGTAGTAGCAAGCAGCTTTACATAATCACAAGAGAATTGCTCTAAACGCCCGGTTAGCTCAATCGGTAGAGCGTGAGACTCTTAATCTCAAGGTTGCGGGTTCGACCCCCGCATCGGGCTCAAATCCTGATCCTTTCGCAAGAGAGGAACTTCGAATAATGTCAGACGGCGTTTTCAGCCAATTCTTTCTGTTCTTTGGGTGAGATGCCAGAGTGGTCTAATGGGTATGATTAGAAATCATATGGCTTCGGTCGCGTGAGTTCAAATCTCACTCTCATCGTCTTTTTTGGCGGGCATGAAGAGATAATTATGCTGGATTTTAGGGATGGTTAATTTATTTTGGTAACACTCTATTTTTTTATTCTCAAATTATTCTCGTATATTTCATGCCTCAATTCTGTGAACTCGGCGAGGTCGAGGCTATTACATAACAAACGCGCCTTCCGTTTTTGGTCGTCTTAGAAGGGTACTCCCGACGCTGCCGAACACGCCCTCAAAGAATGCAAGTAGTCCCAAACAGCAGGACAGCCAATCATGAAAATGTCAATCATGCATATTGGTATCGCAAAAATGATTGAAAGAGCTGAAACTGTTGGCAACAGATTCGCTATTCGCGCTCGCTATCGGGGCGGGATTTAAAGCCGCTCCAGCATGGAATAACAAAAAAAAAAAACAAGCTTTGGGCGGAGACGCCGGCGATGACATCGTCGAGCAGCAGCGTCATATCCAAGGCGTATATAACCAGACGCCATTCGCGATAGATTGAAAATCTACAGATTTCTGCTTTGCAATACAACCAGCAACTCTTTGCCGTCATTGAATACTTTTGACTCAAAGCTAAACTCAATTGCTCGTCGCTTCATCCCTTCCTGTCCAGCTTATCACTGAGCTCTTTTCCGCAGGCCTCTCCCCTGTACTACGGACACCTTAGCTCTCCGGAGCTTGACGTCACTGGCTGGCCGAATCACCACCTAAGACCACAAGTACCGTTTATACGCGGCCCGCATACAAGAAATACCGGAATACAAGACACCGCGGAGCTGAGTCATCTGCATTCCAGCGGCTGGGCCGTGAACGGTTCCTAGGCCACCCTATTCTTTGTTGTCCGTGTTCCTCTCACAGAGAGCTATATGAGCTATTTTGCACCTTGTTATTAACAATCTGCCACTATCATCTAGCCGTGCATCTCTCTTCCTCGACTATCTTGACATCTCTTGACATCTCGCCCGCCAATTTCGCCTTTGCCTCGCCTCGGCCTCGCTCGCACCTCGATAGACTATAGAAATCACCACTCATAATATCACAATGGCAACCTCTACACAAACACCCACCTTTACAGCGCCTGACTATGTCAAGTTCTTTGGCGCCGGTGCTCTCGCAGCCACCCTCACACATGGAGTATGTTGTAATCTAGACAGCTGCGCGGATCCAACTCGGTTCTGCGAGGAAGGACTCGGCCAGACTCTACCGAGCTCTCCAAAATGACTAAACCTACCAACCCTACCAAACCTACCGAGACTAACTATGTAGGCCGCTACTCCGATTGATGTCGTCAAGACCCGCATCCAGGTCGACGATGCTATGAAGGGCCTTAATATGGTCCAAGCCGGTCGCCGCATTGTCGCAGCTGAGGGTGCCAGTGCTCTGCTGACCGGCTTTGGCCCTACTGCCGTCGGCTACCTCGTCCAGGGCGGTGGCAAGTTTGCCGGTTACGAGTTCTTCAAGAAAAAGTTTATCGATGCATTTGGCGATATCGAAAAGGCCACACCACACCGCACTGCTATCTACCTCGGCGCCAGTGCCAGTGCCGAGTTTTTTGCTGATATTGCCCTGTGCCCGCTCGAGGCCACGCGTATTCGTCTCGTGTCCCAGCGGGGTTTTGCTTCGGGCCTGGCAACGGGCTTTATGCGTCTGGCACGCGAGGAGGGTGTACGCGGCTTCTACTCTGGCTTTGTGCCACTTCTGTTCAAGCAGATCCCTTACGCCGTTGGTCAATTCTCGGTCCACGAAGCTGCCAACGAGGTCATCTACCGCGCAATGGGCCCTGAGCGGAAAGCAAAGCTCACCCACCTGCAGTCCACGGGCGTTGAACTGACGTCGGGCATCATGGCCGGCGTGGCTGCTGCTGTCCTGTCCCACCCTGCAGATACACTGCTTTCGGCAATGAACAAGGGCGCCGGAGACAAGAGCCAGGGCGTCCTGAGCCGCATGTTTTCGCTGGCCTCTGAGTTTGGCCCCAAGCGGCTGCTGACGACTGGCCTGGGCCCGCGTGTGGTGATGACGTGCGGTCTTGTGTCCGGCCAGTTTGTCATCTATGCACAGTGCAAGGCTCTTGTGGGTGCACCGCCAGGCATCGAAATCCACAAGGAGGAGGAGCTGTAGAGCTGTAATGGGTGTATGGGGTTGTTTTTCATTTAGAAGAACTATCTTCAACTAGAGGGTTTGAACTGGGATAGAGTTATAGAGGTGTTGGATCTGGTTCGGGGTGGGTTTTGCTCTTTTTGTCCGTTCTTATCCGTTTTTTATCATTTATCTCTTGTCTGCAGCATATCACAGCCTTGAGCTAGATCTAAAGCTTGGTTCACACTTAATGTCAACATCAAATTTAAACTACTTCCTCTTATTACCGTACCAATCTCCTCATCTACGTTTGAGATGAATACTCGTGACCGTCTTGGAGATGCTGTCGCAACCTTAGTAAGAGGTATTTCCCTTCTTAAGTTTACCTAGTCACTACTTTTGAACGAGATAGTATCGTAGAAATGGCTTAATCACAGCAATGAGAAAAGTATAAAAAGAGCCCATGTCGACATGTTGATCTGCCTTTCTCCATCAGTTAAGCATCCCGAATCTCCTATGACAGAATACCAACACCTACGACATCTGCAGCCTTGCCTAATTTAACAATTTCACTTTTATCCTTAGGCTGTCTTTCAAACACTCAACACTCACAATGGGTCGCGCTGACGGCTATGATCATCTCAAGCCCCCTAAGCCTTTCGGCCCCGTCCCCCCTCCGAGGATGTAGATGACTTCCGGTAGCAAAATATTATAGGGGAGCTAGAAACAACTAATAAAAGCAGCGGGGCGCGGTCCTCGACGGGGTCTTCCGGCCACTTTAGTCGTCTCTAGTGTCTGCTGTTAGTTTTCCATACGTTAGTCAAGATCGTCACCATCAATTAGCTAATTAATAAAGCATAATTTCAAGCCAGCATCCAAATTTTGGTGACCTGTTTTATTATACCTTAAAGTATTGCCTATTTAGCGAAAATCTCAAGGCTGTATGCGTATGATATCATGTTTTGGTTATTTTTCACATATTCCGAGTTTGCCGCTGGTACCTTGGTAATGTACAGCTTTGTCCTCATCTTGGCGGCGGAGAGTAGAAGTCAGCGAATATCTATTCTTGTGATAGGACAAGAAAATATAGTCCGTAATTTTATGACTTTTTTTGTTTATTCTTTTCGGTCAAGTTTTGCTCCTACGATATATTTGAGTATGTATGGAGATGTGAGTTTGGCAGACAAAGGCTTTATACACAGTTCTGTAATTTCTTCCACAAGGTTGCTAGTGCAAGGCAATCAGATAACTATTAGCCTATCAAGCCAGTTTTCAATACATGCAACGGTACATGCAAATGATAAGAAAGAGGCAGATTCTCCCGGCTTGTGAACATAGCCGAACTTACAGCTGCTTTGGCATAGACACGTTCGCATGACGGCTCGACAATTCACAGTAATATTACAGCGTTTTTATAGGGTTTTATTGATTATGGTAAAGGTATAAATATGAACGCAACAGTGTAAAGACTCAACACTGAAGAAACACGATCCTTGCTTGTACCGCCAAGATGTTATCCACTATCAAGTTGGTTGCTTGCGGTTGCATGTCAATGCCTCCGTACACCACAGAAAGCTGGGGCGACGGAGACTATTGCTCGGGAAGTGGGTGAGCGGCGCGAAACGGAGGTAGTGAGTAGTTTCTTAGTGCTGTGGATTGTCAGCAAGTGTTTACACTATATACAAAAAGATATTCAGGGAAAACATACGCTGCAAGAGCTGCAGGCGCAGCTGCTGCAAGAGCCGGAGCAGCCAGAGGCACAAGAGGAGCAGTCACTGGGAGACATGTTAGCAGATGATACTGGATGAATAGTGTCTCTAGATATGAAAGACATACCAGGGGGCCATTTTGAAGGTTTGGTTGGGCAAAGATTGCGCGAAAAGAATTTGAGGAGTTCAAGTAGTCGGTTGAAGATTGTTGAAGAGCTGTTGATGAGGAGAAGAGAAGAGGGAAAGGAGGTGGAAGAGAGAGGAAGTCGGCCTCTTTATAGACATTTCCGTGGTTACTAGAAGCCGTGCATCCCACTCGAAAACGGGCGACAAACATGAAGTGGGTGGAAAGAACGATGGACGCATGTGTGGAGCAGCGAGAGAACATTAATTCATAAATTAGAATGATATAAATATAGTCCGAGTATTATAGCACAATATTCACGGTGGCTTCCCCGCGTGGGATAGGCGTAGGAGGTGTGTAGAAAGAAATAGATACATCGACGGAAGGAAAACTGAAAACAATACCCATCTTTTTCTCGTTTCTTCTTGTTTATGTTATTATATCCGTTGATTATCGTCTGTCCACAATGCGGATATCAGGCTACATCTTTCTTGAGCGGAAGGGGCCTATGCTTCTACAGTATGCAAAAAAAGTGCAGAGTGGACTGTCCATATTTCAGTATCGGAACTGGCACCGGTACCGTATTTGATCAATATTTTCGTAAAAATTAATACTGGAATCCCAACGCGTACTTATCCGATAACTGGTGATCTGGGTGGTCATCTGCAGCAGTACAACTGTCAAGTTGTCTTAGGCAGCTGCACACCAACTCGATACACTCGCTACCTCACTTTCACGAAAATAAAGACTAAAATCATCTGCCAAGTGGCTCCGGTACATGCATAATGTACAACTATTTACCTTGGGAGCGAGACCTAATGCAAGGAGGGGAGCTAGACGTAGGACGAGGTCATGTATTAGCCTACCAGAAGAGGGCATCAGCCCGCTCAGTGAAGGCTATTTACATTAGTATTTATGAATTAAAATCTAAGAGTAGGATATAATAGTCCAGGAAATGAAGTGGAGTGACGGGCGGATTATTGATTTCCTCTTTTTCTGGTCAATTTTCCTGTTCTTGCTATTACATTTATTGTATTGTTTTGCTTTCCCCTCTATTTCTTCTATTTACAAACTCGACAAGTAGGTACGAAGTACGTACGGGGCCCTAATCCTGCATATGCATGACCGTGCTGCAGGTTTTCAACAGCTCGCCCGACGGGAATGTAAAAATGGTCAAAGTGTACAACGAAGAGGCAATTCAAGACACCAAATGGAATAACAGATGATAAAAGATAATGGGATAATAAGAACGGAAGGGAATAGCGGAGGAGCGGCAGGACTGCCAAGACAGAGCGAGGATATGGACGCCGTGCTGCCTTGGGTGCGTACGGGTACTGCACTGATAGAAAATATACAACATTTGCTGAGATATGTCGACAGCCGAATCGTGGCAGCCGGCAAGAGGACAGGCAATCAGTAGCCAAGCAGAGGACGGCACACGGACGAGATTATCGGCATTGGGCCCGGAAACGAGATTGCGTCAGTGAAGATGGAATAGTCAACTTGTTCGTTTATTGGGTGCAAATGGTTCTTGTTTTCTGCAGGACGTAAGACACGTATAGGGGGGGCTTAGGCATCTACGTGCATGGAGTACATGTACCTACGATATCACAATATGCACAAATAACAAAGTCCAAAATACAAAATACACAATACAACACCATCGTCTTATGGTCATAGAGCACAAGTCAAAAGGTAGTGACAGAGTGACAAGTGACAAGTAGCACCGGTGATGAAGAGCTTCGGGCGCCAATGTCGGCAAGCTCTACTAAAAAGAGACAGGCGGAACTTTGCTACATCCTCATGGAGCTATGCTGGATAATCCAAGATTTATGAGTCGTGGAGGGGTATGATGAAGAGCGAAGGTGTGGGCCAGGTTCTTGAAGAAGAAAAAGGGCTTGGACGTATGCATGGGAGGCTGGGCATTGAGTACAAGCAAGACATGAAGAAGAAAAAAGATACATCCCGAGCCGATGTATATCACTTGTCCAGTTGTACATCACTTATCTACCAGTAGACCCGCGAAGCTAGCAGTAGTCAGGGTTTTTTCGGGGTAGAGGTAGGCAGCAATAAGGAAAATAAGAGGTTCAGGAATCAAGATATGAAAGACGACGGGTATTGAGGTTGTGACAGACGATATGGTGGGAATAGGTGAAGGCGTGGAGGGAGATGTCGGCAACGGAAATTAATACGTAGAGTTGGGAGTGATGAACAGTGGCAACATCGGTAGAGTAGAGCTAATATGACTCGAGATGGCCAGGGTGGTGTAAGACGGCGAGGATAAGAGAATTAGGCTATGAGGTGGATACTTTGACTATACCTGGCTACTGTATAACAACGCGAATTGTGACGGCACGTACCTCGGAAACTTTGTTCTCGTGTCATAGTCTCGTGTAACTTCTGCGTGGGGGGGGGGGGGGGGGGGGGGAAGGTACAAAGTCGAAGCAAGAGGACAAAGAAACTCGTGCGCAAAGGCCAACCTATCTAGGCCTGATGACCGAGGTCCAAAAATGGAAATTTGTTGTCTTGAAAGGGGAGTGGATGGGCTGGAGAGAATAACGCGGAGCATAATGCGGCAGAAGTGACAAGGGAAGCGAAGAAGATTGGCGGTTTAATGGTAGGTACTGGGCAGGAGGGTTAAGAACTCCGAAGGAGGATGGTGCAGCATGCATGAGTAGGCTGTCTTAGTCTCACAAGCTATCTCTGGGCGGGAAGAGGATAAAGGGTCGACAGAGACTGTGGCTATGGACTAGGAGCAAGGGAAGAGGGAATAAAATAAAAGAATTAATAAATAGTGGGATGGGTGGAGTGAGTCGAATATGGAAGGAGAGAAAGAGAAATACAGAAGAAGAGACAGCGAGGATGTGAGAGATAATGGAGCATCGTATCGAGCAATGGGGGTGCCAGACATACCGTTACGTAAAGACAGTATGATTATCAAAGTCAAGCAAGCGTTGTGGGATGAGACTGGAATAGCCACGAAGTATCAAGGAGGATGGGAGTGGACGGCAAGATCGTGTACGAGGGCGTGTGAGTTTGGGGAGGCATAGTAGAGCATGGGACAGCATAAAGGGGTGAGAAAGAAGAGGGAGTACCTCGGGAAAACTCGAGTGAGCAGACAGGCAGTCCCTAGACTAATGTCGATGACACAGCAAAATCAGAGTTTTCACATCCACGAGCGTGGGGAGGACTCAATATAGATGCGGCATGACTGAAAAGAATGAGGGAATGGATCGAGGCGTCGGTGACTGATGGCTGGTGGATGATGGATGACGGCTGATATCAAAGGGTAGGTGCGAACAGACAGGTTGATGGCGGATGAAGGCGAGACAAGGTTGAGGCGAAGCCGAAACAAAATCGAGCAGGGCTGGAAAAAGTGCTGCACAGAAACAGTGATCAAATACACCGCGAAGTCAGTGGCTATACAAGAGAGGAAGCCGAAGAAGTGTCGAACGCGAGACAACTGATGCAGATGCACGACAACGGAAACAGAACAAACACAAAGGAGAGAAAGGCGCCGGACACTCCAAAGAAAAAAAAAAGGTCAGAAGTTTAAAATGCTAAAAAGGGAAACGAAGAGAGCGGACAGCAGATGGGGGGCCTGCGAGTCTTTATACTCAGCCGCCACCTCCAGATGCCCCCTCGCGGTCATGAAAGAGCGGTCGAAAGATGAAAGGCAGAAGCAACGGAATCGATCAATCAGATCAATCAAACGAACCCGAAACCTGGATCCTGCACAGTTGGCAGATTGAGCAAGATAGATGGCCCCCGAGAGACGAAAGAGCAATCAGGCTGGGTCCTGGGCATCCTCTGTCGATGGTGCATGTGTGAGTGTGTCTGACGATATATGGAGGGTGCGGCAAGGAGAGGTAGAAAGCAGTAACCACCCCATTATCATCGCATCACTCGCGATCCGGCACTCGATGGCAAGGGTGATGAGAGTTGGCCATGGTGTCGAGTGAGGCTGTGGGCATAAGCTGCAAAACTGGCGGTTTTGTCGTGATGTGCAATTCACTATTGCAATTCACTATCATGGCAGAGATGCCTGAAGATGGATGATAACAAGAGATGGGTAAAAGACAAAGAAGCAGAGAGGGCTCTTTTGTACGCAAACACAGGCACAGGATCCGGCGGCCCGTGAAAAGGGGCCATGACCACATGCCGCGTGGTGCTGATACTCGTTGGGCAGGGACCTGTATCGATATCCTGCTTCTTGGCCTGCAAATGGATGAGGATGGTCGAGTTTCTGTCTCTAGCCGCTTGTCACAGGGGGCATCCGGGAACCTTGATGGGCTCTGCGCCTCTCCTTCCTCTTTTACCGCCTCCTTCGCTCTTTCGCTTGCCAATGAGCCGATAGGCTAGCAGATGGAAATCACAAGAATCGCCAAGCAGGTTGCATATGGCATACGAGCAAGATGCATGGCATCCAGGCATTGCTAAAGCCAGCATTCAATGATTCAGGAGGCAGGCCAGAATATTTGGCACACAGCAATCATCATTTCACCATTCGTACACACAACGAAATTGGGGCACTTCACGATGAGCTGGTCTGTGTAGTGGTGCGAGCATGCGCCGAGTGGCATTTGCAAACCTCGATTTTCACTTATAACTACAATAGCAAGATGCTATTTTGTCTTCTGAACAGTTATCAAAATGCTGTCAACGTTGTATATCTGGCATTTCGTATTCGGACGAGTTGTGCTGTGGTCATGACGTCTGATTGTATATAGTGTGGGCTCTTTCCTATTTGGGCAGCATAGGACATCGCTGGCAGACCAAGAGCCAGGAAACGCAATTCTTCCATGTCGCGAGCTCTTCGGACGAGATGACTTGTGGCGATGCAACGCTTCAAGCGAGTGTCTCGACATGCGATACAGAGGGTCACCTATTTCTCCTCCTTCTGTGAGACAGTGTAAGCACATGCATCAGTATGCAGTATCAAGGGTCTGCCTACCACCGACTACAAGATGAGCTTCACAGCTATTTTTTTTTTTTTTGGCAGATTCAAGACCTGGAAACTAACAAGACTTGCATAAACTGGCCCACGGAGTTCCGTGCCGTGTCTGCTTATGCACTGTGGAGGGGAAGCAAGTATGGAGGTTGTGCTGCCCATATGGAATACAGAAAATGAAATATAGTCTGCGTTGTTTTTGTTTTTCTATATTGCCATGATCGGGCTCAGAACACGGCAGAGATCCACCATATGCATAGTATGAACTTTATCTAAACCCACATGCAGCTTTGAGTCGGACAGCTCCATCTCTCTCATTCACTCTTTTCCATATTATATATTTCTCGATCTACTATACATTTGAGTATTTTCAAGTTCTCAGATCTCAAGTACACTGAAAAGCTAACTGAACAGTCATTTGACATAAAAACCGGCAACTTATCAACGGAAAGCTAATCGAAATCGAAATCGAATCGACACAGATAACATCACGATCTCGAGTTTATCTTCTTCATATTACCCGTTTTCTCACCTTCCTTCTTGTTACATACCCAAGAACCTTGATGGACAAAGCTTATGACGCTAGCGAGACAAGAGAAGCTTAGCGGCCACAGTGGACCAATCGCGTATCAAGCATTTCATGCCAAATTGGGTCAGGGCTACCAGAAACCAAAGAGGTTCTCATCTTGTCAAACATATGAGCAAAGGACAGACGAGAACAGAATAGAAAGCGACGAAAATGCTCAGATAGAATGCCCAATATCATCCCCTGTGTCAAGTAAGACATGCATACACTTGCAGCCATAATTCTTTGAAAGTTCACAACAGTGCAGTAAAGAGGAGCATAAAAGAGGGCCTGGAGGGGAGGGAGATGCAGAGGGGGTCTTGGATGGCCATCAAGGTTCTTGCAGACCTTCGACACTGCTCTAACCTGGCTGACCCGTGTCCCCCCTCTTGTTTGCTCTTTTCTTGTTTGCTCTTTGCTCCCTGCTCCGTTGCTTGTGATTCTGAGCTCGCTCTTTGTTATCCACGCCTCGCTGCACTCCGGGGCTCTATCGGGACAATCCTCCGATATTATGTCAGATGAATAGAATCTGAAATGAAATAAATCGGAGACAGTTCGGCTATGGTTGTAGACAGGCCGCATTATATCTATGTGCGTCACGGCAGTAAAAATCGCCATGCCTCTTGCATTGAACAGGGCCGTCTTATGAGAGCGAGACATCCAAGCTCTAAATACAAAAAACTCATGTTGTCCGAGTTGACTATATACTTCAAGATGGGTGGCAATCCAGCCCTCCCGCACTCATCATTCTGTCAGCCGTGATCTGCAACACGGCGGTGAGTAACGTCAGACAATCTCGTGATAATACGGGTCAGCGAAAATATAGCAATTTGCATAACTCGGGGGTGCAGTCGGCGGGCACAATATGCTTTCTTCTTCGTAGTGTGTTTTTGGTACGGCGTGTGTAGATACCCTATATTCCACTGTCACGTTTTCAATTACCAAATAAGCATGTTCAAAGTAGATGAACAGTTACAAGATAAGCTACAGTGGTAATTTGCATGCCTTTAGCCAGACCCTTAATTCAAGGACTAGCCAAGAACCCAAAGACCCAAGAAGCGGCCAAGAGACCAACACAAAAGCTTGTTCAAGCATCCTGAAGAATTCGGAGTATTGTTTATGACTACAATATGATAATAAAAACGGTGGCCATTTATATCATGGCATACAGGTCATATTCCTGTCCGTGGTCTTGACAGGCACAAGACATAACTGGATCGGGGAAATATATTGTCTCATTATTCGATCATTCGGGCCATGTTAAGCTCACGATTCCAAGACGGCCCCGTTCTATTTACGAAATCCAACATCAGCTTTAGCCGTTAGCCGTCTTGGAACTTGTCTTTGGTCCTCCTTCGCAATCTTCTGTCTTTTTGCTTGTCTTCTGAAGCCCCATTGTGTTTGCCACTGGTCCAACACCGTCGCGGCGGGAGAGTCCTCCTTTGCGCGTCTTTTATTTTTTGGTAGACGCTTTACACTTATCAGGCTCTGTGTGATATTTCATCCTTCATCTATCGCATGCCATGTTCATGCCCAGGGCTCCATCAACTTTCTCGTTACGAGACATCCTCCATATCCATTGCGTCTAGCATTTTCTCTTACGAAAGAAAAAGGAACGGCCCCTTGTTAGTCAACACCGAGACTGCTACCGTCCCACGTTTGTCTCTTCTTTACACCCCCCCTCCTCTCTCTCTCCTCGCTCTTTCCTCAGCTAGTCACGTACCAGACTTGAAAGAACCCCGACTAACTGAACTCGCTCCTGCTTTCTTTCGACTGTTCTCTTTCCTTCTTTCCTTCTTCATTCTAATTTCTGTTACTCGCCCTAGCTCGCGTTTCTCTCTCTTTTGGTCGCATATCATTACTGGTCAGCTCTACAACAATACCTCGGATTGCACCTTCCTCTTCCGCTATCCTCCATTTATATCCACACCTTCTACTTTTCTACCTGCTCTTTCCAAACTCCTTCTTACATTGCCTCTAGCCATCAAGGTGTCTACAATCCTATTTCCCACAAGTCGACTCAATGCTCCTTCCTATGATTTAGCAAAACCGTTTTTGTCATTTCCCCATTCCATCGCTCGTGTCTGTCTCGTGTCTGGACCCTACCCAGTTGCCTATAACTTCCCTCCCAAGTGACAAGCAACAATATTGCCCGACTCCCACTCCAAACACATCCAGAGCCAAGGTGCCATATATTACGCCGATCCTCTCGCCTTTCTTCTCTCGTCCTGGGAAAGGTTACTTTCAGTGTCCTGCATATTCCTGCATATCCTATTGTCTTGGCTTCCGCGTCAGTGCTCTTGTTCAACAGCTCAAAAACAATCGCCCAAGCCGCTTTCTTCTTGGCCGACTCTTGTTTTTCTTCCTCTCTTTATCGTCCCCTTCTTGGTCTTCTCTTCTCCTCAACCAAATCATCCAGGGTCACATTGTACGTATACAACGGTTATGCACTCGTGGATCTGCGTGTTTCCGGTTCCTGGGTCGTAGATCTTAGCATTTGTGTATCGTGTATCACTGCACATCCACATCTTCTCATTGACCTCGACCGCTTTGTCTTGTCTTAAGCAGGCTCTCATCTAACCATCTATTAGGGATCCATCAAAATGGCAGACAACTCGACTTTCGACCCCTTCAATGTCGACCTGACTACGGCCGATCCCACTGAAATCATCTGCTTCCTCAATGCAGGTGAGAACGAGTACGATGGCCGTCTCGGTGCCCGTATCTCGGCGCTTTTCGTTCTACTCGTCACCTCGTCTTGTACTACTCTGTTCCCTGTCATCGCCACCCGCATGAAGCGCGTCCGTATCCCGCTCTACGTGTATCTATTTGCCCGCTACTTTGGTGCTGGTGTCATTATTGCCACAGCATTCATTCACCTGCTTGATCCTGCCTATGAGGCCATTGGCCCTGCTTCTTGCGTTGGCATGACCGGTGGCTGGGCCGAATACACCTGGCCCCCTTGCCTGGCCCTGATTATGGTCATGCTTACGTTCCTACTCGACTTCACTGCCGAGTGGTACGTCGACAAGAAGTACAAGCTCAACCACGGCCATGGCGACAATGTCGAAAACACCATCACCACGGGTGGCGACCACTCCAACAACAAGGCTGCCCCTATCCAGTCTCACCAGTTCCTCCACTCTGCCGACCAGGACAACACCACTGGTGCTGCTGCTGCCTCCGCTGCCGCTGCCGCTGCCGCTGCCGCTGGCACAGTCGGTTCCAGCAGCGACTCCATCGATGCCGAAAAGGCCGAGTACGGAACTGCCTTTGACGACTTTGCTTTCCGTGAGCAGATTGCAGCTTTCCTCATCCTCGAGTTTGGTGTTATCTTCCACTCCGTTATCATCGGTCTGAACTTGGGCGTTGTCGGCTCAGAGTTCGATACCTTGTACCCCGTCATTGTCTTCCACCAGGCCTTCGAGGGTCTTGGTATCGGTGCCCGTCTCAGCGCCATCCCCTTCCCCCGCAACGCCAGCAAGTTCCTCAAGGCTCTGCCCTGGATGTTGTGCGCCGCCTACGGCCTCACCACTCCCATCGCCCTTGCCATTGGCCTCGGTGTCCGCACTACCTACAACAGCAGCTCCTTCACCGCCAGCGTTGTCTCGGGTGTTCTCGACAGCATCTCAGCCGGTATTCTTCTCTACACCGGCCTCGTCGAGCTGCTTGCCCGCGACTTCTTGTTCAACCCTGAGCGCACCCGTGATGGTCGCCGTCTGTCCTTTATGCTTGTCTGCCTCTTCCTTGGTGTTGCCATTATGGCTCTCCTCGGCAAGTGGGCTTAACTGGCGGAATAAAAAATATGCAGAGAAAAGCACGTCGGTGTCGAGATCGAGAAAGTCTTCCTTATAATTTTGATTCCCCAACATCTAGTCGAGGCTGACAAGCCACCATCTACTAATATTATCTGCAATCTAGTTTCTCCTTGAATACATCATACCTTGATATATCTATCTCGTTTCTTTTCCTTTTATCCCTTTTTGGTCAATTTGTGTTCATGTATCTCGGTTGGGAGGATCACATCACGACATTTATGCGTGGCTATTTGGGTTTTTGTTTGGTAAACTGTTTACATCCGCAATAAACTTCACTTCATATACCATTGCAGCTCCTGGCTGCCTTTAGAACATTAATTTTATATCTTTTAGAATAGAGTGAGAGCTAAATAACCTCCGATATTGGTGGTAATACAGTGTATAAAGTAGCTTAGATAAGCAAGTTTAAACATTGACAGGTAATGTTGGACAACTTTAGTGTAAGCAGACACCAAACACTATCTATCAAACGCCAGGCCTATGACGACTCGGCCACTCCGTCATGCGAGCTAATATACGCACATGGGATCAGCAAAGACAACACATCGCCATTTTTTTAGATTTCCGCTGAGTTATGACACAGGCTTGAGGATGGAGATGAAGAACAAGTTGTGCATCGAAAGAAAAACATTGTAAATGAAAGAAGAAAAGAAGCTGATAATAAGCAAAGCGGGCATCAGACCGTCGAGATATAGAATGTAGGAGATATAAAAATAAGTATAAACAATAACTTCGCTCTTCTGTCTATGTGCAATTGATCATTGAGTATAGGGAGAAGAAGTATGCAAGGAGGAAATATGTGAGAATGAAAAGTAAATGTGAGAAGAAGGCTCAACTATCCACTGCCCGTAACGCCAACTGAACCACTACTGTTGCCACGTCCCCATGCGGCAGAGTTGCGCCACTCTGGTCGTGGTGCGCCCAGCTCTGCTGCATCTGGGTTTTGCTGCTGCTGCTGCTGCTGTTGTTGTTGTTGGTGCTGTTGGTGTTGGTGTTGTTGATGCTGTTGCTGCTGTTGCTGCTGTTGCTGCTGTTGCTGCTGTTGCTGCTGTTGCTGTTGCTGCTGCTGTTGCTGTTGCTGTTGCTGTTGCTGTTGCTGTTGCTGTTGCTGCTGCTGCTGCTGCTGCTGTTGCTGTTGCTGTTGCTGCTGTTGTTGTTGCTGCTGTTGTTGTTGTTGCTGCTGCTGCTGCTGCTGCTGCATTAGCAACTGCTTTTGATGCTGTAGCTGCTGCTCCCGTTGCAGCTGAGACGGCTGCGATAGTGGATAGATCGACTGGTCGGTAGAGGGCTCGAGCTTGAGCGATGCCGGGTATGGCCCAACGGCAGAATCATCTTGTGTGCGCCACTTGGCCGGTGTGCTCTGGTTCGGAGCGCTGCTGTACGGCGGGATGCTTCCACCTGCAGGCTGGGGTCCCATTTGCTGTGGCAGTGGCGCCTGCTGCTGCTGCAGTTGCTGCATGCCCATCGGTCCATCCTGCATGGTGCGCACACTGCGCTCGTCTCGCCACACAGCCGGGTCTGTCTCGACTCTACGCGCCAGCGGCCGTGTCGAGGGGTCGTGGCGATCAGTCACTTCACCCATCTTGCCGTACGGCTGGCCTGGTCCACTTGTCACCGTGCGGTCACCAAAGCGCTTCAGGATCTCTTTTGTCGTGATATCTCCATTGTTATTGAAGAGAGTTGGGTCGTTGAGAACGTCGACAAGCTCATCCGGAACCTGTGCTGTTAGTTTCCATGCTGAAGACCAAACTTAATCAAGCAAATGCAATAATCGTATAAGAACTTACCAAACACATCTCCTCAATGTTGCTGATGAGCATGGAAACCGCATCAATGGCATACATGGGGTCGCTGTCGAGCGACGGAATCTTGGAGTTGACAAACAAAATGTTAGGAGCAATCACTGTCGCGAGGTTCTTAATGTCCATCTTGGAGCCACTCTCGTCATCAACCTGGTGAAATGAGCCAGCCCACTTGAGGAAAAAGAACAGAACTTCGAGACTGTCGCGGTGGCACTTGGGCAAAAGACAGCATGTGAGGTGAAGGCACTGCCGCCGCCGTGTTTCGTCGTTGATTTTAGCTGCAGCAATCCAGAGCCGGTACAGCTTGTGTGTCATGAGCGGGTCGGGTAACTCGCGAAGGTAGCGTTTGAGCAAAGCAGCGATTTGCACAACGTTCTGCGAGCTCAATGCAGAGCTATCACAGCCGTCACGATCAATCTTCTCACTAAGCTCGCTGAGTTTCTTGATGTTGCCATTTTTACGGAAGACACCCTCGACGGACAGATCCATCTTGCGCATCACTGAGATGATATCATCGACAATGGCCGGGATGCGCAAGGTTCCGGGGCCCACGCCATCGGTTGAGTCGGCACCGTCGCGCTCGATAATCAACTCTAGCGGCACTCCAAAAATGCCCTTCTTTTTCACGCTCTTCTTGTTCTCGTTCTTGAACGCCTTGCCAAATTTGTTCCAGAACGTGGCTGGCTTCCGGGACTCAATAAAGCCCAAGAGCTCCTCGAGTGAGAATTCAGCCTCAATCATAGGCTGCATGGTCAAAACCGCAAGGTGGCGCACAATAAAGTACTCCAGGCCAGACAGCTCAGAAAAGTATTTGCGCCCACCGATCTGCTGTGCATTTATGGACATATTGCCAGAAGCACCACCATACTGGCGGCCATCAGATGGTACACTGCGGTCATTGGACGCGCCAATGTCCCGCGACTGGTTGCCACCATTACCAGCGGGCCGGTGCTCGCGAGCCTGTTCAGCAGCCACGATTCTTGGGATGTCATCCAGCGTAATGCCATCTTGGCGTCCCAGCATGGAGTCTGCCGTCGACTCGTCCATGCGGTCTTCGACAACATGCAGACCTGGACGTCCACTGCCAGGACCTCCTAGGCCATCGGCGCCTGCCGAGCCTGGGCGCACACTAGAGCCATCAGGCCCATCAATCACTCGTGATGTTCTCGCTTTCCGGAAGCTGGAGGACAGGTGCTTGTCGAGGCGAGTACTCCGAAGTCTGCGGATGTCGTTGAGCGTGTTCTCATAGGATGACGTCTCTCTATCGTGGGCATTGTCACTGACGACCGAGAGCCGGTTGTTAGCTAGCTGGTCACGCCGCCGTTCGGGAGAGCCCTGCTCCTCATTGATAGCGCGGGTCAGAGCGCCAGAGTTGTGAAGGATATCCAGTAGCCGGGCAAGCGCCACTCGGAGCAGGAAAACATATTGCTGTAGCTTTGTAACGTGCTCAAATACACCGAACGGTCCACTTTCGGGGGTGGCGGTCTCGCATTCGTTGCATACGACCTGGCCATTGAAAGGATTAACGTGAACATCCTGGAGCATCCGCCCCAGGTTTTTCTCGCACTGAACACAGGCGACGCAAGCAATGTGGTAGCGCTTTTCGCCAGACTTTGCACACTCGTCTTCAATGGGCTTCCGGCAAACTCCACACTGATCAGAGTCGTTCGCGGCGAGGCGGGCCATGCTGGCGGTGAGCTGCACGAGACCATCTTCGGGTTCATTCTTCATGACTTCAACATCGTTAAGGTCGTCGAGGAATCGGAAGAGGCTGTCGGGGTTACCGCGCTCCTTTTCGATGCGGAGGGCGCCCTGCAGGCAGATGCGAATGAGAAGCTTTAGGTAATGCGCCAGGCCGGTTACAAGGGAGAGAAGCTCCTGGGTGACACCAGGCTTCATGGTGGTGGAATCCTGTGACTTTGACAGCAGGGAGAAGAATGCGACAATCTTCTTACAGAGCAGCTTTGCCTCTCGTGCATAGGACAATCCTAATGTAATGTTAGTATGGGCCAGTTTGGATACGATGCAATGTGCATTCGAATTCGCGTTCACAAACCTTTCATCTCAACCTGTGTCATGGCCGCGTCCAGGTTGTCCGCAGAACGGAACAGGTACTCGACGTGGCCGATAAAGCGCTTGGCTACCACGACTCCCTCGACATAGGCGCCGTTGCTGACGTGCAGCAGCATGTCTGAAATGCACGCAGCAGACGACTCCTCGAAAGTAGACAAGACACTCCAGATACGAAATACTTTGTCCTCCATCTTCTCCTCGTCCTCCCGGACTTGAAGACGTGCTCCAGCGTCGTCAATCCCTGTTAAAGGTTCAGGTATCGTTTCGTCTTGCGGTGCTGTAAGGCGGACATTCCAGAACTTGTGTATCATGTAACACTCTGGATGCCAATGTTGGTTCTGGTTGTTGCGAAATATCTCGACAAACTGCTTCAAGATGGCGGTTTTGCATCCATTGCAGCGCTGTGCGAACTGAGTTGAGTAGTGGTAATGGCAGAAGACTTGGCCGTCGTGCTCGTAGTAGCTGTCCTGAGCGCCAAAGACTGTCGGGCAGAGGGAGCATGTGAAGTGGTCAACGTGATATTTCCGGTCGAGTGCGGTAATGTAAGATCCTCGAAGAGCACCACCACACTGGTAACAGAGCAGCCCGAGGCGCCGGAAGTAGTCCGTCTCGCAAAGGGGGTACTGGGGGCCGCCGTTTCCGTCGTCGGCGGGGAAGAATTTAGAAGCAACAATCTGGCCACAGTCCTATTGGCGCGTTAGTACTTATTTGTTGCCAATCATCTATCACACAAGAAAAGAGGGGAACCCATACCTGGCATCGGAAGCAGTCCAGATGAAATGTGCCGTCAAGAGCTCGGACAAATTGGCCGGTCAATGGTTCGCCGCACTTTTTGCAAATCCGCACTTGGCCACTCGCGGCTCGGGCTGACCCTTGTTGGGACCGTTTGCGCTCGTTGCTGCGACGGGGCTCCATTTCACGGTCTCTGCCTCGGTCGTTTTCTCGACTCCGTTCGCGGCCGCTATCGTGCGGTCGTTGCTCCCGGTCACGTTCGCGGTGACTGAGGGCAGGTGAGCCGGGTGTGTGGTTGGACATGTTGCCGTAGCCCCCATTGCCGCCGTTCTGCCATGGCTGGCCTTGGCTCTGGTTGCTGAGTTCTCTCTCCATCTGGTATCCGACTGCGGTGTTGATCAACGGTGGTTGTAGGGGACTCTTGTGTTCGCTGTTGTTGTCGTATCCTGGTGCCATAGCTGGCGATTGATGGCGTATCCTGCGGTATAGGCAGGATACGAAATGGTCGATAAGTCGGTCAGGCCTGCAAGGCTACTCCCGGTGAAGGAGTTTGTGTAATTGCACCAGCTCGAGCTGCTTGCTCGTATTTCCGTCTGTAGACCGTATCGTTCGTAGGGGGGTAAGTGGGATCGGGTTGTGAGCCAGCTGAGGGGTGACGGGTCGCAGTTGACAGAGAGGCAGATTCGAAATGGACGACTAATTGCTCTCCGGCGAAGAAGTGGTCGGGTCGCTGTAATCGACTCGGTAGTCTTAACACAAGGAACGATAATCAATCGAATAGTGTAGTCTCGAGGTCGTCCTGGCTGAACCGGTCAGAAAAAAGCGGGCTTCTGGGGGTGCCGGGGATGCTTCCTTCGTGAACTAGCTGAGGCTAAGCCCGTCGAGAGAATACAGGTGCAAGGGAAATGGTTGGAAGAAAGTGCAAGGCGGGTGGGAGGTGATGGGAGGTGGGAGGTGGGAGGGCGCTGACAAAGGGATGGGAAGAGCAAGGTGCGCAACGGTAGAGGGCTGGGAAAGGGGATGGAGAACAAACAAGAAGATGCAGGCGTGACGAGAACGATGGAGACCCGGAGAGAGGGGGGTTATTTTTAGGTGGGCTGCAAGGTTGCTGGTGATACGGACGTCGAAAAGTCCAACCTTATTTCTAGAGGGGGGTAAGCCCGATACCGAGTATGGGATAATAATAAAAAAGGCTCTAGAAAGAAAATCCCAAACCCAAGAATAGGGAATAAAGAAGACAAAGAATGAACCAGCCCCGGACTCTTAACGCAGCAGCTTTTGGGGCTCGACAACTAGGGACGATGGGGTGAGGGTTCAGGTCCGGTGGGCTGTTTCAAAGGTCAAGCTCGATGCGAAGTTGCGGTTGTCGAGGTTGTCTATCGGGCAATTGAGTCGTTTAGTAGTTTGGTCGTTCAGTCAGTCGCTCTCCCACGTCGACACCGGTTGGGTTATGTGAAGCGGTCGCATGCATGCAATCTCGGTGAGAAGCAGATGGAGGATGGGTTGGACGTAGAGCAGGCAAAGGGGATGACCTGTTGAACACAGTAGGGCGATTTGCTGGACAGTACTTTGCCAGGGAGAAGAGACAACAGAAAACAAGGCCCGTAACTTTAGTGGGCAAGCGGGCAGGCAGTGAATAGTGGACAATAGACGGCTGGTGGCTCGTTTTCGTGTGCGGGAAGACAAGCGGTGGAGAGGCGACCGTTGGGACCACGCGCGAAGGCGGTAAGGGGTAGAAGGGGGTTAAAAGGTGCTAGACAGCAAAAGGACGGGCAGCAGAACGGAGCGTAGAGGGATAGAAAGAGGGTGGCGGCGGCCACAGAGGAGGTAATCAAGCAAAATTACACAAGAAGCAAAGCAAAATAGAATGAAGCTGGAAAGTTGCACAACGGGGGAGGTCATGATGCGTAGACTAAAGGGCACCACCTACACAGACGCGAAAGGGGAAAGAGCGCAAAAAGGGAAAGAAGGGGGAATGTTACATACAGTAGCGGGAAGGAGAGAGGGAGAACGGGGGGGAAGGCGCGAGTGGCCATGCCAGCAGAGAGGCAGAGATGGGGAAACAGCACAGAGCAGCGAAAGGGTACAGGGAAAGAGGAAAGAAAGAACAAACAGCAGGACAACATGGCCGAACTAGTCCTAACTAGGACTAGCTCACCGTCCCCTGGCCCGTGCGAGCCTGACTTGTCCCCCCTCCATCTGCATTCTGCACCGTTTGTTATTATAGTCTCTCAGTGCTCCGTGATAATGAGAAGCTAGAGAGTGTGTTAGCTATATTAGCTTCAGGGTTCAACGGGAGACATGATATTTTATATTACTGATATTACTGATATTAGATTCTACTAATAGCTGAGACTACATGTCAACTGAGGGTGGCAGAGGCACCTCACCTGTGGGTGGAGTACAAAATACGCTAAGGTTCGACAGTGAAATCACACCAAAGTTGAATTGCATCAGTACATCGCGTCAAGGTGTTTATTTGTGTTTATCCTTTCAATTCGCATCATTACTGTTCGTCCCATTGTAAATTTCTCTCGAAGAAAAAGAAAGATTTTTAATTCTTTCATTTCGAGCCGACTTTCTGTAGAGCAAGCGCTAAGCCGTATTTGTACGAAAAGTTGTGAAAATAGTGGATTAGTCGACCTCAGTTGATAATCAGATGAGGTCGAAGTTCGGCTTTGTCAGCGTATCCACCCACAGTGCCTCTGCCAACCTCAAATGAGCTGTAACCAATATCAATAGCTAGCCTGCAAGTAATACGGCGTAGGACTGTGTCCAAATCGCAAGTGGGATAGATGTGCTGGGCTCAGTCGCTCTTTCTCCAACTGAACAAGCTCACCCATCTCATATTTTGTTTTGTTTCTTATTTCGATTTGCAGGCGCCCTCGCCTTGGCAGAAGGAGCAAACCGGCGTGCCTGCTACGTATTTGTATATCTGAGATACGTATTGGCAGTTACTTCATCAGTGCTGCCCCTCATTCTGTCTGAAATCCCATGGCCATCTTTGGTACCATACAGTGACAATACGGTAGAAATACAGTGTTTTGATGCTCAAACCCCACAATCGGCATCTATGGGAGATGGCATTTGCTATTTCCAGCCGAGGCTGACTGATTATATCAGCCACATAAGAGGAAGGCACAATGGATAAGTACTTGTACATATTTAGAGATATTTATGAAAGGCAAGTTGACATTAGCAATTGAATGATTATATAATACAAAATATTTAAGCGACAGCCCAACCCAAATATAGAACGGTCAAAAGACATATAACATCAGCCTACAAACAAGCCAGTTTTCAATATCTAGGCTAAATCAGCCTTCTTCTCCTGATCGGCTGCGAGCAGTCTCTTGTGGTGCACTAGCTTCTTCAGCCGCTTCTCCAGGAGCTCGCGGCCGTCCAGCGTCGTCCAGACCTCATGAGGCGCATCCTCAACAATGTCCCAGTTGAAGAGGTTGTGCGTCAGCTTGGTCAGGTCCTCCTGATTTCTCTTCCATGACGAGTCGCGCTCGATCATCTTGCCCGACGACACGACAGTGAGCGCCGTGTCCTGGTACTGGATTGCGCGGCTAGTAGTGGCCTCGCGCTTGGTCAGTGAGCCGGCGACAAGGCCCTCCTGCAGCTTGGCAAAGACGGTCTTGCTGTTCTGGTACGCAGCGCGGCCCCAGACGCGGTCCTCGCGCGTGCGACCCTTGAACAGGGCGCCGGGGATGCGGTCGATACCAAGGGGCGACAGAATACCGCGCAGCCACAGCCAGAAACCGCGGCTCGATGTGCCCAGCTCGCGGTACAGCAGATCCTCGTGAAGAGGATCGATCAGGAGCATGCCCTCGATCTCAGCGCCGTGGCGCGACGAGAAGACACGCGAGTAGATGGAGCCAACACCAGCACCAACCAAGACCCAAGGGCCGACCTCGCCAGCGCGAGCAAGTGCTTCGCTCAAAGCCTCGGTAGCCTGTCCGGCCGAGAACGGCGATGGTGCAGTGTCACTCTATATTTGTTAGCATATGGTCGAAGAAGTTTCTGGCATGAGTCGATTGGGGTGTAAAGGGGGGGTTACGTACCCAACCCATACCAGGGCGGTCGGCAAAGCAGTAGCGGTTGATCGAGCCGTTCTTGACAGCGTTCTGGGCAAACTGCCACAGACCACGCTCGACATTATCATCACCGCCCTCAAGAAGTACAGTCGGCAGCTGCTCCTTGGACTTGCTGCCGTGGCAGTACACATGGATCTCGTACTTGTCGCCGTCCACGCCATAGCGCTTGCCAGGAGGTGCAAGGCCGGCATCGAGCGAGCGAAGGATCAGTGTGCAAGTTAAAAGGCCGGTGATGACCAGCAGGATGAGCAGGGCAGTGCTGGCCACCGAGACCTCGACCCACTCGAGAAGTGTACGTCTGGTCTCGCGGCGGCCAGTGAGACGCTCCTCCTCTTCGCGCTTACCCCACTGGACCGTGCGGTCTGCAACAATAGTCCAGATGGATGTGGCAAAAGCCCCTGGCGAGTGAGCATAAGATCTATAAGTTTGTAGAGGGGAGTGGGAGGAGAGTTAAAGGTCAACATACAAGCTACACTGGTAATACCAACCCAGGCTTCTTCATGGCGCGTAAGCTGGACAGAAGCAGTAATGATGGTATCGACCAAAAGGAACAGGGCGATGATAGCCGTGATGATCCGGACAGACTTGGATGGCGCACTGAAAAAGAGCAGGCTAACAACCAGGTTGGTGATGGACACGCTGGCATAACTGAATGCGGCAAAAGGCGATCCGCGCGTCTCGAAGCCGGGCAGTGTGATGAAGAGCGAGACCAGAAGCAAGATCCACCACACAAAGGTAAGCACAAGGAGGAACACGGTAAAGTAGCGAGTGGCGCGGACGGAGAACAGGTTATAGGGCGAGACGGCCGGGTCGTCGGGACTCAAGTAGCCACCACCACGGCCACCGTTATAGTTGCTATCGATGCGGTTCGGCAGCAGGCGGGTAGTCTCGTTAGCCTGGGGTGCCGAGTACGAAGTAGACTCAATGCTGTCGCGAGACTCGGAAGCCGGGGTGGGCTCACGGTGGCGGCTGTTGCCGGATCCGTCCGAGTTTTCGTTGGATTGGAAGAATTTCTTCATTTCAATGACGAAGCAGGATACCAAATAATGAAGGAATTCAATATCGATGCAAGTGTTGTCACTGTCGATATTGAGGTCAATGTCGATGTTGATGTCGAGAAATGAAGAAGAGGAGGAGAGAAGAGAAGAGCCAAAAGTCAAAGGAAAAAAGGAAAACTCGAGTGACAGCTAGATACCTTACTGAGCACACTACATATACCACTACGTCTCGGATCTTCTCTGCTCTACTCTGCTCTAATATACACTTATATACACTTCATGTTCTAGAGATCGTTACGTACAAAGGCGATCTACTCAGGTGATGCACCAAGAGCAATGACGTATGGAGCCAGCAGCGTCCAAACTAGCACTGGCTTAGCACGGAAGCGCGTTGTACTATTGGCATAGTGAACCGAAAGCAAGAAAAAAGAGGGGCTTTCCTGCTGTGGTTAGCTCAGAAAGGAAAGAGACTCAAAGTACTGAAAAGGACGCCAAATGCAGAAAGAAGGAGGACAAAGCCAGGCACACGGCGAGTGAAACAAGTTTTACTTTTCAATTTTGCATATTTTACTCGTATGTCCGGTGTAGATACTAGGTAATAATGAATGAACGAATGCATTTTAGCGTGCCATCTCTTGTATGCCGTGCTTGGTAAATGTCGGGCGATCTTGACCACATGGGAGCTAATCCTCTTTGATTATGTAATCATGCATGTGCAATTCTCCAAACGGCAGGGGCACTGTCCCGTGGTCGTCCAACATCGGACTCAAATGTCCTGATACTATGTATAGCAGACAGTATCGAATATAATTGAATAATGGATATAATAAACTTGACACTAGGTTCTAAACTATAAGTATGAAAGTCAAAAACTCATATGCTCAAAAAGAAACGCCCAACTCCAGAGATGCCTGTCCCAATCCAAAGCAAACATGACAAGACAGCAAGACAGAAAACAATACTCGCTTTTTTTTCTCTTCTCCTTTGTGGCAACAGTAGATCAGGCTCATGCGCAGCGTATCACTATGCAGCAGTAGTGCAATAGTCGAAAAGCACACGTCAGAGTCGAGACTGAAGCTGCCAGGCTACACTCACGAGATGCAATCTAACCCGAGAACAGAGTGGCCTCGTCACGCAGATACTCGCCGCAGTCGGCCTGGCGGAAGCATACAATGCCCGTGGGCTCCATCCGCCGTGCCTCGACTGTGCCGCGAGCAGTCACGCCAAAACCAATCGGGATGTCGTCCATGGTGCAGACAACAATGCCCTGGTGCTCCGGGCAGTCCTCCGAGTAGCGGCCGACATGGGCCTTGAGGACGTTGCCGCCGTACAGAAACGGCATGACACCGTTGGGGCGCACCCAGATCTTGTAGCGGGCGTGTGCGGCCAGGACGGGCAGAGAGGTGATGTGCAGTCTGAACTTGCCCGTTTTTGTGAATTTGCCTACAAATTAGCATTAGAAATGATTGGTGCCGTAGATTACAGAGGTGCTGCCATACCCAGGCATGTTCCGACAGACAGCAACTTATCTCTAGAGACAGAGACGGCCAGGTTGGCGACCGACAACAGGACATAGTAGACACGGTTCTGGCTCAGGCGGAAGACATGACGGTCGGCATCGGGAGAGTCGTCGACGGGGGCAATCAGGTTCTTGAGCGAAGCGCCAGTGTAGTCGGCAAGCTTCTTGAAGACCGTCTGGGTCTCTTCTTCAGTAAGAGGGCGCATTTTGGCTGTGTGGTGGTGGTATAGGGGAGGGTGTCGTGATGCAGCTGCGTGTGTAGACAGAAAACCGTGCAGCGCAAGGCTCTAAACTTTTTCCTCGCTTTTTTCTTATCGATATTTTTTCTTATCGCGATATGAGGTACGATAAGGATTAGGTAATCGGTTTTGTCGTAGCTTTACTGGTAGCGCAGTCAGTTAGCATCAACACTAATCACACTGCTTCAATACCATTTGCAAATTTAGACCAAAAAATATGCTAAATCTAACCAATATACTGTGAAAATAATAATCAAAATCTAAAACAAAAAGCAAAAGATATATGGCAAGGCTGCATTCCAGCAGTGATGTGACACTTTCTTCAAATACAAGCAAAATAAAACTCGAAAAGCTACCAGAGATATATATATATTATAAAAACGATAAACAAATGATATCCAAATAAAGAAAATAGAAATTAAGCATGCACCACATCAGTCACTACCCAGTACGATCAGTCAGACATGAGCATGGTCGAGGATGGCACCGTAGACATGCGCTCCGCAGTCAGCTTCAGGGACACCCGCAGCAGCTCGTTGGCCACCTCGGGGTCGTCCTTTTGCAGCCGGTTCCATGCTTCGCGCTCTAGAACCCAGGCAACGCAGTCCAGGTCGGCAAATGCCGTAGCAGTGCGCGTCGTATCCGAGAAAAATGGCAGCTCGCCGCACGTCGTGCCGGCCACGATGCTCTCGTGGTAGTTCTGGCCGTGCGGCAAGTCATACTCGGCGCGCACAATACCCTTCTCCAGCAGGTAAAATCCGTCGGCGGCATCACCAGCAGCAAATATAATCTGGCCGGCAACAAACTCTTGGCGCACAAAGAAGCGCGTGGCGCGGAACCAAAAGTCCTCGTTTCTGTCGCTAATGTCCTCAAATACTTGCAGCATGAGCCGCAGCGGCTCGCTAAAGTTCTGCCACTTGGGCTTGCGGCGACCTTCCAAACGGTTGTTGGACTCGCGCGCTGCAGCCTGGAGCAGGTTGCGCCGCGGTGAGCTGGCAAGCATGTCGATCGAAGGGCCAGCGCCTGCCTGGGCAGGCGGCTGCAAGTGTGCGCTGGGGGATGGTGTGTTCTTGGCCTTTGTCTTGGACACGGCCCGGGTCTTGAATGCAACAGCCTTGCCTGCCTCGCACGCAAGCGCCTCTTGGTCCACATACAAGGTTTTGAGTAGCTCGTTTTCACACAGCTCCAGAGCAGTGTTAATGTCTGGCAAAAAGGCCACGTCAATGTTATCTTCACCAAGTCCGACGGCACGCAGATCGTGGCCCAGGGCACGGTCTGCATCCACGCCGCTCAGCACAAGGTGGATCCCCTTGCCGTCGAGCAGCCGGCTGATTGTGTTAAATGCCTCGCCTGCCGAGTAGTCAAGACCAGTCACTTGGCGCAAGTCGATGATAAGGTAGCGAATAGGCGTCTGGGTGAAAGCCTCCTCGGCAATAAGATCCCGGATCTTTTCCTCGACACTGACGATGGTGCCAAAGAATAGGAATCCGGCAACCTTGATGATGCAGATCTGATGGCCAACCTGCCGCAGGTAGTGGTGCTGGGCATGGTTACGCCGCACCGTCGAGTTCACAATATCGCCTGCATACGTGGCACGGACTGCCGAAACTTGGGATGTCTGGAAAATGAGCGATACAAATGCCAAAAGAACACCGATACCAATGCCGACGACAAAATCATAGATTCCCATGACCAGTACAATGACAATAACCTATATAGTTAGCATGTATTTCCCGCCATCGTTCAACAGGGTAAGCATGGATAGTACTTACGGTAATGAATTCGTGCATTTTGAGCTTCTTCCGGGGTTCCCACACAGCTTCGACGAGCAGCTCGAACCCGAGATCGAAGATAAGACAGCCGACCATCATCACGGGGATGAAGCCAATAGTCATGGGGCCAATCAACATAACACAGAACGTGAGTGCTGCAAGCATAAATCCAGCAAGGCGGCTATCACCTCCCGATCTCATAAAGAAGAGCGTGTTTGCGTAGACAAGGTAGTTCTGGATACTACCGCAGCAGCCAGAGACAAGGTTGGAGAAACCGTGCAGTTTCAGCTCATGGTTCAAGTCTGCGTGGTCCTCACCCGTCTGGAGGGCAAGAGCCGGCACATTGATAGGCACGTGAAGAATTCCAAAAAACGTGAGGGCGAGTATAGCCGGAATGCACTGGCTGATGGCACCCCAGTGGACCTTGTCGAATTGGTAAAGAGTGTAGAAGAACCACCAAGGCTCATCAGCAGGCGGGCCCGTAAAGACCCAGCCATCATGGCGAAGGCCGGCAGGCTTGGCACCAATACCAATAGTAAGGATGTAAAAGGCAAATGGAATGGCCATGATGTAAAGAGGCAAGAAGAACTTACTCTTGACGCGCTTCTGGCCCCAAAACAGGGCTATGGATAGGGCGAGAGGGATTGTCCAGAGCGGAATAGTGTCTGCCCGAAGCAGCTTCTGAAGAGTCTTGAAATCGTACTCGAGACTGCCCTCAATACGCGCCGTGACCTCAAAGCCAGTAGCAACCAGGAACCAGCCAACACCACCGATGCATCCAATGAGAATGTGGCGTGGCATGAAGCCAACAATGTAGCCAAATTGGAAATGACCCATGAGGTAGAAAACACTGCCTGTGACCATTGCGCTCGCGGCGTAGGCGGTGATGGTAGTTGCGATAACGGCATCAGGCTGGTCCTCGCCGACAATGTCGGTAATTGTCAAGGCCATATTGTGAAAAAACGGAACAACTTCGATCAGCTCAGAACCAACACAGCCTTTAAAGATACTCCCGCTCGAAAAGGTAATCTGTGAGATGATTGTGCTGACGTAGAAGATGGAGATACCGGCAGAGCCAAGGTGTGCGAAAATGGGGCTTCCCAATGGGAAGAGAATCATGCCGTAAGACAGAGCATCGAGGATGTTGAGCAAGAGGCCGACAATAACAGCAGGCAGACAGGCAGCCGGGGCCGAAACAACGCTTTCCCACACGCGCTTGCGGTCCAGGGACTTGATGTGTGTGACAGACTGGACTGCTTTGTTGACACGGACTTTGGCGCCAAACAGTGCCAGGAAACGGCTTTTCAATGTGGCCTTTTGTGCTTCTAGATCATACAACTGGCTGCCTGTGGCAGTTCCGTTACCGTTTGTCGCACCGAGCAGGGGCGTCACTTCTGTCGCAGCGCCAGGGGGTTGAGGTGACAGTCTTGCTTGGTGGAATCTAGAGCCGCTATCTATAGCAGACTCATCTTCCTCGCCATTCGAGAAATCTGCGGTGCTATTGTTGTCGGCACCAACAGGTTCCTCAAAGATGCGTCGAGGACTACCTATTGGCCGATTGCCAGACTGTTGAGGATCGGCATTAGAGTCAAGGCTGTGGGGCGGGGAGCGCCGCAGGGCCCGCGTGAGCAGCGATGGCCCGTCTTCCTCTTCGTCGTCGTCGTCGTCGCCGCCGCCGTCGTCATCGCTGACGCCATTGCGGTTGGGAATATCGTCCTCGTCTTCGTCAAACAGGGAGCTTGCTTCACTAAGTTGTCTTTCGACTTCCTCAGAGGGGCACAGCTCTGGCTCCGAAGTTTCTTCTATGAGCTCAGATGTGGTGGGGGGTCGTGAGTCGATGTCTTCAGCGTCCTGGTCGGAGGAAGAGACAGCTGTGCGGAACGACAAGGAACGGTTCCGGGTCAGAATGGAGGAGTGTCGGCGCTCAGCCTTGTTGGCCAGCTGGTAAGTGGCGAGCTCAGCGGTGTCTTCGCGGACAGAGCGGGCCTGCTGCAGAGTGCTGACAGGTGCCAGGTGGTCGCGGTGTGCCGGGTTGATGAAGGAGCGAATGGGCTGGTGGCTCGAGGATGCCAGTGACGACGACAGCTTTGATTCGTTGCCTATAAGTGAGCGGCTGTCCTGGCTGTGGAACGGGAGACGGGGAGGAATGACATTGCTGATGGAACGGTTCCGACCGCGGTCGTGCAGGCTGCTGGTGTCCTGGGAGCTAATGGACTCTGATCTGCGCTTGCCCCATGGCGTGAAAGCCGATACGGACGTAGCTGGAGCTGAATCCATGATGGCCAAAGTTGATAGATGGGGAGGAGTCGCGTGCGAGCCGATGAAGAATGAGTGATATGATGAGTTGTAGAGAATGAAAGCCTGCCCACTAGGAGAGCTGCGAGGCTTTGTTTAAGAAGATAGCATGCTGTGAAGGGCGCGTATGATGATGTAGATGGCTGAGCAAGCTAAAGAGATGCAGAGATCAAACGCAAGAATCAGTCAAGATCTTGGTGGTGTATTTGAGCTCTGGGGACTGCGTAGGAGAGGTAGGATTATGATACAAACAGCTTCGAAATGCTGCTGAATACCAAAACAAAACAAGAAACAATCTTTGCAAGAAAATAAGGAATTTGCAATCTCTGCCCAGGGTGTCACGATGACGACAAAGTGAGGTGGTCAGAAGCCAAGATGCTGCAGCCAAGAGGCGAGAGGTACAGGAGTGGCAGGAATTGCAAGAGTGACCCAAGGGCACACATTTGATTTCTGTAAATTCTTCGAATCCCTTGGTCTTCCACTATGGTGAGTGAAAGGCTCAATGGTCAGACAGTCAGGTAGTCAAATAACCAAATAATCGAATAGTCAACCAGTCAAGTAGTCAAATGCTTGGAGCTCTGCTTGGATGCGCTTTTTGGCGGATCGTCGATCAATCTTTTTCCACCGGGTGCACCTGCTAAGACGGGGCAGGAGAGGATACCAGAATACGCAGGAGAGTCGAGTAAGGGCGCTGAAGCGGCACTGTTATGGCAATGTCAGAATGCACTCCGTACGGAAGGAGCGATGGGAAAGAAGCAAAAAAAAAAACAAGATACAGCTCCAATTTTTTCGGGCGATGTGGGTATTTGTAGATAAGTCAGTGGAATTTGGAGACCGAAGACGATATAGGCGTACAGCGAGCGTACTTTAGTACAGGCCGGCTGGCATTTAGTAGTATTTTTGGCGCGCGCCGTATATTTTTGTAACTCTTCTATACCTCTTGGTAACTCTTGAAATCGCTATCTCTTCGCACAGGCCTATGCTTTTCTTTTTTCTGCTTTTCTATTCGTAATACTATTGTAAGTGTTTATTAAGAGCAATTATTAAGAGCAACTAGGCCGGTGATCATGGAGCCGTGCCGAAAGGCCAGGCACTTGCCGTTGTGGGAACGTCATGTTTGACAGCGGGACGATATCAGTTCATATGAGCTCATTCTAATTGTTTTTGGAAGGAACATGGCCACTCTAGGAAAGAGCGTTCTATGCGTAGAGCCTCTAGAGGAAAGAGCAGCCGACAATAAAAGCACAATATCTACTTCTTTCAAGAATATGGATATAATTGTTTATTTTAGATCACGGAAAGCGCGATGGTCAAGCAATGCCATATGAAGATTCTTCAAATACGATACTGCGTCAACACTAACAACAGGTCTAGAACGGTGTTGAAGACGCGACGAATGGGGAAAGGCCTTGGATGTTTTACCTGCATGCAGGTGCAGATGCAAGTGCAGATGCAGCCGCAAATCAGTTATGATTTATGTACATAGTGCGAACACTGTGTTTTCCGGCAGGTTATCAATGGCGTCTTCAGTGTAGGCAGGTCTATAATTGGCCGACATGGATCGGCTCGTCTGGTTTTTCATTGAAATTCAAGCTCGTGCTTCTTTTTGCTTTTTGCAAATGCACTCGCAGGTTTTTTTTTATTTTTGTCCTATCTTATCATTCCACTCGCACTCATGCCTATTTGATTTCTTTGCCTTGGTTGACTGTACTCTGAGGAGTACTAATCAAGAATATCGTACGGCACTCCTTCCTGCTACACTACCCTCTAAAACTATATGCATTATTATGTAATATCTCCATAGCAGCACCCTAGAGCATCCATAGTTCTCCGCAGATACCCTTTTATTCTGCCTCAGCCCGTCGTCTCCTCGATCCACCCTTTCGATTCCCATTAACTCACATTTACTCACAGGTGTGACATATCATACTGCGGGAGAGAAAGATGCTCGGCCCAGACCAGCAACTAACGTTAGGACGGAGAAGAAATATTCTTGATTGGCCATGTGAGTGTGCACAGTCTCACGGGCCTCAGTCTGGTCTGGCTGTGCTCTGCCGCGTCTTTCCCTCATGAGGAAGGGCTCCGTACTCCTCTACACGGCGCATGCTCGCGGTGTTGTGTAGGATCTTATTCTTCCCGCTATTCTAATGGCCTAGCCTGCTGCTTCTGTCTACACGTACGATATGCAATCTGTGCTTAAAGAAAACGGCCTATTGGTTTTGGTTTGCTCGGCTACCCATGGCTCTTGGTGAGACGTTTATCGGATTCTGAGAAGCTCTGGTCTTGCTATATTCATCATGTTGGGTCTATCACGTAATCTTGGCTGTATTGATGTCTTTGTTGATGTCTTTTTATTGTGTCTGGTGTGCCATGTAGAGTAGACGTTGGCAATCAAAATTCGTAATGTTGAAGATACTCTATCTGGGTCAAGACAAAACTTGATTGGCCACCTCTAATCATCCAATTCCAATGCACGTCTCCAATCCACACACACCTCTGTGCATGCTAAAGCCCACCACTCACATCTGCAGGTCAAATCAGACGGCTGCAGCAAGGCCCCTCGTGGGCTAAAGAAACTTTCTCGTGGACAATAGCATTGGCTCGCTCGTTTTGTCTATGTGCCAATGCCTTTGTGGCCTTGTTTCTTTCTCTCCACAGCTACCGGAAGCTCCCCGGTGGCACTGGTTGGCATTTGCATTTGCAAATTGAAAGTAGAAAGTGAAAGTCAGCAGCACTATACATCCCGTGTCCTCGGCGGCCTGTTCTTTGCATGGTATGAAAGGTATATAGATGTGGGCGTAGATGTAGACGTAGATGTACATTTGTCGGAAGTTCTTGTCCGTCAAGGTAGGCTGTCATACTAAGATTCTCGTAACTTTGACGCGGCTTGCTGCCCACGCTCCGGTGCTATATCCGTGTCTCTCTCCGCAGTGTGGTCGGGCGGGACGCAGCAAACTTGAGCATTGCGTGGGGTGATGGACGGCTGACGAGAGTATCTGTAGATCACGATGCAACCATGGGCTATGTCTAGCAGCTGCTGGTTGGCCAGCTGGGCAGTTCATGGCAAACAGCAGACAAACAGCAGTGACACATCCATACAAGATAGCATCACATCCCATAAATGTGTAAATGTGCGTACGTGGGCGTTCTTTGCTAGTTGCTTTGCACCTGCCCGCTCAACCCAGCTTCTGGAGGTAGCCCTGTGCAATCAACCGCTCGACGTCACCCTGCCTCACATAAAACTGACTGTTCCGGCTCAGTGTGATTGATCCGTACTCGGTCTGGATCTCGCCTGCGTCCTTGAGCACCCGCACGTCGATAAACAGGTCCCGTGGCGGCTCCAAACTGCCCGTCAGGTCAATGTCTGTCCACTGGCCTTTGTAGGCCGCCAAGAGGTCCGAATACTGCCGCACATAGTCTTCTTCCTGGGGCGACAGGCTACTGCTGCCGCTGTTGTTTTTCGCTCCAGCATAGCCGTCGGGTCCATTGCTGCCGTCTTGAGCATGGCTACTGGCCTCGGCCAGATCCACGACGTCTGAGCCGCGCCACACGAGCTCTTCCAGCTTGTCGGTGCGTGTGCGGTGGTATGCCAGCAGGCACCGCTTGTTGCGGCGCATGGCCAAGTGATCGACGAGCAGCGCACAAGCCGTGGCCTTGTCGGCGGTGGGGTCAAACGACGAGCCGCCCGCGCCGTCCTGGTACGGCTCTAGCAGCTGGGCCACATCCTTGTCGAGATCGCGCACTTCGCGGGTCACACCGCGCACAATTTCGGTCTGGTAAGGCGGAAGGTGCGCCAAGTTTTGGGTGCGCTTTGCATGCTGGACCTGGTGGGTGTTAGACGGTCAAGATCGATGCAAATGGGGGACAAGTGCTGATGGTGGTGAGTGGTGACAGATCATACCAGTTTGTTTCCTAAATCTCCGTACATGTTGACAATTGTATATGCATTGAGTAAATGCAAGTTGAGTGGTGCGTGTCGGGGCGGATTGACAGCAAGTCGGGAACGCGTCGACGCGGTCCAGAGACTTTGGTGTATCAACCCCACCTTGCGATATGTGTGGCTATTTACCCACTTCATCACCACCAATCCAGTATTAGCTGTATAGCCTCATCGTTGTGTGCTTTTATTATTATCTTGATTTTATTAGTAGTTGTCAGAATTTTGAAGAGAGTTGTTCTGGTTGCTTTGAAGCTTTCTATAAACCAATTATATGTTGTTGTTGTTTTGGGGTTTTTTTGGTTTTTTGAACATTTTATATTATTTTTCAGTTATACTTTGAATAAAATACTCTTTTACAACGTCTGGAAATTCTGAAAAACACCTCACAAGTTCTCAGAAATAGTTTATATTATCTAGAATTAGTCAACAGTACTTTCGGGTATCGCAAAGTAAAACATGTATTTATAAGTGAAGGAAGAACAAAACTACCCGGGCACTACTTTGAATAACAAGACGAAACGGCCTATACAGCTGCTGGTCTTTACATATCAAGCCCTGGCCGCTACGAGAAGGACTCGAGAACTTACATTTGGAAATACGTCACACGAAATACTTGCATTGACTACGTACTGTAGTGATCCAAGTCCTAGATTAACCCGGCCGTGACGACGAGACAAGACAACAGCCTCGTTAAACAACGTGGCGACATATCCTTATCTATATCGCCATTGGGCATGTTACAGTCGTTATTCGAGTGCATATCACCATGCAGGTACTTTACGAGGTCTGCATCCAATACCTCGAAGAGTGTGTACTTCTCCCATCATTTTTCAGCACGCATGATATCGCCATTACATAATCAGGATTTCGACACTCTCTAGGCCATCACACCATCCCATATTATCAGCCCTCACCTACAGTAGCATAATCATCTTGATGTGGTGGCCAATGCGCTTCCAATTATTCTTATTTTACAAAGTTATCGTCCACTTCCAGCGTGTATCATGCCTATAGACCTTATTGGCCTTCATTGTTTTCTTTCTAGATTATTCTTAATCCGGGTGCAGCTGTCATCAATGTCCCGTATTCAAACATCAAATATACAACGTTATTCAAGGTGAATCAATTCATGCAGTTTTATTTGAGATCGTTAAAAATAGAAACCGCTTACAGCTTCTGCATGGCAACGACGTCAGAGGACTGGACGTAGTCCTCGAACTCGGCAATCTTGTCCTGGAGGTCGTCCAGGGAAACCTTGTCATCCTCAATGACCAGGTTGATCTGCAGCTTCTTGATGCCGAAGCCGACAGCGACCAGCTTGGAAGCACCCCAGACCAGACCGTCCTGCTCAATGCCGCGGACGGACTCCTCAAGAGCCTTCATGTCGGTCTCATCGTCCCAGGGCTTGACGTCAAGGGTAACAACGGACTTGGCAGCGGGCTTAACCTTGCCCTCCTTCTTCTTACGGTACTCCTCCAGGCGCTCCTCGCGAATACGGGCAGCCTCGGCATCCTCCTCCTCGTCGTCGGAGCCGAACAGGTCGACATCATCATCGTCCTCCTCAGCGGCAGCGGGGGCCTTGGCGGGGTTGATGGTCAGCTCAGAGGCATCGGGGCCGTAAGCAGTGAAGGGCTTGGAGGCATCGCCGGGCAGGGTGGCGAACTCGTCCTCGTAGGAGGCGACGTGCTTGTACCACCGAGCAGCGTTGGGGTACTTGTCGGCAGCGGGGGCGGCGGACAGGGCCTTGAAGACGACAACGTCAGCCTGGCTAACGGTGTAGCTGTTGGTGTGTTAGCAGTGCTCCGACAACAGCAACGAGAAGGCTTGGGTAGCCATGCGAGTCCACCAGTCGACAATAAGACCACAGCAAGTCCACAATGAAGCCTGAGAGCCCAAAGTGCCCCGCGTGAGGCCACAATGCCACATGCCACAATGCAAAGAATCCAGAGGGGTTCAAGACCCCTCCAAAATGAAGAAAAAAAAAGGCAATAAAGATATGAAATGGCAAGTCAGAGGTGCACAGAGTGCGTTGGAGGTCGTCATCTGCAGGTCTTGAGTCTGCTCGGTAACACGGACCAATGTTTCTCATCATGTTGAAGCCAGAGGTAGAAGGTAAAATGGATCGAAGGCGCTCGGAAGGTAGCGGTTCTCGAGGATTTCCGGGTGTCGGTTTTGGATTTTGAATTGAAACCCAAATCACAAAATAACTTACTCGACAATGTATGACCGAGTCAGCAGGTAGCTGTTGAGCACTGCAAAAGTGACGGTCAGCGATAAAGCCCATGCATGGTTCGGCCCAAAAACTGGCTATGCCAGCCGGCGATCGACGCGCGCAGGAAATGAAAGCAGAGAAAGAGAGCAGAAGAGCAGAGAAGAAATAAAAAAAGATAATGCGTAGAACAACGCGAAAGCGCCCGGCAGAGAAAGCGACTTTCACATCGTAATTCTCCTCCAGGCCACCTCGTCGTTGTCGTCGATGTCGATTTAAGAAACGGATGGCAAAACAGAGCAGAACGTACCAGCCAGGCCGGCGTCAGTGAGCAGATCCGTGAAACCCATTGTGAAAGAGAGTTGGATAGTTGGGGAGAAAGGAAGAAGAAGAGAATTTATGAAGATTCGATGGCGAGGAGAAGAAATAGGGTGCGAGGAAGCGAAATTTGAAATCAGGGGTGGGAAATTAAAACAACCAAGAGAAAATTTCCAGAGGGGCAGGAGGAGACAGAGAGGCTGGAGATGGAGAACAAAAACCCTCCAAAAAGAAAGAGCAATTTGGTGGGGTGGTTTTGGGAAGGAGCCTGCCTGAGCACGATTTTTTTTTATTTTGCTTTAATATGCGATTTATTTTAATTCACTTTTGCCCACTGTCCCTCACTTCGGTCATTCCTTCTTATTTCTTGCGCTAAAAAATACCATTTGCTTCGCGCCACCTTGTCCGTTCCATTTGCCGCTTTGTTGTATTGGAGACAGGACTAGGCAAGAGCGAGGGAGCATGAATAAAAAAAATAAAGCGGGACGCGCTGGCGGGGCAAGGCCGAAATATCAGTGTATGGCCCGTATTTATTTAGCGGACCCATTTTATATCGTATACAAGGATATTACTCTATCGCGACGGCATCCGCGCGTATCCTGATCCATGTCATCGACAGATGGCGCCTGTTCGCCACCGAACATCACAGCCTCGAAAATCGGCTTCGACAAACACTGTACCTCGCACACCTATTGACCACCGGCAGCATAAAATAATACCCTGTGACAGGAGTGAAAAAGTAGTAGCCTTCCATAAAGAAGAAAAATACAAAGAGAAAAGAGAAAGCAGAAGAAAAAAGCAGAAAATAAGACGATCGAAAGAAGATCACAAGCTACATGATGGTTCGGGGAAAGAATGCCCGCTCACCATCTCCTGCTGCAGGTCAACACGATGCGAAGCGCACGCGCAAAGATGACGACAGACGTGACCGCGACCGGCGGGACGCCAATCGACGGCGGTCACGCAGCCCGGTAGATGTAAGCGCAACTCACGCGAGCAGCCATCTACATCAGCGACAGAGAATATTCACTAACAGGCGTGATGAGCAGCGCCGATACCGTGATAGAGACCGGGTCCGAGACCGTGACAGAAACGACAGAAATCGTGACCGTTCACGCGATCGCGACCGCGACCGCAACCGAGACCGCGACAGAGACCACCGAAGAGACGATACCTGGCGCAGCGGTAACTCCGACTATCGGCGTCGGTCCCCCAGATCACGCTCATGCTCGCCAGCCAGGCGCAAAGACCGCAGCCGCGATGGTCGCCTAGACGATAGAAGCTCGCGTGGTGGTAGTCGGCGCGACACCTCTGCAGACCGTCGACGCGGTGCCCCAGCCGATCCTTCGTTACGGCCAAAGAACGCCACCGACAGTCGAACCCCGACATCCTCGACCTTGCCACAATCTTCGATAGCCCCTGCAGCTTCTTCCGCAGCTAGCAGCGCGGCTTTGCGTGAAAAATCCGAGGCGGAGAAAAAGGCTGAGCGGCTGGCCAAGCTTGAGGCCTGGAAGAAAAAGCACGAGCAGAAGCAGAGACTGGAAAGTGCTGCCGATGCACAGGCTACTGCTGCTACCCCTTCTCCCGCAGGCACGGCTACTGTGTCACCGACACTTTCAGTTGCTGCTTCGACAGCAACATTGCAGTCTGCAACTGATGTTACATATGCTGGCAAGTTTGACCCAAAGGCGATTGCTAAAAAGTCTGCTGCGGCCCGGCATCAATCCCCGGGTGTGCTTGGTGCTGTTATAGGCGAGACTGCAGCGCCAGACAGGATGCCCGCTCTCTCCATGGCTAAGAAATCATTTACCAAAGCACCAGGCTTGGCCGCGGCCAGCAGCAAGCCGTTTAGCGGTTTCGGATTCAACAAGGGCGCTGCCGACAGCGCAGCCGCCAAGCGCAAGCTCAATCTAGACGACGAAGAGACCTCAAAGAGAAAGCTAGCTAAGCTCCCCGATGCCACTTTGGAAGAAGCTGATGGTACCCCATATAACAACCAAGACGACGACTCGGACGACTCGGATGATGGCCGATTTGATGGCACCGAGGAAGAGTTCGCAGCAGCAGCCCGAGCAGCACGCGAACGCCGCGATGAACGTATTCTGCAACAGAGCATGGTCATGCAGACAGACGAAGATGCCGCAAACGCTGCAGACGGTACAGGTGAGGCTACCAACAAGGACGCAGACAAATCTGAAGGAGCAGATCCCTCTTCTGCACCTGCACCTGCTGATGATGCCGGGGCAACCCCCCAACTTGAGGAAGTACCAGCCTCCAATGCGGCAGCCGCCGCCGCCGCCGCCGCCGCCGCCAGTAGTCTCTCCGAGACCGAGGCTATGGACATTGACACCACCCCTGTCCTCGAAAGCAAACCCGCTGCTCTTTCTATCAAGATGAACGGCGCTCCCAAGCCGAGAGCAGCAGCACCACAGCCTTCTAGAATCCGGAAACCAGCCGCCGCTCCTAAACCCGACTCGGACATGGATGGCGACGTCGACCCGCTCGATGCTTTTATGGCCAACCTCGGCACATCCGCCAAGTCGACCAATGAACTCAAAGTCAAGAAGTCGGCTGTCGAGCCCGAGGCTTACTTTAGCGACGACGAAGACTACTTTGCAAAGGGCAAGGACGAGCTGGACGCAAAGTCCATTTTGGCCATGGCTGCAAAGCGTAAGAAGAAGGAGATCCCGACAATCGACTACAGCAAGGTCGAATACACCCCGGCGCGCAAGAACTTTTGGGTTGAACCTCATGAGTTGAGCCAACTGACCGAGGCCGAGGTGGCCGAGCTGCGTCTTGACCTCGATGGCATCAAAGTCTCAGGCAAGGATGTGCCGCGGCCTGTTCAGAAGTGGTCCCATTGCGGCCTCACACGGACGATGCTGGAGGTGGTCGAGAAGCTCGGCTACGATAAGCCCACGCCAATCCAGATGCAAGCTTTGCCTGTCATTATGTCGGGCCGTGATGTGATTGGTGTGGCTAAGACGGGCTCTGGCAAGACAATGGCATTCTTGGTGCCTATGTTCCGGCACATTATGGACCAGGAGCGTGTCAAGGACAATGAGGGCCCCATTGGCCTGATCTTGACGCCGACGCGTGAACTGGCAGTACAAATCCATCGCGACTGCAAGCCCTTTGCCAAGGCACTTGGCCTGCGCACTGTCTGCGCATACGGTGGCCCACCGATCAAGGACCAGATTGCCGAGCTAAAGCGCGGTGCTGATATCATTGTGGCTACAACGGGCCGCATGATCGACTTGCTTGCTGCCAACCAGGGCCGTGTCGTTAGTCTGCTGCGAACAACATACATTGTGCTTGACGAGGCTGACCGCATGTTCGACATGGGCTTTGAGCCTCAAGTCATGAAGATTTTTGCCAACATTCGACCTGACAAGCAGACTGTCCTGTTCTCGGCTACTATGCCACGCATCATCGATGCCCTGGTCAAGAAGGTGCTCAAGAACCCGGTCGAGATTATCGTTGGTGGACGGAGTGTGGTGGCGCCGGAGATTACACAGATTGTGGAAATTCGCGAGGAAAAGGACAAGTTTATCCGCCTGCTCGAGCTTCTCGGAGAGCTATACATGGATGACGAAGACGTGCGCGCACTTATCTTTGTTGAGAGACAAGAAAAGGCCGACGAGGTGCTGCGCGAATTGCTGCGCAAGGGCTACGCATGCATGTCGTTGCACGGTGGCAAGGACCAGATTGACCGTGATTCGACCATTTCTGATTTTAAAAACGGCGTGTGCCCTGTCCTGGTGGCCACGTCGGTGGCTGCACGCGGTTTAGATGTCAAGCAGCTGAAGCTGGTTGTCAACTACGATGCGCCGAACCACTTGGAGGACTATGTGCACCGCGCGGGCCGTACCGGCCGTGCCGGCAATACGGGTACGGCAGTGACATTTGTTACTGGTGAGCAGGACAACTGCGCGCCCGGTATTGCCAAGGCACTCGAGCAGAGTGGCCAGCCTGTGCCCGAGCGGCTTGCAGAGATGCGCAAGGCCTGGCGCGAAAAGGTCAAGACGGGCAAAGCAAAGGATCAGTCCGGCTTTGGCGGCAAAGGTCTGGAGAAGCTGGATAAAGACAGAGAAGCGGCACGGAATCGAGAGCGCAAGACACACAAGGCCGAGGGTGACGATGAAGACTTTGACAAGGAGACGGCGGACGACGACGAGAAGAAGAAGAAGGCGGCAGACGGTCTCGCGACATCGGCAGCGTCGGCCATTATCTCGCGCGATACCTCCAAGTCCGAAGGCGGCGATGCTGGCGGTGCAGGATCAGGCGTCAAAGTAGGTGGTGCTGCACTGGACAAGGCGGCGTCTGCCGTCAACGACATCAACGCCCGTCTCGCACGTGCCGGCCAGCTGCGGCCCGGCCAGCCCATTGACAACAAGGGCCCCGATGCTGGTGCCTTCCACGCGACTCTGGAGATCAACGATTTCCCACAAAAGGCCAGATGGGCCGTTACAAACCGGACTAATGTGGCCAAGATTCTCGACTCGACGGCGACGTCGATTACGACCAAGGGCACGTTCTATCCCGCAGGCGCCAAGGTGCCCCCTGGCGGCGAGGCGAAGCTGTATCTTCTCATTGAGGGTGATACTGAGCTATCTGTAGGCAACGCGCTTACCGAGCTGACACGGCTCCTGCGCGAGGGCACTGTGGCTGCTGCTGATGCTGAAAGCAGAGCACCTGCCAGTGGCCGGTATACCATTACATAAGTGAGCGGAATGACAATCTGTTTGGGCGAAGCAAATGGCAAATGGCAAATGGCAATAGCAAATAGCAAATAGCAAATAGGCAAATGGGCAACTGGTCAAGCGTGGGTATGGTTCTGACGTGTCATGTTGTTTTTCTTTGGGACTATTCTCTCTGCATCATCTGCACTAGATGTACTATTATATAATAAATAGACACATGCAACGAACATTGTGGGCTGGTGTAGAGTTCAGGTCTTGTGGTGATATAGGGTGGTTTTGGAAAAAGGCTATGATTGCAAAGATAAACCTGAGTGCGAAAAAAAGCAACAGTAAACAAAGGTAACGACGCTGTCTAATCATTTAGCCTTCTGATATCATGTCTCTGGTGGACTGCTGATGGTCATGACTCATAGCTCATAGCTCATGGGGCTTGCAGCTTGGGGCTTGGGGCTTGCATCGCCTTCGTCTCTAGTTGTGCTGTGCTGCCGTCGCCTGTGCGTCCATCTCGCGCCGTCGCACCTCGGCCTCGCTTGCCTTCTTCAACGTATCGGATCGGTTCTCGCGTCGCTGGGCTTCGAGCTTCGCACCAAGCTTACCGCTGGGCGTCTTTGTTGCGTTGCGCGCTTCAGCGGCTGCGGCCGCCCGTGCACGCGCATCTGCTGCGGCCGAGCCTCCTGCACCTCCCGTACCTCCCAGCGTCCGTGGTGGCCCCCCAACGCGCACTGGCACAGATGCCGTCCTAGGCCCGGGCCCTGATGCACCCGATGCAGCTGGCCGGCCCGGTCCATCGCTGGCGCCCAGGGGGCGACCGGGTTGGTCAAATGGGTCGTCTGACACCTTGCCGCAGAGGTTGCCCATGGCGAGAAAGCTGTTCTTAGCTTGCAGAGCAGAGTTTTTGATGCACCTCTTGACAAAGAAAAGGTGTTGCGATCGGCCGTAGTCGCCTGGCTCCTAAGTCGAGGACAAGGTCCAAGTGCGCAGGGCGGTTGATAACGACGTCACCAGTTGACGTGTGAAAGTGATGCGAGTGGATCCGAGTTGGGTGGTGCTGGGACGTTATTAAAGGAGTATTAAAACCCAAATGCAATATTGATAGAAAGGCAGCGAATAGTCTGTGATAAAGGCTCTGTGGTATCTCCTCGATATCGCGATAGATTGCGCAGTTTGGTGAGGAGTTGCCAAGCTCGGCCAAATCTATTGCGGCAAGCACCCCCGAAACGCCCCCTCAGCCGTGTAGGCTCGGCAGAAAGCGTGGCGATTGCGTATATCATATCTAGAAATGTGGATACCTGCTTCACCGCCTTTGTGTAAGTGTTTGATTATGTAACCATACGCATCGCTGCTATGCTCGGCGTTGTTTTCGCCGCGAGTTGAATGCCACAAGGTGGATGTGAGACTGCGTTGAGAATCGGGTCTGCGGCCATTTGTATGATTTGAATGGAATTGGTCCACCAATAGAGACTCCCGTATGACAAGCCTTGCGAAACTCGGAAAATATGAAAATGATCGGTTTGTAATACACAGGACAGAAGACAGAAGAGGGATCAAGTCAGATTATGAACAGGCCAGATAAAGTCGTTGCTTCACTGGGTGCAATAAGTGTGCACATTGGAGTCAAGTACCAGCTCGTGGGGATTTACCGGCCGTCTCCGAAGAACCAGCATCCCAACACACCTTGCGGATATGGCGTCTTTGATTGCCGAAAGAGCTGAAGAGTTGATATATATTCAACACACTGTCAATAGCGAGCAACAAGTAGCAAAATACATATCCTCCCAACCAATTGCAGCATGTAGAATATAGATTAGAACGGAGCATCAAGGGGCTGGGAAAAGAGGCACAGCAACGGGACACGAGTGATGGACAGCGAGCAAGATATGCAGAGACAACGCCAGCAGGAGCGGAAAAAACAAGCAAATAGATACTCAGAAGAACAGAAAAAGAGGGGAACTGGGCAGTAGAGTCCATGCTCTGACCTGTTCCCACCAAGGTGAGCCGGGGCAAGGGATTCTCGGTGGCTTGCTCCTATTCTGCCATTACTATCAATCGATATTGTCCGAAGCCGTTCGAAGCCGTTATTGGTTTCGTTCTGTCATTGAGTCACCCTGCCATTAGCTTGGTTGCCCTGTTTTCTAATGAAGAGTTTTTTCATCGTACTGAGACGACACACACAAGAATGATATTATGTAAGACAACATGCTGCCGTTGGCCATTGTGAACGGCAGGTATGGGCACCTTTTGATAACAAAAAGACAGGAGCCAAAGACCATCCGGGTTCTCATGGCGCGGGCAGTTTTATGGCGGTCCTCTTGAGCCTCGCAGGGTCTAGGCATCTCAAAGCCAATCAGACAACTGTATTATCACTTAAGTGGGTGCTGCCAATGCAGGTGGGGAGACAAGAGTCCACTGGATAACAATGACGGGCTCCTGGCGCCAGTCGACATATTTTTTTTCCAAAAGGGAAGCTGCGACTTGTGGCCGCCTGTGGGGAGATTCAAGGCACTGTATTTTTTTGGGATAGTAGTGTGCTTTAGTGTGTTTTGGGGAATACTCCTTGCAGTTCCTGGGGGATGGATCGCCAGAGCTGCTAATAGCTAGGCCAGTCGCACCTGTTCTTTGTGTGGACATGTATTCAAGTGTAAGATGGAGTCGCCTTTTGCTCTTAAGATACATTGGGAAGGAGCGATACACATCACGAGCCAAAGGGACCTGTGTCTTTTGTGTCTTTTGTCCCTGTTCTTCTCTTGCCATCTTGTCATCTTGTTCCTCTTGGTTCTCTTGTCCCCCTTGTCCCGCTTGTCTTTCTGTCCCTCATCTTGGCCCCTCGTCTTTTGACTTCCGCTGCTGACCCCTACACCCTCTGCTTTTGCTTTTGCTTTTGTCTCACTGCCCCCCAGAAGATAAGACGCATCACCTAAACACCTTTTAGAAACCCAGGCAATGTCTTTGACGTGCTGTACTGACTGCTGTCGTATCTGCCTCGTCTGAGCCTTGTCATCTTCTTTGCTATTTCACCACCTTTTTGGGCTCTTTACATCTCGCTTGTCATATCTCTCTCTGTCCTTGACGGCTGCATCTCCTACACTTATCCTGAGCCTCACTAATTTCATATCTTATCCTGCCCAATCTTATTGAGCCAGCGGCAGCACCGCCCCAAAACTCTCAATCCCGACGTCATGTTCACTGATGGAAACCCTCGCCACCAGCGAGCCGGCTCGTTGGGATTCTCCTACTTCGACCCCTACAGCGAGAACTACTCACTCGGTGCTTCATCTCAGTCGCTACTCAACGATGTCAGCATAGATGACGATACCACCTGGGATCTCTTCAACACCCAGAGCCCACAGTGTATCGGCCAGGACCAGGCCGGCCCCGGCGCAATTCGCACGCCGCACGACGATCTTTGTGCACATCCGCCAAAGTGTCCCACGGCCTCTCATTTCGGCGCCTCTGGTGGCCACAGCTCTTCTCATATGCTCTTTCACACACGCCATTTCGACCCCCAGGCCATGTCCAGCAGCGCTCTACACCAGCCGGCGTCCGCATCCAGGCCACCGCAGGCTTCCGTGCTCGGCAGCCTTGTGGACTACGATGCAGGGACGCTTTTTCCACAGACAATCACCACTACGTCTGGTCCAGCAACATCAATATTCTCGTCAGAAGACTTTGGCGAGCAGCTCTCTGCTCTGTCTTCGCCGCCCACCAGGGATTCTGCACGAGAGGGCGAGGAAGACCGCGAGTCTGTGTGTGACAGTGACTGCGACTTTGGCACTATATGCCATGATACAGTCTGCTCAGAGGACCCTTCTGCATGCTGCGAGGATGAGACCTGTCTGCAAACATCTCCATCACCCCGCGACGACGAAATCACATCAGAAGACGCTATTGCTGCTGCAGCTTTGGCAGCAATAGGCGACCAGCAAAGATTAGCAGCAACAACCGCAGCAACTTCAACATCAATAATGACCCCTCCTTTACACGCCCATCACCATAGCCACCTTCATGAGCACCTTCATGAGCACCTCCATGGCCACAGCCATTCCATGTCTACCGAGTCCGCAGCGTCATGTTTGCCGCTTGGCGCTGGACCTGACCTCTGCATCAGCCCCCAATTTTTAATGAACTTTCGTCATTTTCAAGAAGTTCATAACCCTTTAAATCCAGCCGTCTGCACAGAGCCAACTTGTCCAGTTGAAGATCCCAGTTTTTACCAGGAGTGCCATATACGACACTTTACACACAACGCACAGCAAGGCCATGGCCAATGCGGTGGCATGTTTGATCATATTGACCTCGACATGATAATGTCCGAGAACAGCAGTCATGACCACAAGGGTGCAGTAGAGTGTGGTGCCAAGTTTCCGGATAGTCACTCCATGTTTGAGCACATGCTGAATGAGCACGGCACAAGTCTCAGCATGTTCCAAAACCCTGCAGTGCAGCACAGCGTCGGCTTGGGACATTCTTTCGCTACGGCTACACCTACTACTTCAGCAATGCACATGCCGCAACAGGGCCTGCCCAATTCATCATCCTACCCAGAACAGCTGTCTCTCACAGCACATTTCAGATTTGGCGATGCAAACACGGCCGGGACTCGCGCTCACAGCTCTCCACAGACGCCCATTGTCGTGCCGGTTCTGGAGAAGAACGAGGCCGACATGGGTGATGGTCTTTTCAAGGTTGAGCCTACGCAGGCCAAAGCTTCTATTTCCAGCATCAACTCAACGGCTACCGACCATGCAGATGTCAAGACTGACGGCCGTCACGAATGTCTTTGGTGTGACCACAGCGGCTATGAGCCATGCAACCAGGTGTTTGGTTCGGCGTGTGATTTGCACAAACATGTGCTCGATGTCCACACCCACCAGCTCAAGCGTGGCCCCGACGGCATGTTTTCGTGTGGCTGGCAGGGATGCACTCGTCGTGAAGGTGAAGAGAAGAGCGGTTTCCTACAGAAGAGCAAGGTCGATCGGCATATGCAGGTCCATACAGGAAGTAAGTTTTTATTTTATTTTTATTGTCTCTTCCTGTCTCTGTCTGGCTGTTACTAACAAACTAGACAAGCCATTTACCTGTGACATCTGCAACCAGTCCTTCTCGGCCAACCAGGCTCTCATCCAGCACAAACTGATCCACGAAGACAGCAAGCCGCTTAAGTGCAACATTTGTAGCAAGACCTTTCGCCAACACAGCGCGTTGAGTATGTTCTTGTCTTTATATTTTTGTTTTATCTTCCTCACAATATCAACTCTAACCGCCTAGCTATGCACATTCGGACTCACACAAAGGTTCGGCCATTAAAGTGCCCATACTGCAACAAAGAGTTTAGCGAGTCTTCCAACCTATCCAAGCACAAGCGGATCCATACGGGTGATGGCCAGTACCTGTGTAAACACCCTGGCTGTGGCCGGGCTTTCCATAGGCGAGACCAGCTACGCCGCCACAGTGCACAGCATTGCAAGAGTCCCACCAGCAGAGCCGAGAAGAGCAATCTCAGTCTCAGTCCCTCGCCAGAGTAAGCTGCTGACTTGGTGTCTTGTCTACTTTCGCTCTGTTGATTTATTTGCTTTTTACGGTTATTTCATTATATGGTTATGAACATGGCGTTAGTACGTATGCAGGTGGCAGGGACCAAGGGCGGTAGCAACGGTGGTGATATACGGCGGACATCATAACTGAAGGAAGCGTATCTAGGAACATAGTTCACATAAAAGCGGGTTTTATTAGTGGTGTGGCATCACCAGCAAGATATACTGAATGGCAAGGATAATACTACCACTTATTACTTGATAGTGTCTTGTCTGTTAGCCTCCTTTATCGTAGCTCTAGAAATGCCTTTAGCACTAACAACCCAATATCAAGAATATCTTAACCTTTACTGAACAATGACGAGTCAGCATCATCACATCTTAAATAATCGCACGTTAAAACAAACGCCACGATGTATCACAACATCACGACTACCGTTGATTATATTTAGTTTTTTATTTTCTCATTTTTTTATCAATATGATATATGCCATCCCTTCCATACCTCCCGTTGTCCGGCAAAGATAATAAAGGGAACAAGATAATATGAGTCCATGATCGTCGTCGTCGGCAAGGCTCTTCTCGAAATGCTTCTCTCATGCTATTCCTATGTCCCGTCATCCCACCCATCATCGTCAATGGCCATAGTCTTTTGTTGTTGATGATTTTTTTTCTTTTTAAAAATGTTGTAGCCATTTTTGAGCGCTAAAACCCAAACACCTTTGTCGTTGTTGATTTTTTTGACCCCAAGTAACAAAAAGAAAAGAAAGGAAGATAGAAGCACGAGATAATAAACATGAGAGGAATACAAAAGTAGAAAAGTAGACCTTGGACCTTTCCGCTCCGGCCCTTTATATTCCTCGTTGATTTTTTTCCACTCTCATTCTAGAGAATCTCTAGAAATCTTCCACATGACACGTCCCGTCCCCATATCCAGATTCATTATTTTTTTTTCATCTTCATCCTTTCAAACCCTTTATGCCTTGACGGCAAAGGTGCGCTGGGGGAAGTGGGACTTGCGCTTCTGGATCTTGGGCAGAGAGCGGGCAGCGTCCTTCTCGGACAACCGCCGGCGGATGGCGCGGGTGTACTTGGGTCTCAGGTCCAGGGGCAGGTACTTCTTGCCCTTGTAGAACAGGCGGAGCTGGGCACGCTGCTTGGCGTTGATGATGGTCAGAACGCGAGCAATGGACTTGCGGACGTCACCACTGGAAAAGTCAGTACTCTGTTTAAATGAGAGATGTCAAGAATTTGAATGAGAGTGGGGGTGTACGCACATCCGGTTCAGCTTGGAGCCAGACGAGGTGATCTGCTGGATGCGGAGCTGGGACAGCTCAGTCTTCAGCTCAGCGAGCTGCTTGGTGAGCTCATCCTTGCTCTTGGGCCACAGGGCACCGGCCTTGATCTTGAGAGACTGTAGACTGTTAGAACATGGTCGTTGCAGCATGAATAGGACTGTCCATCATCATGGCTTCGCAGAAGCAAGAGAAAAAATGGCAGCATTCCCCCTCTTTCAAAACAAGGTTCGCAACTGTAGGTGGTGGTCTGTTTAATCGGATTGTCTCGGTGATAGTCTCGGTGTGTATCTGATGGTGCAATGCTCCGTCCGAGGTCGTGTAGTGCTGGTGCGTGGTGGTCGGTATTTCAAACGTGACATGTCGGCCTTTGCAGCCACGGAGAATCGGGTATAATAGTGATCGAGTCAGCAGTCGGGCAATGATATCTATGCCACTCCATGCTCGTAATTCTTCTATTCAGCCGTGCTCAACTGATTCGATGTCCGAAATCTTCGAATGATGTCTTGTAGTATTCGAGGTTGAGTAATTCGTCGTGGCGACCAGCAGCAAATATATCGAGAAGGCGAGGGACGATTTGAATTCGAGCAAAGCAGATGATCGAGCTGAGGGACCTGAGAGGATTGAAATCGACCGAGACCGAGAGTTGTTTGTCGTCCAATTCATCCTCCTAATCCTTTTTGCCATTGCCATGTTTTCCCTTGCAACAGCGAAGCCACACGGCAGCGCAACAGCGTAACAATTGCCATGCTATTGCCTGTGATGATTCCTAGATTCACATCATCACATACCATTTTGATGTAGAGGTGGTTGTCGTGCGGGGAATTGTCGACTGTGGGCGTGGTTGTCGTGAAAGAAGTGGTGATGGATTTCGTCGTCGGGTTCACACGAGATGTCGAAAAGAGCAGACGGGGGAAAAGAGCGTGCGAAAAAAATTGCCCTAGCAGAACTTTTTTCGCCCTCTTTCTTAGGGCCAATGGCAAAGGAAAAGGCGGGCCCCTCCTGCTCTCTTTGGCTTTTGGGCCTTTTGGCCTTTTGGCTCTGACTGCCTTTCCTCCACCGATTTACAAGATGATCCACTAAATTCATCTTCGGTGCGGAAAAATAGACACCCGACAAAGCCCTACAAGTACTGTCGAGACCAGACTGCCTTTGATTATGTCATTATACATCACGTGCAGAAATCGATGTAAGGATGACATAAGCTCAAAGCTGGCATGTGCGAGATTGGCAATGATAACTATGCACTGTGTCCAACTGGGATGAACTGTGGATCGATGCGGCAAGGAAGGCTCGACAACAGCCTGGTCGTAAGCTACTCCGTAGGCAGGGGCCGTGACCTCGCCCGTTTTCGAAATCGTCATCAAACTCCGTCAAGTCTGCCTCAAGCTTATGCAACCCACACCTACGAAACTACCAACCCACAGATACATCTATAATCCAAATCCAAATACACAGCGATAATACTTCAATGAGCTGCCGCTGGCTTTACTTCATCATTCACCGCCCATACCCACAAAAGCCGATCGACGACTGAGACAGATACCACACCACAACCTGGCCGCTTGATCTGAGGGCATCTTCACTCTGGCCTACCTCTTCATCTTTTCATACCCATCTACAAGTGAACTCATTCACAATAAACCCGAACAATGTCTGGCGCAGGAGGAAACACGAGCTGGGCGCAGCTGCGACAGCAAGTTCGCGGCCTTGAGAGCCAGGTGAGCATCAGAGGTTGTCCAGCACAAGGAACCAGATCTAACAGTATAACCACACAGACCGAGAACCACCTTCACACTTACTCACAATTGTCGACTGCCTCGACCATACCACTCAAGCCATCGGACCAGGAGAAGCAGACCGAGAAAAAGCTGGAGGACATCCTGACAAAGCGCGAAAACCTGATACGCCAACTCACTCGTCTCCTAGACTCGGACCCGACGCTGACGGCTTCGGCTGTCAAGCAGAACAACCTGTCACTCTTGCGCGAAAAGTTTGAGGAGCACCGGCGCGATATGGCCCGTCTCAAGGTGCAGCTCAATCATGCACGCGACCGCGCCAACTTGCTGGCAAACGTGCGCAACGATATCAGCTCCCACCGGTTGGGTGGCGGCGCAGGAACAGGACCCGACGGCCAGCCGACGGAAGCAGACTACATGCTGGACGAGCGCGGCCACATTGACCACAGTCACGACATGGTGGACAGCGTGCTGAGCCAGGCCTATGCGGTCAACGAGAACTTTATCGTGCAGCGCGAGACGCTGGCCAATATCAATCGGCGGATCACACTAGCAGCTAGCAAGGTGCCGGGAATCAACACGCTGATTGGGCGCATCTCATCCAAGAAGCGGCGTGATGGTATCATTATGGGATCGTTTGTTGCGTTCTGCTTCCTCGTGTTTTTCTGGTTCTTGTAAGCATTTGTTGCTATCCTTTGATATCATCTCTGTTTTGATTGTTTCCCTTGTTCTCGTCAGCATGCGATGCTTTGCTCATTCACAATATCACCGGCGTTTCAGGTTTCACATGTCAGCCATCTCTTTGCAGTTATCTGTTTTTAACTTTTATATTTTACCATGTTGGGTTCACCCTATATTTCCAAGCTGTTCTAAAACGTGTCTCATTTGCCGTTTGTTGCTTCTATATCGTCTATACTATGTACAACCATGGCCACCATTTTACATAACTATCATACACTTTTAAATTTTGGATATGGGGGAGATGATATCCTTTCTTTGAGGAGTGAAGTGAGTGCAAATGCTTGTATATTACCACACTTCGTTCTTGGCTTCTGAAAGTAGGCGCTGGACACCCTTGACCAGGCTCTGGCGCTCCTCGGGCTCGCTGTGGCCGCTGCCAGCCCACCGGATACGACAATGACGATCAACAAGATACACGTAGCCGACCTTGCTGTTGAGCAGGCCAATGTTCTCGCGGATGCTGTCTGAGATGCCGCGGCGCACCAGCATGTAGTTCTCCCAATCGCGCTCGTTGATGCGCTTCTTCATCGACCCCGTAAACCGGCGCACCAGCCATGCACGCATCGAGTTCTCCTCGACATTGATCTGCATCAGCTGAGCCTTGCCCACAGCACCCTGGTTCGCATCCAACACCTCGGCCAGGGCCGGGTTAGCCTCGGCCGACACAAACGAACGAATCTGGTTCTCGGCCCACAGACTGCTGAAGACGGCCACAATAGTAGCGGCCTGCTGCTCAATCATAGGTGTAGTGTCGCAAAGTTCGCTGCTAGCCAGGGCCTTGTCAGCCGACATGAGCCGCTGGCCAACGAGGTTGGGGAAGTAGAGGGAGACGTCGCCGCGGAAGAGTCGTGGTGGCGCAAGAAATGACTTGCCCTTGTTGAACTTTAGGTTAGACCAATCGCGAAAGTATGGCTTTGCTATTGTTGCTTTCCTAGGTTGTCAGTTCCGCCAAGAAACTACAATATAGACAACTAAACTCACAGCTCCTGACGGCGCACAAGATGCTTGTCGTAGTTGACAAAGTCGTCGCGCTTCTCCTTGAGAGAGCGAAGGTCGAGTCCGCTGTTCTCGCCGGGATTGGGTGGCTCTGGCATGCCAATCGGCCGCGAAAGGGGCGTGGGCGTGAACTCATCAACACGCTTGCCATAGGACCGGGGCGCAGCGGCAAGTGGACTGGGTGGCGCCGGTGGTGTTGCGGGTGCTAGTATAGACTCGGTCGGGGCTTTCGGCTCGGACGGTGTGGGGGGTTGTGATGCTGGTGGCTTAGAGTTAGCCCGGACGTGCGGCGAGACACTGAATGTCCGCCATTGGCGTATGGAATGTGACGGTGGTGTAGTTGAAGTCGAAGCGCATATTGATTTGAGAAGGGCTGTCGGTGATGAGGAGGGGGAAGACGCCCAGCGAGCTCCGATGACGGTAGCTCTCCTCCTGAAGAGGGCGGCAGCACTGATGCGGTGGGTGGCCATGTGAACCGAAGATTCTGGAGACTGAGCACTCGAGAACTCCCCGCTATTGAAGCACTGGGGTAAACTGGGGTCAAGTTCGAGGAGGCTGACGAAGCGTATGGGGGAGGAGAGAGGAGGGGGGGGGGGGGGGGGGGGGGGTGAGGCCAGATCTGCGGGTGGAAAATTCTGCCGCAAAAGATATCTCATCCACACAGGTAAATAGGTTCACCGTGCTTCACCGCCTTTATAAGACCCGTTCAGGAAGGTGGCACACTTCGAAATAGGTAAGGGCCTTGGCTGATAGAAATAGCGTCGAATATTCAGGTGGCTCACCCCGGACTTTCTACCAGTCTTCCCCGCTAATCACCAAAGAGACAAAGTCCAAAATATGCCAAAATAAAGCCGAGGTGATAACGGCTATCAACGGCGCTCCTCCCCAGACAATCGGCCCAAACATCATGTAAAGGCGGCATTACCCCCTCGGGGTCGCAGGGAGCTCCTTCCAGATAAGAATAAGCCGGTGCCAGCCTTTTCCAAGCTCCATGGTGAGAATTGGGAAGGAACGGCAAGAGGTCAGGAATCCGAGACACCAGGCATCCAGCCAGACTTCAGCCACTTTTCAGTGATCTTCCGGCAATCAATACGAGAAGCAATTGCAAGACTATGCATTCACACAACTCTACAGTTTGCACTCGACTTGACCATTAGCCTACATTTGGAAAAGAACAAAGGACAAAGAACATATCACTTTACGCGCACGTCAAATTTTCGGCTGTCTCTCTGACAGCTCAGTTCTTGGATGTTTATTCAGCGAGGTTGTCAAGGCGTGCTGCGGCCGTCGTCGAGGCGGTTGGCGTTGACGGTGTCGACGGTGACGGCCAGAGCAGACGGTGTTGCAAGCAGGGGCCATTCGACGGCGACATGGACAGCATCTCATCAGCTACGTCGACCCCTGCCGACCAGATTGACTCGCCCGGCAGCATTGAAGCCTCTTACAAATAGCCGACATTTCCATGCTTCCCAGCGGTTGCATGTGGTGAAGCCCGTCGTCCTCGCAGATATTGGAGAAGGTACGTCGTTCTGTGGAAGATGCAGGATATATAGCATGGAGCTACTACTAACGTACAGGCATCGTTGAGTGTGAGATTATTCAGTGGTTTGTGCAGCCCGGAGCCCGCGTCGAGGAATTCTCACCCTTGTGCGAGGTGCAAAGCGACAAAGCATCAGTCGAGATTACGAGCCGGTTTGCCGGTGTGGTTAGGAAACTACACTACGAGGCGGGTGAGATGGCCAAAGTCGGCAAGGCTTTCGTGGACATTGACCTGCCAGAAGACGAGCTGAACGCGCCTATCGAGCATGCCGAGGAAGCAGCCAAGGGACAGGAAGCACTTGCAGAAAAGGTGGACACAAAACCAGAGGCAGCTAGACCGGCCGAAGTGGTGACAGAAACAATCAGCGAGCCGACAGAAGCACCACGGCAAAAGTTTACAGGCTCATCCCTAGCTACACCGGCAGTGCGGCACCTGTCCAAGGAACTTAAAATTGATATCACACAGGTCGTTGGAACGGGCAAAGATGGCCGTGTAATCAAGGAAGACCTGTACCGGTTTGTCGAGCAGCAAAAGAATAGTGCGTCATCTGTCTCATCACCCGGGGCGCAGGCGTTGTCTCCATTGTCTGTCATTGCAGAAGATGCACCACAACAGGAAACGACTGTTCCCCTTGGCGGCACTCAGCTGCAAATGTTCAAGACTATGACACGGTCACTCAATATTCCACACTTTCTATACGCCGACGAGATCGACTTTACGCAGCTCTACAAACTCCGGCAGCGTGTCAATGTGTCTCTGGCCAAGAGCGGTAGTAGTGGCGGTGATGGCAGCATCGGCAAGATCTCATACCTGCCGTTTGTGATCAAGGCTGTGTCTATGGCCCTGAACCAGTACCCTGTTTTGAACGCACGCGTCGAAGCGCCATCGTTGATTGATGCCGCTACAACCTCCAAGCCCAAGCTTGTCTACCGCAGCCAGCACAATATCGGCATTGCCATGGACACCCCCAGCGGCCTGATTGTGCCAGTGGTCCGCAATGTCAATGCACGCAGCGTGTTATCAATTGCGAGCGAGCTGACTAGGCTGCAAGGCCTGGCCCAGAGCGGCAAGCTGACACCTTCAGATCTTCAGGGCGGCACTATCACAGTATCGAACATTGGCAATGTCGGCGGCACTTACCTGAGCCCAGTGATTGTGGAGCGCGAGGTGGCCATCCTAGGCATGGGCCGGCTGCGGACAGTGCCAGCATTTGCTGACGACAGTGATGATTCCACGGGGGCTGCGAGCCAGCGAATTATCAAGCGGCACGTGTGCCATTTCAGTTTCAGCGCAGACCATCGGGTGGTGGACGGAGCAACGCTAGCGCGGGCAGCGGAGGTGGTGCGGGAGATGGTCGAGAAGCCGGACAGCATGATCCTCCAGCTGAGGTAAACGCAAAGATAGCAAACACTTGTCATGTAAATAGTCATTGGCGCTAATTCCCGGTATGCAATAAAATAAACGGAGCTGAACAATCAAATACACGATACCAGCATGAGCCCATCAATGACGCAACTATGCCGTGTTTGTGGAAAAAAAGAGTCCCAGGTTTAGCTGCAATGTAACCTGTTTGTGGCGGTCCAATTGTCATCAGCGCCAGGAAGAATGAAATCACGAGCCTGGATCTAGTGACTGCGTGAGATCTATTTATCTTGTGAGATGATTACACTGGAATAAGAAGTCTATATCTATTACCGAGGATCTGCTTTAGATGATCTTGATTGCGTCACTGGATCTCGTATGGCAATCAAAGCTTATTCAGCATTGGCCGGCTGTCGCGGCGGATTGTGTCAAGAGGACTCAAATTCAAAGCCGGTTCACCTGCCACCTCATAGTATTCATGATTTAGGATATAATTTTTCTTTGTAGTCAATGATTCGTTGTATTGAGTCCCTTGTACCTTGCGGCACGTAGCCAGGGAATAATAGCATGCATAATAAATATGCAAGATAGATAAAGTATATGTATAGATAAAAACGCCGTATTGATTTTCCCATCCATAGATCCGAATGCAAATATTGAAAGAAAAGGTGACGAAGGGGCACAAGAGTGAAAATATGTAAAAGAGAGAGAGGTGGACGATATTGGATATCTTCGCTGTAAAATGCAGAGAAATAAAATAAAAAAAAGGAGCAAAAGAGCTACTTGTCGTCACCACGGATGGCGTCGCACACGCGGTGCAGGACATGGGCCTTGACCTCGTCGAGAGGACGGGCGACATCAAAGACCCAGACGTCGGTCTCGTCGGGCTGCGGCGGTTCAAGAATGTCGAGCTGGCTCTGGACCATGCTAGCACCCATGTAGTGGCCCTGGCGGCCAGCAACGCGGTTCAGCAGGACCTCGGGGTCAGCAGACAGGTAAATAAAGTGCAGTGAAACACCGGGCGTAAAGTAAGGAGCCACACGGATGACATCACGGTACTTGCGCTTGAGGGCCGAGCAGGTGACGACGACTTCCGAGGCACCAGACTCGATCTGGCGCATAGATTCTTCGCGCAGAGCCGTCAGCCAGTCCCAGCGGTCGGCGTCTGTCAGGGGGATGTTGTTGCTCATCTTTTCAATGTTGGCAGGAGGGTGGAACTAGTAGTGTTAGTTGTGCCACGAGGATAATTTTGAGACAGGAATCATACATACAAAATCACCCTCGATGTAGGGCAGATTGAGGGTAGTGGAGATGTGCTGAGCAACAGTGGTCTTGCCGCAGCCAGCCGGGCCGGTAACGAGCCAGATGTGGTGGCAGTCACCGAGACGGGGCCGGGTGGTAGGATGAGGAGCCGCCGGAGCTGAAGTCTGGGAGATCTGTCTGGCAACACTGGCAATGGTGTTGTCGACGGCGGCGAGCTTGGGCGAGGCCGGGATGGAAGACAGCGAGAGGACAGGCGACTTTGGGGTTGTGGCGCCAAGGCCGACGGGGGAATTGTAAGACAGCATGGCGGGCATGTCAGATGGAGATGTGATTTTTAACTATTGTTGGTATATATAGTGTGATAGATAGTCGTAAATCCGTAGACGGCGTAGTCTTGGAGAAAAGATGAGAGAGGTTGTAGAGAGGTTGGGAAGGTTGAGGGTAGAGAGTTGATATATATTGAAAGTGCGTTCTATAAATATGTAGACATAGTTCTGTGCGAGGAGAAGAGAGGAGAGAGAATCAAAATATATTCAAGACAGAATCAAGAAATGGCTTTTTTGAAATAAAAAATAAAAGATGAGTAGAGAGGACAAGTATCGTGAAGATAGATGCTTGAGAGTTATATAAGGAGGCGAGGTTGTGGAGGGTAGTGGAAGGAAGCAAGATGGGCACAGGAAGGAGCAACGGGCAAGACAAACGAAGCAAGAGTCAAGGAACTAGAGAAGAAGGAACGAAGGAGGTACTTGACGGGGTGGGAATGAAGCTATATTTAAAGAAAGGAACAGAGAAAACAGTTATTGACGAGAACACGGGGAACACGGGGATACATCGAAAATGCATTTAAGACACTTTTAGATACATTTAAATGGGCTCGCAGGTGCTAGAAAAACCTGCCGGCAGCGCCATCGGACACGGGAGGAGACAAGTTTTGGGTCATTCTAAGGCTCTGCAGGTATCTTATTTCTCGGGTTTCTGGGTCTCTACCCCCTTGTCTTTTCAGGCGTTGGTTCTTTCCCTTTTGGCTTACACCTTCAACCAGAACACCAGAATTATGGGTACATTTCCCTCTGATTTTTCATTTATTCATTTTTCGCTCCTATTAGTTAATATTAGTTCTATTTAGTTTTGCTAGTGTCTTCTGGCGCCTGCCCGGCGGCCCTATGACCGTCTTCTGACTGTCCCAATTTTACTTTTACACAGCGCTACCCCCTCAACGGGGCTCTTCCAAGTGTGTGAATTGTGTCTAGTACTACAACTATAACTACTCGGCGATGCATTCGATGGCTTTTGAAGGCTTTTGATAGTGTGTGATGGCGTCTGATGGCGTCTGATGGCGTCTGATGGCGATTGACTTCACTGCCTCTTCTTGTTAGACAATGCTCCCGTGCAGGAGCTTCTATTTAGCCGATGATTGTTCTGGCCGGCCCTGGATGCTGGTATTCTTCCGGTATGCTTGGTCACATGGCAGAATGCAAACCCGCAAGGGAGTCTCGTATGAATACCCAGTGTTTGGCTATTAATGGTACTATGGTATCTTACTTCTTTTATACAGGGCTCTCAGAGTGTCGGACAATCCATCGGGTATGTTTAGGGGAGGTAGAGGAAAGGAATTAGGGAATAAGAATCGGACCAGTTAACGAAGAAAGAAAAGAAAAATAAGACAAAAATAAATCAGAAAAGAAGAAGCATTACAAGTGAAACTCAAACCAACAGGGGCGTGTTATTAGAAAACTCCAAGGCATACAAGGTACTTCAACACAATCCATGTACCCCAGTACCTTTATCCGTGGCTAGTGATCGTCAAAGCGGCAGTATGACTGACATCCTGACTACGAAGGAGACCATGTATGGTGTCTGATGTACGGTGTACTTTGACTTGGATAATCACTCTGTCTTCTTTGCTGTTGGCCTTGGTGTGCCTTGGTGTGATTACTGAGTAGCTTGATAATAAACGTTCCGTGCCGATGGGCTTGGATGCATCCTCGTCGAAAGGGGGCAGACGGCCCGGGATAGCGGATGACAACGGACAATACGCGGGAGCGCAACGAGGGTGAGTATAAAATACGGTTTTGTTACGGTATTCAGTATTGAGTTGAGTATTTGGTTGAAACATGATCAGAATTCCGCAGTCTAGAATGCGAATCTTTAAGCTTGCACTCTAGACTGCATATGCTGGGGTGCGGCGTGCACCGTTCTGAGGTCGCACCAGCCTTCTGCCAGCAAGCAGCAACCAGCAGTCAGCAACCAGCAATGCATTCAGACACACACTCGAGCAGCGAGAGTCGGTGTGCAACAAAGGAGTGAGAAGTGCATATTGATATAACGTGATTGGCATCAGGCGGACGTAAATGTCTGGGCATTGGGCTCTACCACATCAGGCGAGCAATGAGATGGAGGGCGGAGGGCGGAGATGGATGATAAAAAGGCAGGCATAAAGGAGTGACAGCAATAAAGAGACGGCTCGTCACATACTAAGTACATCACGGCCGAGCCTGCGTGGGATGTTCGGCAAACATTGGGGCCGGCTTTATTGGTTGGGGAGGCAGAGCGTATCGAGACAGGGGATACTTGGGGCTGATAGCGTGAAGACCAGGCCAGACTGCTGAATACGGAACTTGGAGACGGCTGCGGACGGCGACACAGCGTGGTGCCGGCACGGGAGAGTGGGGGTTACGGAAGAGGGGGGAAGGTGCGAGAGAATAAGGAAGGAGCGATAGGGAGATGGATAGTCCGTGGTGAAGAGAGTGAAAGATGGAAAGATGGAAAGATGGGAAAAAAGTTGAAAAATGAGTAGATGAATGAATGCATGTACAAGAATAAGAAGCAGTAATACAAGACGGAAGAATGGCTATGTCGACGTTTATCAAAAATCAAATCAAATCAAATAATACGCCATCAACACCAGCGGTGGCTTCCGTTTGGTGGAAAGTGTTTAGGCTGTGAGCAAGCTGCACGCCCCTGCAGGTATATATGTGTACCTCCCTTTATAAGTATGCATGCGGATACATCGACAGTACAAGTAGGACCGCCCGACTGCTCTTCCCCACACTGCCGAGAATCTTCCAGGCCCACTCTTCGATGAGGAAACGGGAAAGAGCAAAACGTCAAGAGGGCAGAAAGAAGAATTCAGATTGACATGTATTCTACGATGCCATTGCAAAGAGCTGGAATGGTATATGGTAATGCCCATGTAAATGATCAAAGCAGCACTACATGGAGCATTGCGCAACCATATGTGGACAGTGGACAGGGAGCAAGTCTCTTAATTTCCCGGCCAAGTTGGGCTCGCATCTTGGTGGTATTTTTACAGATGAAAGGGAGATATGTAAAGGTAAAAATACCAAAGAGAATATCTACGAATTATATGAATTAAAAGTATATAAAAATAAAGATATAAAAATGCGTTCCCACTCATAAAAAAAACGTGGGACGTAAAACACAGCCAAGAAATATCACACCCGTCAACAAGTCACCTGGCGGGGAAGAGGGATCCCAAATGCAATCACGAGAAGAATGAGCCCGAGAAAGAAGCAACTCAGACTGTTGGCTGTATCATTATAATTATGCTGAAATAATAAACATCCCAGCTGCTACGTGGCTAAATGTGGCAGCCTCTCAATACACATCTGACTGGCAACTGCATGATATGATTCATGAAAGCCATAGCCTCAATTGAAGGATCATATTTTGCTGCTGCTTTAGACCGTAGCTGTTAGCAAAGGGCTACTTTGGTGCTGAGCTTATCTGTATATTTAGGGCCTATCTATCTCACAAGTGGTGCTCATCGCCGAAACGCACCCTCCTCGAATACAATGTACTTTGACTCACCTCTAGGACATGGACGGCCGAGTCCCGGGCCAGTAACTGGTGTGTCTCCAAGATACAGTATAGTCTCCACTAATATCTTACAAGAAAGTAATTACATCTCGAACAGTTACCACGACTGATCAGTAGCGGCATCGCGATGAGTTACTTCCAGACGGCCTGGCCACCGCTGGGGGACGACTAGTGGGCGCTAGAGAAGCAGCTAAAGTGAGCAGTAACCCAGGGGCTCGAGGAAGTACGGAGGTTTGCCAGTGGAATACTTAGATTTAAGAGCTTTTCAGTGGGTAGTAGAAGTGAAGCAAGCACAATGTCTTGTCCCAGTGTTGAGGCGTGGGGGTCATTAGGGGCAGTTGGAGCTGCATTAGGGCGCAGTTTTAATGCAGTAGGGGCAGTACGAAGTAAATGGGGGGCTGTTTGTGTATTTATTTATGTTTATTTCAACGCATCGAGAAAGAAGAAAAAAAAAAGAAAAAAAACTGGATTTAACATATATTTAAGCTCACTGTATTATGTAAATAAGAACAGAGTATATGTGAAACTAACTGCAGAATCAAACAACCAAATCAACACGATGGTCGTAAGGCACACTAATAACGAAGCCAGGAATGAAAGGTGGAATGCAAACGTACACGAGGACAGAGAAATTTGAGCAGAGAAATACATGCAGATAATATATTGTGAATAAATTGAGAATAATCATCTATAAAATGCTGGATAAATCAACAATCAACCACAAGTATTACGAATTCCCCTGACAAATGCATCACCTGGTTTCCCCAGATCCAGAACCGGGATTCTTTTACCAAAGAGAAACTCATTCCCCTCTTTGATGCTTACACCGATCTTTCATTCTGGTTGGTGATTATGGCGGTGAGCTGCTGTATTCTTTCTTCTTCTAATATTCGCATGGGATTTACTCTACTTACCTGTTCTTGCATTACGGAGTGCATGTAGGCGCATGTAATCTGCATGCACTCCCACACCCCATGGTCACGAGCGAATTTAATGGGGTTCAATTTCAATTTGAATGTTTCATTATTTATTATCCAAATATTTCTTCCTCTACTCGTATTTATTTATCAAGACTTTACGATATACATCTGACACGGCGACTCGGCTGACTCCCGAGATGCAGCAAGCTGTGTAATTGATAGAGTAATTGTATCACCGACAGATGGCCTCTGATCCATAATGCTACTGCGTAGAGAATATTACAAAGACACAAGCCCAATATGTTGTGAAATTCAAGAGGGCGTCTAAAGGGAGTTGTTTTGTCTTTTGCACACCCCGTTCCACGGACCCCCACTGTGGATGGGCGCGGAAGGGCATGGATAGTGGTGGATGGCTGTCGATGGTCGGCAATGGGCTGGGATGGTAGGAGAGACAGGCAACTGACTAAAGACTGAAGACTGAAGACATAAAACAGCAGAATCAGACATAAAATACCTCCGGGCCGGTAGACAGCACAGCCATGTCCGATCAGTTGCCGGTGCTGAAGCTTGGCTTGTACCCTACTTCGTATAGCAACTGCAATATCAACTTGATAGCTCCTACATAGGGAGGAGCTCCTTCTCATCGGAGATTCAAAACTTCAGCTTGAGCTTCACCCTTGGCTCTGACTGAGTTGTTTTTCTCTCACGTAATACAATGCCGTGTGTGGTCAATATCCAAGTACGAGTACGTACTTAAGTACAGGTACTTACTTGAAGATGGCCAAAGACTTGGTCCGGCCAGTCATGAGCGTCTTAAATATGTCCGATCCTGTGCATACCGCCCGGTATCTTATAATTTATAATATTATATTTTCTCTTTATTTTATAAATCCAAATCTTTTCTTTTCTTTTCTTTTCTTTTAAATATCTACTTTATATCTCACCTTTCTCCCTGCGTAACTTTTCCTGTTTCTCATCCCTTCTATTGGCTCTTTTATTACGTGATATTTCTTTCACGTCAAATGCCATTTGCAACACTAAGCGACACCACAATACACCGCACAAAGCAATAGCCGACTGCGGCAATTGGCCCGGTCTATACTAGTTCAAGTAGACCGAATCTGTCTTACATAAGTCTCCCTCGGGCCTCGCTCTGCCGCACCTTCAATCCGCCGACATCGCAAATGCCGCCGATCGCTCGGCCCGGCCTACGGATGGGCAGCACCCGGGCGGTTTATCCTGTAGTTAGATGCCTTGGACATTCAAGCTATCGCATCTCGATCGTGATATCATGCACCCTCTTTGTTCAATGCTATCTCCCATCATACTGCGCACGTGAGCAAGTACCGTATCTATTTGCCCTAGACTCCATCTCGGTATGCATTCAAACGACGCTTCTATACCGTCTTATCCTTATCCTCTTATCCTGTCGACCATCTTTATCTTGATCTTATCCTCTATCGGTTGATGATCTACCGCCTCTCTTATCCAGCCTCGTCAAGCTTAGCTCCAACTGTCGGGAGCTGTTGAGAAGCTTGGCAAAGCATACTTTGCAACAGTTATTAACCACACGTATCACATGAGCCCATCTGGATATTGTTTGATGCTTCTGCACACACGGCATACTGATTGAGATTGCTGGTATTGATATATCATCAGTGATTCTTACTCACTTACCCACAAAGCAAACTATCTAATGCAACTGCTTACATAATCACGACCCTCGCAACTGAGGCACAATGGCAAGACAACGGCACCAGCATCTCTTTGCTATGACTTAAGTACCACGATAGCTCTTTCCTTTTTAATATTGCCATCTTGTCCTATGCCCCCTTGAGAGATAACGTTATGGCATTTCTCTAAACTTTACATCAAAACGGCAGGTGCTCTTTCCACCTGCCCTTTCATCTGATGTAATCAAATCATGCCTGCTGGACCCTCTGCCCCGCATTTGCTGATTGTCTTCTCCAGCCTGCGACCGCCTTCCTCACTCTACCAAGCCTTAGCTAACTGCCTTCCGCATTGAGCAATCCCCCTCCATCCATCCTATACGTTTTGTCTGCTGCTGCTCCTACCCCATAGCCTCAGCCGCCCTACTCGTCCTTTCTCTCGCATCTTATTCTCGATGCCATCTTTCTCCCGTTTGCTCTGTACACATAACAGCAGCACCCTCTCTTCAGCTTTCCGTCGCACTCTGTTATCCCATCCGCACACCTCGCCACTGCCACTTTCTCTATTGCCTCTATTGCACCGCCTCCCCAAGCCCGCCAGACCCGTCGTGCCTTCTATCCGTCCCTTCTCCGCCTCCGCCATCATGTCGCTGTCTGCTCAGGAGCTCAGCCAGTACCTGGCCGACGCTCCTCCTAGCGTCGTCCGCCTCGAGATCGCTAAGCACTTTAACATCCTCGGCGACAAGGAAAAGCTCTACGCACACTACATCAGCAAAGCTTCGTTTGCCGGCAACCGTATCGTGCTGCGCCAGGTCTCGCCCGAGGCCGAATCCATCTACGACTTTATCATTGCCCTCAACAAGACTGCTGCCGGCGACTGGAAGGCTCTGGCCGCAAAGGCTGGTCTTGAAGACGAGTCCCACCTCGATGCCTTCCTCCAGTACGCCGCCCAGTTTCTGGGAAACAGCGGCAACTACAAGAGCTTTGGCGACTCCAAGTTCATTCCCCGCGCCCCCGAGTCTGCCTTTGCCAAGCTTGCTAGCACCTCCCCAGAGGCCGACAAGTTCTACAAGGCTACCAAAGGCGCCATCTTCTCTTCGGACAAGCCCGGTCTGCTGCACCTCGGCTTTGTTGATGAGGGCCACCTGACCACCTACTATCCCGACTCGCCCGACATCACAAAAGATGAGATTAACGGTGTCTCCAAGTGGTTGGAGAAGAAGGGCCTGCTGCCGGAGAACACCCGTCTGCGCAAGACTCCCGGTACTAAGTCGTTTGAGCTGCTGATTGCCTCGGCCGAGACTGCACCACCAGCCAGTGGCCGTGATATCGGCACGACCGAGACAAAGTTCAGCCTCGCCGAAAGCGGCGTTGAAGCTCTCAAGGACGCCACCATCACCCTTGTCTACGGCGACTATGCCGCTGAGATGGCCGAGATCACCAAGAACATTTCTCAGGCTGCCGTCCACGCCGGAAACGACACCCAGAAGCTCATGCACGAGGCGTATGCCAAGTCCTTTGGCGAAGGTTCTTTGCTGGCCTTCAAAGACAGCCAGCGCCACTGGATCCGCGACAAAGGCCCGGCCATTGAGACCAACATTGGCTTCATCGAGACGTACCGCGACCCGGCCGGCACCCGCGGTGAGTGGGAAGGCTTTGTCGCCATGGTCAACCAGGACCGAACGCGCTCCTTCTCCAAGCTTGTCGCGGCCGCCCCTGACCTGATCCCCCTGCTGCCCTGGAGTGCAGAGTTTGAAAAGGACAAGTTTTTGTCGCCCGACTTTACCTCGCTCGAGGTGCTGACCTTTGCTGGTTCTGGCATCCCCGCCGGTATCAACATTCCCAACTACGACGACATTCGCCAGACGGAGGGTTTCAAGAACGTTTCGCTCGGCAACGTTCTGAGCGCAAAGGCCCCCAACGAGAAGATCCCATTCATTCGCGAGGAGGATCTTGCTGTCTACCAAAAGTACCGCGACGATGCGTTCGAGGTGCAGGTCGGTCTACACGAGCTGACGGGCCACGGCTGCGGAAAGCTGCTGCAGGAGACAAGCTCCGGCGTCTACAACTTTGACCACGCGAACCCACCCATTAGCCCCATCACCAACAAGCCCGTCACGTCATGGTACAAGCCGGGCCAGACCTGGGGTTCTGTTTTTGGCGGATTGGCAGGCGCATACGAGGAGTGCCGTGCCGAGCTGGTGGCCATGTTCCTGAGCTGCGAGTTCCCTGTGCTCCAGATCTTTGGCTACGGCGATGGCACCGAGCAGCTGGATGGCGAGGCTGGCGATATCCTGTACGCATCGTATCTCAGCATGGCCCGTGCCGGCTTGACATCTGTGGAGTTCTGGGATCCCAAGAGCCAGAAATGGGGACAGCCTCACTGCCAGGCACGCTTTGCCATTCTCAAGTCTTTCCTCGAGGCAGGCGACGACTTCTGCAAGCTCGAGTACAAGAACGACGACCTGTCCGACCTGACTATCCACCTCGACCGCTCCAAGATTCTCACCACTGGCCGCAAGGGTATGTCTGCTATGATTTATCACTTGATGGATGATCTTACAAAATAATAAATGCTAACAAAATAATAGCTGTCGGTGATTTCCTTCAGAAGTTGCACGTCTACAAGTCAACGGCCGACGTCACGGCAGGCACGGCCTTCTTTGCCGACAAGATGAGCGCTGTCGGACTGGAGTACTGGGGCACCAAGGTGCGCGACGTCGTTCTCAAGAACAAGCAACCGCGCAAGGTGTTTGTGCAGGCCAACACTATTCTGAACGAGGCCACAAACAAGGTCACGCTCAAGGAGTACGAGCCGACATTTGAGGGCCTGATTCAGAGCTGGGCCGACCGGGAGTAGAGAACGAAACCTATAGAGTAGTTATAGATATCCGGTGAATACGACTCATGATTGAATGCATGCCTTAGCAATCGTGACGAGTATGGAAAATCGTTGTCCAACTATCTAAATATCTACCTAACTAACTGTGGTATTATGAAGTTGACTCTTGGACCACTGATCCTTTGGCTTCTCCTTCGGCTCCGGGTTCGGGGTCGGGCCCGACTATGAAACTGCTCCTTTACTCATTACCGAAGAAGTCCTCTCTTTCATACAGAATCCATAATATGGCTCCTGCTGGCTTACACGCGGTGTCTATATAGCTTCTGTACATAGCTTCTGGAATCACGAGGCTCAGATATCGTCGGGTTCCTCGATCTCGATTTCCCTATATTTATAACATATACATCAAACACTTTATACATCATTACCGCGAAGCTTGAAATAAGTGTCTTTTAATTTTTTTTTTGTCTTCATTGATTGTTCCTTTTTTTTTCTGTGTGCCCTTTTTATCCCATTTGCCCAAACCGAAAGACAATAACAGCAGCAAAAAGTTTACTCCATCTCCTTTCCTCTTCTTCTTCTCCCGACCGCCTAGTCCCTCCAAAGGTATAGTATGGTTGTCGTGGATGAGGTGAGATGGTGGTGGAGAGATATGTGAGACTTGGAGATGTAGGCGGCGTCAAGCCTGCGCATGGGGAGAGTGCGCATGTGTAAAAACAGTTTTGATAAAAGCAAGAAAAATAGCAAGTAAGCCCGCGCGCCAGAGAGGAAAAAGAGGAGAGGAGAGGAACAAGAGTCGGAGATGATCAAGATGAAAAAATCAAACAAGAGAAGAATAAAGACACGAGAAGAAGAACAGAACAGAAGAAACAGAACAGAAAAATAGGGGCTAGGAAACGCAAGGACAAAATTGGCCACGGCAATCGAGGTGAAACGAAGATAGATGACGTGACAGTATAAGAGGAGCAGTATGTCGAGACTTGAGACTCGAGAGACGCAGAACAGTGAGGGACTGGAAAGACGGCGTGGGCGTAGAGGCAAGCAAGCCGGAAGAGCGAGACACCAAAGAAGTAGCAGCAGCCGCTGTTTGGGTAGAAACAACCAATGCAACATAATATCGTATCGACCCATTGCACTTGTATTCCCTAACCCAACTGCCCCATGCTTGTGTGTTTCTGCGCATACGTCATGTCAAGCCTGGCCGGCCACGATCCATCCATCCAGCCTCCAGTCCTGCCCGTCGTCTCATCATCGCAGAATCCGTTGGCGGTGGGAAGTCTGCGTAGGTTGTTGGCAGTGTGCGCGCGTGTATATTTGTGTTGGTCGACACCGAAAATCATCGATTAATATTGTTCGTTATATTGTCATTCTTTTCGCCCCCTCCCCCCTTATACCCGGCCTTTTTCATCCTCTTTTGATATTGCTTCCCTGTCCTGGGTTTTCATATCCCTTTTGAAAATGCAAAAAAAACAATAATGCAGAATATGTTCTTCCTCGCGAATCTTTAGAAAAATATCTCGGGTTTTCTTTTTTTTGTTCTTGAATTTTGGCTCCCCACAGTTTGCCAACAATTTACCACTTCATCTCGTGGGGCTTGTCACCCTTGCGCAGGCTGAAGGATGTTGCCAGGTACGAGCCCAGGAGCTCAACCTTCTTGATGTTGGCGAGCAGGGCCTTGTCGATGGCCTTCTGGTCCTCGACACGGGTCGCTGCAACAGCCTTCTTCTGGGGCTTCTCGCCCTGCTTGAAGAAAGCCTCCTCGCTGGCCTTCTCCTTGGCCTTGTCGGCGGTGAAGTAGTTGGGGGCAGCAATCTCCTCGATCTTCTTGGCATCGACACCGGTCAGGTCGACGGTCTCTGATGTGGCAATGACGTACTTGGCGTTAACTCTCCGCAGAGGAACACCGTTGATCTTGAAGGGGCCGGTAACCAGCAGAACACCCTGGTCCAGGGTCTTCAGGAGCACAACGCGCTTGCCACGGAAGCGGCCAGCAACCAGGATCAGGACGGTGCCGGGCTGCAGGGACTTGCGGGGGTTCCAGGGGCGGACAGCCTTGCGGACCTATTTTTGTGCAGTTAGTAAATTGTTGAATCAGAAGAGACAAAAGAGCCTGGTCCTGGTGTCTCGTGTTGTCGTCTCAAATTTAAGGGCCTTGTCGAGTGCGGTAATAGAGAGCAAACAGAGAGCGGAATAGAGAGCGAGAGAATGGTGGTACCCTCCCCAAATACAAGTACGGCGTGTTGCACTGTGGTTTGTCTTTTTTGCGTTCTGTAATCGGTCCTCCTTGATGTCGAGTCGCTCTTCGTCTTCCTTGCGACAGTCGTAATTGTCCTTTGGTATATTTCCGCAATCTCTTGAAACCTGCGATCCTCGTAGTCCTCTCACCTCCCTCCCGTCCAATCCTCCTCCAGTTATCGGGTTTGCGCTCTCCATTCCGGCGCTCTCGTTCGATTTCCCGTTCCTCCGACCATTCAATTCGATGCCCATCCTCAAGAAAAGCTCACCTTCTTCAGTTGTGAGTCATCCTCAGCCGGGTACCACTTCTGGGCACGCTGGGTGTGGTGAGGCACAGTCCGGGTGGACTTGCCGAACTTCTTCGTCGCGGGGGCGGTGGTGGGCGACATGGCGTCTATGTCAGGAGAGATGAATTGAAAAGAAGAAAAAGAGTCGTCTAAACCTTTCCTTCTTGCTGGTCCCGATGGGCGGCGATGCTGGGTAGTTGGTGATATGTAGATGTGCGGGTTGGGCTAGGAAATCTAGAAAAGAGGTTTTAAGAAAAAAAACCACAAACCTCAACAGGGCACGGGAAAGGGCAGGCGTGGTAGTAGGGTGCAAAAAAATTTGGTTTAGCCACACACAGACCAACTAACAAGCCCTATCAGCAGGATTCTCCGATTTAATTTTGTGTGGCCCATTATTTGGTAAGGTGGGGCAACTTTTGGAGGGAATAAAAAAAGAGAGAAATCTGACAAAGAAATGTTAAGCGGGGCTCTTTGTAAGTGGCCAATCACATAATACTACGGACTATTCAATCTAGCCTCGTTAACAGCGGGCTATCTTATCGGCACGTGAGCTTAGTCTGGATAGTCTATCACCTGATATTAGTCATCGAGTAGATGCTGACATACTCTGACGAAGCCTGACACCCGCCTGCCACCTGGCAACTGTCCCTCGGATCAGGCGCGAGTAGACGTCACGCTTCTGGCAGCCTTCCAATGGGTCATAGAGTGGACACGACCCCAAACAGAAGGAGCTCTCAAGCTCCAGATGTGCCCCCCCTCTCTACGAGTATCAGCTATCATCACCAACGCATCACCACTTTGCATCGCCAACCTACCATTCACGACTTTCACAAACACTCTCGACCCTGCACTTTTATTCTCTTTATATACAGACACACCCTGCCGTAGAAATGTCAATAATCCCAGCCATCTCCTTCAAGGCTGGACTATGCGATATCCAGGTAGGCCTTTGCCGCCCTAGCTCGACTCGAAGCTTCAGCCCCATGGTGATGCCATAGCTAACCGCGTTCCCTTCCGGCAGCCTCAGTCCGGATACCGCAAAGCTTTGCCGGGCGATTTGCCAGGCTACATTTTCTTATACGCCGAAGATGGTATGTGGCACTTATCTGCCTCTGGCGCACAAGTTCCAAGTCCCACGGCCCGAATCAACACAAACACATTTTTATGGAAGCACTCTGCTCAGCATGGTTTCTCGCTGCTAACACCCGAACTTAGAGCTGATGCACTTTTGCTGGCGGCCACGAAATGTGCCCATGGACGAAGCCCCACTCAACCTCGTCATGGTGCCCGGTGATGGCCACTTTGTTCCCTATGAGGGCGTCGAGGGCCGTGACTCTACTCGCACCAACGGCCGTATCTTTGTCCTCAAGTTCGAGTCTTCTTCCCAGCGCCACCTCTTCTGGCTGCAGTCCAAGTCCGAGGGTGATGCGTCCTTCCTGAGCCCTCGTGACCGCAAGATTGGAGATATTGTCGACCGGATGCTCCAGGGCGAGGAGCCCGATGTCCTGGAGGAGATGGCCCCATTCCAGGGCGACAGACATCAGGACGGCGACGACGACGAGACAATGGAAGATGTCGAGGGTCACGGCGACCCAAATGCCTCGCGTGGCGGCGGCAGTACTGGCGGTGCCGGCTCGGGCGCCACGGGCGGTGACGTCCGTGAGGAGGGAGAAGATGCCCGTGAGGGCGGAGCAGATGGCGCAAGAGCGTAGGTGTTTCAAATTCCATTCAGATTTCGCGATACAAAAGCCAAGGAGGCAAAAAATGGAGCACAAGAGATGAAGTAGACACACTGCACAAGCGAGAGCATAGAGCTATCCAGGCTTACATGTTCGTCTACCATTTTTCACGTTCTCATATTCACAAACCCCCTGTCACTATTATCACATCACCATTCCCTCGTTTCCCCGTCCCTTTGCCTATTTCATTGTCTTTTTCTTATCCAAGCATATTTCCCCTATATCATTGTTTGTTTACCACAGCGGCGTTCACGGCCCCTTCGGCTCCTCACCGGTGTTTGATCACCGGCTTCTTATCATGTTTTTTTTTTGTTACCTTAAATATAGCTCTGATGAGAAGGTAAAAAGCAAATGGAAAACGAAGATGAGCACAAAAGATGTCCAGATATCATACTGCCAAGCTACATGGACTCGGCTTCGTGAACCTTTATTATTTTTAGTCTCTATAGATAGCGTTCCTTCTTTGTCTCCTACCCTCCTGGCATGCTTGCGCCACAAATTTCAACATGAATGCTGACGGCCCTTTTCTCACAGAGCTGCAACAGAAACAGAAGCCGAAGCCGTGGTGCGGAATCTCTTGGCTTCCCTGGCTGGTTCGCAAGGTGCATCCCGGAGACAGGCACAGACACAGGCATCTGCTGGTGCAGGCCAGACTGCCGATAAGCCATACCCACCTCTCAACGACCTTCTCGAGACATCAGTCACCGTTCCCATGATCCGCACTGCCAGCGAGGAGTACATCGATAGCCTTTTACACTATCTCCCACCTGCCGTACTTATCCTCAGTCAGCACCAAGACTCTGCTCTGGATGATGGCGATGTCATCGACACATCGGCTGATGCTGTTGCCGCGGCAATGACGGCCATGAGCCTAGGCGAGAAGAAGCAACTTCTCGAAAAGGTGATCCGGAGCCCACAGTTTGCTCAGAGCTTGGCTAGTTTGTCAACAGCCATCCGCGACGGTGGCCTTCCTAGTATTTCCGATGCACTAGGAACTCCCGTCAAGAATCAGGGCTTCCTGCCGGGAGGTGCTATGCCCATGGGTGGCGGCGAGGCCCTCGAGGCTTTTGTGGAGGGCGTCAAGACAGCAGTGAAGGACAAGATGGACAACATGTAGGGGATTTCCGAATGAGAAATGACGGTACACGCATATAGTATTTTATGATAAAAAAAGACATTATCTTCAGCAATTATCGCGATTACTTACATTGTATTAGGTTGACCTGTAGCCTTGCCTGCAAGGCTCACGGGATGTTAGCATAGTCAAGTACAGTAAAATACAGTCTAAACACTGTATTCACACGGTCTGTCTTAAAATAGCACTACTGGCCAATAATAGAGCTTGAAAGGTCCACATACGCTCCATCCTTGTTTTGTTGATCCTCACTCTTCTGTAAGAAGCTGAGCGTCATGAACACCGACTTTTCTGATCCCTTGATATCAGCAGCTCTGCTTCATGAGAATCATTCATATAGAGCTCGATCTAGGCTTTATTTTTATCCACCACACCGCTCGCCATGGCCAACCAAATCGCTGAGGTCTTTACATTCCCGACCGAGATCTCGGAGTTTGATAACGACGAGCGCATTTCATTCTCGAGACTTGACAACAAGTACATTGCCGTGCAGGACGACGGAACCGAGTTTGAGTTTGACCAGGGCTTGAAGCGATGGATTCCGGTTGCGGACGACGGTATCCCTGCTGCCCCTGGAGCTTATGGCGCTGCTGGCGCCGATGACGCCCAGCGGGATTCCTCAGATACAAGGCTGGACCAAGGCCGGAAGCGCAAGCCAGATCAGACATACTACAACAACGAGGTAAGCTGCGCCCGTTACTGCCACTGCCGCTACTCTCGCTCGATACCATTTCGTGCCGTTCGGCCGCCATCAGGAGTGCCGTTGGTTTCCCCCTTCTTTCTTGGTTTAGCATTTGGCATTGCAAACGAGAATATAAATATGTATCATTGAAATCAGAACAACCCGAGAATATATCCTCGGCAACAAAACTAACCACCTGCTCTCTCTTCCGCTTCTTGTGGCGTATTCTCTTTTTCATCTCTCCTGATATAGACACAAAACAGCCACAATGGACAACGAGGAGAAACCAACGACGACAATAACAACAAAACTGCAAACACTGGTAGCAGCAACAAACGGGCCAAGGGCCCAGCTGCACCAAGACAGCCAAAGCAGAATACAGCCGTCTACGTCACGGGCCTGCCACTAGACGCCACTGCCGACGAAGTATCCGAGCTCTTTTCGCGCAAATGTGGCGTCATTGCCGAGGAAATTGACTCGGGCCGTCCCCGCATCAAGATGTACACCGATAGCGAAGGCAACTTCAAAGGCGATGCACTCATTGTGTTTTTTAAGCCCCAGAGTGTTGAGATGGCCATTATGCTGCTAGACGATTCCGAGTTTCGGTTCGAGCCGACGCAGCCTGGCCAGGAGCCGCGCCGGATGCACGTACAGGCAGCCGACTCTAGCTACAAAAAGACCAACTACGCCGAGCAGGCTGCAGGCCGCGAAGGCCAGGCCGCTGATGGTGCTTCTGCAGATGCCCCAACTTCAGCGGGAGCAGCAGGAGGCAGGGCACCCAAGCCATCCCACGGCGGAAAGGGCCAAGACAAACAGAAGATCATTAAGAAGACACAAAAGCTCGATGCGAAGCTGGCCGACTGGAGCAGTGATGAGGATGAGCGGTTTTACGGTGCCAACGGTGGCAGTCGTGGAGGTGCAGGGCGGAACCCCAAGTGGGACAAGGTTGTTGTGCTCAAGCACATGTTTACGCTTGCTGAGCTGGATGAAGATCCTGCGGCTATGCTGGACATTAAGGAGGACATTCGAGAAGAGTGTGCTAAACTTGGTGAAGTTACCAACGTAGTGCTCTTTGACGAGGAGGCTTCAGGTATTGTGAGCGTCAAGTTCAAGACACCAGAGTCAGCCATGGCGTGTGTACGGATGATGGGTGGCCGTGCCTTTGACGGTCGCATCGTGGAAGCAACACTGGCAACAGGCAAAGAAAAGTTCCAAAAGTCCAAGAAGGGCGATGATGACGACGGCTCTCAGGATAGTGACGACTATTGAACGTGGTGGGACTTTCCGTGAAGATTTTTTCTGTTTTTATTGTTTCTCTTTTTGGGCAGCTTAGCATACTACATCATCATTTGGTAAATCTATTTTAATTTTGTAGTATTTTTCGTTTATCCTAATACATTGCCTCACGGCTATGCCTGCGGGCGACTTGAGGTTGGCATGTATATTAACTGCCTTCAGATAGAAATCTCCTGTGTAGGTTCCGGAAGCACAATGTCAACCTTCTTGGCCATTGTATACCAAATGGCCGATTCAATGATACGGGTAATAATGCGCAGGTCTGTCTCGTCTATATGTGTCATAGAAGTTAGCATACACTTTTTTGAAAACACTGATTGGCTCTTGCTTGATGAGAAAGGGCCTACCTCTTGGGGCGTAGATCATGACAAAGGTGGCAGGCAGTGGTGCCTTGACCCAGCCTGTGAAAGCCAGCGGGTGGCGCTGGCCCCAGCCCTTTTCTAGGACTTCTTTGATATCATCGGGGTGCAAGCTCATGTGCATAGACTTTTCCGAGTCGTGGATATGAAACACTTCGCCCTGGCCCCAGACGTTGACGGGGTGGCGTGCAAACAGACCAAAGCCGTGCTTTTCGATGCAGGATGTGGCTGTACAGAGGGTATCGGGGTGTCGGCGAACAAGATCCAGAATGGCGGTCCGAAGTATAGCATAGCACTCGGATGAGGCGTACTGGTCGAGCTGGCGTTGAGGGGCGAGGCCGGCAACAAGAGGACGAGGGCCCGGGCGGTAGGGCAGCTCCTTGAGAATGCCCTGTCTCGGTGCCAGTCCGGGGTCGGCTTTGGGGGCAGTGTGGTAGACGTCGCGCAGCGCAAACATTTGGAACCAGAGCAGGCGCAAGTAGCCTCGAAAGGTGGGCGGAGTACCCCCAGGTCCGAGCAAGAGGAAGTTGAGGTAGTCGTTGCGGATGAGGAGGACGACGGGCACGGCAACTATAAGAGCCTGAAAAAGAGATTCCTGCAAGAAGTGCATACCACCGACCAGCAACAGAGACCCAACGAGCATGGCCCATGCATCCAAAGTGACGGAGAACGGGTTCTGGTGGATGACCATATTGAGAGCAGTCTCACTGGACCCATAGCCGCCATGAGAGTGCGTTGCCAGCTGTTTGGCTTTAGGAAACGGCAAGGTGCGAACTTCGGGCGACGTCACGGTAAGAGTCGCCATGATGGTGAAAATGTAGGTGTGTAAATATGCGTGTAGGATAGATAGGAACAAGGCGAGGCGCGAGATTCCTAGCAAAGTATAGGATGAGGGAGGGCTTTAGGGGAAAAGTATTAGTGATGGAAATATAGATATGCTGATAGAAGGATCGAGAAAAGAGTTGTAGAAGAGAGGGGGCTGCTAGTAGGTAGTTTCAGGTAATATAAACACAAGAAAGAGACGCGGCACCGGAAACGTAGATGGGCAGACTGAAAGAGAAGTCGAATGATGTGTAAATCTATATGGAAAGGGTTGATATGCGTGCAGCCGTGGTCGATAGTGACTAATGATATTAAAGTGACTGGAAAGGAAGGAGCAAGTAGCCGATAGCCTCAATATGAAAAAGTAGACAGATGAGTTGAATCAACAAGGAAAGAACTGGAATTGAAGCAAAAGAGGAAGGAACGATGGCGATTTGGTGTGAGGGAGAAGTTCGGCCTTTATATGCTGGTGACTCTCACCAAAATCCAAATGGCGGCCGCTGACAACAGTACAACAGTGCGAAACTGACTAGACTTCGGGTCGTCGTTGTGTGTGACCGCTTCTCCTCTTTGCTTCCGTAGACGGAGGACGTTGAATGCTAGCCACTCAGAGGCAAGCTGTGCTGTCCAATGCAAGCCGGGGAGTTGGCGGCGGCAGCCGAGCGTCAGCTGTTTGGCCGAGTTTGAACAAGCGTGCAGGAGCAGAGTGCAGGAGTGTAGAACAGTATGGCTGTGGGCAGCCTGCACGATGCACGGGGGTCACTGCATGTATCTGAGGGGGGTGTGGGTGCAGATAACTTGCAGCACGAGAGGGCAAAGGTCAATTGGTTATGACGAAAATAAAAAGAAACAAATGTAAAGTATAGGTAACTTTGATATGCAGACCAGGATTTGATGTTAGGTGGTCGTTCTTAGAAACCTGTGAGATTGATATACTAGATTTGAGAATTTTGGTGGATTAGTTATAAGAGATGAAATGCAAGTTCTGCTGAGAGATAGACATTCTAAATTTCGGAACATGACTTTTACCAAGTGAATAAATCGACAATGAATCACTTTTACGAAAGAGGGGAAGCAGATGGAACCACCTCATGACGATGATCAGCAGGTCGTTGACTTGTTAGACTACCAGTAGAGGGACATATACTGGCCAATGCCAGTCCAGGAGATTCAAGTGGTGATATTACTAGACAATCTACCCTACAGGTAAGACAAAACTGTTAGACAATATCAAGTATGACGGCGTGTTGAAAGAAGACGAAAGCGAACATGAGTACATCTCGTAGACAGACCGAAAGACAGGCCGTAAGACAGCAGAGAGGCAGACAGAGAGACAGACAGAGAGACAGACGCCAAGAATGAGTCGGCATAGCTTTAACACGTGGCGGCGTGATTCCGGCTCGACCAGAGAATCGGAGAGAAGGGTCCATTTCCAAGGTCGAGGTGTTTGTGAGAAGGGACAGAAACTACTGAAAAAAGCAACCTGCGGTGTATGAATGATCACAATACACCAAGCTACATCGACGCCCCATGAAGATGTGTTACATGCCTAATACCAAACAAGACAGCTTGTTTCTCATTGGAGGCGCGAACAAAAGACAGCTGGCGATTGCCCCACCATATTCAATAAGGGTCACGAGGTGAGCAATTCGACAAGAGGCGAGGGGTGAAAGAGGCGAATGAGAGACGCAGGCGAGAAACACTTGAAAGACGCAGATACTTTAGTTGCAGGGTTCATGGTGATGAGACAGGCGTGTCCGATGCAGGAGGTGATGCACAATATATGTATGGGTGGATTACGGCAGCGGGCAGACAGGAAGACAGACATCAATGCGTAAGGTGAGCCATGTGTCTATTGTAGCTGGTACTCGTGGATGCGGTGAGGCAAATGATAAGACCAGATTGAGACGGGATAGAGCGTAAGTAGATTGACCGGGCTGGATTGACTCTGAATTAGATCTGGATTGGCTGTTGAGAGGGTGCGATCTGCACAAGTGTTGATGAAGTGACATAGCGAGTATTGCTTCGTTTTTACGGTGCACGAAGTAAATATACCTAATGCTCAACGACAGACTGTCCCGGTGTTTTACAAAGAATATAAAAACAACAAATAAAGAAGCTCTTACGAGTTCGGCTTCTTGAACCACATCTGATAAATCGTTGAAAGAAATTTCGTCAAGGGCAATACACGACAATTTACGATTAGCATAGCATTGTGCACCTTCTTGCAGTACAAAGCTGTCAGTATGACTGGTACACACGCAACTTCAGTATGCTTATGCACAGGGGCGGGCGGACAGCCAGCGGATCGCCACGTTCCGAATCCAGTATCAAAGTGTATCAGAATGCCCAGCTCAAGGCTATTGTCCGGGTTTGAAGAGGGAACCCGAGCCTTGCCTTGATATGGACCACTCCAGTAAGATTATTGTAAAGTTGCATCCCTGTGCTCGTTTGCTATGCCTATTTGCTGTGTTCATTCGCTGCGAGGGCAATGTTCTCCGACGCACAACGATAGGAGAAAATAGGGGCTGTGGGCCGCCGAGGATACAGACAAGTTAACACGGAGCACAACGAAGTAGTAGCTCGCAGCCGACCTAACATCATCATAACCAGGCATGAATACAAGTAATTGCGATCACTTCAGCCGAGCCAGCCTTATCGACAACGAGGCTAGCGGCAAGCAACGGCTAGATACTTGGTAATAGTAGCGGGGGCTAGAGAGTGCGTAGATATTGATGGTGAAATATATTGCGTAATGTGGAGTGAGGGGCCAAAAAGAAAAGGACAAGAGTTGTCCGAAGTGCCAAAGAATTAGGAAAATCAGTGTTTCTGATTCGCATATTCGTTTTATAGTCGTCTTATGTAATCGATTTTCGGCGTTGTGAATGACGTTCCCTCCCTCTTAAATACTTCGTTGGAGTCATTACACATCGCGTGTCAAAACGGAAAGAAGTCGGCAACACAGTCGTCCCTTCCTATTTGACTTTAATGAGCCTCTTTAGTAGAATCATGCTTGAAAGACAAGATCCACTCCCGATGCCGTTCGTTGCTTTAGCAACTAGCCAGAAGTAGCAAGTGGGTATGAATATATATCACTGGCCAATAGACAAGCCCGCCTTCACTCTAATAATAAAAAACTATCAAGCGCTCCCGCTCCTTTTGTTGGCCACAGCGTGCCATGGTGGATTTCTTGTTAGTTTGTTGCCCAGGCAAGGAAGGAGCGACTTTGCAACTCTATCCACAAGCTCCTACCTTTTCTGGGGGCCAGGGGATTAAGACGGATGGATAGATGATAATGAGAGAAGGTGCGATGGAGACAATGGGGAGGAGAGGCTTTTTGAGTACTCCTATTGATGTCTCTTGGCGTCACTTGCTGTTTTTGTTGTTCCCCGGCTCTCTTGGTCCTATCATATCCTGTCCTATCCTTGTTTCTTGTTGTTGACGGATATCTGACGAATGGCGCAACCGTCTCAATCCCAGCGCTCCTTCTGTTTTTGTCTTGAATGAACATTCCCGTTTCCAGTCTGTCCATTGCCATTATCTATTGTCTCTTGCCTATTTTATTTGCGACTTAATCTCATCAGCAACCTTTCTCTCCTCCTAACAACTTCTCATCTCAACTCCTAATTGCCAGCGCCCCTCGTTGAGCAACCCCTGATAAGACTTGGACGACATTGGATTTTCCATTGCTGTATTTTGATTTCTCACAACCTTGCTCTCTTGCTGTCTTGATTTCATATCTTGCTTTTGGTCTCTTTGAACCGCGTGCCAGTCTCCCGCAAAAATATCTCGGGCTCTCCCGCACCTCTCACATTCCAAACGACAACGTTGGCATTGATTTCACTCCTGCCTCTTTGACTTCAATATCGCTCTGCTTCACTTCACACATTACACTTCACCATCCACAAATACAACATGGGGCTCCTCCCCACGGGCATGTTCCGGTCTCGGGACACCCGACAAAAAGGCCTTCCACTCTATGAGAAGGTCAACACTCCCACCACACCCAAGGAGCGCTTCTCCGACGACGATGTCAGTTCTTCTTCCGACGAGGATGATGACGATGACGACTACGAATATGAGGCTGAGGGCGCATACTCACCCAGTGAAGGCGCATCTCCAAGGAGCGCTCGCAGTTCGCGCCAGTCTTCTGGTACAGCGACCTCTGGCTCCTTTATGCTTCCAAAACGGCACGGTGGCTCTACCGCAGCAAATGCCTTTGCTCCTCCTCCTCGGAGACGCCTTCGGCCCGGTAACGCCTCGGCTGCCGTCCGTGCACACATCTACCGCCTCCCCAACAGAATCGTCCGCTATCTTTGCGTCGGTCTCATGATGACCATTGTTGTTTTTATCACTTTCCTTGCCCGTGCCAGCCAGCTTGAGAATCGCAGAATAGCAAATGGTGATGTCAATAAGCCGCCGCCGCCACCGCCCATCTGGGAGTCTTTTGACTTCTTGACTCGCTACTATGGAGGTGTTCGCAATCTCGTGCCCCTAAAAGACAATGTGCCGCAGTATCCTCGGGAAGAGGACGAGGAGGCCAGCGATCTTGGTATCGACGACACCACTGAAGACTCTGGATCCAAGGTTCACCTGCACGCCGCCGCTGCTGCCGCTGCCGCCTCTCTGCGTGGGGAGGGCAAGTTGTCTATGCCTCCAAGCTTTCCTTTCAGCCAATACAAGGGATCCGTTGTCCCTACTACCGCACAGGACGCCATCGTAGAGTGCTACGTCGACACCAAGAACACGGTTGCTGTTCCTTCACTGCGCTACTTTGACGGCCGCCCCAACGGCTTCCCCCAGAATGTCATGGGCTCTTACGATATCATGTCTCTTCCCGAGGACATTTGCTTTGAACGCTACGGCCGCTTCGGTCCTTATGGCTACGGTTATTCGGTTCGTAATGGTGGCCTCGGAATTGGCGAGTACGGCGAGAAGGAAGGCTCCGAGGCCGTCTGGGAAGGTGGTGCTCATCGCATCGACTACCGCAAGGTTAACTGGGCCGAAGTGCAGCAGCGATGCTACAAGTCCAACACTGCACGCTTCGTCCCTGCTTCATCCCGCAATGCTCCTGTCAATGGCCTTTATGTCAGTGGCACCACGGATGTCGATGGCGTGACCAAGTTCAACCATGCTCCCCGTGATCTGTCATCCGAGTCTGCTCCCAAAGTCAACAAGGCAGCCCCTGCGCTTGCTGCGTCTGCCTCGCCTTCGCCGTCTGAAGGCAAGCCTGTTCAAGACCCTCCCCACAAGGACGATACCACTGTTTCTGTCACTACTGGTACTGCCGACGACTCTGCTCCTCCCGCTGCCCCCCCGGCTGCCCCCAAGGAAGCACCCAAGGAAGTACCCCTGGCAGTCAAGGTTCCGCGCACGGCAGTTGTCATCCGGTGCTGGGATGAGTTTGAGTGGCGCGAAGAAGACATTATGAACATGCGCTCTCTTATTATGGAGCTCTCGCTTGCTTCCGGTGCCCGGTACGATGTGCACCTGCTTGTTCAGGTGAAGAATGATGGCAAGTACCCAATCTGGGCCGATGATGGCGCATACAGAAGCAAGATCGAGGAGACCATCCCCGCCGAGTTCCGTGGCCTCGTCACTTTGTGGACCGAAACCCAGATGCTCTCTCTCTACCAGGGCATACACGACCTCTACACTCGTGGCCCTGGTCTTCCCGTGCACGGCGTTTACCGCGGCCTCCAGATGGCCATGCAGCACTTTGCCTACAACCACCCCGAATACGAGTACTTTTGGCAGTGGGAAATGGACATTCGTTACACTGGTCACCACCTTGACCTCTTCACCAAAATGGAGAACTGGTCTAAGAAGCAGCCCCGCAAGGGTCTCTGGGAGCGTAACTCTCGCTTCTACGTCCCCTCGGTTCACGGATCCTGGGACGACTTCCGCCAGATGGCTCGTGTGCAGACCGATGCTGGCGCCTCTGGCCCCGACAACATGTGGGACAACGTGCCTGGTGCCAAGGGCAAGGGCAAGAACGCACAGGCCGGTTCTACGCGACCTGGTGAGCAGCCTGTCTGGGGCCCTGTTCGCCCTGCTGACCCCAATGACTGGTTCGAGCCCGAGAACGACCCCGTTCCTCCTACGAGCTACGAGAAGGATCGTTACGACTGGGGTGTGGGTGAGGAGGCTGACCTCATCACCCTGAACCCCATTTTTGATCCTGAGGGCACGACCTGGCTGCTGGCGGACGACATCACTGGTTATAATGAGACGGCAGAGATTCTAGAGGGCTCAGCCAGCGGCAAGCCTGCGCGTCGCGCCCAGATCATCACTGCATCACGCATGTCCCGCCGCATGCTACACACCATGCACCGCGAGACTGCATTCAAGAAGCACCACGCCTTCTCCGAGATGTGGCCAGCCACTGCTGCGCTCCAGCACGGTTTCAAGGCAGTTTATGTGCCTCACCCCGTGTACGTTGACCGTGAGTGGCCGACGCAGTACATGGCACGGACATTCAACGCCGGTCGCAACGGTGCATCGGGCGGCTCGCGGAACTCCGTATTTGGCCAGAGAGAGCACAATTTCCAGGGACTGAGCTGGTACTACAATGCGGGCTTTTCTCCCAACATCTACCGTCGCTGGTTGGGCCTGAAAGTTAACAATGACGGCGGTGCAGCGTTTGAGGAGACGGCAGATGTGAGCAAGAACGACGAGACGGTGTCGTCAATGCGGGGCGGCGAGGGACGCATGTGCCTACCACCGATGCTCCTGCACCCGATCAAGAACATTGAGCTGCCGGTGGAGAGCCACGCGAACGAGGACTATGAGAAGCCGGAGACAGAGGCAAACCCAGGGTCGTAGAACCACGGTCAAGCCATATTACGATCTTGATTATTTTTTAATGATGTCTAGCATTGATGGCGTTTGGGGAAGGGCATGATCTACATTTTGTTTCATATATATTTTCGTTTTTGGAGGTTTTGCTTTATTGCAGTTGTGTTCTTGTTACTATTTCCAAGTTTGCTCGTCTACGATCCGCAAATGCATCATGATTGATAGCGTTAACATTGCCTGCATAATAGAACTCAAGTTTGTCAACTTTTTGTCAAGTGTATTTGATTGTATGATATTAGTACATCCACCATCTTAAGATCCAAAGGAGCCAGATTGCGGGTTTAAAGAAAGAGAGAGAAAGCATCAAAAACATTAGCTTATTTTCCCATTTTGCCAGTCGCTCGAATCAATATGTACTCCGGTTCATCCCATAAAAAGCCATGTTTCCACTATCGTCTGTGCAGTCGTCCTTTTGAACACCTCGACTACCGTCCAGCACATCGTAGTCTTTAAGCGTCTCTGCAAGACCATACAACAGCCTAGATGACACGCTTCACCTCAAAGAAGCGCCGAAGCCACCAGACCTGGAAAACGGACTCGCCAACAACAACGCTGATGACAAACAGGTTCCACCACTTGACACGGCTATTGGTGCTCTCGGCGGTGTTACGGTGGGTGCGCTCACGAACGACAATGTAGGACTGTTCGTCCTTGACCTGGGCCAGCAGATCAGACATCTTGCGCGTCTCGGCCTCGAGGGGGTCCTTGGGAGTGTCGTCCTCGGACACGTAAACTATGCCGTGGACGTTGAACGACACCTCCTTGCTGGACGCACCCCAATGCTCGTTGCTAAAGCAGTAGACAAACTTGCCGTCCTGGTGGGCGGTAAAGGTGAAATCGCCGTTGGAGGTGGACTTTTGCAGAGTTTCGTACTGTCCCGATGGGTTTGTAATCTGGACTGTCAGCAGTGTTCGCCTTGGTGTCTTGATGAGACGCCCCAAATGCTGGAACCCACCCAAAAGTCAATGTCGAGGTTGCCGGCACCGCCAAATTCGCGGTCGCCAACCTGGTAGGAGACAGTCATCTTGTCGTCGCGGTGGAGCTCCTCGAGGAAGCATTCGCGGCCGTGGGCGGGCAGCTGGATGTTGTGGGCAGCAACGGTCTGGACTAGCGCGGCGGCGGCGGCCAGCAGGCCATAGAAGAGACGGGCCATTGTGAGATTTGAGTGAACGGCTGAAAGGCAGTTAAACGAGTGACTGAGAGATGAGGCAATTCGGCTGAGAAAGTTGGTCGTCGCGATGGATGTCGTTGACGTCGATGCTCGCGTGAAGCCCCTTTACGCCGTAGTTGCCAACAGGGGGGAAAAAAGAGACAGCTTGCCAGTTCGCGGTCAGGCTGCAGCCAATAGGAGATGAGAACGTTAGGCTGAGCTTCAAGTGAAGTGGTTCCACATTCGAGGACAAGTATGAAGTCCCAAGTACATATGTATCTATGTATCTTTTATGGGGACATCGTATGTAAATATAAGGAAGTGTTACAAAAGTACGAGGCGGTCGATAACATTGACTGGCAATTGGCAATAGCGCAAAATAGCGTGATTGCAGCACGTGAAAGGGACCCGCCAGCATGTATATCCACCTATTATCTCTTATCTTTCTTATCAGAGGCTCCTTTGGCTGACGGTCCTATGATTATCCGCGCTATCTTTACTGGCGGTCTCCGCTTTTGCCTCTTTCTGGACCCGTAGGAGATACGTCGTACGCGTCTAGGCGGCTCCAGCGAGCACCCGCCTGTGGACCTCCTGTATCCGCAGCTCTAACCAGTGTTGGGAGCGCGCAACAAAGAAAAACAAGGAGAAACAACAGCGTGTTCTCCAGCGGAAAGAAGGAGCAACCAGCCACCAGGCACCACTGAAAGATATCTCAGCGCCCAGCACCTTCCCCCAATTGCCTACAGCCGATACACTGCTTATCTAGCTCACTGTAGGTATCTTACTATGTCATCCCTGCTTACTGCATCTGGGCCCCGTAACGCTACAGTTTACTGCACAGGCTGACGCCCCCTTTCTCTGTTCCTTCCTTTTTTCGCCTGTCCTTCCCTCGCCCCTTCCTGCCACCGCCCACACAAGACAAGCACAATAAACCCACACACCGACAAATCCCACTCTTTTGGCCACATCGCGATAAATCGCCCGTCTTTCCTCCCCCCGACCTTTACCACGTACAACTTCACCTGTCCACCAAACCAGACAACCCTCACCCTCCCACACCACCCAGTATCGCATCGTCGAGGTGAGCAACCCCCCTAAGCAGCACACGCGACCATCAACATCGACTGTCCATGATGCATTGATCTATCCCGCCATCCCCCCTTTCCCTCACTCCCCTTCCTCGTCGTCTTGACCTCCCGAACCCGCCCCCTTTTACCTCAGCCTTCCCATCCCATTATCATCACCAAGTATATCTCGCTGTTGAGTTTCTGGATAGAATACGACAGTCTATCTCTCGCATCAGATTTTAGACTGCACTTTCTCCGTTCGTCTTGCCGACTTGTCTGTCTGTCCATATATCTGGCCGTCTGTCGGGCTCCCGCCTTTTCAATGGCTTTCTCCGAGTGTAGCCGTCTGTCGTTTTCGATTTCGCTACCGCTACCGCTGCCGCTTTCCTATATGAAATGCGCCGTCCAAAGCAGGAGAGGAGAACTATAGGGCTTGGTCAAATGGCCTCGGGAATGGCTCGTACAGAATCGGTCTCTATGGGCGCGTGCCTCAATCTCGCCGGAGCGGAAAATGCAGCCCGCAGATCATACTGCAGTCCATCGAACCAACTCTTTCAGGCATCCTTATTTGATTGTCGACACACGAGCCTCTTCTTATCGCGTATTGTTGTCAGCTGAGATCGAGTGCCATCTCGTATTCAATCTACCTCGATCTCTATCTTTGCTGCCTCCTGCGCCCACTACACCACGGTGTTCATAACCCCTTTTCTGGCTGCTTTATCTCGGAGCCTAGAGCGGAGCCACATCGATTCAGCTAGACAAGCACACAGCAGGGCATATTCAACACAAGCCAACACAAGACAACAGACAAGACAACAGACAAGACAATCAGACGGACAACAACAAAAAGATGACAGGCATACCATCACAACGGACATGATTCAGCCTGGTCCATCCGACAGCCTAGCGTGTCATTGGCAGGCTCAGGTCCAGGCCCATAAGCATAGCTTGTCAGCTGCCTGCGCGATATCCTCCATTTCTGCTCGTCCACTGTTCTCTATCGTATGGCTCACAGCTGCCGGTGCCGAGAAGGCTTTACTTGTCAAGCTGCCTTCAACTCTGCTCTCTCGCAAAGATGTGTCCTCATCTTGCTTTGCCTATCTGGCTATGCATATATCGGGCAGAGAGTCCATCGCCGTAATCCAGTGATGGGGAGACCAGTGGCTAGAGACCTGTCATGAGATTTGACCAACCAGCCACCAATCATCGGACCACCTCTCTAAATCCCACCTATCTGACTTGCATATTCCCCTCTCGTGCATCCCGTCTTCCTACCACGTCATTATTATCATCACCTGCTCTTCATATTGCTATTAACTGATACGCCGCTCTTGTGACCGTTCCTTACAGTACCTTGAACATACTAACATTTTCTCTTCTATCAGACACGTCTATCAGCCGTCGATCTCGTTTTCGATCTTCTTCTTTAATACCTCCCACTCCCAACACTACCACCCCCAAACCGCAAACATGGGTATGAGCTTTTCCCGCATTTTTGCCTCCTTCCTCGGCAAGAAGGAGATGCGTATTCTGATGGTCGGTCTTGACGCTGCCGGTAAGACCACCATTTTGTACAAGCTGAAGCTCGGCGAGATTGTCACGACCATCCCCACCATTGGTAAGTTCAAGTTTCTATCTTTACATTGCGTATTGCGCGAGAAGATCACAAAGTCTAACTGCCAACAGGCTTCAACGTCGAGACCGTCGAGTACGGCAACATCCAGTTCACCGTGTGGGATGTCGGTGGACAGGACAAGATCCGCCCTCTGTGGAGACACTACTTCCAGAACACCCAGGGCATCATCTTCGTCGTCGACTCCAACGATCGCGATCGTATCATTGAGGCCCGCGAGGAGCTGCAGCGCATGCTCAACGAGGACGAGCTCAGAAACGCCGTTCTCCTGATCTTTGCCAACAAGCAGGATCTGCCCGTACGTATTCTCCCTGCATATGCCACCTGTCCACCTGTCACCAAACATGGGTGCCTGCGGGCGTTCTTCAACGTTTGCAGGGCCCTTTTGGGACCCTGTTGGTGTGGTTCTTTGTTCTCGAGGGTGCCTTTGTGGCCTCCCTAGATTGCATTCCACGACCATGCAACACGACCTTTCCTCTCCACACACTCTCAACAAAGAATATGAAACTAACTCTGAATGCAGAACGCCATGAACGCCGCCGAGATCACAGACAAGCTTGGCCTCCACAGCATGCGGCAACGCCAATGGGTAAGCTTCCGATCGTCCATCATTCATCGTTAATTGTCATCACCACATACTAATCATACCACACCTGCAGTTCATCCAGTCCACATGCGCCACCTCTGGTGACGGTCTGTACGAGGGTCTTGACTGGCTCTCGGGTGCTCTGAAGAAGAGCCAGGCCGGCCAGTAAATTCGAGGATATCCCGTTTTTACAAACATATTGGACGCGGCTTCCCCACCTCGCCTGCGAACAACCAAAGAACCACGAGCGGGTGAATGGTCGTCGTGTGTGTTCTGGGGGCAGCATGGAAGCACGACTTTAATGAAAGACAACGAGGGGGCAGGGGACGTGAAGAGAAATTAGATGTCTAGAGAGGTTAGGGAGCAAGCAGGATAGGGAGGAGAAGCAAGAGAGACTGACTTTTCGATAAGGAGTTCTTTTCAAAGGCGATTTGCCTCTATAATCTACCCTTTTAATGAGTCTTCTCTCGTTGCTCGTGCCTGAGTGTATTCCCTCTCCCTACTCCCTTTATCTCTAATCTCTGGTCTCTGGTCTCTGGTTCATGTCTCCTTTTCCCCTTCTCTTGGCTTGCACATCTTATGCCTCGATGCTTCCGATCTTCCAGCCCTCTCCAATATGTACCCTATCTCCTGTCTCCCTATTTTTGCCGTTGTCTTGTCTTGGAAGCTTTTCTATTCTTCGTTAACACTCTCAACCAAAATGGACAAAATACACGTTTTCTCTTTTCATCTTTCTGCGTGTTGCAATGCTTTCTACGTTTGTTTGTTTGTACTCGCTACTTATATCACCAATTTCAAACCACTGTTCTAGTACGCAAGAGGCCAAGAGGCTGCGCCTGTTCATCCTTTCTTTGAGGCTAAAAGATTCGATGATTAACGATGTGTATCTTATGTAATCATTTATACAAAAGTGGAAGGGGAATCTAAATTCAGAGATTATTCGTTTTTAGTGGTGATGAGAGACGTGTTATGTCTACTATATCTCTACATATCTAACAAAATGTACAGGTCAAGAAGTATAATACAAATCAAAATAAACAAAACAAAATATCCACCAATCCTAGAGCGCCAAATATCGTATATCATTCCGTAGTAGTCGTGCAGCACGAATGCATGCATACCATTGATGCTCATACACAGGCAAGCCCCCATCAGTTGCTTGCAGCTTCTGTGGAGGAGGCAGTGATTGCTGGTGGCGCCGCTGTGACGTCAAGGCCTGTGCCGTCCTCCTTAACATGGACAGTGGCCACGTCGCCCGTCCGCACATTGCCGCGGATGATCTTGTCGGCCAGGTTGTTGCCAATCTCCGTCGTGATTAGCCGGTTCAGTGGCCGGGCACCAAACTTGGGGTCGTAGCCACGGTCGGCCAGCCAGTCACGGACGTCAGCGGGCACATCCAGTGTGATGCGCCGGTCTATCAGCCGGCCCTGCAGCTCGCGCAGCCGAATATCCACAATATCTCGTAGTGCCTCACGCGCCAGTCGCTTGAACACAATAAAAGAGTCAATCCGGTTCAGGAACTCTGGCGGGTACTGCGATGCAACGACGTCCATGACGGCCTGTTTAATGGACGGATCGACCTCGCCGTCAGCTGTCTCCTTGTAGGGGTGCGTCGGGTCACCGCCAACCAGAATGTTGGCGCCCAGGTTGGACGTAAGCACAATAATGGTGTTACGGAAGTCGACGCGGTGGCCCTGGGCATCGGTCAGGTAGCCCTCGTCCAGCACCTGGAGAAGCAATGCTGAGATATCGTGATGTGCCTTTTCAAACTCGTCAAAGAGAAGCACTGCATACGGCTTGCGGCGCACAGCCTCGGTGAGCTGACCAGCGTCGTCATAGCCAACGTAGCCAGAGGGGGCACCAATCAGCCGCGAGATGGTGTGCTTCTCCTGGAACTCGCTCATGTCGAAGCGGACAACGGCCGTTTCGGTCGAAAACAAGAACGCTGCCAGCTTCTTGCAGAGCTCAGTCTTGCCCACGCCGGTCGGGCCGAGGAAGAAGAACGAAGCCAGCGGCCGGTTGTCGCCCGATAGGCCGGCACGCTGCAGACGCACCGCATCAGCCACAGCCTTGAGTGCGTCGTCCTGGCCACGCACGGACTCGCGCAGCATATCCTCCATGTGGACAAGCTTCTCAATATGACCCGTAGTCAGCTTGGACACGGGGATGCCCGTGATACGGGATACGACGGTGGCAATGTCGTCGGCAGTAACCGAGTCGTGAATAAGGGTGGAGGATTCAGTGCCGTCATTTTCAGTGCCGTCAGCTATCTTCTTTCCCTCCTTGTCGCTGTTGACCTTTTCCTCGAGCGACGGAATGATACCAAACCGAAGCTCCGACGCACGGCCAAAATTGCCTTCACGCTGGGCACGCTCGAGGTCCATCCGGGCGCGGTCGAGATCGCTCTGTGCATGCTTGATGTTATCAATCTCCTCGCGCTCCTTTTGCCAGCGCTCTGTCAGCGTCTTGGCTTCATCTTGGTATGTCTTGAGATCAGTCTCGAGCTTTTCGCGGCGCTCGCGGCTGGCAATATCAGTCTCCTTGCGCAGACTCTCGAGCTCAATTTGGATCGTCATTATCTTCTGGTCCAGACGCATGATATCTTCAGGCTTGCTCTCCTGCTGCAAGCGCAGAGAGCTGGCGGCCTCGTCCATAAGGTCAATGGCCTTGTCGGGGAGGAAACGGTCGGTGATGTAGCGGTTCGAGTAGGTGGCAGCGGCCACGAGTGCACCGTCGGTAATGCGCACGCCATGGTGGACCTCGTACTTTTCCTTGATACCACGTAGGATACTAATAGTGTCCTCGACAGTGGGCTCGTTGACCAGAATCGGCTGAAAACGGCGCGCAAGGGCTACATCTTTTTCGATGAGCCGGTACTCGTTGAGAGTTGTGGCGCCGCAGCATTGCAGCTCACCACGCGACAGCGCTGGCTTTAGCAGATTGGACGCATCAATAGATCCCTCTGCCTTTCCGAGGCCCAAAAGCGTGTGCAGCTCGTCAATGAAGAGAATGACCTCGCCATTGGCCGCCTCAACTTCGCTCAGGACTTTCTTCAAGCGCTCTTCAAAGTCGCCACGAAACTTGGCTCCGGCAATCAGTGAGCCCAGGTCAAGGCTGATGACACGCTTGTTCTTGATACTTTCTGGAACATCACCGCGCACGATACGCAGCGCCAGGCCCTCGAGAATGGCCGTCTTTCCCGTGCCTGCGTTGCCGATCAGCACAGGGTTGTTTTTGGTACGCCGCGAGAGGACCTGGATAGTACGCTGGATCTCAGAGTCACGGCCAATGACGGGGTCGAGTTTGCCATCCTTGGCCTTGGCTGTGAGGTCAATTCCGTACTGTTCGAGCGCGGGCTTTTCCTCCTCGCCGCCGCCCATGTTCATACGATGGGTACCACCGGGAGGGTGTGGACGGCCATGGGAGTATGACCGGGTTGCCGCCAGAGGCAGAAGCCGTAAATGTGGCTGTATTGATTGTTGTATTGCAGATGATGTTGTTGTCTTTGACTGTGCAGAAACTCGTGTAGCTATAGCAGCAAAAGTCGCAGGCCTGAGCCTCGATGTCGCTGTCGACGAGATGCTGCGCGAGGTCGCATTGAGAAATTGTCGCCGTGAAGAATTGGCGAGGATCTGTTTTCGTGCAAGCATGTTGGTTGTTGTGGGATAGGGTAACAAAATGAAAGGAAAGAGAAGAAAACGCCAGACGAAGAAAAGGAAGCAACCGGACTGAAATCCATCGGCCCCGTCGGTTCCTTATATGCGTGTTAGTGGTGAGGTCTCTGGCGCCACCGAGGGCCTTCGAGCAACTTCCCTAAGCTATCGAAGCTTCTATTATATCGTCTTATCTTATCAGTGCCCCGCAGTGGGCCCTGTCGTCTTTAGCTCTTTTCTATTTCACGTGACTGAAATATATATCACGTGAAATGTGTCTTGTCTCCACTCTTTGTTCACCAGATGGAATGTAGTGGGGCAAGGCAGCAGTGAATGCGGACATTGGCTTACTGAGAAGTACTTTACGTACTCGGTACAGACTAGTACTAGCAGATCATGCTGTACTATAGGTACCGTCTACTATTTTACGCTGATGCAAGGAGTCATGGACCCAAAACAGGGGGGCTGGGACGCTCTTGCCGTACCAAAATCATCGCACACCTGCCCACACGCGATCAGTCGGTCAGGGCAGGCAGTCCTCTGTAGCATTTTGGAAAAGAGGGACCACTCTCTCCCTTTGATAATGTCAACAGAAAACTCCGCAAACGCCAGGATCACACATCTCGACTACGCCGCTGTAGCAACAACGACTCACAAAACACATAACAGCGCACCACAACGCCCAACAGACAGTCGCGATTAAGCTGGTGCTAGCTTGTCAACACTATCTACCTTAAAGGACCAACCACAGGACGCCCAATTTGAGCGCAAATCAAGGGAGGGGAAAAATCAAGAAGCTGGCCAATTGAGAGATTGAGAGATTGAGAACTCGAGAAACACAATATTCAGTCTTTAGCCACACAATGTCGTCTGCAGTTCGGATTATGGCCGCCCGCAGTGGTGTGCGCGTTGGTGCAGCTGCCGTGAAGAGCACTGGCACCGCCGGCCTCGTTGCCGCATCCCGGGCTGGTACCCGTTCCAGCTACGCCGGTGTTGCCGCATCGTGCCGCGTGAGCCAGCTCACCTTTACACGCAGCTTTGTGTCGACTGCCGACGATAAGGCTGCCGCGGCCACGAAAGAGACCGCGACCAAGAAGGCAGCCCCAAAGAAGCCTGCTGCTAAGAAGCCTGCTGCTAAGAAGACTGCTGCTAAGAAGACTGCTACCAAGAAGACTGCTGCCAAGAAGACCGTGAAGGCCAAGAAGCCTGTCAAGAAGGCTAAGAAGGTCAAGGCCAAGCCAAAGAAGGTCGGCAAGGTTCTTACCGAGGAACAAAAGGTGAAGAAGGCAGCAGCAGCCGAGCGCAAGACCGTCCGCAACCTGAGAGCGGCAGCACTGCTCAAGGGCGGCCCGGCCACCCTGCCCACAAGGTCATGGATTGTGTACATGTCTGACAACGGCTCTTCCACTGACGCGAGCTTGCCTCCTACTGGTCCCAAGACCTTGGCCGAGAGAATGGCGGTGCTGAGCCGCAGATTCAAGGCACTGCCGGCACAGGAACTAGATTCTCTGCGCGCGAGAGCCGCTGAGAACCACGTCAAGAACCAGGAGGCATACAAGGAGTGGGTTGCATCTTACCCGCCAGAGACAATCCTGGCCGCCAACAAGGCACGCCGGGCTCTCGTCCGGCTGGCCAAGGAGAAGAAGGTATCGGTCCTGCCGCCCAAGAAGAGAAGACAGATCGAGGACCACCGCGTGCCTAAGAAGGGATTACCTCCCTTTGCCATTTACACCCGTGACCAGTGGGCTACAGGCAATTACTCCACGACTGTCACCGACTCTGTTGCTACCATCGCTGCGAAGTGGAAGGCTCTGTCTCCCGAGGAGCGCAAGGTATGTTTTCTTTTCTTTTTCTCGCCCCGTACCAACGCATACATAATACTGACATGGTATAGAAATACGAAGACAGATCGGCCGCTGAGATTGCTTCTCAGAAGGAGGATATTGCGGCCGCTCTTGGAAAGCTTTCTCTGTAAGCGACTACACATGGAGTGGTATAATGGGTTGGCCAGAGTAGGAGGATAGGCCGGTAATGTTTACTGCCCGGTCCTTTCTATCACTCTGTTTGTCTTGTTTCCCCCCTTATTTTCAATTTCGGTTGTTCCTATTCCTTATGCAACTGGTTCCTTAGTTCTTCCTTTCTTTTATTCTTCCTTTCTTATGTGTATGCCTTGTGTGTTTTTCCTAGTGGAATATTGGTTCGAAATCTCAAGGCTGGACGGCAACGGATGGAGGCATGGGATGAATGAAAAGGGCTGTCACGGCTTGGCTCACATGTACGATAGGGAGGGTGTACGGTACGGTTGTAGCTGGTAGCTGGGTGTTTATTTGTTTCATGTGTTTCATATCACATGCTTGTACTGTTCTTTGCTGCTGGCCTTGCTGTCTATTGTTTAGAAATCAATATCGTTAGCAACAGCGAGATGTAGAGCACAAGAACTAAGGTAAATGGCACGCGAGAGTGAAAAGATGTTTTAGTTTCCATTCCCTTTGCAGAAAACTCGGCAGTCAACCCAGAAAAGTAAAGACCCAGCAGATACAGCATCGCATTGATATTCAATATAAACCAATTCTTACCATATATAATACTCAAAATTAACGCCATCCAATGCAAATCATTCCTCGTCTAATCTGTCAGCATCATGCAGTCATCAGAGCAGTTCCTGGTCTGCTGGTCGACCGACTGCTTGGCCTGCTGCTACCCTCGTCCTTCCGTCTCCGGGCTGGAATCGTGATAGCCGGCGACCCTGACGCATCCATCCATACAACACCTGTACTCAGTATGAGCCTCTTGCTCGCGAGGTATAGTAGTAGGTAGGTATGTCCGGCTGTGGCCTCGAAACAATGCAGCCTCAGCTGACGGTCGTCTCGGCTTTTACGTGAACACCATACCCCCCATCCAGCATCGCCGCGGCTGACATATTTTGTCAAAAAGTCCCACGACTCCTGCCGCTGACCAGCCGGCCAGGTGGCTGTGTCCACGGCCCAGTACCCGCGGTCAAAAGGGCCTAGTCTGACTCGATTTGTCTCGCGAACGGCCACTTTGGTGAAGCGGTATGTCAAGTCCAGCCTTTGGGCAAGCTTGGCCAACCGCTCTGTAATGAGTGAGGCTGCATTCAGGTGGTCACACCCGACAGGCGGCTCAGGCGATAGGATGCGCAGGTCGCTGTCATGCCGCGAGTAGACGGGCACGCAGCTGGTCTCGACAGTCTCGGTTGTCTCAGTTATCTCGATTGGTGCGGAGAAAGAAAATGTCGAGTCCGTCTGGTCGGCATCTTCAATCTCATCAACAAGGTGGTGTTGGTACCGAGGCTGGTGCTTGTCAGACCATCGCCGCTTTGGGGATGGGATAGGCACAGGATTAGGCGCAGGCACAGGCAAAGGCAAGGATGATGTCGGGGGTTTGCACGGCGAGGTTTTCAACGACATAGATGCCACGATTTTGCCTGCCTCATCTGGTAGTGATGAAGGGATGTTACCTTCCTTTTCATCGCCGTGGCGTGCAGATAGTTGTGACTGGTGAGACTGCGAGTTGGCCGATGTCTGAGACAGTGGCTGTCTGGCTGCTAGGGATAGCTGTGGCAGCTCTTGCGACCCGTCTTCGAGTAGACTGTCCTCGAGTGGGTCGAGGTCGAGAGGCATAGCACTGAGGTCCGGGCTGGCAGCCCGTGTCTGTTTTGGTGGGCTGTCATCGTCTTCAACATCGTCGATATCGTCGACTACCGCGTAGACATAGCTTTGGTCAACTTCTAAATCCTGTGACTCCAGAATACGTGTCTCGTCAAAGTCAACATCACTAACAACCTCGATATCATCGTCGAGTGCGAGTCTCTGTTTCCGAGCCCTTGGCTTAGCCGACAACTCCGGCTGCGAGTCGGGGATATAGTCGTCTGGCGACACATAGTTATGTCTCTTCGAGACAGAGCGAGGCTGTATCTTTGACACCAGTAGCTCTGCACTTGCCATCGGGCCGTTGTTGAATGCCTCCACCTCATCCTTCACCTCAGCCTCCGTCATGGCATATCTGACCCCTGGTGACTGCACATTGTCGCACACGCTCTCAAACGACAAGCTCCAATACTGTGCTGACAGTGCGCTGCCGAGTGGCGGGGCAGTTTCGTCTAGCTGCCTGTATGCTTCCGAGACGACGGATTTGGAACTCGTTGTGGCCACAGATGTCGGCAGAGATGTGCTCGGCGTGCAGCAGATATCGGTGCGCGTGACTGGCTGCTGGGTAAAGCTTTCGTAGGCCCGCGCTAGCTTTCTATATCGGGCATTTTGTCTTTTCGATTCCCGTGCCGATTCCCGCGGCGCCCGACCAGCTGCAGGGGTGCACACCAGGATCTCAATCTCAGCCTCGGTCTGTCGCGTCATGAGACATGAAACATGAGGTCAAGCCGCGTCGAAACCATAAGAGAAGTATCCAAATCGTAAATATAGTATTAAAATGGATAGAAGGATCAAATAAACTGAATACTGTTTATTAAGATGTAGATAGAAACGCTGGCGGGCCAATTCACAGCATGTTCATGGCTAGGCAGGCCAAACAATGTATCACGGTGAGTCGTGAATCGATGTGCTATGTGAGTAAATGTGGACCATACGTGTCTATTCAGCCAATCATATGCTGAATTTTCTACTACACACATGAGCAATATCTCACCACCTTTGGGTATTAGACAGGTGTAACCCGATAGGGATAGGTACAACTAATTCTGCCGGTAATACAGTGCATTGGCAAAAAGCGACCCACTATGAACAGCTGGCTCAGGGTGTTACAAGCTAAAAGGGGCGCATCGGCGGTGATATCGTGATACGTTGTCAAGCATATACCTCTGTCTCGACTGCTACGTCTACCTCTATCTGGACCCGTCTACGACTGAATATTCCTCTGCATACCTCTGCATACCTCAGCGACTCACACACTCGCAATGGCGTCAAACTCGCTCGGCCATGTCATGGTCATTGGCGGCTGCGGCTTCCTCGGCCACCACGTCGTCAACCTGCTCGTGCGCGACTACCTCCCCAACAAGACGGCGTCAGCTGTGTCTGTGGTCGACCTGCGCTGTGACCGCAACCGACAGCCCGACTCCGCCGGTGTGTCGTACTACGAGGGCGACCTGACCAACGCCGAGCGCATGATTGAGATTATGAAGCAGGCCAAGCCCGATGTGGTGGTGCACACTGCCAGCCCGCAGCCGCAGGCGTCAACACAGGTGGCCGATGCTCTGTTCTACAAGGTCAATGTTGAGGGCACACGCACTGTGATTGAGGCGTGCAAGGCCACGGGTGTGCGCGTGCTGGTGTACACGAGCTCTGCCAGTATCATCTCGGACAACAAGAGCGACCTGATTAATGCCGACGAGCGTTGGCCGGTCATCCGCGGCAAGGCCCAGACCGAGTACTACTCTGAGACAAAGGTGTGTATTCCGCCGGCTAATCTGTCTGAACAAATTACTAATATACGAATAGGCCGCTGCTGAGGAACTTGTGCTTGCGGCAAACGACCGCTCGTCCAAGTCGGGTCTGCTGACGGCAGCCATCCGGCCGTCGGGCATCAACGGCGAAGGCGACACCATGGCCACGTACCACATGGTCGCTGTCTACCGCCAGGGCCGCCACAACATCCAGATTGGCGAGAACAACAACCTCTTTGACTTTACCTATGTCGAGAACGTGGCCCACGGCCACCTGCTGGCCGCCAAGGCTCTGCGCGCCACAGCCGCATCTGCTACGGCACCGCTGGACCACGAGCGCGTCGACGGCGAGGCCTTTTTCATTACCAACGACAGCCCCATCTACTTTTGGGACTTTACACGCACGGTGTGGAAGTACGCAGGCAACAAGGACGGTCTAGACAAGGTGTGGGTGCTGCCGCGCGCGCTGGGTCTTGTGATGGGTCTTGCGAGCGAGTTCATCTTTGGCATTTTGGGCAAGCCACCTACATTCAACCGGCAACGCATTGTATACACGTGTATGACACGGTACTATGACATCAGCAAGGCCAAGCGGCTGCTGGGCTATGCGCCGATTGTGTCGCTCGAGGAGGGCGTGCGGCGTGGTGTTGCGTGGTTTCAGGAGCAGGAGCGGCTAAAGACTGAGAAGGCATAGACGGCTCTTCTAGTGTCGGTCCCTCGGCTTTTATTGGTTCTATCTTATTCTGCTGTCTGCCTCGTCATCTCATCTTTATTCTCTCTTGGACAGAAGAGCGTCTCGGGCTATAAAATAGGTGCTGTTCTCAACTTCTCGTCTTCACCATTATACCTATAATATCTACTAATCTCAGCTAATATCGACTGATTTGTCTATGGATTTACTTACTTTGATTGCCCATCTGTTTACAGCAAGTTTGTTATTGCTATTTTCTTCCTTGCATTGGATGTTTAGTGTCTTATGTAATCATAAGGCTGACAAATTCCAGTAACGCAAAGTGCTAGTTCTTGTATCAGGCTGTGGCCTTGTGCTCCACTGCGAATTGCCAGTTTCGAAGCAGCGACATCAAAGAGCCTCAAACCTCATCTTGTGTTTTTCTAGTGCTCTTTTATTGTTCACATTTATTACGACTAAAACAAATATGCCGCCAACATGAGTTTGCGCGCGATCCTGGGCGGTTCTCGCGTCAAAAAGAAGTCGCCAGTCAAAAAGTCGACTGCTTCGGCTTCGGCATCGGCATCGGCATCGACAAAGGCAAAAGCAAGGGCTGCAACCTCGGTATCACAGTCACAGGGCAGCAAGTCAGGCAGTGGCCGCGGAAGCACAGTCAATATTACTAGTAATGATGGCGCATTTGATGACGACGATGTATTCAGTTCTGTCGATGGTGAGGTACAGGACTTTGACGCCGACGATGATGTCAAACTCGATGATAACGGCCTTGTTGCATCGCTGGCCGATGACCTGTCGCTGCGCGATGTTGTGCAAGCTCTAAGATACTCCCGTGGCAACATGTTTGATCCTATTCCAGGCTTGTTGACTTCCCGCAGTGGCAATGATGGGTCTGGGGAGTACGACCTGGACGGCAATGAGCGGCCAAATCAAGCTCCCAGGAGCATGGCCGGCGGACACCGTCAAAAGGGCTATGTGGGAAACAGCACGCGCATAGCCGACATACTAAACATGCGCCGCCGTATGCCGGCACTGGCCACTACGGCGCACATTGCCTCGCTGCTGCCCAACGCCACGGCAACCGAGCGCGAGACCGTCGCCCTCATTCGCGCTGGCATGATCCGCAAAGTTGTGCAGCCGCAGTGGCGACGGGGCACAGCTGCTTCGGCCAATGGCTCCAGTAGAAGCTCTGGGGGCAGTAACGCTGGTGGTCCTGGCGACAGCAATAGCCCTTCCAAAGGCGCAGGCGATGCGCGATACCGCAAAGCTCTTGCTATTGGCAATGAGTCACTCGGTGAAGTGCTCGTGGAGACGGCCGAGCTTCAGAGGCTTGTGCAGGCGTCTAATCTCGGTGCAGATACGAAGTCGGCTTTCAGTGGCTGGCTCGGCGGTGTTGTCGGAGATGAGTTTGTGCCTAATGCCAAGGATGGAATCAGGAAAAGGTTTACAATCAACAACCACCCTGCCCCGCAACTGACTGTGGAAATAATCGACGAGCTTGTGCGTGGTGGTTTCCTGGTCGGCCACGGTGCAAGCGCCGGTCCAATGGGCAGCCTTAGCCTTACAGGCCATCGCGATGTTGGTGGGAGAACTTTCCCTGGTCGGGGGTCGCAGAGCGACACGGGTGATGTCTATGCGCGGCCAGAGGACCGCACTACCCTGTTGAGCTTGGAGACAGTGGCAAAGGCCGCATCTGGATCATTTGATGCAGTCGGTGGTATCGGCGCTGTCTACACGGCGGGTGGCGGCGGTGCTCGTGCTGCCCTACCCGGTAGACGGCGCCAGGGGGCAAATACAGACGTGGGTGTCACGGCCTTCGAGGACCTGTTGCTGGCTGTTCCCGGCCATGGCATGTTTGTCAAGATGGTGTCTGGTGCCCTGGCCTACCTGGTGGGAATTCTTGCACGCACAACCTACCACGAGACTCTTGAGTCGTCACTGCGCGAGCGGTGGGATGCCGGCGGCAACATTAGCAAGAGCATTGTCGGTGGTGGCGGTGGGATGGCCTTCCGGGGCTTTAAGCGAGTGCCTCTGAGCCGGACCAAGAAGTGGAAAGATTTCTACGGCATGAGTTTTGACTGGGTTCTGGCCGAAGCACTCGGGGCTGGACTTGTCGAGCTGTTTGACACGGGCAGTGTCGGTCGTGGTGTAAGGCTGTTGGCGTAGTGTCATGTGGTGCATGTCGTGGTGTGTAGACGGGGTTGTCATTGAGTTAGTTGTATATCACTGCCGGTAATTCCAAGGGCTTTTTACGTATAGCTAATGTCTCGTAACTTGGTTTACGATTGTTAAGCACGTTTTTATTTGATGTTCCATTTGGATAGAACAGGAAACAGGAAATAGGAAACAGGAAACAGAATCATGTCAACTGAAGTGAACCACAAGAAAGGCAATCTATAGAACCGTAGTGTTTTTCAAAGATAAATACTGCATGTGTTTCCCCAATGCCTGAGGCAATACTGCCCTAGGCAACAGCACCTTTTGGCCCTATTCTTATCCCAAGCAGGCAGTATAAATCAAGCCCTCCAATATAGAGCCTGGTAATCTACAAGTAATCTCTCCTCGTTTTACTACAACACGTTGTGAACAGCCTCACCCACGCACTTCATCGCCATGCGTTATAAAGACTACGACGACGATGAGAACAAGTACAAGTACCCACGCCAAGTCAAGGTTAGTACCTAATGGTCGTTGATCTTTCTCGTCATAAGTTAACTGGATTGAATCAGTTTCGACTCGGGTTGACCACGGTGGACGCAGTCGCGGACTTGTTCGACTCAACATACCCGCATGTTATGTGTCTCTCTATTATTCCCCGGCCGTGGCATGTACTACTCAAGCGCTTTATATCATGTCTGCCCTCTGTTGCGAGGAATGCAGTTATGATGTATGTGCTGGGCCTCTTCCTATCATCAAAAGTTGCATTGAAAAAACTTCAGGGGAACATGCATTACCACATCAGCATGTTCAGCAACGAGTACGATATGTACTGCCGATTAAAACCACTGCAAGGAGAGGTTATTCTTTTTTTTATGGTGAAGGCACGTGTGAGGGTACGCGTGCCTTGGTTTTATCTGTCGTTGATGGAGTAATAGCTACGGAACAAGTCATACCGCGGTTGTCAGTCGATGACATCAAGTCTCGGGTCAAAGTCGCTGCAGATGCCATGGAACCATACGGTGTAGTATACGATGACATGAAACTAGACAACATCTTCATTGTAGGAGATGGCGTTATGTTTGTTGGCCTAGAATATGTATACGAGCCGGAAGACAAGCTCGCGTTCTGGGTCCAAGGCGTGCCTAGTAGTTTTGCAACAAAGTATAATCAGTATCTACGCGCAGTAGGTCATAGCCATGCGAAGAATGCATTATTGATTTAAATACAAGATAGACTCTATTGCTGTTTAAACTATTTGATAGAGCTAACTAATCTATATTCCAATTAGACATGCATGCCTAAGAGACCGAGTTTGGTTTCCAATCCGGACTCAACTCTACGTGGAAGACTAACATCAGTGGCAAGATGCTTAGCCAGTACATATGGGCTTCTATCCCAGTACGTTTTGAAGCCATGCTATCTTCGCAGGGTCTTCTCCACGATGCTAGGCAGTGTCTCATGGGCACCGGCAAGGACCAGATGTAGCCGCGAACTCGGAACATGCCATGTATACCAGGTAAGGCTATTCCTAGTCCTTGTATGCAGTGCAGTAGCCTAGAGTAGCTACGCATGAGCACACGATGCAAAGTTTAGGGGCTGAGACGCAGGAATACAGTTGAGGGGATATCAAACATGACAATTCAGAGGTCATCTCTATAGTCAATAATACAAACAGCATGAAGTTGTGAAAACAGCTGTAATAAACCATGAGCCACCTCTATATTTTTATCAAGATATTGAAACGGCCCGTGAGCTTTCTTCCTGGTCAGCGGATCATTTCAAGACATACTTTTAAGCTATCGATATTAGACAGACATATCTGTAGACATACCGTACCTTTGCATCGTAACGTGTGTTTGCCCTGGCAGCTGTCGCGGTTTTTCTTTTGGCAATTTTCATTTTCATTTTAACTTATGATTTTACCTTATGTCTGATCTGCATATCTAGGGAGAACAAGATCATGTATAAGCATTATTTAGACGACACCTAGTAAATCAGTAACACTAAATAGCCAGATACGAGGGAGCCAAGTGATCATCGATAACTCACTACATTGGACTGCCTTGCGGCTATCGTCGAGACAATAGAGGATGGAGTACTTGGAGAGTTTGCATACTGATAGGTGGTAGGCCTCTGTTAACGACGACTATCTGCAAAACATGAACTGGAAGAAGAAACAATCTATAATCACAGCACTTTAACGGCGTGCCTGGGCAGGAATGATCAACCTAAAGTGATGGACATTATCATTGTCAAAGTTTGATTGAAATTATTGCAAAGATGACAGTTGACAAACGTCAAGTCGTTGACAACAGAAAAGGCTAGGCCAGTCCCGACAGTCCAAGAGTAATATGCTCCAGCCAATACTCGTACCAATGCAAATTACAAATTACAAATTACAAATCACAGACATACAGATATATAAATCAAATCTACAAGGTCATAGCGGCAGCTTCTGTTATTCTTATGCCATGCAGTGTTGCAGGATATGTCAAGGCCATGTCCTTGTCATTATGATACTGTACTCTCACACTCTGTTGCAGGCATATTGCATTCCTATCGTGCTATGGATTAACTACCATGCGAGAGCTAGCGAATGCCGGGGCAAGGTTGGCTGAGTTGTGGCATGGAAGTCATAATAAGATAAAATACACGTATTAAAGATAGAAGAAATAACAGAATATGCTTGAGACATAAAGAGCAGTCTTGCGCAGGTACGACCAAAACATTATTTGATAAGTAAGACTCGTACGACCGAGATCAGAGTTGCGAGGTTTTGTGTGGCTGGGAAGAGCCTGTCTATATCTTTGTTATTATGTAGCAGCGTGCGGCGCGCATATATAAATAACATGGAGGTGAAACCTGGGGTTTCAGGGGGAACAAGAGGGTGGAGAGGATGAGCAAGTACCGAGGACAGCAAAGCAACCTTGAACCAAGAGAAAGAAAAAAAGAAAAAAAAAACAGAACGAAGTAGCCAGCCCGTCATTACAGCGACGAGAAGGCCGAGCCAACGGGGCTTTCTTTTGTTATTTATTCTCTGCCTCTTCGTCCTCCACTAATACTTTCTTCACATGGTTACAGTAGATCTGCCAGCACATGTGTATTTACAAGTATTGTCCATAGATTAAAGATGTCTCCGTAGATGCATGTGCTCTATGGACCCTGGCCGTGCGTAGATGTACACAAAGTGAGCATTCAAAGACGCAAGCAATAAGAAAATAAAAAGGACGGCGACATCCCGTGTCCCGAACCGTACATTGCATAAGGGGAACGAGCACGAAAGACGACAACGATAGAGTTTGTGCTGACACAACGTGGCGTGCCATTTGCTTTGTACGCAAGCTGTTGGGATGAATTGACGACTATGAGACGAAGAAAATGAGACGAAGGGCAAAGAGACACGAGAACAGACAAACGGAAAGAGTATGTTGCATTCGGAGTGGTATGCGTTACTGCACCGCCATCTACTGAGTCTGTTGGCTAAGACTCACGCAGCCTACTCCGTAACCGTTAATACACTGAAAGCTACGGTCTCAACGGAACAGAGAGGAAATGGAAAAAAGACGCGAGTGGATTCTTTCCCCTGAAGGGCACGGTCACTGGGTAATGATTGATAGCTGATGGCTGATGGGTGACACAGGTGAGATGTGATATGGTCGATGGGATGTGATGGACGACACGAGGATGGGAGACGCGACTGATGGAGAGGCAGGCCGACTACGTTGACAAGGGCCTGGCCAGATTTGGCCAAGGCTTGATGACTACGGAGTACAACGAAGGCGATGGCAGCGTCGCAACACATCGGAAAATAAGAATAGAGAATAGCAGTGCGATGAAAAGCAAACAATAGAAAGAGAAGAGACGGTACGCTAAAATCACTCTTCCTGAGCGTGTCTCTTACATGCCCTTTTTCGGCTCTTCAACCGTCTTTGCGACTCTATTGACTTTCTTTCTTTCTTGATGTTTATTTTATTTTATTTTTCTCTTTTCTTTTCTTCTTCGTCTTGTCTTTTCCCTCTTCTTTGCCCTCCCATCTCCCCGCCCGCTCGCCAGTCGAAAACTTTTCGCGTCGATCATCTTCAGTATTACTCGCCAGGTCTCCAGGCCAGTCCCAGTCTCCGCGTTCTTCTTGGCTGGTCAGCTCCATACTGCCAACCGCTCGGGCTTGTGCACTCGGCCGTTGAATACTTTTTAACCTAATTAACTATACACAGAGAAAGAGTACGGAGTACAAGGACGTCATGTCTGCTTGCCGACTAGGTGGCCTTTATCTACTGTAATACTATAATACTGAAATTCTGAAATACTGATATACTGATATACTGAAATTCATCTTTTATCTTCATTGCAATTTGATTCAATCTCTGTCATAATCTGCTATTGTTCGAGTAGGGCTGACTATCGAAACGGCGACATCCATCGGACTTGCGACAACTGCCAGAGCTATGACCAGACGGTTGTCCTCTTCTAATCAGATGTTTATCATCTTGTTCTGTCATTTTCTCTCAAATCAATATTTTTTTTTAATCACCGCATGACAGAGTGGCCGATCGTCATGGGCCTGGCGTGGTGCACCAAGGTCGTGGCTCGAATCCCACCGGGGCTCCGCCTGCGGAAAACGTGCACGTCCAAGATCCTAAAGAGAGGTTACCGGTCTAAGTAGCCGTAAAGTAGTAAGAAGTGTTAGTTATACCGCGATTAAGAATAGCTAAGATATAGTTATTTATTGTTAACTACCTGTGATAATATAAACAGCGGATATAATGATAGTAAAGAAAAACAAAACATATACCATAGCATTATTAAAAAATCAAAGAAAACTAAAAGAGAAGTATAGTTATCAATTAATAGCACTATACTGCTAGAACCTCTCTCTACGACTACATTCATACGAGAAGCTATACCACTATATCGCCTTAGAGAGACAGAAGCAGACAGAGCTTTCCGCCTATGCATTAGGCAAAAGAGTTTACTGTCTGAAAACGAAGATGTACCGAATACTGCAAAATTGCGGTTTATAGGCGTACTAAAATAAATAAATTAATATATTTTTAATCAATTATTCATTCAATAACAGCATTCGCGATATGGCCACAAATATAGATTAGTCATCACATATATGCCGGCAATAGCCATGATTCCGTAGTAAATAAGTCTCGGCTCATTTGTCACGGCGAATGGCTGAGATGCAATCTTATTCTTATTGTATAATATCAGCTTCATTCGCGTCCATTCACAAATCGGCCAGTAAAAAGACGGCATCGCCTCTATCGCGACTCGACCAACGGCCAATACGACATTTGCACCGGAGTTTGATTATGTATGCAGGCCTATGGAGTATTAGTGCATGAAGGAGCACCACCTGCAGGAAGGTGCATACTTAGTATGGAAGTGCAGCTTGCATGTAGCCAGCTGGTACATCACTTTATTTGTATTTCTTAGTAATATCTAGTAATACTGCGTGGGGTAATCGGAGTAATTTGGCTGTCGTATTGGGTCTACCTTTGGGGGTTGCCTTGTTCTTGCCATGTCTTCGTACTTGTTCTCATCACGTTTCTTGCACACTTCTATTTCCTGTTTTGACTGAATAACAGTCGTGCCTTCCTCTGTAGTGTGACTATCGTATGACAAGAAACATGAATACCTGCAGACACATGGCTCTTGCTGTTGAGGTTGTGCATTATCGTGGAAGGAAGTACTCGACAGCTGCACTCAACCCCTTTTACTACCATCTTGCGAGTAAGCTACCCAATTCTTGACTCTCATCACTCAAAGACTGCAATACCCCTGTACGAACCCTTGTCTGTGCAATTAGAAGAAGGGTAAAGCGCGACAGGGGACGGCACTCCAAGACGAGGGTGGAGTGGAGACATACAACGATCATCCAAATTGGCACCAAAAAAGGATGTGATGAGATGAAGGATGGAGAGAGCACGGAGTATTATGAGAGAAGGAAAGAGGCAACAGAGGCAACAGAGACAGAAGAGACAAAAGAGACAAAAGAAGTAAAAGAAGCAAAAGGAAAGACGGAGTAGATACAACACAAGGAAGGAACAACAGACAGGCCGGAACAAAGGCCGAATCTGACGGAGGGTGTCATACACAAACAGGAAGGAACGACCGACTGGCCAGGAGCGTTTGTTGGCTCCTACCTTACCTGTTACCTGTACCAGCATCGAAAACCAAGACCGGAGTTCGGATAGAATGGAATAGGAAGGAAGCACAGCTCGTGCTTTCTCTTTTGTCCCGTCTGCCGGGTCTCACAGAGCCTGCAACGTATTGAATATACAGAGCTAAGAGACTTTGCCTTTTCACGTAATTAAACATCTTACATCACCGTATCATGGCCCAATACCACCTCTCGTCAGGGCCTGCAAGTATTTACGAGTCTCGTCTTCGCGTTGCTAGTCTGTATTTTTTTAATACTACTGCTGTGACGGTACACAAGTCGAATCGGCCCACACTGCGGGCAGCGCCTTCCCGTCTAGCCAGACGAGCTAGACTCCAACTCACAAACTGCAAGTGAAGCCCACATGCTTTCCCTTTGTGCATTTGCCGTACCTTCAATACGGAGCGTTGAGGAAAGAACGACCAAGAGCACAAGTCTCAAACGTACTCGGTGCAGACAGACGCGAGTGTATCGCGAACAACACATTTCTATTTTATCTATTTTATCCCGTTTAAACGTCGTAGTGTCAAAAGGAGATCTAACCTCGATAGTCTGTAGTCTAGCCGTACTTTGTCTAATACTCAGTAGCTCCATTCACGTCGCTGGGCCAGACGTCTCTTTTGTATCCTCTCTTCTCTCTACGAAGTACTCTATTCTCTATTCTCTACTGTATCCTCTGGCTTTCTCTTCCTTTTCTCTCTACACTCATTTCCCCTTTTCTGCATCTCTTTGACACTGTCTCGCTGACTCTCTTTTCTTCTTTTTTTTCGTGCCGTCTTTCGAGCTTGTGGTCGAGTCCGACTGTTGCGTTCTTTTTTCTCGTCTTTTTCTCTTTCTGGCTCAGTTTGGTCCATTTTGTCATTTCAACCCACGATCCGCCTCTTACCCGCTTACGTCTCATCTCATCCTCTGCCTCCCTCGTTCCTCATCCGCCATCTGCCATCCAGCATTCCAGTCAACCCGCTTCGACAGCGGCCTCAATCAACGACGCTCAACAACGCTCAACAACACTCGATAATCATCCGAGTACAGCCCCTATCTAATATATCCATTGCATCGCTGCTGGGTTGATCCCAAGTCTGCTAAGGTGAGCACCATCAATGAGACATGCAGTTGAAAACGGCTTCTGCCACCTGTGTCTCTCTCTTCAATATCGCTACTGTCCACGGTCAACCATGTCTACAGCACCTCGCCATCGTCATCCTTGACAATCGCCCTCAACTTCTATACCCTCTGCCCTACACACCTCCTCATTACCATGCCCCATCCTTCGTCATTCGGATCGCATCCAAGCTCTGCCGTGTTACCTTTGCCTGTGTTTCGCCGCCCTCAACCCTCGGCTTCTAGACTTTTCTTGTGTGTCTATCCAGCTCCTCTTCCTTTACACACTGGCGCACTTCAGCGTCACGGTCTTGTCACCACCCAACCCCCTTGTCGTCCTCCTCGCTCGTCTGCTTTACCTCTACCCTCCCTCTCCATCCACCAATGACTGTCGTCGGCCTGAGACAGCCCAGCCCATCGCCCCGTCACTGTCTCTCTTCTTACTCGGCATTACCTTACCATGCTCGACCATGTACTTTGATCGTCTCTAACCATCCTCCTCCAGTCCTCTAGACAGCCTCTTGACTCGCCTAGCACCCACCGATCGCTCCCTCCTCAGCTCGCGCCGCCCTCCAAGACAACACAAGACACTCCCAACGCAAATAAGTAGCCCAGCGAGAATACTCCGACGACTCGAATTATCCCTTTCCACGCTCTCGCCCTTCTCTGCTGCCTCCCTCTCCAGCTATAGCACGCTGTCTCCCGCGGCAATCTGCCACTCTTGAACCCTGAAAATCCTTTATTCTCACTAGATTTTCAGATCGACAGCATCAATAGCTTTTCACCGGGTTTTCATCGGCTCTATCTCTTTTATTTTAACTCATTTGCAACTCATTTGCAACTCATTCGTTTCGACAACTTTCCTCTCTTCCTTTGTATTCACCGTTTCATTCGGCATATCGTCTTTTCTTTTGTTCTCATCCTGCCCAACTTCGATCTCTCCAGTCGACTTATACTCGCACTGAAACCGAAACCACTTGCGCCTACCTGCATTGCCTGCAGCTGCATTACAACGTTAGTACTTTGCGCCTGTGTATATATGCGCGGCGAAACCTCAATTGTGGCTCCGCCCCCCCTGCTCGCTTCACTCTGCCGCCCTCCTCTCTCGATCGGGACTCCCCTCCCCTAGACATAACCCCACGAATCACTACATCACTGCGAAAGCAACTAGCAATCTGCTAGCTTGCTTTCCAGGGGGGGGCTGGACACAAGACACTTTCATAACACTGCTCCGGCTCAGCATACGCAAATCTCATCTACCCCCTATCATGCCCATGCCCATGCCATACCCAAATCCTTACCCATACACTTTCCCGCACCTATATGCTCACTACTTGACTACATGCTACCCATTCATTCTCTCATCTGACTTCGCACTGACCCTCAATTCTTTGTTTCTCTTAATAGACAAAACCACTTCCGCTCATATTTGCATTTCTACCCGTACAAAGACAAAGATCAAACCGAAAAAAAAAGCAATACCGCAAGAACCGACAGTACTCTACGTTTCAAAACCACGGTAAACGAATTGACTGGCTCCGGATAACCAAACACCCACAAGTTATCTCTCGCTTTCAGCCTATCCTGCCGCCACCCAGCCCAACACTCACCAGGCTGCCAATTTTATTCCGCTTCCGACCTCGACGCAATCAACTCACGCTCTTTCTCTCTCATGGACAACGCAGCCGCTCAGAGATAAATACGGGCTAGTTTGATGTGGCGCAATTTCTCGCCTTTCACGTCCCCCCTAAATTTACATCACAATGTCTACTGGCCTCCCAAAAGCAGCACGGCCGTCTCTCGGCCCCCCAAGTTCTGCGCTCCCCGCTCTTCCCATGCCCAAGACACGCAAGAGCACCGGCGGCATCCCCGCACCCGGAGGTGAAAAATTCGCCCCCGCCACACCGCGCAGTGGCCTGCGCGCCCCCTCAGTATCTGGTGCGCCGACACCCGGTGGCCTATTACAACCCCGTGCAGTGTCGGGTATCAACAGTACCGGCAAGACCCTTAGAAAATCAGTCAGCATCAACTCCTTCCCACAACCTCCGCGGTCAGATGGCCGTGTTAGCCTGCCACCAAGCCCACTCGGGGCTCCCGGGAACCGCAAACTCAAGACACCAACAACACCCAACTACACATTTGGCAACACAACGCCTAGTTTACTAAACGGCACAGGCGAGGGCAAGATGGTTGCACGGCCTGGCCAGCGGAGCTCGGATGGCCTCACCAGCGTAGCCTCACCCACACAAAGCCGCAGCTCATCTGCCCAAGACTCATATTCGACTTCGGCAACACAATACGACGATATCGGCGACTCAGGCTCCAAGGCCGGCCTGGGCATCTCATCATCCGACAGCGGTGCTGCTAGCAGTAGTAATCGTCTCTCAAAACTCAACGGCAAGGGCAATGTTATCGTCAGTGTTCGTGTGCGACCAGATGCAGGTGGCCAAGATAGCAAGACCGATGGCGAATGGATGGTCGACGGCCGCAAGGCATTGGTTGCCTACAGGGGCAAGGAGGGCGGCGATTATTTTTATGGTGCGTAAACAAATCCCGGATCCCGATACTTGAGAGTGACAATACTGATACTGACCGGCTAGATAACGTTTTCTCGACTCACGACAACAACTCCAAAGTTTATGACCACAGTGCCAAGCGCCTGGTCCGCCGTGTGATGGAGGGTTATCACGGTACCGTTTTTGCCTATGGTATGACTGGTACTGGTAAGACCTTTTCGATGCAGGGCACAGCATCATCACCTGGTGTGATTCCTCTCGCTATTACCGATATCTTCTCCTACATTCGCGAAACGCCGTCACGCGAGTTCCTGCTACGCGTCAGCTACCTTGAAATTTACAACGAGCGCATCCACGATCTACTGAGCATGCCGACTGGTGGTGGTGTCGGCGGCAACACGGCGCAGGAAGAGATCAAGCTGCGCGAAGATAGTAAACGCGGTGTCTATGCTAGCCCTCTCAAAGAGGAGATTGTGCAGAGTCCGACACAGCTGCTGCGTGTTATTGCCCGCGGCGACCAGGCTCGTCGTACTGCTAGCACACAATTCAACGCACGCAGTTCTCGGAGTCACGCAGTAGTGCAAATTGTGGTCGAGAGCCGCGAACGCATCCCTGGCAATGCAGCTAGCAACAGCAACAGCAACAAGCGTGGCGGTATGCCACCCGGTGGCGTGCGTGTGTCAACGCTGAGTTTGATTGATTTGGCTGGTTCCGAAAAGGCGGCCGAGTCCAAGGAGCGGCGTACGGAAGGTTCCCACATCAACAAGAGCTTGCTGACTCTGGGTACCGTTATTGCCAAGTTGTCAGAGCACAAGGAGGGCAAGTCTGCCGACAAGGACGCGAAGCACTTGCCATACCGTGACAGCAAGTTGACACGACTGTTGCAAGGTGCGTTGTCTGGTGGCGCGCTTGTCAGCATTTTGTGTACGATCCAGATTGGAGCGGCGGGCAGCACAGCAGCCGCCAACAGTCATACGACGGAGACGATCAACACGCTCAAGTTTGCATCACGTGCCAAGAACAACATTGTCAGTCACGCCAAGCGTGCAGAGGAGGCTCTTGGTGCAGGTGGTGATGGCGGTGCGCGTGTGCTGCTGGAGCGGTACCGGATGGAGATTCTGGAGCTGCGGAACCAACTGGATACCCAGGCCAAGAGTGGCAAAGAAAAGAACGAGGAAGAAGAGCGTGCGCGTGATGTAGAAGAGGAGCTAGCACGTGAGCGTGAGGCCGAGCACCGGCACGAGGAGCAGATGCTTGAGATGCAGCTGGCGCGGACGGCACTGAAAGAGCGTATCGACCACCTGAACCGGCTGATTTTGAGTTCGAAATCAATTGGCGTGAACACGGGTGGTTCTTATAGCTCGCTGGGTATTCGGTCGTCGGTAGCGTCTGTACGGTCGATTGCAACGACCAATGGCGGATCTGGCAGCGGTGCGCGCTCGCTTCTGGAGCGGACGGCATCAACGACATCATCATCGTCGACAGTGGGCCGGCGGACGAGTGCCCAGAGATTGTCTACAGCAGAAGGCTCGCCTACCGAGGATGATGACAGTGTTGGCGAATATGGCGACGGCATGGCATCATTGGCGTCGCAAAATCGGTCCCTGCAAGCCGACCTAGCGGACAAGAACCGGTACATTGCTACACTGGAGAAGCGGCTACTTCAAGCCCGGCGGACCAGTTCCTCACGGACATCGGTTGGTCTTGGATCAGCCAAGGGTATCATGGTGGGTGAGGACCACAGCGTGTCGATGGTTATCCGGGACAAGGATGCCGAGATTGCGGAGCTGCGTGCGCGTCTTGATGACAAAGACCGGATGCTGGAGGCGTTGAAGCGGTCGGCGCGGTCACGCGACCATGCCGACCGGGTTGATTCACGGGTTGACTCGCGGATTGAGTCTCGTCTTGACCTCCGGATTGACTCGCGCACCGAGTTCCGGTCGTCACAGCTGCTGGAGCCACCTAGCAGCCCTCCGGTGATGGCACTGCCGCCGACACCGGCGCAGCACAACGGCGTAAAGTCGCCTCTTATGGGAGTTGCCATGAACGGCCACATGAGCCACTCCAGCCCAACCAGCCCTATTGCTGGTGCTGGTTCTGTTCCTGGTACTGGTGCTCCGGGTGTTGTTACTAGTGGCGGCAAGCGTCAGAGCGCAACGGGCTCGCTGCGTGCGAGAACCAAGACTGTTGACGAGATGAGCCGCATGCTGGACGAAATGATCCAGGACCGCGTTGAGAGCGGCCAGCTCGTGCGTGGCAACCGTGGCAGTGTGCGTGTTGCTCCCGGCGAGCGCAAGGCGGAGACGGCGGCGGAGACTGCCGCGTCAATGGAGCCTCTGAGACACACGCCGTCGCCGACCAAGGAGCCAGTGGCTGTTGCGGTTGAGGCTTGATTGATGTGGAGGTGTGCGCTGTGTACGATGTGATTGTTTGATTCAGTTTGGTGTTTGTTTTTCTTTCTCTTGTCTTATACCCGAGATTTGTGTTGCGTTTTAGCTGTTGTTTCTCTTGAACCTGTATTATTTAGTATTTATGCTGTGATTTTACACTTCCCTTGATCTTCTTTCTATTTTTCTTCATCTCTTCTACCATTTGGATGTCAAATCGACTCAGGAGTTTGCCTATTGTTTTATGTTTTTTTTCGCCTTTTTTTTCTTCTTGTTGGATGTACTGGACGTGTCAAGATAATAGCAACGACTGTCTTATACCAAAATAATATTCATATGTTAAGAAGCCATACAAGCACAGCAGCACCTGTGTGACAAACGAAGAGACGCGAGCCAGTCGAGACAAACGGGTGTATTAACGGGTGTATCGGCTGTAGCCGTGCGTAGGCTGCTGGCATGAGATGCTAGCGATGACTAAGCGTATATCGTGCAACTATGTTACAGCACTTTCTTTTTTCTTCTTTTTTTATTTTTTTATTTTTTTTTGGCCAGCACAGTGGATGTATTTCTTTTGGTCTCAAGAATTGAAACACTTCTCACTGTCTCTGCAAACAAGCTCGTTTCTTGCGACTTCTTCTCTGGCTGTATTACGAAGCACTGCGGCGGGAGTGACCTGAGGTCTCCCTTTCTTTACTATGTACATTTACATAATAGAGAGAGTCCTCTACAGGAAAGATCGTCGTACCCCTGCCTACGGTGTTTCAGAATATACCGGAAGGGCGGGCTAGTACAGCGTAGTGCGAAATCTTAAAGCCCCATAGGTAAAGGCAGCCAAAAGTTGTAGTTGTACTCCATACTGACTCCATTTGAAAACAAGAAACGATGACGATGTTTTGTGTTAATTTACCGGGGGTGATTCTTAGTTTACTGTTATTCTTAGTTTGATAAAATTATTATGAAATCAAAGGTTGAGGGGCTGCAGATATTTCATGAGATTTGGGCGCAGCGCGTGTTTATCTGGTAGAAGCAGGGGCCAAATATAAACTGGCCACCTTTACGTTTGAATTTCAATGCGTAGATTATTTGTTCTGTATTCATTGCGAGTCTCTATAATTTTACACTAAATATATAGCATACAAATTGGTATGTTGGTGTTGTTGGTGTTGCCCAAAACTTTTGCCACAAATCAAGGCTTTGTGTGATCTTCGAGAAAACCAAGGACCAAATCAAGGAATTGCGACCGGGGTATGAGCGTCTCTGAGCACTTAGCAGAAGAGGAAGAAACGAATTCTTGTTCCTCAATAGACAGGCATCCCGCACAGATGGCCTTTGAAGCAGGACGTTAGATGTCGTGGGCATTGCAGGGTCTTCGATCAACGGAACAAGCATACACCGTATTCGACTTGTGGTGGAACGTGCTCAAGACCCTTACTCTACTTAGTACTAGTATCATACTCGAGTATGTGCTGCAGTAGTGCATAAGAAACCCTAGCTATGATGTACTTTTATCTCGTTTGCGTGGCAGGGTACTTGCACATATAGATGCAGAGTGGCATTGGCAGTAGTGTTTCGGGTTGAGATGTCTCAGTTGAATTTTAATATTGTATTGGACTGTGTTTCTTTTCCAGTGACCAACTATCAATTCCTTTGGATCTCTGTATTTCCGTTTCGTTTGCATCTATTCAAGATTATACAATCATAGACGATACGCACTGCTAGCAGACGGGTATCCCACGAGCATACAGAGGCCTGGCTTAGACCGGGCGACGACGCGCCAGCTGCGTACTCGTCGTGATCCTCTCGTAGATGTTGGGTAGACTTGGGCGTCTGTACAAGGTTAGAGTATGTATATTTGGAAGCTCACGTACTCACCCACGATGTCTTTCCGCCCTCCTCTTCCGTCTGCATGTACAATTGTGACTCGCTCCTCCTTCCTTTTGCATCATCCTTTGACGACACGTGTACTCGTAAAGCACATCAAGCGTCCATGGAGTGCATATCAGCATATCAGCTCATCATCGGTCATCACTTCTCTCTGTACCCGACAAACTCATACCTCCAAAGCTGCTCTGGAATCCTCTGCCGCCTCCCGACCATCTATGCGAGGTCGTTTATTCAAGCATTACTCGTTTGGCTGTCTTGCATGTCGCCTGGCCCTCTGGTGTCGTGAAACGAACGCCTGCACTCTGCGAATTATCCATGCTTTATCTAATTTGTTCTATCATGGTGCACTCTTGCCACAGCACTCTCATTCGTCGAGCACAGCGCCTCCTCACCTGTAGCTGGGAGATCTCAAACATAGCCTGACCTGCCTGGCCTATCATCTGCAAATACCTGCAATAATATCAGTTTATCAGGGTCGCGTTGAGAATGCCAAACATTTCGAGAAACAGAAATCAGGATAATGCCGCCTAGAAATACACAGCCTCGACAGCCTCTCTCTCCCTGGCGCACTCTTCACTCCGTACTTACAAGGTAAGACATAGTAAACACATGCTGACAGCGGTCGCTCCTGCCTCTACAGGCCATGTGAGACCATGAGACGATGCTTATTTGAGAAGTACCTTGTACCAGCCCCACCGGCGGCTCATCCCTGACAGCATACCCTCTATTAGTGCCCTCTTGCCTCTTCTGTGCCAAGGAAATATCCACATCCCACGATCTTCATTCCGTCCACCAAAAACCAGCTCCCATGGTTGTTTGCTGTACTTTTCAGTGTTTTTCTGGAAGTATGTCTGCACTCTGTATGTCTCTGACGGGCTGTATCTGGTACCCGTAATTGCTTGTTTCTTGGGTGTCGTTACTGAGTACAGCTGGGCCCCTGCATTAGCACAAGCAGTCAAGCCTTCCCCTAAAAGACCTCAACCTCGACACAGCCATGTGAGACCTGAAGTTGGCATTGTATATCAATAGCAGCAAGGCAGACACGGCGTATCAAGTCCTATGGCCTGTTTCTCCTTGCATTTGACTATGCTTGTTTTATTTACAGAAGCCGTATGTCGTGTAGTCGTCGTTTGTTTGAATTTTGTAAAAGCTCCTTTTCCTTTTCCTTTTCCTTTTCCTTTTCTTTCTTGTCATTTCCCCCTCCCCTTTCTCTCGTTTTCTCTTTTTACATCCGAAAGTGCCATCAGTGGCTCACACGACAAACGGCTCAATTTCTCACTCGAGTCGTGACTCCTAAATTTTACACGATCTACATTTGCATCCTCCTTTCACCTTTCACCTTTGACCTCTGACCTCTTGACCTCTTTTTTATCTTCTTCTTCTTCTTCTTTTTATTCTTCCTACTCCTCCTCTACCCCCCTGCCTGTGACGTCGTTCTCCGTTCCATCGCACCGCAAATCTTAACTCGACTAGGGCCAGGGCAGAGATCTGTTTATCATGCTCTCTTCCTCCTCCTTCTATTCCCTCTTTGAGCATCATCCAAGACTCCTCTTCTCTACTGAGTATTACTCCATACTCCCCTAACCCTTTTTACTCTTTGCTCGTCGCCCTTTAACTCTACTCCGTAATACTCATCACCCTTTAAGCCTTTACACTTCTTCTACATCTACTCTTGTTTCCTGCTCCCAACCTTGCTTTCCATATTGTGATGAGCAGCCAGTACTGAACAGGCAGAGACTGTTTTCTCTTGTGCTTCTTCTTCTTTTCCCCCGTCTCGTTTTGTCATTTTCCCCCTCCCGCGTTCTTTCTTGTCCTTCCTTTTTGTGTCGGGGGCTTCTGGTATTCTTGTTTTGCTTGTCACTTGTCCTTCCTCCCACATCTCCTTTGTTTCACCCCATCCATCTCATCCTCCAAACCCATTCCTCATTCTTCGATTCTTCCACTTTGCGGTCGCTAGTGGTCCGCCTTGGTCAACTGCCACTGACCGTTGCTCGTTAGTTTTACTCTTTATCTCTTTATTTTTATATTCCTTCTCTCCTCTCATATATCCATCTTATGCCTCCACGTCTTTCCGTGACGACTTGATGATTCACCTCTTTGTTCTTTGATTCTTCTTCAACTCTCTTCTTTGATCCTCTTCTGTTTATTCTTCTCTTCTATTTCCTTGATCAATATTTTTTTGTTTTGTTTTGCATATTCATCTTCTTTTCTCTACACCTCGTTCAGCATACTATCTTTTATTTCCATTCGTTATCACCTATACATCTGTTCTAATATCACACTCTAACAATCACACGCCTTGCGATCTCATTCAAGATTATCTTCTACACTGCAATACACTCTTCGACGCTTTTATATATACCCATTAACACGCATGCTCATCAACAACTTCATATAACCTACCACCGAGGTAGCCTATACTATCTACACACTCACTTGCACACCCACCACTACAATGCCACCTCCTCTCGACCTCTCGCGGACAACGCCTCACACAATGGCTTCCGCTCCGCAACGCATGAACCTGCGGCGTGCCGCTTCCTACTCTCATGAAAAGACGCCCATGTCTTCTACCTCGTCCCGCTTCAGCTTCAACCATCTCATCTACGCATCACCACCCCCCTCGCCTGGCCTGCCACACCTCATACCACCAAAGCGTCGCAGCTCTTTTAAAACGCCACGCCCCAGCCGCATCCTGCGTGCCGTCATCTACCTTGCCGGCGTCGTCTCTGCCATCTACCTTGTCATCATCTCCATTTGGGGTGACGGTATCTCACCAAGCAACAGCAACTCACATGGCCGCGGCGCTGTCGGCCGTGGCGGCCTCTATGCCTGGCCTACCGAGCTGAAAAAGGACGGTGCCACCTACGACATGGCTGTCAACAGCCGCCTGCCCAACCACCCAACTCCTGTCATTGCCAGAGACCGCCACGGTAAGCCCAAGTGGACTGTCTTTGTGCCGCCCAACCACAAGTTCCCGCTCGCCCTCGACGAGTATACAGACATCTGTGCAAAGTGCGTCGCCGTCGCCAACAAGGTCGATGAGCTCAAGGGCAGCCGAAACGGCGGGGGACTGTCTGCAAGTATCTCTAGTCTGCCAGGCCTCGGCGGCAAGAAATACCGCGGCCCCAAATCTGCCTTGGAGCGTTTCCGCAACACTGACAACAATTTTATCGACGTCCATGAAGCCGAGGTTGCCGAGTTCTTGCCCGGGAGTGTCTCTATTGGCACTTTGCTGAGCCAGCAGGCCAACGATGGCGATATTGTCGGTGAAACCCAGAGCAGCCTGCTGGGCAAGCCCGTGTGTGGGCGCAGTCTGACATTTGTGCTGGCTTCCACCGACGCCGGCATCGGTCGCACGCTGATGCTGCTGTGGATGGCCTATGCACAGGCCCAAAAGGAAGGCCGTGGTTTCTTTGTCGACGACTCGCGCTGGGCATATGGCAAGTACGCAGACATATTTGCGCCGCCGCCCATGCCTGACTGCCGCCCCCCGCTGCGCCACGAGATGCTGCCGTGCCCGCGCCAGTCGCGCCACTTGGTTGTGACCATGGAGACTGCCAGCTTCTTTTTCGGCTTTGGCGATGCCAAGGTTGCGGGTGATGGCGACATCAGCGACCCGCCCAAACAGCAAGAGTCGGCCGCTGTCTCGCTGCTGTCCGAGATTGGCTTACTGTCGGGCTCCGAGCAGACGGCTGCGCACATGTTTGACCTTGCACGCCAGGGCTACAAGGCTCTGTTCAAGCTCAACGCCGACGACGCCAAGCATGTTGTATCGCGCGCCAACCACCTTCGCGGCCAGACTGTCATCAAGCGCAAGCGCGATGCCACCGTGTCCGCTTCTGTCAACGAAAAAGACCGTGGCACAATTGTCGGCCTGCACATTCGCCGTGGCGACCGCCACCCCGTCGAGTTCCAGTACCGCGACTCGTACGTGCCCCTCAGCATCTACGCCGACCGCGCCTCAGAAGAGATTATCGCCGCCGAAAAGCACAAGCAGAGACTAAGCAAAAACGCCAAGGCGGGAGCCGGCAGCTACGCGTCCGCTTCGCTCATGGTCGTCGCCTCGGATGACCCGACCGTCTACGAGTCGTTTGAATTTGCCAATGCCGCGCGCGCCCAAGAGCACATCCGCCTCGCCAGCAAGTACGCCGATGACGCGTCCGCCAAGCAGGAGTCCAACCCAGGCGCGTTCCGCAAATTCGTCGACGAGACATTTGGCTGGGAGGGCGGTTTCTTCTCGGCCATGTTTTGGAACCTCGGCCGCCCGCAGCCGTCGTCGCCCGACGAAGCAGCGTTGTCGTCAGTGTCGGCATCGGCAGCTGCATCGGCTGATGTGCCATCGGCCGAAACCGTGCGTATCCGCAGCCTTGTGGCGCGTGCGTACATGATGGACCTGGCGGTGCTGGCCGAGGTAAGCGATTCGGTTGTGTGCGCCGTGAGCGCGACGGGATGCCGGCTGCTGGCAGTGATGATGGGCTGGGAGGTGGCCATGGAGCAGGGCCGGTGGATCAACATTGATGGAGCCGACGAGTACGGCTGGTTTGCAGTTGATTTCTGAGTCTGAGGTATGAGTGAAGCTCATACTGTCTGCTCGTGGCCTTGCTCTTGGCCTTGCTTGTTGCCAACACTACGACACAACTCATTTTTTATCTTCTTCCTCACACACTAACTACGCTTGCACAAGAGCATAGGCCTCTCTTTATTTCATTTCTTTCTTTCATCTTTTATCTTGTATCTGGTTTCTTTACATTCTCTATTTCATACATTGCACATCGGAGCAAAGGGGCTGGGGACATCAAAACACAGCATAGCATCTCACCGTCGTTTTATTTCCTTTTTATTTTGTATTTTTGTTCTCGGCGTTCGGCAGATATCCATGCACTCGTTTACTAGGATATCTATCCTTTGCATTTCTTCCATCTTTTCTCTCGCACCTTCTATATCATCATCATCCTTCATCGGTCATCACATAGCGATCAGCTGCTAGGCTGCCAGGCTTCAGTTATTCAAACAAGTCATACAAATATAAGCTGCTATAAACACAGATGTATGTCCATCTAATGTAGTATTCGTGCGCATCATCTGCCGCTTTGTTGAACGAATACGATAGATCTAGATCTAGGTAAGAATACGAACAAGAGATCGAGAGCCATACTGAGTATATGTACAGTGAGGACGTCAGCATCACGTGTCATCCAAATACGATTTGGGCTGCATGGACAATACTGTTGAGGCGTGTAAGATGCGAATATTACTCGATTTGGAAAGAGCACGGAGTAAGAGGTCAGACCAGTACAATGTTTGCGGAGTATTAATACAGGCTGGGAAGGTGCGAAGGTTGAAGCCGTGCTAGCCGCTTTAGTCCACAGTATATGCACTGTCAGGGGAGCTGCACAGATTGGCGAATGACAGTCGCTGTGTTGCCGATGCTGACCGTTAAGATCAGATTTAGGTAAACAAAAGAAATCATTGATGATGTCAATTCTCTAGATCGTAAGTTTTTGCAAGGTTCAAATATTTAAATATTGGTCGGGCACGGCAGATGTATGGTACGGTATGGGATGACTTGAGAGCAGAGAGAGCAGAGAAATAGGAGACTTTGGCTCCTTCCTTTTGAAATTGCATTTGAAATTTAATAGTAATCTTATTTTACAGCGTATTATATAATCATCGTCATGGCGTAGCATGTTGGCATGAAAGGGGCAGGCGCGGGCACAGCCATGCTCATCTTCACAAGCAGTTCAATCGGCTTACTAGAAATAAGGCATCATACGGGATAGTAAACAATAAAACGATAAAGCGATAAAACATAACATCTGATTCTACGGCGGTGGGCCCTCATAGGTACGATCCAGCTACTAGAATGACACGATTTGCAAGCAAGAAAATAGGAGTGTCATTTCGAAGAATAGGATGAAGAACCCAAAATCAAAAATTAAATCAGAGATTAAATAAAAATAAAAAGGTACGGGCTGATGGACCCGCACCCGAATACGATAAATGTACCTTTTATAGGCAGTTTGCACACAGCGATACACCTGCTCTTTGCGGATACGAATACGACTAGCATGCGATTGGTCAGCCTCAACACCCTTTCTGCCTTTTTCCGTTATATGAGATTTTGCCCTGGACTAGAAAAAAGGGGCACCACGCACTGTACTTGTATTGGTGCGTCGTTGCCTCTATTGACTGCCCTACATCTTATTTAGACATCTTCTAGGCCGCCCTTTTTTCCCTCTATCTTCTTCTGTCTGACCTCAACCTTCTTTATTCTAACCACTCCCCTCCTTCCCCCCCTTTCCTCTGCTTGCTGCCCCTGCACACACTCTGTCTGCAGATTGACCAATTTGCATCGATCATTCTCCCAATCGACTGCCAGCAAGCTTTCTCTTACTGAGCTTCTTCTCTTCTCTTCTCTTCTCTTCACACATCACCTCCTCCTCTTCGAATCCCTTCTCCTGCAACGTACTACACGCGTAACGCGCCTCGACTACTAACCTCGCCTCACAATGGGCGCTCTCCAGGAGCTCTTCGGTCCTCTGGCCGTTCAGTTCTCCCAGCTCGGCCTCGCCTCCCAGATCGGCGTCGGCTTCCTCACTACCATTGTCCTCGTCGTCGTCCTCAACGTCCTCAACCAATCCCTTTTCAAGAACTCCAATGAGCCCCCCGTCGTCTTCCACTGGTTCCCCGTCATCGGCAGCACCGTCACCTACGGCATGGACCCGCCGCGCTTCTTCAAGGAGAACCGCAAAAAGTACGGCGACGTCTTCACCTTTGTCCTCCTGGGCCGCAAGACCACCGTCTGCGTTGGTCCCGCCGGCAACGACTTTGTCCTCAATGGCAAGATTCGCGACGTCAACGCCGAGGAGATCTACACTGTCCTGACCACACCCGTCTTCGGCAAGGATGTCGTCTACGACTGTCCCAACTCCAAGCTCATGGAGCAGAAGAAGTTTATGAAGATTGCCCTGACCACCGAGGCCTTCCGTCAGTACGTGCCTATCATCTCTGACGAGGTCACCAGCTACTTCAAGCGCACCGCTGCCTTCAAGGGCAAGTCGGGCGAGGTCGACATTCCCCCCAAGATGGCCGAGATTACCATTTTCACTGCTTCCCACGCCCTCCAGGGCAAGGCCATCCGTGATCAGTTCGACGAGTCCCTCGCTGCCCTCTACCACGACCTCGACATGGGTTTCAGCCCCATCAACTTCTCCTTCCACTGGGCCCCTCTTCCCTGGAACAATCGCCGCGACCACGCCCAGCGTACCGTTGCCAAGCTCTACATGGACACCATCAAGCGCCGTCGTGCCGGTGGCGAGAAGGACGCCCAGGATATGATGTTCCACCTCATGAACTCTACCTACAAGAACGGTGTACAGGTTCCCGACCACGAAATCGCCCACATGATGATCGCCCTCCTCATGGCCGGCCAGCACTCGTCTTCGTCTACCTCTTCTTGGATTATGCTGCGTCTTGCTTCCCGCCCCGACATTATGGAGGAGCTGTACCAGGAGCAGGTTCGCGAGCTCGGCCCAGATCTGCCGCCTCTGCAGTACGAAGACCTCGCCAAGCTGACCCTGCACGGTGCCATTGTCAAGGAAACCCTTCGCCTCCACGCCCCTATCCACTCCATCATGCGCGCCGTTAAGCAGCCCCTGGCTGTCCCCGGCACCAAGTATGTCGTCCCCACCAGCCACGTCCTCATGTCCGCCCCCGGTGTCTCCGCTAGCGACCCGACTTTCTTCCCCAACCCCGAGGTCTGGGACCCGCACCGGTGGGAGAAGGACGCTGCCAACGCCCCGACCATGGCCGCCCGTGTTGTCGATGAGGCCGACGAGGAGAAGATCGACTACGGCTACGGCCTGGTCAGCAAGGGTGGCAAGTCGCCCTACCTGCCCTTTGGTGCCGGTCGTCACCGGTGCATCGGCGAGCAGTTTGCCAATGTGCAGCTGCAGACCATTGTAGCCGAAACTGTGCGTCTCTTTAAGTTCCGCAACATTGACGGCAGCAACGACGTCATCGGCACAGACTACCAGTCGTTGTTCTCGCGGCCTCTGGAGCCGGCCAGCATCTACTGGGAGCGCCGCGACCAGTCATAAACCTTGGTCGATCTGGTGGAAAATCTGATTTTAATCTCGGTGTTCATTGTCGGAGTTTCTTGATTTTTCTTATCTTTCTACCCTTTACCCTGTTTCTTTTACCTTTTAATCTTTTTAATCACTTATTTCTTCCGGCTCTTCTCATTTCTGGGACGGTATAGACAGCGGGAGAAGGAAAATACGCATATGAGGCTGGACATTTGACGTTTTTCGTGGTTGCCAGCATAATACATTACATAATTAACCGTATATCCTGTCATGTACATAAACTCTTTAATGATTGTAATACAGACGCTTTCTTATGAACGGGTGACTAATTAGGCTTGAGGCATGCATTTCACAATGAGAGAATTGGCTCAAGGGCTTTGTGTTGGGGCGGGTCGGGTTGCACTTGCCTCGATGATATCGACTGTTTCGGGATATGGAAGGTACGATACAGCACCCCAATGCTCCTGCTCTGAAAACACCGATAGTTTAAGCTCCTTTCTTTTAACTTGATGTCACGAACATCACGCAAAAGGAAAGAGCATCTGACGGATGCTGTGCAACGGCCGGCTACTGCCTTCCATCGGGCCACTACAGGCACCGTAAATACGATGTCCCCGCTGTGATCCCAGCAAACAACAAGAGAGCCAAGGGAAAACTGCCTCATCGCGCTTTCCTAATCCTGAAGATGCTCGATTCATTGTCTGTTGTTCTTTCCCCTTCTTATCTGCCCTCCCTGATAACTCATCGCCTAAATCGTTTCACTTTCACTTTGGGCAAGAGCAAAGGTATTTGTTTACTCTGCTCCGCTAATGGGGGCTGGGTCTGTGTTTACTCTCGCTCTCATCCCATTTCCCCCCGAATATATCCCACTTTGTCATATTCTTTTGTGATATACTCTCACACGTACATTCTGCTCTCCCTTGACCCAGATTCAATCCTCCCGATTCCACATCGCAACGTCAACTTGCATCGGTTGGCCTTGTCTTATTACAGCTTATCTCATTTGCTTCTAGCTCTATTCAGCACAGCCCCCATTGTCATTCGAGTTCCCCCTTCCCCAGGGTCCGAGAGCATGAAACAAAGAGGAGACAGCACTACACAATAAACTGTCCAGAGTCAGAAACCATCCAGGCCGTGCCGGAAGTCAACATAAAAGCTTGGCATTGTGGTCTCTAGTCACATCCACACTCTTATATCATCTCCTGACAACCTAATCCTGACTCTGGCTTTGATCAGGTTAGGTTTTTTTTCTCTTGATCAACACACACTCAATAACAAGCAGACAAAATGATAACCACGCGAGAAGTGGCTCCTACTCCGGATGCGAACCAGTCACCGGCACCCCCGGGACCAGCCCTACTGGCAGCATCCCGTGAGGCGCAGGCTAATTTATTTAATAGTCCTGCTATTGAAAACGCGAGATTATTGCGTCTCAGCGGCGTGGCATCCGACAGGGTTCATATTGGAGGAGACAACCCTTCTAAGGGTATTGCCGGCGTCATCAAGCAGCTCATCAAGGAGGCTGTTCCTCTGATGGCCTCGGTTGATGACTTTTACAACAACGCCAACTCCAGAGTCTCCAAGGGATCCAAATGGAGCAAAAAGTCTACAAAGACGTACAGCGGTATTCAGAAGACTGGCGGTAATGTCACAATTGATGTTGAGCTCCTGACCAAGAAGCAACAGCCTCGTGGACAAAATGTCGCCGAGACGTGGGCTTGCCGCCGCTCTTACCATGACGACCTTCGAGAAGCCGGCACGGCGTCCTGGGACGAGTTTTATACCTTCATGAAGAATGAGCATGTTCGGACCGAAGTAGGCATGACCGATACAGTTATCAACGGCAGAACTTGGGCTACATGGGATGGAGCTAGAACAATGCCGCCTCTGGGAGGGATTGGCCTGCCTGGCTCAGAGTGGACTGACATCACTCTAGCCGTCGTCGAGATGGAGCACAAGGTTGGCTCTCTACTTGGCAATCGTGTATTCCCCGTTGTGCAGGTGACCTGCCAGAACGTGCCTCTGCACGAAATCTACGTCATCAGCGCACCCATTAACAACTGGCTAGAGTGGCCCTCTCCCGATGGTCGAGCCAAACTAGCTGAGCAGCCCAAGACTGTTGTGGGCTCATATGCGAGCGTTGAAGTCTTCCGCAGGATTCCATTGCCGAAACCTGCGGCTGAGCGGCCTGCAGCAATGAGAGGCAAGACACTGTCACGGACAACAAGCAGCATCAGGCAGTCGCTGAGACGGAAGCTAAGCATAAAAAGCCCTGCTCCTGGAGATGCTCCGGGGGAGCTCATCGACGCGACTGGTGCTACTACTGCTAGAGCAGCTCCGGCAGGTGAGGTGCCGGCCGAAGCGAGTGCTGCTACTGAACCCAATTCGCCCGCGGCACCTGTAGTAAACACAGGCGCGGCAGGTGCGGCCACGCTGGGCGCCAACCCGGGAGGTGGCGCGGCCGGCGCAGTTGATGCTCAGGCCTCTCCCGAAGAAGTCAATGCCGTTCCTGCATACCGCATTGAATGGACAATGGCAACTGTGTCAGATGCGCGCGGTATTCTTCCGAGGGTGATCCAAAATCCTTTTGTTCCAGGCAAGATTGCTGAAGATGTGCCCATGTTCACCAAATGGATGCTGAATAACCGAGCTGATATAAGCAATATTCAGATAAATGATGAAGGCAACCTCCTTGGGGGGGAGGACGATGCTCCGGCCAGAGGAGAGTCTCGTCGTGAAGGTGCTGTTGCTGTATCACCTCATGGGACCGTACCACCGCCAAAGACGATCGAGAGACAACACCAATAAGAGGTAGAGGCGCAGACTTCAACTCAAGTCCAGCAGTTATTAAAGAACCCACTTTACTGAGTTGTCAAAAAGCATGAGATTGGGAGCTATTGATAAGGCAAGGAGCCAAGCATGTTTATTTCTACGGATTTTCACAGTGTCACAGACTTTACGGGGAAGTACGAGGGATGCAAAGGTCCGGCCGGGGTCAAGATATCAGATACAAATGGGTGAATGGGCAGAGGGTGATGGATGTGCTGCGAGAACCAAAATTGCTAGTTTCAGTCCTGTGTTTGTCACAGGCCTAACCAACCTTTGTCATGCTTTATACCAATATAAGTATATTCCCATTTAAATTGCTTGATGTTTGATGCTTGTATGATGTTATATTTTCATTCTTTTTTCAATTGTGTTATCCTAAATATATATACACAAATATATTACTGCCCTTGATCGACCCGGCCTCCAGGAACGATGCTAGACCGCGTCTATCCTTCTCACCGCGGTGTATGTTTATGTGTTTGAAGACTACTTACTGTATATGAACAAGAAGAAAAAGGTTGGTCCCAGGAGACAGTAAAGAGAGCAGTACAACAGTAGAAAGTAAACCAGACAGAGAGGTAAAGAAATTTAAAAAGAACAAAAACACCAACAACAATAGGCGAACAGCTTGAATATGACAGAACCGACAGCATCTACTTGGCTAGAGACACGCTTAGTAGACACGCTTGAAAGGAGGGACAGGCTTGCACTCGTTCTCGTCCAGGGTGGTGCTGATGACTTTGCGGTACTTGAGCTCGACAGGGCCGTGGGGTGTCTTCTGGTAAGACAGAGTGTGCTTCATCCAGTTGACATCGTCACGGTCGGGGAAATCCTCACGGGCGTGGGCACCACGGGACTCCTTGCGATTGGCAGCCGAAGTGGCGGTTTGGGCAGCGCAGGTCAGCAGGTTGCGCAGCTCCAGAGTCTCGACAAGGTCAGAATTCCAGATCATGCTGCGGTCCTTGATGCCGACCTCGGAGAAGGTATTGTCGACAGCAGTAATGTTGCGCACACCATCGTCGAGCGAGGACTGGGTACGGAAGACGCTGACATCCGTCTGCATGGTCTTCTGCATGGCCAGGCGGATGTCAGCGGTGGTGCGGGGACCGTCCGAAGTGCGGATCTTGTCGAGGTACTCGATCGAGTCAGAGGCGGCGTCAGCACGCATGGGCTTAAGCTTCTCGCCGGGGGAAGAGATGTCGCGGATTCTGTGCGAGACAGCACGGCCAAAGACGACCAAATCCAGCAGAGAGTTGGCACCCAAACGGTTGGCACCGTGGACAGACACACAGGCGGCCTCACCGCAGGCGTACAGGCCGGGAACAACCTGGTCGTTGCCAGCGTCGTCGACTGTCAGAACCTCACCAGTGTACTTGGTGGGGATACCACCCATGTTGTAGTGGACAGTGGGTAGGACGGGGATGGGCTGCTTGCGAACATCAACACCAGAGAAAATGCTGGCAGTCTCCGAAATACCGGGGAGACGCTCAGCCAGAACCTCGGCGGGCAGATGGCTCAGCTGCAGGTAGATGTGGTCCTTGTCGGGACCGACACCACGGCCCTCACGGATCTCCAGGGTCATGGAGCGCGAGACAACGTCACGCGAGGCCAGATCCTTGGCGGTAGGGGCGTAACGCTCCATGAAGCGCTCACCCTCGCTGTTAAGCAGATAGCCGCCCTCACCACGAGCACCCTCGGTAATCAGGCAGCCGGCGCCGTAGATACCAGTAGGGTGGAACTGGACGAACTCGAGATCCTGGTTGGGCAGACCGGCACGGGTGACCATGGCCATACCGTCACCAGTGCAGGTGTGGGCCGAAGTGCAAGAGAAGTAGGCACGTCCGTATCCACCAGTGGCCAGGACGGTGTGGTTGGCCAAGAAGCGGTGCAGGGTACCGTCTTCCTGGTTGTAGGCGAGGACACCACGACACTCGCCATCCTCCATAATCAGATCAATTGCAAAGTACTCGATAAAGTAGTTGGTGTTGTGGCGCAGAGACTGGCCGTAGAGAGTGTGAAGCAGGGCGTGGCCGGTACGATCGGCAGCAGCACAGCAGCGGTAGGCCTGGCCACCCTTGCCGTACTCACGGGACTGACCACCGAAAGCGCGCTGGTAGATCTTGCCCTCGTCTGTGCGGGAAAAGGGGCATCCGTAGTGCTCGAGCTCGATAATGGAAGCGGGAGCCTCACGAGTCATGTAGTGAATGGCATCCTGGTCACCGAGCCAATCGGAACCCTTGACGGTGTCGTACATGTGCCAGCGCCAGTCATCCTTGTGCATGTTGCCGAGAGCGGCGTTGATACCGCCCTGGGCGGCGACAGTGTGGCTTCGGGTAGGGAACAACTTGGATATACAAGCGGTATTGAAGCCAGCCTCGGCCAGACCGAAAGCGGCACGCAGACCGGAGCCACCGGCACCAACAACGAGAGCATCATACTCGTGGTCCTATGCGAGTTAAAAAGTGATCGACGGGTAGGCAATGACTTTTAGTTAGGAGAGGGGGGGGGGGATGACATACAATGACAGGGTACTTGGTGCTCACAAAGGAGGAAGCCTCCTTGGCACGGAGCGGACCATTTGCAAAGACGCGAGCTGGAATTTGTTAGAAGATGTTTGATAGGGCATATAATTGAATATATGTGCATTCTCGGTTGAAGGCGCATCGAGGTGGGAAAACTCACCGGCAGGGCGAGTCGTGGAAAAGGTTCTTGTTGACTTGAACTAGAGACAGGAAAATAGTCAGTAAAGCTGTATTGAGTTGTCAAAGGCCGTTGCTGTTGATTCCTGGATCATCCCGGTCGGCCGGTGTTGTGGTCTCGGCGCATCGAGAGATTGGAGGTTGAGGAGGATCAAGAGGGGGGGGGGGGCAAGCAGGGTAGGCTGACGAGGGAGAGAGGGCTACGCACCGCTGGCCGGGAAACTGTCGCCAAACGCTTCCACGCTCCTGTGGAAGCCATCGTGTGTGTAGAGAGAGGGGAGATTGTAGATTATCGGTAGTGGGAGCGAGCCTCGTGGCTAGGACCTCGTCGTGTTGTGCGATCAGAGGCCAATCGAGGCAAGTCGAGGAAAAGGGCCGATCGGTTTGGGGGGCAGCCGTAGAATTAGCGGGCAAACGGTATACTTCAGCCGGTGTGAAGTAGAATGGGTGGTGACGAGGAGCGTCAATGATATCAAAGACGAGGTTGTGGAGGAATTACGGAATTATGGAGAGAGGCAGAAAGAGAGAGAGAGAGAAAGAGAAGCGATGAAAACATGACGAAGAAAAAAGGAAACCGCACAATTCCGAAGCCGTGACTATGGGTTGGCCTGTGGTCCTCTTTCCTCTTTCCTTCCTGTCCTCTGCTCTTTCTTCTTCTGGGGGAGGAGCCGTTCCACCCTTGTCTGGTCCAATTCTGACCAATAGCGTGCTCGTATTTGTCCCCAGGCGGCCCTTTGTACTCCGTAATAGTGCTCTCTCGTCTCTCCAAGCACCTCCTGCCATACTGGTCTTCCCCGCAACTGACCAATCTGGTGCCTGGCATTTCTCATTACTCCACTCCACACGCTGAAGGAGCAGAGGAAAGCACAAACTGGTGCCCACTTGGGAATTTGGGAGCGAGGTTGTCGGCCTCGCTGGCGTGTCAATGCTCTGAAAAAAGCTTATGTAAACACCCTTTTTCGTATCATAGCCGAACACCTGCCGAGCAGCTGGTTCAGGCCTCCTATATGGTTGGTTATGTAATCATCATGAGATTATGCAAACAATCTTGAAGCTACTACATTTTGACCATGATGTTTCTAATTTAATTGATTCCATTGTAAAATGCCCCGATATATCAAGCCATATTAAATCCTATTGACATCACCCTCTAAATGCTGGCTGATTCCCATTTGGCCGCCGATGGTGGGTTCTATGACCTGATAGCACTGATCGCCGGCCTAAACATGTGTCAAGCTGTTCCTGCTTCATCCGGCAATCCTTGTGTGAGTAAATGCACACTGTGTCACGGCTGTATTCCCTAGCACTGTCCTAGGCTTCTCTCTTGGAAGCCTCTATCAGAACGCACAGTCGTTCAAGCTTGAGATATCCTACAAAATAAGTGGTATATTTTAACAATGTGTGTACATATAAAATGAAATAAACAAAGACAACACCGTATTTGAATGCCTTTTGTAGATGGTATTTTCGTCCTTCTTCGCTTCCCCCGTCCCTTCAGCTCTCACCCCCCCCCCTCCCCAAATAAACGACAACAACAACACCTTTTTCTTCTCGACACCTGCATTAGACCGCTAGCACTGCCCGCAGCATCGTCAGAAAGTTCTCCTTCAACTTGTATATCTCGCCCACCTCGGGCTTTGTGGGCTCACCAGCCGTCCGCCGCAACCGGTCCTGCCGCTTAGCCCGACGCAGCCGCTCTAGCTCAATCGGGTCCAGCTCATCCTCGGCCTCTTGTGTCGCCTCATCCTCGGAATCGTCAAACTCGTCATAGTCCATCTCCTGCAGGTCAGCCGCGTTTAAGCCGAAGTCGCCCACACTGAAACCCACAGGCACAAGGCCGCCTTGCTCTTCGGTATTGCCGCCGCCTTCGGCTGCCATCTTCTGGCGTGTCTTGTCCTGGTGCCACTTCTTGCGAGCCTCTTGCCAGGCAATCAAATCGTTGATCTCCTTAATAGCCTCGTCCTTGTCGAGTACGCCCGTGCTCACGGCACCCTCAAACAGGGCATTTATGTCCAGCGTGCCGTTGACCGGACCCTTGCGCAAAAACTCGAGGATGCCCTCAATCCAGCCCATGAGCTGCGTGAAGAGGCCATTGTCATGCGTGTGCACCTCGTGCACAAACTTGTAAAAGTTGTGCTCGTGGCGCTGGCACAGGTCAATAAAAGCTTGCACGGTCTGGTTGGGGTCTGCTGACGCGTCCTGCTCGCGGCACCGCTCTACCACCTGCATCATATCGTCCATAAAGGCGGAAAAGTCTGTCACGCTGCTGTACACATTGGCCGATTTGTACACGCGCACCAGAGGCTCATAGAAAATGGTAAACAGGTCGCGGAGCAGCGACAACGTCACCGGCTCCTCTACCAGACTCAGCATCATGGCCTTATCACGCTGCCGAGTGTACAGCTTCATAAGCTGCTTCAGGTAAGAAAATAGCTGCGCGCCCTGCTTGAGCTCCTCGTCCACCACGTTCTCCACGGCCGAGTTGAAAGCCACGTAAGCATTATACAGTCGGCCAATCTGTTCGGGTTGCAGCGGCGGCTCAATGAGTTCAGACCGCAGCACGCCCACAATTAGGTCGACATCGTCGCGTTCGGCATCTTCGCGGATAATTGTCTTGACGTCCTCGTCGGCGTCAGAGTACGCCTTGAGCTTCTTGACAAAGACAGGGTCGTCAATCTTAATGGCCAGTGCATCAATCGACCGCTGGAACTGGCGGATGCCGTCGTTGAGCGTAAGCGAGAAGATGCGCTGCATCAGAGAGCGGGTGCCAAATGGCTGTGCCAAAAAGATATCCAGCACACCCGACATCACAGCGGCCGGGTTGGCCACGCGGATCACGTTTTTGATGATTGTGTACGGGATGAGAGAGTGGATGCGCTTGGCCTGTGCAAACAGTTCCGGCGAGTTGTCCTCAGCCAGGAACAAGTGGTAGATGGTGGCGGCGACCTCAATGCGCAGCCATTCTGCAAACTTTTGGTACTGGATGCTTAAATCCTGGATTGTGTTCTTTTCCTTGATTTCCTTAAACAGCATAGTCAGGCCGTTGCGCTCGACAATATCTTGCCGGAACTGCTCCATATAGACGTCCAGCTCGGCAGCACGCTTGCGGGCAATTTCGTAAAACTTCTTTTGCTCTTCGACGCGCTTCTCGTCGACAGTAATGCGGCGCATGATATCCTCGACATCATCGTCTTTGGGTGTAATGGGGTCCTTGGTCAGAAATCCCTCCATGGCCTTTGTGCGTGCAATCTGCGGGTTTTGTAGAAGCGTGCGCAGGAACGCACGCAACGAAATGCGCTGGTTCTCACGCCATAGCAGCACATTCTCCCGTGCACTGAACGGGGTTGTAGGAGTCAAAGGACTGCGTGGCATATCGGATGACCGGCGCGGTGATGCCTTGCCCGACGCAGCAGATCCTGTCCGGCGGTGTGACATGGAAAGATTCTTAAACGACTCGCCCAGGCCGCCGCTGCTAGGAGTGAGAAATGTCGGGCTGGCCACCTGGGTTGATGCAGATGATACAGAGGAAGCGTCATCATCAGAGTTGACAAAACTGCCCACCATGTTACTGGCTGTCGAGTGCGTCTTATTCTTTCGCGGTAGCGATGGCAGGACACGGCCGGGCAGCTCTATGCCAATGTCCTTGTGCAAGCGCGCAAAATCGCCATAACGGCGGCCAACATAGTGGTCCAGCTCGCCCTTCCTCTTGACGCGCAGAATAAACTCGGCGTGTTTGTGGTAACGGATGTTGCGCTTGACCGAGGTTATGCGTACGCCAGCCACATTAATGTCCCAGCCGTTAACAAAGTTGCCTTCAGGCATAGAGCCGAGTACGCCAGTGTCAATGGCGTCGCGGTCGACAATTTCGAGCTCTGCAAACCGAATGCGCTCCTCAAAGCCAGAAGAGGTGCGGATGCCCGAGACCATCATGAGCTCCACAAGCTTCTGGGCCTTGATGGCAAGCTTTCGGCGCTTTGTTTCTTCCAGGCGGTCTTCTGAGGACGAGATGTTCTTGCCGGCAAAGGACTCGAGAAAAACTTGCAGTTTGTCCTGCCAGAACTCCTTCTCGCGGGCCTTGTCGAGGAAGGGGAACTCGCGGACGTGGTGGACAAAGATGTAGCGAAGGATAGGCAGACTAGAGTCGAGAGGCGACACTTCACCGACGTCAGAGCGGAAGGGGGCACCGAAGCGACGCAGGGCTGTGGGAGAATTGAGTTCGGATATTTCCCATTTTGCCTGCTCGCCCATGAGTTCTCGTTTGAGGTCTGTTTGTTAGTATTCTAGTTTGGGCCAAATGTGGTCTAGGAAAGGGGCAGACAAACAGTGCTCTTGTTTGCCGGTCAGTTTTTGACCGGGTGGCGGGTCATTTTGAGAATCTGTCCTTGTCACTTCAGTAGACGTAGTCGTCTCTGTTGTGTTTGAAGAAGTAGATGCTGTAGTTGTGGTTGTAGGTGCAGATGCGGCTACTGAGGCAGAGAATTCGGCCGCATCGTTGGGCTGGGCGACGTCGGCGGGAGACGTCATAGTGGTGGGGGGTAGTGTTGCGGTTGGCCTTGCAGGTGAAGGTGGTAGCTTGTCTATGGTCTGAAGTGCTGTTTTGGATGGCCGGAATCGTCTATACTCTTCGTCTTCCTAGGTAATTGTCGTCTATGCTGTCGTCGATGCCGTGGATGCTGTCGATAATGGCGTCTGATTGTCTATATCTGTTGTCTAATGTCCGTCTAAAGTCCAATAGTGAACGGTTGTAATGCCGGCACGGTCGGAGACAAGATTGGATGTTATAATGTTGGAATAGAGAGCACCAAAAGTAAGACGTCAAAGGAACCAGGCAGAGAGTCAAACGAGAAAGAGGAAAGGTTTTGTAGTGACGAGGAAGAAAAGAGTCGAAGCCCCAAAAGAATATGTCAGCCAAGAAAATGTTGAGAGCTCCTTCCGTGAATAAGATTGCAGTAGCAAGGAAACAGGCCCAGGCTGCTAGGGTTGTATGTAGTTCAGATGCCACGGGCGCTAAAAACTAGTCGATAGAGGTGATGGCGGGGTGGGCAGATGGAGAAGTAGAGATGTAAAGAGCGATGTAGAACAAAGACAAAAACAAACATGAACAGAAGGAAGCGAGTCCAGATGAGAAAGGGAAAGCACAGTATAAGAAGGACGCAGTAAGAAAGCGAGAAGATCAAGAGAAGATAGACAGTGACGATTGAAGAAGTCGCGACCGTTGCTGTGCCGCAATAGGAAGGCAAGGGTAGGCTATAGCAGTCTCATCCCCTCCTTCATTTCCTCTCCTCTTCTCTTTCCTCATTACGCATTTTTCGTCGAGCGCACCTTCCGCGCAAACAATTCCAAACTACAGCGTCTCTGTCTGCCCTGTAACCTGTAGCCTGCGAGCCTGTTTCGCGTCCCTTTGCCTTTATGCACGCCAATTGCCTTGTAGTGGGGTGCTCCCCTCTTTTTTCTTGCGCAGTTTGCCTTGCACCTTTTATGCCTAGCCACAGCCCTGTGGGCTGCATGTTGAATTACGTATGCGTACACTTCTCTTTCCTATTGTGTAAATTGTATGAGCCTGGCCTTTCTCTCTCTGTTTGCGTATTTTATCTTCATTCTATTTATATATGTTACTATATTGGCTCTGGTTGGCATTGGGATTAGCATTGACATTGGCATTGGCATTGGCATCTTAACGACGTCTTTTTGTCCTCTATCTATATGTCTTCATCTTCATCTCCGCCGAGCTACATGACGCTGTCAGCACATCTTGGCCGTTTCACTTGGGTGTGCTTAGTCAATTAGCAAATGCGCATTAAGCAGCTGCGCAAAACGATTCAGAGTTATGGTCAATATGAAGCCGAATTCAATTGTAAAGTGAGACCGTTTTATACATGGCATTTGCCGGCTCCCACCAGATCAAGTAAAGTTGCATTCCATCGAGGTGCCCTCTCCATCTCCTTCATCTGGCTTTCTGTCAGTTAAAGTGGGACTAGTCATCCCAATCTAGGCCATGACGTATCACAGTATCTCCAAGCTAATTTCTTGCAATCAAGGGATCTGTAATCCATGATCTTGTGATCGTATTAGCCCACCTCGTGGCTTTGAGGCGTCTGGGCAAGGCTCATCCGTTTCTGGGCTACATCTTCCACGCGTCAAGGGCGAGGTGAGGCTGGGGTTGACGAGCACGGAAGATATAGTAACAGGCAGCAGAATTCATTCAGGTTTGTAGTAGTCCTAGCGAGCAATGGGTCAGCAAACTTGTCTGTGGCCAAGCTCGGTTGCAGAAAGTGGTATATATAATAGTGTATATATAGCTGCAGCTTGAGCCAACTATTCAGTTGTCGAGGATGGTGACAGACGGCAGAAGATTGGATCGGTAAGGAATGCAAGAAGTAAAAGCTCGACTCTGCTTGAACTTAACAAGTTGATGGTAAATATAACTGGGTATCATAAGTATTTCTTAATATTTCAAAGCGTACTTTATAACAAAGCTCGACTTCATTTATCATTTATATTTATTGATTTCCTTTTAAAAAGAAATGACGAATCGCCAATTTAATAAAGAACAAGGACAAGTAATACCTAGGCCACTACATATCATGACAAATATAATATATTTATACTCGCAGACTGTTGAATAGAAATGGCCGGGTATCATGTGGTAAAAGCTACACGAGCCGGCAGCCAATCCCAGGATTTAAGCCCGATGCCAGATGACGATGCCAACCATTTATACAACCACGCGACTGGTAGCAGGTCGAATTGGATTTACCTTCACAGACAGCTTGTTTCCGTCCAAGTCCACGGTGTCGCTGGGTTTTCAGATTTTGATCTTGTTATCAAACATTTTATGCGCCAACACTCTCGTTGGGCAGTAATAATGCTATTAATCTGACCTCGGCCTCTTGGCTAGACCATTCTAGTTTTTATAGTGCCATACTCTATACGAAACTACTCGAATATATCAACGACGCCCATGCTAATACGCTATTCTACACCGCGTCTTTGACTCATAAAGTGGCACTACTCTCTAGCTAAGCATAGCTCGGTTGTGACGGCCAGAGCTGCTAGATTGGACTGGGCTACTATCAGCAATTAAAGCGACAAAAGCAATCTGGCAATCGGACAATCAAAGCAAATTTGATCACCGCTCTCTTTGTTCTTTGTCTCGTTTGCCTGCCTCCTGCAAGGAGCTTGTCAGTAGCTGCGGGTCTACTATATTCAAATATATTATGACTTGCACTCTGTACTTTCCCAGTGCGGTGGTTGTCCGCCCGGGCGACGGAGCGCCGGTGTATTCTTTACCAATACGGCAAGTGCTCCATAGGGCGGTCGCCACGCTGAAGACGAGGCCAAAAACTACCGAGTTTTCGAAGCTCAAGTAATAGTCGAGGCCTGGCTGGTGGTTGCCATCTGTCACCGGCAAAGCGGGAATAAAGAGGGGACGGGAAAGATAGATACAAATAAGATACCTCTGCACAAACCACCAAGAAAATTCTGCCGGTCAAAACATTCTGCCGGCACAAAAAAAAAAAAAAAAGAGGGAAAGGACGAAAGAGGAGCCCGTTTGAGTAGCTACAGCAAAAGTGGAAAAGAGAAGAAAAAGTGGCGGAAGGATTGACCAGGGTCACCCCTCTTTCTCTTCCTGTGCAAGAAGAGCTTGTGACTCGGTCGCATTTTAGGCCTTGAGATTAGGTCTATTACCTATTAGGCCTGGCCTTGTTCCTTCCCTGCAGCACTGAGACCTGCCTGCTGTAACCCTATGGCAAATGGATACCCTGCTGCATGCTGCAGGTGTCGCTCTCTGCAGCGGCGGTAGGAGCGGGCGCGAGCACATGCAAGAAGCATAAATTGGTCAAAAGAGGAAGTAGCAGCTGCAGCATATCAATGAGGAGAAGATAACTGTAGGACATAGGCAAAGAGCAAAGAGCAACTATGGAAGGCGACGAAAGAGAGAGCAGCAATGGGAAAGAGCGAATGACAGCAGTATCTTACTCAGTAATACGGAGCAGATGGACAGGCTCGACAGATGAAGGACCAAGATTAAGCACTACAAGTTAGAGGTGCGGTAGGTCCAGAGCTCCTTCCCATATCGTCGCCCGGCTAAGCGCACCCCCTCCCCTCTCTTGCATGCTCTTGCTACTGCAACCTCTCAATGCTTACAGGTCTTTCACTGCGTCTTACTTTGCCCACAGCCACCCCACCCTGCAAGCCCTGACGACATCAAGCTCCCCCTGCTTGTCGAGTGTACATATTTAATATTTTGCCGTTCTTCTGTTTTTTTTTTTTTTTTTTTTTTTGGTTGGGGGGGGGGGGGTTCGTCTTTTTTTCTTTGTTTCCGCTCTCGGCCTCATCTGTTTCTTCGTAGCTGACCTCGCTTTGCTGTTTCTTCTATTCGCCTCTGTGGCATTTGGCTTTTTTTATCCATTTAACCCAATATATAGCTCTGCTCAAAGCTGATAGAGGAGCCTGCATGCTATTTTCTGGCTTCATTTACTGAATTTGGGTTCTTTTCTTATTCTTTTTTCCTTCTAGTCTTCTTTTCTTCTTTTGTTTTTATTTTCTGTTAGTTTTATTATTATAATTATTACTAATTAAAATTTCTTCTTCAACCGCTTCTTTGCTTCTTTCCTTATTTGTCTCTCATGCTATTCGCTCCTGCCTTATCCACTGCATTTGCATAGCTCCATCCTCGTCAGCTCCTGCTGCTTCTAAATAACTTCTTGCCCCTCTCTTTGTAGCGACTCCTCTTTTTTTTCTTCTCTTTTCTCTTTTCTTTTTATTAGCCAAATACCACGGTAGACCCATGTAGCCGTAACGTCTTTTCCGTTCGGTCTATTTAAAATCTTTAGTCTAGTTTCTTCATCTCTCTCTATTTCTCATCTTTTTTCCACCTCTTCCCCCCTTCATACTCTTTGCTCCTTCCTTCCTTAATTGGGTCTAGCTCCGCATACCAGCTTGAAGGGTCTTGCCACCGCAAAATAATCATTGTGAATGCAGCCTGTAATACTCCGTAGAGTAAACAGCTACAGCTATAGCAACATCAAGAGCGACCAAGAGCCATGAGCAATAGCAGCAATGGCCCCCTAAAGTACACCCCCTCCCCGCCTCGCTCTTCCCCTCCCATCTCATATCATAATCTTCTTCGTGCTTTCCTGCTTTCTTTTGCTGTTCCTTTGCTCTTTCCTTATTACTCTTCGCTTTGGCAGTTCCTTCTACTTTTGTCCTTTTGTGCCTGGTCCTTATTTATCTATTCGTGCTCTCCGGGGTTTGCCCGCAAAAAGCTAGGAGGTAGCGCCAGAACTAGCAGCGAATAAGACAATAGGACGACGAATGGCAAACTTGCTAATATATTCAACCAAAGAAAAGAAAGAGAGCGCAAGAGAGGCAATGGCGACTTTGGCCAGAGCAGGAAACCAGTAGCCAAAGATACAGAGAACAAAGGAAAAAGGGAAACCGTAAACGCTTATTAGCTCATAAGATGAGAAGAGGAAAGGAAGAGAGAGGAAAGACGGAAAGAGGGAATGAGGAAAAAAAAGAGAAAAAAGTAGAGAGCGAATCAAATGATCAAAGAAGGAACGACCGAGAGAAAGAAAGAAGGAACGGAGCACTCTTGGCCGTGGGTATGGGGCCAGCAGAGGCAAGTTGCGACGCACACCCCCAGCACGTTGCGCTCTCAGGGAGCTGTCACCTGCCTTCCTAACTCCCAGTCTCTTTCGCTTCTTGCCGTTCTCTCTTTTTCTCGACTAGTCTTTTCCTGCCTTTTTTTCTCACATTTGCCCGCTCGTTCTTTCCTTCCTATCCTGTTTCCGCGCCCCTCTATTCCATTTTCGTCCCTTCCACTCCTTCCCATCCCACATGCACTCCGTATCTTGCCGTTTTGATAAGTTACCATCTCCCTATAGCTCCGCTGAAGCTCCTCCCCGTCTGCACTGCACACTGCACACTGCACACCCTTCGTCCAATCCAGCTTTGAGCAATGCAAGCTGCAAAGAAAGCAAAACAAGATCAATATTAATCCTCGCATGTCTCGCAATGTTCCGTATCGCTGGCGCAGCATGGCAGAATGGATCGTATCTTGCCTTATGCATCGAGGGTGCAGTCACACCTTCCGCCTTCATTTACCGCTTTTGTGCTCTTTCCTCCTTTCCTGCCTTGACTGCTATCGATATGGCCCTTCTTTCTGTATTTGTACACACACCACAATCCCAAAATCAACCTTGTGACTAGCTTAAGCTCTGTCGTCGGCCACTCCTTCCCTGCAATTCGTCTCCTGCCCACCCTTGCTCTTTCAACACTCTCCCTTTGCTGTATATAATAGTAGTACATTTTAGTGGTATATCAACATGCGCAAAGTACACAAAGACCGTATCTGCGTCTATCTGCCTCTGAAAGCTGTAAAATATACTTTTGGCATCGTTCTTGCTACCTTACTCTTGCTCCGTGCTTCAATGTACCCATGTGCCTTGCCTGCTTGCTCTTTCCTATTTCTCTATTTTCTCTATTTTCTCTATTTCCTCTATTTCCTCTATTTCCTCTATTTCCTCTATTTCCTCTATTTCCTCTATTTCTCTACTTTCTCTATTTTCTCTACTTGCTCTTGCCTCTCTTTCTTCCTGTCTTTTTGTCTTCTCTCTTTCACCTGTTAACACCACACCCCCCCTCCTTCCTTGTCGGATCGAACATACCTCGCTCTTTCCTCTTTCTCTCTTTCATCCTTTGTATCCCGCCTGTCCTTGAACCGCCGTTTTCATGCTGCAATACCTTGCAGCTCTACTTTTTTCTCTAGTAATATCTTACTATGCTTAATTAATTTTCAATACCATCCCACCGTAGCAATGGGCAGTACTTTGACGATACTTTGCCATGCTCTTATGCTTATGCTATACTTTGTATGCTCTTGCTCAATCGCTCCGTATGGTGCTCCGTATGGTCCTACGGTCCTATGCTCCTTCTTTTTCCTCCACCCCCCCTGCTCTGTCTGGCCCAGAGTGCTTTCCTAACTCTCTCCCACACCTACTCGCTCTTGCCATTTTCTCTACTCGTATGTAGTATGTATGGCTCCTGCCTTAATTTATTTTTCTGCTCCTCTCGTTGTTGCCCGTTTTGACATTTTTCATTATCCTTCTTGTCTTATTACTTTTCCAGCTACCCTTCTCGCCTCCTTTCTCCCTCCTACATACTTATTTTCTCCTCCGAATTGCTTCATTTCCTCTCCTCTCATTCACACACTCTCCTCGACCTTCGACACTCGCCTGCTCATCCGCTCTGCCGCCCAGTCTCCCAGTCTCCCGACTCCCACACTAACGGCTCTCTTCCTCTTTGGCAACTACATGTCTCTCTTATTTATCAAATTCGCAACCTTGACCTCTCGCATCACCTAAACTTTTACCGGCTGCTTTGTCACCAAAACAGCAACTTAGCAACGCAATATTGGATATTCAACAATCGCCAGCACCAGCACTTTTCTCTTTCTTGGATACGATTAACCACTGCATCACCATAGACACACCAGCTTTTGTGACTCGATAGAGTCATTTATCTCTACACGCCTCTTCTCAACCTATCCTATCAGTCGGTCAACATTATCCTCGTGTTTTGGACCAGAGCGTTTCCTCAACTCGCTGCTCGCTATATCCAGCCAACCATTTGCCGCCCACCGCTCTTCGAAACGCTTTTTGTAACAACTCCAGCTACCAGCTGATAGCTTGCGCCAACACCGGACACCAGGAGCTCCCCAGCTACGACCGACGTAAGATTTGACCCTTTTCTTATGTGTTTTACTAATTTATTATTTTACTTATTTTACTGTTTTATCTCTCTACTGCTTTGTCACTTCTCTGTCTTTCACACGCACAAGCACATGCACAAGCATCATCCATCCGACCCCGGCCACTCAAAGCACAACTTGTCAGCTCGGAGCTTGCTCCTCTTGTCCTTTCCTTTCAATTGTCTCTGTTTCTCCTGTCCTTGTTTAGCTCAGCCACACATTGAGTCAGCAGGATGAGAAGCAAAATAAAAGAATAGGAGAAAAAGAACAGAAAACAAGCTTCAAGAAAGATTACATCAAAAGAAGGAGAACAAACCGAAAGAAAAAAAACGAAGAAAAAAAAACATAAAAACATAAAAAGGACAAAAGACCTAGACAAAGAAAGAAACAAGGCAAATCGAATAAAGAAAAATATGACCGGGGCAAACAACTCTAGAAGGAAGAGCTGTCGCATCTTCTCCGCCTGTTTCTAAGCATACTTTATCTCTTGCTCTCCCCGTCTTCCTCCCTGTCTTCACTAAGCTTTCCCTTGCCTCTCTTTATATCTTTCCTTTTATCCTTTCTCTTATCCTGTTCTCCATCTGCCCCTCGATCTGCCGGCCCAGTCATTCATAGCTCATATTTCCGATTACATATCCTGCATTTCATTCATTCAATTCCTCCTCGACTACGACCCCACTAACTCGACAGCCAGCGACCTCATCTTCTCAAATATAAGACTTGCGACGAAAGCAAGTCTTACTTCGCCATTTTCCACCCCAAGACCTCGTCATCTAGTCTTTTCATCACCTCGAGTTCGTCTGGTTTATTTTGGGGTTTTTTTTTTTTTGTTGTCAAGCTTCAACCAAGCTATTGCGACAGCTCAACCCGTGGACTTTATACATACAACTACCCAACACCCGCATTTGCTCGCCAACTGTCTTCTGGCGTACTTTGACGCTTTTTTGCTTCATTTTTACCCCCGCTTACCTACATCGTCACTATCCGCCGTCCCGCTCCGATAACAACAGCCGACCCGTTATTATTTCGGGAAGCCCACCGCCTTCTCAATTAGTCTTATCAGCTAGCTATTATCGTGAAGAAGCTACAATACCATCAACCAGACTCCATCGCGACCGAGTCTCCTCTCGCTCCCCGCCTTTAGTGCCCGCAATTAAACCACAGCAATTACCAAATAACACCAACAGAGCTGATAGCTTTCTACAGCGTGGAAAAGCTGAATTCACTTGATCTTTTTTCTTTTTTATCTGCAGTTGACTCGATTAAGTGACATCGACATCATCGATAAGCCAGCACCGCATTGCGAGAGCAAACAACAACTCAGAAAGAGCATTGCCACATTTTACCAATCCCACCCCTTTTCTCTATTCGAAAAAACTGAGCCGACATTGCCTAGTGCATTGTGTGGGTATCAAGATGCCACCTAGATCCTCACTCACATCGTCCTTCTCCATCAGCAGCGACTCGACTAATGAAGTCGTCTGTCCGCTCAAGAATCAGGACGGCTCTAGCTGCAGAAAGCGGTGCATAGGCGTAAGTTCTTCTGCCATGATGATAGCCAAACAAATCGTGACGAATTATTCGTGACTGCACAATCAAGCTCCTAGCTGTTGTCTTTACTAACACAATATGTCTTAGGAAAAAAGATACCGCTCAATGCAAGAGCATATCCGTCGCGCCCATCCCGAATACTACATTCCCAAGCTTCCCGCAACCGAGGAAAGTTTCGTGCTGATGGTTACAAGCACACCCAGTGAGCGCCCACAGACAAGCAGCTCCGACATCACCGGCGGCCTCTCGGGCAGCCCGCCACTATCATCCATGAGTGGTCCACCAATGCACAGTTCCCCTATTGGTGCCGGGCCCAGTCCTGCCTCTTCTCTCCAGTCAAAGGTCTATCTTCATGAAAGCAGCCCCCACAACCCTACTTCTGTACCCAGAAGTTCTGACGAATTCTTGGCTGGACCAGCAACTGCTGCTGTCGCACTTACGCAGCTGCACGACTATGAGGGAGTAAGTTCTACCATCTCGCCATTGATTTTGACGTATTCTAGGAAACTCGTCTAACAGTCGATCTTTTAGGGTTGGCCATCAGAAGACAAGAGTCGTATCACGCACACTTCTCTCGAACTGCCCCCTATCCACAGCATTTCGCACCATGATATTCACACTGAGTCTTTCCCGGGCGGGAACCTAAACCGCAACCGCGAGCTTTTGCCATCTATCCACTCAACTTCACCTCCCGGCCGGTCATCCACTCTGCCTCCTCTCCAGCAGATGGGACCAGGACGTGTTAGAAAGCAATCAATCTCCAAGAGAGGCCGGGGACCACACCACAAGAAGCAGAAGTCTAAAGGCTCCAATGTCGATTGGACGCGCAGAAATGAATCCGCAATCGACCGTCTGCGCCCCGGAGGCCCTATCAAGGCCATGTCCGCAGAACCGGGTGGAACTGATTTTGGCAAGCGGTGGAACGAGCTTCTCGACGCTGCCGCATCGGCTACTGAAGATATTGAAGATGATCGAACACCAGTTCCACAGTCGCCGATTTCCATCCACCGGGCTTCGCTGCCGCCACTCTCACACCATGCATTCCACCACCACCAGCATCACGGATACCAGGCATCGCCTCTTCAGCAGGCCCTGACACCGCCCTCGTACGCGCAGGAAGCGCCTGAGCCGTTTCCGTCGGTCGAGAGCAATGGTGCTGACGTCTTTAACATGGACGGCCGCGGCCTCAATGATTCGTCGCCGACGTATCCCCAGCAGCCTGTCCAGATTTACTGTGCTGTCTGCCATGGTCTGTCGCCTTTAAAGGAGTCGTATGCGTGTACCGAATGTATTTGTGGTCTATGCCAGCCCTGCGTCGATATCATGGTCAGAGAGCAGGGTGGCCGCCGGGAATGCCCACGCTGCCATACCGTTGGTGGCCGCTTCAAGCCTTTCCAGCTGGATCTGCGGTGACTCGCACACATTGCGAGCCTTTACCAGTCTCGCTCCTATTACCACAACGAGCTTGTGGTCTATCGCTGAGCTGTAGAAGCTCTCGGAGCCTCATTATACCACACACAACAACCCTTCTTACCTTCTTTACACACTCTTTTTGAATCTTCCACTCGCTATAGTATGGCGACTACGATTGGACTATTCTCGACGATGTCCCCAGGAGGGCCTCTGACATTTGCTATCATTTATTTTCCGGACATTCTTTACAAAGAGGCGTTTTTCTGCACATCCTACGGGATTAGATGAAGAGGGTTAATGCAGCATGGAAATGCTGTCATGCTTTGGCGTTTACCATGGACATTATAGTTGTCTTTACACCGGCTTTCTTTTTATCAACGCTGGTTTGGGTTGGGTTGCACATCTGCTTTATTATTATCATTTTTTTTTTTTTTTTGGTTCACACGGTTTTGATTCATGATACACACCACACACCCCTGTTCTTCCATTTTCTCCATTCTTTCCTTCTTGTCCTATAGAAGGCCCTTTTTCATCCAAGGTGCATATACGCCTTTCCCCCTTTTGCTTGACTATGGCATGCTCACTTCGTTTGGGCCTTTTACGTTTTATATTTTGGCTTTCATTGTAACTCCTGGCGTTCATACAAAGGACAAGCGTTCCTTCATCCGGGCCACCGGGCACTCTGCTGTTACGATTTCCCTTATCTGCGGCAAACACTGCCTGTTGTCACTGCCCTCATGTTATCTATTATGCGTTTTCAGTTGATGATCTAGTTTGAATTCCGACTCCTGTTTCTTCTTTTTTTTGATTTATTGTTTCTGGCTTTTGTTTGATTACGTTTTGGATCGATTGTCCTTGCTTTGCACGTTATGCTTCTCCTAGTTTACGGTACTCGGCGTTTGTTTCCCTTCTGCGAGTTTGGATATTTCTGTTTGATTTTTCTGCTCTGCTCTTCTGCTCTTGATCGATGGCTCGGATTTAGATCTCTCTCTTTCGCTAGCCTTTGGAATCATTGCATCTTATTATATAGACCGTTTATTGATTTACATCTCATTACTATTTGATAGCCTAATTGTGATATTATACAGTCAACAACTCCATTTCATTTGACTACTGTTACATATACTTTGCATTGATATAAAGGGCCCAAATTACCATAAACCGCCAAAAATAACACGATATAGCAAGAAACGACAAGCAGACGGATGCGCGAAAGACGCAACACATCTAGATGGTGAACATCCATGAAATCGTGCGGCAGCCAAATACATTATCAACGCCGGAAACACAAAATAAATGATAATTGACAATGCTCTTGTTCGTAATGAAACGAGCCCGGTCGGCCTTACAGAGCTTGCTTAAGCTTACTATGGAAGGCTTGGACGTTGGCCTTCTTGGAGTCCGTGAGCGAGTACTATCAAAGGGGAGAAAGCGGGTAAGCCGTGTGGGAGTCCATGGCCATTACCCCGTCTTGCCAGTCTATGACCGGCCACCAAATAGACGGCTGGCCATGCCGTTGGCAATCGTGCCTGCTAGGTTTGTCGAGGATAGCGCAGAGCCTGCCATGTTGCTGGCCTGGCCAAACTTGTCGCAGCGCGAAAACGCCAGCGCGTTGGTGACGGTTAACGCCAGCGCAATCGCCAGCAGCGGCAGCCACAGGATGGAGAAGCGGAAGATGGCGAACACGGCCAAGCCGGTCCAGCTCAGCGGCTGCACGTAGAGCGCGAGCCAGAAGAAGCGGCTATCTGTGGCATTAGCGACGCGCGAGGCATCGGCCGACTCAAAGACCCAGTGGGAGTCGCCCGAGTCTGGGTCGACCTCGTTCCACCAGCGCAAGCCGACGAGGCGACGGCCGGCAATGTTTTTGAGATAGTAAAAGTCGGCGGCGAGGAGAAGGACGGTGATGATAAAGATGAGGACCTTGTTGGCGGTAAACAAGAGGCCAAACAGGTAGACCAACAGACTTGCTGTGAACATGTTAGAATAATTCGATAGAAAACTGAAATATAAAGCTATAACTACCTACCAATGCGGAAGCCTAGAAAGGTGAGGAGAGTAATGGGGTGTGAGCTCAGGCGCCAGTGCAGCGTGCCCGGCAATTGTTGCTGGGCGTCCATAGTGTGTGATGTTTTAAAGGGGTTCAGGGTATCGTGAGAGGGATGGTATCAACACGGTCTGTGCGACTGCGCTTTTGATGGATACACGCGCAATAGGCTCGCGAACAAGGGTTGTCGTCGTCGTCGTCGTCACCCAATCAAGGGAGTTAAGCCGAGCTCGGAGTCGCTGGGAGCTGCGCACTGTTGGTGTTTCCAGTGTAGTGAAGCTCCTAACGTATTCGTAGAGTAAGTATTGCAAGGGGGTTGAGTCGACAAAAAGAGCAATGGTAGAGGCGGGGGCCGTGGATGGAGGTTGAGGTGTCGTCGCGATGTTCAGTGGCCGGAAAAGGAGGATGACAGAAGACGATGGAGGAGCCAGAAAGGAAAACGTGGTATACGTGTTAAGCTACTCAACTGTATTAAATGGCTAGGCTCCACTATTACCTCAGCGTCATTTGGGTGTTCGTCTTTAATAAGAAAGCGGTCTGAGGCGGCAAAATTTACTTGACAAGAGCAGCGCGAAGCAGCCTGGAGCACTTGCCTGCAACGCGGGCAAGCCTCCCGAATCTACAGGATCACCATATCCCTTTTATATATAATCAAAACTCTTCGCATCTATCATTCCATTTATGTGTTGTATTTTTTGCTTGATGATAACCTCCTTTCAAATAGCTACTTGGCACTCAGTAAACCAAGAGATAGTATAATGGGTGCCCCCGTTTTGAGACGGTCGCTACTTTATGGCAAGTGAACAACACCTATAGTTATAACAGGCCTACTTCAACTCATACAATGATATTGGACGACGTATATCTTACTAATACGATGCAGTCCCGTCATCATCTCCTCGGATGCTGGCAAAGTCCCTGACACTTGTGTCGGACAACATTACGTACGACCTCGAAGATGCCGTCACCGAATCCGCCAAACCTGCTGCGCGGGCCGCGCTCCGGGCGCACCTCGAGTGCCTGGCCCGTGGCAAGCTAACATCGCCAGTCAATGAAAAAGTTGGCAGTAAGACTGAGATTGCCGTTAGAATCAATTCCGTGTCAACACCACACGCCCTTGCCGACCTGACCGAGCTGGGATCACTAGCATTGTCTGCCGTCGACGCCGTTGTCATCCCCAAAACCAACGCTCCATCCGACCTTGAGTTCGTGTCCGGTGTCATCGGCCATATTCAGAAACAGGCTGCAACAGAGACAGACAGAAACAAAAGTAGTAACAAATCTACCAAGCTGATTGCTCTGATCGAGTCAGCCCGGGCCGTCATGGACCTCAAGGACATCTGTGCTGCAGGTACAGCACCCGACCGTGCCGCAACGACGCCACTTGATGGACTCGTCTTTGCAGCCGAGGACTTTGCTCTCGACCTATCAATCACACGCACACCCTCCTTGTCTGAATTCCTGTATGCGCGGAGTGCTATTGTCACAGCGGTGCGCGCATTTGGTCTGCCATCTGCTATCGACCTCGTCTGTACAAGCTTCCGTGGTGACCAGGGCCTAGCGATACTCGCTGATGAGTGCCGTGGCGGACGCGGTTTGGGATTCACGGGAAAGCAGTGCATTCACCCAACACAAGTCAACATTGTGCAGCAAGTGTATGGCCGGTTGTATGACGAGGCCGACCGAATTGAATTGGCGTGGGCAGTGCGCGTGCTCATTGCCGAAGATAAGTCGGCTGCATCAGGCCGGGGTGCGTTTACTCTTGATGGAGCCATGATCGATGCTCCTGTCGTAGGCAAGGCGAAACGATTGCTAGAGCAGGCAGAACGCGTTGGTGCTGGAGACTATATCCAGTCCTTACGTGAGAAACACAAAGACCAAGAACCAGAGTGAGCCCAGCCTTAGCAATATCATCAAAAAGAAAAGAAAAAAAAAGCTTCAACTATTGAGACGATTGCATTCTGAAATGGAAAGCTAATTGTATGGGGAATAAGTTGATGTCATGATGAATAAAGAACACTCTGACGAGACAACTTCGAGGGAATCTTTCGACTAACGTGCAAGTGAATAAAAAAAAAAAACAATATCAACGAAGTAAGTAGTCTAATAATGCAAGTAGATCCAATAGACACCCGATTATGAACAAAACAAAAAAAAAATTGACAAACGAAAATGATAACATATGAAAAGCTGAAAAAGAATGTGAATGTGAAATTCTCTTAATAAAAAAAGAAATCTCCGTATAACTTCAGATGAAAAAAACACACACCATGATCTGTGACATCTAAAAGGCCTGACCAGGCTGGTGATGCAGCATATTAGGATTTGACGGACCAGAAGTTCTGGCGCGAGGTGACCCCATCTGGCTTGGTGCGTACTGCGAGCCTGCACCACCATATCCCTGCTGCTGGACATAACCCTGCGTGTACTGCTGCTGCTGTGTCTGCGGCTGCGGACTGGATGCACCCGGCCAGCCACCAGGCATGCCCATCTGCGGTGATCCGTAACTGCTCTGGCTCTGGGGAGAAGCCATGGCAGGCAGGGGTGATCTTGAGCCCGGAGGACCATAGCCAGGAGGCAACTGGAAACCGCTGTAGACAGAAGGGCTCGGCGCACCGTACATCTGGTTGTACTGCTGTTGTTGTTGTTGTTGCTGCATGTGGATTTGCATCTGTTGCTGCTGTAAAAAGTACTTGTGTTGTGCTTGCTGCTGTGCTATCTGGTGCTGCTGCTGCTGCTGGTACTGGATGTTTTGGCGCTGGTTGATCGCGTACTGCACTGCATGTGAGCTGACGCCCTCGCGCATCTGCTGCTTCTCACGCTCGCGGGCTGCAATCGCACCAACAAGGCCAGGACCGCCAGCGGGTTCTTGATTGCTGCGTCCGTTGGCAGCCATGCTGATCAATGGAGAGCCAGTGGCGCGAGCAAGGTACTCCTGCTCACGAGCTGAGAGGTGGGAACCCACATTGCCAGAGGAAGTGTTCCGTGCATGAGAGCCAAGAGCAGCAGTTGCACCTTGAGAGTTTGGGCGCTGCTGTTGTTGGTACTGCGGGTTGGGAGTGTTGCTGAGCATATCAAAACTGGATCTGCGACGGACTGCAATCGCCGAAGGCGACGGCGAGTTCTGTCTCATATTCAGTAAGGAGTTGTTTGACGGGACACGCTGGTGAGCGTAGACTGGGGGTGATGCTTGAGCGCGCTGCATAACAAACTGCTCTGGGGTCAGGCCTCCTGAAGCTGAACGGCCCTCATTGCTTGCGAGTGGACCGAGCGTGGAACCACCAGGCTGCCACGCAACACTACGGCGACGAATCGTGTCATCCGACTCCTGGCGGCTGTGCTTGTACTCTTTCGCCTTGGCAGGGCCAGCGCCTGGTGAGTTTGCAGCGGAAGACATAGCTGCCATAGTTGCTGCCGCCGTCGCTGATGCGCCGGCTGCGGGAGAGAATGATCTCGAAGCATTGCCTAGCCCAGTCAACTGGGTGGGCGTCTTATTACGAGGCAAGTTGGCAGCCGCGTAGTTGTATGTAGGACCAAAGTTGACCTCTGGGATAGCAAGGTCCTCCCTGAGCTGCTGAGGCACGGCCGATGTATCGCCAACTGTTCGCAAAATGCCCGCACGAGGACGCTCTATCGACTCCTGAGTATGGACAGACTCATGAGTGCTGGCATAATCGGGGCTCGCCGTTGATGACGCATCATCATACCTACTGCTGGCCTCGCTCATCTTTGTGTCTTGGCGCACAACATGTGCCCGCTGGGGCCCATTCGTGTAGTCATCGGCATTGTTGTTACCATACTGGACCCTGGCAAGTGCTTCTTCATCAATGTAGTAATCCTGCAAACTTCCGGCACTAGATTGAGCCGACTGCGGCTCTGTGGCTCTTTTATACCCCTGGACGCTGTCAGCTCTTGTTGGAACGGGTTTCCGACTAATCGGAGGTGAAGTGTTGATGGGCGACAACGGGTTGGCTCCAGGAGCTTGGCCGGCCTGCGGGGGAGGGGTTTGTAGCCGTTCTGGCTGGGCTCGGGGTGCTTGTTGAGAGGTGGTAGATGAAGCCGTGGGAGGCCGTGTCTGGGAGGGGGAAGGACGATAGGGAAGAGGTGAAAAGGGTTGGAAACTTTGGGCATTGTGGGCATTGTGGGCATTATGAGGGGGGGTAGAGGGGGATGGACCTTGAGCAAGAATTTGACGGTTGTTTATAGCGTCATGCATATGAGAGGGCGCGAAGCGATCGTGTTCCGACATGGGCACGGGAACACGAGGAAGAGGCCCATTTGTTGAGGGACCACTCGCCTGGGACGCCTGGGGATACCCATCGACTGGGGTGGGAAGAGGTTTATCTGTGGTAGTGAATGTAGGAGCTGGGGCAACAGCATGAGCATTGTGTGCCTGGTTGAGAGGCGACTTTGAGTAAGCCAGATGAGGTGTAGTGCTGGACGGAGTGTGCAATTGACCAGGGGAAGCAAGGGATGGGTTGGACGTGGAAGATGGCACGGGTGCGCCGGCCAAGATACCTCTATTGCTACCCTGGCTACCAGGTCGAGAGTCCTGGGCGTTGTTCATGTCCGGCATCGGCATGAGCATACTGCCGCTGTTGGCCGCGTTCGCATTGACGATATGGGCAAGCGTCGTGTTGGAAAGCCGGCTGTTCGCTCTACGCAGCTCCGCCGAGTGGTACGGCGTACCTGCAGCAGGGCGAGATGAAGGCGGGTGATGGAAGGAAGGGGGCGACTTGACTGGCTCGGGAGTATGCAGGCGCTGGTGCATGTCACTAAGATCCTGAGGCGGTGTGACGTTGCGAGACGAGAAATCATCCTCGGAGCTGACCCGCTCCGGCGTTGTTGCTAGCTCGCTGATAAAGCCACGAATGTGAGCTGCCGGCGGGGTGGACATTGTGTTCGGAAAGTAGCCAGGAGGGTTGTCGCTACTGGCTGCTGGGTCGTAGGTGACGTGAGCTGAACCATATGATGGTGTTCCGACATTGTTGGCTTGAGATTCTGAATTGTTCCGGTTGCGTGCAATGGCAGCTGCCTGCGCCATGGAGGATGGAATACGCTGGCGATCCGAGGAAGGAGGCGCAGAGTCGTTGCGGAGGGCAGGCGGTGGACCCTGTGTGTCTGGGCGAGATGGACGCTCGCTACTGTCCGCAAATCCAACGCGAGGGCGCTGCGGCCGATCACCGTTCGCAGCGCCAATAGCGCCCATACTGTTGCTAGTATGAATACCATTGGCACCAACATTGGAGCCTGGACCGAAGCTGAGACGCTTACTGTTGCGTATAGAGTTGCGAGCACTGTCGGCTCCACTGCTTGCACTCTCCTCCATGGCTGACATGCGCTTAGCAGTGAGATCCTTGAGCTTCTTGCGCCAATCACGCTCATTCCAGCTTGCGCTTCCCTCAGTGAGAACCAGTGTAGAAACATCCATAAGCTCCAGATATCCATACCGCCGGTGTTTTGGCATCGCGAACATCAGAGACCGAGGATCGAGTGTGCTAGCCACAAGTCGGCTGGGACGGCCGTAGAGGGCGAATGTATCCCAAGTAGGAAAGAGGAAGCGAAGGAGCATTTCAAAACCTGACACAGCATTCGGGACCTCAGGCATCATAAAAAGAAACCCTTCCGATGTCGAGACAGGGTCAGAGTGAATGGCAATGGTGCCTTCGAGCTTGATAAGTGAGGAAGCGTCGATGAGCGCCTTGGACTGTGGATAGATGGCGTAGGCAGAGTAGGCGTTGGTGATGGTCGCGATCGGCTTTGCCTTCTTCTGCTTCTTGCCCTCCTTGCGGGTGTCATAGAACTTGATGTCGCCTTTGAGGACAGGTGCGTGCGACCGATCGTACGGGGAGCGCTTCTTCATGTCTTTCTGCAGCTTTATGACTTCCTTTTCGTTGGGTGGTGAGATAACACACCAGCACCGGCGCCAGGGGACACCAGCACCAAAACGTACACGCACCCACTCCTCGGTCTTGAACTTTGCAGGGCTCATTATAAGGTTGATGTTGTTAAGCGACCGGCCCTTGCCGGCAATCAGAGCACCGGTGTAGGCCTCTTGGAGCGTTGAGTGCTCGTACATGGCCAGACGAATGCCCGCAGTCCATTGGATCAAAGAGTGGTGTGAATTAAAATGTAGGAGGTATCGATTCCGGCCAGCGGTTGATACGCTAAGGACGTTTTGTAGAGGGCGTTCAGTTGTGGAACGTGTGGGAAGAGCATCAATCTAGACATGGTTAGATATGGCAATTTTGTTTGGAAGACTGCACTGCACCCCTGTCCTTGATTCTTCTAGTGAAAGATATTGACATTCAAGATACTGCTTACCACTTTGATTGAGGCATCGGTCAGATTGATAAATTTGGGAAGCACCTCGCCATCTTGGCCAGTGGCATCAAGTTCTGCGGCATCCCATATCGATAAGACAGTACCAACTAGTTGCGCAAAGCACTCGGTCCAATTTCTATCGGGGTTTGGGCGGCCCTCTAACTGTGTTAGCCATACCGAAACTATGAAGATGTTGAGCTGAGCAATATGCAAAAAAAAAAAAAAATTATACAGATCGTACGTGTGTTCTGGTCGTCAAGCTTAAGGAAGTAACCCTCCTGATACAGCTTGTTTCCGTGGTTGTTGAGCAGGGTAAAAACAGGCTGCAACTCGGGGATGGTATCATGTGTATCCATAACGAGCGGCTGGTAGGTCTGGATCATAGAAAGCGGGCGTGATGATCTCCGCTGGCGACCTGTTGTTGTCTGGGTGTCGTTTCCAGCTACTGGGCCAGCATACTCGTTGCGGGCGGGCGCCGTAGGAAATTCGGGAAAGCGCTCTGTCGGCGATGAGCTTTGTTCTGCTCTGTGATTGCTGTCTGTGATTTGACCCCTGTCGGCAGGTGGTGAGGGAGTTCGTGAGTCTCGGTAACTGCCACCACCGGACAATGTCGACATAAACGACAAGACTAATGCGGAGGAGGGAACGTTAATATGCTTGAGGCAAAGTAGAAATAGCAGTGGTAGCAGTGGTCCAGGGTCGAAATGAAAGGCCTGGTGCTGATGTGTCAATGCGTTTTGACGGGGCAAGTATGAAATCAGGAAAAAAGGGTATTGACGAAAGGAAGGTTGCAATGAGACGGACAGCACGAGAAGCAACGAGGAAGGGAAGAGAAGGACGGAAGAGGTATGGAAGAATGAGGAAGGAACGGAAAGGAAAAGCGCCGAAGCCAGACAAAGAAGCAACTAAAAGCAAATTAAGCCTAGATGAAAGCGACGTAGGCCAGATGTAGGTAGCCTACTAGGTGTAGCCTGAACAATAGCCCGAGTGAGCAAAAAAAAAAAAAAAAAAAGAAAAGAAAAAGGCGCCAGGTCGAAACAAGAAAAAGACAAAAGTAGATGGACGACAGGCGGCGGATGACGAGTGTTAATTGGGGGCAAACCAGCACATTGAGCGACTGGTTGTCTGTGCCTGTTATTGCAATGGGCTGGCGTGGATGACAGGAAATGGTTGGAGGAGAGTAACGCAGGCCTGACGACTATTATGCCGAAGGGACGCGCATGACGGAGGTGTGAGAGTTGGCGCTGTCTTGGATGCGTATTTTTGTATTTTTGTATTTTTGTATCTTTGTGTTTCTAGATGCTTGATCCGATCTGTCTTTGTCTGTCTTTTGCCATGGCCTGGTGTCTTGTTTTTCTTTTCTTTTGGCAGCCCGTCCTTTCGTCTGTCATCTTTCGTCTTCTTCTTTCGTTTATCGTTTATCGGTGATTCAGGCAGTCGTTCGATTGAAATCCGGCGCTCATTTCTTTTCTATTTTGAGTCCCTGGGCCACGTCGGCAATCATCCATGTCCTGCAGAACGATACCCTCAAATGGCAGCAAGTGGCGTAGGCTTCCGGCATAGGCTATATGGATAATAGCAGTGATGCCACCAAGAGACCATTGGAGCTAGCCTTTGGAACTAAACGAGTCCTAGCCCGATTCAGTAGCTCCCAGGAGATCGCCGGTCAATCCTGGGCCACCTGCTGAGTGCATTTGCCGCTCCATTTGTCTGGAATTTTGGTGCCATATTAGGCATCTGGCTGTAGCGACAGGGGTAGGAGTTTACCGCAGGAACAGTAGAAGGAATAGAAGGAAATAGGGACAAAGTGAAATTGGTTAAGGGAGGAGCCAGAAAAATTGGGCATATGGAAATGGTGTCAAAAATAGGCGGCCAGGATGCAGGTACAAAGATGGGGGTGGGAGGTGGCCGTACAGATTGGGCTAGAAATAGTCGGCAGGGCAGAGAAGTGCAAAAACGGGGGCGGGAGATGTGAGCGAGCAAGAGGCGCAAGTGGATGTGAAGAGAATATGTACAAAATGATTGACGGATTGACAGAGCTTTGAGGCAAAACAACAACAACAAAAAGAACAAAGTGGACGAGGAGAGTTTGAGACTAACCGCGATTGCGACCCATGTTGAGCTACTTTGGGAGATAAAACAAGGTTTGCTGAAGGAGACTGAACTCGGCTTTTGAGGGGGGCTGGACTGGGCCGTACGTAGCAGACGCGATTGTAGTCGTGGGTTCGCGGATATGGATGGGAGGGCGATAGGGTAGGCGATCAGTGGTGCGATAGCGAGATCGTCGGAGTTGTTGAGGCCGTAAAGAAATACTGTATGAGTCGAGGAGTCGAGATGGCTAGAGATGGTGTTAGGAGCTGCTGGGAGCTGGCTTAGATACAGGGCTAGCTAAGAATGCTGCCAGCACATAGAGATGGATGAAATGCAAGGCAAAGAACAAGTTCAAGAGAATGGCAGAGCAACGAGGTAGAGACGATGCCCAAAGCAGACAGCTTCAGACAGCTCAGAAGAGCGGTTCAACAGCCTTGCGATCAGCGGGAGAGAGTTGGATGTATGATAGGCGAAGAATAGGAATGCAATGGTGATAAAAAGGTGATGAAAGGTTGGTGATTGCAGAGAATGTAAGAGGTGAAGTTGAGAGTTGAAGTTGTGAGGAGACGAAGGGGCTAAAGGAGAAGTGGGAATGGAAGTGGAAGTGGAATTGGCAAGTGTGGGAGGGGAGAGGGAAGGTAATGGAAGAGGAAATATTATAGGAGAGAGGGAGAGAGGCGAGACAGGTGGTGGAAAGGAAGGAACGAAGCAACCAAAATAATTATAGGAAGGAGCGTTTGCAGATGTGAAGAAGATGCAAGGCGGCAGATGGTTGGCAAATGCAAGGTGTGAAGATGTTGAAAGGTGCGGCAGGGACGGACGAGGCGCGAGGAAGGCTCTGAGACTACAAAGAAGGAGCAATGTAGCAATGTAGCGATGTAGCAGTGTAGCAAGAGGCAGACGGCTGACGTACAAGGAGGAGAGAACTATTGTAATATTTCTATTGATGGGACGGCAGATATTGAGGTAGAAGAGGAATAGGAAAGGGCGGCGGTGTCAACGGTCGTGCCTTCTCGTTATGTTAGAAGGTGGTGTAGTATGGCATCAGGATGTTTGAGAGAAGGCGAGGTAGAGGTAGAGATGGGGGTGAAAGAGAGGAAGAAGGAGATGAGAGAGGAGCGAGGAGAGCGGAGAGAGCGGAGAGATAATAAATGAATCATACAAATGTAGAGAGAATAGTAAAGGAGGTCGAGAACAGAAGGCTGGAGGGCGAGGGCATACGTAAGTGAGATGCGTCTGATTCTTGGTGTTTTGTCTTGGTATCTTGCGATAAAGGGAAAAAGGCAAAGAAGTAAAAAAGAAGAAAGAAAGAAAGATAAAAGTAGGCGTAAAGAAAAAAGAAAAAAGGGCGAAGAAAGTGTACAGAATAAACTAAAATAATAGAAAATAAAAACTGACTTACAGTAAAGTACCTAACCCAAGACGGCCGGACACGAATGGGTGGGCTCTTTGACAGGAGCCGTCGTCGTCGGTCTTCTCCCAAGGATCTATTTTTCGCCTGAACTGGGTCGGAGTATCGGTTTTTATTTTGGAACGATCGTCTTCTTTGGTACTTAATTTATCGTATGTCAGGGCGTTCCCGAAGGTGGCTGCAGAGACAGCAGACGGTAAAATAGTAAAGTATGAGGAATAAAGATGAAGATAGCCGCCAGAATAAGATGAGAAGACGAGAAGTAGTCGCCAGACGAATTAGGCAAGTGCAAGAATCTCAAAGTCGTAATCACTCAGTATGCAGTCGAGGAGCGAGCGAACAAGAGGGAAAAGCGACCAGATAATGAGAGCGAGACTCTAGAAAAGAAGAGAGTACCGATGGATATCAAGCTTCTTGATTGCCAATATGGAGAGATTAAGAAGGAGATTAAATGTAGGGAGATAGACCGTTGGAACGATGGAGAGACGAAACAACGACTAAATGAAAGATGAGGGCGAGAGGCGAAGACACAATAGATGCTTGGCTTTGGCTGGCACGTGCTATAATACGGAGTCAAATTTATTGCTTGCGGATGGGTCGGAACTGCTGTTACTGCTGTTTTAAACGGTTGGTTTGTTTTCACTCTTCTCCGTAATCAATATCTTGGTAGCAGCAGGTGTAGTCGTATTCACAGCTGTTGTTGCTTTGCGTTTTAATGGAATTTGGCTTGGGGTTTCTGGGTCTGGACAGACGGGGACCGCTGGGTTCGGAGTTTGTTTCGTCGTTTGTCGCAAGAATGAAACAGGACGGGAATAGGAGAGGATAAACAAAAGTATTTAGTGGTTGTGGAAGAAGAAACACATGACAAAGAAATCGAATAAAATAAGAATTATGAAGAAACGAGTGACAACGAGACCGATATAGAGTCGGCGCTAAAGTGAGAATGTGCGCAAAAGTGACGCAGCCATGAGTTGTCAAGATCGAAAGAAGAGTGATTAGCCTATTACTTGTTCTCAGTGTGCAGAAGACGGAAAAAGACGTGCTTGGACAAGACGTAAAGACAGAGGCTACGCAAGATGATCAGACAGAGGCTGGCAAGGCGGTGGAGAAGAAAGTGGACGTTGACGCAGCAGGAGGCGGGGGCGGGAGTAACAAGCAATAGATATGTGTATAGTAGACAAAATCCGAATAGTTGGCGGTAGTGATGAGCGATACCAGTGATAGCTTGCCGTAGGAGCTGCAAGGAGGATCAAACAGATGGCCAGATCGTGGGACAGAGCTGTCGTTGGGAGCAGTCTGCAACCCGAATTAGAGAGTGATAGTGACCACAGAGTCACAGAGTTCAAGCTGATAAAAGATCGACAGGCCAGTATTACGGAGTCGTGGTGGGCTGTTGCGTGGACTACTCAGTAGACGGTGAGCCGGGTGTTTAGCAAGTGCGGCCAGCCAAGTCGAAATACGGGCTTAGCTGACTTAAGCCCTTGGGACGTGGAGAGCATGGAGTCGTTGTAGCTGGCTTCCTGGAGCAAGTGCAGCGAGGAGGCTGGTCGGCGACTTTGGGGATAGCAAGATAGGTAAAAGGGCCAAAAAGAAAGCAATAAAATTTCAAGAAGAAAACAAGCGAGAGAGAGGAATAAAATAAGATAATAATTAATTAATTAAAAACACCATCAAAAAATACTGAAATAAAATTAGAAATCCGAATAAAACAGATAGAAAAGAAAGAGAACTGAGATGCTAAAGTAGAAGATAGACGCCTTAATACCGATATGAAAATATCACACAAAACAAGAGATCCAATATGACGTAGGTGGCTGGGAAATGTGCTTTATCTATTTATGTCTACTCAATTGATGTCTTTAATTGCTTTATCTCTAATTTGGACGCTGATGAGGTCGACTATATTCATGATCATGTATGTCCCCGAAGACACCAACTAGGAAAGAGCGATCGTACTGGCTCTTGCTATAAGTGTCCAAATGCCCCGAATCGTCTCCCTGTGGTCTGGTAGTTATCTCGAATACTACCGAAAAGGAACAACATTGTATACCCGAACCCTGGCGCCTGGCAGTCGTTTTATAGGAGCAGTTCAGCTGTTTAATATTATGAAAATGAAGAGAAAACTAGCCATCAGCTGTGCTAGTTTCTATTGCATCATTTCCGCTCTGGCACACAACACAAAATAGATGCAAGTCAAGAAACCCCAAAACACTGAAATACCTGTTCACTTTGCACCATTCTGGTGGATACGCAGTATCTGTGCTGGTGTGTATTTATGTGAATTGGCGTGCATGTATCTGTGTATTTTTGGTATATTACTATTTTGTAGACCGTCAGACTGTGAAGCTGTGTGCCGCTGATTCTTGCTTGTGATTCACGGGGTGTGTGGGCTTGGAGGCTGTACCCAACCAGACTTCGTATTAAGATACAATCGGAGCGTGTCTCCTTGTAGGCTGTGAGCTTGATACGGGGCATCCATCACTGCATATTCTCTGACCCATCTAACCGTGTCGATGTGCTGACAAGAGCCGCGAGAGCTGCTTACGTCATGTCCTTCACATTTTGTGTCTTTTCGTGTCTTGGCTCCTTGGTGTCTTGGGGTGTCCATTGCTCTTGCCGCAAATAGAGCAAATTCATGCAGCTCATTAGTAATCTGCACGCCGTCAAGCTCATGCCGCTGTGGCACACGCTATACGAGAGGACGACAGGTGAGACATGGTATACAAAAAGACAATAAAACATCATACGAATTACAGCTACCATTGAGTTATTCAAAAAAAAAAAAAAAAAAAAAAAAAAAAAAAAAAACATCCTAAACACTGAGATCCGGTCATCATTGCCCCAAGTCAGCCGCACTGACGACGAGAGGCTGGAGAGATAAAAGTCCGCCGTCGGTTCAGGGATGAAAGGGCAAGAGCCAGTAATGGCCCTCTGTACTTGCCGTGTGCAGACAGACTTGCAGACTTCCTGACACAAAGCTTACACAGCGTCATGCCGCCACAAGTGCCTGGCGCAGCATCATGGACATCACCGAGACGGCATCGCGGTACCACGGCATGTTGTCTGTAATTACCTGTACCTGTCTGTACAAACGAAGCGTAACGCTGGTGGCTGCGCTTCCGTAAATAAGATACCTTGGAGCTCCCTTGTAAACTGAAAACCCTGTATTCGTGGGCGATATGCACCCGAAGCTTGATTCGAGCTCAGACCAAGATTCCACCTGTCTTTTCAGGCGGCCCCTTCACGTCTGCAGGTTAAAAGGCCCTTCCTGGGTGCCGCTATTTGATTTGATTATGGGTATGTTCTATTTTTATGGCGACTAATTGCTTTTTTTCTGGTCCAGCCATCCTCGTCTACTTGCCAAGCTCCGGCGTGTCAGTTTTTGTTAGTTTTATTTCTCTTGCAGTAATCAATTCTGAATTAGGGCGATTATCACATGGCCAGATATCTAGATCTTGATTTGGGATCGTTCTTCATTAGGTCTCATTCACAGGTCATTGATGTAAACTGGCTTTGAAGATACTAATTAATTTGCACTTTTATATCTGCAATTATTTGAGTAAAATATCGGCAGCCAATACAGATCTGAATTTCCCTCCCTTTTTCGCCTTTTTTTTACTTTTTACTTTTTTCATTCTTTAAATGGAATGAGAAATAATAAAAAATCGTGTCCACGCGCAATCTATATTTCCACACACGTCTATTCACGGTGTAGGTGTCGACCTAAACTCCATGTACAAGCAAAATTGACGCCAGTAGTGATTTCATCTGCTGAATTACACCTCCAACTATCTCTTCTCTCGTCAAATAATCTGTCTTTTTCCTTTTCCCTGCATAACAAACTCTCCATCTCGAACGACATATTGTATACCTATAAAACGTGACTAGCTTTGTTCTACCAATCTATATCACCTCTCTCACCGCAGAACCAGCCTCCCCATTTTGATATATATATATATTTTAATCTTTTGTCCTTTATATGGTCTCAATAGTCTTTGCAACTAGTCTCTATAAAGTCTTTGGTGACCTTCCCCAAGAACACATGGCCGACAGGAACAGCGTTGCATCCGTGATATGCACAGTTAGTTAGACACGGGAATGGGTGGGATTCTTTGCTCTTTTAATATTGCTGATATGCGCGCAATCAAATAAGATCGCGTTCATGCCACTGAGCTGAACTAGCAAGAGGAGCATCACTTGAAGGGCCCTATGGGATTCAAATTTATATGATTCTCTTCCGACTTTTCACTTGTACTCTTTTGTTTAAAAGCTATGCCAATTTCTTCTTCAATAGAGTAAATTACAACACACCTATGCATATCTATAAGCAGTTTACAGTATGTAATTATTAGCTTCCCCAGCCACTGATCGCTGCCGGGCATCCGGCGGCCTCCATCTTCTGTTTATTTATTTATTTAGAATTAATGACATTAAAACCATAAGAGTTGTGTTGCTGTTATTTCAAATTTAAACGTACGAAGTACATAGTCATCTTATTTGCGAATACGAACAACAGCAATGTATCTCAATATGCACAATGCTCACTAAACTGCGAGTTTAATTGAGATCGCAGCATTTAGGAGTTTAGACTATTGCCCCCCAAAAGTCCAGACTTGGCGGGATGACCCGCCACAGAGACAGACTGGAAGAACAAGAATACGAGTGCCAAGCCAATCAAAAATACATACGAGCTCATACTTCGTAGATAGTAAAGGGATGAGGTAGTTAGACAGACGCCTTCTCCGTCGTCTACGGACTACGAGTCGTATTTAACTCTATTCCGTACGCAGTCGAGACATACGATACTTCTCACTAACCTTAAGAAGATCAGACGCTCTTATGGTCAAGCTTCATGCACTGTTTTATTTATCTTTCTCTGCTCCGAGGGTGCCAGTGGCCAATGCGACGTCGTCCGATGTGGCAAGAGTGAAGTGGGAAATAGAAGAATGAATAGAAGACGAGAAAGACTGTAACGGTGTAGAGCAGACGATAGTCGGAAATAGAACGCAGTATATTCAGTTTGATATCTTAATTTATCGGGAGTACAAGTGGTCGGACCAGCTAGAAGACTTTTTATAATTTTTTATATAAATTTTTAGAGAGCTTTCTCCGTTGAAATAGAGTCATTAGACAGCCAACAGCTCGAAAGCCAAGCTCATCGGAACCATCTGCGCCAGGCTGCTCTCTAGTTGGGAATGATGCATATTGATTAGTACACCATCTCGGGAATCCTGCACATTGCAACCTAACACAGGCTGACCTACCCCAAGATATCTTACAAATAAGCCGTAACTCCGTGTAAGTTTCTTTTCCAGTTCAACACTTCCGCACACCACCTGCATACCACTGAGCACCCCTGCAAGGCCGCGTCAGTGCCTCGCAAAATACTCCCATATATACGGCAGAGCACGCAACATGAGAACATAACACTAAGCTTCTACTCTCTAGTGCCCGAGCTGCCCGATCGTTGTAAACATGAGCAGTGAGCAGTATCAGCAACTCTCGGCGTGCCCATTTGAGTCGGCCAACTGCCAAGCCCAGGCCGTATAACGAGAATTACATCATCAACGTTTATATCTTCTATCTTCAGTGTTGACATGAATAACACCGCATCATCTTTGAATACGGGCTCGGGAATGAGCCGGTTACCTGGCGATATGCTTCTCGCCTTCTTATTTCTTACCTCTCTATAAAGCTCAGCTCAGTGGCGTTTTAATGAACCATCAATGTAATCCCATCTACACAGCCCGACGATTACAGCGCATAATCTCACGGGGGATAATGAAAGTGTCCAGTCCCAGCATCTCTTGAATATGTACGGCTCGGGGCTGTCATTGTGGGGAGAGCTAGTTGCCATTTCAAATGCCAACGGTGTCCCTTCGTATTCGTGATGCTAGCCAGGAACTCAAATTATATAAATCGAGACCATATTCCATAATATATAAAAATGCTTCGCAATCGTATTGTGAAACTAGGGTATAGGAAAGGAATGAGGTATGTTATGCATAGCTGTGACCATCCAAGAGCGTATCAGAGCTGAATCTCGTGGTATCAGTACGAGGCTAGTATCATAGACCACTTCCTAATCCCATCAGTTATTAGCAGGACAGCGTTCCTTGCCCTCACCTATTTCGCCTAGCCATTAGCAGTACCAGCTTACTTCAAAAATCCCTAAAAGTGTCTGCCGAGTCTTGCGCCAACCAAAATGAATATCACAGCATATTCACTGGTAAGTCATAGGTGCCGTTATAGATCAAAGTCACGATGAAGAAAGACGCAAGTGTGCTGGAATGTGTGAGCTAGTTGATATATTAAATAGTGTGAGTAGTGATTTTAGTAGTCCAAAAACATACATACACAATCTCACGTAATATGCCATCAGGCTAAGAGTACCGACGCTAGTCACGCCCAACCTTGTACAGTCATCATGCTCAGTTACTGTAGAATGCGCCTTCCGGTGCGGTTGTTTTCTAACCTTTGCACCTTCTATTCACCTCACTCATTCATTGCCTAGACGATTGCTCTTTCCTTATCCTGCACTGTCTTGCCTGCTCTTTCCGTTCTTTCCCCTATTAACCTTATTCACTTCTCTGATTCACTGTGCTCTTTCCGATTTCTGTCGTCGTCCTCCGTTCTCTTTCTCTCTTTGTCCATCTTATGTGGGGCTAAATGTGCACATGAGCCCACCTCCCGAAACTCCTCCCTTCACCAATCCATTTTCAGAAAGAGCCCCCCCTTTTCTGCCTACTGCTTCTCAACAATTCAAATAATAAACCCCTTGCCGTCTTTCGGTATTTTTGGTATTTTTGGCCCTTTGCGTACGTTTTGCTGTCCACCGCTTCGTCATCATTGTAATTGCGCCCACGGACACCAACTCAACCACCAATAACCATCAAATAATCAACCACCACAGTAAACAGAACACCACGGCAGCCACCCCTCCTTGTTGCCTTCCTATCCTGCCCTGCAGTCCCGTGACATCACTGTTCGGCACCGGCTACCCCTTGTTTGGAGAGCTGTCTGCTGTTCCCACTCCCGGGCCAAGCTGCTTCACCTTGTGATGGTGGCATATTTGCACTCAATTGCTCAGGATCCAGTTGATTTGGCCAGCTGTACCTCTTCTACTTGAAGCTTCTAGATACTCTAGACTACGGTAGCTACTAGGAAACCACAATGGCTGCTAGCGACGAACCCGACGGCGGCAGCCGAGACCCCAAGGCTGAAGCACCGCAGGCGATGGCAACGGCAACAGCAACGGCAACGGCAACAGCAACAGAAGAAACTGCTTCTACGTCATCTACCATACCTACACCTTCTACCACATCTGCGACAATCACACCCGCTGCATCCGAGCCCGCACAGACAGTTGACATAGTACTATCTGCTGCTACAGCCAACACACAGGGCGAGCCTACAACTGCACATGAAGAGTCTACCAAGACAGCACCGAGCGGCCCTGTCGATGACATCACCTCTCCAGATTCCTCAAAACCGACCCCTACCGAACCCTTAACAATCACAGACCACATCCAAACGCAAGAGCAGAAAACACATACCCCGCCCATTGATGATGACGAGTCCCCGCCCAAGAAGCTCGAAAAGCTACTGAAAGAAAGACAAGCAGCCGAGGCAGCCGAGCGCAAGACCCATTCCCCGGCAAGGAAGCCCTCGCTACCTCCTCCTGCATCTGCATCTGCTGGTACCACCGAGATTGATGGTTCTGTCGAGGGCGCGCAAAAGTCGCCCAATGCTCCGGTGACCGGTGCTGGTGGGGCTGACTATGATGACTTTGGACTGCCGATCCGCAAGGCTGAGGCCATCCAGTATGGCGCTGACGAGGCGGAGGAGGAAGAGAAGAAATCGAAGCAGAGAACCTGGAGTCTCCGGAAGCGGAGCACCAGCCGCTCCGATGCTGACCACAGCCGTGCAAGCTCACGGGCATCCAATAACTCACATCGGCGAAGCTCTCTGCGCATTGGCGTTGACGGACCCCCAACTACAGACAGTATAGCCAAGGGCAAGGGTGCCGAAGCTACCAGCGATATCGAGGAAGAGCCACGGACTCCCATGCCACCAAAGACACAGACGAACCCCGACGAATCAGCAGCAGCATGTAAAGATCCACCAAAGAAGGACTTTGCCACTGTGCACGCGCGCGAAGCCAGCAATGCTACTGATATCTCTCTTTCCGAATTCTCCCACCAAAAACTGGCAATAGAAAAGGAAGAGGAGGAGAAGGCCGATGACGATGGCGGCTGGCAGACGATGCCCGCATTTGCACCCTATGACATGTATGACGACGATGACCGCCTGATTGCCAAGGAACATGTTGAGACGGAGGAGGAAAGCTACGGATATGCCGGTCTTGGCGGTGCCGGCAAAGGATATACGCGGGTGCTGATCGACGACGATGCCGAGAGTGCAACAAGCATGGACGAGAACACGAACTACTTGTTCAAGACTGCTGCTGGAACGAGCATGATGGACAACGAAGAGGAGCAGCGGGATGCCGTGTCACAGATGCAAGCCACAAAAGATCTGCTCACTGAAGGCCAGCGTATTGCGTATGTGGGCATCACGCGCCTGCACCTCTACAACATGCTCAAGGAGATGGAGGCACTCAAGCCATCACGGCGGCGGCGCAAGGAAATGTCAATAGCTGCCGAGTCGCTCAAGATGTGGTCGCAAAAAATGATGGTCCGCCTGTATGCACACATGGACATTAGCTCGGCCGAACAGGTCATGATTGAGCAATTGAGCGAGCACGGCGTACAACCCAAGGACCTGACCCCAGCTTTGATGGCCAATTCACGCGTCAAGAATCCCATGGCTGATGAGAAGAGCCCCAAGTCCACAGCAGGACCGAAGGCGCCAAACACACCTACAACCCCTAGCTCACCCAGTGTAGCATCGCCCAGAGTAACTGATGTCACTGAAGAGGAGGAGCTCAGGACTAGCAAAGCCAAGGAGGCCGCCGCGGAACAAGACGACGAGCGCGAAGATGACGAAGAAGCGGCCGAGCCACCTCCGCCTTACCAAGAAGTTGACGGCGAAGAACTGCCCGACGTGCGGACGCCATCGCAGATGCCATCGACGGATAAGATTGACATTGATCTGCGGTGGACGGTACTATGCGATCTTTTTCTGGTTCTTATTGCCGACTCGATGTACGATGCACGGTCCCGCGTACTTTTGGAGCGTGTTGGCGAGAGCCTGGATGTGCCGTGGATAGACATTTGCAAATTTGAGCGTAAAGTGACGGAGGCGCTAGAGATGCAGCAGCAGGCCGAAAAAGAGAATTGGGACGAGGCCGACCACATGGAGTCGCGGCGCAAGCTGGCACTGAAGCGACGCTATGTCATGATGGGCTTGGCCACTGTTGGTGGTGGTCTCGTCATTGGCTTGTCTGCGGGCCTGTTGGCGCCTGTGATTGGTGCTGGTCTCGCGGCTGGTTTTACGACTATTGGTGTCACGGGTACTAGTAGTTTCCTTGCCGGTGCCGGTGGTGCAGCTATCATCACGTCATCCGCAGCCGCATCGGGCAGTGTGATTGGAGTGCGCGCTGCCAACCGGCGTACGGGTGCAGTCAAGACGTTTGAATACCGGCCGCTGCACAACAACAAGCGGGTCAACCTGATTGTGACTGTGTCCGGCTGGATGACAGGCAAGGTGGATGACGTGCGGCTGCCATACAGCACAGTCGACCCGGTAATGGGTGATATTTACTCAGTGCTCTGGGAGCCGGAGATGCTCACAAGTATGGGTGACACCATCAACATTCTGGCAACAGAGGTACGTCATGATTGGTTATATTTGCAATTATAATTTGTTATATGCCTTGCATAGATGTCGACTAACAAATCAGGCTCTCACGCAAGGTTTGCAGCAAATCCTGGGCAACACTATTTTGGTGTCGCTGATGGCTGCGCTGCAGCTGCCAGTGGTGCTGACCAAGCTGTCATACTTGATTGACAACCCATGGGCCGTCTCTCTGGACCGTGCGACAGCTGCGGGCCTGATCTTGGCGGACTCGCTGATTGACCGCAGTCTGGGGACACGGCCTATAACATTGGTGGGCTACTCGCTGGGCTCGCGTGTTATCTTCTCGTGCCTGCAAGAGCTTGCGCGCAAGGGCGCTTACGGACTGGTGCAAAACGCCTTTATTTTTGGCTCGCCAGTGGTTGTGAAGCAGGACGAGTTTATGCGGGCGCGGTCTGTTGTTGCCGGGCGGCTGGTCAATGGATATAACAACAGCGACTGGATTCTTGGCTACCTGTTTCGTCTGACCAATGGAGGTATTCGTCGCGTGGCCGGCCTGGGCCCGATTGAGGACGTGCCGGGCATTGAGAACATGGACGTGACCGAGTTTGTGGTTGGCCACATGGACTACCGTACAGCAATGCCTCGACTGCTGCGCGAGTGTGGGTGGCTCGTGGAGAGCGACGAGTTTACGGAAATTGAAGACCCCGACCCGGAGAACCACGGTGAACGGCAGCGTGAACTGATCAATGAGATTGAGGAAGCACGCAAAGAGCTGGAGAAGGAAGCTTCCAAGGCGGCGAGCGGCAGTAATAGCAAGAAGGGCGGTGCCTTTTCGTTTTTCAGCCGTAGGAAGAAGGGCGAGAAGCAGGAGTGGGAAATCTACGAGGACTTGGCCAAGAAGCAGCAGAAGCTGCAAGAGGCGATTGATAATAGTAATGAGGCGATGGCAGCGTCTGCGGGAAAGAGCAGGACGGAAGATGGCGAAGGCAACAACCATGGCATTCTGTTTGATGTGGACGCCATCCGCGCCGAGCTGGCCAGGGAGCGTGAAAATGAGCGGAACGGGGGTGGCTCTGGCGGTGCTGGCGACGTGGCGGGTGGAGCGGGCCAGTCGGTCGATGACATTGAGCAGCATTTGCAGGTGCGCGAGCTCAAGTCAACATTGCCGCCGATGAAGCTCAACATCTCACCCAGCCCGGCGATAGTCCCGCCGCGCCCATCACACTCGCCGCGGCCCAGCCTGAGCAGCAGCGGCGTGATGGGTAGCAGACGGGTCACGGATACGGCGGTTGCTTATCGGGCATCGCAAGAAGTGCGGGTGCCACCCGACGACCGGACACCGACGCTGCCGAAGCAGATGACATTACCGATCCACGAGGACCGGCCATACAGCCCGCACGGGTCGGCGATACGCAGCAGTACGACGACGCCGACTATAGTGGACAACGAGGGTGTCTCGATGACCTTTGATTATGGCTTTGACAGTGGGCACAGCAGCCACAGTGCATTTCCGTCGCAGCCGCCGGCGCCGCCACCCAAGGACCACAGATACAGCAGTGGCGTAGCAGGAGCGGCGGCGGGAGTAGGAGCAGCGGCAGCCGTGTCGGCGTCGGTGCCGGCCATCCGTCTGACGGACCCCTGGAATGATGTGGGCGACGATGACGACGACGATTTTGGCAAGGAAGAGGAGATTTCCATGACCTTTGCATAGGCAAGGGAAGGCCTTGAATAACCGATTTGTTTAGACACGATAATTGCATACCGGAGTTTGGATGATGTTTAAATGTTTGACTGCCTGTATGGTTTCTTATTTTTTTATTTAATTTATCTGATTGGCTGTGACTGTGTTTCCCTTTGATTGCGGCTCTTCTCTTCTCTGTCCCGTGCTGTGGCCTCTGCTCTGATAGTCGCAGTGTACTAGCTACGACACGCGTTTGAATAAAAGTATCAATGAAAGCATGTAGCGTTCTGCTCGGCTTTTGCTGGAACAAGGCTTTTCTTATGATCTCCATGCCACCGTCACATTCCAGGTCTCACCAGCGAGGCATCGATGCTACAACTTGCCCATCGTCTTTGGTGTACACGGTCTCGCAATGGCTGCCATAAATACCTGTGCAAAAAGATGAAAGATCGGCAGTCATTTGAATGCGGATTGACCACCGTTTCACCCTATTACCCCCCAATGTGCATGCAATAGACGCAGCGATGCGCCCATGACTGGCCACTTTCTGCAGCCGCAGGCACGCGCTGCTCCCAGCGGTTACGGCGATCTGTCGGCCATTTGTGTCGGTTGAGCATTAGAGAAGTTGAGTATTCTCGTTCAGTTCATAAGATTTCATTTTCTTTTCCATACTGTGTATCAGAGTTGGGAATTGCTTTCTTCCGTTGAGGTCGCTTCGCTCTATACACACAGTATAAACGCCACACACAATACCATGCACTGTATATATAGTCGGTGACGATCCCACCTATTATTAACTTCAGCCCCGGCCATCCACTACCACCCAGCCGCCCATTTCGCAGAAGCCCAACCATTCCTTTGTCTTCTTGAGCTTTTGAGTTTTCTCAGACCTTTTCTAGCGTCCGGGTCAGGCGTTTTCCCATCCTCTCCAGCATGGTTTCCCCATGATGTAGCATCTTGGAAGTAGAACAATTGACGTCTTCCTCTTGTGTGAGACCCTGAGTCTGCCTTTTCGGATGGGCAGCCTGGACGGTGGGTACAACAGGCGTCTTCGATACTTTGTCGGAGTGCGGCTGAAGAGGGGATGGGGATGAAGAAACAGATGAGCCAGGAAACGAAACACTCGAGATGATGCGAAGAGCTTGTAGGCATTGCCTTTTCTTCTTCTTCTTTTCCTATTTATTCATATTTAGATTCATCTTCTCTTGTCATTGTTGTTGTCTCATTTACATTTGCATCGTGTCTTTGTCTTCTCTCCTCATCTCTGCCTGACAAAGAGCACCGCTCCCCCTGCACACCCTCTCTTCCACGGCCCAGACAAAGCCGGGCTGTGCTTCTTTGTAGCGGATACATGAACGGGCACCAATATTGTACTTTCCTGTAGGATGCCCTTGCAGCTGCAGCAGTGTACACGAATCTCGAGAGGAATATTGCCATAAGCTGCAGCAATCACTTCTGCAAACGGTGTAGTCTTATAGTGAGTTGTATGTACGGAGTAGCCAGTCATGTGCAGTCTGATGTATCCCAGCCCAGCACTCTTGTATTCCTCACACTGTGCCGAACTGGCTATTCTCTATATCCGCTGAAATGGCGGCTCTCTTCATTTTGCACTTCTACCCTTTTGCTCAGTCCACCCAGCACTGATAGCCAACCACAGCTACAGTCAGAGGAATATCAATAATAAGATTGAGAGAAACCTCTACAAAGAGATGCCACACTCGTGCTCGTACCGTGCGCTCCTTTCCTGCACACAGCCTTACTTCCGTGACTCGAGATCTCGTCTGCTTACAGCATAGACCCACCCCTACATCCTTCGTCTGTCGGCTCTGTACGTCTGCCACTTTGCCTCTCTTGTGCCTCTGTTTGTTGCTTCGTCTCTGCGCAGTCTCGGATCCCTGTATTTTTTTTTTGTATCGTCTTGCTGTCCCTCACTCCTTCTCTTTTCTTCTTCTTTTCTTCTTCTTTTCTTGTCTTTTTTCCTTTTCCTTTCTTTCACTTTTCTCTATATTCCACCTGCTCACCCCCCGGCGTCAGCTTGTCTATAAACCCTCGCCTGTGGCTTACATGCTTACATGCATTGGCTGGTCTATTCCTTTCGTAGATTATTAGTGTTGTACTGCCCTTTGCCGTCTGTCTTCTCTTCTCCTTCAATTCTCTTTCTCTATCTTTGCTCCCCTTTCGCTCTATTTTGCTCTATTTTTATCTTGTCCTCTTTTCCCTTTTCCTCTTCTCTTCTTCCCATTTCATCTCCTGTATATCCTCCATCTTGCTACATCACCGTCTTCCCCACTCATCACTCGACTAGTATCAGACAACGACAGATTCTAGTTACCACGTTCTACCCAGACGACCATCGTCTATTCATCTTTGTCGGCTTATATGCGACACATCGACTGGCAGACCTGATTACCTACCATGTGGCTGCTCCAGAGCCAGCTTTTCGGTATTCTGGCCATCATTGCCGGCGTTCTCGTGCCCCTGGCTTTCGCCCAGTCCACCACAGCTCAACCGGCCATTAAATATGGAAATGGCTTTGAAGGAGGACTGACGGGTACTAACATTGTACAATCTTTGCCCGTATTCACAACGACTGCATACCAGACAATCGAGTTTGCTGTCAGAACGGGTGTGGTGGTCGTTGCCGTCGGAATGTATCACAACTCTACGATCTTGGCCCGGGACACGTTGAGTGCGACTCACATATCCATAGTCAAGCCACCAGGTTCGTCTCCTGCTACCATAGCTGCTCCTATCACAACTTCTCCTGGTCAGGGTATACAGGGTGCTGCAAATCGAAGAGCAGATACGACGTCTAGCCCGACCACACACACCCTCACCGGTAAGTATTTCTGTAACTAGACATTGTTTATCCGTGTATTGTTCTGACAGCCCAGTGTCGATACCGGACACGCTTGCAGTGGAACCGACTGTTACTGTTTCCTTCAACTCCGCAGACATAGTCAATAGCAATTTCAATGAAGTTGTGTACTTCCAGGTAAACTGGACAGATACTATCATCAGAAGGAATGGCTCTACCGACAGCCAAAATATGGTTTATGTGGCATTCGACGACCCGAAAAATGATGCCGCCGCCATGTCATTGGTCCCGCCCACATATCCATCAGAAATCGAGACGACATACATGTCCGAAGCAGTCGCTACCTCTTCTGCGGCCGCGTCACTGTCATCTTTGGGAATACTACCACCATCCACCTCAACTAGCAGCACTTCTGCTTCCTCATTCACCACCAAAACCCGCGGCAAAAAAAGACTTGGTGGTGGAGCGATTGCCGGTATTGTTATCGGCATTCTTGCTATCCTTGCCATTTTGGGCGCCGCAATTTTCTTCCTCATTCGCCGTCGTTCCAATGCAGGTGCAGGCGGCCTGCCTGGTTCGGCCAGCCCCTACCGCGGTTCGGGCAGCGAGCAAATTCGTCTCCAGAGCGGCTTTGCGTCAGCAGCCGTGACCGAGAAGGACGGCTTCGGTGGTGGTGCACACGGTGGCGCCCACAGCCCATACACTGACGACGATGGTGTAGGCGGTGCTGCCGGTGCCGGAGCTGCCAGAGCCGTCCCAGAAGCATTGCCAAAAGCAGCGGCCGCTCATGCAGCAAACTACCCCACGCCGGCATCGTCAGTATCAGCACCAGCCAAGCCGGCAGTGTCTGGTCAGGTTGCCGCGCTCATCGAAGACCACATGACGCCCGAGGACGTGGCGCGGTTAGCGGCGGAAGAGGAGGAGCTGGATGCGGCGATTGCAGAGGCGCATCAGAGCCGGCAGGCGTCTCAGGCCCGGCCATAGTGTAAAGAGTTGGGTTGAAGTAAATTTCTCTCGTTCCTCGTCAATGTTTTGGTATCCTATATACTCGCTATTTTTGTTGCTCTTGTTTGTTGCTAGCATACTCTTCACTACGGAATCCATGCCATGTCGTATGGCTTGGTTTATGGTATTTCAGTCCACTCGACTCAATGGTTCATTCACACGTAGTATTTCATCTAGTTTGCCAAGAGTCATTATATTGAAGCAACGCTATCATATATTCGGAATTATATACCTTGTATACCCGCTAAGACGTCAGCATGCGACATTCGACATCAGTGTCAAAAAAGACGGGAGAAGAATGAGGACAGGACGAAGATACTCACGTTGACAGGCTTCATTCATGTTCAAGTTCAATACGATACTATAATACCTGAGGGCAGAACGACGTTAGCGTTCTGTGTCTGGCGACTTCTGACTTGTGCAAGAACGAAATATAAGATTTGAGTAACAGCATAATCAGGCTGTAAAAAAAAAAAACGTTAGCACTTGAGTGTCATACCCGTCTCTCCCATTGCAGGGAGAGCTTATCCAAGAGAAGGAGAATGCAATGAAAAAGGGACGAAAGTACCTCATTAAATCAGATTTGGTAGTTTGTGTTCATCTCCCGGCCTGAGGCAACAGGATCAAACAGTGTGAATAAACATATCATCATATTATGCATCCTCCAGACGAGGACTTCCTCGACGGGAGGCGAATCTCTTGGGACAGCCCATTGGGCGAAAGGAAGGGGTATGACAGCAGCAGAGTGCGCAACGGTAGGACATGTAATTACCTGTCACGAGTTAGTGAACAGTTCTTCGTCCAAGAAAAAGGCCAGTTTCGCACTAGGCAATTTGTCAAGACACAATAAATGTGTCTTTGTGGCAGAATTCTCAGGTGACGAGATCTCATCAAGAAGTCCCCGGCCTACTTCTCTCCCAACGTGGTTTGTACGTCCTCGCTTTGGTACAGGAGAAAGGCAACCGAGGGTTCGATATGTCCGCCCGTTCGTTCAAATTTCATCAGAGTGCCACGACCTCAAGGGCAGGTGTGTTTGGGGATGGTGTATGTGTGTGTACGTGTGTGCGTCGTTGGTGTGTAAGAGTGGTATGTACCTGAGGCATATTGTTAGCAAGGAAGAGCTTTTGACTTGAATGCAGATAAATATTGACTAGTGCCACAACAATTCTAGTCATAAGAGACAAGAAAAGCAAATATCAGACAAGGCTGAAACAAAAATAGAGTTTCCACATATGGTCTTCGGTAAGAGGAATTCCTAGATTGGTATTTATTGTCATCACTTAGAAGGGCGAAATGCACGACGGCCAGATGTGAGTCTTCAGATGATATAGGACTGAAGACTCGACCAAGTATGTAGTACCTTTTAATAGTGAGCCACCGCACCACGGCGGTGACCGAGTGCAGCCTACAATAACAGGACTGCACAAAATTCGAAATTCAAACTTGTATTCGGAGAGGAAGAATAAAAGAACAAGAGCCCACAAGCACGACGCGACTGACGAATGGTTAGCTCTTGTCCACTTGCACCCAATGGCATGGCATGGCCCAGGGCCAAAATGAACGGAAACGGTCTGTCATGTTGCTCTCAGTGTTAATCTAAAAAGATTGTTGTCCCCATGGCTGAGTAAGATTTGGATTGTTCAAAATGTAAACATCACAGTAACAGACAGACCGTGTTCCACCTGCATGGTGAAGAGTGAACAAAGAGCATACATACCCAGCGCGTTGTGTTGTGTTGTGACAAGACTGCTGTGAAGCGAGCCCTGCCAAAAGTATGGAGGGAAGAGGATCGTGAAGAGTTTGAGGCAGGCGAGAAAAAAAGTTTACATATAGCAGCGAGGGAAAAATATTAGTGCGAGAGTGGAGCCAGTCGGAGCGGCAGAAAAATGGGGCGGTGCCATCTTTGCATATTTATAGTGACACTCTTCACCGCCCGCTTAGTCATTTTGCTGTACTTGCTCCACGGGCCCAAATTACCCCAATATGACTAATCTCGACTAACACTGCCAAAGAGGGAGCCTGCGCTAGCAAGACCCGGACGGAGGCGCTGCTAATTGCTATGTGCTACTGTACAGCGCATTGTTTCAGCGCCAGTCAGGCATCAACGTCATCCACGGCAATCCCCGTAACTTCCCGTTACGATGAAGGGTGTGTCGCCTCCGGTCTAACAGAAGCCGGTCTTACTTGCCGCTTTATTTTGACTCCTTCCTTTTGTTTTCTCCGTTTCTTCTCTTCTTCTTTTCTTTTCTTCTTTTCTTCATAACCTTTCCTCCCCTCTTCCTCACGACCACACTATTTTGTGTCCTTATCGCACAACACCAAACCATGGCAACCTCCGGAGGCATCTGGGTCCCTATGGCCCAGCGTGTCCTGCGGCAGGTCCTCACCGCCGGGTCCAAAGCAACAAAGGTTCTCCGGAACCAAGTTGTGGCGACTGCCCGCGGCGAGCTTGAGCCGATCGCCGTTCGATCGTCTCCCTCACACACTCACACTACTCGTCAGCCTATCCACCCTCACGCCCTGCGCCGTCAGCTTAAGAACGGCGGGTCTTCGCGCTGGTACTCCACTGCCCAGTCGTCTGTGCGCCGTTTCTTCAGCGCCTCAGCCCGCTCGGCCAACGTCCCTCGCCATGTCGACCGCGCGGCTTTCCTCAAGTCCAGCGTCGGCTCCAATGCCGTCTGGAAGGCCCCTGGCCGTGCTCCGTTTGCCTCGACTCTGCGGCCCAACCTGACCGGTGGCGCTCTGCCCCGCACGGCTGGCGGCTACAGCCTCGGCGGCGGTGCCACCGGCCGTGCTGGTGCCCGCTACTTCTCGCACACCCCAGCTGCACCGGCTCAGGTTGTGCAGAATGTCTCGCAGGCCATGCGCGCCTTTTGGGTGTCTGGCAAGCGTGCCCGTTTTGATGGTACCGATGCCAACGGCCGTCCCTGCTACAAGGCCATCAGCGCACTCGAGGAGGAGACTGCCCGTAAGCTCAAGGTCCCGGCTATGCCCAAGCTGACTGCCGGCTCGTTTGTCGACTTCCCCCTTAACCCCACTATCACTGCGCTAGCCCCTATGGTCACCCCCGGTGCTGCTGCTTCCCAGAACTACAAGGCCGCCGCTGCTGCTGCCTTTGCCAACACCACCCCGGCCACTCTGGGCACCGAGGGCTTCCTGGATGTTCTAAACGTCGATTTCTCGCGTGCTCTTAAAGAGCTAAGTGCTATCATGAACGACCTCAAGCGGCTGGCGGCTCTTGGCGACTTGCCGATTGTGCTCAACGAGAACGCCGGCACCCGCGGCTCGTCTCTGCGTGTGCGCTTTCCCGGTGTCGATGCGCTGACCGTAGACCGTCTCTGTGAGGACCTGGGCATCACGCGCGGCATTGTCGGCCAAGACCCCGGATTTGACTCTGCCGTAGGCACGCACATGGCACTCAAGTATCCTTTTGCACCCGACGCATCGCCCGCCGGCATGATGATGGATGAGTGTGCGTTGACATCGCCTGGTGGCTCTCTGCGTTCCCACCAGTCGTCTACCTTTTCCGAAAACGTCGAAGATGAGTTTTTGTCCGATGAAGACGACCAGATTTACGACGCGTTTTTTGAGGAAAACCCATGGCTATCAATTGCGCCCAGCTCGTCATCTGCTGGATTTGGAAGCGGTGCTCCCATTGATCTGGACCTGTCCGAGGACGGGTACGAAAGCATGTCGCCCCCCGTGCCGGTAAGCTCGGGCGCGGGCAATTCACAGGAGTTTGAGGGTCTTGAGGGTGTCTACCGGTTCATTGAAGAGTGCGACCGTACTCATGGACGTTTCTAGTTCTAGAAACTAAACTCGGGTAGATGGATGGGGATAGGCCATCTCTATATTTGCTTTATTGTCTATGTTTTCTCTTGTTTGATTGATTGTTTGCACCCAGATTGGAGCCTATTCCCCTTTGTTTTGGTATATTTGATTTCTTTTTCTTTTTCTTTTCTTATTTTCCCGACCAGCTCGACTATCCCCTGGCCCAACGCCATTTCCTAGCTTTCTATTGTTATAAATACCAATCATCAACTACTTGGATGATGTCAAACCAAGTTCATTTGCATTGAAACACCCTGACAGAAATGGCAGGATTCTGACTGTGAAACATCACCTACTAACCACCAGCTCGCTACCCTAGACTTCACTTTTCTCCAACAGCAGCGGGATTGTAATTGCCTCCGAATCTGCCGTCTCCGCATTCATCTCTCCGCATCAAATGGAGGCTTGGTTGGATGGCTGGATTGCTTGGAAGCTAAGACGTTAGCGAAGCTAGGATGCATGTTCCTATATTTATTTCATGTCTCAATGCACCTCCGCAAAGCTTTCCCCGCCGTACAGACCTCGGCAATTGTAGGTGTAGATAGGTGCAGCTCTCGCAGCCTCTAGCTCTATTTATTGCAAACTATTGTCCAGCAGAAACACTTGCAGCCTTCAATCTTCAATACCATAAACACCCTGTCATCTAAACACACGCACAATGTCTGGTCCTGGTGTTGGATTCGAATACCCTCGCACGCCCGTGTCGTGGCTCAAGCGCGACGTTCTGCTCTTTGCCAGCTCCATCGGCTGCGATTCCAGCGAGCTTCACTACACCTATGTAAGTTTCAGGCCTCAGCAGATAATATCGCCATAGATCGTCAACGCATCGCCATGATTGCAAACTAACAGGCCAGGAACTGCATCCCAAGTTTGCCGTCTTCCCGACCTACCCCGTCGTCCTGCGTAGGTCTTTTGAGTCTCTTTTAAATACGCTTTTCAGTTTGGTAGTCAACATCACTAACCGCCCAGCTTTCAAAAAGACTACCCCCGAGGTGATTGACTTTTACGCTGCCCAAGAGGCCGTCAAAATCCCCAATGTCCCCGACTTTGACTCGCGCCGCGTCCTCGACGGCCAGCGCCTCCTCAAGTTCCTCAAGCCCCTGCCCGTCACCTCCGAGGGCCGCAAGTTTGAGATGCGCACCAAAGTCGTCGGCGTCTATGACAAGGGCCGTCCTGGCTCCGTGGTTGAAACCCAGACCGACCTCATCGATACCGAGACCGGCGAGATCTACAGCCAGGCCATTGGCTCGGCCTTTTTTGTCGGCCAGGGCGGCTGGGGTGGTCCCAAGGGTCCTGCCACGGTCAACTACCCGCCGCCGTCGCCGCGCCGCGCTCCCGACGTGACCTTTGTCGACCAGACCACAGACAGGACGGCACTCTTGTACCGCCTCAATGGCGACTACAACCCACTGCACGCGACACCCGAGCCCGGCATCCAGATGGGCTTTGGCGGGCCCATCATCCACGGTCTCTACTCGTTCAACTCCACGGCCCACCTACTGCTCAAGAACATTGGCAACAGCGACCCTGCCAACATTCGCGAGTACCAGGCGCGCTTTGTGAGCCCTGTGCGGCCCGGCGACAAGCTGGTCACGTCAGTGTGGCGCACCGGCGAGGTGGATGCTGACGGCTACGATGAGGTGCGATTTGAGACGGCCATTGAGGGTGGCAAGGTTTGCCTCAACAACGGCCGCGCATTCATCAAGACAACCGATAGCAAGAGCAAGCTATAGCTGATTGGTGGAAATGAAACCAAAGCGAGATGAATTGCAAATATTTGCAGATATTTGCAAACATCGTCAATACGCACGTGACATATAAATATAATACCAACTTAAATGCTTAAATTGAGGTGGTGATGTCCCCACACTGCATCTGACAGCAATCGCGGGATGGCCCCTATGTTAGCGCAAGCTCGACGTCGTTTTATGATTTGCTCGATATCTGTTTACGCCGTTTTCAAAGGGTGGTTAATATTTACATATATATTTTGAACAGCTTATATTAAATCAAGATTTGTTTACGCATTTTGCTGAATCCTGCTCCTTCTTTTCAGCGAGCTTTGCCCATACTTTTCTCACTTCATTTTACTATATTTCTGCCTATTTCTTCAATCTGGTAGCCTGGTATCTCTTTGCCTACGATGCATGAGACAACTTGAATACTTCTTATAAATCCCGAGATCCCTCTAGTTTCTCTATTCACACGACACAACCACAATGGCTACACCAGCAACACCCATTGTTGGCCAGCGCCTGTCATATGACGGCGCCCTCTGCACCGTGCGCTACGTCGGCGAGGTCGCCGGCACGGCCTCGGGTGGCATTTGGTTGGGTGTCGAGTGGGATGACCCGACTCGTGGCAAGCACGACGGTGTGCACAAGGGCGTGCGCTACTTCCACTGCCGCAGAGGCGCCGGTGCAGGAACCGGCCAAGACACTGCTGCAGACAGAAACGCTGCGTCGTTTGTGCGCCCAACACGCCCAGCCGACGCGCCACGCACCTTTCTCGAGGCCGTGCGCGAAAAATATGCTGATGTCCATGATGTGACCTCCAAGGAGACACCCATCAAACCCAGCAAGGTCGTTGTCATTTCGGGTAAAGTGGCCGAGGAGGTGGGCTTCGACAAGGTGCGGCGGCAGCTAGCCCAGATCGAGACGCTCAAGGTGGTGATTCTCGACGGCGTGTGCTTGCTCAGCGCTAAAGACGACGGCGATACAGAGTCTATCCGTGACGTGTGTCCCAGCATCATGGAACTCGACTTGAGCCGCAACCTGTTCACAACGTTTAACACTGTCATCGACATCTGCCGCGAGCTGCCCAACCTGCGGAACCTGCGCATCAACGGTAACCGCTTCACAGACATTGCTCTGCCTAGGGAACAGGACAGAGAGACAGTCTTTCAAGAGGTCACAGAGCTTGGCATTGGAGAGACGCTCATGTCGTGGGCCGAGATCGGCCAGCTCACGGCAAACTTCCTGGCCCTCACCACTTTGATTGCCGGAACCAACCAGCTGTCGCTGCTGACACCACCGCTGCCATCCATGTCGACGCTGCCGTCGACCCTAACAACGCTCAACCTCGAGTTCAACGACTTTACTGCACTCTCTGACCTTGCGAGTCTGTCGGGCCTACACGCGCTGCGCAACCTCCATCTCAAGGGATGCAACATTTCACAAATCACCTCCGCATCCTCTGAAGCCGAATCGACTACGCCTCTGCCCACGTTCTCGCCGTCTCTCCAGTACCTCGACCTGTCATACAACCGTGTTGCTTCGTGGAAGTTTATCGATACCCTGCCTGATATCATGCCGGGCATGACCGCCTTGCGCTTCTCGCACAACCCCATCTACAATAATCCGTACATGGACGTCGACACCAACACTGCTGCTGTCACGCCTGCAACCAAGAGTACCAGTGCAGGTGCAACGGCTAGCTCTAATACCACCACCACTGCATCGACAGAGGAGTCACACATGATTGCCGTCGGCCGTCTCGGGGCGCTCAAGACGCTCAACTTTAGCAATGTGACTGCTACAGACCGTTCAAATGCCGAAATGTTTTACCTGTCACGCATTGCCAAGCAGCTTGCGACTGCCACCGAAGGTAGTCCGGAAGAAGCTGCCATCATCGCGCGCCACCGTCGCTATGCCGAGCTGTGTGAGCTGTATGGTGAGCCGGCCGTCGTAAGACACACCGAGATCAACCCAGCCTTTTTGGAAGCCAGGCTGATCACCGTCGATTTTGTGTTCCAGGGCACAAAGAAGGTGCAGGTGCAGGTACCCAAATCATTTGACATGTATGCCGTCAAGAGCATGACTGGCCGGCTGTTTGGCGAGTCACCACAGAAGCTGCGGCTTGTGTGGGAGACGGGTGAGTGGGATCCTGTTGGAGGAGAGGATGACGAAGGGCAGGAGGAGGAGGATGACGACGACGACGACGAGGATGCCGATGCCGATGTTGTGGTTGAAAAAGAGCCCGTCGAGGCTACAGAAAACAAAGACACGCCTGCAGCTGCTGGTGCTTCAACGCCTGGGCGATGGATCAAGCGGGAGGTCGAGCTCAAGGACAGTCCACGGCAGTTCGGATTCTGTGTCGACGGTATGGAGGTGACGGTCCGGGTAGAGCTGAAGTAGATAAAAGTATTTATATAAAACATAAAATGTAAAAAAATGGAATAGCTGGCATTGCGACGTGAATTGAACAGGTGGTGACAAACAACATGTGAGCAATGTGAGCTGGGTGCGAAAAGCAGGCTACGGTACGATGCAAACAAAGTGACCCCCAAGTCAGCCATTCGTGTGCCAATCTCCACATGACAACAGAGTGACTCCTATAGAAGGGTACTTATACCAAAGCAAACGACTGTCTGCACTTGTCGCATAATCCTCAAAACACGACTGGAAGCCGTATACATCTTCTCAACTCACCTGCTTCCTGTCAACATACACCTTGCGCCCCAGTACTGACTACACATCATCGGGATCGCTATTGCCGCCATGTCCGAGATCTACTACTATGTTGTTCGGCAGGGCGATGCCGAGGAGCGTCTCGTGCCCATGATTCCCATCGACCAGATGCCAGACTGGCTAGAAGTTGTCGGCGTTCCTCGTGAGCTACAGGCCGAAGATGCAGCCAAGATGACGGCTCTGCTCGATATTGGCCGCAAGGAGGGAGCGAGAGGAACATTTCAGGTCCGGCTGCTCATGGACAGGCCCGGCGAGGCCCCAGCCTCGACAGCTTTGACGACCTCGACAGACTCGACGGCATCAACAACATCGTCAACATCGTCAACCTCGTCAATCTCATCGGCCACCTCTCTCGAAACTTCCGTCACATCTGCTACACTGACTCATGCTGCAACAGACAAACAACTCTGTGCTGGTGGCCCTGATGTGAAGCAGCACGACAGAAAGCACGACAAAAATGCCAATAGAGAAGCCCAACCCGACCCCAGAACAGTGGCCAGTACAAGCAATACAGTTAATACCGTCAATCTAGTAAAATATGCCGGTTGCTTGGAGCCTACTGTCACAGTCACCAAGACCTTCAAAACCATGGCTGAGGCCAAGCCGACACCCAAGAGTGACGTCCCTAGCCCGGCAAAGAGCACAACCTCTTGCGTCCCCAAGAACCAGACCGACAAGTCAGATGTCTTGCCCTGTAAATACTGGTGCAAGTATGGACGGTGGTAAGTTTGGCAAGACCGTTTCCAAACTCGATTGTTTCCTACTGACCATCAGTGGCTTTAAGGCCAGGTGCCGGTTTGTCCATATCATGCCCTTGACGCGCGAGGGTCTTTCTCTCGTGGACCTCGACGAGCTGCCTCAGTGGTACGTCAAAAAGCAGGACTCTAAGCTGGAGACCAGGATGAAGGGATATATCTCAGTCAGCCAACATAGCAACAGCTCTCGTGACCCTCAGGTTTATAGTGGCTTCTACAGCCCAAATAGCGGAACTCAGGCAGCTCACAGAAAGGTGTTCAAGGCCCAGAAGACGACAGCGATCTCATCAGCACCGTCTACCACCAAGACAAATGACAAAAGCAGAAGCAGCTCTGCGCCCAGAGAGGCGTACAAAGCAAAGCTTACAACCCCTGATGCTGCTGCTGCTGCTGCTAATGCTAATGCTCGGGATGGTATGGAACTGGGTGATCTCATTGATCTGACCTAATCTGAGCCTTCCCTGTAGCATGGCAGAATAGTACACTTACTCAAGACTTATTCTTTAACTTGCCCACTACTTGAAAAGCCTTTAATTTAAGCGTCCTTATTCCATACTGTGCATTGCAACAATGAACCTAGGAATAGTGACCAAGAAAGGTATGTGCTGACTGACTGACTAGATTCCGGTACATGCTTCATGCCTTAAATGAGATATCAAAGGGATGGTACCATGGTCCTCCACTTGAAGACAATCGGATAAAAGTAAATGCATGCGGTAGCAAAATCAAACCGAAGGCAAAAATAACAAAGGGTAAGGAAAGGAACTGTGAGCCAAAATAGGAGGAGGAAGTAACAGGAAGAGAGACCAATATAAAATGGAAACAAAACGGAAGCACAACAAAGGCACTGGACCGAGAGTAGAAAGGACAGACTGAACGACATCAAACTATATGGCATATATGCAGATCTCAACAGCCTGCACCGTGAGACCTTGTAGGTCTTCTTGCCGTAGTAAACACAAGGACACAAGAAAAGGACAAGAAGGGACAAAAAAGGAAAAAGAGGACACAAAACTATCGTAGCTATCAAGATATATCAGTACTCAATATGCATGGTCTGGATGGACGCTCTGATACCGGCTGTCAGCTGTTTGTATAGAAAGAGAGCAGTGGATAGGGAAGCACTTACCGACATCGTATACGTACCGGGCTGTGAGGGCGGTCGGATTCGTCGCCCGAGTTGGACGTCACCTCACAATCTACCATGCGGCTGTATTTCTTCACTCGGATCACACTGGCGTTGCCAAATATGGCATCATTGTCGCTGTCACCGTTGCTGCCGGCGTCACTGTCATTGCACTCCTCCACCTCCAAGGTCGACGTTGACACGTTCTGGCTATTCCGAGGTGAAGCCGATTCCGAAGAGGCTGTCTTGCCTTTTCCCAATGACATGTGCTGGGAGCCGCAGTCCAAACCGTCTTCCACAATGGGATTCTTCCATACAACAAGAGACGAGTTCCCATCTGAATTGGCAACGTAGTTGAGAGGCTCATGAACAGCTTCTCCCCCGCTTTCCTCCTTCCCCTCCTGCACATTATCATCAGAGCACCTTTCATTTTCATAAACGTCATCGTCATCACCGAAGTAGTTACTGCCCTCTAGTCCCGTCCACGTACAGCCCGGTGCTTGATCATATAGCGCATGCACATCGGCATCTGTGAAGGAACTGCTCTGATCAAAAGCCGAATTTGAGTATGCATTCTCGGCCAGGGCGTCTTGCGTGCCAAAAAGGCGGCTGAAGTCATATGGAGGATTCACCTTTGGTGACGTATCATCAATAACGTCGCCTTCATCTGTAGGCACAATGAGGGGCTTCGAGGTTAGTGGACAAGAAAAATCGCTTGTAAAGTCATCTTTGGCGTTACGATGGCTGTCTTCATCCTTGTAGAGTCCCTTTTGCATGTAAGGCTGGTTCGGATTTGAGCTTGTCTGCATGTCTGGCCATAGGCCTTCATCATTGTTGCATTCTTGTGGGCTCCGTGACACACGAGTGACATACTCAAAGGACCGTGGACTGAGCTCAGTATCTTGATGTGGGATCGAATGAGCTAGCTGCTCAAACGTGACTGGGGGACTGATGGTATGGACGCTAAATGTCCGAGGCCGGTAGGAGACGCCGCGTTTGGAGGGCATGTACCTTTCATCTAATGTATCATAGCCGCTACTACGAACGGATTGATGTGGCGAGGAAAAATTACCTGGTGAGTCGCCAAATATTTGTCTAGATTCATCTTTGGTCATGTTGTTGCTATCCTTCGTCATGCTTGCTTGTTGGGACAGCCGACCAGGAGAAGCACGCCGGGAGCTGGCCGTCCTGACAGAACATGCGGGAAGTGATGCTGGGGATACTTGAACACTTTGTTCACCAACGGATAGTTGCAAGCTTTCTTTTTCAGCTGAAACTGATGATGGCATGAGTCTGCCGAAGGAATCGGTAAGCTCTTGTGTTGAACGCTCCTCAATGGGGTCTATCGGCTGGCTGCATTTGACGCAGCAACCGGATGATGCTGGAGGGTTTGTCCAATCTTTGGCTGATGATTGATTACAATCCTCCACGACGGCAAGTTTGAAGACAGACGAAGAGTCATCAGAGTCCACGATGGACTCAACAGTTGGTGGACGGTACCCGCGTGCCGGCTTGCAGTTATCTCTCAATGTTGACGAGCTGGCTGCCGTCGGAGAGATTGGAGGAGGCGAGACGTATCCAAGGCGTCGAAACGAGCCTTTATCCGCTAGCTTTCTGTGAGCACCCGAGGTTTCTCTCAGGACTTGCACTCTCGACGGGGAAGAAGGAGCCTTTACTCGGTATGTTTGCTCCGTAATGGTGGAAATCGAGCCGGATTCATCACTGTCTTGCACAGATTGACTGATAGGGTCCTAATATTAAGGGTTAGATCATCAACTCGTGAGCAATCAAGAATGATCGAGTACTCACCTTCCAAGTCTTTGCGTCATTTGCGTTTGACTTTCTGGACCGTGCAATAGTAGGCTTCGTCATGGGATAGTCATTAAAGCCATCACCTACTGTTTCCTACTCAGAAGGGATGGGACCTCCCGATCCACGGCACTTTCCACAAAAGTTTAAGAGGGGCCTCTTATCACGGTGAAACGGGTTTGCAATCTGAAAGCTTTCAGACCGCACACGACCACAGCCATAGCATATATGCAAGCGCAGCTTTCTGGAGAGATCTGAGTAGCGGCGAAATACGACTCTTGACGGTGATGGCTGCCGTGACTTCTCACTTGGTCTTTGCCGCTGGATGTCTTGGTGAGACCCGTCACTCAGGTGGCAGCCATGCGAGCGGTCATGTGAGCAACACTGGGAGCGGTTGCGAGAATGGTGGTGGCAATGACTAGAGGCGTGACCGTGTGAACGATGAGGAGATTGGTTACGATAAGGATGTGGTTGCTCCTCTGTGCATTGACGACGGCTTCTTGGAGTCGGGCTCTTGTCCTCTCGCAAAGCTGGACATGAGCTCATCAAGACAGAATTGGCCGTGCTCTGCTGGCTTCCATCTACCGAAGCAGCATGGACTTGCTGGGGCGGAGGATGAGGGACAGAGCCTTGGGACATCGAATATGGCATCGTGTGTCCTTGTGAGCTTGCATGCTGCTGCCAAGCGTGCATAGTAGATGAGTGATGTGGATAGTAAGGGGAATAGCACTGCGCATGATACGGCATTCCCGCGGATGGTGAAGGGTGCACCGATTGGTTCAGATATCCACGGTTTCCATGGCTATTGTGATCGGGGAGGCCCTGGCCTATCGGGTGGTGCTGTAGCTCGGGTGGTGCATGTTGGTAATTGGGATGTAGGTAAAACATCGGGGTCGATAAGCTGGAAAGGGGAGTGGGAGGAGGGTAGCTTGTACCGGGGGTCATGGGTGCGCTTGCCATATTCGTTGGGCATTTGTGCGAGCTAAACGGTATATTTTCATATCCCGAGTTGCTCTGGACGTAGCTCGGAGCGGACGATCTGACTAATACATCGTCATTGAAAGTGGCCGGTGGGGGCGACTTGGAGCTCGACTGATCTCTTCGAGTGCGGATGCCAAACAGGTTCATCATGATGCCCGATGCACGGGAGCTGTGGCCACTAGACTCGCTAGAACGAGAGACTTCAGATGATGACCGTGAGAGCATCGGAGGGACTCTTGATGGACGAGACCCTGAAGACGACGAGTGCTGACTCGAGTGATGGCTCTTGCAATGCCTGTCGGTTCTTCTGCCTTCGCGGACAGGAGATCTAGACGAAGAACTAATGCTGTTAATGCGTGATAAAGGCCCAGAGGAAAAGAGGGGAGGGGGGAGATGGAGCTTACCCATGGCGCCGTGACCTTCCATGACGGGGCATAACTGACAGATGAGTTCGTGTCTTGAGCCAACACAGATAGCGAGGACTGGCTTGTTGATGACGTGACGGATTTGGGGGTGAATCGAGCCGTGTAACGTGATCGAACAGATAAGATATCAGTCACGGTACTATTGCGAAGTTAACAAAGCAAGGCGAAAATGGCGAGAACAGGAGAGGACAAGACGGAAGGGTACGTGAGTGATGATGTCCTGGGAGAAGAAGAAGACGAAGAAAAGGAGGAGGAAGAAAAGGAGGCAAAACGAGCAAAAAAGGGAGAGGAATGAGATGAAATAGATGGAGGGGCTGAAACGAGGTGCCCTATCAAAATTGGAAGGAACGACCCTTGTGCCTTCCCGATCTATCACAGAGGAAGTTACATCAGATCACGGTCGAAGGCATGATGGAGACGATGACCAGTTTATTAGTAATCGCGGATGTATCACAAGTATCACAATCAAAGGCTCGACCGGGTGTGATATTCAAGGTTTCTGTATTGGGAAAATCAAGATGGGGCATAACCTCCCCTTTTGAGTTTTTAAAAAAACATCTTTTATACACAGAGACAGACCCTTTGCCTGCTAGAACACAACTATGTTGGATTTCCTGGCTTCCTTTGGATGAAGAGACAAATGAAATAGGAACCAGAAACAAGTAAGACATAAGAACATGAATAAATCAGAAACAGAAAGAGGGCAGAACTAAAAAAGAAGATAGGAAAAGAGAGATCCGACTATATCTTAGAAGACCGAGCTTGGAAAGACTTGTCCCAGCTCAATCGGTATTTAATCCAGACGGAGAGTGCGGGCGCCCTTACGCTTGATAGACTTCTTCTTCTTGTGGCCCTGCTCGAACTGGGCGACAGCGCCGTGGTCACGGCTGATGTTGTCAAGGTCCTTGACCTTGTAGATGCGGATGATCCAGTTCTCAGACGTGTAGGCCTCCTCTAGCGTGTTCAGAACAGGGGCCTTCTCGGGCAGACGCGAGCCACGGACACGGTCGGTAGCTTGGCCAGGCGGGAACAACGACTGATAGTTGTGGTACGACATCTTGTACATCAAGCTGTTCTTCATGGTCTCGGTGGCCTGGTCATCGACGCGGTATTCGCCACGGTCGGTGAAGAAGTCCCGCTCCTTCACCTCATCGGGCCAAATACCCTCGGCAATACGGACCATCCACAGGAACTTGTTGATATCGTCACCCGAGTAGCCCAGGAGGCCACCAAAGACAACCAAAACATAGTCGACCTCGTGCTGGCGCATGATGGGGTAGCTGACCTCCTCGCGCGAGCTCATGGCCTTGCCGACAGTGGCAATGTGCGTGTTGTTCCAGGTGTTGTTGTCAACCAGCGTCGGGCGGTCAGCCATGCCACCAATCTGGTAGCCGTAGTCCCACCACGACATGATCTTGGCGTCCTCGGCAGTGTTCTGGCGCAGCCACTGGTAGGCCTCGCGGTAGTCGTCAATAATGTGCTGGCTGCCGTCAGGCATGCGGCTGGCAAGAACGACAGAGGGCGAGGAGTAGGCGTTGGACGTAACCCAGGTGCAGTGCGTCACAAACATAACCAGGTAGACGGTGATGCAGCCAGTGGTGATAGTCTTGGACAGGAATGAGTAGATACCGACAACAGGGCGGCTGGTCGATTTGAGACCACCCTTGCCAGAGGTCGACTTCTTGTCGGAAGCCTCCTCGGCAGCAGCAGCATCAGCAGCATTGGGCGTCTTGATGTCGAGGTAGGTGTCAAGCAGCGACGACACAGTCATGGCCGCAGCAACACAGACAACGGGGGTCAGGGTCAGCATGAGACGGACCATGACACCGGCAAAGTAGCTACCAAAGAGCGCGTACACTACAATGAAGACGTGCTCGTCGGCCAGCTCTTGGAAACACAGGTAGACGCCAGCGGGGAACAGCCAGATGAGGAAGTTGAGATCAAAGAAAAATGCAGGCCACGCGGTCGGTTGGTGCTCAGAAACGGACGCAATAATAGGAATATGAATCTTGGCGTAGCCAGTATCCCATAGCGAGTAGAAACGGCCGTTCCAGGGAGCAATGTAGCCAGCCGACGTAGCGACGACAAGGCCGATGACGCCAATGACAAAGAGGGAACCAGCCGAGAGCAGCAGGAAACTCTGGAACTGGCGACCGGGAACAGCGGAACGCACGTAGTCGAGGAAAGCCAGCAGCTGGAGGAAGCCGAAAAGACCAAGTGCAGGCATGTGCTCGCTGGTGCGGACGGGCAGGAAACCGACAAAGGGAATTTGCATGCTGGCAATAGTTCCGAGGGCGTACCACGTGGTGTACGCAACGTAAAGGCGGGTGCTGTAGCGGCCCATGCAGATGAGGACAAGGGCGTGGAGTGGCAGCAGACAGGTGATGAAGGCATAGCCACCCCATGAGGCGACCATGTAGCCGTAGAAGAGGGCGCACAGAGCACCCCAGAGCATGGAACCCAGCTTGAGGGCCTTGATCCACAGGTAAAAGGTAAAGACAAGCAGGAAAATAGCAATGGCCTCGTTATCGTAGCTACCAGCGACGGAACGCGAGATGTAGCCGGGGGTGATGCCCATAAAGGCAGCAGCCAGGAGACCGGCCGAGGGAGAGGTGGTCATTTCGTTGGTGAGCAGGTAGGCCGAGTACGCAGTCAGGCCGGAGAAAGCAGGGGCGAGCATAACACAGACGTTGCGGATGTCGACGGGGATGCTCAGGGTGCGGAGGGCATGCCAGATGGCACCGCTGGTGACCATGAGGCCGGGGTAGAGGGTACCACCAGTGACACGACCAAGGGGGTGCCAGGTGCGGTCATCAAACCAGTCCCAGAAGCTGTAGAAGCCATTGGCGACCAGGTATTTTGTCGCGCGGAAGTTGAACCAGGGATCGACTAGGAGGGGGTTAGTACTTAATTGCATGGTATCGGGGTGGACAGCTCTAAATAGCTAGAGGTTGTCGGCCGAGATGGGATACGTACATTCGTGGATGATACTCTCAAAACCTATACAAGGGAAAATGTGTTAGCAGTTATTAGCAAATAGTAGATCTGACAGTCAATTGACAGCGTATACGGCAATGCATCGTGTCTCAGACACCGTCTTCAACGTCGTCGAGCTCTACTTACGGATGACCGAGAAGAGACGGCTGGCCACGGAGGCAGCTGCAATGAGGAGCAAGATGGTCACGCGCAGCGATGAACGCAAACTCTTTGTCTTTTTGCCATCAGTGATCGGGTTGACCGAAACTGGCGTCGTTGTTGTCGACGCCATTGTGGCGGGTGGTGGTGTTGATGTGTGTGGTGTCGTGATGAGTGGTGGTAATGGGTTTGGTGATGCTTCAGTGGCGGGACATTAGGGACGAATTGTGGAAGGGGAATGGATCAAAAACGGCAAGAGATAATGACACTAGAATAAGAAAGGGAAGGAATGAGAGGAGAGAAAAAGTCGTCGAGAATTGAACTCCAAGGGGAAGGCACAACCAAAGACACAAAGACAGTCAATCGTGGGAAGGAGGTTGTCGTTGATGGAGTGCGCCTGGTAGATCCAGTTCTGCCAAAAAGAAGGAAGAGACGTTACGTGGAGAGGACAGCTGGAGCTTCTCGGTTTCTCAGGTACTGTGCTGGAGAGCATGTACGTAAACGGGACAGGTGGCTTGGCGTTGGAGCGTGAGTTTCCCCCATAATTACACGCGGCTGCTGTTAGGTAGAGCTGTGATTGGTAAAAGGGGGAAGAGCTCTGACCCACCACCACTTTGAGCATTAAGGCAGAATTAGGCGGTGTGCTCATGGATGGCTTACATAATATACGATGACATATGGGTTTATTTGTATCGGACGGCCTCACTCATCACAGGCTGACAAGCCGTAGCCAACAGGCTTCAGTTTGAGCACATGTCCAAATATTAGGCAGGCAATAGGTAGAACTGAGGCCAACCTCGATAAGCCTAGTGATGGCTGCGCAGTCACCCAGCTGAAATGTGTATATAAAGAGGCATCCCCCCCAACCTCGCCGATCTTGTTCTCTTCTCTTCTCCTCAGCTCTCTTTGCCACCAGGCTTAGATCAAGTGTAGTATCTGTTCTTTTCAGTTTAGCATCTGGAAGGGCCGCATTGAGGCTCCTTTTGTTTTTCATATTTTTGGCAACTGGGCCGGGGGGTTCGAGGCTTGTCCCGCGACCTCCTGTCTTCTGTGTCCCTCGTATTTCACTGCTTCCAGGCGACGCGAGCCGTATTTCTTTCCTTTTCTTCTCTCTTCTTCTTCTTTTCATTACAGTCCTAAGCTAGCTTTGGGATGTGAGGAAATTTGTAAACCACAGCAGCAGATCTACGCTGTAATATCCTGCAAAAGGGTATTGCTGACTGCCTGCAAGGTATCGATAGGTGGGAAGAAAACAGAAAGTAATAGATGGCAAGAAGACAAAAAAGCAAGGTGGCAAGACATGATACGAGATACTGAAAGAATCGCCATGTTGAGAATTAAATAGAAGAAATAAAAAGCAACCGCTCACCATTTTACCACACGCTTCTACATGGCTGCACCATCCATGCCGTCGGCCTCGAGCTTGTTGACAAGCTTTTTGACATTGGTCCACTCCTCGCTGCGTAGGTTCTCCTTGCCACCCAGGTCTGGACCGACCTCGAATACGGTCACCGTGCCGGCGATTCCGCCCGTAGCCAGCCGCTTGCCCTCGCTCTTGTCCCATGCCACCTTGTTTAGACTGTTGGCCAGCATCGACCGACCATCCTTGCGGTGAGACGGGCTGATGCGCGCCACGGGCTCTTCAGTCTCGACTGTAATGTCCCACAGCTCCAGCCAGCCGGCACCGTCGACCAGACTGAACACACCCGGCTTCACTGGCGACCAGGCTGCATCGTACACAACATCCTCCCGCACCAGGTCTAGCAGCGGCCGGGCCTCGCCTGCTGACGAGCCCGTGCCCGTTCCGGAAACACCATTGGTGCCACCAGTGCCAGTGCTGGCGCCGCCAACGATAGTGCTCGTCGCAGCGGGAGCTCTAACCTTCCACAGCTTAACAGACCAGTCCAGACTCGACGATAGAACCAGGTCGCCCAGATCCACAGGGCCGCGTGCCGGGTGAAAGTCCACCGAGAGCACGGGTGCCGCATGGCCCTTGTAGCGCACGCGTGCATCAACACCTGCTTTGGCACCAGCACGGTCGTAGCGGTGGCACGGGTAAATAGTGCCTTCTTCGGAACCAACGAGAAAAAAGGTTGGGTCCGTGTGGGGGAACGCGAGACACGTGGGTGCGAGGTCGTCTACCTTGCATGGCGGAGGCACGGTGAGCGACAAGAATTCCTGGGGCTGTGCCAACATATTCTCGGCCCAGCCGCAGACAACACCGTCCGTGCTGCAGCTGATAATGTTGTTGGCATTCTGCGTGCCGACAATATCGAGCGCATACACCGGGTGCGTGTGGCCAGAGCCAGTCAGGGGCGTCTTTTGCACGGGCGCTGACCGCGCACGCGTGTCCCATACAAGCACTTGGCCGCTGTAGGTGCCACCAAAGATGAGATTCGGGTTGAAGGGCGAGAAGCGTGCGGTTAGAATGTCCGACTGTGCGTGGAAGACAAACTCGGGCCGGTCGTGCAGGTTCAAGCTCCAGACCTGCACTACACCATCGGGCTCGTGCGGTGCCGTCGGGTTCTTGGTGTAGGACGCTAGCAGTAGGTCGGGGAATTTGGGCGAAAAGTCAATCGACGTGATCATGCGCTTGCGTGACCACTTTTCGTCGTAAAACTGGCGAATCTCCTTGACTTTACGGCGACCGCGACCGCCTACGTTGCCCTGCTCATCCTCATCTTCATTGTCGTATGCTTGTAGCGTGTAGTCTGTCAAGATATCGTACTCGAGATCGAGCGCCTTTTCAATGACCTTGGTCGACTTCTCCAAGAAATCAACAAACTCGGTCGACGACGTGACGGCCTTGAGCTCTTCGCTAGTAAGCACGCGTGCGGGGTAGTTTGCTTTTGATAGATCCGCGCCCGTCACTGGCAGGCCGTCTGGACCCAGCTCACCACCAGCCAGCTGCTCCCTTGCCGCCTGCAGCTCCTCCTCCACCTCTATCCGGATGTTCTTGCGCAGCTCTTCCTCGCGCTCGCGTTCTCGGCGGCTGAGCTTCTTGCCCGGGGTTGCTGGTGTTGGCTCTTCATCCGAGTCGTAGGCGGCGCGGTTCTGGTTGGGCGGCAGTGGCAGCAGGTCATCGGTTGTTTGGACGCCCTTGCTGTATGAGAAGATCTCCTTTACAGGCGACGGAGGGCATTCGTAGACGGTTGTAAGAGAAGCGGTCGACAATACTTGTGGCTGAGAAGGGGCGCTGATGGAGGCTATCTGGGCGGCGGCTGCATACTCCGAGGTCTCGTTACTCAGCTCACCGGCACTAAGAACACTATTTGGCCGGCTTCCTCGGTGAGCTGGCGAGGCGGCACCTGCGGTCGTTGTCGAGCCCGGCCGGCTCTCACCCACAAGGCTGTTGATCAGGGACTCGATTTCACGGCGGTCAGCACGTCCTGGTATTGGCGAGATGAGTTGCTAGGAGGTCAGTATAGTGTATAGGCAGTGGGGCGTGGAAAATAACTTGGATGTACATCTGGACCTATGCTCTGCCTTGATGCCGAAGCTTGTGTGCGCAGTTCTCTCTGCCGCTTTAGCTCGGCCAGCTTGGCCTTCTTTGCCAGGATCTCGTCACGTCGTTGCTGCATGACTGGTTGTGTTTGTTGCGAATGCCGTATATAATATGATTTATTTGTTGCTAGTGCACACACGTCGCCAAATAGTGCACACAAGTCACCAAGCAGCCAAAATCTAGATCCTCGGATTTTTTTTTTGGTTTTTGGCTGTTTGAGCTAGATGTGTCTCGAGATATCGTTCAGGGGTCGATGAAGCTCGTTTGCACCGTAGAGCTCAGGGGTTTCGGTATAGGCGCAATATAGCCGTGGTTCGGGACGATGACGGTAGATATAACTGCTGCAGAGCAAGACCCGTAGTCTTGAAGCGTAAAGAGGGTTGTCGTGAGTTCTATTTCGATGCCGGCAGTCGTGGTTGTATCGGCTTCCCCTGGACGTCCAATCTTATGCACGTCGTTCGCGGTAGTGCTACCACTGGCTGTATTAGCAGCAGACTGGTGCCTGTGATCGAGCTAAGCTTCTAAGATATAGGGACTTAGAAATAGGACAGGAGGATAGAAGACAAAGTGGGGCATTATCTGATGACTAGCGCGTTTGCACGTGATCGACTTCCATCAAGTCATGGCTGCCATTAGGGAGCAATAACCCATGCGGCCGAGCTGCGAGAATTCCCGACCTAGGCGACATCAGGGCGGCTGTGGCTACTGAGCGCTGCTAAGTCAGCAAGATTCTTAGCTAATGAGTGAAATTCCAACGCGATCCGCGACCACCACAGCGGCTCCTTAGCGGACGATAGCGCACTTTCCTGCTGGAGGCTAAAGGGAACAGCAAGAGAAACAGCCGGACTACAGAAAAATCAGGAAGGAACGAGCGAGCGAAAAAAAGACAGAAAATCCGCAATTGACCATACAAAGCCAATGCCCAAAAGCATCACCCTCCACTACAGTTCACGCCTCCATTTCACACCTCCATCTTCCACGACCGCGACATCACTGCCGGCATCAATTCCATTCCTTTTTTTCCGGATTTTCTTTTCTCGTCTGTTTCACAGCCGCAACCATGTCTGCTAGCCCGATCACCAACGTTAGTCCAAGCCGTCCACTGCGTGCCTTTAACCGCGAGAACGAGGAGAAGCCGGCGAGGATCGAGCACGACGACACAAGCTCCGGATGACGGGGGAAACGCACTCAGCTCTCCCGCAGTCCATCGCCTGTTTGTCGGAGTGCTTTAGCTCCTGTCGCAAATGTCTTTTGGCTGAACTGGAAGCTTACATTACTTTCCCCTTCTAGGTCCTTCGGTACTCGGCTCTTGGCCTCGGTGTCTTTTACGGCTTCACCCACCAGCGCAGCATCACCAACACCGAGAAGGCTGCTGCCCAAAAGCGCGAGTATGAGCACAAGGAGAGTCTGATTGCCAAGGCAAAGGCAGAATACAGCAAGCTCAAGAGCCCGGCAGCAGCATCCGGCGGCCGTAAGTCTGAGTGTTGAAGTGTTGGAGCATGGGGACCTCGGAGCATGGGGGTACCGGCGCAGTCATTTGTTTGTATGGACAGATTGCTAACCTTTTCCAATAACAGTGAACCAGGACATCACCGACCCCAACTTCGACTTTGAGGCTTTTGTTGAGGCCCTAGCCAAGCCATAGATGGCGAGCCTTTCGGGCGAACGGCAATGGCGAGCGAATGAGCGATGATCGATGAGCGATGGCGATGAACGACTACACCGACGACGACCTCAGTGACGGCACCAGTGGCGACATCAGCAGCGGCACTGGAACGACGCCTGATCTCGCACAGGGCATAGCCTTACGGTGCGCAGCATAATACGAGGAGAAAAAGATCCAAGGGGAGGATGATGGTGAGGGGAGGATGGTAGACAACGGACCCGGCAATGACCGGATCGCGTGTTCACTAATACATTGTGTATCTTTTTATCTTTTTTATCTTTTTTATCTCTTTATTTTCTGTTATCTTCATCTTCTACTTTGTTTCTGTTTATAAAGGTTTCGCGCAAACTTTTTTGCATCTGTTATCCTTCTTTTCGTGTTTTTCCTTTGTCATTCTGTTTGGCGAAGCGAAAAGAGGACAACGACAAAACAAAAGCTGCATCTCGGCAGGTTTAGATCTTGGGCGGTGGGCTATTCGACACGGCACCCTTCGGTTACGGCATTACATCAACAAACGACATGGGACAGCAGACGAGCTCGAAGCACACGAGCAGATAGGAACGAGAATTCCGCGAAAACGCCCTATCTATCCAGCACACTCTCTTCTGCCTCTTGACCTCGACACGCTGGTGTACCACTTCGGCACCGTACCGCAACGGCATAGACATCCCTCCCTGATCTTTTCCTAGCCTTGGCCTGCACTGCATATGTGTACAATATCAAATCTAGACGGACGGTTGGCATTAGCACTTGAACACAGTGACCAAACACTGCGCTGTAGCTGTATGAGCGTAGACGGTAGGGCTGTAAGGCTCTCATACGATGCGGTCCCGGTCCGTTGCCGTGGGATGATGCGTGATTAGCTGTGAAGCTGGCCAATGAGAGGGCCTGTCCAATCTAGGGCCAGTCTTTGTCAGCTGTGCCTTCCCTATGAGCCTATGCAGCTTCTGTTGCGATTTCTCCTGCTTTGACGTACATATATTTATAAATCCCAATTCCTTCGCATTGTCTATGTATTTGTTGTTTGCGCTAGTAGTATATAATCTACTCTTGTAGGCACGACAGCAGACTATTGGCGTGGTGAGTAGGTTCGGCACATGCCTGATGAAAGTTTATTATGGCATCTTTATTTTGTGAGTGTGATTACGTAGGCAAGGGTTGATAGTTATTGCGATTTCCTTTTGTTGGCTGTGCAATATCGCACCGTCGTCTTCTTAATCCCGTGTGAGATGTGAATAAGGAATGAACGACTGGGATAGAGTGCAGTTGACTCTGGACTGCCATGTGCTTTCCAGGAACAGAAACATGAATAGATAAACAGATAAACAGATGAACAGATAAATCAAACGGGCTTGACTCGCGCCTCCCCTTCCCATCGAAGCGAAGATCGCGCCTTCTGCTTGTGTCAAAAGGGCCGAACAAAGAAGGAGCACAAACTAGAAATTTTAATTGGGAAAAGCTAAAACTTAACAAATTACGTCTTAAAAATGATCTTGAAAAATCCTTAATGGCAAGTTCACCCGGCAAAACCGCCCTAGAACCCAGAGAAGGATCGCAGAATGTCCGCCAAACCCCTGATTGATACAGCGATAAGCCTTATCAAACTGCCTATTTTTCTTCTTCTAGCTTTTTTCGCCGCTTCCACGCCCATCGCCAGTCGCCACTTCCTGTATAGGACGTGCCTGCCGTCTAAGACCTCTAGCCAGTGAAATCGCAAAGGATGGGGCAAGAGCGACCCTAGGTGTTAATATCTCTTGCCTAATTAATTTTCCTTGCATGGACTCACCTCTCTCTCACATACTGCGTCTCCTGGGAATCTCGCATTTCTCTTCTTTGTTGTTTCTCACTCTCTGCCTCGTTTTCTTTCTTGCTCTCGATAGCGTCGACTACCCCAACACCTGTTAACAATCTCGCTTCCTCCATCACCGTTGGACACTATCCACGCCTTATCGCTAGACCCCTCCTCCACTTTAATGACCGGGCTCCGACTTCGCGCAACACCGACAGAGCTGACAGCACCAGAAGTCCTACGACACTGACGCATCCTTGTCTTTGTCTTTTCTTTACAGCCCCTCCCTTCTTCTTTTCCACTCTGCTCACTTACATCTCTATTATTCAGATTCAGAATCTGGTCTCACTTACGCACTCGTCGACACCCACTACACCACCCTCAGCCTCGTCTCCGTCTAGGCCTTATCGCCAGCAATATCGTCTGCTGCTGGAATGAGGCGCCCAACCTTGCGCTTCTCAGTGTCGCCCTCGCCGCGACTGCAACCCTATCGCCCAGTCTCCTTTGCAAGCTCGCTTCGGAAGAGGCCCGCCGCCGCGCCAGGGCTATGCCCTCAATGCGGTGGTAGCAGCAGTTACCGAAGCCTCACGACCTTTTGCCGCCGTAGATCTTTCTCCTATTCCTCCTCTTCTACGTTTGGACGTCCTCGCAATCCCCGGACTCCCCCATCGCTATCAGCAACTACGCCCAAGTCTACATTCTCTACATCCGCTGCTGCTTCCTCCATCTCTTCTCTCGACAACGTCCCCCCAGTTCGACGCTGTGACTCGCATACAAACAACAATGCGACGCCCCTGCCACAGCTTCCTTTCCATTTCGAGACAGGCGTCGGCCTTTTCGCCAAGCGCACACCACGACCATTCCCACCTCCGTTTTACTCACCAGCATCTGGCTCTTTTTCAGACCCGCTCAGCACACATGACCTCAGCCGTGATCGCAGGGAAATTATCCGGGGGGATAGAATTGGGGGGTGCACAAACGGCGATGACGCAGTATATGCCAGCGAGTACTTTGTCGCAGCAAATGACGGAGTAGGTGCTTGGTCGACGCGCGACCGGGGCCATGCAGGACTCTGGTCTCGGCTAATCGTGCACTTCTGGGCCGATGCAGTCCATGAAAGCATCATAGAAGGCACCATCGTCAACCCCGAGCCCGTCAAGTATTTACAACAAGCATACGACCGGACGATAGAGGCTACACTCTCACCCAACGACTGGCAGGGCACGACAACAGCAGCTGGCGCATTTCTATCGTACCGGCCCACCGAAGCTCCACACGCAAATTCAAGCGACGAGAACGAGCCCGTACTATACGTTACAAACCTGGGCGACTCGCAAGTGATGGTCTTGCGCCCCGCAGAGGGCCGCATATTGTTCAAAACCAAGGAGCAGTGGCACTGGTTCGACTGTCCGCGGCAGCTTGGAACCAACAGCCCGGATACACCGCGCGATAATGCAGTGGTGGATATCGTGCCCATTCGTGTCGGCGATGTGGTTCTTGCCATGTCAGACGGAGTCATTGACAACCTGTGGACGCACGAGATTGTGGACACTGTCAGCAAAAGTGTGGCTGCCTGGCAAGCCAAGGACAAGACCCCAGCAGACCTCTATCGGGGCATGATGACGGCTGTGGCCGAAGAGCTAGTTGAGGCAGCACGAGTCATTGCCGTGGACCCGTTTGCGGAGAGTCCTTTCATGGAGCATGCTATTGACGAAGGTCTGGCAAGCGGAGGAGGCGAGTAGCAATTGTCTCATTATACAATAGCTATATTTAATTGGTGCGTACTAACAATCCTTAATAGGCAAGCTTGATGATATCAGCGTTGTTGCCGCTGTCTGCCGCCGCAGTAAGCCGCCTCGATAAGCCAAAGGATGCTTGAAAGTCCTATACCATTCTGTAGCTAGCATTTCGTGTGGTTTATGAGTCACCTTCGATTTTGACATTTCTTGGTTTTTTTCCGTGCCATTTGTTGTCACTGAGAGACACTATTGTGCGCTATCATATTTGCTCGGGCTGTTCAGTATTATACCCTCGGCTCGCGATTATATCCTTGCTCTTTTGGTTTTGATTTTCTTTTTGTATATGAATCGTTTGGGTTAGACAGGACATCAACATTAGGTCACGGCGTTTTGGTTGGCATTGCATGGGGTGTTGGTTCATCAATCTTTTTATGCTGCTCTTAACACCGTTTTGTACTCTATATTCTGGTCTACTTTTTGGACACATCTTTCATCATCAACTGCACCATGATGCGGAGATCTTGGTAGCTCTCAAGCAGAGGCCAGAAGATGCAGGTAGCGGCACTGAAGAATACCCAGATCAAACTGACGGCAATCCATCCTGTGAGTGCAGCTTCGGTAAAAATGTAGCCAGTGCCGTAGAATGTGAATGGAAACAGCACCATGGCAATGACAAAGAAGACGGAGCATGTGATGATAGCGACTCGACGGACCTTGTTATACAGCTCCAGATCCATGGGCTCGATGTGGTTGGCCGTGAGGAAAGCCACAACATCATTGTCGCTGGAGGCTGCTGCGGGTGTGGTCTCGGCCGGAGTACCCAGTGTAGCATCGGCATCAACACCACTGTCTGGTTTTTCAGCCAAGGGCATATTGGCAGTGGCACGCGCTTCGGTGTCGGCAGCAGAAGAATTGACAGCCCGGCCCTGAAGAGATGCAACACCGCAAATCTTTTCCACGCGTGCATTATGGACCGGGTCGTCCGAAGTGTACTTGTAAGGGAATAAGAACGAGAAGAGGACGCAAACAAGGGCGCCAACACCGCATGTTGTGGAGCTGCCAGCAAGACTGTTGATAAGCTCTCCCGTCGTTGCAACGGAGATGACACCGGACCGCATGTGTGTTGTGACAAGCCAAGTCATAATACCGAGTGACATGGCGATCAGGGGCGCGCCAATGGAAGCCGGCGTCGAGATGCGCGAGGGCCACAGAAGAATAAGGCCCAAAGGGATACCGCCGCCGCCAACCATGCAGCCACCCTGTGTCAGGATCCAGGTGATGTCGACGCCGCTGTAGCTGAGGCCACAACAGAAGCCGGCGAGGATAAGTGCGAACCCGATAATGCCATAGTGTGACTGAGATACGAGCTGGGCCGAGGTGGCGTTCTTGTTGATATAGAGCTTATAGATGTCAAATGTCCAGAGCGACGAGACGGCAATGAGCTCGGCGGATGTTGCGGATGTGATAGCCATAAACAGCAGCAGCAGCATGAGGGCGGCGCCGTTTTTCCCCATTAGTGTAATGGCAGTGGCCGGAGCAGAGAAGCCGGCGCCAACCTGAGTGGGGTTGAGGGCGTTTGGGTAGGTCGGAAACGAGGGCGAGCTTGTGAGGGCTACACAACCGAGGCCCATGGCCGTGGCAAAGCCGTACGGGATACCATACCACGCGAGCTGTGGGTTAGCACTCTGCATCTAAACAGGAAATATCAAAATAAGACTCACTCCACCGAGGAGGTATGCTTTGACACTGGTCTCTGGCTTTGAGGCGATAGCACGCTGCCAGTAGGCCTGGTCGAGCCAGACGTTGGAAAAGCTACCGAGGAAAATAAGGGCGGCGAAGATGAGGCCGTCGTGAGACTGAAAAGTGAGCCACGAGCCGTCCTTGTTGCCGATGAGGGGGGTGTTCTTTGCGGCTTCTGTGAGCAGTTCATAGAAGCGACTAGGACTGCCGACGTAGTCGTCGGTGGTGTACAGTGTAAAGGCAAAGATAAAGATGGCCACAAAGAGGATGGCCGTATGGATATAGTCTGCAACAAAGGTGCTGCGCAGACCGCCCTGCATGACATAGGCGGCTACTGCCAGTGGGATGATGAAACACGCGCCATAGACGTTGACGCCCGAGATACCGGCAATGGCCTGGGCACCGCCGAGAACCAGGGTGGCACCGACGACTTTTTGATTAGCATTTTGCAAACTAAGGAGCACCCAAGAAATCAATTTGAATCAATGGGCAAGTTGGACGTACACATGTTGGTGGCCCAGCCAAAGACGAGGTAGATGATGTGGGCAACAGGGCCATGGCGCACCAGGACGATTTCGGGAAACGTGTGGGCTCCGGGCAGGTCGCGCTTGACCATGAGAGACAGCAGCGAGAATACGAGCACCTGCGATGCACCGAGAGCCGCATACCACATGGCACCGGAGATGCCGTACGAATAGGCAAACGTCGAGCTCGTCAGCAAAGTCGCCGACCAGGTCCAGGAGCTCACAATTCCGGCAACAATGAGGCCTGGCTTGACACTGCGCGAGGCCGTGTTGAACTCTTCCGACTGCTTTGACGAGTATTGCGAATACTTGTTTTGAAAGGCCGTGGTGGCAATCATGACGAGCGTGAAGACGGCACCGATGCCGACCAGGATGCCGTAGCCGATGCCCGGGCTGAGCACCTGCAGATCATTACCGGCAGACATCTTTCCTGTTTGGGAGTGTAAATGATGTATTATATAAGCGGGAGTTGAACGCGAGAATATCGACACCTTAACGATACTTTATCATGTACAACTACGTGCATGATGCCGCTTTATATTTACAAAATCTCTACAGGATTTCAGTCCACTGAGCTATCATCATCATCAGGAATCCTACAAGATAAGATTCCTGCTTAAGCCGTCACTCATCTACCAAGATAACAGGAGCAGAAGATGAAGCTAGGAGGAAGCATTCACAAAGAATGGATAGCAAGCAACGCTGTTATCTTTGCTCTGCTTAGCATGGCCTTGAAATGGAGGCCGAGAAAGATATGACATTCGTAAATGGGATTGTCTCTATTCTATCTGAGATTGTCAAGTGCTGATCCTTTGGTCGATGGGGTACCAAGGAGAGGCTGCATCCCACGAAGTCGGACCCTCGCCAGCAGATAGCCCACTCTGAAATAAACCCACCTCCATCTGATATTAAGCCTAACTATATTGCACAGGATTCTTGGCTGTAAGCCATCACTTTGCAACTCGAATCCTTCCGTGTCGACTCGAGGTGTGCCTATCTCAAGGAGCGAGGGAGAAGCTCTAATCGTCTTGGAATCCTCAGATATACCCAATATCATACTGAAATGTATAACGCAGATTATCTACACCTGTAAACAGTACTACGCCGGGATTAATCAGGGATCCGGGAGTTGCTATTGCGTCTGCGCATATCCGGCCCGGGCACGGCACTTGCCCTCCCAGCTTGGTGTCATTGATGGCCCCACTTTTGATAGTTGCCCGCCGCGTGGTCGTAGCCGCTGGTCTACAAATATGAGCGCAGTTGTGGAAGGCGCACCTGGCAGTACTGAGCTGATGTTTACTACCTGATTCGGTTAGCGTCCCGTCTCTTACACGTTGCCGCAGTTGAGTACGGGGGCAAGCCATTCTATGTCGTAGCCGATCTTTTGCTATCTGCTGCATCTTGAAGATTACATCACATTTTCTTATCAAAACCTCTACGATACTTTGTAAATATCAAGAAAGACCTCCAGTGGCGGCTAATCCTTAATCTATTTTGAATAGTTGATAGCAATTCTCGCATCCTTTGAGATAGCACCTGCTTGGACATCGACTCAACCGGCACGTCTGCGCAGTGACTACAAACACATCAAATCACTTATATATCATGTGTTGTGCATGTTAGATAAACTTCCGGGATAAGGCTAGCTAATGAGATATAACATCCCATTGGTATTACAAGAGTCTAACTTAATCGACATGGACTCAGTTGTACCGGCCTGGAAGGAGAAGGCTCAGGCCAAACGACAGGCTGTCCTCGACCTGATCCCGCCCGAGTGGCGTTTGGCCCAGCCTATTCCTGCTACAAAGGACCAGAAGGATGTCACGGGCGCGTATGTGCAACAGTTTCTATCAGCGCGTGAGATTGAGATCACAGAGACCGATGCCTTGGGAATCGTGGATAAGACTACTACAGGGACCTGGACGGCCGTCGACGTCGTCACTGCTTTTTGCCACCGAGCCGCTCTCGCCCATCAGCTGGTGAGTCTCACATTAAGCATATGGCTTTGATCGGATATTAACTAGCAGACAAACTGCCTTCATGAGATCCTCTTTGACCAGGCTATCGCCGTCGCCAAGGATCTCGACGAGCAATTTGCTACCACCGGGAAACCAGCCGGGCCGCTGCACGGTCTGCCCGTCAGCTTCAAGGACCAGTTCCATATCCGAAACATTGAGACAACCATGGGATATATTGGCTGGATCGGCACATTTGAAGGCCGCACCGGCACAGGCAAAGAGCGCGTTGTGGAGAGCGAGCTGGTGCGTGAAATCCGCGAGCTCGGCGGTGTGCCCTTTTGCAAAACCAGCCTGCCGCATACCGTCATGAGCATGGAGACGTGGAACAACATCATCGGTTTTACATTCAACCCAAGCAATCGTCTGATGACGGCCGGTGGCAGCTCGGGAGGCGAAGGTGCACTGGTCGGCATGAAGGGCAGCCCTATTGGTTTCGGCACGGACATTGGCGGTAGCATCCGCATCCCGTCGGCCTTTACCGGCATTTACGGCATCCGTCCCTCCTTTGGCCGTCTTCCGTACACGGGCGCAGCCAACAGCATGCCTGGGCAAAACAGTATCCCATCCGTGTGTGGTCCTATGGCGAGCAGTGCACCCGCGCTCAAGTTGATGCTCAAGTCCGTGCTAGCTACTGAGCCATGGCTGCGCGACCCTGCCGTCGTCGAGCTGCCGTGGCGTGACCAGCTCGCTGCTTCGCCTTCTCAAACTCCGCTTAGCTTTGGCATCTGGGAAACCGACAGTACAGTTGGTCCAACACCACCCGTCAAGCGTGCGCTAGCAGTGACAAAGGCTCTCATTGAGAAGCTGGGCCACGAGGTCATTGAATGGAAGCCCCCATCCCACCAGCGTGCCAGTGAGCTTGCCTGGGCAGCGTTCACGGCCGACGGAGGCGAGGATATCCACCACCATATTGGTCTATCGGGCGAGCCTCTGCTGAAGCGAGTTTCTGAGCAGTATGGCACGCAGCCGTTCAAGGTGACGCCGGCCGACAAGCTGTTTGAGATGAACCTGGAACTGTTTGCATACCGCAAGGAGTACATGGACTACTGGAATAGCACGGCATCATTGACCAATACTGGCCGGCCGGTAGATGCAATCCTGGCGCCGGTATGCCCCTTTGCTGCAATGGAGGTCGGAAAGTCGGCATACGTTGGTGAGTCGTTGATTTGAAATTGACGATGATGAGGTATCGTGACTAACAAGTAGAATACACCCCATGGGTTAACACACTCGACTACTCGGCCGTCGTGTTCCCCGTTACCAAGGTCGATCCAGCCGTCGATAAGGTGGAAGAGAACTACGTGCCATTCACGGACCTGGACAAGGCGATCCACGATGAATGTAAGTCTCCCACCTCCACTCCGATTAGGTCCAGCTGCTGACTTGTAGACGACCCCGACGCACAAGAGGGAACACCCGTCGGACTGCAGCTTGTTGGTCGGAGATTCCAAGAGGAAAAGGTCCTGGCTATTGTTGAGATGCTCTCTGATACACTCGCGAAATAGATATTTGTGATAACTAAATACAATCGTTTCGCGTGGTGTTTCATAGCTGTAGCAAACGCATAACTTCATAATATAACTACTCCTAAATCAAAAGAAGTCGTGTTCCCAGGTCGTTCATGGCAGCCACCCAGCTGACAGTCTCTTCGGTCTTGGAGGGTTGCGCGGCACGCAACTCCCAACACCGCTCAATGATGTTGAGCGTCCACTTTGTCAATACTAAAGGATGCTGTCCTGTCCGCAATGGCGGCAGCAGTGCCCGGAAGCGCGGGTACTCTGACTCGAGAGCGAGACACCCAGCCACACACATTGGCCACGAATTGACGTTGACGTCGCAGTGCTCGCGCATGTACTCTAGTGCCTCTAGCGTCTGCAGAACACCGCGCCGGATCTCAGGCAGGTTCGGGTAGAAGCCGGACACGACAATGTGTAGAAACAAAAGAGCCGAGTTGAGGTGCGTCGACGTCACCATGTAGATCTTCTCTTCGCGCGTAGGCTGGGGTAGGTTGGGGGGCGTCTGCCGCCGTGGGACCCAGACGTTTGGCTCTAAAGACCCGGACACACTAAAGGGGCCGGGAGGCAAGCTTCCCGGCTTGCGCTGTGCCAGGTCGGCCAGTCCCCGGAGAATCCTGTCTTCAATTGCATCGGCGCGGTGTGCCAACTCTTTCAGACTCAGTGTCCCGTTGGCCCGCTCACGTTGCTTCCACGCCTTGAGTACGGCAATGTCGAGCATCGTCACCATAACCCAGTCCTCAATACCAAATATATCTATGATCTTGGTCTGTTGTCGGTGAAAGATGGCCCTTGTTCGCTCGACAGATTCGGTCGACTGTGGTGTCAGGTCGAGGCTGATGGCTGAAATGACAAAGAAGGCTGTGTACTGCGTCAAGAAAAAGTCAAAGGCAGATCGCTCACACTCTGATAAGCACTGGACCGAAAAGAAGTTTTCAATAGTCTTCGGTGCAGCATTGAGACAAGATGGGGGTGCAGATAGAATTGACAAGATTGGCGAGCCAGCTGATGATGATCCGGTTGTCATGGTCGTGTCAAGAGAAGACAACAGTGCAGCTGCCGCGTCCATGTGGGCGACCCAATCAGGCACTGTCTTTCTTGGGATCCAAAGCTACCTTATTAGTATATATATATGTATATATGAATCGGAAGACTAAAGAATAGTAGTAATAAAATATTAACCCACCTCAAAAAAGATCAGATGCATGATACAGGCGAGCGCCTCGACGGCGGCCGACATGCGACTGACCCCGGTCTGCTGTGAGAGATGCTCCAAATGAGCGCGCAGGTCGCGCACAATCTGTATATGCTTCATCTCGAGATCATGATATGGCTCGGGTGCATCACTAAGAGGCCCCAGCACAAATTGGGCTTGGTCGCAGGCACTGATGCAGACGGCAGCAGCACACAGTGGTCTTGTTCTCAGGAACAGCGACAGCAGCCAGCCGCGCCCCTTATCGCCGGCCGAGTAGATAAAGAACGGGCATAACCGGTGGAAGACGTGGTCAAAGTAGTACATGAGCAAAGAGAGCTCCGTCTCGCTGTGGGAAAATTTGTCGGCTGAGGCTGATTGTTCTAGTTGTTCTGGCTGTGCTGGCTGCTGGTGCTGTAGCTGTGGTGGTGGTCTGTAGTCAGAAGACGATGCAGCGTCTGGATAGTGTTGGGGCGAATAAGATGAGTAAGACGCACAAGGCGGAGGAAGTAGATACGGCGTCTGTGGATGAGTTGCTTGGCCGCCACACCGTGTATCATGAGACTCACGCGCATCCGCAATAGTTCCGACTAGTCGACCAGCTAGATGATGTTGTCGATCGAGGCCGCCATGCCGGCTGTCACGGCTGCTTGTATCTGTATCATCTTCCCTCGTAGCCCTCGCAGCCCTCGGCTTCATGGCACGCGATCGCCGCCGTTGGCTGTAGCTTTCCTTGGCGCGCTGCTTCATGATGTCAAGCATGCTCCGCTCCACCTCGCCGCCGTCCATCCAGCTAGGCTTCTCCTCGTATCCAAAACACTCGATATGGCGCATGAGACAGGCCGCGCACGAGGGCCGCGCATCGTCACATTTCTTCTTGCGCGCTCGGCACGTCCAGCATCCTGTTGTTTTGCGAGGCATGGTAGAGGTCTCTCAGAGATGAAACAAACTGTGACGGTTCAAAGCTGACATGGTGAGGAACAGTAGATAGCAGCCTCGACTCGGGTCTAGACCTTCTTCATATACACATTGTGTGCAGGATAAGATACAGTTTACGGGCAACTTGGCTGCCTCATGCAGGCTCTTTGGACGTTGATAAGGCAAACCGCCTACTGGATAGGGCGCTCATTCGCTGTCACGGGGCTATCTCAGCAGTAAGATAACAAATGCAGCGCCAGTAGGAATGGATGTGGCTGTGGCTGTGCCATTGTTGCATACAAGTTTAGGTCGCGATACTCATCAGAGGCATTCTGAGCTTCAAAGTCAAGGAAAGTCCAAGTCAGAATGCTGATATAATCAGTCTTGTAAATATGCAAATGACCAGGAGCGTCTGTCGCACCTTCGTCGACAAACAGATCCTCCCAGCATCGCAGTGTTATGTAAGATAAATCTAGTGCAGATGCACTGTATTACATTCCCCACAAGGCCAGCTAGACTAGCGGCAGAGCGACAGGACGAAGTACGTCGTAGTAGTGCCAATCCACAGCCCATGCTATAAAAGTGGACCGTATGTGCAGCGCCGATAAGAAAAAATCTTATCGCAAAAAAAAGTTGGCGAGAGTCGACAAAGGCGATCCATTTGGGCGCGTTTTCTCTTGTCTATTATCATCCAGCCCACCAACAGTCTTCAAACCAGAACCGACACAATGAGAGCGAAACGGTCAAAGCAGTACAAGAAGCTGATCCAGCAGTACCAGCTACACCATGGCTTCCGCGAGCCATATCAGGTCCTGGGTAAGTTGGCGACGAGGAGGAGCAAGAAGAGGACTCGGCGAGGCCGAAGACGGCGATGATGTGGAACGCGGACACGATGAGGCAGGAAGAAGCAAGACGGGCCGATGCTAACCTTTTAGTCGACGGCGAGCTCGTCCGTGACGCCCAGCGCTTCACAATGGATCTCCAGGCCGGTCTGGAACGGACCCTTCACGGCAAGGTCAAGATTATGTACGTGCCCGACCAACTATACTTTCTACACTATCGATCACCAAGCACGATCTAACAATCCAGGATCACACAATGCTGTATTCGCCATCTTTACGAAAGTCCCAAAGAGCCCGGCCTCAACCAGGCCATCGACCTAGCCAAGACCTTTGAGCGCCGTCGCTGCGGCCACAGACCCGAAGACTTTGACAAGGCCCTGACGGCACTCGACTGCCTCAAACACGTTGTGGATGAGAAGGGCCGCGGCGAGAACAAGCACCGCTACGTTGTGGCAACACAGGACCAAAATGTGCGCCGCTTCATGCGCGGCGTCTCGGGTGTCCCCTTGATCTACATTGTACGTTGGAGGGCGACTTATATAGCCAAGTGAACACCAGAAAAAGACAGCTAACAGTATAGAACCGGAGTGTTATGATCATGGAGCCCATGTCGGAGATGACGGCCAAGGTCGGTGCCAGCGCCGAGCGTGCCAAGTTCCGGAGCGAGCTGCGCAACAAGTCGGGCGAGAAGCCAGGCGAGAAGCGAAAGCGCAGCGACGACGATGACGGCAGCGACGATGCAAGCGACGATGCAAGCGACGAGAGTGGCGACGACGCAGCAGCAGCTACAGCTACCGGCAACGACAAGACCCCCACCGAAAAGACAGACGGCAAAAAGAAAAAGGGCTACGGCCCCAAGGGACCCAACCCGCTGTCAGTCAAGAAGAAGAAGAAGCCAACAACCCCGAGCGGCCACGCCGCGTCAAAACCCAAGGCGACACCAGACGACGGCGAGCCTAAGAAGAAGCGGAAGCGGAAGAGCAAGGCCCGGCCGGAGAGTGAGGGTGTGTCCGAGGGCGCGGCTGCTGTCGAGGCTGCACCAGCTACGTCCGAGGAGTAGAGCCGGCAACGTCTCTATCTGTATTCTGTATTAATTAGAAAAGTTTCTGAGATACCAGCGCGTCATTTCATTTAGGTTGAGCTACACTGCATATTCATTTATCATTTTGTTTCTTGTTTTCTTCCTTTGTCTTCTCTTTGTCGATATATATCTTCAGCGTGACGTCGTCGAGCATGTGATCTAGGTCGAGGCTGCAGCGTCATGGGGCCGTCTCTCGTGTTCAGTTGTCAGGCCTTGTAGAATGGGTAGTTGTCTGCTCATTTCAACCCTTTTCAAATGATGATAAAATCATATTGCTTCTTTCGATATCCTGGCCTTATTTTCCTGATGCCTTGTCGGAAGCACACAACTGTTCCCCGGCTGGTCGTCCACTGGGAGGCCGTCAAGATGTCAGGGGCGTCCTTAGTGGATTGATGAACCAAGCATGGGCGTGGCTTTGGATGGCAAGGCACCTCACAGATGAGAACTCGTTCAAAGGGAACTCCGACGTCGTGCTTAGATTCACACCCCCAAAAATAAAAGTTTTCCTTTCTATCGTCTTGCCTAGAAAAAGGCGCATAGCTGCCCATTTTGGGATTGTATCAAGTCAAATATTAATAAGCAAGGCCCGCGAGCGACCCTGAGCCTCTCGAGAAAGGAAGGCTAGTGCAAACTCAACTTCAGCCCTCACGCAATGTCAGCCAGCCGATTCGCTCCTTCCCTGTCCACTAGAAACCCCCAGGCTAGTTAGTTAATACTTTCCGCTGCCACATGGGGCGTGCCAGTTGACTGGACCACACCACCAGGCATCGCACCTTCCCAATCTCCGTGTTTCCTACGCCTTCCTCGTGCTGGGCCGGTGTTGCTCCTGACACATCGCTCCTTCCCTTTTGATCGTGTAGCACATCCCGTGCAACAGGTTCCCCTTTTGTTTATTATATTTAATTATCTTGTATTTTAAATGAGTTATTTGATTTGATTATCAACTGTTCTTTGCTGCTTCGTTTGCTTGCGGAAGGTGCGACCGCTAAATCGTTAGTTGGCGGTTGCCCCGCGGTCTGTCCCTTGCCTAAACAGATTGCCCGTCCAACGGTCTGCCTTGTACTTTCCAGCTCTCCAACCTCCATCTCACAACTTCACTTGACTCGACGACATCTCGTCTTTTTTTAATTCTCCTCGACGCATCCTCGACGCCACCACCTCAAGTCCACTTCACACACAATCACGAGCCTCAGATAAACACATTTACGATCTCCACCGCCTCCTTCCACCAGCCAAGTGCTAGTCCCCTTCTCTCGACCTCTGTTATCCTTCTCAACCTCGCCGGCCTCGACCTCAACAGCTTCGCAAACGCAAGCACACGGCCCCCGACGGTAACTTCTCGCCCTCCAGGTGGCATACAAAGCTCCGTTGCCCATCACGTCGCCTGGTGCATGGGTGGCCCGCCAACGGTACCCGGGGCCGCTTCTAGGCACGAGCGCCGCCCGCTTTCTCCCATATACTCACCATATACTCGCCCTCCTCCGCCATCTAGCCCTATATAACCCGGGCACAACCCACTCGCGACCGCAAATCACCACCACTACGGACCTATTTTTCATTTCTATACCTCTACCTGCACCAATTGCAAATTGCTTTCCCATACTCCCTAGGCCGGCTGTGCAGGCCAAATGGACAGTGATATGTCCCAACCAACACAACCTGGTAAGTTCCTATAGTATACCTTCTGACGGCTTCCCTGCTAACAATATAGCCACTCAGAATGTCATCGATCCACGGCGCATAGGCAAGCAAAACTCTGGCTTCACCGACGAAGACATTGCTGATATCATCTGTCTTCTCATCCCATACTCTCCCAACGCCCGCAACGAGGCTGCTCGCCTTGCCCGCGAAGGCTCTCCCTACGTCATCGGTCGCGAGGAAGCCCGCAATGTCGACATCGACTACACTTATGAAGACGACGCCAATCGCTTCGGGTTGTCTACCACGGACCCTGGGTCTGGCCCTGCCTTTGTTCTGAGGTTGTCTGCCCAGGTCAAAAATCCCTCCAGTGGCTTCACCTTTGGACGCAACATCAACCGATGCGATGTCTGTTTCAATAATGACACACTACGGCGTCTCAGCAATATCCATTTCCGGATATACATCAATGAGCATGGCGTACTGATGCTGCAAGACACGTCCACCAACGGCACTGTCGTCGACGAGATTCTGCTCAAGGCCCGCCGTCAGGGACTGTCTAACAAGCGAACCCTTAACAGTGGCACTAAGATCTCCATCCCACTCCAAGACCACGACCACGACCTCGTGTTTCTTGTCCGCGTGCCCCGTCGCGAAGGCTCGTACGAAGCGGCGTATGCCAGAAACCTGCATATCTATCTGGAAAACCTTGCAATGCTTGCTGACATCGGCGAAAACACCCCGCAACCCACCATTGGGGCAGGACCAGGAGGCATAGTTAACCTGTTTCCCACTCCCCCCGTGCAGACACAAGCAGTCGGGACTCCACGCACCCCTACACCCGCCACACCCGCCACAAGACGGCCACCTCCTCGCTTCGATGCTCTTCCCACCGAAAGTCTGCCACGAGAGTGGAACGGCTCAACAAACTACAACCGGGTCAGACAGATCGGCAAGGGCGCATTTGCCACAGTTCACTTGGTAACCTCCAAGTACGACGGCCAGCCATATGCTGCCAAAGAGCTCGACAAGCGTCGATTTGTCAAAAATGGTGTTCTCGACCAAAAGGTGGAAAACGAGATGAAGATTATGCAAAACATTGAACATGTGAGTGTATCTTTTCATCTGCTTATGCATTTGTATTTGCTCATACGGCTAACTTGTAAACAACAGCCAAACATTGTTCGGTACATTGAGCATTTTGATTTTGATAACCGACTATTCATCATCGTCATGGAATACGTGCAGAGCGGTGACTTGGGCTCACTTGTCTCGAAGAAGGGATGCCTACCTGAAGCCACGGTCCGCGAGATGGCCATTCAGCTCATCGATGCCCTGGGCTACCTACACCGAAAGAACATCACCCACCGCGATGTCAAGCCGGACAACATCCTTATCGAGTCGCTGACTCCATTTGTCGTCAAACTCACTGATTTTGGCCTGTCCAAGATGGTCGACAATGAGCAAACATTCCTCCAGACATTCTGTGGCACTTTGCTGTACTGTGCCCCCGAAGTGTACGGAGAGTATGCAGAGTATGACGAGAATGGCATTCGCAGCAACCGACCCCGCAAAAAGTCACAAACACCAGGCCAACGGTACGACCATGCTGTTGATATTTGGTCTCTGGGCGGTGTTCTGTTCTACTGCCTGACTGGCCGGCCACCTTTCCCCGTCAAGCAGGGCACGACGTACATGGAGCTTCTGAACTGGATCATGACACGGCCTCTCAACGTGGAACCTCTGCACGCTGCCAATGTGTCTGACGACTGCATCCACTTCTTGACGTTGATGCTGCAAAATCGTGCAGAGCGTCGGGCAACAGTAGAAATTCTTCAAAGTCATCCCTGGATTACTGGCCCGGCATCTTCATCTGCTGATGAGCTAGAACAGAGCGCATCGCAACTCAAGCTTGTCGATAACAATGTGCCAGATACGGGCCTAGACGGTTTCGAGAGTGATGACGAGATTCTGGATGATATTGTCGAGGAAATGATTGGCATTGAAAGTCAAGTGAACGAGATTCTTCCCGAAGTGGGAGTGGCAAGAATACCAGAGCAGGACATTGTCGCTTATGACAGTGATGATTCCGACTATGACGATGCCGACCGACCCCTGAAGGATTCCCCAACGATTCGGCGGCCTCCTACACAACAGCCCCGACTCTTTGGCGAGGTCAATGTCAGTGCTATCAGAAGCTCTGGTGCCATCCCCGTCGAGCGCCTCAACCTCCCCCTATCTGACTTGGGCCAATCTTCAGATGACCAAGTATCTGAGGATGGAGAGACTTTTTTAACGCCAAGGGTGCAGCAGCAGCAGCAGCAAGCTGACCAGCAATGGTCGCAGCCAAGATCGCTTCAGACTAGTGCAGGTCCAAACATTGTCACCCATGTCCCGGCACCACTATCGCAGTCGCACAACCTCGATGCCAGCATATCTGTGGTCGGGCTGAACAACATGACCTTTAATGTGGCGTCACAGAGCCTTGGTGGAGCGGAATCGATCTTGGAGCACCTCAACATGAAGTCTGTGGCACCACAATTTAAGCATTCGGTGACCGACTTCGCCAGCAGCAAGAGAAAGCCCGCCCCCGACACAAGTGACGAGTTTGAGACTGCTCCCGTCAGTGGAAAGCCAACTATCAAGCGGCTCAAGTCTGACCTGCACATGGACTCTGCATTTGAAGGCCAAGAAAGTTGCGGCTCGGCTGTTGTGCAAGCACAGCGAGAAACCACTGCAGACATTATCGCAAAAGAGGTTGAACTGTACTGGGCAGTAAAACCTATCAGCCACTCCAAGAGTGGTCGTCAGATGGACATGCCCGTGCTCAAGTCGGTGTATTGGACACCTGGCAATCTGTCAAGCTACCACTTGGACTACCCCGAGATGACACAAATGCAGTACAATGCCTTTGACGATGCTGCCAGTGCCAGAGGCGAGAAGTTCCGCCCTGGCCGGACGGCACTATGGGAGCTCGCAAAGAGACACTTTCCATCAACAGCACGCTCCGTATTTCGCAGCGAGTCGGCCGAGCCTCGTTCGCGTTCTCGCTCTGTGTCGCATGCACCCGACTCGGCTACGCCGGCCAGCGAAGGCGATCAAAAGGAGAATGCTGTTCCTGACACAGCAACGCCGGGATCCTACCAGCCCTCGTCTTCTCCCACGCCGGCGATGCCTCAGTCGCAGGATCCCGGCCATGCACAGATAGTCGTGCCGATTGTGTCAATACAGGACTGCGTTGCACGGATGGACTCTGTGTCTGACTCAATTGTGCAAAACATATCCGTGCCTATTAAGGATGCGATCACAACATGGGGCCGTCACCCAAAGAACACGCAAGTGTTTGCAGACAAACAAGAAAGTAAAGTGCCCAAGTACGCCCTTATCATCCTTCTCTGGCGCGAAGACGCCGATGGTGGTGCTGAATCGGAGCCGTGGGGAAACCGGAATCTGTGGGGGCGGTACAATCCTCTAGGCGAGACGGCGAGTCGGTACCACTTTTACATTTCGACCAAGGCCAGATCAGGCATTCGCGTCAACAATGTGCAGCTCAGTTCGCACGAGCCTAGCAATCCCCAGGGTGCAGCACGCTACTGGGTACGGCTGTACGATGGTGATGTGGTAGCAGTGTGGCACCACTCGGGCACGGTCGAGCACCCGATGCAGAATGGCGCAGTGGTTCCTGAGAATGGTGAAAGTGGGCCACGTGTAGGGCTTGTGTTCCGCTGCACATGGGGTGGCTCTACTCAGCCACGGCCCACCAATACGACGGTTAGACTGGTCGATGAGGCGACAAGTAGACGACTTGATGATGCCTGTATCAAGGCGCAACAGTTTGTGGCACACAGCAAGGAGCTAGAACAGCGCTCTGAGGATGCGCGTCTGGATGTTGTTGAGCGTGCGGCGCGCATCGACCAAGAACGGCAGCGGTCTATTGACTTTGAAAAGGTGCGTGCTGAGGTGCTGACGAGCGCAGGAGTGAGCCAGCAGCAGCGCCGGCCTCTCTACCCGGTGCAGCCTGTCAGCGCACCGACTGTCCTGATGACAGTAGCTGCTAATGGCAACATTGTCCACCCAGGCAGCGGCAACAACAACGATAACGGCAATGACAACGCCGATAACGGCAAAACCCTCACCACGCCGACGCAATCGATTGCAGCATCTCGAGCTCAGTCTCAGGAGACACCCAAGGCGAATGCAGCCAGGCAATAGTGGCGCTGGCCGCTAAACCAGGGTTTCTAAGCAAGCCTGATTTACGACTGTTTATTTGGTGTTTGATCTTGTTTATTTTGGGGGAGATTTACTTGCTTTTATTGCTTTTCTTGTTTTATTCTCTTTTCTCTTTTCAACTCAATTTTTTGGGGGGCCATGGCCTTACCTGTCTTTGGCCGGTACACCATGTGGACAAACATGACAAGGCGTCTCGATTTGAAGGGAGGATGCTTGCAGAACAGGAAGCGATTAGGGACTAGGTAGCGTGAGAGCGAATCAATATGTTGCTCTTATTTTTGGTGTCACCTGGTGATGGTTACGGATGTGACATGTTTTACTAGAACACGATGTGATATGATACATTATCGAGTAGAAGTTGCCCGTTTGGAAGTTGTGGGAGGAACAAGCAAGTCGAATGGTCAGTCCACTCGTTCAACAAACCGAGAGAAAATAAAAAGAAGATCAAGTAGATCCTATAGAAAATAATATCCAAAATATAGAGAGTATATAATCTCATCCGCAAATTCCAAGGACTGCGTTATGATGTCCGAGGACCAAGAATCGGACGTCTGTATATATAGTCATAGTCGCAGTATTACATTAGGATGTTATAATGTCATAGCCGCCTAGACCGGAGTCGTCTGAATACATAGAAATGCGGCTTGTTATTTATTATGTTTCTCGTCCCGGGTCCTAAGTCGGTTGTCGTCGACTGTCCTCATTGACAGTCAAAAGCTGTGTATGCATGGCAACGAGGAGTCGTCATAACTCCATCTATTATACTACAGCTCGACGCAATATATGCTCTGGAATATAATCTAATTGATACAAGATACACAACTCAAGAAACACAAGTTGGCTGCGAGGTAAGAGTAGTAGCGAGTGCGAGGACATGTTGGTCATCGTTCTGTCGGTGTGCACGTGCTCATGGCCACGGTCAGTAGTGGCTTAGTCAATCTTGACATTCAAATAGGAAAGACGAGAAAATGGCATATATGAAGCCAGAGGGAACCCTGTGAAGCTGAAAACTAACATGGAAGGAGCAGCGTTTATTTTTAGCGTCAGTGTGCACCTTCCTGCAGCCAAGACTTTGTTGCCTTGCGTCGCCGGAGGTATCCATCTATTCTAGGAAAGACCGCCTGTGAAGAGTTATGCTTAATTAGTTGAAAACCATTATGTCAGCTAACCATCTCTCAGCTGGAATCCAGCTATGATCGCCCGTCGATCTAGGGAGATATGACAGATGAATGCAGCCAAAAAGAGCAAAATACAGCAAAATACAGCAAGATACAGAACAAGAACCTCTACTAAGTCGATGCGACGGTCGTAAAAGACCCGTAAAAGACTCTAAAATAGACTGCCGGTGCAAGCTCTGGTGGTATTGGCGGCGTTGGTGGCTGCGACTATCTGCGACTATCTGCGACTATCTGCGACCAACTGCGACTAACTGCAAGTATCTGCACTTGTATGCGCTTGTATGCGCTTGCCTGCTGCTATCGGGGCTCCAGGGGCTCCACAATAGCTCTTCGCCGTAGCTTTGAGAGCTGAACTCGGGAGGAAAAAGGAGAAACACAAAAGAGAGAGAAGAGAAAGTAGGAGGATTAGGGATGATTTACAAGTAGCCGATTGGCAAGCCAAGAACGAAGATAGACTAGTTGTATTGGAAGAATATTTTCATATTTTCATATTTCTAGAGAATAGCTAACCCCGGCCTCACCGAGCTTGGTCCCATCCTCTCTTGACTCTCTTCCATCCCATCTCTTTCCATCTCTCCCCGGGCATCTGCCATCTGCCATCTGCCATCCGCCATCCGTCATCCGTCATCCACCCCATCTACCTCGCTTATCTGGATTGATCTCATCTCATCTAATCTCGGGTACTTTGACACAATGTCCGTCACAGTCCGCAACATCTCTGTGACGCCCTTTGAGCTGCTCCAAGTTGAGCACTTTGAGGGCGAGGCAGCGCCCATTGCCGACCAGGGCATTGGTGCGCTGTTCAGTGATCTGCTACGCCTTCCTTACAGCCTTATTACTGGCCATAAAGACGCCAATGGCACTGGAGTTGTCGCCAAGCGCGGCCCACCGCCCACCGCCACCGACGCCAAACTGGGTATTCGCATTGGCCCCTACGAGACGCGCCGCACCGACGTCAAGGTCCCCGAGGCCGGGCGTGAGGTGCTGCGTCTGACCTTCAAGGCCGAGTTTGATGGCGGCGCTGCCCACCGCACTTTTACAGCCGACATTCCCGCCTCTTCGGCCCGCAGCATCGAGCTCAAGCCTATCGAGGGTGGCATTGATGGCCCCGAGAGCGACGCCATCAAGAATGCCGCATTCACAGCCGTATACACCCCCGGTAGCAACCACCTGGCCATTCTCAGCAGCAGCTCGCTGGCCAAGTGGATGTCGACTGTGGATGGTTCGTGGCCGCTGTCGAGTCTGTCACTGCCCGGCACCCACAACAGCCCTGCCTACCACTATGCGTTGCCCTCGGTGCGCTGCCAGGCCGTCGATGTGCGCACGCAGCTGGACAATGGCGTGCGCTTCCTGGATGTGCGCGTGAGTGTTAGCCCGCCATCGCAGCCACACACAGACCCGCGTCTGGGTCTTGTGCACTCGGTCTTCCCTGTCGCCATCTTTGGCCTGCACTACTTCCAGGAGCTGTACCAGGCCGTGTGCAGTTTCCTCGACGCAAACCCTTCCGAGACTGTTCTTATTAGTATTAAGAAGGAGGGCACGGGCAAGGGCACCGACGCCGACCTTGCAAACCAGCTGATCAACCACTACACGGGCAAGTCGGACGACGGTGCACAGCGTCCCCAGGGCGCACCGCCCAAGTACGACGGTCAGCCCGAGAGCTGGCGCTGGTACACCGAGTCCAAGATCCCGTCGCTCAACGAGGTGCGCGGCCGTATTGTGCTCGTGCGCCGCTTCGGCCTGCCTGACGAGGAGAAATTCAGGACCCTCAACGGCGGCCGCGGCTGGGGTGTTGACGGCTCGGCCTGGCCCGACAACTGCGAGGACGGCATGTGCGGCACTGGTCTTCTGCGCCTACAGGACTACTACGACGTGGCCCAGACGACAGCGATCGATACCAAGATCAACTATGTGCACGGCCTGCTGGCCAAGTCGGCGTGCGAAAACTACTGCAAGGTCAACGGCGACCTCAATGCCAATGCCAACGGCCCTGCTCCCCCCATGTACATCAACTTTCTGACAGGCAGCAACTTTTTCAACGCGCGGTGCTGGCCTGAGAATGTTGCAGCTCGCGTGAACCCGTCGGTCGTCGAGTACCTGTGCGTGCGGCACGGCGAGGCGGGCGAAGGCCAGCAGGCCGCGGTCGGTGCTGGCTCGACAGGTGTAGTGGTGACAGACTGGGTGGGCCACCGCGGCGACTGGGACCTCATCCGGTGTGTGGTTGCATGGAACGCGCGGCTGCAGCTGTAGTAGTGTCGCATGGGTTGGATAGTTGTGATTTCCCCACCCACTTCCTATTTCCCATTTTCTATTTTCCTATTTTGACTTATTTATATACCATTTCAGAGTTTGTAGAGTTGCTTAGAATAGAACGGGCAGAAGTTTTTGCAGAGAGATTCACCCTGTTGGAATCACGATAATTTGTATATAGTTTGCCATGATTACATAATTATTGACCACGTGACTTTAATACCAGTCACGAGCTAGACGCGCTGATGATGCGCGATCTATCACGATAAGGCCATTCAGCGTTGGGTCCGAAGGCGTGTTATCATCTTGCATCATGCTTTGTTGCCCACCATTCCTCGCATCGACACCGAATCTGTAGCATTCACCGACAACACTATTACAGAGAACAGCATCACGAACAAGCACGTGCTTTCTTGCTTATACGGAGTACACACTATCTCTCGTCTCTCGACCCTGAGTCCACTGTAATTACGCCTCCCCACGCCTATCCACGCCTATCCACGCCTACCCACACTGGAGCAGCTCCACCTCCACCGCCTTATCACAGCCAAAATCTTATCGAAAACGAAAAGAAGAAAAAAAAGACAAATAAGACAATAAGAAATCCGATTAATCGGATAAATTCAACAAAAATTATAAGCCCGACGCCGCGTGACTAAATTCTTTGCTGCCTTTGATTCAATGGACAGTGCACTCCTTGGTAGGTTTATCTTTGCTTCTACCCATGTGTTGATTTGTTGACTTGACTGACCAACAGACTACCTCCCACCGCCGCTTCTCGTTGCTCTCAACGAGTACATTCTGCGCGACGGCGCTCCTCTCCAGACCTGGTCCCGAGTCTTTGCTTCACAAGCCCAACGTGCTGCCGACGCCGTCCAACCTACAACTACCCGTATCGCCGGCATGGTCTCGCCCGCCTTTGCGTCTGTCGTGACGCCCTTCCTCGACCGCGTGGCGCGTGCCGCCTACAACGCCCCCGATGTCGTTGTGCTGCTGTTTGTGCTGGTGCTGGTAGTGCTGGTGCTGCAGGTGCTGTCCATGGTGCGCCGCATCCTGGCCTGGTGGACACGGATGCTGTTCCGGCTGCTGTTCTGGGCGGGCATTGTCGTCTTGGTGTCGGCGGTGTGGCAGCGCGGACTGGAGCAGTCAGCACAAGATGCAGCGGCCATTGTGGGCCGGTTGTACGGATATGCGTCGTTTGTCGGCGACATCTGGCGTGCCGAGTACAAAAAGTACCAGCAGCAGCAGGTACAAGCACAGGCTGCCAACGGCGGTGGCAGTGGGGGTCTATATGGGGGAGCAACATATTCTTATCAACAACAACGAGCAGGAGGAGGTGGATGGGCGAGGTAGATAAGATACGGGGTGGACGTTGATGTCGATGCTGATCTTGATGGCGGTGGTAATGAGGGTGTGATGATGAGTTAGACTGATGAAGCAGTTTATCTTTTTGTTTTGTTTCCGTTTTGTTGCCGTTTTGTTTTTGTTCTTTCTGTTCATTCTTACCATGGGTGACTGCGTTCTGGCGTTGATGTGGCTGCTCTCGTTTATTTCCTCTTCTTTTCTACGTCTTTTTCTTTTGTCTTTTTCTTTGGATATGATTCTTCGATTCCTTCGTTCTAAGCTGCTTCTTCAGTAGACAGCCTTTCTTTTACATCTTATGCTCTGAAGAGCCTGTTTGATTTCTATTTTCTATTCTCTTTTCTATTTTCTTATGACAGTTATGTATTCCCCCTTCGCCTGGGCTTGCTTGCTTACTTTCTACTATGTATCCCATTCCATGCACATTCAAATGGTTTATTCACTGTGATAGCCTGACTGTAAATGTGTGTGTAAAATGTATATGATGCCCTAAACAAAAACGCCTCGCTATGTTACCACTTTTTCGCCAAGACCAAGACCAAGACCAAAAACCCAGTAGTTCCAAATTTAAATAACAAACAATGCAGACCTAGATGGCATGTATGAGACAGATGAGACCAATAGACAAAGTAGCACGGCTACTCCATCTCTTCTTGCTCAAACTCGTCATCCTTGAGCTCCTTGGGCTCCTGGGCCTCGTTGAACTGGATACAGTCATCGATATAACTCAGAATAGCACCTACACTGTCCTCATCTGCTGCACTCAGCTTGAGGTACGATACCATGCTGAAGCTCTCAATCAGGTTGGCTACTGCCAGGTTGAGGCGCCGAAAGCTTGTGCCGCGCATCATCTGTGCCTTGTCCTGGGGGTCCGCCGCCACAAGGCCGTTGGCAACATCATCATTGTCCACACCAGTCTCTGCTGCAGCCGGGTCGTCCTGCAGCAGCGCTACATCGGGTGTCAGGAAGCGCTTGAGATCCTTTTTTCGCACCTGGCCCTGCACGAGATCCATCTTGCTCAGGATGTTGAGATGCGGCACCTCGAGCATGATCATGGCGCTCATAGCACTCAGCGTGCCGGCAAAGAACTTGGCGCGGTCGACGACAAACGTGGCCTCGAGCAGGTAGGCGGCACACAACCGAATATCGAGAGCGCCAGTGCGGGTCAAGAACTTGACAAGTGACGGCAGGATGGGCACGTGTGTGTAAAGCTCAATCTGGCCGGGCATGTCGAAAATAATGAGATAGTCCTCGGTCAGCGAGTCGAGGGCTTCTGTCAAGAAGTCGAGGTTCTCCATGAGGAACTCGAAGCAGTAGATGAGGCCGCCATTGGGGCCAAGACCCATTTCCTCCATGACATCATCGAGCGAGATGAGGTCGCGGATGTCGAGGTCGGGGGTGTGTTCAAAGGTCTCGGCGGCGGGGTCGAGGTTGACGTAGAAGGCCGAGCGGCGGTTCAGCTGTAGATGGGTGATGAGGGCGGCCGAGAATGTGGACTATATCACGGTCAGTTTTGTATAGATTTACGTGGATGCAACTGCGCTCAGCATGATGACGAGGCTGGAAGAAGCTCACCTTGCCAGCGCCGGCCGGGCCCATGACCATGACACCGAACTTGCTCATGGTGAACGAATGTGTTTATATGGGATGATGTGTATACAAATATGCGCAATGTTCGGGATGCTGCTCAGTCGCGTCGCTGTACACTGATATCGTCTTCAGTTGACGTCGCGATTCGATGTCATAAATTTTCTAGTGCGTAACTACCTACTTTTCAGGGTGCATTTAGGCCATTAAGCTTCGGGACTGGCACCCCGCAGTGGGGCTGCCTTAACAAACGCAGGAGGCAAGTGACGAGTAGTAAGCAGACCGAATTATGGGGCAAGCCAGTCACTAACACGGGAGTAACTTGAGCGTCTTCAGATGTTTCTAGCGGCGGCGCACAGGCCATCGGCTCTTGAAAGGACGGGTGATTACGAGGGACGGGACGGGAATGTATTCATCTCGGTGAACCCTTCAATTGCCCTAAGATACGTGTGTGTTAGTATCGGCTGCACAATATGCCACAACTTTGGACAATACGAAAGGAGGCTGGCACAAGGAGAGCTGAGAGATGGCCACCTGCAAGGAGACAAGACGGAGCAATGCAAACATCTGGCCGAGCAAGAGCTGGGCTTTTCGGTCCTGAAAAAAAGAAGCGCTGAGACATTCCAACACAGCTGAAAGGTGCTTCATGCACTTTATGAGGTTGTGAGGCTGCATATGTACGAGGCATCAGGTAGACATGCGGTGAGGAATAGGGGAGGCAAGAACCGTTTAACTAGGTCAAGCAGAATCAAGGATTTTAACGAGATTTCGAGCCTTTTTTTATATAGAAAGATCTCTTGGAGTTTCTAGCAGGTCGTCTAATTTTAATCGACAGGGTCCAGGCTTGTGGTGCGGCGCCGCTGCCAGTGCAAAGGCTGCATACTCCTCATAAGATGTAGATGTGCATTAATCTAGCTAATTATGGTACAAGACGTTCCCCGGGCGCACAGTTGTATGCAGAACGGGGACGCCCTCCTGAATTACAGCTTCATGAAGTCAATGCTGTGCTTCGTACATACTGTGATACATACTGTACAAGTAGATTTAGAGAGGCTGCAGCCCAGGATCAGTTCTAGGATCTTATGCCCGTTTGCAGTATTACAAGGTTGCACGCAGCCTTCGCGTTGTCACGTCGCGTGGAGAGAGCCAAGATAACCTTGAGATACATACTTCGTAATAGATGAACGGGGGAGGCCTCGAGGTCATCAAGTTCTGGGTCGCAAGAAAGACTCAAAAGAAAGACTCAGGGGTACAGCAATCAAGCCGCACTACTGGCCGCATTTATATTATCACACTCGAGACATTCTCACTTTCACTTTCACTTCTACTATCACTATCACCTCACCCCTGTCGCTCCCAGCCTGTCTCGTCCTACGCCCCTTTCCGATGCCTGTACCTGCATGCTCATGCTCAAGCCCGCCGAACCATGGACGCATCTTTACAGAGTACGCCTGCCTACACCGTATGGTACTGCAGAGTTATTACACCAGTTCTGTGCGACTGTTCCATGGACAAACAGATACACAGGGTCATATATTCGTATCATAAATCGAGACGGGGCCAACGCACAGAATAGACAGCCTCGGTGCTTCTTTGCGTGCTTTTTGAAAGTACCTGTATTTACATTAACCGTTGATAACGCCAGCAACGGTGACACCTCTTTGTGCTATTATGTGATTGAGTCTGTAGATAAGTTGAAAATAAAAACATTGACATATCATGAGATTGGAAAAATTCGTGTGTCCGATTGGGATATCTGACTAATCTCCATGTGCTGAACACGAGAAAATGAAAAAGAGAGATAGAGAAAGTGTCTCGATTGCTCCTTCCACAAAAAAAGTCTCCACACCATGCAGACTACTTCATGCACACAAAGCATCCCCGATGCAGAGACAGGGCCACATCTCTATTGGTCCATCATAGATCAGAGTGGGTCCGATGGCCAGTGGCCCCCTAAATGAAATAAGGAAATGCGCCCAGGGAAAAAAAAGGAAAAGGAGAACAAAGGATCGCAGCAGACAAGATAATAGAGAATGCGCTGTAAGAAAACCATGGAACAAATAGAAGAAAACTTTAGGTGAAAGAAGCTCAACAAGTAGAAGACGAAGAAGAAGAGAAGAAAGAGAGAAAAAATCTCAAAAGAACTTGACATCAGCGTCGACCTAATAGGAAACAGCGTCCTCGGCACTTCCCCTCTTGACAAACAACAAGCTTTCTTTTTCTTGTTCTTTCCTATTTGTAGTGCGTAGTCAAGAAGTCCTCAAAGGGAAGCTGCGACCAAGACTTGCGCTCAGCTGCTGCCATCGCGCTCTCCGATTTCACGTGTGTCCCACGCAGCATAACCTGGAGCATAACAGGAAGGCACCTGGCACGTCCGCTTGCGTCCCCAAAAGCGATCGACTACAACCTCCCCGAAAAGGAGAAGACGATTTCCTCATTCTACACGCAACAAAATTTGGCCGATAAAGCACTCCAGAGCAAAGGGGAGAAAGGTGGCCGCAAACAAGACTGAGACTGATCAGGACTGAGACTGGAACTAGAACTAGAACTAGACACCTGCGCCACATTTCAGAAAGAGAGACACAGATCATCTCTGGAGACAGCAGATTGCACTACAGAAGCACTACAGAAGCAACAGAGACACCACTAAACCTTCTTTCAGTGACAGCGTGCCACTGTCCAGTGTTCTTCCTGGTGGTTCAGTGTTCTAGCGCTCGATTGATAGGGGCAGATCCAACTTTCGCTTCCAACGGCTGCATTCTTCTGCGATCACGACGACGACGACGACGACGACGCCACCAACGACTGCAGCTAGTCTTGGACCAATCTGCATCGCGGCTACATTCACCAAGTTGTCCATCTTCAATCTTGCTCGACAGCATTGCTCCTCTACCGGCATCGCCTCGCGGCTGATATCGGCCTTGATCATCACGATCACCACGGCGCAACACGACGCAGACGATACAGTGTTGCCCGTTTGAGGCTGCTGCTGAACAGATTCCCGGGTCTTCACCCTCGCTCTTTTCCTGCAGCGTGCACTGCATATTGGTCCTGCGGCTGTGTCTCGAGCCAAACACACGCGCGCGCATCCCGTGTCGCATCGCACTGCTTTTCCTCCTCCCCTCCTCCCCTCACCTTTCCTAGTGCTGCTCAATCTTCGACGACGCCAACGTTTCTCAATACCGGACTGAGCAAAACCAACACGACGGGCCTTGTGCCTCCCTGCGCGGGATTGAAGTCTGCATATACAGACACTCACAAGCATACACCATATACACCAACGAATCAGCCCACAATGGCCGCAACAGACAACCGCGCGGGCAACGTGCCTCAGCCATACTCCAATCTGCCTGCTTCGCCTACCCTCACCAACCCCGACATGATTTTGCCCGACTATGACGACCTCTCGCCTGGCCTCGACGACCATGACAACCACCACGACCTCCGTGACCAGTCCACCCTCATGATGTGGAAAAGCGCACATGCCGCCGCGTCCAGCGCCGACCTTCAGCAGCTTTTTTCCTCGGGGCCTCTCTCTGGAAACATGTCCTCCGGTTCTCTGTCTGGACCTCTGTCGGGGCCCCTCTCCAATTCTCTGTCCGCCCAGGACCACCACACCTTTCCGTCTGGGCCCATCACACCCACAACACCCATCATCTATGGCAACGGCACTATGCTCTCAGACATTGGCGAGGTCACCGAGGCAGAAAGCACTCCCGGCCGCGCTTCTCCTTCCTATGGACGCCATATTGGAGGCTCCAACTCGCAATCGCGCTCGCCCTCTCCTACACTCCTGACCCAGTCCGTACGGCACCAATTCAGTCACAACCACCATCACACAATCACTAGCAGAGAAAGCCTCGGTGGCACACCCCGTCGCTCGTCGCCCTCAATGGCTCATGATGACGGTAATGGCGGCAGCGGCAGCGGCAGCAGCGGAGGCGAGAGAAGCGGCGACCGCATAGCTGGTATCAAGGAGCGTGCGCGCCAGCAACAGAGTCGCACCATGATGCGCCGCGACTCTATCGATAGCAACAGCACCATCACCACCGAAGACCAGGCCGGTCTCTTTGCGGACTTTGACGATGCCGTCAGTGTCGGCGACGACAGTGTGTTCCAGGGCGACGACGAAGAGAGCAACGCCGAGTCCTACGTACCCGACGAAACTTACCTGGCACGCCAGGTTCCTATTGCCAGTGTTGCGACGGCATCAATGATAGCAGCTACCGGGGCAGGGGCAGGGGCAGTAACGCCCACCAATTCAGGCTATCTTGTCGTGCCCGGGTATACTGGACCTGGTGCCTCAAGTAGCGGCAATAACACAAGCGACGAAGGCGACCGTCGGCTGTCGGCCGCATCGCTGAGTCTCCGTGCTGAGCAGATTCTGGCCAATGCAAAGAAGCGACTCACCACAATGGAAGGCAACCTGAACCGCGCTCGCAGCTCTCTCTACGTAATCCCGCCTTCATTCGGCTCACTGCCGTCTGACGGCTCAACCCCTCCCAGAACACCCGTTCGCTCAGCCACAGCCAGCAGCCGCTACCATGACCCGACACCCGGTTCTCCGATGCACGCGCGCATGGCCAGCGACGGCTCCATGCCCATCGATGATGTGAGCGGCGGCGTCGGAACCAATGGTACCGGTAATGCTGTCTCTTCGACCAACGGACTCAACGGATTCCCTCAGCGCTCAGCCAGCGCTCTTGGAGCTGCCGGTGGCTACCGTCAGCCTACAGGAGGAGTCGGTCTCGAATCGTACCAAGATCAGCAGCGCCTCGAAGACATCCAAGACAGTTTGACGGGAGGTTACCACCGTGCCGGTCTGAACCGGCCCGTTGATATCGTCCTTGAGCGGCTGGATGAGTCCAATTCGGCACCCAACACTGCCATCCGCCACGAATATTTAGGGGATGATATCCTGAGCCCAGCAGCACGCTCTGAAACCCAGCTCGACTCGTACCTGAGCCCTACGTACAGCTCGTACAGCAACGGAACATCTGGAAGCGGTGCCAGCGATAAGGGTCTAGGCCGCTCTGGATCAGTGGTGCAGATGCGTGACCTGAAAGGCCAGGTCAAAGACCTCAAGGGCAAGATTTCATCTCTTAGAGAACAGGCCCGTGCGGATAGCTTAAAACGACGCAGTATGCAGAGCCTGCGCACACCCAGCCCGTTTACACACTCCCAAGTCGACCAGTGGTATGCTGATTCCCAGCCGCAACAAAAGCAGAGCGGCACATCAACTCCCCAGCAAACAGTGTCTCAAGAACAGCAAGAACAGCAATACCAACAAGAACAGATCACAGCAGAAATTAATGGTCGCAGCCCATGGAATGGCGAGCTAGAGAGCGTGGATGATGATGGCAACGGCAACAGAAAGGTGGTGATGCCGCCAGCCCACACGGCAGATGCCCAGGCAGCTAATGCCGGTTCCAATGGCAGCGGCAGTGGCAGCCGCTATTCTGGCCAAAGCCAGCGGACTACGCCGACACATCTGACTGCCGACAAGACTGACCAGGACTCGTTTATGAGCAGATACGAGGAGCCTGCAGAGATTGCGACTGGCCTGTCCTACTCTTCAAACTCAAAGACGTTGGTGGGTGCCGGCCAATCATCTGAATCGCCCATCCTGAGAGGTGCCCAGCGCAGCGGCACAGCTAGCGATGCCACACCCCCTGCAGCTACATTTTCATCCAGATTTGGGAGACAACACAAAAACAGCAACGATGTTGACGATGACTTTGACAATGACGACAACGACGATGCGCGCACTGAGAACGGCGATTTCGACGATGCAGTCGAGGAAGGCGAGAGACACAACTACCAGCTGCAGACACAGCCGTCCCTCGAGGATGTGTTTGTTGATGCTATTGATGTGGACGAGATCTATGAGCCTGGCCAGGACGACCAGGATGATCAAGAACAATATGCAAGCCGCGAATACAACGACTATGCCAACTATGCCAACGACCCAAACAACGCCACCAGTGACAACGACGGCTACGAGAGCGAGAGCGGCGAGTCCATGTACCACGACACGCTGCAGCATCCCATCTCCCACGAAGACCGCGAGGACGCCTTTGACTATGAACACTTTATCCTGCATAGTGCGCTTGGAACTATTAGTCAGCAGCGTCTTGCACACGGCCGTAGTGGTAGCTTTAGCTCCGACGATTCTGTCGAGACCACGCGCGGCCCGTCGACTGCACTGGCTGCCTCTGCGTCAGCCGCCACCGACAACTACGCAAAGGGTCGCGGCGCATACCCCACCAAAAGCCCGTCACGTCGCACGAGCATGATCTCCATTGCCACGATCGAGTCAGTCGACTCCATGGAATCCTTTGCCACTGCTACTGAAGGCCGCTCCAGTCGTGTCAGCCGTATGAGCCGCAACAGCCGCATTAACCTCATGGGTCCTCACGAATCCAGCTTTGAAGATGTGGCCGAAGACTCGTTTGAGGATGTCGAGGATACCAGCAGCAACTACACCAGCTACAGCAACAGAAACTCTATGATTGTCAACCAGAACTACCCGCCTATTCCCAGCACTGGCACTGCTGCTGCTGCCGCCGGCGCCGCTCTCACCGCTGCTAACTCGTCTTCTGTTGCTGTTGCAAAAGATCGGCCAGATAGTGTGGTCCTCGCGCGCGCTGCCGCCACCGCCCACCAGGCCGCTTCTGGATCTGAGTCAGCTTCAGCCTCCGCTTCGACTGATTCTCTTGCCTCGTTTGCAACGGCTAGCAAGAGAAACAGCACAGAAGAGCTGCGCCAGACCCAGAAGCCGTACGTGGCCCGCCGTCCTGCTAGTAGTGCCGCCATGCCCAGCCACCGCCCGTCTGTCTCTTCGTTTGAGTCCACGGGCACCACGCGAAGCTTTCCCCTTGTCAACCGCAACCGTGTCGGCAGTCTCAACGCTATCAGCGGAACAGCCGGCTACCCTGCTTACCGCTCGGCAAGCAGCAACAACGGCAGCAACAGTCCCAGCAGTACTGGTCCTACTCCGACGCCAACTCAGGGTCACCGTCCTACGTTGTCTGCATCTGCCTCGTCGCTGGCCTCGTCAGCAAAGCAGTCGCCGCCTCTGACACGGACGCAGTTCCAGCCCACGTCGCAAATCCAGACTCAGAGTCAGACTAAGTCACAGCCGCAAGCACAAGTGTCTGACGAAGACGCCGAGCTACGCAGCATCTCAGAAACGCTCATGAACGAGACGGTCAGTGTCTGTGAGCAGCAGCAGCTCGAGCAGGCCAACGACGGCGCCGGTGGCCAGGTGCAGGCGCAGACTCTCCAGGCACTTCTGAAGGACGACCAGTACCTCGTAGAGCGTCTTGTGGCCAACCTTGGACGCTGCGTCTTGGGTCTCTCAGAGAGTGGCCGTGCAAGCACCGAGAGCCGCATGTATCGCCGCCGCATTGACGCCGCACGCCGCATCCTCGAGGGCCTTGACACATCTTAGCCGGCTTCAATGTTCATGTCATGCCATGCCTTTTCTCTGATTCCCCTATATCCAATTCAAACTACAACGAAAGCCATGATTTGCAGGCAGTCGGCGTTCGGGTTTAAACTGTCAACGTTAGATATTTGTTTTCATCTTGGCTACTTCTGCTGTTATACTCTTTTTTTGTCTCTATTCTTTTATTTCTCTGTACCTCTTCCTTTGTATACTCCTTTTAGTTTACATGCTGTGTTTGCTACAGCCCACACTTTAAATTCAATACCCCTTTTTTCGAACACTAAACAGAAGCAGAGAACTCATAGCTAGTAACTTCACACTGTGATCTGGAACATATCATTGACAAATTATACTACTACGACGTAGTAAAGACAACCTGATTATTATAAGCAACGCTTTTGAGAAAACAACAAATAAATAAATAAAGACGCCGTTACCGCAGAGTCTTGAATAGTACATAACTAGAAAATGACAAGTGCTGCTGTGTGCTGTATTGCAACTCTTAAGAAAAACAAGAAGCCGAGACGTAAACGAAACTCCAAAAAAAGTGTTGAAACTCAGCCACATAATAGGTAAAGCCGTATCGGTAGAAAAGAAAAGCAAAAGAGAGAAAAAATAGAAGGGAATCAAACAGACTATTGTACGAATGTACGAATAGAAGACTTAAGTTGCACTCGTGCTGGTGCTAGTTGTCTCCGTGGGCATCCGCGGTCGGCTCGCTCTTGGACTGTGCACGGTGATTGTAATGAGGACGAGACCATCTACCTTTGTTGTACCGCCCTCTATGCCGCGTGCTTCCCCGAAGGCTACCGTGAAAGTACTCGGCACCATTATTTGATTTGCGTGGTACAAACGGTTCGGAAGATCCGTCAAGATCCGTTGCATCCGTGTTGCGCTGGCTATGGTCACAGCGGGAGCGGTCGGCTGTGCTCATTGAGGATGAGCGGGCAGCGCCTGCTGTAGTCACTCTGGTGGGACTGATAGTTCCGGTGGTTACAGTCGTTCCTTTGTTATCTGCGGCATTTGCAGTGGTGTATTCATGGCCGCTACAGAAGGTCGCCGTGCTCACAGGCTGGCGGGTGGGCGACGGGGGAGGTGCATACTGTTCGATAGTCGCGGCGTGATTTTGGCTCACTGGGTCCGTGGAGGTGACACAAATTGCGGATGCGTCGGTTGTGGAAGTTACTACTAATTTGGCCGATCGGGGGGTAAACGACATCGCGATGGGATTCAGCCGGGGCTCCTGTTGTGAAAATCACAAGGTCATTAGAAACTGTCAAAGATAAAACACATAGTTCGGTCTTTGACTGTGACTATATTACCTCATTCTCGCCACCTGTTTGCTTGCTTGCCTCGGTCGCCGTTTCCGATCCGGAGTCATGTTCGTTTGGGTTGTCCGTTCCTCTTCCATTGGTTGCTGGGACTCCTTCAGTTTCCGTCTGGGTGATGTTGTGGTCTGTCAAGTCCGCCGGCTTTGTTATCGGAGTCGATGGGGTTGCGCTCGATGCTTTGTGCGCCTTAGCTACCTCTCCATTTGTTGTCTCCAAGGTGAGATCGCTGACAAGACCCGTTATCTTGGCTGCCTCATCTTCCGTCTTGAACTTGTCCTTTGTGCTGGTAAAGATTTGCTTTGACCATAGGTTTGCATACTTTCCGTCCTTCTGGATCAGCTCGTCGTGACTGCCTGACTCGACAATCTGTCCATCAGAGATCACAACGATACGGTCCGCATTCATGACAGTGGAGAGACGGTGACTAATTGTTAAATGGATATCAGTAAACACTCACAGTATTAAAAAGTCAACATGACACAATAAACAAAAAATAAAAAAAACATAGGAGAGAGAAGAACGAAAATAAAAGACTTACGCCACAACAAATGTTGTACGGCCACTGCACAGAGCTTGCAGGGCTTCTTGGATTTTTTGCTCTGTCTCAGTATCCACAGAGCTGGTGGCTTCGTCAAGCAGAACAATAGACGGGTTCTTCAGAATCGCACGGGCGATAGCGACTCTTTGCAGCTCGCCTCCGGACAGTTTGATGCCTCTCTCTCCGACTCTTGAGTCGTAGCCTGTATATTGGTCAGAAATGTTCATTGTAAATCAAAACGATATCCTCTGCTTCATACCGTCAGCGAAGCCGAGAATCTGCTCATGGACAGCAGCTGCGCGGCATGCAGCATGCACGTCCTCGTCAGTGGCATCAAGCCTAGCGTATCTGACATTGTTCATGATAGAGTCGTTGAACATGATTGGGGCTTGGGGAACAATGCCGATACGAGAACGGAGACTAGATATTGAGTTAGTTGTTGAACAGAAACTTGCGGGTAAGCTTTGTGGTGATTGCTGTAAAATTACCTCCTGAGATCGACATCGCGGACATCCTGGCCATCAATCTTGATAGACCCCTCGGTCACATCATAGAACCGGTCGAGCAGTTTCAGAATTGTTGACTTTCCGGCGCCAGTAGCGCCCACAAATGCAACAGTAGTACCGGGCTCAACTTTGAACGAGATATCCTTGAGGATATCCTTCTTGTCGTTGTAGGAAAATGTGACGTTTTCGAATTCCACTCCACCACCAGAGTACTCAAGAGGATAGGCATCATCTTTGTTGATGACAGTTGGTTTTGTGTTCATGATCTCCAGAAGCTGCTCAGCGTGGATGAAATTTCTGGAAATACTCTTGCCAAGACCAGCAAAAAAGGTCAGAGGAGCAACAAGTTGCGTCCAGTAGGTCAAAAGCATCACGAATTGGCCAGGTGTGGACTGTCCAGAGGTGACCTGCCAGACAGCAAGGAACGCACCGGCCAACAGACCGGCAAGAAGAACGAGGTACTGGAAAGCATATGCAAACAGGTACCCAATGAATACGTCTTTTGACTTCTTAACCCGGTTCTTGACAGCAGTCGAGTAGCGCTCCTCCTCGTGGCTTACTTGGTTGAACGAAGCTACTGTTGCCCATCCCTGGATGCCAGCCTGGCGCACAAAGTGCTCCTCGAACCAGGCTCTGACTTCGCTGCGGCGAGCAGTCTTGAGACCGGCAATCATACGGCCAGCAATGTAGAGAAAGATGACTGCAGTTGCAAAAGTGATGAATCCTTCGTATGGGCCAAAAGTGGCGGAAAGGTAGAGAAACGCAATTGTAAGATCAATGACCATGGGAAGTGCCGAGAAGCAGATCGACTCGAGAAGGTTGGCAATGCTTTGGCCCGAGTTAATGGCCATCATAATGTCAGAAGAACTCTTGGAGTCGTGGAAGTCCGAAGAGAGGTTGAGAACGTGCGAGTATGCAGCTATGCTCATCGCACCAAACGAGTAATACTCGACAGGAATCCATAGCCACTGGCGCAGTAGCGAGATGCCGGCTTGCGATGCAGCAAATTTCAGTCCAGCAAAGATGACAACTTGAGTCCAGGGGTTCTTGTCGTTGACATGGCTCAGGCTATCCATAATGATACCAAGCTGGCGCGGGATGAGCACATTCAAGGCATTATTTGCAAGCAAGCAAACGCCAACCAGAATTGCACGAATTTGCAGAGGGCGGTTATTGACTGGCCAGATGTAGGGGAAGAAGATCTTTTAGTGTTAGTATCTTGCACAATGACAAAGAACGAATGGAATTACACGACTTACAAGAAAGCGTTTAGCATAGTCGAGCCAATTGCCGTTTTCTTTGAGCCGCTTCTCCATATCCTCTCTACGCTTGCGATCTTGACGTTCCCAGGGTAGCTCGTTCGCATTACTGCTACTGCCTGAGTTTTCGGCTGTCTGCTTGGTCTTCTTGGCCTTTTTGGCCCTTTTGTTCTTCTTCATGCTGCTTGAGAGGCTTGCGCCATCGTGGCTCTCCGAGCCGGAGTTATCCGAAGCTTCAGTAGAGGATGTATCCGGGCTGTTTGCGACTGTGGTCAATGTCGAGCCGTAGTTTGGAGACGACTGCGCACCTTCTTCTTGTTCCGGGTCAATCGGTGTGCCATCACTGTTCTTTGGGATGAGGGGCTGCTGTTCCGAGTCTGCAGTAGCAGCATAGTTGGGCACATTTCCCCACGTGAAGTACGTTCCAACCGTTAAGCCGATTGCTAGGTAGCGAGAGCCAACAACAGAAATCTGTGCAATTTCAGGTCCCGAAAGAGGGCCAGCTGCACGGGCAGACAGTGTGACGATCTCCAGTGCAGGTTCAAACACAAGAGCAAGGAGGTACGTGCCAATAAACGGATACCAGGCCACCTCTTGGTTGTCCGACAATATGGTGAGCTGCAGGCCAAAGACTAGGATGCAAGACAGCAGGCTGATAATAGCATCCTGCTGGCCCAGCCATTCACTACCGAATATGGAGGGGATGAGGACGGCAGCAATCTGTCCGAAATAACTTAGGACGGAAAAGAGCATCAACGCGAGCAGTGTGCGACGGCGCGGGTGTTCGCTCTTGTCTGACAGTGTGCATATTGAAACACCCGATGAGACAACAAAGTATCCGAAGACAATTGCCGGATATACATAGTGAAGCCCTATGAGAGCCGTATCCACGGGCTTGATTTGCACTGAAAAAGAAGGCTGCACCGGATAGGCTGACTGATCTATTTGGCCTTGACTGGCCAGGCCCGGTGTATGGGCCAATTCCAACATTTTGTAGATGCTGTTCGAGCACGTAAAGTACCGAAAGATGCAACTATGTGCAGCGTATAAAAGGCAGACAACAAAGGACGGGAAATGGAAAATGGAAAAATGAAAGTAACGAGAGAAAAGGGAATCTACCCTTTTGAATCACCGCCAAATAACTGCAAATTTACAGCAGCGGGCCAAGATAGTCTTAAAGAGCAAGGCTTTAGAAGAATAAGGTCAACGACTCTTCTTGTAGAAAAATTCTTCAAATAGAACAGAGGCCTACGATGAAGTAGCGGAACAAATTCCGGTGTGCCAAGAGATGACGTTGTGCTGTTTTGCAGAATGCAAGCCGTATATATCAGCTGAAGCGATGTGACAATAATGAAGGCTGTACGAGACGCAGGCAGGTCGTGATGAGAGACGCGTGACAGATGGTGGCGACTGCGACTATTGGCACCAAGGGGGTGAGATGTGGAAGGAACTTATATAGCACAGAAAGCTAGTGCACGAGGCTATAAGAAGTGAGAAAAGAAAAGCTGGAGGGGGCTGAGCCAGCAAATGGGAGTGTGAGAGTGAGAAAGGTGATAAGCAACAAAGTGTGTTTCGGGGGAGGGTGTGAAGAGGTTGGTAAGTGAAGCTTCAAAGTAGAAGAAAATATGTCGGGATGATGAGAAAGAGCAGGCAAAGGCGACAGAGAGGTTGGATGGCTGGAAAGAGAAGGAGGCGTTGAATTAACGTCGTGGCGCGGCAACACTACAGCTAGTGGCTTCCTATAGTCTGAAGAAGACTGACTGAATGGGAAGTGGCGAGTGTCACGAGAGAGCAATTGAAGACAAGAATTGCCTGGATAGGAAGCAACAGGATGTGAAGACGAAGACAAGAAAGGAAAGAGCGACCAAAACAATCCAGACAGTGCTGATAAACCCCGGAAAGATGCTGGGTAGATGCGCAAAATATTCTGAAAACCGAAGGAGCAAGGGAAAGGCTGCAGGTTCCTTCCGAAGCGGGTATTGAGCTTATATGATAGATTCCAGGACTTTAGCGAAAACAAAAAAAAGTAATGCATGAAAGGAAGAGATGAGATCAAAAACGGGAAGTAGCGGCCGATGATATTGAGAGTGGGAAACAGGAGGAGCTGACGATGCAGGGCATGTATCAGTAGGGCATGCAAAGAGGGGGAGCACTTCCTTTAAGAGGTGAGTATACCAAGAAATACGCAAGCTCATAAGAACACCAACAGAGAGTACCAGACGAGACAATGAACACGGCACCAGTTCCAAAGCCGACACCAGTACAATCCCCAAGATGACTACGGTAGTGCACGTTGCAGAAAGCGAGCTTTACTTTGGTGATTGACTGATTGCACGACTGTGTCTCTCGATCGTGCAGAGTGCCGTTAAGCCGCTGTATCTGTGTCTGGGGGTCTTTGAGAATTGACTGTGGAATGCTGCGTTTGGTGCTCTACAGTCCTCATGCATCAAGATGCAAACAAGGCCAGAGTCGAATAAGAGTTCAGCAGCAAAGCGTATGTCGGCGAGGCCCGACAAAGATCGGGGCAATTGGGTTGGTAGGCTCGGTCTGTTCGTACTGAGTAGTCTAAGCGGTCTAGTGTCGGCGTGGACGCGCAGCATAGGGCGGATGATGCTGGAAGCTAGAAGCTAGCAGAGAGGGATGCGTGCGACAAGAATGGGGCGCAAGGCAAGTGCAATGCCGGTGTAAGGTGAGGTATAATGTGCAAGGTGTGATTTGCGGTTTGCAGTGTGCAGTGTGCAATGTTGATGTAAACGAGCTCGTTCTTCTGGTAGCTCTTGGTTTCTTTCGGTGCTGTTCTCCTATCTGAGAGAATTCACTGGATAAAGTGTCCAGCTCGTGAGATCCAAGAGGGCTGGCTGGCACTACCAATAGTGGAAGAGTGCAAGATGCAAGATGCAACGGAAACCTGGGCGCTTGTTGCTTGCTATCTCATTGTGCAACCGCAAGGTGAGGACGGCGAGCAGACAAGAGACGTGTCGACTCAGACGTGGCGATCGACAAAAGATGGAAGCACACAAGCATACACAGAGCCAAGTCTGTGCGCCACTTTTGGTGAAGAGGTGAAGAGGCAAAGAGGCACAATGAGTGAGAGTGGAAGAGCACAACGAAGGCCAATTGCAAGTGCAAGGTTGGGTGTGGCTCAAAAAAAAAGAGACAAATTGCTTGACAGTGATTATGCCTCAAATTGAGAAAGGTATTTGCACATGGTGATAAAGAATATGAGTGGCAGTCGAGGTAGGTCAGATGCCATTGTCAAATATATGCTAACATGACAAAAAGGAGAATGCAAGGACAGGAAAAGATAGAGAAGCTGACAAGCCCATCAGAGTCCAAGAAGACAAAAAGGGACCCTCAGAACAAGGGCAATATGAAAGGCACTGGCTAGGCCAGGGGGGCACTCAGTAGCTATGGTCGGAAAGATTGTCAGGTTTTTTTATTTTATTTTCGGAGAGAGAGTCGGCTTTCAAACGCAAATGTCCAACACAAGCTAACATTGACCAGGATGGCCAATGGCCAGTCTAGAGCCCAGAACTATACCTTACATCACATAAATGTGCTTACATATCTTAACGGTGTGGCTTGCCTCACCCTCACAACCCTCAGGATGAGAAGACGAGACTTGACATGGGGCATCAGCCTGGCGAGCATACGGGTCATTGGCAGTGTCAAAACTAAAGCATCCCAGCTTTAGCCCAGGTGACAATTCCCAAAATGAATACTTGCCGTGCTATAATAAAGGGCAGCTATGGCGCTCTTCCCGTGTGCGCTTGAGGTGCGTTTGCGGGAGGCTAGCACACCACAACGGGTTTGGTCTTCGCTTTTCGTTATCCTCGAGCCTGTGCGCCTGTCTCATCTCTGTCTATCACTGCTACCTTCGGACTAAGAGATGAAACGGCTACTAGCAGGCACAACAGAAGCAGGGGCCTGACAAGGAAGAGCTACACTTTGTTCCATTCCGAGTATCAATCTACCACAACGGAGTAGCCCAAGCTGGTACCAAGTTGATGGTGTGAGGACACCATCCGTGCTTCCTAGCTAGTCCTGGGTTTTCGCGGCTACAGTAGAAGAGTATCCGGACGATGCTCGTTTCGGTCAGCCTGCGTTAAGCTGTCTATAAATTTCAATCCATATTTACGACGAAAGATTTAAAACTACCGGTTCTACACCGCCAGCCTACGACCTAAACTTTGTTGCGAAAGGTTGAGTGCAGGGCAGGGGTTGATAAGCAAAGGAAGGCTTCTAATACAGGGGTTGGGTCATGCTCGTGACCGAGTCAAAACCTCATGGTTCTGTCACTCCCGCGCTTTCTTACGTTACTGCTCGATCACAACTACCTGACCTTTTCCTTTTTTTATTCTTTTTTTTTATTTAATTTTCTCTCCTATTTTATTATATTTTCTATTCACTGACCTTCTGTGATACTTCCTATTCTTCACTGTTGTTTCCTTTTTTGCCAATTTGCCCATTTTGCTTGCTTTCTTCTTGGTTGTTTTTCCACCTTGTGGTTTACATTGTCTACATACAAAGGAGTACAAGCACACGCAAGTTCCCAGTCTCCATTTCAGTCTCCAGTCTTGGTTCCAGCGCCATGTTAATCTCCTTCCACACCTTCTGGAACCTTACTGCTCAAAATGAAAGGCGGCACCACTTTCTTCTGCGGAGACAGGCGACTAGCTCCGGTGGCTCTCACAGGGCGCCAACTTGGCTCAGTCCAAAATTCGGAAAGGCAAGCGGCAAAACGGTAGGCTGTAGAAGTAGAAAGCAATAGGAGAAAGGGGGGCAGCGGAACACGGTTCCAGCAGTCATCCTATCCCGTGCTCACTCCACTCTTGACGCCCGTTGCGGTATTATTCCAGACCCGGCTCAATAGGCAAGGTCTAGTGCGCTACGGTTTTTAACTATATGCACACCGTGTATATGCGATATGCAGTGGAGAGGGGGTGCCGAGGGGCCCAGCCTTACAACGGGATGCATGAGGGTGGAAGTCTGCTGGTCCCGTGGACAGATGGGGCCAGGATTGTGTTAATTTTTATGTTGCAGCCGAAGCATGGCAAGCCTCAATTGAATGGTTTCTCAGTTGTCAGCAAAATTACGAAAAGGCGGAGAGAGAAAAAGAGCGGCAGGAGGGTGTCTCCTTTATTATTAAGTTTCCAACTTGTCTCTTTTCATTTGTTTAGAACGACACCCGTACATTATGGAATGTTGGAGAGTCGCTCACCAGCAGCACAAGACGCTCACTCACTCAGTATCTTAGAAATCAGAGCATCAGGAAATCGGAAAATCAGAGACACGGGTATCAGATGATCTACGGTAATTATGTGATCGATCATGGAGGGAGGCACTTGTTGAGGCTCGACTGAGATAAGCATACTCAACAAAAGGCAAAACGAGGCTGCTTGTTTGAAATCTTTTTCTGTCATGTCACACTTTTCGCTTGTTCTCTTTTCTCACGCATTTTCTTATTAATCGATACCTCTTTTCCAGATTGTTTTCTCCCAAGAATTACTTTCCCATCTCTCTTGTGTGACATCACACACACTTACCGTATTTTCCCTCAAGGCTGAGTCGGTCAGGATATCACTAACGCTCTTATCAATATTTATCAATCTTCTCACTTTGCCGCCTCATGCATCGTACTTTTGCCCCATCCAATCCGCTCATCTGCAAGATATAGGCATATCTACATCCCATCTTGTACAGCACACCGCAGAATAGAACAAGCACATTTGTGAAGGTGTGCCAGAAATCAGAAGCGATTTAGCTACACCGAGACGCGAGAGCTGTCGTGCACGATGCAGGGGTGCACGGTCCTGTTGTACACCGTCTTTACGACTGCACATAATATGCGTATCGGCTTTATGTGCGTTTGTAAAGGCAGTTGATTACGTGATCGCGCCTTCCTTTTATTGAAGATTGTCACATACGGTGTCTCCTTCTTGTTTTGGATACTATTCTCTCCGATTTTATATAAACTATATACAGCATATACTAATGGTAGCCATGTGCATGGCAATACCATGAAGTCAGGCTAATACGGGAGGCATGAGCTGAAGAAAGAGGCAACGCAAGAGGCGAGAACTGATATATAGGCCATGCATCTCTGTCCTAATTACCTATTCTCCACTGACTTGTCGATGTTCCCGTTGGACACGCCGGAGTCGCCTATAGTCGATATATATTTATATTGTCAGCAGATGTCTTGCAGTTGATATTCGTGTGACCGTTACAACAACGAGTCAGTTCTCTGTATGAACGTACAGGGTAGAGGCCAAGCTCGTGGCTGTGTATCAATGTAATACAACGCATCTCTTGTTCTAGTATTGTTGGTTGCCCGATTAGGAAATAACTGCGAGGCGCCGAAATCACTGAAAAATGCCTGATTGTTGCTGCCAACTTGCCTGGATTTGTCCAGGCAAGCGCATCCCTCAAATACGGAGTATCTACGTCGAAGGCTAAACTCAAGAAGACTTGTGACTTGGAGACTTGACGAGACTGACAAAACTGACGAGACTCGCCTTTTTCTACTAATATGTTCTGCATCGTTGCGTCTCCTCGTGGCAATCCACATTTTGTCCATTTACAAGTTCTTACAGAGTACTGTTCTTGTCCTCTCCTGCTTCTCTTCTTATTCTTCTTCGTCTTCTTTTTCTCTTTCTTCTTTCAACCTTTCAACCTTCTTAACCTAGCTCCCTAGTCCCTGCTATATTTTTACATCTCGCGGAGATGGTATACTTCGTAAGGGACAAGCCCGCTTCACACCCACTCCGATGGATAGAACACAAAGAAATGCATCCAGTAGCTACAGGGTACATCTAGTAGTTTAAGTAAATCAAGTAAGATAATATGGCGCAAGCTGCTATCCGACGGTGATGGACCTACAGCCGTCGCCTTGTACCTCGAGACTCTTTAACAACAAGATGAGTGAGAACGGGATCGAAATCCACTGTCGATCCAAAGTAGCAATACCCTCAAATCCAGTCAAAGCAGGAGGCAATGGATGAAATCGACAGGTTTTTATACGGTGTATTGACGTAACACGCGCAGAATAGCATACTGCTTTCGTCTTGTGTTGTAGTCTATGCAGTTTGTGGAGGTCGCGGCTGTGAACGATAATAATGTACGTGTGCAATGATGTAGAACCGAATTGAGCAGATGAAGTATTCCATATGACCTTTAAAGAAACTATATAGATAGCAAATATAGCTACTGCGGGATCTCCAAAGAAAAGAGTCATGTAAGAGATCAGCTTCAATGTGCCAAAAAATCAGACATTCAGATCCCGTCTCAGCATATAAAACAATGCAGATGATATGTGATGTGTGCCTTGTCGGGTTTTACAAACAGCTGCCTTCGCTCTGGTGTTTCAGTTGGGTGTATTAGAGTGCTCTTCGTATTGAGGGAAAAACAACTGCACCAGTAGCGAGTAGATATACGACGTGACTCAAGTTCTAGGAGAGTCATATCATCTACGTCTCGCTCAATCTGTCCACATCTCCACCAAGGACATTCTGCAGGTCTTCATTTGGGCTGCATATCGGGTACCGTACTATGATTGCTTCCACCATTGGGCAGCCACACATGCGAGTTCGGGATGTAGGCATACATTATGATTCTGCCCAAATATATCTTCATGATGATATTAGAAAGCACAACTGTATAGTCATAGGGTCTTCAGTTTGGGTTGCAATATGTGCAGTTGGTTTTATAGTGTTTTGTTTTTCGTAGAAAAATAATCGGTTTCATGATGTTGTAAGTTAATGACTTTTGTTCTCGCAACACGACAGCAACAGCAAGAAATGAAAAGAAAACCCCTTCTTACAAAAGAGGAATAAATCATTTACAATCCAAATTGATGCAGAAAATCCATAATAATTTGTCTTCTACGAGAATCAGGAAAAGGCATCGTGATGTTGAGAGTCCAGATGTAGACCGTCCGTGACCCACTTTCGTCTAACTATATATATACTATTACAGGGAGCACTTAACATCAAAATATAGAAGGGGCTGTAACTCAGTGGTAGAGTGCTCGCTTTGCATGCGAGAAGCCTAGGGTTCGATCCCCTACTGCTCCAATATACAAATTCTTATTTGTGTTTATTTTTTGCTTTAACATATAGTTTTCTTTATGTTCCATGTCAATGCCTCTTTTTTTTTGTCTTCCCTATTTTTTCTTTTCTAGTTAATCCTAGTATTAAGTATTGACCTTACCGTGATGCTATATGTTTACTGATACATGACAGCAATAGTCCTATTATTTTAGTTTTAAGTTGGTGCATCCCGTCTTCTGTATAATTACATCTGCATTATCATCGTCATCTTCTATTATTCTACTATCATCTACCATTCTCTGTGTCCTCTATCGTCTCTTTACTTATAAAGTCCTACTTTGCTTGATTAAGCAATTTATTATGATATTTTGAGTGGCGTAGATGAGATGACTGGGGTCATACTGGCCTCTAATAACCAAAAGAACCTCGTCTGCTCTTTAGATTTATACTTTTCTCCCCTCCAAACTCCCAGAATCCAGAAAATATACAATGAAGAAGAACAGGAGTACCATAATACAGGAGACAATATATGGACTAAAAAGCCATGCAGATGTAGATATGCAAAAGATATAACAAGACGCCTGCCGTTAAGCCATTCCGATAAAAAAGGTGTTGATTCGTTGATTTTGAGTTGTTGATTCGCTTATTTCGCCCTTTGTGGCTTCTTGACTTGTTTTCTTTTCTTTTCTTTTTTCAGTTTCTTTCGAGTCTTCCTTTCTTCACCACCAGTTGTGTTTCTCCCCGTTCATCCCTCCAAAGAGCCTATCATACAAAGACTTACAGGAACAGCGTGACAAACATGATTAGAATAGATGGGAATGCGAATGCGAGGGTGAACCCGGGGAGAGGAGTGATATAAGTTGGGAGAACTATCAAGCAATGCTTTTTGTGACATGCAGCAATGGTTGGCTAGTGCTGGCATATGCAGAGGCGGGAGCTGCTGCTTGGCTGATAGGATAGAAACGCAAAAACAGGCAACTGACCTACACAGCTTAGATATAGTCGCGGCCACTCTTTTGCATCTCAATCAACCGCCAGCCGCGGGTCTCGGCGTTGTTGACATCCTCGGGAATCCGCGTGATACCAATGGCGTACGTCACCAGCTGCACCTTGTCCTCCATACCCGCAGCCAGCTCCTCCGACTTGACCTTGCGGTACACATGCACCTCCTGTGTGCGACAGGTGATGATGAACACGGGGATCTCACCAGGCTCCAGCATGCGAGCCTTGAGAATGTCGACGTGGCGAATATCTAGGATCCGGCCATCCGACTTGAGTCCAGCCTGCAGGTACTGCTTCGTCAGGGCCTCATACACAGAGTACTGGGCCTCCGACAGCCACAGCTTCAGAGTCTCAACATCGCCCTTGACGTAGGCATCCAGGACTTCGGGCAGAATGTACTCGCGCAGTTCGCGCAGGAACGGCTCCATCTGGAAAGTAGGGTCCATCTGGCGTAGCTTCTTGATAACCATGGCTGTCTCGTTCTCGGCAAAGAAACCAGCGACGCGGTCGGTAATGCTGCGGGCTGTCGAAATAAGGGGGTTCTCCGACTCGTTGTAGGTTTCCCTCATGCTGAACAGGCCCTGCATGACCTTGTTCTGGTCCTTGAAATCCCGCCATGCCTCCTTCCAGGCGGCATCCTTGTGAACCGTGACGTTTGTGCCGGCCCTGAAATGTTAGTAGTGATACTTCTAGTCTCGAGTAGATTATAATAAACTCACTCTGGGTTCTCTTCGAAGAACTCGGGGACGTGGTTGCCTTCAGTCTTGATCCACTTCTCACGGCGCTTGCGGCGCTCCTCTTTGTCAACCCAGCCGCCGTAGCGCGAGCTGCTGCCGTCGTCAATCACATCCTTGACGTTCTTGTATGCCTCGGTCTCACGGATAGGACGTGTGGCCTTGTCGAGCACCTCACCAGTGGCATTGGCACCCTTGCGCACACCCTTCATGACCGGTGTCTCCCAAGTCCACGAAGCGCCCTTGCCGATTGTGGTGGCAGTGGATTTGAGGACAGTGGTGGCAGTCGACGACACGGCACCAGAGGTGGCCTCGTATGCCTTGCGCGCGCGCTGCACAGACTCGCTCTCGCTAATCTGGTGTGCACCCTCGGCCAGCGCCTTGGTCGAGTCGTTCCACTCCTTGGACTGCTTGAACTCGGACTGCATCGTGTCCACAAACACCTGCCATGGTGTCTTGTCACCGTGTGGTGGTGGCGGCGGGGCATCCTCCTCCTTCTTTTCCTCTTTGCCGTCCTTGTCCTTGGCCTCCTCACCCTCCTGGCCCTCCTTGCCGGCACTCTCCTTCTCGGTGCCTTCAGTGGCCTCCTCTGACTTGGCTTCAGCGTTGGCCGTCTTGGCCTTTCCTTCCGAGGGTGGTGGTGTTGACTGTTGTTGTGACCGCAATACAGTTGCGTGGAATGCTCGTGACTGGAGGGAAGAGGTCAGACGAATCGAAGTTGTGGAGGTTATAGAGGAGGATGAGATGACGCCTGCGGTGGCGTTAGATGACGAAGAAGACAGAGGAGAGCGAAGAGTCGGTGTTGTCAATAACCGACGGTAGGCAGGTGTGCGGCCATGTGTGCTGGCAAAAAGAGTAGAGGGAGACACCCGTGAGAGGGCGGCGGACTGAGCCCGTCTTGAGGCGTTCATGGTGGCGGCGGTTGTGTGAGGGAGGAGCGGAAGGGAATGAATAAGTAAAGGGTGGTATGAAGTAGAAGAGGGAGGAGGTCGGAGAAAATAATGTCGAAACGGGAAATAACAGATGGCCTTGGTGCCTTCCCGCAGCTTGAGGAAATTCGACGGCGAGGGAAGGAGCAGCGTTGAGTGATGTGGGGGAAGGTGCGATGGGGACAGGAACGAAGCGAGTCAAACAATTCTGAATTTTCTCTGAATTATTTTATTTTATTTAAACTTACTATTTTATGTATTTTAATTGCGATTAAAATTTACCGTTCGCGGCTTTCTTTCACCTTCCTTGGGCTGCGGGCCTCTAGTGGTCTTATGACGAGTTTTTTCAAGTGTAGAGCGCTGTGGGACTGCTGAGAAAGGTGCGACCGGTGGTCGGACAGGCGGTTACCACCTTGAGCATTTCTGTGCCGCAGCCGTACCTTGCGATTTAGTCAATTATACCGTATTGTCAATTGCTACGGCACTCTTCGCTGATTGGGCACCGGTCATACATAAGCGGGTCCACGGCTACCAAGCACCAAAATTTAGATATCGCCAAATCGAGAAAAAGACGTCAAAATGTGACGACCTCGACCTCGAACGACGCCGCCGCCGCCGACCCTGCGAACCCCACGCCCTTATTTCTCTCTATTGACGACCACCCACAGCTCACCTGAGTATACACAGCCATGGAAAAGGCGTCCACCAGCTCGCTGCGCTTTGCACGGGCACTGGTGCAGTCAATTGGCTCGCGCTCGGCCTCGTCTCGTCTCTTCACCTCGCCCACCTCTGCCTCTCCCTCCTTCACACTATCTGCTGCAGCACGGCAACCATGCTCAAAAGCACGGTGTTTCAGCTCATCGGCGTTCCGCAAGGCCGATGTGTCATCACCCAATGATCAGAACCAAAACCAGCCCTCCCCCGCCAAGGCCCCGAGCCCGCCGAAGCCTAGCAGTGGCAGCCTGATGGACGGCCTTGCCGATCTCTTGCCGCCATCCCAGCGCTCTGGAGACGCAAGTGGTGCATTATCTGGTGGCGCTGGAAAGTCCGGCTCGGCCTCTACCTCGCCGTCGGCCAGCTCGCTGACAGGCCTTGACGACCTCGACGTGATGAAGCAGCAGGTGGACCAGTCCAACGGCGAGTACCATTTTGCAGTGTGGGCACACAAGCACAACACACACATCTGTGTGACCAAGCCCAACAACGACGTGATTATGTCCATCTCGTGCGGCCACCTGGGCTTCCGCAGTGCCCAGCGCAGCTCCTACGACGCGGCATACCAGCTGGGCGCCTACGTGTGCGACAAGTTATACCAGAACAACTGGCACAAGACGATCCAGCGCATGCGTGTAAGCCTGCGCGGCTTTGGCCCCGGCCGTGAAGCCGTTACCAAGATCTTGCTGGGCATGGAGGGTCGTGCGCTGCGGCCGACGATCACCAAGGTGTCGGACAGCACGCGGCTCAAGTTTGGTGGCACACGGTCGCCCAACCCGCGTCGTCTGGGTTAGGCAGATGCAAGGCTCTTTTTTGGCTGCAATGACGCTTCTCTTGCGACGCTGCGACAACGTCACCTGCAGTGTTGCTGCTGGCTGCTTTATGTCTGCTTCTTTCTTGTTTATATTTATACTATTCGCATAAACCCACTACATCATGTACTTGTAACGATACGCGGCTCTGGGAAATAAAAGTCAATAAATTTGATTATTTGATCATGTCTTGTTTGCGTCAAGTGTATAGTTATAAGCTGTATGAATTGAAGCTGATCTGCTAAGTATTTCGGTGCCGATTATAATAGCGGGGCCTGCAACTACAGTGGCACGCAACGGCCAAACCCACTGTAAACTTGTAAGTATTTTGAGCTTCTTGTCTGCACCAGCACAAAAATGGCCCTGTTCAACACACACACACTCATGGCATCACACCCTGCACAGTGACCATGATCATGGCAACACCAGACCCAATACCACCGCCGCTACCTGGCCCTACATCGCCTTCTTCTACCCAGTCTCCGACTTCAATCTTCAGTCTCGATGCGCTCTTCGACAACCCCGTCTTTGCGGGCGGTATCGGCCTCGCTGGCCTCGGTGCGGCCGCTGCTGCAGGCCGGCGCGGTGTCATGGCTGGTGCCCAGATGCTGCGTCGCCGCATGCTCGTAAACGTCGAGATCAGCCGGCGCGATCCGTCGTATCCCTGGGTACTCGCTTGGCTGTCAGAGCCCCGGCCGCCCAGCGGCTTCCTGGCATCGCGCATCACGCGCATCCACAACCTGTCTGTCGCCACGGCCACCAAGAGCGTCAACCCGGCGGGCAGTGGAGGAGGCGGTCATGGAGGGGACTCTTCTGCTGAAGGCCCCGTGCAGGCATCCTTCTTCTTGCAGCCTGGTTACGGCCGCCACATCATACAACACCGCCCGGGCGTGTTTATTGCCGTCAACCGTGAGAAGCATAGCACAGCCAACATGGCCACAGGCGAGCCGCACGAGACACTCACACTCACGGCACTCTATGCCCACCGCCACGTATTTGAGCAAGTCTTCTCCCAGGCCCATGCACTGGCCGCCGAGGCGGCTGAGGGGAAAACGCCTGTCTACAGCGTGCAGGGCATGGGCTGGGGCAGCCTGGGCGAGCCACGGACGAAGCGCCCCTTGGCGTCGGTGGTGCTGGATGAAGATGTCAAGGAGCACATTGTTGCCGATGTCCGCGACTTTTTGCAGCGCCAGCCCTGGTATGTTGACCGTGGTATTCCGTATCGCCGCGGCTACCTGCTGTACGGCCCGCCTGGCAGCGGCAAGACGTCGTTTATCCAGGCTCTGGCCGGCGAGCTCGATTTTGGCCTGGCGGTTGTCAATCTGAGCGAGATTGGCATGACCGACGACAAGCTGGCTATGCTGCTGATGAAGTTGCCGCGCCGGAGTATCTTGCTGCTCGAGGATGCTGACGCTGCTTTTGTGAACCGGCGCACATCTCGTGACTCGGACGGCTACAGCGGCCCTACTGTGACATTCTCGGGTCTCCTAAACGCCCTTGACGGCGTGGCAGCGGGTGAAGAGCGCATTGCTTTTCTGACGACGAACCACATTGACCGACTCGACCCGGCACTAATCCGACCAGGCCGTGTCGACATGATGGTACGCATTGGCGAGGCCACGGCGTATCAGGCAGCCCAGATGTGGGACAGATTCTACGGAGACATCGACAAAGATGGTGCTGGCCGCGAGCGGTTCCTGCAGCGGCTGCAAGAGCTGGGCCTGATCGAGGCAAATGGAGGCCAGTCTAAAAAGGCAGAGACCGATGCCAGCACGGTGCCAAGACGGCATACCAGCACAGCAGCAATCCAGGGCCTGTTCCTGTTCAACAAGAACGACATGGAGGGCGCCATCAATATGGCTGAGGGCCTCATCCCAAGGCAATACGAGCCCGAGCCGGAAAACCCACAAGGGAGCATCAAGTCTCCTGCGTGAGCCGCCTTGCTGTTTACCACAGCATCGCGGTCTGTCAAGATATAACCCTATCAGGATACCAATATATATCTCTACTATATCAGCACGAATATACATAATACTGAATATAGACACAAATACACTGGATACCCATAGATGCAGCTAATGTTTTTCTACTCAGTATGGCTTGACTTCAAATTATCCTAGGCCTGCCATTGAATCAACGGCTACTTGCCACTGTAATAACACTCGACTGTATATTCATTGGACTAATAAGAAGACGGTTTATATAGCTCTTTTCTGCGCACATGGCGCGTCTTGCATCCTCTCTTAATGTGTTGGGAGAAGGCGATATGAGGAGTAGCAGCTCTGCTGTGAGTGTACAATCATATAGCAAATCAAGGTGCAGCTAACAAGAAGAATTGAGGTTATAGTTTAGATGTGTTCCAGGTCTTGAAAAGAAAAAGTGGTGAGCTTGCCACTTACAACGACGCACATGCATCTACCGGGACACCCACCGTGCTAGATGCATAACATGAGACCCACTTTGTTTTCTTATCGATAACAATCCAACCCCAGCTTGACCGCCTAAAATTTTAGAGCTTTCGCCAGGAAAGAGCGGCAGAAAAAAACGATCCATCCCCAGAAAAAAAATAGGCAAGAGGACAAAGGAGGGCAAAAGATCCAGCCTCGCATCCAAGGTCAACATCGTCAACGTCAACCCACGACGACCAACGGCAACAATTCAAACATAATAGTCACGATATATCATCGAGACAATTTGAAAGTGTCAAAATGCTCAGACAAATCACACCCAAAAATGCGCGCTCCAAGCGTGCGCTCGACAAGCGTGCCCCCAAAGCCGAGGAGAACCCCAAGACGTGTCTCTTCCTACGCGGCACCTCAGCGTCGCAGGTTGTCCAGGACTGCCTGACAGACCTGCACGCGATGCGTGCACCGCTCGCCAAGAAGTTCACCAAGAAGAACGACATCCACCCCTTTGAGGACCCGGCCAGCCTCGAGTTCTTCTCGCGCAAAAACGACTGCAGCATGCTCCTGTTTGGCAGCAGCAGCAAGAAGCGCAAGCACTGCTTGACGCTGTGCCGCACTTTTGACCACGCCATGCTGGACATGCTCGAGATGTATGTCGATGAGACGTCGTTCACGCGCATCGGACAGTTCACCGGCGAGGACGGCAAGAAGCGCACGTTCCCCGTGGGCTCGCGGCCCATGCTCCTGTTCTCGGGCACCCCCTTTTACGAGGGCGGCGACAACAGCTACGGCGCCGTGGCTTCGTCCGAGAGCGGCCGCAAGTATGCTCTGGCAAAGAGCCTGTTGACCGACTTCTTCCGTGGTGATAGCTCGCCTGACAAGATCGATGTCGAGGGTCTATCTCACATTATCGTTGCCACGGCCGTCGAGCCCACGACGGCCGACGGCCCCGAGGAGACTGCTCTGCCGCTGCTGCACCTGCGCACGTACGCCATCCGCACCAAGCGCAGTGGCCAGCGCCTGCCGCGTATTGAATTGGACGAGATTGGACCCCGTCTAGACGTGCGCCTCGGCCGCATGAAGGAGCCCGACACCACGATGCTCAAGGAGGCGATGCGCAAGGCCAAGACCAACGAAATGCGCACCAAAAAGAACATCGAGGTCGATGCTATGGGCGACAAGATTGGTCGCGTGCACCAGGGCAGACAGGACATGGGCGAGCTGCAGACACGCAAGATGAAGGGTCTGAAGCGCGGCCGTGGCGAGGACGAGGCTGCTGCGGACGAGTCGGCTGCTGCCGAGACCACCCCTGCCGGCGAATTTGACAACATTACGGGCACTGTTGAGATTAAGAATGACTTTTCCAAGAAGGCAAGACGGTCATAGGCTGTCTGATGTACACTAAAAGCATATTGTCGTTTTGTTTTTGTTTTATAGTTTCATTCTGTTTTGTTTTATATTTTTTTTGGAGCACGGCGTCTCGCATTGGATTTCAACGGACAGACTGGTTTATCAAACAGTTATACTATATTTATATTGGCCATTGGTCATAGTTCATAAATAACAAAAAGTGTCGAGTGTATCTATCATGTTAAATCAGAAATCGCATGCAAACATGTCGCACATGTATATGTAAACGCCATGTGCTTGCACCCAATGTAAGCTCCGGATGCCCCCGAGCTGTTGTGAGGCCATATCCCCCATTCTCCAGAGCCGAACAGGGTTCAAATAATACAGAAAATAGAAAATGGACAAATAAAATGAACTACTTTGTGAATGGCAGCCAAGATATTTTTTTTTTTACAGAAACCCCCTATCCAGACCTTATCCAGATAGAACCACCAAAACTCCCAGTGTCTAAATTAGAAAGAAAAAAAATGGCAAAGAGAGAATAACAAATTTGGGAGAACTTTTACAATGCCGTCCGGGCAAAGTCAAAGTCACCAAACTCGGGCACGCTGCCACCACTGTTGATAGCCTCTGTGATCATGTCAATGTGGCTTACATAACTTTCAGGCCCTGGCGAGCTGGTAGTCGTCTCGGACGGGTCAACCCAGGGTGCCCCCCAGATCTCTGGAGGCACATAATCGGACGGGTGGTTGTCATCGTGGTAAAGAGCCACGCGGACAGCCCATTGCATATGTGGCCACCAGTGCCGCTCGACATCCACGGGGACGTTGTCCAGATTAAACATGGACACAACACCAAGGACCTCGCGGCGCGCCATGCCGTGCAGCCACCAGATACTGTCGACTGTCTTTAGCATGGCAAAGAAGCAGGCAAGTATGGTCAAAGCACGGGGCGTGCGTTGGCTGAGCAGCTCAACAAAACGCCGGGAAACAGTGGCAGGAAAGGCCAAAAAGGCACCGCTATGTCGTATACTGTGTGCCCAGTTGAGCACGGCGACGGCGTGTTGGTAAGCGTGCCTGTTGCGGGCGCCCTCATCCGGATCTTCTGCCGTGTGGAAGCTATCCTGCAGTATATCTGACAGTTGCTGACTAGGCAAGATATTGGACTCTCGTATCCTCCGCAGCTCTTCCGCACGTTCGCTACCCATTGTGCAGACGCATCCCGGACTGTGATGCCGGTTGTTGCTGTTGAAATTGCACGTTGACCCACCCGAGGGTTTATGCAGGGTGGCCAGCTCATCGTCAAGGCCATCTAGAAGGTGTCCAAAAAACCCATCTTTTGCTGACGCAATGTCGAGATGCAGAGCGGGCTGGGCATTGATAATGGGGAGCACTATATCGCTTCGGCGCAGCCATGGCCAGGAAGCGGCGGTGATGGCCTTGACACCCTGGAAGGCATGGAACCACGACATGGGCAAGCCGTAGCTTCCGCCGCCTGTGCCGATAGACATGTGAGAAAAGGTATAAGGGTCGGGATACAGGCCGATACCGCCATTTCGAGACGAAGGCTCATCCTTGCTAAATATTCGCGTAGCTGTAGACTGGAATGCAATGAGTGTGGAGTTGAGAAAAAGCGCCTCGGCGTTATGGGCGTTGATGCCCCGTTGCAACAGGCGGTTGTACTCGCTCAAAGACGATGCCATGTAGGCATGCGATGCCCGTATCAGCTCCCGGTCTTGGGGAAACTCGCTGCGGAGATGCAGCGCAGCAACGGCCAGGACCGCATCCGTGAGATGATTTGAGCCGCTGGCAGCCTCAAAGGCTACACGTGGGACGGTATCACGCCATACTTTTTCGGCGGACTGGTCGTCGCAAGACAGCGTCTTGAATGTGGAGGTAGAGTAATGGTGAAGGAGCCGCAGCTCAAGAAGGCGCGAGGCTGCAGAAGATGTGCCAGGTGCGGTCAGAGCCAGGGATGGCGGTATTGATGAAGGAACAGAGCCCCCTGGTGGACGGCCGAGTCGGGCCAGGGTAGCACTACTGGGAAATGCATTTGACATGATGGGTGTGATGGGTGTGTCTGCAGATGGGAGCGGTGTCGTCCCGGGGGTTGCGGCGTATGATGTGCGAGGTGTCTGGGCGGCAAATTCGTTGGCGATCTCGGGGTATTCAAAGTCACATGCCACGCCGTGTTTTTCACAGTTGTGGCAGCGCGGCCGAATCTCATCACACTACGTGATTTAATGTTAGCATTGTAGATATATAGTGAGCAGCATGAACAAGAGATATTGAGCATATCAGGAAGAAAAACAAAAGACGCGAGTCGCAATGGTAGCTGGCTGGCAGTCTGGAAAATCAATCTTTCTCTTACCTTGATCTTGCGCGACTTGCAGCGTCTGCAGCCTGCTCGAGACTTTTTATGAGACCTTCGAGGAGGCATTATGAAGGAATATTGCTGTGTTGTGTAGACAAAATGAAATAGTGAGGGGTATGACGAGAGATGAAAGGCGAGTAGGCGAGTAGGCGGGAAATGGAGTATATGACGAGGAGGATGGAGCAAAAGCGAGGGCGAGGTGTCGAGCCGAGTAAGATGGATGAGACCAGGCAAGTTAATGCAAGGATGAAGAGGATGAAGAAGAAGACGAGGATCACAAAGATGACAAAGAGGACGAGAACAGCGAGAGTGAATGAGCGAGCAAGTGGGGGACACCAAGAATACGGAGTGTAGAGAATTAAAAAGGAAGATATAAAAGTATAAGTAAATCAAGGCAAGCGTGCCAGATGTGAAGAAAAGTCTCCTAGAAGACGGAAGAGCCGGGGTTGAGGACAGGTGCACTGGTGATCGCCGTCGGCCGAGCCATTGGACAGCAGGGCTGCCAGATCATGATAGGGCTGCGTGTAGCAGAAGTCAGAGGATCTGTAGAGGGTCTGTAGAGGGTCTGTACAGACAAGTAGAGATGCCAGAGACAAAGATACTCTACAAATGTTTGACAAGGGCGGTGTTGATCAAGCTCGATCGTTCGAGGCGGTGGAAGCTATTATGGGCATAGAGGCCGGAGATTGGGCCAGGCGGGAGGGACGCTGAATTTGCCGAGAGGGCCCGACGGTGGGAAGGGTATGTCTGATGGCTGATGTGTGAGATTGAAAGCGTGTAAAAGCGTGTTTGACGTGGTAGAAATGTAGTAATGATGTTTGGCGTGTGGTCAGTGATGACGGCACTTGGATGCGCGCGACGTTGACGGGGCTGTGAACGCACTACTAGCAGCAACAGTGCGAGGGACACCTGAATCTCGGAAGCGAGAAAGCTTACTAGGCTATTCTTTTTCAGCGGGAAGATTGAAATCCGAGAGCCCGAGTGGTGGTTGCAGTGGGGTCTAGAGGTTATAGTATGGGGGATCTGAGGACTGGAGAGAGAAACAGAAGTGAGGGAGCGATAGTGATAAGGGGTGATGATGAGAAATAGTCTTGAAATAGAGCCCGTTTGGGAAAGTGCTGATTAATACATGATTTGATTACAGAGTACATTGTTTTACAGGGTTTGATTAGGCTACAGCCATGTTAATGCATATAACACTGTTGAGGGGAGCGTAGGCATGAGATGAGATGAGAACCCCAAAAAGAGAAAGAGAAAGAGAAAGAGAAAGAGCAGGAGTCGGGGCTGTTGCTGTTTTTCGAGAGTCGCACCCGGCAGGTGCGCTGCGGGATCTTCGGTCGCTCCATGTCTGTTGAAGCAAACGCTCTCAAAAGGTGCTGACAGGCCCACTACAAAACGGGAAGGAACGTACGCAGTAAAGAAACAAACAGGCGCCGATACGTGTATTTTTAGGATTGGTACATACTCCATAAGATACAGCATTACACTAATAGCATTACAGCGCTAGTCTGTATATTTACAGGCTATGCCAGACAGAACGAGCACATCGGGGTCTTAAGAACCCCGGCGCAGACAAGCATTTTCTAGCACGCCGAGTAGGAGGCTCAATGCCGCAGAGTCTGGCATTATTAGAATTTTAATTTAGAAAATTTCAATAATTCGACAAATTGCATTTTACAGGCTGACATGTGTCAACACGGTCTGTGCTTATGCGCCAGTGTGCTCAGTATTACGAGTACTGCTGTTTCCCATGCTGGGGCGAGTCGCGTGCTCGACGTGACGTGGGAAGGAGCAGGCCGGTAAACGGCGTTACCAAGGAAGGCACACACATCGGGGTTCACTTACACTCCGTAGCGGCTTCATCGTGTCGCGTGGATCACATGCGTGTATTATGTAATCCGTAGATTCAAGCAGATGGAGATGCGAACAGTCCGTCTGGGTTTGTTTTGGGTTTTAATTTCAGACGAATCTGTTACTGTTAGCAAAGCAATGAAATACTGGTGCTATTGGTATTGCATTATCAATATGATTTGGACAGCAGTAGTGCTTATTTATGCGTAGCTCTTTTATTACTCTCAATTCAATCTCCAAGTCTTTCTTCTGCTGGCTCAATCTGTTGATGAAAAGACGTGTGATTTGAGTCTTGTTTTTTTGTTGTCTTGTTTTGTCTTGCTTGTCTTGTTTCGTCGTCTTCCTTTGTCTTCTTTCGTCTTCTTTTGTCTTGTCTTCTACACACTCATTCACGATGCGTCCCAGGAAACCCAAATCCGGTGGCCTAAACCTTAATTCGAAATAAAATGGGACTTGAGGTGTCCAGGAGACCCCGAGTGCCCGTAGCCGCAGCGTGCTGTTGCAATAATGCCCATTGTGGATCAGCCGGATCTCATTCCTTCAAAATAGTAATTACCAGCCAAGATATGCAGCGCGGGTCTGTCGCCACGTCTGGAAGGATTACGTACTCACCAATCTTGCACAGTATGATCAAAATTTGGTCTAATACCCATGAGATCTCGGCGGCGACCTCATGTTTCACGTCCGGAGAAATAGATAGTCAGGAACAGCAGCAAAGGTCAGAGATTGATCTTTGATATTCAATAGAGGCGACATACTGCTTGGCCAAGTCCGTTTAGTCTGGCTCAAGCGGTTACATCCCAATTTGCTCCTCAATTTACTATTTGTACGTTTTACTGTGCTTACTGGCCAAACAAAGAGCAAGCAATGGCTCGAGAGTTCGACATCAAGCAGTCCTATTCCGGCACTGCCGCAGGAACACGGCGGCAGAAGACTGTGACTCCGCGGTAGTCGGAGAAATTTGCTGCTAATGGCCTGACAGCGGCTGCGCTGGTCCAATATGAATCATGCAAGTCGACTGTTTGAAACTAACACGACACACTGCATCGAGTGTAGACAGACGACCGTTCTTGCTTATGTAATCTTTTTTTTTTTTAGTCTAATTCCATGTGGATATCTTGGTCGCCAAGTGACCAAAACAGAAGGTGTGAGGTAAGCGGCTCAAAAAGCAGAATTTTCTCTCGTCGGCAAAAAGAGTGTAGCGGTAATCAGCGGCGTAGGGCCAAACGCGATAAAAAAGAAACAAGCGAAAACAGGGGGATGTTTGCGGTGAGCACAACGTGAGGCAGGGCGATTGGTAATTAATTGTTGGAGAAGTTGGGGAAGTTGCATTCATGAAGATGCTGATTAGAAATTAGAAACCAAGGACTAACAAAGATATGCCCAAAGAGGAAGTAGCGATGGGCGACTTCATCACAGCACCATATTTCCGTACAAATAAATGGCAGCGTCATAGCGAGATCAGAGGAAGGAACATCTGCCACTCTTGCCTTGTACTCAAAACCCGTAACTAATGCAAGGCAGTGCGATCCAGCGTTCTGGTTAGACTTATATCTCGGATTTCATGAGATCTAATTGATACAAGATCCCCGGCGCAGCTATTATACACCATTATATACAATTACATACAAGTAATTCCCGACAAGGAAGGTAGCTAGAAACGATTTAGGGAAGGCGCGGTTGTGTATCTGCACGGCACAGTAAAGGGAAACAGGGAGGAAGCAGCAACCTACACAAGATACAAAGAATCAGCATACGCGAAAAAGGAAAGACCATTTCATTGACTAAGGCAAAAGTACGGCAAAAGAAGAAAGAAGAATCTGATAAATCTTTTCAAGAGGCAACAACGACCAACCCCACACGCCACACCAGAATGGCGCAATCGCAACGGCGAGTTTGCGACTTGCAACCATCGATATCATCATCACCATCACCATCAACCAATTTTTTTTGTCTGCAGCGTGCGCTTTAGATTTGATTCTTGGATATATCAGACAGTCTGCCTGCTTTTAGACCACCTTTTTGTTATCGTCCCTGCCACCTTCATCCCCGCCTACCCCACATTCATATCTCATCAACCTCGACATCACCACATCTTCAAAATGGGTGACGCTGCAATCATCAAAGACGCCGGTGTTCCGAACGATGTTTCGAAACAGTTCACGCTGGAGCAGACCGGATTCGGTACCCGCGCTGTCCACGCCGGCAGCCCTCACGATCCCACCACGGGTGCCGTCATCGAGCCCATCAGTTTGTCCACTACGTTTGCGCAGTCTGCCCTGGGTGTCCCCATTGGCGAGTACGAGTACAGCCGTAGCAGCAACCCCAACCGCACAAACTTTGAGCGTGCTGTCGCCGCGCTCGAGAATGCACGCCACGCGCTCGCATTTGGCTCTGGCAGCGCTGCTACTGCAACCATCATACAGGCTCTTGCTGCCTCTGCCTCAGTCGGCCCGCCGCTCGACGGTGAGGACCGCGCCTCGCTTGCCGAATCCAACACTAAGAGTTCGCATGTCATCTCTGTCTCCGATGTCTACGGCGGCACTCACCGCTACTTTACGCAGGTCGCCCAGGCCCACGGCGTGCGCGTCACCTTCACGCCCGCCATTGAGACGGACATTGCCGCACACATTACTCCCGACACTCGCCTTGTCTGGATCGAGTCGCCTTCCAACCCGACGCTCAGCCTTGTCGATATCGAGGCCGTCGCTCGCGTCGCCCATGCTCATGGTGTCCTGGTCGTTGTTGACAATACCTTCTTGAGCCCCTACCTGCAAAACCCACTGGACCACGGTGCTGATATTGTCGTCCACAGTGTCACCAAGTACATCAATGGCCACAGCGATGTTGTCATGGGTGTTGCTGCCTGCAACCGCGACGATCTGCAGAGACGCCTTGCCTTTTTGCAGAATGCTGGAGGTGCTGTTCCCTCGGCCTTTGACAGCTGGTTGGCCCACCGCGGTCTCAAGACTCTTCACCTGCGTGCGCGCGCGGCATCTGGCAACGCACAAAAACTGGCCGAGTTGCTTCAGAGCCGCACAGATCTCGTGTCTCTTGTTAACTACCCCGGCCTCGAGTCACACCCGCAGCGCGCTGTGGCAAAGAAGCAGCACCGCGATGGTCTGGGCGGCGGTATGCTGTCGTTCCGTGTGCGTGCTGGCCACGCTGCTGCTGAACGTTTCTGCCAGTACACGAACCTGTTTACACTGGCCGAGTCCCTGGGCGGCATCGAGTCGCTTGTCGAGGTGCCCAGCAGCATGACCCATGCGGGCATCCCGCGCAACCAGCGCGAGGCAGTCGGCGTCTATGACGACCTGGTGCGTGTGAGCTGCGGTATTGAGGAGTTCGAGGACCTGCTGCAGGATGCTCTGCAGGCGCTAGAGCGTGCATCAGCTGAGGTCACCAACAGTAATGTGCACTAGTTGTGTTTGCATTTGTATTTTGCACAACTATTACTCCACCATCATGAGATCTAGAACTACGAAGACTAGAAATACCACAAAAGACGTTAACAAGACGGGGTTCGCTTTGCATTTCCGCCTAAGACAAGGCAGCCTGAAGTCCTTTTTTCTACTTCATCAACGTTCCGCTACTTTTTCTCCTTCTCACTACATTCGGCATCTGGGAAAGCTTTCACTTATTCGTCCGTATCGTCCGTTCTGCCCGTCTTTTTATTATTAATTTGCAGTTACTATACACTCGTGCTTTTCTTAGATCTTGTTTCTATTTTGATAGTATCTTGATTCCACAATCGATCTCTAGCGAGTATCACATGTTATTCATATCTATACATTCTCTATACATCTACTGTTATTGACGTTACATTTTCTCGGCACTCTCGGAGACTTGACGCCAGTGATGAGCGCACTATTCAAAACTACATTACTGAAGCACTGCTTCGACATTGCCAATTAGACTCGAGTGAAATAACAAACTGCGGGGGGGCAATAGGAGAAAATAGATATTGAGAACAGACCGAAATATAGATAGAATGAATTTAACCTAAAATAAAAACGCCGACGTCGCATGCCTCTGAGAGTCCAAGACAACAGGAGATAGGCAGCGCTGATGCAATGTGAAGCAAAGGCCATTACCTCTAAGTATTATAAAGAAAAGAGCATACAAAAAATAAAAGAATGAAAAGTAGCAAAATTAAACAGGAAAGCCTTTGGGATATCATAATGTAGAGGCATGCAAAATGCGAAAACAGGAGGAGCATTATAGGATCCAGTAATAGAAAGAAATAAGGAGAGAAAGAAAGGTATAAAGAGGAGAAGAGAAGAAAAGGAAGAAAAGACGTCTAATTGAGACGGTGCATGCCTTCGACACTAAGTGTTGGGACCTCGACATCCCGAAGGCCATAGACACCCTCGTCACGGCGACGATCCACAAACGAGTTGCATTCATTGACCACAAGACTCCATTCGGCGAGAGCCCGCCCGGCATACTTTGCCCGAAGCTTTGCATCGCCGTCATCCGGCTCGACGGGCTGCACGATGGTGCGCTCGCGCTCACGCTCAACATCAAAATCTTTTGTTGCAGTGCTGCGCTCCCACTCGCTACTATTGGCATTGATATCAAACGGCGAACCCCCACGCGGGTAAGCCGGATTATGTCGGCTGCTGGACTCGGAGTTGGATCGCGATTTGTTGCTGCTTGCATCATCGTAGGAAACTGACCCCGATGGATTCGCGTTGCGGGCTTCGCTGACCAGGCCACCGGACGTCAGGCCAGACACACGACGGGTTGCGTGGGGCAGACCGGCCACAGGAGGTGGACTCTCGGCCCGTTTGCCAGCAGCAGACAGGCAAGCCCCGACGCAGGACTGCGCAGGAGCAGGCAGACGCGGCCGCGTCAAGACACGCTCGCGATAGGCCGGCGGGAGCACAATATCTCCTTGCCCACCAGCGCCTTGCCAGGGGATGTTATGCAACATAAACTTAAAGACGAACTGGGAGGCATCAAAGATGGGCGCAGATCCTGTAGAAGAGCCAGAATCGGATGACGGCGACCCCAGACGCATCGTTTTGACTGCCGACATCCCACCACCGCCTGTCTTGCCGTAGGACGCAGTCCGCGCTATGGCTGTGTCGCGGCGCATCTTTTCGAACTCCTCATCGGTCGGCGGCTTGTTGGCTAGATTGAGCACCTTGCCGAACAAAGACCACTTCTTCTTGGAGTTGGACTCCTTCTTATCGTCGCCAACAGGGGGGAGAGATGTGATACTGCTCGTGTCGCTGCTGGATAAGCCGATGTTGGTGTTGGTAGGACCGATACCACTGACTGTGTTGGCAAGGGCGTCAAAGGTCGTCGCAGTGCGGTTGCCAAAGCTGGACGAGCTAAGATCACCTTCACCGCCGTTATTGTTGTGGGCAAGCAGACCGGCTTGAGAATTGTTGTTCACCTCCGTCCGCACAATCATAAAGCGCTTGCCGGGCTGAGGCAGAGATGGCGCTGTCGAGGGCTGCATAATGCCATCCTTGTCCGATTTTTGCTTCAGCCATAGGTAGTGAGACCATACGCTCTTGAGACGCTGCGATACTAAGAGGAAAATTCTGGCATCAAAATCGTTAGGGGTGCCAGAGTCGCGGCATACGCGCCAGCACAAAAGCCGCATATAGTATGCACGAACCATCGGGCACCAGTTGTTGAAAAACTTGCCAAACACCTCCTCAGAGAGTAACCAGCGCACGCACAGTTCCTCTTTGCGCTGCGGATCGGCCGTAACTATATCCCAGGTAGCAAATATGAACGAGAGCACCCGGATCTCAGACATGGTGTTGTTCGAGTTAAGCATCATCTTGCAGACATCGAGCCAGAACGTCCAATCGATAAAGTCAATCAGCTTGCGCTGTGTTGCAATGCCGCGGTCTTTGTCGGTGTTCTCTGACTCCCTTGCGTCCCTATATCCGTAGTAGTTGTCAAACGTCAGGAGAATCTCCTGCAGGAAATCGCATAGAATATAGCACGCGTTGTGGTCGTACTGTGAGGTGCGGAAAGTTGCCGCCTTGAGAAGCACCATGGAAGTCTCTGCGAAAGTATCCCGTGCGCCAAAGACTGGCTCGTCCGACTCCAAAAAGTCACGCAGCAGGGCAATGATTCGATTCTCGTCCATATCGCGAAACAGGTTGCTGGACTGGATGGCCATTGAGGCGCCAGGTGTGCCATTGGGTGTTGTCATCATGTAGGGTTGCTTCTTCTGGAGTTGCTGCTGCGTCCACAAAGACGGTGTACCATCGCCCACAGGCGTGCCTGCAATCAGCATGGCCGCTTCCACGGCGGCTTGCCGGTGGATCGTATTATCAAAAATCTGGAGCAGCTGAGCATGCAAAAGAACAAAGCCGGGAGCACGTGCCTTTTCGGTCAAGGACAAGTTCATGGTGGAGGGCATAAACTCGCTGGCAAGGATATGGTAGTACTTGGCAAAGATGAACAGCAAGTCCGTGTCTGATCCTCGCCAGCGAGACAGCCAGCAAGGAGCAAACCATGTGACGCGGCTGCAGGCTGAGACGTATGCAGGCGGAAGCTGGCTCATCTTGGGTGGCTTGCGCAGGTTGGCCTGTGTAGAGATTACGGATGACCATCCAAGGGGACCGATGCACGGTGGGAAGTTGGCAGCCAGCTCGTCGCTAGCACCGCGGGTGCGGCTACGGCGCGGAAGACTAAATGCGTCGGCAGCACGGCGGATCAGCTCGATATTCTTCTCCAGGCCCCAAAGACGTACGAGTATATCAGCAACACCCGGGACGAAGAAGAAGGCATATGCACACGCTTTGCCACTGAAATTAACAATAGATAAAGGCGCCTGCCGCATGCTCATCTTGTCGACCACTAAGATCAGCTGAGCCAGTAAGTTGTTGACAAACATAGTGCGAACATTGTGCTCAGCTTCCTCCTCCACAAAAATGGAAGATTCGTCCACAGGTGAAGCACCAGGTACGTTAGCTCCAGAGCGGCCATCCTTGTCAGCAGCCCGGTCATTATAGGGGCGGAAGATGTCGGTAAGAAGGCGCCATTCGGGACGCGACATAATCATGGACACTGACTCGAGGACGACGGGGCGATCGATACCGGACACAGGTGTAAATGTGCCGTTGGCAGTTGTTGATGTTCCGAAAAATGTACCGGTACCAAAAAGACCACCACTTTGGCCGGCACTGGTGTTACCTTGATACTGCGACGGGGTATCGAGCATCTCCAACAATCCAGTCCACCACCGGTTTAGAATTGAGGCACGGCGCTCGATATCTTCTGGAGACAGTGACGTGTTGTTCTTGCCCGCAACATCACCAGCAAAGCGACGCAAAAATGGGGCAAGAGTAGCCCGAACAATGATCATACGCTGAGCAGTTGTAGTTTTGGAAAGAAATTTGAAAAAGTTGGTTTCGAGGTCCTTGAAGGCGATCCAGTGGGGATCGCGCGAGTTTGGGTGTGCCATGGGGCTGTTGTTGCTTGTGTCGGCTGTAGTGAGAGATTCTGCCTCTGATGCAGGAAGGAGAGCGCTGCCGTTGGCACTGCCATCAGAGCTCCCGTCGTCGCTATTTGCACTGCTGCTGTTACCAGAAAGTTCGCCGAGTTTCCGGCCGCTGCTGTTGGAGGGTTTGAGTGCTTTGAGAGACTTGTCGGATAGTAGGTCGAGCGACAGGGATAGCGAGGAAGAAGTAGAGGTGCGACCATTGTTCACATCATCAAACGCAGCCAGTTCGTTACCAAGGTCTTCGTTGGACCCAGTAAGTTTCGTAGAGGTGGAGTTAGCAACAGCTTTTACAAACATGCTTTGGGGGCGCTGTTTCATGCGACTGAGGTACTCGCTGGCACGACCAAACGTTCTAGAGCTAGATGCAGGAGGAACAACGACGATTGAGATTGGCTCGGCAGCCGGGGCACCAGTGGTAGTCGCGCTATGAGAATCCGTCCCATCGGTACCATGGGTGGCGGTAGGAACACTTCTGACATCCACACCGGAGGTAGTCCTTGTGATTGTGGCTGCAGTACTTGCAGAGGGCTGGTCAATGTCAACATCGGCGGCCGTGGGTGAGCTAGAGATATCGTCGTTACTGCCCGTGCTACTACTGTTACCACCAAAAATAGTAGATACTGTGCGTTTCCGGGAAAGCCGACTTCCTTCACGACCACACTCGCGCTCCTCCTTCTTCTCTTTCTCTCTCTCTTTGGCTCTTTCCTTGTCCTTCTTCTTCTCCTCATCCCGTTCTTTCTTGGTCAGCGACTTGCGCGAGGGAGATGAAGAGGGCGAAGGTGAGGGTGACCGAGAGATCCAGGAACGTTTCGCAAAGTCAACAAACGATACAGACACTGTCTTTTGGCCCATTCTGTCACCGTCGGCCTGGGGCAGTGAGGGATCTGACAATGTGGCAGACGCTGACCCAGCACAGTTGGCTACCTTCTCATCTTTTGAAGCTCGCAGAAAAAGGGAGCTGGCCTTCGAGGATCTAGATGATGAGCCTGTGGCACCTTGCTTGACTTTCCGAGCCTCCTTTTCGCGTTCCTTAACTAGTGGATCATGGGAATCGGGAGTAGAGTGGGAGCTAGGGACCCAGGAAAGTGGTGGACGTTCAATGGTTCTACGGCGAGCGAGCTTTTCGGGGCCGGCAAGCTCCTTTTCCTTGTCGAGTGCCAGTTGCTTTGTGGGAAGAGCAACGGCAGTAGACGGGCGTTGGTGCATGCAGGAATCGTTTGTGACGAAGCTGCTGTCGTTAGCGGAGGCGAAGTCAAATAGACTGCGGGTCGAGTTGACGTCGCTACTGTCAGATTCCGTGTTAGGTGGTCCAAAGCAAGCCTCGAGTTCAGCGCCAAAGTCGCTAGTAACGGGACTAGTCGTGTTTTCCTTGTTGGTAGAGTTTGAGTCGTCCTTTTTGATAAACTCTTCCCAGACTCGGCGTGGGGTAGCTGGCGGATCTGCGGGCTTTGGCTGCTTCCGTTTCTTCACGAGGGAGAATTCGAGTTCAGATTCGAGGTTGCTGTCAAAGTCGAACGTAGGCACGTCAAAGGCGGGAAGGCTTGGAAGATCTTTGGTTAAAGATGGCGAAGTAGGCGATGTGAGTGAAGGTAAGGGAACGGAAGTGTTGAGGTTGCGCGCCGACGATGTAGAGATGTTGGAGATATTTATGTTGGTGAGGTTGGGGGTGGGAGAGGCAGAAACAAGTGTAGCAGAGCCTGCTGCTCCGAATGCTGCTGCCTTTGATGAAGAGGAAGCAGACTGGGAGGAAAAGGTTGAAGAAGAGAAGGATGTCGAAGGAGAGGGAGGTAGGGGAGATAAAGCAGAAGTATGGGAGCCCTTGGAGCCCACTGTGTGACGGACGTTGTCAAAGATATGAGTCGAGCGGGTGGAAGGCTGTTTATCATTACTACTGAGACAGTGGGCGCTATTAGGCAGGGAACCTAGTGTTATTAGGTCCGGTGAGGAGTCAGGCCGGTGGAACATGTCGGTGTCTGTTGATTCGACGGCCGGAGCCATCGACATTGTAGGGCCGCTCATCTCATGGCCGGTATGGGAGATCTGAGCGAGAACCAGGGTATGGGCGGTTGGGGGATGTGTGGGAGGTTGAAGAGGCTGTGGTGTGAGGTGTGCCTATGGTGTGGGTGTGTAGCATGTGTAGCAATGCGAGTACGTCGTATGTGCAAGCCGTGATCGGCAGTGCAGGAAGCAATGAGATAGTAGATGAATCGTAGGGTGCAAGTTGAGATAGTGGTGTCAGATGGGGTGTGAAGCACGGAAGATAGACAACCGTAGGCAAACTGAACTTGTACTTGTAAACTTGTGGAGGGGGGGGACAAGAAACAAGTAGTGGATACAAATAGGCAAGCCTAAGCAGCTAGAGACGCAGGGCAAGCCAGGCTGGGCTGCGGCTTGATGCAAGTGAGGCGGATTGGAGGCTAGAGGGTAGCAGGGCTCCAGTGGGAATGTAGTAGGAGCGGAAACGAGATAAAGAAAGGGGAAAAGAGCACTGCAAAAGAGACTTGATGATACTGGAAGAGATTATTGGGGGGGAGGGGGTTAAAAAAAAAAAAAGATAATGATAAGTGCGAGATAGCGAGAGATCGAGATCCAGATGCGAAGCAACCTTGTCGAGGTGGAAAAGGCAAGGGAAGTGGAAGTAAAAATGCAGTATAAAACAAGAAAGAGCAGTGCAGGGCAGCCCAAGAGGTGCGGGCGTGTGTGCTCAGTCTCACAGCATGCCTTTCGATATTGACGATCCCGAATATTCGTTCCTGGGCCTCTAAGCTGCGCCTGGGTGTCTCAGGTGCAAGACAGGACGGTGATGTAGCAAAGTGGCAGAGTTGCAGAGGTATGCAGATGTTAGATCGGCCAGCCAGAGCGTAAGGAAGTATCCGATGATTGTCCTGACTGTCGGAGGGTGGCAGCAGAATCGGCCTGACAGTGGTAATGGCTAATGACGTTGGCTTGGCGGCAGAATCCAGTAGTAAGCAAAGCAAGAAAAGACCAAAATGAGCAACGAGATTGAGCTTCTTTCCTCGTGTTGTTATGCTGCGTTGTTACGGCAGTGGATGTAGTAAGGTGGTGTAGCGGCGTCGTATTGCGTGTAGCCGTGAATATGGAAGATGTGGAAGACGTGCCAGAGTGAAGAGATACTGGAGTCTGGCGTATGGCTGGTACGTTTGGCTGTGAGATAAAAGCTGTCAATACGACATTCCGCATTCCTTTTGAGATATGCAGTGTTTCAAGAAGTGAAAACAGGGCAGTGCAGATCAAGGAACGGAATAAGAGCGGGCGTATTGCATGAGAGAGAGGGTACTGAGTATGATATTGCAAAGAAGATGAAGGTGATGTGAAGTAAGGGGAAGAGGGATCAGAGTTGCGGAAGCAGAATAGAGAAGCAGAACAGAAGCAATAGTAATGAAAGGAGATCACCTACCAGCCTGTATTTGAGAGGAAAACACAATCCACAGCGCACTAAGCAAGATACTCGTTGGAAAAGGGGGCCAGGGTTGCGTAAGGAGGCAGAGATCGACGACCAGAAATGATGACAGTTGGTTGACGCTGGCGGTGGAGCAAGATAGGGAGCGAGATACCAGAGTCGTAGGGCGGTTTGTAGTGAGAAAGGAGATTTTAATAGATAATAGTAGCGAATAATTGAATAATCAAGTAATAAAATAATCGAAAAGCCGAAAAGACGGAAGAAAAACCCATCAAAAGGGGATGCGGGAATAGAATTGCCTGCGGCGTGGGGAAACAGTCAAAAGAAAATAAAGATTAAAAAATAAGATAAAAGGAGCCAGCCCGAACAATGAGATTAGCTCAAAGGCACAAAATAAGAGTCCAAGCAGCAACACGAAACGCCGTGGCCAAGATAGAAAATAGTGACGGCGGCTAGGACAGCGACAACGAATGAGGTGATGACCCGAGACAGACGTTGGATGATTGGCAATAGAGGCTGATCGATCGTGATGCCGGCAGCGGACAAGAGGTTGGTACAGCATAGAGGTGTGTAACGGATGTACAGTGTATCAGACAAGAAAACGACAAACAGTTGAGAAGTGGAAAAAAGTGAAGCTATTCGGAGATTCGGAAGAGCTCGAGGGGGAGGAGGGGATGCACGAATATACGAATATCTTTGAACAGGCAGGACCAGTTCTACACTACGACGGAGGCCTGGGAACGACTATGTTTGCTTACACTTGCAGTTTACGAGGCTCTTGCCCACGACAAACAGTAAAAGGAGCCAGAGGGGACAGAAGGAGCGATGGATATGGTTCTCGCGAAAAGGATAAAGGAAGTCAAAAAAGAGAAAGAGATGCATAGGTAAAAGGCAAGAGCCAGGCTCGCTCCTGCCAACTTCTGCTACTTTGGCTGCTTCACAAACCCAATTTACTCAGTATGTAGTATACCACTGTCTACGGGCGGGTGGATTACATAGAGACAAAGACGATCTGTTAGCGTGTGAAGAAAGGAAAGAGCAAACGACATTTGACAAAACTAGAAACAACGGTGAATATTACTCCAGACAAAAGGTACCGGGAGGAAGTAGCGGCTCAAATGCGGACGAAAAGAGAAGGAGGAGTGACGAAAAAAAGAAAGAAAAAAAAAAACGAAAAGACGAAAAGAGGGAAAGAAGGAACGAGCGAAAATGTCCAAGCGACGAAAATGTCTTGCTCGAGACAGAATATTGGAAAGAGCGACTAGCCCCAATATACCCAATATGCCCCTCCGAAAGTGTGCATGCATGCACATATACGAGCCTGCCAGCGTGTATCACAGCTTAAATGAACTATTTACGTGTGCTTATATAAACATGCGATGCACAATGAATATAGGTAATATATTGTGGCGCATCATTTACAAGACGCATTCATATCGAATTACTGATCAGAGAAAGGAGTAATAAGATTTGCAATATAGGCAGAGTGCCGTGGAACACTGCAATTGGCATGGCATAGGCATCAAAATGGCATGCGAGGATCTCGCGGTAATGGGCACGTTCTGTTTCGAGTGGTGTGCAATCAGAGTGCACAGCGCAAAGGCAGAATACGCAGACACCTTGGCATGATGATTGGGCCGATGCTACGTCAACCCTCAGCTGAGGCTCAAGACGGAAGAAAGCCAAATCAAACTACAGTGAGGACGTCCAAGCAAATAGAAATATACTCGATATAGCGGCAAAGGGCTTAGATAAAGGTTCTATCAGCCAGCATGGTGGCTGTAGAAAATAGAAAAAGACAAATGTATGGTAGAAATAGAAATAGAAATAGAAGTAGAAATAAACTCAGAAACAAGATACAAAGATACGTCGAAATAATATGCGAGAAATAACTTACAAAATTCGGCCAAATAGAAAAAAAAATGGCATGAGTCCGATCAGACAAGGACCAGGGCTTGACAACAGTGTTGCAACAACGAGGAGTCCTGTGCTCAAATTTGCACAGCCTTTTGTTGTCCATCTGTCTAATTTTCCACATGTCTAGGCACGTTGTCATGTTCAAACGCTCTTATCCAGCGCAAATGTCGCCAAGGGTCTGTCTGGGTGAGGCAGAAGCATCAGCATGATAACAACTCTCAAAAACCAGGTGATAGGCACTTGGATAAACAGATAACTAATCATGATCCAGTGTACATGAAGGTGCGAAAGAAGGTGTGATTAAAAAAAGGGCGACTTGCTATTGCGACCGCAAACTGGAGATATCTTCAAGACATACAGATTATCGCGCGATATTACAATTCAGTCCTGGAAGTAGAGAAATCCGTAATTATTCCTGACAATGCGTGGCAATACGTGATCTTACGTGATAATACGAGATAACATGATAATGATACTCGGCGAGAGGCTGGCAGCGAGACATGCGTGTCAGCTCCAGCAGAAGTGCAAGCAAGAGCGTGAGGACAGGAAAAGCAAAGATATGATAAACGGCAAAGTGGTGATCTTGACGAGTTTAGGCCGGTGATCAAGATAATTAGCTCAAAAGTCCAGTAATCTTGCAGTCACCGCTACTTTTACCTATCTTCATACGTTTCTTATCAGGATAGGACGCTCAAGACAAGGCAACTGGAATCATGCGATATGTCTCCATTCGGAAGATGATCGTAAAGAAAGCGACGAAGAGGGAGCATGTCTGGGATGGGCCACGGTGTTGTTGCCATTCTCTTTGGTCATTACGGAGTATTGTTCGCACAGTTCGTGTAGTGAATCATAACTTGGCCGACAAACCAGAGTGAAGATCTGGTATTACTGAGTAATATTCATACGACGTACGAAGTAGATATACCGTATCTGATGTCATATTACTCTGTTAATGTTCCGTAGTCCCGTCTTCTCTAGTATTTACTTTGAACGCCATTAACGCAGTATCAAACCTGATTTGAGCAGCCGAATTATACACCCTGGTCAAAAGTGCAAATCATAGCCTAATTGCGACCGCCATTTTTACAACACGGGGTGTACTGGTGTGGTTATAAAGCTATAAGACCAGAAATCCAGAAAGTGTGTGTGGACAGCAAACTGTAAATGGCCACTGGCCAGAGAACCCGCAAGACCCTGCATAAAAATCATTGCCTATGACAGCACAATAATGGAGAACAACAGACCCTGACGAGAGAGATAAGCAGAGTGGCAGAAGTCAAGATTACGTAGTGGCAGCAGGTTCTCACTTATTAGTTGTCGGTAGGCATATTTTAAAGTCTGACTGAGGCTAAGGCTTCAGGCTCAAACAGTCTTGGCTCGTCTCACTGCCGCACTGATTACTCTGTACGTTCATCCTCCTTAATTCCGATCTGCCATTTGCTGTCAATAGTTGGATGTAAATATAGAAGATTGAATATATATATATATATTTCGCTTATGAGTTGAATCGACAAAATCGTTTCGTTCAAAGTCGTTTTTAACTCGTTTTATCAGCGCCTGCAAAGCTGAAAATAGTGTCAACTAAAGCAAACCCCTGCTTAGCAGAATGCAGGATCTGTGCCATGTTGGAGTCTAATGGGTAGGTAGGCTTAACCTACGGAGGCTTCGGGACCTAGTCGTAAAAAGAAGAATCATACGAGGCAGAGTCTCAGTCTTTCTAATCTCTTAAGAAAGCAATACTCCCGAAAACATAACGGTGAAAGAAGGAAAAAGAAAGACCAATCCATCTTACATGTGCGTGATCAAACGTGCTGAAGAGTGAGATCTCCTACCTATGGCTAAGCTACAAGCAAGATATAGATATCCTATGGGGTATTATAGATATCTTACGATTACAGTGATATATTAAATGTATTTCCGACCAGGTCGAAAGTACTCTCTGTAATCCCTCTTTAGATTCTTGTCTGATTCAGGAGTGTAGGCTGTAATTATGTGGGCTGGACCTGGAGTATATGGGCTGCCTATATTAATGGAGGAGCAAGGGGAATCTATCTTGGAACAGCACATGGAATATCGCGACGTTCAAAGTGAAATACCCAACAATACGTTAATGTCAATAGGGGCAAGACCCGCTACTATGGGCCCAGCGACATCATGAGATTCTTACATCTCTGTAAGTTATAATATCAAGGACAGCTTCGCCCCGTGACTGCTTTCTAATTTCTGTAATAATCACTACCCACTGTATTCTGGGGAACGACAAGCAAATCGATAAACCATACTATTGCTACTAGAAACAAGACTATAACGCAACAAATACAAAACAGAAACAGAAACAGAAACAGACAGAAGCGAGCTACTCGCCTCCGTAGCTCGTATACCGGTCACTGTTGACAGAGTGGTACGTATTACTCCGAAGAAGCTTCGTATTCATCCTGCAGGTGAGGGAACACGACAACGCCGGCACACAAGATTTAGTCGCGATTTAGTTGGAATAACATTGAAGATCTGGATGTCCAGGGAGATAAGAGTAGTTCCGTACTTTGTCTCGGCCATACGTATGGCAGATATGGGGATAGGAACAGGCTGTACAATGTAGCGAGAGGATCGGGCATTACGCGTACGAAGTGTGTGGTAGGACGACGACAAGGAGGATGATGCAGAATCCAGAATCAAACAAGTCAAAATGAAAGAAATCAAAATCTAAGCCTGTCGAAAGTCAAAGCCAGTGAAGAGTCAAAGCGTATGCTAGTCGCTTAAGTTGTTCCTTACTTCTATATCGGCTTCTATTTCTCGAATTTACCATAGCATACTACGTGGACGGGCATACAGATAGTCTAGCATCAGGCATGCTCGGCGTGGCCCGAAGATGCCGCCTTTGTTCCCAAGTAAACTCAAGTATCTAGACAAGGCGCTCTTAGGGTCTGTTAAACCCTTGGTAGAAGCCACCGCCGTTTTAGAATGTGTGGTGCGGGACAACTCCATCACAAAGAGAAGATGCATTTTTAGCACTGACTGTGACACACAACGCCTCACGATACATTGCAGCTGAGATGCTCTCAGTATTTCGTGTCTACAAGCTGCCGTAACCCTTGCTCCATACACCAGTATCTACGCCAAGACTGTTCCAAACGCCATCTGCTTTGCAAAGCTTGTTCAAGGCACATACTCATAATTAGTTAAGCTTATTACGCATGCAGCACACGCAAAAAACTTGCACATTGCACAATATGCAAAGTAACCAGTTTTTCCATCGACCGTATTTTTGTTAACCGCTCTGTGTGCATCTGTGTGCACTTTTTGCAAAGTGTTGCAAAGTGTAGCATAGTGTTACTGTTGTCGGCTGTCGTATGCTTTCGTGGGGATATCCGGACCTGGAACAAGACGACAGCCGCGGTACAGACGTCGTCAGCTCTGCCGACCCAGTCTACACGTGTACAGTCGTCATGATGCAATGTCTCTACATCTCTATGTCTCTGATGTCACTGGTGTCTATCACCATTATGGCCATATGTATTGCACTCTGTCCATCATGATACATCTTGCACGATGTTTCAATGCATATATATAATGTTGGATGTTACGTACTCGTTCTTGGCACGGCTTTCGAGGTTGCTTATACACTATCGACATATATTTTGCAAGTTGTGTTGTTGATATTGTAAATTACATCTTATTGAATAACTCAAAGCACTTTGCACAATGGCGAGGTACTTCTCCAAAGTATTATAAAAAGACCATGCATGTCGCCGATATCAGCATCAGCAGTCTCATGCAGTCTCGACGTTAATTAACATCTACAGTCCTCCTCTGTGCTGTGCTTGATTGCTCTGGATTTTAGAGTATTCAATCTAAGAATGGCCACATGATAGACATAATAAAGACGGCTGAGGTGCAGACGCATGAATCAGGTCCGCCCTTTCCCCTCTCTCCCTTATCCCTATTTGAATTCCCTTTTGCCCATCTATTCAGATGACGGTCATCTCAGTCAGACAAACGTCTCTTGGCGCGGCGTTTTACTTCTCTCCTTTCTACTCCTTGATTATGCGAATCTATTTCTGTAGCTATAATTTAGTAGGCCACTCTTTCCCTAGACTTTCCAGACCAACGCTAATCGTCCCTTGAATATCACTGGATCACAGCCTTGCTACGTTCTTGTGAGTGGCATGGAGCGTGGTCAGTCTAGTCAGGGTTGGCATGATTTTCTCGCGGCTGACCCTCCGCGACGATCCCTTCTTATCATATGCTCAGCAATCTTGATTCAGTCATGATTGTGTCTACACTTTTTGACTATTGGTATTGCCAGGTACATGTGCTGTTAAATGCATTCATACGTTTCGATTACATAAGCTACCTACAAATACCTAAAACTGAGGCTCCAAGCGTAATAGCGGATTCCAGAGGGCATGCCTTAGTCTTAGTCATGGGCGCTGTCCTATCGTAACTTTCCCCGCACGATTTAGAGGGGAGGTCCAGTCAGGCCAATAGGAGCCCGTTGGAATGGTTAATATGGGGACCTTAATCTTGCACCTCCTATTTGGACTTGCTATTCGCTATTCGCTATTCGCTCTCTACTGCTATCTATAGAGTGCAGACAGACGCTGACATAACAGCACACCCCAGCATACTCCATCATACACGGAACTGACAGTCAAAACGCGACACTCTATTTTCCGACGTTGTACCGTCTTTTGCAACATCACATTAAGTCTCTGGCTGTCTAATCCGATAGCTTGACCTGACCATTTGATTGACATCCTCGTCTGATCTGATCGCACCCGACAACGTCGTGCCTCGCATCCACTACCTCTTCTTCCTCCCCAACCTCTACTTCCTTCACACATAATGGCCCCGCGACGGCTGCGGCTGCTGGTGATTGCCGCTTTGGCCTTCACCATCACCATGCTCATCTACACTTCGCGTCTGCGCGACAGCGGCCACACCCCCGACCAGCGCACTCTGCAGGACTTTTACCACAAGACAAAGGGCGCCCTCGGTGGCTCGTCCGGGCAAGGGGCGGCGGCAGGCAGCCCGGGTGGCAATACAGTCCCGGCCAAGCCCGTTGACCTGGACAATGACGGCGATGTGGACGAGGACGATCTGAGGTTGGCGCGTGAGATGCAGAACCGTCTCAAGGCGGCCGAGCAGCAGGCCAAGGATCAAGCCAACGCCAAGTCGCCCAACCGGCCGGACGCGCCGAGCGACGTAATTGGTGTCGGCAGTGCTGCCGGTGCGGGCGATGCTGCTGCAGTTGGCGCGGGCGGTGCTCCCCCGGCTGCTGCTGCCAACCCCGTTACCGACGAGGCCAAGGCTGTGGACGCTGAGCTCGACCTCATCGTTAAGAAGTCACCAGGTGGGTACTCTCCCTGATATAACAAAACACTGACCAATACTAACTATTCAGTGGTCATCTTCTCCAAGACGTACTGCCCCTTCTCCAAGAAGGCCAAGGGTCTGCTGCTGGACAAGTACGTTATCGACCCTGCGCCGTATGTGGTTGAGCTGGACACGCACCCGCTAGGCCCTGCTCTGCAGGCACGTCTGGCCGAGCTGACGGGCCGGCGCACAGTCCCCAACATCCTGGTGGACGGCAAGAGCATTGGCGGAGGTGATGACATTGCCGAGCTAGACGGCAATAAGGCTCTTGTTGACAGGATTGTGACGCTGGGCAGCAAGCGCATCACCATGAAGGAGCGTCTGGCGTAGACCCTCTACCCAGGACTGTTCTTTCTATCTTGCCTTCTGCCTCTTTTCCTGTATCATTCGTCTCATTCCTCGTCTTCATCTGTTCTTCCTCGCTTCGTCTTCTCCTCTTCGTCTTCTTCTCTTAATCACTTTGGTTTCATTGTTTCTTAGTCGTCATCCGGGGATGGTGGGACTGGTGTATGGCGTTTCCTGGCAGTTCTGCTCTGCTAGAGTGGGAGGATCTCTTTTGTCGTTGGTCCAACTAATAGAGTCTATCTTAATCCATTTTACATTGAATCTGACCCGCTGCTCTTGACAGCCATGCATACCTGTGACATCAGGGCATATCGGTCAGCCGGGCCTTGCTATACTGGTAACCGTGTCTTGTCTGCTCTGTCATCTCTCATTCTCATACCCTCGTTCAGCTTCTTCAATCTTCTGTATATTTGTCATTGTGAATAGACACCCGATTAACAGCTCATACAACTCCACACAGAGTGCAAGCGGCGGAGTTTTCCAAGTGCAGCTCTCAAGCCTGTGGCTACCGGGCTGTGTGATGAAGGAATACTGTTTCTGTCGCGCTTTTTGTTGGTGTTGCTACCAGAGCTGACATAGGCGCTTCCGTAGTCTACTCCTGCTCTGCTTTATTTTGCTGCCTGCGTGTTAGTGCCCAGCCGAAAAGGAGCGGCGAGTCCGGGGCAGCCAGTTGGCATGCCGCCAAGTCAACTTCTCGTCCCGTTTTTCTTCATTTGTGCTCTATATTTCCTATCATATCTTCTTTCTTCTGGCTCTTAGTTCATGCATGCTATGCTTTCTAATTTATTTTTACTTCTTAATTTACCTTCAGGATAACGCCGACAGATCGGATTCACTGCTGGTAAGTCCGTACAGCTCGGCGCCACCCACGTTGCGACAGTACATCAGGTGGAAATTTGCTTGAAAATCCTCGAATTAAATGGAGTGATATCCCTCGAGCTGTAAATGCAAACTTCAATCACTGTCAGCAAGACACCAGATTCAAGGCGGCCTTCACTGACGACACATGACGCGCAAAAGGCGATACCATTTTAGAGCTAGGAGTTGGCAAGCATGCCAAACGATATTGCCTAACAAGTCTTTTCAAAGCAAGAGAAATGGCCTGCCATTGCACTATCTAGACGATATGAAATGTCCAAGCTCTCAAAATATGCAATGGATGTATCCATCCATAGGTGCCAATTTGCAAGGCGTGGCATAGGGCTCATATCAGACAATGACTTGGGTAGAAATCTCATTGACTCAATCAAATACGGCTTGACACTGACAGGTTTTTGACGTCGTCACTTTTTTCAAAAAGAACAAGAAACCTTCCTCGATTATTTATATAAAGTAAATTTAAATACAACTATAAATTGTTAGAACTATACTTGATGTTTCAAAAATGTCAAGGCTTTATTTTTAATGGAAATGCCCCCCAAAAGCACAAAACAAATACATGCAAAAAGCATAAACATCAACCGACGCTCAATAAAATCAAACAAGAGCCCATTAATATGTTGAGCTTGTAACGGCTCTTTGTTGGGCTATTGACCTTCATGGTTGCATGGATGTCAGCATTATGGAAATCAGAACAGCTTGTGATACATCCAGGCCAACCTGCAAATCCAGGCAGCCATATTGTTGTCATAACATTGGACAGATTTCAATCTTAGTATGTCCGTGGACTAAAATAAGGCAGACGAGCAGACGAATAAAGTCAGACAAGGCAGCAGAATAATTGCATAGCTGTCAAAATGTGCTACCGGGTTGAACTGACGTAGGTGGGATCTACATCAAGTCACGGCGAACAGGCCGGCCGGAACGTGGAATAAGGCTGCAGCTTTGTGTATATTTTTGTTTCGGTAATTTTTAATTTTATATTTTATATACTATTTCGCAAACCATTTTCCTTCTAGTCCCCCTTGCTCAATATGACATGCACATTTTTGCTCCCGGTGCATTGAGTGTGACAATATGAGACAAAAAGCAACATATTATAGTAAATGAGGAACAGTAGTAGCGATGGAAAGAGAATTCTGTTGGATTAAAGCAAGAAGAAAAAAAGAAGGAAAAAAAGAAGGAGAAAAAGAAGAAAAAAAAGAATGGGATGCATAGAAAACAAATAGTGTCTGCCAAACCAGGCTACATCAACCAATTTATATGATTCATGTCATTGCTATGATGCCAATCTATCCTCAATCAGGTACTAATGTCGACAACGTGTTAGTCTTCCACACAACCTAGTATACGTACTTCACCAGACTGTCTCACTGTATGATGCTTCCTCACATATCACCTCAAGTATACAAGTATGGTCTCCCTTCTTGTTTCTATTGTTTGTTGTTCTTTAGTTCATCATCCACTCCAACAATCAAACAGTCTACCTTTGCATAGTAACCCAATCCCATATCATTTTCAACTTCTAACTTGCTGCCTGCAGCCTCCTCTCCTCATCAACATACAAGCGACATCATGAGCAACAACTCTCAGAACATCCAAAACACCGACCACATGTCTTCCTACTCCGATTCCATCCAAGCCTATGCCTACGGCAAGTCCCACCAGACTGCATCTTCTGCTTGTGCTTCTGCTTCTGCTCCTGTTCCTGCATCTACACATGCCTCGTCCACCTACAGCGACACATCCTGCTACAAGGATAGCACTTTAGCGTCAACTCCCACGAAGTCCTCGGCCATGACAAAGTCTATCAAGTCGTGGACCAAGGAGCTAATCTCGGATATTGGCAAGCCGCCCACTAGCAAGTACGACGCTTCCCAGGCTGCACCGTAATCTTCTTCACCCGCGTCCTATGGCACCAATGCCGTTGGTGCTCCTTGCTGGAGTGATAACCGGCCCGGCAAGATGTAATTGGCTGTTGTCGGCTGCTGTCTTACTATTGCTTCTGCTTCGTTTTGATTTTGTTAACGCCTCACCCGGTCTTTGCTTAGTTTCGTTCTTTTTTTAAAAGAAAAATATCTCATTGTTACCGTTCTACTCCTGACACAGTCGCACAATTCATCGTTTGTTTGTTTGGTTCTCTCCTTGTTCTTTTTCTTCAAGTCTATCTTGATAATCTAATCATGCTTAATTTCATTCAATCTTTTCTCTAACTTCTGTGTACAGACAAACTGGCGATAGCAAGGGTCATCTTCACATTATCGCATATACCTCCTATCATCATCTTCACTAGTCTGTCTGATATCTTTTCCTACTCTTTACTAATGTCTTCTTCCCTTTCTTCTGTCTTTGTCAGTTTTATTTACCACCCGCCCCTCTCTCTGAAACGCTGTTACTTGGGCTTTGGGAGTTTCGTATGGAGGAGACCGGATTTGTCTCTATCCTCCTTTACAAAAAGCTCAATGCCCACAAGTGACAACCTACCAGAGAGAGGGAGAGCGGTGCTTATTTACTGGTAATAAATAAGAAGAGAGAAAAAAAGATAGTGGCCGGGAGGCAGAAATCTACCAGACAAACCAGAGATGAATGCGGCGAGAGCATCTACGAAAAGAAGAGAAAGACTCTTGCTATCGCCATTTTGCCCGTTAGTTCCAAGTGAGGTATCGTGGTCTACATGAGCTATACCACACACAACGTACGGATCTTGTGATAACGTTTGCTGTGCATGGTTCTGATGTAGTCCAGAACATGAAGGCTGGCCAGCTGTAGATCACCCCGGCCTGTCGTAAGCTTAATCAGCCATGATATCCGACATAACGGCTGTGCTATTGTCTCTCATATTCGTCGATACTCCAATGTGGTTCCTTTTATATTTTCGGGATCGTATACTTGACAGTTACTGGCGCCGTAAGCTCCAGCTCCGACACGACGGTGAGACTCACAACGTTGGAAGACAAAATGTCCGGTACATGTGGCAGCCAAATATTACATCAGACCAGCTCAAGTAGATTGGTCTATCTCACTCCGTGCAAGTTAACTACCGGTTTGAATACCAATTTGAAATTTATATAGTCGAGTCCTGTTGATGCTATCGATGAATGAAGACTTATCAATCGGCAACACAAAAGACTGAAAGAGTCTTCCGCTCTCGTCGGTTAAGGGTGCTATAGAGACATAGTTGTAGACTTCAGGGCACATAGTATCATTTACTTGATATGTGAAGATATAGTAGTATTTTCTAAACTAATCGAATTACAGCATCGTGCGACTGGCGTTGAGCTAGTTCGCATTGCTTTTGGATGGTAGTTGCATATACAAGCGACGATTATATAATCGAGAATCAAACAATGGGCTTTATTTTTGAAATATATATCACGTGATCTCAGAGGGCATAAAAACTGAGGCTAGCTCAATCAGGCACTGTCCATGAATTCAGATGATTTTATTGGATAGCCCCACACTATAGCCCGAGGGCAAGTGAGCCCTACGATGAATGGGGGACTAGACATGACCAAGAAGTAGGCAAGAATGGGCGGACGACTGTAGTAGGGCAATTTTTTACGCGCTAGGCCATTTCGGGCGCCAGTCCCCTCAGAATTGGGTTTTTTTTCTCTCCCTCCACCAGTGTGCCGTGGGCTGTGGTTTCCTCTTGTTACCTTTTTGGATGCCCGACCAGATTTCCCATCGACCTCTTTTTCGACAACCACCACGACAACTTGTTCAACCGAAAGAGAAACGTTCATTTCTCTTCACACATCAAACAACAATCGCAAACATGGCGGATATCGAATACGTACGTGCATCACCTGCCTTTCCGGGCGTCGACCTGAATTAAAATGCTGCCATCGCAGCAAGCATTTCAAGGGTTTCAGGATCTTGGGATCTTGGGAGGGGAAGGACCATCTCAAATCGTCATCGAAATCGTCACCAAGTCTTGTCAAATCATGCGAATGAGGATGCGAATGAGGGAAACGAGAAGAGGAAGCAGTCGACAGCAGCTATTGGCGAACAGACAGTCGAGTAGCCGCTCATCGAAACACGGCCAAACAGACAGATCAAGAACCATCAACGATTCGAAAACATCGACAAGGACAATCAAAACCTGAAAAGGGTCAATAAACAGGACGACATCATTGTGCCAACGGCTAGGAAAATGACCAGCAATCATCATTGCCAACTCAACGAACTATCCATCCAGCAGACATGACAAGACCCAAGAGACAATTGACGATGCGAGATGGACCAACTTTTGCCCATGACGACTCATCCCAGGACAGATATAGAAACAGACACACAGACAAACGGAAACTAACATCAAATACAGAACGCCGAGGAGGCCGCTGAGCTCAAGCGCAAGAGAGCGTTCCGCAAGTTCTCTTACCGCGGTGTTGACCTGGAGCAGCTCCTGGACCTCAGCTCCGACCAGCTGCGCGATGTCGTCCACGCCCGTGCTCGCCGTCGGATCAACCGCGGTCTGAAGCGCAAGCCCATGGGCCTGATCAAGAAGCTCCGCAAGGCTAAGCAGGAGGCCAAGCCCAACGAGAAGCCCGACGTTGTCAAGACTCACCTGCGTGACATGATTGTCGTTCCCGAGATGATCGGCAGCGTCATCGGCATCTACTCCGGCAAGGAGTTCAACCAGGTCGAGATCAAGCCCGAGATGGTCGGCCACTACCTGGCCGAGTTCTCCATCTCCTACAAGCCTGTCAAGCACGGTCGCCCCGGTATTGGTGCCACCCACTCGTCTCGTTTCATTCCCCTGAAGTAAACGCATCGTTTGCGAATTGGGTGTTTTCTTCTCTCTTTTCCCCCTCTCTCTCTCATCAACCACCTCTCCCTCCACATCTTTCTCTCTCATACCACACCACCACTATACTCATAACGAAACGGGGGGCCAATTCTGGAAGCCATGGGTTTATATTTTTCATTTGTTCTTTAAATCACGGGGCCTAGGGGTGATTTGTTCACTTGCCGCATCCCCATTCTACATTCTCATCATAGGAATAGGCTTGGGGCCGTGTGGGTTGAATTAAAAAAAGTTTTTTTCTACTTTTTTGGGACGATGACGGGAAACATGTCAAACAAAAAGTAAAAATGAAAAATTGGGATCTGGTTTTTTCCTCCTAGAGATAGGACAAAAAGGTCAGCCCTGGGAATTTAACAGGCGAAATCAAAAGCAAATACAAAAAAATTTATAAAATAATGTGCACGATGATGATGTATGATGAATCTAATGTACAAGCAAGTATTAAAGATTTGGACAAATTGCTCGCTGCTGTCTCTAATCTATACCAGGAACTCCAATGGATAACACGCTGAGAGATACATACAAAGTGCTGGCTAATGGCACTGAAAACAAAACACGCCGTAATAAAAAAGACGCTGAGATAAAGACACTGCCACAATGAGAAACCACCGACTCGTTCACCCATGCTCTTCATCCCCTGAGCCGAGACTTAATTAGGAACCACACACGCGCCATCTAGGAAGTAGGTACACAACACTCGGCTCGGCACACAAAGTCCTTGATCTCCTTGTTATAATCAATCGTTATCTCTTCGCCCGGCTTGATCGTCTTCTCTGCTAGAAGGCTAACTTTGCCCATCGCCGTCTTGACCCGGCAGTTGTTTGTCCGCTTGCAGCGGTGGTTTATCAGGTCGGTCAGAAGGTACACTGCCGCCTGATGATTCATTCCCGTGTTGGGAAACGCATTCTCGGGCAACAGACGGAATGCGTACCGGCCGAACCACGATATAACCTCTTGCCGGGCCTTTTTCTTTGTTGCCGGAGGTGATAGTGAATTAGTGGCAGCTAGAGCCGCATTTTGTGCTGCCTCGGTGTCCATAGGCTCAGGGGCAAGCCCGTACAGTGGCCATTTTGTAATTGGGGCGAGAAAGCTCGAGAATAGAGACACCGCCCTTGCTACTGGCGACCCTGGTGTGCTCGAAGTGCCCACGGCGGCCCGCTCTGTAGCTTGTAAGCTGTTGCCTCCGCTGCTTAGACTAGTGGCATCGGCATCACCATTTGCGCCACTCGCCCTGTGTTCTGCTGCCACCTCCTCGAGGATCAACGCACTATCAGGTCGCATGCGGATGTGGTCGGCGGCCGAGAGCTTGATGTCAATGCGCACATTCTTGGATGTGATATTGGCCGTGATGAGATGTCGGCACGCGGCAGCCTCGTAGGGGTCGACATTGTTTGCCCAGGCCAAGTATGGGAATGCGCCGTGCAGCTTTTGCTTGCGACCGTCTGAATAACCCCGGTATACCTGGTAAGCTAGGCGTGGGCCTTCCTTATAGACATCGTGAGTTGCCTCTAGGGCACTCCGTTCTGTATAGAGCACATCGCCAGGATTGTATTGCTTTAATGCAAAGACGCAGAAGCCAAGCGCAGGATCGTCGTTGAGGCGGACCTGGATGTCGGCAGGTTCTTGAGAGTCTTGAGAGTCTTGAGAGTCTTGAAATTCTTTAGATTCTTGAGATTCTTGAGGATCTTGAGGCTGTCGAGGTGACTGCGGGTGCGAAAATAACCAGCCTTCTGAACTGTGAGCTGTACCGTCTTGGCGTTCTTGGCTTTCCGAGGATCTGCTACCGCTACTCATATTTTCTTTGGGATCTGGATTGGGCGCTCGTTACAGGGGCACAGACATGAGATTGTGTGAGTTGGCTGTAATAGAGGCAGTTGCGAGAAGAGATCAAAGGATAAGAGATGAAGAGACAAAGAGATGAATTAAAGAATACAAGTAAAGAAGAATAGACAAAGGAGCCGAGCGAGCGCGGGGGCCGGAAAACAAGGGTCGCGTGCTCGCTGATAGAGGCAGGCAGGCGGTAAAGCAGCAATATAGGGTGTTTGCTAGCCTGTATTTAGGATGGAGCCGGTGGTAGCATGTGAGAAAGGTTGTGGGAGAGTGTAAAAGCTAAAGAATGCTTATTGCATGGGTAATGGCGAGAACTGGACAACAGGATAAGAAGAGAAGAATAAAAGACAAAGAAGACGGAGATAGCAACAAGACAGGAAAGAGAAACAACACTTGATGCACGACAGTAGCAAATAAGGAAGCCGCCCACCCATACCTCCTAGTTGACTGAGGAAACCAACGGGAAAGAACGGCCATGCTGACGCTGACAGCCTGCCAATTTCGTTAATTTCATAGCCCTGTAATAGCAGCCATTGTATTAGGAGGCAGCCACGCGCTGCCATTCACGTCGAATGCACCTTCCGAAATGCGATGCCGGCGTATTTGATGCGTACTCATAGTTTATTATTACATAATACCAATATGGAAATATGAGTCAGCAAGTCAACTTCAGGCCGACGACACAACTGCATGCAGCAAATCGCTTCTGAATACACAACTTCACAACGGGTCGTTTATTTGATGTTTTCAATTGCAATCTGATATGCGAGCGATGTTAATATGAATGCTGTAAATGCAAAAAAGAAAAGAAAAAAAAAATCAAATCAAAGGTAACAGCCGCTTTCTGCAACGGCGACACGCTCTTGACTGGCATTGTACCGGCAGAGCCCGCGTCTCGTTGCTGTTGCCATGTAGGCATATAGCCGCAAGCGCATAATCTCGCTGGTCTGCCATCTTGCGTCTTCATCTTCAACCATCCCACGCCCACCGTTGCTATGTAAACCCCGCGTGGCAAGATTGTTGGATATAGTATTTAGTTTTGTTTTCGTTTTATGAATGGAGGATGGACTTGAAAAAGAAGCCCAATCTATTGCTGGTCCTTGGCGGCAGCTGCTGATTGTTGACGGGCGACTTCCTTCAGGTGTTGCTGGCGGTAGTGCTCGACGACCTTGTCTAGGTTGATGCTGTGGCCCGCGGGGATGTTGTATGGGGAGCCAGACATGAAAATCCTACACTGTTAGACATATTCTATATGATGGAAAGCCCAACAAGCTCACAAGCTCACAAGCTCAGAAGACTCAAAAGACTCACTCGGGATTCCGCAACTCGACGTGGGTGTTGCGGGGGACGTTGTAGAACAGGTTCTTGTCCTGGGTAGCCTGGTCGATGGCAGCGGTGTGCAGGGTATTGCGGGTCTCCCACTGAGTGGTCAGGTAGGAAAACTTGTTGAGGTAGGCCGCGATGGCTGTGGGCTCGCCGTCCTTGCCAGGCCGTGACAGAGAGTACAGCGCGTATGTGAACGGGATCGCGCCGAGGAAGACAAAGAAAGCAGCCTATTTGTTAGCTCTAGCTCGGCTGGTCGGTTCTCAAAACACAAGAGTACGGCCAAGACATACACCCATGGGTTCGTCGACTGGTGCAGCATGGCCGTGATCGTGGTGGTCGTGGTGGTCGTGGCCGCCGTGGCTGTCGGTCGAGCCGAAGCGGACAGTCGAGGGGGCCGAGGCGAAGGCGGGCCGGGCAATGGCAGCGCGTGCCTGGCGTGCCGCAAAGGCAGCCCGTTGTCTTATGGGCATCATGGTGTGTAGATTTGTACGAAACGGTCGAATATCAATGGTCAATCGATAAGCAATTGCCGTCGGCGGTGATCGAGGCCCGGATGTCGAGGGAAAAAGCCCACACGAAATGAAAACGACGGCCCGGGGCAGAGGCAGTAGGAGGGAGTGCATTCTGACCAATCAAACGGCAAGTAAAGGCTGTAAGTGGATATATACGGACCACTCAGAAGCCGCGAATTAGGAGCAGCTGACTGATTGGCCAACGCTACACAGTATCAGTTGACACTGTCAACACACATAACACTGTACCGATGCTTTAGCTATTCTTGTATTCTAGCATCAGTACAGCTGTCAACTTTGAGTGGCGAGGCTCTGGTCTGGCGCCCGAAGCTTCAAGGACACTTTTCACTAGCATCGGCCTCTTTGAACTTCTGTATGATTCCGCCACCAGAAGCAGACTCATCTGTCCTTTATTTGTTTTTGCATTTCTTGCTCATATGCTTCAGATTTTGATTTTCAACTTCTTTCTCTTTTATCCTGTGTCTTATTTTCATACACATTGTCTTCATTCTGCTCCTCCTCTTCATCTTCATTCTTTCGTTCCGCAGATTCAAGATTGATTGGAAATACTCACAGCTCACAGCTCATATTCACATTCACAATAACAATGGCGCGGATACGGCTTCGAACGCTGGTGATGGCAATGACCGGCCTCATTACATTGTCTGCTGCCGCAGCACTCAATGCGGAAGATGCACATAGTTCTCCCGTCCCAGAACAGGCCAGCAATGACATGATCTGCCATACAAACATTCAAGCAGAGTGCTACCCCCGGGTATTTGAGCCCACCCATGAGTTCCAGCCTATTCGCCCTGACCAGGACATCCCCGCCGGCCTGCACGTGCGCCTAAACATCAACACAGGCGAGCGTGAGGCCAAAATCTACAATAAGTCGGAAGACGTGCCGCCTGAACTCGAAGGCCTGCCTGTCGACCGCAGCGTTGTTGTTGTCAACCCTGCTCCAGATGAAGCCGAGGTAGGAAACAGCAATGTTCCTGTCCCACCTCGGGGTGCCCCGGCTTATGATCCTGCTGGCGCCATCAAGGATCCCGTGTCCAAGGGCGGCGACAGCACCGAGGCCCTCAACTTCTTCCAATCTCTAAACACGTTCAAGGACATGACGTCGAGCACCATATTCACCGCAGACAAGCTGGCCCAAACCCTCGAGTCCCTTGACCTCGTCGAGGAGCTTGCACACGACATCTTTTACGGTCTGCAGGTTGTCGAGGATGCGGCGGCGACTCGCCAGCTGCTGTGTTTGGCTGGTAGCAGCACCAACACTGCAGTCGCACAAAAGGCAGCTGCCGTCATTGGCTCGGCCGTGCAGAACAACCCCAAGGCCCTGGCCAAGGTCGAGGAGCAGTGGGACGCATACAAGGCGTCTGTCTGCGGTGATGCTTCGACGGCCACCATGGGCGACAGCGTGTTTTCGCTCTACCAGCCATTTTCCGTGTCGCCGGCATGGGCTCGCTCGCGGGTGCTTGCCATCAATGGCCTGATCCGCAGTGAGCCTGTCATGAAAGACTTTTTGGCCAGCGGCGGCCTGACCGAGGTGCTGCGTCTACTCGTCGAGACCAGCGATGGCGAGACTAAGACTGACTCGACTGCCCACGACAATGTGCGGCGGCGCGCGGCCAACCTGGTCAGTGACAATTTCTTGGACGAGAACATGAATGCTCGCATGGATCTGTGGCCCAAACAGGACGACGGCGCATGTGCCAAGGAGGGCAGCCACTTCGCCAGCAGCTGCTGGAACACGCAGATCGAGAAGCAGTCCAAGGCGCACAAAAAGGACTCGTCGCACTGGTCGCACGAGCTGTGGGTGATGATGCAGGCCCACGCTCTTGAGGCTGCTATCAAAGGCTCTCCTGAAGAGTTGTAGATGTTTTGTCTGTTGTTTGTGGTTTTACTTGATCATTTAGCTTTGTAAGTTTCCATAGCATCTTCTTCTAGCAGCGCATATCTAAGAGATCTATGCCAGCTGCCTTGCACTAGAGAATACACCCAATTACCAATACTCAACTAGAACAGCTTTATGCACCATGCGAGACATTCGAGTATTCTGAATATGTGACCGTCGAGACACTTGATGACAGCTCGAGGAGGATTACCCTGGCACTGAGCACTTGCCGTCAGATACCCTATATTTCTACAAAAAAACCCCCCCAAATATAGACACAATATGAGATGTAATTTATCAAAATACATTTGTCTTAAATACATATATAAATCAATGCGTTTAATCATTTCTCTGGAGGGAATTGTCAACGAGGCCAAAGGTTGGTAGAAAAGTGGAACCAGCTCGAGTTGACACCCAATTAGGACTAGCCCCGTATAGTTGTCAAACGACAACGGCTACATCACAACGGTGTGCATCGACAACGAGGCAAATAGCAGCGGAAATCTGTGTACTAGGATTCTATCCGTGATGGCTAAGCGGCCAATATGTGATTGTAGTTTAATACCGGTAATCGCAAACAGAAATACCGGGTGTTGGCCGCCTCCTTGAGGGTGCGGCTTGCTCTCAATCCCCGCGATTTTATGACAGGGTTGCATGTACAAATAGCTATTATACGAGCAGTTTGACTAAACACACATCCACTAACAATCTTATAAAATCCTGACCGTTGCACCTCACTTATATCCTCGCTTCTCACCATTCAATCCATTAGATACACCATTAACTTCCACAATGGAAGCACCTCCTGGTCTCGAGGTCCGCGGCACCAAGTCGCCCCAGGGTGTCGTGCCGGCAACCCGCGGCCGTGGTTTATTTAGCAAGACGACCTTTGCGCCCGGCGACCAGATTGCGCTCTTTGATAAGCCCATTTTTGCACTGCCTGCTCGCCATGCTATTGGCACACAGTGCAACAGCTGCCTGGACGTGCGCCACCAGCCCGTCAAGCTGTGTACCGGCTGCCGCACCGTGGCCTACTGCTCGCCGGCCTGCCAGCGCACTAACTGGTCGCGGTACCATAAGTTTGAGTGCAAGGCGCTGCAGAGGGCGTTCGAGAGTGCTGCCATGAATGCCATTACGCAGAAAGCTGAGAGTGTCGTTGCGGCCGACAGCACGTCAACGATCCCCAATGCCGCCATCGAGATTCCGACGCCCGTGCGCGCGCTCATCATGACGATGATGCGCTATGAGAAGGACACGTCCGGCAACGGCATCCGCGCGCAGATCGAGAAGCTCGAGAGCAACACCGTGGCATTTGTGCGCCAAAACTCCATGTGGAACGACTTCAAGATACAAGCGGCGGCAGCGTGTCGCTTCACGGGCCTCGAGAGCGAGGAAAAGATCAAGATGGCCATTGAGATCATGTGTCGCATCCACACCAACGCCTTTGACCGCAGCGATGTCGACGTGGGCGCCTCGGGATTGTTCCTGGATGCCTCGCTGGCCATGGTCAACCACTCGTGCATTCCCAACGCTGCCGTCGCTTTCAATGGCCAAAAGGCGTACCTGCGCGCCACGCAGCCCATTGGCCCCGGCGACGAGGTGACCATCTCGTACATTGACTACACCAAGCCACGCCATGGGCGTCAGGAAGGCCTTGTCTTGTACAACTTCTCGTGCTCATGCAAGCGCTGTGCCGAAGATCTGGATGTTTACCAGGTCTGCAAGCTTGTCGCGTCGTCGCCCAAGACAAAGCCCCTCGTCGAGATGAACAACCGCTTCACGCTCGTACCCGACGTCGAAATCATGCGCAACCCACCCGTGCTGGCAATCTCCGCCGTGCCTGGCCCGTCGCCCAAGGAGGTCGAGGCCATCTATGACCTGTGCGACATTGAGGGCAATGCCAACCCTACTGACCGTCTCGCCTATATGCGCAAGCTCTGGACAGCCTGCCAGCCGCTCATCAAAGCAGACCGCTGGGCCATGGAGCCGTTGGCTGCGCTGGTGCGACACACGACACTGTACTTGACCGAGGTCGACAACTACCCGCACGCGCTGGCCCTCGCTTGCTACAGTGCCCAGCACATTGACCCATACAAGTACCCGGAGCCGTTTTCGCAGTGGCGTATCAAGGGTCTGCTAGTGATCGCCAAACTGGTACCGCACATCATGCCCATTGTACACCCTCAACTGGCCTTTGACGGCGGAAAAGCCCATAAAGAGGCCAAGGGTGAGGGACGCGGTGCCGACCCGCGCAAAATGGTGCTTCCGGCCATCTTCAAGGCGCTGCCGGACCTAGCTGACGGCGGTATCTACGAGGCCCTTATGATCATGACGCTGGAGCAGGGACCCAAGGGCCACAGTGACGAGTGGTCGGTACTGGACTCGGCGCAAGCCATGCTAGATGATGTGCGCCAGGCGCCAGGACACGAGAAGATCACCAAGGCGCTGGCTCAGTGGTATGCCGATCCGTCCGAACCGAGCATGAAGGCCTTCTTTGACAAGCAGTTTATGAACGCCATCAACACTCTCTCGTCGCACGCCATTGAGGTTCTGAAGGATGTGCTCAAGTAGGTGTATGATGGTACCTGGCTAGTGATGGCATTTGTATATAGTTCTAGCGATAAAGCGTTTGCAGTAGCAGTTCTTGCATGGTTGATCAAGGCAACGACGACAATGGTAATGACGAGACTTGATGAACTAGTTGGCCAATGAAACTATTGACTAAGTGATCGGAGTGATGGAAACGCCGCTTGTTTGAGAATTGCTTGTTTGTGGCCAGCACACTCTGTGGTAGGCATCAATAGGCCGATGCCATGTCCTGATCGCCGCATGGATGTGCAGCACACACCACGTCTGTTCCTGCATTGTGTTCGCAAAGTGTTCCGGCCTGCAGCCACACTTTTTGGCATTGCAACAAGCTTTTTGGGATTGATGACCGAGGACTGATGTACTCTGGGGTATCTGCGGCTAGGTGATGTTGCTCTTACCACCACCACCACCCACGAATTACCTCAATCTGACTATCGTTGACAGTGTCTCAGGTCTCGGCCCAGCCTTGTCCGTATTATGCAGTTCGTCCCTTGCCACCCCCTTCCCCTGAGGAGAGGAAGCAGCATGGCGAATGTCGGCGTCACTCGACATAAAGCTTGTCCTCTGCCTCGGCGCAAGACACGACTGGCCGAATCTGCAACCATCACTTGCTCATTGGGTACCATCGCAGCTCACTGCGCGCAGTTTAGGACTACGTCGAACTACGTCGAACTGTATCTCAGAGTGTTGTGCAGCACTGCCGACTGCATGAACGCTCCTCTGAATACCAAATGTTATCTATCTTGTTGATCTGATGGCCGCAGTCAACAGCCTCATAGTGCCACCTTATCCCTGACTTGATGTAGACTGTGCTTGATATACCGTTTCCATTGTGTCTGGCTTTTATCCGACTTGCACCCAACACGATCCCTGGCCTTTTTGCCCTCCTTGTGCTCTGTTAGGCTTTTGCTTTTTTTATACACTCCTTTGCTGTCCTTTTTGCTTATTGCCATCTTGCCATCTTGTCCAAGTTTCGTCATCTGTAATAGACGTTTTGATTTGACTCTTTGTCTTTAATATTGTCCATTCATTCTTTTCCACTCAACCGAAGCTGGCCTTTGCATTCAATCATTCTCTCACCACCGCATCACCGCATCATCTCATCACCTCATTACCACACATCAACCAATACCCTCTTCGACAGAATGAAAGCCGCCGGCTCATCTATTGCCGCCATGGCGGTCTCCATCCTATCTGCCCTGCCAGCTGTAGCCCTGGCTGCCTCAATCAGCAAAAATGTTGAGCTCACAAAGGAAATGTTCGAGATCTCTGTATTTGGTGGCCAGACCATCAAGGCACCGCAGGTTGCTAATGCCGGCTTCTATTCCACGGGCCGTGGTCCTCGCGCCCTTGCCAAGGCATATGCTAAGTTTGGTGTAGAGATCTCGCCTGAGCTATTGCTGATCCTCGAAGAGCTTCTCGAGTCGCTTGGTCTAGGCAGTGCTACCGGTGGCAGTGGCAACAACGGCACCGCCAGAGGATCACGGACCGGTACAGGAGGCAACAACAACAACCAGTCCGCATCGGCCAGCCAGGGTAAGGTAGCGGCTGTGCCGCAAATGTTTGACAGCGAGTACCTGGCACAAGTCAGCATTGGCACGCCACCACAGACGCTCAACCTCGACTTTGACACGGGCTCGTCTGATCTTTGGGTCTTTAGTTCCGAAACACCCAAGACGGAGCAGACGGGCCAGGCGCTGTACAATATTGCGTCGAGCTCGACGGCGAAAAAGCTCACCGGTGCAGCTTGGAAGATCACATACGGTGACGGCAGCGGATCATCTGGTGACGTGTACATGGACACTGTCAGCATCGGCGGTGTCACGGTAGCCAACCAGGCTGTCGAGTCGGCAACACAGGTATCATCTTCATTTGCAAACGACACCGCGTCATCGGGTCTGCTGGGCTTGGCCATGAACACAATCAACCAGGTGCAGCCGACACCGCAAAAGACATTCTTCTCAAACGCCATGCCCAACCTCGCCATGCCTCTGTTCACAGCCAACCTCAGGAAGAGCCAGGGTAAGCTGGATATCCTCCCCTTAAGGTGCAGACAATGCTAACAGACAGCCGGCAACTACAACTTTGGGTTTATTGACCCGACCGAGTTCCAGGGAGCCATCTCCTTCATCGATGCCAACGTGACGCAAGGATTCTGGCAGTTTGAAGCAACCGGCTTTGCCGTCGGCAATTTGACGACCACGGCCATCACCAGCATGCCACACCAGGCCATTGCCGACACGGGCACGACACTGCTGCTGCTACCCGCAGAGATTGTTGATGCCTACTATGCCACAGTTCCCAGTGCCCAGAACAGTGCCGAGTTTGGTGGCTATGTCTTTGACTGTGACGAGGCCCTTCCTAATCTCACGCTCGCCATTGATTCATACAAGGCAGTGGTTCCTGGCGGCCTAATCAATTTTGCACCGGCCGATGGCCTCTCAGTCTCAACGGCCACGACTTGTTTTGGAGGCGTGCAGTCGTCAGCAGGTCTACCATTTGCAATTTATGGCGACGTTTTTCTCAAGAGCCAGTTCGTCGTCTTCCATGGCGGCAACACCCAACTTGGCTTTGCTTCGAAGCCAATATAATGTGCTTTGTTGTCTTTCTCGGGCTGGTTTTTTATCTGATGCAGTGATTTATCCCTGTCTTATTCATGAAATGTCAATTTTTCCATTAATTCTCATTTGAACTGACTTACATTGACAAAGAAAGATGTACCGGCTGCCTACCGCATCGCGTGGTGGTATGGTGATCGGCAAATATCCCTTAAAATTGGCATCTGAGTGAGACACGTATAACACCAATAAGGACGAGGAAAGTCAAAAGTAAACAACGTAAAATTAGACATACTTAATTATCGCCCATGAACAACCAAGCCCATAAGATACAAACCTAACCTAGATAAAATAAAATAAAAACCAGTTACTTTGTAGATCGTGAGATGCCCAAACCCATTATATGACCAAAATACATAATAATTAAGCACTAAACAACCAATATGCATATCGCTAAGAAAGTCAAAACGTGAGACCAATACAGACCAATGCCAACCGAAAAAAGGCATCCACAAACCTATGAGCAAAAAAGTAAACTTGGCAGGACTGCCTGGATATAATACACACGGAGCTGTAGACCGTCTTGAAACTTAAAAAAAAAAAAAACCAGTAACAACAGCAGACAGCCTAGCAGCACTTGCTTCGTGAAGATGTAGTGTTGTTGTGTGGTGGTTCGCCGGCTGCGTGTGGTGCGTTGGGGTCGACGGAGATGTCGGGTGTGTACCCGGGCGAGAAGAGCCAACTGCGACGGTCGCGCCCTACCCGGAAACTTCCCCGGGCGTTGGCAGCGTCAAAGTAGCCACCTCCATAGCCGTAGCCGTGCTCGCCGCCGTGGGGTGTTAGGTAGCCGTCAGTGGCTATGGTTGGAGGACCACTGGACGTGGCAGCAAGGAGTGCCTGCTGCATCTTGCGGTTCTGCTCGACAAGCTTGCGAGTCACGACACGAAAGACTTCTTCGACACCCTCGCCGCTCTCTGCAGAGATCTCATGGCACGCATCCCAGCCGGCTTCCTGATTCCAGAAGCCCGAGCTCCGTTTTGAGCTAGGACTACGGGGCTCCGGGGCACCAAAGGCCGGAGCGACACCTGAAGACGACGGGCCATGTGCTAGGCTGCTTAGACCATTGCCACCTACGGGCATATTGGGAAAGCCAGCACTGCCCGCACTGCCAGTGTTGCCAGTATTGCTTAGGTTGCTGCCCAGGTTGTTGCCTAGCATGCCGCCCACAAGCCCGCCAGCCGTAGGCGGTGGTGTGCTGCTGACACCGGGCGCAAGGTTCTCAGCAACATATGCAATACATCGCTCAAAGGGCACCTCGCGTTTCGAGGGGTCGCGGGCAACGATATCAGCCTTGGTGCCGACAACGTGGAGGACAATGTCTGCAGGCAGGTTCCGGCGCAGCTCGGTCAGCCAGATGCCCATTTCTGCAAAGGAGTTGGCATCGGTGATGCTATAGCAGAGGATGCAGGCGTTGGCCCCACGGTAGTAGAGGCGAGAGATGGAGCGGAAGCGTTCCTGGCCGGCTGTATCCCATATTTGTAGACGGACGACGGTGTCCGAGTCGGAGTCGACAACGCGTTTGGTGAGGAAGCTGGCGCCGACCGTAGACGTGACTTGCGACGGGTCAAACGAGCCCTTGCAAAAGCGCGTCACGAGAGACGTCTTGCCGACATTTGAAGTACCCACGACAACGATCTTGGCCTCTAGCGAGGACATGACGGGGGGGTGGGTGGGGGGGGGTAGAGGAGGGGGGGGGGGGCGGGGAGGAGAGGAGGAGAGGAGGAGAGGAGTGATGGAAGATGGGGGAGGTCGTGAGGTCTGCGGAGAAAGAAGAGGAGGAAGAGGAGCAAGAGGGGAGAGAGCAGACGAAGAACGCGGTTAGGGAGTGTAGAATGAAGAGAGTGAAAGATTCGAGATAAGTTGAAAACTTTACGACAATGACGACAAAGGGGTGACGCACAGAGCGTTGATATGAAGTGTTTGAGAGTGGAATGGAGATGGGGGAGCGGAGCGCGGTGTGGTAGGCAGTCTCGCAGTGGAGAAGGTGACCACGACCACCGAGGTGAAGGGAGGGATGAATTGCTTGTTAACAGGGAAGGAGCTGCCGGCAGGGCTGGCCGGAAGTGGACTCCAGGATATTCCAAGATATTAATAATAACACAAACACAAATACGATTGGATGATATAATAATATAGATATAAAATGAAAGGGAAGGAGCGAACGATAGAGATGCTATGTCCCATGTTGGAAAGAGCCGGCAGGTGGTGACACAGCAACTGCGTAGACAAAATTGCAGCGACGCAAGATGCGACAACAAAATGCGACCACGTTCTACAAGCGGACGTATTCAGCAGCCGGTCTGTGCCTGTGACTGTGCCATGAACGGCCAGTGTGCTCATTCCGGGCATATTGCAGGACAAAAGGGGCAGAGGCGAGACGGCGAACAGCAGACAGCCAACGAGCGGCCAGAGAAGGCTGTGAGGGCGCATGGGAGGAGATCAAAGGACCAAGAGGGCACAAGGGCACAAGAGCGGACCTACGAGGACGAGTCAGACCGTCAGACACAGACAAAGGCGCTGCAACCCGAGTAGAGCGCGCCTACGACGCCCATCGGCTGCGGGTGCTTCTGCCGTGCCCTCCATGTCAGGCTGAAGAGCCTCTCTGTAGGTGCAGCGGTTCGTCTGTTACATCTACGCTTGCCGGCTGTTATTGGCTGGCCGATCTTCTGGAGACTTGTTGACTACTCAGTAGTTCAGCGTGGCAAGTCGATGTCGGGAATCGTGATATCTACAGGTGCAAAGAGCTGCAGGCTACAGTGGGGTTAGCGTGGCAGAACGCCCGTAGAGGAACAGTTCGCGTAGGGTGGTCGCACAGCAGCGGCCCTGCAGTCACTAGCGCCGTTTGGTCTTAGCTGTCCGTCGCATGCCATATTTGTAAAGCACCGCTGTAGCGCGCGCATCGCTGAGCCTAGGTGATCACCGGACACAACCACCACACGACCACACGACCACACGACCCACGACCCACGACCACACGGCCAGCTCTTTACGATACGGCACGCACACTTCTACAAACAACTAGTTACATCACGGGAACTGTCGCACTCTCCCTTCATTCCATACAGACACTACACTACAATGCCTGCGGCGCAGGAGCTGCCGTCGCTCGACGACCAGGCGCGCTTCGAGATTATCATGAAGCATGGCCACCAAGACCTCGTGCAGGCCGTCGCGTTCAATGCATATGGTGACCGCTGTGCAACAGGCTCGGTCGACGGCAAGATCCGCGTGTTCAACCGCCACCGCGATGGTATGTGGCGGCTCTGCGACAGCTGGGGTGCCCACGGCGGCGAGATCCTCGAGCTGCAATGGCTGCCGCCCACCATATACCCAAACCTGCTAGCATCTATTGGCATCGAGGGCCGCTTCAAGCTGTGGACAGAAGACCCTGCAGCTGCGCCGGGACGTCGCTTCAGCCAGCGCGCAAAGGGAAACGCCAAAGCCGCATTCGAAACAAGGTCGCCGAGATCACCCTACCGCTCCATTTCCATGAAGCACAACGACGAGACACGCCATACCCATCTTGCACTGCTAGCAGCCGACGGGACGTTGACCGTGCTCGAGAATGATGTGCCCGAAAACCTGTCCGAGTTCTCCTATGTTGACGAGTTCCGCGTATGTGCAAAGCCGGCGCGCGGCGAGGAGGCTAGTTTCCGTGTGCGTTTCGACCCAAACCCTGAGCCGTGCTTCACAGCCTTGCGAGCTGGTGTGCGGGCTGACACTTTGAGTCTCGTGGTGGCCGCCATGAACAGCGTCAAGATCTACCGGACACGCCCAATCACCACGACATCCTATGGCTTGCAGGGTCTGGGCCGAGCGTTTTATCTTGCGGCTGAGATTGACCGGCACGGCGGGCTTGTACGTGATGTGGCCTGGGCACCAGGCAATTTCCGCGGCTACGATGTAATTGCGACAGCCTGCCAAGATGGCTATGTCCGTGTGGTGCGGTTAGACACCCCCTATGGCACAAGAAACGACGGGAAATCGTGGGCTGCACACGACGTGAACTCCAAGACGAGCGATTCAGTAGCAGCAGGTGGTTCGGGCCGACGAGGTCGTGATGGAAAGCAGGCCGGCGGTATCACAGCTGCGGCCAATGCGCAGCCGGGCAGCAGCTCACACACACCGGCAGGAGCCAATGCACTATCAACACCAGCGTCTGTCGCGTCGTCTCTGTCATCAACAGCGCGAGACTCAATCGACGCCTACGGCCAGGACGACGGGGATCCGAACAGTATGCCGGGCTCAGCGACGACGTCATTTTCGGGGCTACCACCCGTTCCGGATGCAGGCCACGGCGGGGGTGTTGGTGCAGACCGGCGGTGGACTGGTGAGGCTGGGCAGATCCGCCACACTGTGCGTGAGGTTTCAAGGCTCAGCAGCAACCAGACGCCCGTGTGGCGTGTCTCTTTTGACGATGACGGCCAAATCCTGGGCAGTGTCGGTGATGATGGCAAGCTGCTGTGCTACCGGCAGACACCTGACGGCTCTTGGGCTCGGAGCTCGGAGCTGTCCGTCATGAAGATGCGCATGGCAGTGCCTTGAGTGATACGTCACTAGGACAAGGCAAGCGAATCAGAACCAAATCACCTTGGAGGCAAGCCGAGTCTATTACAAACAGCTCGGACTCGATATAGCCTATTATATAAGCAGGATCGCATAAGCATGCACAGCACGTTCAGGGCAAGAACACCCAGGATAGGCAACTCTAGGAAGGAGAGAGAGTAAAGTCTCCAACATAACGCCATGTAGATTAAGAGCAAATGCCAGCAATTAAATATATAGAATATACTGTACAAAGATGTAACAACAATGTATCAACAGAAAAATACGACATAAAATCCAGTAACAAGAAACAAGTGACAAAAAAAAAGAGAGACGCTGCCTACTCCAACAGTTTGAATCCAGGATGAATGAAAATGCTTTTGCTGTTTGGCCGTCTGTCGGCCGTCACGTGACACACAACACCGGAGCCGACGCCCGAGACGGCGTCTACTTCCGGCGCTTGCCACCACCGCCCGAGCCGTCGGTCGGTGCGCGCCGCTTCTTGCCCTCGCGGCTCCAGTACTCCTTGGTCTCGCGCTTCTCGCGCTCTGCCCGCTTCGCCTCAGCATCCGCCACAGCCTTACGATGCTGCACGCGCGACGCCTCCTTCTTGACGGCACGCTTATCGGCCACGTCGCGCCGGATCGTGCCCAGGTTCTGCATGAGCTCACGCACCTTGCGCTCCTCACCGCCCACAACGACGGCACGCTTCTGCATGTACGTCGGCTTCTTCTGCTTCTTGGTCTGCACAATCTGCGACCGGAACGGCAGGGACGCCGCCAGCTGCCGCGGCACCTTGAGTGCGTTAAAGTGCCGGTCCTGGCGTTCAATGGCCCGGTACTGGCTGTTGCGCTCCTGCGGCGTGGCCACGTTATTGTCGCGGCGGATCTCGCCCGTGAGACGCATCGGCTGCCACCCAATCAGGTTGTTGGCCGGGTTATAGAACCGGTGCGGCTTGATGGGGTACCACGCACGCAAGAACACAATGTCGCTCAGCAGCACCTTGTCCTCAAATGTGGCACGGAATGCGCCCTCTTGTTTTAGCGCGTGTTTGATCTGGCCGCGGATACCCGAGACCGTCTTAATCGCGGCGCCCTCGAACTTGGCAATTTCCAGCGCCGAGTTGAACATGTCCTTGATAAAGGCCGTGTTCTTGAAGATCTTGTACGGCGAGCCCGTCAGCTTGAGCTTCTTGACAATTTCCGTCGACTCGTCCACGCTCAGAACCGTGCCCGTTGCGGCAATACGCAGGCCCTGCTGGTTGACGGCCGCCGACGTTGAGAACGACTGGAAGCACACAAAACCCGTGTTGGGCGCCACAAAGGGACCGTAGAACTGCGCGAAACAGTGCATGTGCTCCGGCGTGTACTTGAGCATGCGGTTGCGTGTCCGCGAGTCCGAGATGCTGTAAATCGGCATTGTCTGGAAGCGCCGCCAGCCCAGCGAGAAGATGAGCGGGTCGTTGGTCTTGAGAATCCGCTTGTGCCAGCGGTGGCGCTTGAGACGCACCTGCAGGAAGCCAAAACGGTCCTCTGTCGCCGTCAGACCACCCATAATCAGCGGCATGCGCGCCTCAAAGAGCTTCATGAACTCGGCCGGCACGCCCTCAATCACCATGCGACCGTACTGGCCCGCCCGGAATCCCTCCACAGCCACGCGCTGCCGGTCGTCCAGCTCCTCGTACTCGGCCTTGTTGATGTCTAGCTGCTTCTGGATCAGCGACTTTTGCGCATCGTACCAGTCGTCCTCGCCGTACTCGTCCGCTGCCGTGCCCGCCTCCTTGCGCGCTAGGTTCTTGGCGTTGTTCAGACCCTCGCGATCCTCCTCCTCGAAACGCAGCCGCAGCTCCTGCTTGCGCTTGGCATTCTTCTCACGCTCGTCCTCAAAGGTTTCGCCGTCGTCAGCTGCATCATCATCGTCACCGCCGGACTTGCCCTTGCCCTTCCGAGGTCCGTGCTTCTCGCCCGTCTCCAGATCCTCAAAGTCACCATCGCCCTCGCTGTCGTCATCGCCCTCGCCATCCTCATCGCTACCCTCCTCGTCGTCATCGCCATCTTCACTGCCAAACCCGCTCTCGTCGTCATCATCGCCGCCACCGCCGCCGCCGCTCTTCTTGCCCTTGGCAGATGTGAACCGCGACCGTAGACGCTCGACAGTGTCGGTCGACCAGCGCAGTCTCAGCTCGTCGTAGTCCAGGTATGGCAGTGACGAGTCTTCTGTGGTGTCTTCACCAACCTCATCCTTGGTCTTCTTGAAAAATGTGTCGTCCTCCTCCTCAATGTTGTCCTCTTCGTCGTCGGCACTGTTGGTCTCGCCTGCCCAGCGCTTGGCGACCGCGCCCAGAGGAATCGATGTGTCGTACATCATCCGTGCCAGGTCTTTGACAGCAAACGGCCGTTTCCGGCGGTGCATGTTGCGTGCACGCTCCACCATGTTCTCCTTCCACCGAATTGCCGCGTCCTCGTCGTCACCAAAGTCGTTGTCTTGGTCGTCGTCGCCGGATAATGAGCCAAAGTCAGAGTCACTGTCGGCAAACTCGACTTCGTCGGCATCGTCACCCGCCTTGGGGTTGTTGATGTTGCCGTTCCGGTCGCGGAAGATCTTGCCGAGCTTACGCTCGTCGAACTCGGACTCAAAGTCGGAGCCATCTTCGTTCTCATCAAAATCGCCCTCGTCGTCGTCGTCGTCCTCATCGTCGTCGCCATAGTCTTCATTGTTGTCATCGTCGGCTGTGGCCGGTAGTCGCGGCTTGCGCTGTTCTTTCCGGCCCGTGTTCAGCTCCTCGGCAACGCCAGTGATCTTGCGACCCTTGGAAAACAGCTGCATGCCTGTCTCGGACTCACCGAGCAGCTTGCGCTCGCCCTGAAGACCGATAATTAGCTCCTCGCCCTCGCTGCGCTGCACACCCACGGCATCCTTGTCGAACGTAAAGCCGTTTTCTCGGTAAATGTACACGGCGTCACCGTCAATCTTCAAGCCGCTGCGGTCCGACATGGGCGCATACAGCTTGCGGTCCTTCTCGTCAAGGCGGCGACGACCGACCTTGCCAGACGCCTTGGCTGTTGCCTGCTCCATGGCAGGTGTCGGACACGGGTCGGGCAGAGACTCCATCTTTGTGATTGTGTAGTCGCCGAGGCCGGGAATGTGCACACGTTGACCGTTGGCGGCAAAGTTGGTGCCGCGCAGGTAGCCCGTCAGAGCAATTGAGCGGTCGCACATCTCATCCTCCTCAATCTTGGTGGGCTGCGTGACGTCGCGGAAGCTGTCGATGACGGCGTACGCGTGGTTGTTGCGCCAGATCAGCGGGCGCGGGTTCTTCATGACCGAAAGGAATCGTGACAGGTTATGAATCTCGCGGTCTGGGTAGCGGCCGTTGATGACGCCGGACAGGTTGAACAGGTGGGCGCCCTGGTACAGCTCGTTCCACAGACGGTGCTTTAGGCGCTTCTTGGCGTCCTTGAGGGCCTGGGGTTTGCGGAACAAGTCGAGATGCGTAAGAATGCCGAAGACGTTTCCGGGCATACCCGTGGCAGCAAGAACGTTCAGGAACTCGAGGGTCTCCATCTCAAAGCCATAGTTGCCGTCAATCATCAGCAGCACAATGTCGGCGACCTTGGCAATATCGACCATGGCCTCGAGCTCGTTGGGACACTCGATAAAGGTCAGGCGCTGCTTCTTGGACGTGACAACAGTAACGGGACCCTGGGGGTCGGTAATGGTTTCCTTGGCATATCTGCGGATCAGGGAGCGCAGCAGTGTTGTCTTGCCCACGCCGGTCGGGCCGACAATGGTGACGAGTCTCGGTGGTGGTTCATCGGGTATACGGTCGACAAGCGGGACGTGAAGGCGTTTCTCTTTGATCTAGACAGTTAGTCTCTGCGATTATGGCCTGAAACTTCTTGACTCCCAAATAATACTAACATCGTGGGAGCGTGCCGCCGTTCTGGCAAGCTTTCCAGGATTCGAGACAGCAAAGGCCTTGGGGTTGGGCCCTGGCAAGTTAGTAATGGATCACTAAGTTAAACCAAACCAAAATTGAACGTACCAGAGTGCTTCTTCTTCTCTTTTGACTTGCGATGCGGCTTGTGGCTCTGTTCCTCCATTTTGCCGGTTGTGGTGTGAAGCTATTCAGAGAGGATCAGAGAGAATCAGAAAAATCCGCTGGCAGAAATTTGCGCCCGGTAGTGGTAGTCGAGCGATCCCAAAATTTTGGTTATCTTATCGGCACAGTCGTTATCGATAAGAAATTATTTGCGACCGCCTTTCTTAGTCATCACACGTGATCGTCGGCTGTCGCTGTCAGTTCTAAAACTTGAGGCATAGTCAGGTTAGCAGTCAATTAGTCGATCTGGTTTTTTGATAAGTAAGTAAATAAAAAAGGCATTGCTTTGTTATGGAGAACGCTATTCAAAATGGAATATGACAGTATCTGATAGCAGCACGCGAATAGTCAACGTTGTGCTAGTGAGCCTATTGACTGCTTACACAGCCGGCCAATCACAGTGGAGTACAGTGCCCCTCCATGTCAAGTAAGCATTAGCTGAGCTTGTCCGCCTTGCAATGAAACGGCTGTCTACACGCGACAAACGCACAATAACGCCAACGCCACCTCCAGCACATTCAGGTCTCAACCATCTCATCACTTCTTATGCCCGCACAAAAGAGAAAGATGACAGAAGTTGTGACGTCCCAGACACCACCCATCCTTCATGGGCCGTCTGAGAAAGAGCGCAAATACGACCGACAGCTCCGTCTCTGGGCAGCAAGCGGCCAGGCAGCTCTCGAGTCGGCCAACATTCTTGTGCTGAACTCGGGGAGCGGCACAGTGCTCATTGAGGCACTCAAAAATCTCATTCTGCCAGGTGTGTATGCCTTTACTTGGTTGTCAGTGGAAAAACCCAAGTCAAAGAATGTCGATGTATGTGATGACTAATCAACAGGAATCGGCCGGTTCACGATATATGACGAGGCTGTAGTCGAAGAGGCGGACCTGGGGGTCAACTTCTTTCTGGATGACGACTGCCTTGGCAAACTGCGGGCACAGAGCTGCACAGAGCTATTACTGGAACTCAACCCTGAAGTCAAGGGCGAATGGTACCCGAAGCCCGACACTAAGAATGGCATAGCAAAGCTGCTTGAGTCGTCACCGACGTACACAATGATTGTCTACTCGCACCCCGTGACAAAGGAGACTCTGCAACTACTGGACGCATATGCTGAGAAGCACAAGACGCCCCTGGTAGCAGTGCACTCGGCTGGCTTCTACTCATTTTTCCGCGTGCGGTTGCCAGGAGCATTTCCCATTGTTGACACACACCCCGACGAGACAGCAACAACAGACCTGCGGCTGCTTACCCCGTGGCCCGAGTTAGTCTCGTTTTCAGATGAGCTGACTGCTAATATCAACTCGTTGGAGGCACACGAGCATGGCCATGTGCCATATGTCGCGATTCTGCTGCACTACCTCAAGTTGTGGCGCGACACGCACGACGGCACCAACCCCTCGACTTACAAGGAGAAGACTGCCTTCAGACAGACGGTATCAGAAGGAATGCGGCGAGACAACGCCGAGGGCGGCGAGGAAAACTTTGAAGAAGCGGTGGCGGCTGTGCTGCGGAATATTGACCGGCCATCTCTGCCGTCGGGTCTGCGCGAGGTATTTGCCTACGAGCCAACAGGCTACGAGGTCAATTCTGGCTTCTGGGTTATTGCAAGTGCCATCAAGCAGTTTTATGAGAAGCACAAGTGTCTCCCACTGCCCGGTCGCGTTCCCGACATGAAGGCGCAGTCCAAGGTCTATATCCAGCTGCAGTCGATCTACAAGAGCAAGGCACGTAAGGATGCTGCTGAGGTGCTTGCGACTGTGCGGGCATCTCCGGGCGGAGATGACATTGATGCAGCCGAAGTTGAGCTGTTCTGCAAGAATGCAGCCTTTGTCAAGCTTATCAATGCCACTGAGCCCGGCGAAAATCGCTTAGCCAAAGTTTTTAGTACGTTTATTTTTCTTTCATCTCACTTTGCAACCCGTCCTACAATACTAATCATTAGTAGAAACCGAAATGGAAAACGACGAAAACGCCGAAATTATGATGGCGCCCCTGTCGCTAGTGCCAATTTACATGGCACTGGAGGCCACAGCCCATGCCCCGGAACCGTCGACCGAGACTATTCTCAGCAAGGTCAACCAGCTTGTACCCGGAGCAAGCGAGCAGGAGCGTGTCAGGCTTATTTCTAGTGAGCTTGCACGGACGGGAGGTTACGAGCTGCACAATATTTCGGCTCTGACGGGCGGCATGGTGGCACAGGAGATAATCAAGATCATCACGAAGCAGTACGTACCGATTGACAACACGTGCATCTTTGACGGAATCACCAGCCGATGCCAAATTTTGTGCCTATAGGTGCAGATAGGGCGGGATTAGATACTATTCCACGATACATGTAAAACGTATGAATGATAAAACGAAAGAATGGTTTGAATGATCTCAAGAAACAGTGGCAAGAATCTACTATATTATCAAATCCAAAGGATACTCTTTTTGTCAGTGCACGTCCAAGGTACGTAATACTTGCCGCCCGATGGGGTAATGAAGGGCAGACTAAAGGCAGATGAACGGCAGATGACGAGCAGAAGGCGAGGCAAACATCCCAGCATGCGATAGGGATTGGGCGGACTGGCCTTTCTAGAAACCTGGCATATGAAGGGAGGCGGAGATGTAGATAGAAGAGGGAGGGTTATAGATGAAGAGGGCGGGCTGTCAAGACTGCCTGCTGCCCTGCTGTCCACTGCCTCACTGTTGGATGGGTGTGCAGAGTCTGACTATCTTGTCATTTACCGGACCGCAAACCCCCAAGGACTAGGTAGTTGCAAAATGGTTACAAGGTACAAGCGTGGTGGGACCTCTCTATATTGCCTACATGGTCAATATAGTCTATGGTCGTGGCTGTCCATCTGCCAAGGGCACCGGACGATGAAGGTCAGCTGCATGTCTGACACGGCCCGGAGCCCCGTCAGCAGAGTGCGAGAGTCATGCTGTTGACCATGCTGCTGTTGTGCTAGTGAATGTGTTGCGCTAAGATGTTTATGCTGGCCATAGCTGGTCATAGCATAATGTACAAGAATGCCTTGTGAATGCTTGTGGAATTAGTACATAGAACTTATTTCCTCAAGACACTTTGAGAATGGCATCTCTAGGCCAGTTCACTTTACAAGAGACGATAATCGCTTGAGGACAAGGATACATCTCATCTCGTAGCCTTTTGCCTCTATTCAGACGCGACGTTACAGGGCATATGGCTGGGTTATGATTGATACAGGGTATATACGGGTAGCTTTCAGGGACATATACATTCGAGAATCTATAATTTGGGACTGTCTTCACCCAAGACTTGATGACGACGGGGTGATGGGGATGCTTCTTTCCACTTTGCCTCGGAGCAAATGGCAGATCCTTGCTCCTCACGAGAGCGCTTTGAGGTTGTGGCCACATTAGAAAACAAGGTGTCTAGTTGACGAGTGTCTACTATCTATTTAATTTGCTGATTTACTTGATTTTTTGCCTATTTGATCCGGCGATGCTACCCTACTGCCACAGATGAGCAGTAGGGTATGCTCCCCAGACGGTATTGGATAGTATAACTACTATAAAAATGCAGAATGGTGGCTGCATCGACCCCAGTTCTCTTAGGTTTATGATTGAGTCAATAGCATTACTGCAGCAGTGTTGTCCATGATTGGAAGATTTCAATACAGTGTGGTGTCCTATAAGTGGACACGGCGTGTTTTCGGAGGTATTTCAGTATAGTAATATATCCTGGACGTTTAATCTAATGTACCGGCCAGCTGACGTTATGCCTGTTGGTAATCTATAGCTATAGCAGTATCTCTTGTGGGTGTCTGTATTGTGGTATACGGCTTCAGCTGTATTATCGCAGGTCACATGAGGAAACAGTTCAGCATGTCGCGGAAAAACGGGACGTCAAGCCATCGGATATCCTGACTTGTGGTATAGATATTTGTAGTTCACATATCAGTAGTTGTTAGTGATTGTGCCTTTGTGTTTGCACAATTCCCATAAATCAGGCTTATATCCGAGTCAAATAAAGAGAGCTAGACGATCATGAAGGATGCTACATTTATAGTCAGCTATGCTATATTATCATAATCAATGCTGTCAAGCTACGCCTTCACTATAGGCTTAGCTGTGAGTACTGAATATGGAACAAGAGCAGAATATTCATAAGACATAGAAGGTAATAACAGGGCGGTTAATACATACTTGAAGTCCTCTACGTAGTCTGTCCCGTTCCTGTCCGATTCTATCAGTTCGCATTACTAACGGGCTAGGAAGAATGCATGACTGCCTGCCATTAGCGCTATATTAGAAGCAGTTGCATAGAAAATGCGGACGCGAGAGAGCACATATAGTAGTTGGTATATTGCAGGACCAAATCAATAATAGACTACATCTGTCTATTTGTCTCTGCCTTGCTGAGCGGTTCAGCCAAGCATTAGCACGTGTCTCATCTCTTGTGAGTTATTGGAAGCAATATCATGTATATCGTATCGAAGTGGAGTGTGATCTCAAGCATCAAGCGTTATTTAAATAAAGCAAGTTAAGATATTGTTCAGTCTTGGTTCACTTAAAGTTATCACTTGTAGTTGTAACTTACTACCAAGACCAATCGGGAGTGGCTGCCGAGATGGACAAAAGGAAGCCGCGCTGAGATGTGACACCATGTCTGGTTATGAGCAAAGTGCGCAATAACAAGCATAATTAAGTAAATAGGTTTTCGAGATACAGAGATACAATAGAGTAGGCACCACAAGCGTATTCTGGTTCAGAAGGACCTGCCAAGATACGAGGTACAACGCCAGCCAGTCCTGGCTAATCTCACAGAAGGCAAAAGCCGACCAACAACCGTGAACCAGCGGCAGCCTCCTCCTTTCATCATGAATTTACAGAGTTCGCTTCCGAGGTCCCACCAGCATACTATATCGTGACGATCCTGTTGGCCAGGTATGCTGGAGAGGTGGGACAAGAGTGAAAGAAAGTCAACAGAGTAAATATTCGAAATAGTACATATATTATAAATATCAGACAACAAGAAACTGTACCGATGCAAATACCTTTCCCAGTCAGTATCCAGGCACATGCAAGAAAATACCCCAGAAATGGCTCACCAGCCGTAGCATGACTGTAGTCTGCATTGATTAGGCACTGGACTGGCGGGTCGTTATTGCGCTATTGATTTTAGACGCATTGGTAATGACAGCGGATAGAACAGGCACGCAGTCTGTTTATTTAGTTGTTTTACGGCATGGATTCTTCACTGCGATTCCGTCTTTCTTCTGTCATGCTTCTATTATGCTTCCATCTCATAGTTCCATCTCATAGTTTCATCTCATCCAATGTGCATTTGGCCCCCAAGTGAGGCTTTGAAAGCCCCAGCTGAAACGAGCCGTTGCGTCAAGTCGAGCTTGCCACGCCAGTGTAAAGAGTATATGATAGCACAGCTCATTTATACTGACATGCTTGTTCCAGTTCTATCTTTTTCGTATCTGGTTGTTACAATTTGGTTTCTTCTGCCTCTGGTTGCCAGATACGGACCGCCAGCCCATTATACCGTAGCCGAACTTGCGATCGCAACCTTGACATGTCTGCTACATGAACAGTGCCACATCTACATCAGTCCTGTGGTGTTTGACGCCTTGGCCTTGCAGTAACCATGAAAATCTAGACAATCTAAAAACAAATATACATGCTACAAAAGAAACTCCGTGATTAGTCATACGCGGTGTGCGGAATTACGAAAATGGAAAGACTGGTCATGTACACACTTAAACGGAAGGCACGCTGGGCTGCACGTTGCGGAGACTGCCGTTGACTTCCCGTATTGGAGCTGACTGTTGGGCTTTAGCGACCTGTCAGAGGCTGTGATTGCGATAGGACCCATTAAAGAACCGTTGACAGGGGTTCTCACCACTAACACGCCACGCACACTAGGGCCACAAAAGACGTTAGCGGGAGATTCCCCTCGATCTCCGTAACACCACATTCCCTTGAACTGGGTATGCTGGTATGTATGCTTGATGGACAGAACGAGACAGCCGACAACCTTCTTTTGGGAGTGCCTTCCCTTTTGAGAAGTGAAGTCTGTTACAGACTTTCCCCTCTTTCCAGAGTTGGCAAGAACCTGGGTGCGGTTCTGGAAGTGCTCCAAATTGCGGAGTTCACATGCATGAAATAGGAAAGAGCCATAAACCGTTCTCCTTCTCTAATAGAATGATGGAAAGAACGACTGGTCGCTTTTCTTGTCCACTGCTCATCCGGGCCGGTATTAATTTACGCCGTCCAGGGCCTACACGCTAAGTTGTACACGCTTTAACACGCATATCGCGAAACAGCATCCATCTCCTTTAACCCCCCTAGCCTCAACACCTGGTAGCGATCGCGGCTTAGCTTTCATTCTTCGCCCCTATAATCTCCGTCTATTTCTCTGCCCATTCCTGACGCTCGCTTTTTGCTACTATTTCTTCGTTATCTCCACAGGCCACACCTATACCCTTGTCGTCGTCAAGCGGACCACCTCGACCTCGACCTCGACCTCGTCAAGCCGAAACGCCCGACATGCCTTGCTTGAATACCTGTGTGCTTTATCACTTGTCACCGTATCCACGTCCATCCTGCTATTGACTGGATAACAGGACTATCCCATCATCCCAGTGTCACCTTGTCCCAGATATATGGCTTTGAGATGAGCGGACTCAGATCGGCGTCGACGCCAACAGCTGTCCTGGATCGTGAACAAGTTGACAATCTTCAAGACTAGGGCTGTTTACGATCCCAAGGTTTACAATTTCTATATAATTGTTTCTTATTCTTGTATTTTTTTTCTTCTTTTTCTTGTCGTTTTTCTATCTTTACCCCCCTCCCTCTTTTTTCCCCCTTCCCTATTCCCCCTCTGTACGAAGTATATTCATTTATCTCTTCTTCTCCTCACTCCTCAACCTTTTGTCCCACATATTACTTTATCCTCTACGGCTAATCTTATTACAACATGTGTATCCCATTACTTTTTCCTCTTTTCCCCAGCTAAACTCGTCTTTCATCCCCTCCACATCTGCCATTGTCTCGGCCGTTTTCCAGTCATTCACTCTTCTCCACACTCTTCCCACCCGCCTTTCCGCCAGGCCAAACTCCTCCCTCCTCGACATGATACAGTCCGTCTTAATCTATCTCAATCTTGATCGTGACATCTCGGGGTACTTCTTCAGTCATGTTTTTCTTCTCGTTTTTCCAAATATATCGCCCTTTTGATATTTTATTATATACATATATATACATATATATATTGCATCTTTAGTTTGCTCCCTATAGTACTTGTATTCCGCTAGTGCTGATATCGGCTCCTTCGTTTCCCCAGCTTACTTCCCCAGCTTTTCCCCATCATTGTCTGTATATTAATTCGTCCACCTCCTCGCATTTCTCACATCCTATATCGTCGAGCCAGTGGCCAGACAGCTCTTCACTATTAGCCATATATCTATGTTGATACTCTACCATCATAACACACACCATGACTGTGTCACAGGTCGGCATGTTCCATACGTTTCAGGGCGTTGCTCCAAGAAAAAATTCCGCCGACTCCCCAGACGGTACAAAGCCAAGTACTCCAGGAACTTCTAAGAGAGTTACTACCCCACACGCATGTGCCGAGTGCAAAAGACGCAAGATGTGAGTAATATTTCTTATAAATGTACCCTCACAGGCCTTGAAAATTGAGCTCGAACTGACATTAGTAGTCGATGTGATGGCCAGCAACCTTGCGGTCAGTGCCTCTCAAGTCGTGCTCCTAAGCGGTGCTTCTATGACAAGCACCGCCAGCGTGTCATCCCATCACGCAAAACTCTAGAAGCATTGTCAAAAGCACTCGAGGAATGTCGCTCAATCTTAAAGCGCCTCTACCCTAAACAAGAAGTTCGCACTTTGCTTTCTTTGTCTCGTGCCGAGCTTCTGGCTCTGCTGGACCACACTTCCGGCGATCCTCAGATGTCTATACTGCCGTCACCACCATTAAACGCATCGTCCCTTAGCGATAGCCTCGAGTCTCCCTTGTGCCTCAAGTCAGAGCACAGCTTGTCCAGTCTTGAGCAGATCCCATCTCGTGGAATCGAATGGGATGAAGAGCGCCGAAGCCACGACCCAATCCCGGCAGAGGCAGACGACGTCAATGCTCTATCTCTGGCTGTGGATCGCCAGACATCGTATCTCGGCGCGTCTAGCATCAAGGCGGCTCTCATGGTCATGCTCAAGGTTCAGCCTGCGCTCCGATGCTCGCTAGCCACCGCATCCGGTCATGACACTGTCGAGCTATCACAGAACGTGGCAAATTTGAAGCAGCAGACAACCTCAAAGCAAAGCAGCACAGATTCTTCAGGTAGCAACACTCAAAAGAAGGCCTCGCGCCTGATATCTTGGTCGTGGAAGGGCCAGACGCTAGTTGATGCATATTTCAAGCGCATCCATACATTTATCCCCATGCTCGACGAAACTGCCTTCCGTGCCGAATATCTCGACGGACAACGTGCCGACGCTCCTTGGCTTGCGTTGTTGAATATGGTGTTTGCCATGGGCAGTGTTGTTGGCACCAAGTCTGAGGATACCAGCCACTTCAACTACTACAATAGCGCAATGGAGCACCTACCCATGGATGCCTTTGGCAGTAGCCATATTGAGACAGTGCAGGCAATGGCCATTGTCGGTGGCTACTATCTCCACTACATCAATCGTCCCAATATGGCAAATGCAGTCCTCGGTGCTGCGATTCGAATGGCCAGTGCATTGGGATTGCATCGTGAAAGTCCGGCTCATGGCGGCACGGCCGATGTGGCCGCTGCAGAGACACGGCGTCGGACATGGTGGAGCCTATTTTGTCTCGATACGTGGGCAACCACGACCATGGGCCGGCCATCCTTTGGTCGCTGGGGCCCTGCGATCAACATTCAATCTCCCGAGTTTGGCATCGCCGCCAACCGCGACTCGAGTCAGCATGCCGGCATTCTGCCTCTTATTGAAAACATCAAGTTCTGCAAGATTGCTACACAGATTCAGGATATGCTGGCCATTTCCCCACTGCTGCGTCCGGACGATCGATGCAGCTTGGATTCCCAGCTCACGAGCTGGTACCAAAACCTCCCTTGGCTGCTGCGCACCACCGAACCATGCGCTGAGCCGCTGTACATTGCACGGTGTATTATGAAGTGGCGCTACCAGAACTTGCGCATGCTTCTGCACCGTCCCGTATTGTTGGGCCTCGCATCAAGCGGCCAGACACATGCCCCCGAGTCGGAAGTTGCTGCGGTAGATGCCTGCCGTGAGCTGGCCAAGCAGACGATCAATGATATAGCGCATGAATGGGGCCGCAACCAGATGTCTGGGTGGAACGCCGTGTGGTTTGTGTACCAGGCTGCCATGGTACCGCTTGTGTCCATCTTTTGGCAGTGTTCAAGTCCGCTTGTGCCTGAGTGGCATAAACAGATTGAAGTGGTGCTTTCGATGCTTGAGGCAATGGAAGAATGGTCGCTTGCAGCTCGTCGCAGCCGCGAAGTCGTGTGGCGCATGTATGAAGCTTCGCGGCAGCCCGGTCTCATGCAGGCGCATCCTGCCAGTTTACCACGCAGCGAGCCACAGATGCACCCGCCGGCCATTGTTTCGCAGCAACAGCAGCAGCAGCAGCAAATGCTCAATGACCACTCGCAAAGCATTGCTCTTGGCACGGCTCTTGGCGTCGGTGTTAGTGTCGGCTTGGGCTCGGTGTCAGGGACAGGTTCGGGCGGTAGCGAGGTCGATTTCCACATGTCGCCGATCGAATTCGAATCCGAGATAGGCATGCTCGGCATGCTTGACCAGCAGGGCCTCTGGGATATTGACGGGATGTATTGGGGTTCGGAAGAGGAAGCATTTGCAGGCATCGCCGGGGTCTCGACGGTCACGGCTCCTGCAACGGGGTCTACCGCTTTCCATCAGATTAACGACGGCATGTTGCCTATCGATCAAGCCTTGATGAGTAACTACACGGCAGGCGATTTTGTATATGTCAATTAGTGTTTGTTTTATTCGGGGTTTTTACTTCTTCTTTCTTGCTACTTTCTTTCTTCTTCTTCGTCCTTTTCTTTTCGCGTCTATTTTTTGCCTTCTTTCTCTTTCAATGGTCGATTATGATTTACGCTGTCTACATTTATACCACTTGCTATTCTTCACAACTCTTTCTATTTTTCTTTCACTCATACCTAGACTCTTACATTATCCCGTTCAAGGCGCTCAAAAAATCAAATTTATCCCACATATAGTTAATATGATGAAATACCTGGATCTCGATTACATCTTATCACATTTACTAGAATCGGTTTCGCATTGCCTATAAATATTCCACTACCTGCTTTGGTTTTCACGTACGGCCATAGATACTGGAAAGCACGGGATCCCGTCCGCTCTCCCCTAGTTAAACCAGTAATCGGCGGATTAGTAGTTGGGTCGGTGACGACCAGCGAATACCCTCTGCTGTACGTTTTTTTTTTTCAACTTCTTTCTCTTTTTTCTCTTTCTCTTCCTATATGAAATCATCCTTGCTATTATTTTGCTATTCATTGTCAACTTGAATCCAGAGTTTATAGTATCTTTATTGCCTAATTTGATGGGTATTGATTTACACTCTTTGGATTCATCAATGCGATAAATAAGGAGCAGGTAACGATTAGATATTGGCATTAATTTTTTCAATATATATATATATATATATAAAACATATGCGTATATTTCATCCCATCTATATCCCATAGCCGTTGACTGTGGCTTGCTTGTGGTACTACTATAGACAGTTGCTATCGCTTTGGACTTTGATAAAGCAATGCTTTCTTCTCTCGTTCTTCTTTAGCTTGTCTCAACTTTTACTATTCTCCGAATCCTATCAAACACGTTCGCTGCCTTATCCCGGTTGCTTTTCATCTTCTGCTCTTCATTTTTATTCCCTTTTATTTGCCATTTATTGTTAGTTTCCTGCATTCTACTTTTCTTACTTACCTCTACTCCCACTCTAGATCCCACAGTTCGCTTCTCTGCGCCTCACATTGGCCAGAATATCACACCAAGCTTCAGCAATGCTATAACCTACGGACCCCATCACTTTGCTTCGTAAAGCTGATATGAAAATCTTGAATTATACATCAGCTATGTATTATTACAGAGTAGAGCGTACATTTCTCGCTATGCTTTACCGCATTCGCCTTGGCGCTTCCCATCGATGGAACACTAGTGTGTCCATCTTCCCGTCCATCCACTAACAAGTGGCAGGAAACGAGAGTGGACTTCTAGAAAGGGGGGATCAGTGTATCAAAGTATCAGAAAGCCAGAAATATAAAGGGGACTGGAAGAAACAGAACATTGAAAAGAGGACAAGCACAAAGCCCAGAATATAGTATTAAGATACATAGGCACAACCACTGCATGGCTAGTGTGGGCCTGGCTAGAACTTGCCTAGTCGGTCTAGGAAAGAAGGACTCCATGGATATGCGAATGCTTTTGAAGTGTGTTGAGAGTATTGTTACCAGAAGCCAGGAAGAGGAAACTGCGACCAATGTCTCCTTCCTAACATAGAAATGGCCAGAGCCGACAGTCAAATATTGTATGGGCCACTATAACAGCTCCAAGTACCCCGTACTGCATTTGTTGATATTTTATATGATATAACTCCTAATAGCTTAGCACAAAGTATCTCAGCTACACAGCTAGGCTATGAAGCTTATTGCAAGACTGTCGAAGTCTAATGGTGGTGGGTCAGACCACACGTTGTCTCCAACAACAGCAGCCGTGCGTGGCTGCTCCTTCCCTCTCGAGCCTCTCGCGCTCGCTGCGGATAAGTGCTTTTGCCTCGGGTTGTTAGCTAAATATACTCGCTTTCTCGTGGAAGTAAGCGACACCTAGATGTGTAGACTAAGGAAGGCACGATCCAAGCTCAACTCATTAACTATGAGCCGAGGTTCTTTCCGTCTTCGACCAAATACTACCACCACTTAAGTCTTACATAATACCATCCCTAATACCATCCCGTGGTTTCACCGCACCACCGCATCACGACTTTTCTCTTTTCTGGTGCCTGTTATCTCCACTCATACCATCATACGCCGTCTTTCTCTCGTCGTGCGCCCTTTCTCGTTCTTCTTTTACACTTGCCATTCGCATAACGACTCCTCATTTGGAATAGATCTGCATGCACGTCTACTTTCTACTCCTAGAGTTCGCTTGACGTTTAGATGGTGTTAAAACGTCAAACCTTCATATAGACTAAGATGCCTTTTTGGATGCTGCCTGCCGCCTCTTGCCTTTTGCCTCTGTTCTTGAACCCTTTGTCTTCCTGATCTAGTTGGCCGTTTCCATCTTATGAACCGTTCTAGATACGGGTTATTCCATTCGTCTTAATTTGCCCTCAACGGCACTTCATTGTTTATTCAAACTAGCCTCATCTCAGCATCACCTCTACATTACCCTTTTGCATGTGCTTCTGTGTGACACAGCTCCCGTTCCGCACTCTCCGGTCTGAAGCACAGCGTCTTTCAGTCTTTACCTCGTTACAGCTTGAAAACTCATGGTTATTTAACTTGGAAACGTTAATGCTATCCCAGTCGACTTACAACTGTCCTACTCGACTTAAATTACCGCCACGATTGATATCACCACATACAACTGCATACTACAGAAATAAACAACGATTAATTTGGACTGGAAGGGTCTACCTTTGGCCTCCTCACAGAATGTCCGTTCACGGGTCGTCGAAATCAACAATTTCCACAGGTCCAGCCTCGACAACAGCCGCAGATGCGGAAACTGGCGCGGCTGGCTCATTACCAGTGCCGGCCGATGGCGCAACATCAAGACAACCGGTTTCCAGAATGCTCGACCAAGAAGCACCCCAGCAGCTACCAAAGCTTGAAAACCCGACTGTATTAGATATGGAGACTGCAGTTCAGACTGAAACAATACCGTCTGAGACCAAAGAGGTTCTGGAGCTTGCGCCGTTCCGATTTTTTCTTCTCAGTATTGGGTGAGTATCTTTGGAGAAATAACTTCTATCTTCTCCCCCCCCCCCCTTTTTCCTTTTGGAATCTATACTAAAAACAACAGAGTTGGTCTAGGTCTGTTCCTTGCTATGCTGGACTCGTCTATCGTAGCTACGTGCTTGCTCACAATTGGCCGTGATCTTGGCAACCTCGAACTCATTAACTGGGTAGCCTTGGCTTACACGTTGGCATACCTCAGCTGTGCCGTTGTCTTTGCGCGCATAGCCGACATTATTGGCCGCCGTGATGCATACCTTGTTGCCTTTCTCATATTTTTTGGCTTCTCCATCGGTTGTGGCTTTGCCAAAACACTACACCAGCTGATTGTATTGCGTACCCTCCAGGGTGTCGGTGGCTCTGGCCTCTATTCAATCTCCATGGTCATCTGGCCCGAGATGGCTCCTATGAAGCAGAAGAAGAACATTGCCGCCTTTGCTGGTATCGTAATTGCCGTTGCTGGTGTTCTCGGTCCTGTCCTTGGTGGACTTTTGACAAGCTATGTCTCCTGGCGATGGATCTTCTGGGTCAAGTAAGTTCTCTTCTTTTTTTTTAAAAAAAAAAAATACATGTATATATATATAAAATGTTACTTTTCACTTCGACTCTGTCACATTCACTAACACAAACCAACAGTGGCCCGGTTGGCTTCACATCCATGGCTGTTTTCGCTCTGAGCTGGCCCGCCAAAAAGTATTTGCCGCACACCGACCGGCGGCCCTGGTCATCACTCGATGTTGTCGGTTCTTTTTTGATGGTCGCCGCAGCTGCACTCGTTACCTTTGCATTCCAAAATGCCGGTGTCAACCCAAACCAGTGGAGTGAGGCTGTTTTTCTGGCACCGCTGATCACAGGCATCTTCGCTTGGATTGCGCTCTTTGCATGGCAGCGGGCCATTGAGCTTCGTTGGAAGCATATCTTGCCCGTATTCCCGCTCAAGCTACTCAGAAATCGCATTTATGCCTCGGCCATGCTGACGACTCTCGTCACCGGCTTCCCCTTTTATGCCACCATCTTTTCTTACCCTTTACGCCTGCAGGTTGTTAACGGCAAGAGTGGACTCATGGCCGGAGTCATGATGTTGCCGCTTTTGGGTGGTGTGGCTATTGGCAGCATAAGCTGCGGTGCCATTAATAGAAAGAAAAACTACATTTGCGAGTCACTCGTTGTCGCCTGCGCGTTTATGATTATAGGCTGCTCGCTAGAGACGACCCTATCGGACGCGGAGCACCTCGAATCAAAAGCGTTGGGGTTCTTGGCATTTATCGGGTTTGGGCTCGGTCTTGTAGCCGCCGGGTCAACGACAATGGCTGTAATCCAGGCGCCTTCCGGCGACCACGCAGCAGCTCAGGGCATTGTGGCCCAAATGCGCGTTCTGGGAGGCAGTATTGGCATTGCAGCCTCGTCGGCCATTCTCGCCAAGCACGAAATGGACAAATTGGGAATGGTGATTTCGTCAGAGACCGAGTCCACTTCGGCCACTTCTGCCACCGGCGACTCGCCCACGGCCGTGCTTGTGCGCCAAGTCTTTTCAGAGGCCTTTACAGAAAATATGCGGGACTGTGCCATCATCTCGGCCGTGGCTCTAGTACTCGCACTCGGCACTTTCCAGCGGGAACGGAGGTCTCTGGAAGATGAGCGCGATCGTGCCATGCTACGCAGTGGTGAGGAGAGTGAGAAGATATAAAACGCTTTTGTCTTTTGTCTTTTGGCTTTTGATTCCACTAAGCAAATAAAAAAAGGTTTTGGTCAACTAGCATTTAGTAGTAAGCATGGCGTTAGGGTTGGCTAGGTGTATTTCGTCTTCAGTTATCCACTGCTTGGATTGGTTCATGTTTGTATCTGATCTATTTTGCATCTCTCTGATTTGATTCGGATTTGGTTCTGATTATTTTGTTGTTGGTAAAAATCAATATGTAAATTACCTAATGCATGCCAAATTGAGAAAGAGATCCAAGTACAACGCCGACTGCAATCGCTCCTTCCGATTGCAACTCGGCCATCTTCAAACGCGCCGAACGCCGTTCATCAGGAAGTCAGTCACTGTGGATCTCAGCGGTCGGTCTTCCCTTTCCTTTTTCTTCATACGGGTATTACCATGTCTCCACTGGCGCCACTGTAGAGTCCACCTTAAATTGCATCACCGCGGGGTTTTGCGTGCCGTTCATTCCCAATCAACAGCTGCGATATAGCCAGATCGAGCAGATAGAGCAGATAGAGAAGATAACAGGAGGAAGGCCCCTCCCAAGCTCCTTCCACTTGAAGACGCCATTCTGCCTTGTACACGCTCAATGCACTATCTCAGGAACCGAAATAATATGAATTAAATTCTGTAACTGAATTAACCATTTAATAGTAACTTTAATGCTTTAAATATCTGGCCGAGCCTCGCTTTATCAACTATCGACCTCTAGTCCCTAGTCCCTATATCTATCGCCGTTCCCCTCTTCCTTTGACGTGCTCGTCTCTTGTCTGACTCCTCCCTTTTGTTACTCTCTCTCTTCCTCCTCTTTAATAGTATCTTTATACCCCCATTCATGTTGCCCTCTGTAGCCCGCGCCTCTTCTCGCCGTCTTCAACCCTTTGTCCGGTCTTTTCCGTCTCCGTCCTCCTCGACTCTACAACTGCATCTGCGTCCGTTCCTCCGGTCTCGCCATCTACTCTCACCTTTGCCTTTTTCGCTTACCCGCTCCATCACCTACGGACAACAAAAGATGTCTGCTGCCGCTAAGCGTCTCGCCGGCAAGACCGTCGTCATCACCGGTGCCTCATCCGGTATTGGCCAAAGCACTGCCTTTGAGTTTGCCCGCACTGCCGCCCCTGCCGGTGGCGTGAAGCTGATCTTGACTGCTCGCCGTATCGATACCCTGCGCAAGATTGCCGACGATCTTGTCAAGGAACTCGGTGACGACAAGGTCAAGGTTCTGCCCGTGCAGCTGGATGTTAGCGACCGCAAGCAGGTCAAGGACTTTGTCGGCAACCTGCCCGAGGAGTGGCGCGACATTGACATTCTTGTCAACAATGCGTATGTCTCATTCTGCGTCTATATGAAGCCTTTATGAGTTCTATACTAACAAAATAGCGGCCTCGTCAAGGGTGTTGCACAAGCGCCCAACATTGCTGAGGAGGACATTGACGTCATGTTCGCGACCAATGTCACCGGCCTTATTCACATGACTCAGGCGATCCTGCCTATTTTCCTGAAGCGTGGCTCTGATGGCGGTGCCGGTGACATTATCAACATTGGCAGCATTGCCGGCATCGAGCCCTACCCCGGTGGAGGCATCTACTGCGCCACCAAGGCGGCCGTCCGCAGCTTCACCGAGAGCTTGCGCAAGGAGCTGATTTCGACGCGCGTGCGTGTTATTGAGATTGATCCCGGCCAGGTCGAGACTGAGTTCTCTGTCGTCCGCTTCTACGGCGACAAGTCAAAGGCCGACGCTGTCTACGCGTGAGTCTCTGCTCTGCTCTTCCATTGTTCTGAATAAATATGCTGACTACGCAGTGGTGTCGTGCCTCTGACTCCTGACGACATTGCCGAGATTATTGTTTTCACCGCCTCGCGGCCGGAGAACGTTGTTGTTGCCAACTCGCTGATTTTCCCCCAGCACCAGGTACGTATATACTGTTCTCGATGACAGTCTCGTCGTCCTCTATTTTTGCGGGCATAACGGTACTAACACACCCAGGGTTCTGCTGGCCACATCCACAGAAAGTCGTCGTAATCCGCTGGTGGCTCAAGTCGAATGTCGGCACAGATACTAGTTGCATATGCAAGCAAATTTACTAGAAAAATGGGAAAATGGTCGCAAAACAAGCAAAGTAAAAGTATATTCAAGTCATTGCTTTCCTGGCGAAGCCTCGAGCAGCTATTCAGTATCCAGTGATTACGTGATTACGCGATTACGTGATGATGCCGTTGCAAACGGTCTTTCCTTCGCGTTTCACTGCTCGCTCCTTCTCTCTCAGGTTGAAGTTAGTCGGTCCCTTCCTCAGCCGTTGCGCCTTCTTTAGTTTTTTTTATTTTAATGTTGGCCATTTCTGCCTGCTCGCTCCTTCCTCAATCATCCATTCGCCTTATTACAACTTTCTATTCCATTACCTACGGCAATCCACTCCATCCGCTAACTACCTTCCCGCTACTCCATAGAACCGGCAGAATAATACGCGGGGTTTTTGCCAGTCCCGCCAGCCACCGCCCGGCATTTCTGCTGCTCACCGCAAAAGGCCCCTCACGTGCACGCCATACAATCCGTCAGAATTTCTTATCGGAGCCACAGCCAGTCGTTATCGGAGCGGCAGAATTTTTCTAGCGCCAGCCCTTTTCTTTATTTTGATTGGTCAATACTCGCCTTGTTTGGGTTTTTCGTTATTTTTGCGCGCTCCTGCCCTCCCCGCCCTCTGCCCTTCTGCAAAAAAACCAAACCGCCGCCCATCACCGCCCACATCGCCAAATAATTACCCACGGAAAAAAAAGAACCCACAACAGACGACCCAAGGCCCATCCCTCACCGCCAGGGACACCGACTTACATCACCAGCGAAAAGCGACAAACGACGGCCACGACCACGACGGCGACAACGCGTGCCCTTCCACCCTCCAACCCCCAGTCCGCGCGCGCCAATCCGCAGGGCATCGACACGTTGCTATATCGCGACATTGCGACATCGCCATCGCCATCGACCTCGATCTCGACGCCGGTGATCGACAATATGGGCCGGAAACCGAATCCCATTATCCTGCAGTTCTTTGAGCGTGGGCCACGCCTGGCCGACAACAGCAACCGCTACCCGCACCGATGCAAGGCCTGTGGCGAGTCGTTTCCCAAGGGCCGCGCCGAGTCGCTTATGACGCACATCTCCAAGAAGTGCCCGGCCATCAGCGAGAGCGACCGTCTGAGCGCCTGTCTCTCCCTTAACGGCCTCAGCCACCATATTGCCAACACAGCTGCTGCGTCCGTAGTGGGCGGTGTGGGGTCTGGTGTCGGTGGGGTCGGCGGTGTTGGCGGTGTTGGCGGTGTCAGGGGCACTGGCTCCCGCGCCGCCCAGCATCACGGCCTCCAGCAGGCTCATCGTCTCGGCCTCACGGGTAGCCCCAATGGTGGCCACCTTCTTCCCCAGACCCATGCGCATCACCATCATCTACTTGCCACGAGCAACGGTGCTTCAGGGGCGGCCGCGGCGGCCGCCGCCGCTGCCGTCGCTGCTGCTGCCGCTGCCGCGGTCAACGCCTCGCCTTCCTCCTCGGCTGTTGACACCGCCGCCATCCAACGCGACTGGACCGCTCTCGAGACCCTTGCCGAAGTTTCGCGTCAGATCGATCTGAGTGAAAAACACGACGACCGCGCGCCTGGCAGCTCAGGCAGTGCCACAAACGGCGGTGACGGCAGCGCATCCAACAAGAATAGCGTGCCCCCCGGCACCTTTGTCCACGAGTCTTCTCCCTCGAAAAAGCCCTTTGACGCGTCGGATCTGCTCAAGTCTGACCCCGTCACCATCGACGACGATGAGCACCATCAACACCAGAATATCACAGAGACGGACGGTCATCAGGCACCGGACGCAAATATGATGGACGACGTGGCGGACCAGGACCGAATCACAATTGACCAGATCAAGCGTCTCGAGGAGGCTAACCTGTCCATGGCTGCTGCGGCCACGGCCCAGCTGCACCCTTCGCTGCTCGACCCTCAACTGCGTGTTGATGATCACCCTGTTACCGCGAATGTGGGCACACCACAGTCTGTCGGATCTGCAGCGATGACAGATGCCAAGTCTTTGGTGGATGGTGTCACTGACGACCAGCAGCAGGCCCAGCAGGCCCAGCAGGCCCAGCAGGCCCAGCAGGCTCAGCAAATCCAGCACCAGCAACACCATGTTGACACTGATGTTGCTGCCCTTGCTGCGCACAACATGGCTGAGGCTGCTGCCATAGTCCCTGAGGACGAACACATGACCGACGCCCTCGTCGATGCAACTAATGGGACCAACCAACCCTGGGGCGAAATCACCTATCTCGCCGAGAACGTGCTGCCCGTGTTTCCTACTGGCGACCACCTCCCCTCAAGCCCCGGCGACCCGAACCGCATCAGCTTCAACATGAACCACCCCAACGAGAAGCCGAAACAGGGGCGTGCCCGCTTCAACACGACACGCCGGAAAGAAGTGCAAGAAGTGCGCCGGATAGGCGCCTGCATTCGCTGCCGCATTTTGCGCAAGACGTGCTCAAAGGGTAGCCCTTGTGACCAGTGCCGAAAAGTACTTTCACCACGTGTCTGGCGCTCGGGGTGTGTGCGGACCAAGTTCACCGAGCAGCTCGACATCTTTTGCGCTGGCGTGCAGGTAGTTCTGGCCCAACACCGTACAAATCAGCTGCGCGATGCCGTTGACCTTGTCAACAAGGGCCTTATGATTGAGGCAACTCATTTCCCCGAAAACCCGGCCGTTGCAGTCACCCTCGAGGTCTTCCAGAGCAACGGACCCAAAGACCCGGCTAGTGTTGCGGCGGCTGTAGCGGCGGCGGCCGAGGCTGCTGCTGCTGCCGCTGCAGTACCCGTGAGCAACGACGACACAAGTGTAACTGTCCCTTCTCAAAACGGCGAAACGCCGGTAGCCGAGACTACAGAGACGCCACAGACGCCACAGACGCCACAGACGACAGAGGCAGCACAGACCACAGAATCTACAGAGACGGCCGAGGTAAAGGCAGAGACAGAGACGAAAGAGCACACCAATGGTGATACCAACAGCAAGGCAGCCGACTCCAAGAAGAGCCCTGCTGCCAAGACATCAGAGATTCCAGAGTCATCAGAAGCACCAGCGGGGGCACTCGCAGAAGACTCTACAGAAACCGCATCGCCTGGTGTCGCAGAAGCTGCCACACCAGAGCCAACTTCAGCACCTGCTCCTGTTGCCCCTCAGCCACCAAAGCACTTTGAAATTGACGAGATCGTCATGGTTGACACGGCCAAGGACGATGTGCCGCTCAAGATGGAGTACTACATGCGCAACATGCTCCCCCAATTTATCCAGCGTGAGTCATCGCCATTTGTGCGCGTGATGCTCGAGACATCCATGACGCTCGCCAACAACACCGGCAGCGTTCTGCTGAAAAAGGCCATTGAACTGTGGGGTCTCATTGAGATTCTGGACAGCGAGCGCCAGTGGCAGATCCGTGTCAAACCGACCGACCAGGATGCTGGCAGCAGTGACGGCAATGCCAATGGCACCGGCAACGCGTGGCGCCAGATCCGTGCCGACACCGACCAGGATATCTACACCACCGTGTCCCTGCAGTTGACCGCCGGTGCCGAGCGTAAGGCTGCATCCATCAGCCACAGTCTGCTGACTACCATGCAGCGGCTGTTGCAGGACAGCAAGACCAAGATCGACTACACCATGTACTTTACGACGCTTATCCTGCTCAACTGTGTGGAGAAGTCAACCTGGGGCTTCAAGGCGTGGGAGCAGGATCCGCTGCGCGCCATGTGGCCGCTCGAACGCACGCCGAGCGACTTTGCCCAGCAGGGCTATGTCATTGCCGACTTGCTGCGCATGCTGCTAGGCATCCGCAAGGCTCTGCCGCGCACCACCTGCCGCCCAGAAGACGGCATGCTGGTGACCGAGGAGGAGGATCCTCTGATGCGCGGCTTCTTCGAGTCCATCAGTCTCAAGTACAACGAAGTCATTGCCAAGCATGACCATCCCGTCTTCTCACCCACCGACTCGCGCTCTTTTGAACTGCTCTTCTGCTCGTCGTTGCTCGTCAATCTGAGGGACTGATGTCTCTAAATGAATTGGATCTCTGTATTCATCATCTTTTCTTTATACCTCATACAACTCATACACTCTTATTCTCTCATGTTTGTTCTCTACCGCCCTTGTTGCGGCACTCTCTTTATAATTATTATTTTCAACGATTCGGTGATGACCTGGGCTGGGGTTACGTGGCGTTATTGTTTTCTATTATATTTGCCTCTCCTTTTTCCTGTCATCTTTTTGCTTTTGGCTGGCGTTAAAGGGGCTGACTAATAACCGCTCAGAGCGGGTGGCATATCAACAAAAAATCAAACAACGGAGTACCTCCTTTTTATTCATTGTTTTCTTTCACATTGGCTCCTTCGCTTCTCTCTCTCTCGCTCTCTATCCTCCTTCCATCATCTATTATATATCTGACTCTCGCCAGAGATCTCATGTACGCCTCGTCTCGTTGCGTTGGCAGTGCAAGTTCCGTGTTATGGGACCGTCTGTTTGTTTCTGTTCTTCCAAATGTCATTCGTCTTTTTGTTCTTTACTATGTTTTCTCCACCCCTTTTCGGTATATTCAGTCAGCGCTGGCGTCTCAGAAGCAAAAACCCAAAAACAAAATGCAAAGGCAACGGCAAGAAAGGTTATGGCCCAGTCACTGGAGGCCATCAACACAAAACTAAGGACTTTCTTCTTTGGCCTGTTTTCTTATCATTATAATTATTTACTTCATTGGCTATGGATCCCGATTATATGTTTAATTATCTCATGGCGAGGGTGGGAAGTTGAAGGTTGCCGTCTAGGCGTGCAAGTAAAGGGCGACGATGCTCCAGGTATCGGCTGGTCTCAAGTGAGTCGACAGCAATGAGGGTTACAAGACTACGGGGTGTCACATACTGTCTTGTGCACACCGTACAACCTTGCAAGGGTACGGCGTTGTGTAATGTAAATTTTAAAATTCTTTTCCTGTTTTTTTTATCAACCCTTATTACACTATAGATTACATAAGCATGTTTTTGCTATGATGCTGGAAACTGCAACAAAAAAAGACGAATCACCACACGGATAATATATCAAGAAGACAACAACTCCATTGCATGGCAGAAATGAAATGATCATTGTATTCAATAGGCCTCGAAATTATGATGGGATATAACATGTAAAACAATACGGCATGGATCATCAGATACTCAGGACATCCTCGAGTCTATCAACATCTACGACGCGGCTGCTGGCTCTGGTGTCGATGTGCCACTGCCACCATTGGCTCCTCTGCTTCCACCAGATGATCCCCCTCCTACGCCGCCACCGCCGCTGCGGTCACCTCCCCGCTTGGGTTTGCGGAAGCATGCAAACTCGTTCTTGCTTGCCTCGCGCAGCCGTTTGAGAACGTTGCGCATCTCTGGCAGCTCGCCTTGCAGACGCACCCTTGCGTCATCGTCGGTGCGCGAGTCCAGTTCTTGGTAGATCTGGCCCTGCAGCTCACTGGCCCGTTCTGTCGTGTACTGACTGAGGGTCTGAGCAATAAATTCAACGTCAAGGGTCGCCTGGATGAGGCTGGCGAGATCAAAGGTTTTGCTGCTTCCCGACGGCCGCTGCTGCTTGAACGCCTCGAGCAGTTCGCGCGACATTTGTTCCAGCAGATGAGAAAGCACCTGCTGCGTAAGGGAAGCAGCCGTTGTCGACACCTGGGAGTGGACGAGGACCAGCAAGAGGAGAGCCTCATACACATACGGACGAACATCGCGAGGCTTTTCAGAAGTAGTGCTACTAGCAACCGGTACAGGCAGCGAAGTTGATTGCTCCAGAATGCCAGCACGGAGGACCCGTCTAAGATTCTCAACGGACGGCCGCGTGTATGAGAGGAAGAGCCTGGTGTCGATCTGGCCGAGCACGTCGCGAATAGTCTTGGTTTCGTCTGTCAGCTTCACCGAAAAGGCATTCTCAAACTGGGTGTTGAGACGAGGCACAACTTCAGCGCGCAAGCTCTGCAGGTTGCTCAAAGTCAACAGCATCCGGACGTTCTGTAATGTTAGAAGTGATCAGGTACTAGTATAGAAGAGTATAAAATCAAAGACTTACCCGATCACCAGCGTTAAAAGCGCCGCTGTCCATGATTGCCGAGGCCCGACTGTCGCTCAATGAGCCCATAACGGCCGACGATATGGACATGGCCGATGGTGCAGTGACAAAGCCTGCACCATCGCCGTCCGCCGTGGTCCAGTCGTCGTCTGCCTTTTTCACGGGCCGCTCGGCGTTCTCCACCATACCGCTAAGCGCCTTGTATAGAGTCGTGACATACTGCGCACGCACCATCTGCAGCAATTTTGTTGGTGGCGGTAGAACAATATCAGCTGCGCCGGGCTTGTTTACCGCATCAGACACATAGAGGATCTTTTGCATGCCGGAGAGGATAGCGCCCTCAAAGGCTGCAAAGGCCGTCGGCATCTTGGTAACATCGCGCCGGTCTGCAGAGCGGTGCCAGTCTTCAACGTACTTGACATTCTCGGCATCCTTGTTCCAGGCTGCGCAAAGGGCTGCAACACACCGCTCGCGCACAGCACCAACAAGTGTCTTGAGCCGCTCCACCTCGGTCGTATCGATTCCGCGTCCCGAAACAGAGCCGATACTAGCCATCTCCGACGCCCCCGAGCCGACGAGCGTAAGCATCTTGGAGAGGTAGTGCACGCCACTGATGGAGTTGGACCAGGGTGGCCAGAAAGCAAACTTCTCCCAAGCCTCGCCCCGCCGGGGCGATGGTGGCGGAGGGTTCTTTGGGTCGAGGTTGAAGCGAGGGTCACGCAGCGAGTTTGGCGATAGCGGGCCGTTTCCTAAGCCAGAAATGGGTGTGCGAGGTGACATGGGGATAGGAGAGAAGAGGAGCGAGATATCTTCGGGGGGAGGCCCGGCAAAGAAGCTAAAGACACTCTCGCGAAGAAGATCAACAAGCTCAACAGCACCCTTTTGCAGGTCGACGGCGCCCTGTTGGGACAGACGGTGGTGAGTCTCTGACTCGCCACGGTAGCCGGTTGGAAGCGCCTTTTGCGTCTTGCCTTGGACAAACCCCTCGACTGTGTGCCAGAACTCGACCACCTCGCCAAGGATCCCCTGCGCAGACAAGAGGTTGTACAAGAAGTAGTGTACCTTGTCCCAGAACTCAATAACGTCGGGCGAGTCGAGCGAGTTAATCTTGCTCTCGATCGTCTGGCGACCAATAGACCGCATGTGTGCCGCGATGATGTGCGGCGGCGTCTTGTCGGAGTTGGCAAGGCGGCGGCGCAGCACTTCAATCTCAACCTTTGTGCGGTCGCACACGGTCTGGATCTTGCTCTTGAGATGGTCGTAGCGGCTCAGAAGCCACACCCAGATAGGGTTGTCTTCGACACCGAGCTCCAACAGCAAGCCAATCAGCTCCATGTGCTGGTCGCGCGGCTGGCCGGGCAGGAACACGTCCGGCTTTGCCACGTTGTGCATTGATATCAGCTTGCGCCACACATCGCGCTTGTATGCCTGGATCTGCTCGTCGACATCGTGCCACATGCGCGCCGCCAGCAGGACCTGGTGCATCTGCTCGTCCGTGGGTCGCGCGTCTGCACCCTTTTGCTTTTGATCCTGCACAATATTTCGCGCATCGTCCGCAAACCGGCGCGCCTTGTGATACTCCTCGACAAGGCTTTCGTGGTCGTTGCGCTTGATGCTTTCTGTGATGGCACTACTGGCCTCAATGTACTCCTGGTACCGGCTCAGCTCGGCCGACACAGTTCGTAATGTCTCCTCCTTTTCGCGGCCGCCCAAAGCGGGACCCCAGACATCTTCTGCTTTTGTTGATACTTCGAGCAGCGGAACCTTGATGCCCATAACACCGTACTCGCTCTCTTTGAGAAGCGCGTTGCGTTTGCGCGAGTCCATGGGATTTGACATGCCGCCAAGACCGGGGTTGATAGCATTTGGACCAGGCCCGGCTGCACCGACACCGCCGCCCATACTGGCGCGGAATCCGCTTCGGCTGGAATGGCGGGAATGGGCGCGCGCATGTGTTGGTGGTGTAGGCTCGCTGCCGTGATATTTCATCTCCTTGTAGACATTGTCGATAGTGGCCTTTGCGCGCACAAAACGTTCAAAGTTGGATTCTACAAGAACTTTGAGTGAGGCTGATTTTTGGTCGATGGAGCGTGACAGAACATCGAGGCCAGCAACGAGAGAGTCTGTACTCGCGTTGGTGTGCACCTGCGATAGGAAGAGGGCGGGGGAGAAGGTTGTTGACGACAGCAGAAAGCGATTTCCTATTTGGTTAGTTAATGCTCAGACCATCCAATTATTAACAGTATCCTAGAAACCCACGTAGTTTTGGGTCATCTTGGATGTTCTTGACGCCGTTGCGCTTCAGTGCGATGATGACGCTGTCGGTAGTGCCCAGCGGGTCGGGCTCGTCGCGCTGAACACCCTTTTCGGCACCTGGCACGCTACTTGAGCGGTGTGTCGCAGCACGCTCGAGTGCCTGGTACCGCGACTTGCGGCGGTTCAGCTTCTCCTTGCGCTCCTTGTCCTTGGCCGTAATGACCTCGGTGTCGGAAGCATCGCTGTCGACGTTCTTATCGGCGGGCCAGGCCTCGGGGTAGGCCGTGTTGATCTGGTAGAAGTCGAGCACGGATCGCTCGAGGTCGGTCATCTCGGCGGCATTTGCGGGTGTTCAATTTGTGTGCTTAGTGTCTCAATGGAATGTATGGCAATCCAGATAACGAAGGAGGTGGGATGGAGTTGATGATGAAGCTAGGAGTAAGATGGTGGACGTTGGAGCTTAGCTGTCGGATGTGGCAGGTTCCCGTTTCAGTGGGGTCACGTGGAAGTGGATCCCTATGTAAATAAGTATATTTACACAATGTGTGTCCGTCGATAAAAGTGAACTCTTCCGAGTTGACAATAAGCTTTATTTAGAATCAACGTATTTTCTATATTGTATTGTTTTTTTTGTTTTGTTTTGTATTTTTTTAATAATATTCTGATACATTTCGTTGCTCTGAACTGAGGCCATCATTGTGTTACAAGTTGGCTCAGATGTGGGTTGTTAGCGTCGCTCCTTCCATATATGGCTACCTATTGGCGGTAACAAGTCCCGCGATGAGGTATTATGTAAGATGAACAGTAGACGACAGAGGTAAGCAGCAAACATCAGAAATAATCTGGATGGACTATGATTGCTTTCTTTTCTAATATCCTTCACTCTTTTACTAAGTGATTAGTCCATTGTTTCTATATTTCTTTTTATATTTTAAGCGTTTTCAAAAGTCTACATAGTCTACATCTCTCGGATTTTGCCACGCTACGTTCACAGCAAACCTGCCTATCGACAAAACTGTCTACCGAACAAAATTCAAACCCCTAATATAGATTTGGTAGCAATCATCAGTCAACCTCTACAAATTTACCATAACAAGGCTGTGTGACTCGATGAACGAGACGTCATCAGTGGATCGATTGGCGCCGGCAGCACCCTTTAGCAAAAACGGAATGTGATTGGCTGAACATGCATATGCCCCACTCCTTCTCGCAGGGTCCAAAGTTCGGCAAAGTCGCTTATCTTCTTATCGATAAGCCCCGCAGCGCTATCTTTTATCCGGCAACCGAAGGTCGAGCTTTCTCGTACGACGGAGATACGACTATCGCTATTTTAATGCCTCTCGCGAGACGAGCGATTATCAACAGCCAATCAGAAGCCAGAAAGCGGCCCGCCAGACACATGTAAATTTTGGCTGTTTTAGCACGTTTGGCAGGTATGACAGGTACGAAGCACTGCAGACGGGCAAACAGCGCATTCTAGCTGCCAATTAGCAACACTCTCCAGCAGGCCTTCCCGTTTTCCCCGGGCAAAGCTTTTTTTCGTCTTTTAATTTGGCCACTCTGCACAAGAAAAAGCCTCTACCTGTAGTGCTCGTCTAGTCGTCCTGTCCTTTCGTCTAGTCGTCTAGTCGTTCTACTCCTTCTTCCTCTTCCCGCTTTCTTCCTATTTTGACTTTCTTAAACCTGACCTCACCTCTTCTCTCCTCCAGTCAACCGTCTACTCCCACCCCCCTCACCTTCCGGCTTCCTTCTTCGACAACCTCTCTGCGGTTCTCTACTCTACTCTGTTCTTGATCTTCACTCGCAAACCAAAAATCATATCCAAGATGCTGGCCATCCGTGCTGCTGCTGGCCCTGCTGCCAGACGCCAATTCGTCCGCGCTGCTCCTCGCGCTGCTGCCATCTCCCTCCAGGTGCGTGATCGCCATGCTGAACGAGTTATTGGGGTTATGTCTAGACACGCGATTCTAGACACAGGACAGGATTAGCAGACATCCGGGTGCAAGGACATTGGATTCTGGTGCTGGCGGAATGCAGGAACTATGACCTACCGAGACACCCAAGACAGAAGCTAACTTTGATACAGGCCCGTTTCTACTCGAGCAAGGAGGTCGCCAAGTTCACCGGTGTGAAGGACTCCAACGTAAGACATTCCTCGACTACAGAATTCACGATATAGACGTTGCCGTTGTCGTCTGGCGCAAGTGTTTCGAACTTGGGCTCCGTGTGGTCCGGCGGGGTTCGGCAATTGAAAGTGCAACAAGCCGGTACATAGCCGGGTATTCAGTCACCACAGTCAACCACAATCCCAATCCCAATCCCAATCCCAATCCCAACCACAAGAGATCAACGCCGATATCGAGCACATGCCAGACGACGACAGCACAATATCGAAATATACATATATACATTCGCATACTAACTTCGCAGGGCCTGTACCCCGTCAGTCTGATCGAGGGTGACGGTATTGGTCCCGAGATCTCCGACGCCGTCAAGGACATCTTCAAGGCTGCCAACGTATGTCTCCCATCCTCCTCCTCCTTTTGAGATTTTCTAGCAGTGAAGCTAACCTCCACCAAGGCCCCTATCACCTGGGAGCCCATCGATGTCACCCCCATCCTGAAGGACGGCAAGACTGCCATCCCCGACGCCGCCATTGAGAGCATCCGCAAGAACAAGGTCGCCCTCAAGGGTCCCCTAGCCACCCCCATTGGCAAGGGCCACGTCTCGCTCAACCTGACTCTGCGGAGAACCTTTAACCTGTTTGCCAACCTACGCCCCTGCCGCTCCGTCGCCGGCTTCAAGACCCCCTACGACGGTGTCGACACTGTCCTGATCCGTGAGAACACCGAGGGCGAGTACTCTGGCATTGAGCACGTTGTCGTTGACGGTGTCGTGCAGAGCATCAAGCTCATTACCCGCGAGGCCAGCGAGCGCGTCCTGCGCTTTGCCTTCCAGCAGGCCCAGGAGATTGGCCGCACCAAGGTCCGTGTCGTCCACAAGGCCACCATTATGAAGATGAGCGATGGTCTGTTCCTGCAGGTCGGCAAGCAGGTCGCCAAGGAATTCCCCGGCATTGAGTTTGACGACGAGCTGCTCGACAACACCTGCCTGAAGATGGTCACCGACCCCCTCCCCTACAACGACAAGGTCCTGGTTATGCCCAACCTGTACGGTGACATTCTGTCCGACATGTGCGCCGGTCTGATTGGCGGTCTGGGTCTGACCCCCTCCGGCAACATTGGTGACGAGTGCTCCATCTTCGAGGCCGTCCACGGTTCCGCACCCGACATTGCCGGCAAGGCCCTGGCCAACCCCACTGCTCTGCTGCTGTCGTCTATGATGATGCTGCGCCACATGGGCCTGAGCGAGTACGCTACACGGATTGAGAAGGCTGCTTTCGCCACTCTGGCTGAAGGCAAGGCTCTGACTGGTGACCTTGGCGGTAGCGCCAAGACCCACGAGTTTGCTGCTGCCATCATCAACAAGCTGTAAGCTAGTTGTTTCCGTGGAATTGTTCTTCGATATTATGACGACAGCAACTTGGTTAGGGACGCTCTTGGGGCATCTTGAGAAGAAGAAAGCGAGGCCAGCCCATAAATAGACGGATCTGGATATGCATTACAAGAAGGCGGTGTATATATTTTTTAGAGTCTTTGCGTCTTGCATGCGTGTGTTGTGTATCCAATATGCACAATCTACCAACACTGTTACCCTGTGTCCTGTTTTGTTATATTGTCTTGTTCTTCTGTGCTTTTCGTCTGAGCCATTTCAGTTTCAATAAATAAGTTTGAATCATCAGTGTGTGTATGATCATATCGCAATTCTACAGCTAGTCGGGTGTATATTTATTTCAGATAGTATGTAATTCATGTTGTGAATTTCGGTTTGTATTTTCTGGGGGTTTTTTTTTCTTCATGACAAATGCAATAAATTGGTTTGATTTCTTATATTATAATTTTCTCACATTTTCACATTGCAATTTCAACAGCAAGTTGCTCCTCAATTCGCCCAGCTTGCACCTGCTTACCTTTACAACGGCAATATTTGAATGACTAATCATGTTGCAAGCACGTAACACCACCACACCTTCCAAAAGCTGGGCTCGGTAATATTCCGGCATAGATGCATGCTGCAGCTTCATGCGGCTTATATAATCATTGTAGCTACACTCGAGTACTCTCTCCTCCAATGCCGGCCTCAGTGTCTATCTTTTCAGTTTTTTCCATGATTTTTCTCATCCTTTTCCATGATTGACAATACATTGTCACTTTTAAGTGCCCGAGTAACCAGGCTCTTTGTCGACTATGATCACTAATACCGCCTTGCCACTGCCATGCACGAGTAGAGACAGCACAACTTATTAAGCACTACCAGTGCCAAACAGCATGCAAATGCACCCAATACCGCAAGGTGCCATGCCCCATTGCTCTCGGCTGCTGCTGCTAGTACGCGTACGTCCGTACTCGCCATCAAAGCGGTTAACCGCCCATTGCGACCTCTTTATCCGTCTAGCTGTCCGAGCTGTCTTTCTTCTTTACCTACCTTTTTTCAATCTATCTTCTCTTTTCATTTTTATTTTCTCCTCCTTATTTATCTTCCTCCTCTCCTCTTGCTTCTTTCTTTCCACATTTTACCCGTCGATATCCTCGATTATCTCGTCACTCCTCTTCCTCCCCGACATCCTTGTCGACATCCCTGAGGCCTATCAACTCCTCAATTCCATCTCCGATATCCTCGCACGCCCATTACTCTTCTGTCGAGCCATCTCTCTCCTCTGACGTCTCAGTATCTCTTCGACATCTTCCTCCTCTCATCTACAGAAACTCATCCATCTCCAACGCCAAGACTATTTTGCCGGCAATATGCCCATCTCAGTAGTTGCCCAAGGTAAGCCACGATGCAGATTGTTTATTGTATTATTTCATTATTATTTTGTTGGATTCACGTTGTATCACTTCATTCAGTTTTCGCCTCCATCTGCCCTCTTTATCGCATAGAATTGCCCATCACTTGAGCTCCTTCCCAACGTGAAAGTGCAGAGAGAGGCCTGCAAGCCTCCAAGCCAGCCCCAACAGTGCCCCAAACCTGCCCCGCACCATCCGTCTCCTCTCTGTCGCCACGGAGTACCGTGCCATTGACGGATAAGTGCATTAGCGCCCCAAACTGTCCGCCTGAGCAGCACGTGCACTAGGCTCTGATAGTGATGCCATTGACCTTTTAATAAGTCAGGCGGGAGGACGCCCCACTGTCCACACACTGTCCATACACTGTACACCTTGGAGGCGAGTTTGCCTCGCATCATCGAGAATTAGGCTGCCTAACCGCAGAACGCGCCATCTTCAGCAGACCTGATTTCAAGTCAAAGTTTCTTGAATGCTGCATCCTTTCGACTTGTTCTTCTTGATCTTGTCTTCATTTGTCTCATGTCTCTTCATCGTCTTCAGATTCACTGCCATCGTCAATCAGACCGACAATCTGATTGCCCATAACGACTGTCTTACCTCATCGCTCTTTCCTCATTCACTCGCCAGTTCCCCGCAATTTGAGCCGTCTAAAACGCCTTCAAACCCTCACCGTCCCTATCCCATCTCACATCTATATCATCTATATTATCTATATCGTCTATATCATCTATATTCTATACCTCCTTTACTTCTGTTTACACACTCCATCTTTCCTGATTTCCATTTTGCAAGAATGCCGCCTATTAACCCAGTCCTTTCAGCGAGCGTCATTGCCATATCCATGGCCGTCGTTGCCGCCATCGTGGTCTATGAGAACCCCGAGGTTCGCCGGATGGCTGACAATCTCAAGCAACGCATCGCCGTAGCCGTGCATAGCATGAATCCGGACGGTGCCGGAGCAACCCGCCGGCGACGCAACTCGACCGAAACTGCCGACGAAGAGCCCATCTTCAACCGCCCCGAAGATGCCGAGGGTTTCCTCATGTCTAGCGGCCGTCGCTCCGATGGCGACCCCGGTGTTGTTGCAGATGAGGCTACCCGTCGCCGGCAGCGCGAGGAGCTTTTGTACTGGAACCGCCAGCAACTGCAGCGTCAGCAGGAGACTCAACAGGCTAGCCGGTCTACCAACAATAACAGCAGCAACGGCAGCACATCCTGGCAGCCTCGCGAGGCTCTTGAGGCCATGCAGAATGCTACCCGCGAGGTTGCCGCTACTGCCGGTATCAGCCTCCCATCTTTCGTCAACCGGTTTCCCGTTCAGTCATCTGCCCAGTCATCTTCCCCGTCATCTACTCGCCCCAACACTTCCTTTGACCAGTTCCTGCGCCCCGATACGAGCGCCGCTGACCGCGGCACCTATGTCATGAACACCAACACCAACACCTACACCGACGAGGCTTTTGGCACTACCAGCAGCAGCAACATCAAACGCGTCTCTGGCGTCGAGCTCCTCCGTCGCCGTCGGCCCGAGCTTGTTGGTGTATCCTACGCTAACCCATTTGCTGACGAGTACGGCATTGAGCTCGATGACCATGAGTACCAGGAGCAGGTCCGCGCCTATGAGGAGGCCACCCGGCCTAAAGATAAGACGACGCCAGAAGAGCCGTCGGTCTTTCGGTCAACGTCGTCGATCGACCGCTCAGACACCATGTCTGACATCTACAGCGCCACTGAGCCTGATACCTGCGCTGCCGCCAACGACAACAGAAACGACGCTGTGTTTGACCCGTTGCCAGCCATTGTCGAACAGCATCAGCCTGTCGCAGCCAGCAGTGATGGCACCCCGTCAGAGGTCTATTTTGACGCCGACAACGAGTTGAGCAACAGCGCCGTCCACACCGAGGCCTTTGACTCTATCCAGGCCTGGGCCCAGAACTCGTCGTCTGCTTCACTTGCCGGCTTCTACTCGCCACTGCCCGTGACACCGACCGAGACCATGTCGGAGCCTTCGGAGATTAGCAGTGTTGGCGACGGCGAGCTGACGCCTACTGGGTCGATGTCTATCATCGGCTCTGTTGCTGGCTCCAATGCTGGCTCCGATGCTGGCTCCGATGCTGGGTCAGACCCTGTTTCTGTGTCTGGATCAGTTTCTGGCTCCGTTGCTGGTTCAGCAGCATCCATCATTGCCGAGTCTGTCGCGGGTTCTGCCGTCGGCGACTACGGCGTGGTCAGCGATGACTCTGACGGCATTATGACGCCTACCAGCTGGTCCGATGTGGGCAGTGTTGTCAGCGAGAACGATGCCATCCTGCACGCATAAGCAGTTCGAGCAAGGATGACACTTGTAAAAGCTTCATCAGAGTTTATGAATTCTCCATGAAAATGGCGGCTATATATTTCTGCTTCCACTTGTTTTTGACCTGGGGTATTCCCCTCACTCTCTGCTTGTTTCTTATTCCCACCATGCTCTATACGTTTACCATTACTCTATTTTGTACTTCTTCTACTGTTCTACCTCTCTTGTTTTTATTCTTTCATGGCCCCGTGGACTGTTTCTACCCACATGGTGCCGAAGAATGGCGTTTTGTATGGAGTTGACGGAGTAGTGCGATTTGCTTGGATATCTGATTTCGTTACCTCTACCTTATTTTACATTTGCTTCTTTTGGAGCTCGATATTTGTTACTGCCTTTTAGTCCTGAAAAGACGCAGCGTGCAGACTATACTAGACTATGCCGCCATACGGACGCATCAAGATCTCATCACTTTTTATCTCATCACTATCTAATAAATCACAAAGTAGCATGATTGCCATCTCGCCCAGTGCCCACGGTAATGCGACATCGGATTGGCATTACCAAAATCAAACCACACTGCCGCTATGACCTTTTGGGTTTCAGCGTAGCGCCGACCAAGGGTGTTACTCGGGTTTAATTATTGCTTCGTGATAACTGACGGCCACACACTGCCCACCTGTGCACAACCTTTCATTTTGTTTCTTCCAAGCAAAGTACCTTTTTCACTTGAAGAGGGCTTACGGAGTAATGAGCTGCAAGATCAACAATAACCAACAATGAATAATCCAAATCAAATCAAAGACGAAAATCTTTGTCTGGCTGATTCAAAATAATTCAAGACTTCGAAGAAGACCTCGACGACGAGACATCTGGCCTACATCCAACATCCAACTAACATTACTTACTCTTGGGCATTGCATCATTCGCCTGTTTATTGCTACTTGTACTCCTTCGTGGCCGCCAGATCGTTCAACCATGCGTCGTATGCTTCCCATCTCCAGATTTCTCCCGCAAACATCTGCCCTCCTCCCTCTTTCCTTCTGTTCCTCTTTCTCTCCTTCACTTTCTCAAGTCAACTCAGACGGAGCTGTACAGAAAGGGGTTAGAGGGACTCGTAAGCTGGCCCACGCCCATTGGCCAGAGCGCCACTACAGCCCTGTCGTTTGTGCTGTCAATGATGCGTCCACCAAATTTAGAGGCATGATAGGGACGGACCCGCTAAACGGGTCCCCTTTTTCCTCATAACCCAGACTTTTCCCTGTTATTCCTTCCTGTTTAGGTATTTTCTGGCTTTTTTCCCTTTTAACTTGTATAACATTTAATGATTTAATTCCGTTCCTTTCTTCTTTCCTTCGCTTCCTTTGACTTGCTGGCGAATAAACAGCAAATATCCTTTCACTGCCCATCGGTCTTTCCGTGAACGACCTGGCCGCGCCTTCTCATACTGGTAATGATTCAAACCCACTGCAGTCTATGCATCGTAGAAGGAAAGAGCACCTGTAAAATTGCAATGAGCATGCGCTGCGCTGCGCCTCTCATGCTTCGTACATCCCCATACCAGTGCTTAACCCGGCTATTCTGGCGTCTATGCTGTAAGATACTTTGTTTCACTGATTGCTGTATCTCACTTTTCGTTCTTTCCTGTCTGTTGTTCGTCCTGCTCCTTCTATCTGTTTTCTCTTCGTGATAGTTGTTCCTTCCTTTTTCGAGTAGAATTGCCTCCAACAAAAGAGGAAACAACCCACGATCTTTTGGCCCTTGCCTGGCCCTATTTTTCATTTTCTTTTATTCCACTATTTTATTCCATTATTTTATTCTTCGCCAGTTTCGTCTCTCTCCTACCAGGAGCACTCAGCAGTCTTCCAGCCCGTCCGACGCGGCACAAACAGTCTTGATTTCGACATTCAAACAACTTCACCAAATATCTATTAACTATTCAAGTCACCATGCACGGTCTCATCAAGGCCGGTCTCCTCCTGGCGCCGGCGCTGGCAGGAGCCGCCGCTACCTCACAAGGTAAGATAACAATGTATTAATGTTGACGACGACGACGACGACAGAGATCAAAGGCGGCATCAACTGTCATAGTATGGTTCTCGTGACTGACTTGTGCCAGAAAACAACCCGTCTGCATTCCTCACTCTTGATCTCCCAGAGTCTTCTCTCGAGCGTGGCCACCCTTTCTTGGTGAGTTCCAACTCTTCATCTGATTTGATTAATGTGATCTGGAATGATCACGATTTGATAAGGATAATAATGACCACGCTCTAACACCGACAGAGCATGCGCCTGGACGTTCTTGAGTCGCAGAGTGCTTGTGGTTCGGCCAACGTCACCATCAACGGCGAGACTCTTCCCAAGAACGGCAAGCTCGCACTACCTCTTATTCCCGACTTTGACGGCACCAGCAGTCATACCACCAGCAAAAAGAACACGCCTTCGGCCGTCGTCAGCTGGGAGTCTGACTGTGTTTCCTGGGGCGGCATCGAGCGTGAGCAGATTATGCGTCTCCGTGTTCTGTCCGTCAACGGTATCGATTCCAAGAACGCCAAGAACAACAAGAACATCAAGAAGGGCGCCAAGACAGCCGACGCCGAGGACGACGTCACGACTATCCGCTTCAGCCAGACCACGCCCGCCCGTATCATCATGGCCGAGGGCGCCGCCAGCAGCTTTTTGTTTAACGACAAATACTACTCGACCGAGGCCGAGACTGAGCTTGAGGACAGTAACGATGACGACAAGGACTTTGACATGATTACCGATGAGGACCTGGGCGACGACGAATCTGCCGATTTTGCTGCCTGGGAGAACAGCCTGATCCTGCTTCACCACCACGTTGCCCTGCTGCACCACGACATTTGGATGCGCGAGCAATACATTGCCGACCGCTTCGGCCCGCCCGCTTTTCAGCATGCCTTTGGCGGCCGTCCACCTCACGGACACCCTCACCCTCACTCTGGCCCCGAGCCGCCTTGCGATGATGTCTCGTCTTTAATTGGATCCTTCCTGCACAAGGTCACCGACACCGCCAAGGCCATCTATGGTGGCTGGGTCGCAACGACTTTTGGCGACGATGGTCCTCATGGTCCTCATGGTCCTCACCACGGCCACTACCACGGCCCTCATCACGCTTTTCATGAAGGACCCGAGGGTTTTGCTGCTCACCACGGCCAGCACGGCCACCACTCGCCCTGGCCTGCACCGCTTTGCTTCCCTGGTAGCGGACGTAACCACTCTGGTCCTCCGCCTCCCCCAGCAGCACCGCCTTCGTTCCTCTTCCACTGCCCCTCTGGTCTGGCTACCCCCAAGGAGCAGGGCCCTCCCCACCACCCTCATCCTCACGACCACGAGGGTCCTGCTGAGGTCCACGCACACGATCACCAAGGCATCCCTCATAGCCCTCCTCATGGCCCTCCTCATGGCCCTCCTCGTGGCCCTCCTCCAGATGGTCCTCACGACCACCATCATCCCGAAAGTGAGCCTCCTCACCCTCCTCATCATGAGAAGCCTCACAACGAGCCGCATCATAAGCCTACCCATGAGGGCCCCAAGGAGCATGGTCCTGATGGCCCCCCTAAGGAGAATGGTTTCCACTCAAGCAAAACTGGCAACAATAAGCCCCACGACGGTCCTCATGAGGTCTATGAGCACAACGGCCCGCATAGTGGTCCCCACGATGGTCCTCACGAGGGTCCTCACCCATTCGACAGTCCTCACCAGGACGATGGCCCCCGCCGCATGCATGCGCCTGCTATAAAGATGGTGGCTTTCTCTGGCCTCATACTCGTTCTCTTCCTCGTCTTTGTTCGCCACTGCAGCAACCGCCGTATCCAGAAGCGCCTCGCTCGCCGTGCCCGCCGTCTCCGAGGCTCGCGCGGCTCCACGTCTGGCGACTCTTTTGAGCGCCGCGAGCGCCGCCGTACTCGCCGTGCTCGTCACTCTTCTGGCCGTGGCCTGTTCAGCAGCATGCGCCGCTTCCTTTCTACCCGCGAGGAGTTTTATGAGAAGATTGCTGACGACGAGGCTGACATTGAGGGCGTTCCTGAGTGTGCCGAGATTCCTCGTCCTGCTACGCCCGTTGTTGTTTTAGAGGAAGAGGTGGATGAGCCCCTTGCCGTTGATGTCGAAGAGGAGGAGACTGTCGTTGAGGCAGAGGATGAACAGGCCGTCGTTGCTGAGTCGGTCGAGTACCTCAATTCCGACTCCAAGGAGCAGCAGGAGCTCGCGCCGTTCCACCAGCCTCCCGCACCGGTAGCACCGTCGCCGTTGATGGCATCTGCATCCAGTGTGTACAGCGGCTACGGTCGCCGCGACCCCGTGGGCATAGAGGCCGATTTTGACGACACCGAGTCTCTTCCACCAGCATACTCTTCTGCGGACTACGCCTACGTCAACATGATTGAGGCATCGGTTGTTGCCGACGGCTTCCAGTACCGCCCCTCAAGCTTCTGATTTATTTGAGACGGCTGGTCACTGCCCTTTTATTTTCTATTTTCGCCAAAATCGCCCTCGGCAGCAGATGATTTCCTACTTCTTGTATATTTCTTTATCTTTTCTTTGTCATTTACCCTGTCTACAATGTTATTAAGCTGCACGATTTTGGTTTACATGTTTCCCCCCCATCTCTTTCATCTCGTCCTTGCAACTTGGGTTATGGTTACATGCGTCTGTTTATCATATTATTTTCAACTGAGTTTCCTCTACTTTTCTCTTCTGTTCTTTCAGCCATCAATATAGCCTAGTGTTACGAGAGTAAATAGGTTCTCCCTAATATAGGAAATTTTTGCACTTGACTGTTCTTTTGACGTGATGATGCAAAGTTCATATTTGATACTGGAAGTTATAGGCATGACTACCTTTTCTTAGTTTTCAGAGCAAAAGCCTCGTAATTTGCCGCTACTTGCTCGACACCTTTGGCCAGCGTCCACTTCTTGATGGCACATACCCGACGATATATATCCTCTAGTACCGTGTCTAAAGCCGGACCAGCTTTGTTCAAATCACTCTCGAGAAGGATACGATCATCTGGACAGGCAGCCACAGCTTGTCCTAAACGCTCGTAGCCGTTCTCTGTGCCGCAATTGACGGCAGTTGAAAAAGAAAAGTAGATGGTGGCAGGGATGCGGGGATCCAGATACTGCTTTAGCATGTCCACGGGGCCGCTGAACGAGTGAAGGCAGATTGTCGGTGGGTATTGCTTTGATATAGACGAGGGCCCATCCTCGTCGTCGCTACTGTCTTCGTCGTAGAGTCCTTGTATGCCGGCAATCTGGTGCCGTTCTCGATGCGAGAGAACCTTGCGCTCGTGGCCCTTCCAGGTAGCTGCGAGAGCCGCAAATAGCTGTCCATGTGCCTGTACGCCGTGCACACTGACGGGCCGTCTCAGGTCGGCTGCTAAACGAAGCTGGGCAGACAAGACGGCTACCTGGTGTGCGGGCAGAACACGAAAGGGCGACAGCCGACGGCCTTCACGGCCGCCCGGCGTGGCTCCTTTGTCCACTATTTTATCCTGCTGTGTTTTGGGGGGTTCGGGGACACGAAACGCCTTGTCAATACCAATCTCACCAACAAGAGCATTCGGATGATCCAGCAGTCTCTGGCGCGTCTCCTGTATGAATGAAGATAATGGGCGGATAGAGGCAAGACTGGCAGCAAGAATGTCGAGCTCGGCTAAAAGGCCCGCTTCCTTGTCCTTGTCTTTATGAGTGAATGATGCCGGTGACGGAGTCAGGACCGACGCCAGGTGCAATCTCTTGGCCTCCATTGATGTCAGACTGCCTTTTGATTTGGACGGGTCAGACATGTCGTCGTACAGCTGGTACGAGAACCACGGATGCCAGCCAAATGCCGGAATGACTTTGCCAGCCTTGCCGGGAGTAACAGACACTGCAGTGCCCTGGTCTTGTGCCAGCTGTGCCACCAGGTCCTGGTCCTGGGCGCGCGTGGACATGACTGTGAGTACAGAAGCCCCCATATCGGGGATTTGGGCAATGGTGGCCATGGTATCGGTGGGGTGGCAGTGGGCGTCATAGACGCGGCCCGATGCCCATGGAAATGACTCGGCAGCATTGGGGTCGTCCAAGGGCACGGCGGCGGCCGGCAGCCCAGAATCGCAACACATTGTTTCGGTGCAGCTTCGACGCCGTACCAACGTACAGGGAGCTCTATGCAGGGTAATATAGTCGGGCTGCCGAAAGAGTCATCTGGAGATGCAATACGTCAGGTCTCCGCTTTAGTGTAAGTCAGCCTTATCCAGCATGGAAGGTACGAGAAGGGCGGGTACATTTGAGCGTCTTGCATTTGATTCTGTCAGCTATGAATTTATCTGCAATACGTACAGTATAAATTAGAATCGATCATTGACTGCTATAGACAGAATACAAAACAGACAAAAATAACAAGCTATATAAAAAAAATCAAAAAGAGAGATGGGATCGGTGAGGCTCGAACTCACGACCTTAAGATATAAATCAGATATTTGATATGAGACTTACGCGCTAGCCAACTGCGCCACGATCCCATTTGCTAGTTGCTTGTGGTGCTGGACACTTTTTCTTGGTTAGATAGTCTAGCTTTGCGGGTGGCCGTAAGTGATTACGTAATACGCTGTGAAGTCGATTTGCGATGAAGTTGTGACAAGACAAGTCACAACGCCGCTATTTGATACCGTTATTGGGAAAGTGTTTTATTTGCTTAAATCATTATCGTGGTATCTTAAAGTCCTGGCTCTCCTTGGCAAAAACGTGCCATCTAGTAACTCCAAACGCCTCTATATACAAACATCATAGCAGCATTTTGTCGAGGCTCTGCAGCCAAACTGCCGTCAGTAGCTGATAGTAGCTGATAGTAGCTGATAACAGCTTATTATCTTGCAATACAGCTACAGGGTCTGCCAAAAGTAGTTGGCATAGAAGAAGCGCGAAAACTTCTTGTCCATATTGACGACGTGCACGTCACCCTTGCGGTCGTTGCGGATGACAGCGCGCGACCACTCGCCCTCATGGCCTGTGCCATCGCGCTCCAGCTCAATACCCAGACTCCGGTAGACGCGCAGGCGCAGCAGGACCTCGTCGTCGACTGTGCCGCCACTGCCGCCATTGCTGGAGGAAGAGGGCGTGGGTCCGTCGTCGCCCTGCAGCTCGAGTTCCTGTAGTCGTGCAGACAGGTCAGCAGCCTGTGCAGACAGCCGCTCTGTCTCCGTCTCCAAGTCGGACGCGGCCTTGGCGACGCGGAACTTTTCTGTATCGAGGTGTGCAATGGTGGGAGCATGGGCGGCGGATGCATGCTTGGAAGCAAGCTCCTCGTGTTGTGCGCTGAGAGTATTGAGCTGCCGAGCAAGTTCTTGATTGTCAGAATGGCTGTTCCATATACATGTAACTAGTTTGTCAAGCACACTCACTTTTCATGGCAGACTCGGCTTGCTCGACTTGCAGCTGGCGGGCCTCCTGGAGAGTGGCCAGAGACTCTTTGATGCGCGACACGGCACCCTTGTCGGGCGCAATGTTGAAATTGTCAACAGTGTGCTGGATGAGCTAGAGAGTGTTAGCTGTGTCTGCCGTGTCTTTCTGCCTCTTCTTCTTCTTGGTTTCGCTTCTCTCCCTTCCCGAGACTCACCACGGACGGATCCTCTTCAAACAACATGTTGGCAGTGTTGGCGTGCGATTTCAAGGGTTGTCTAAAGGGTTTATTCGAGTCTGTGTAGTTGTTTGTCGTCTTCAATGATGTAATGTCGCGACCGCGCTGTTGACGTCGGTAGATTGATTCGCGCACGCGGTAATGCCTGTGGGCGATTTCACTTTAGCGCGTCGTCGGGGTGATTATCTTATCGGCGATAAGGCTCTTTCCTCCTTGGTGCACTGCACTGCTCTCAACGCTTCAGCCCCGCCAATTGCGCTGCATCAATCGCCAAATGCATTTAATTTCGGTGAAAAGGCTAGAAATCGGTAACTCTGTATGCAGTTCTTTCTTTCTCCCCCCCCCCCCCCCCCCTCATTCTTTCGAATTTCAAATTTCAAAATTTTCTGCTTAATGCTTAATCGCAACGCATGATAGGATGACGTCGCTCGTGACTAGATCACATGTCATCTAGCGGGGAGCACATCACCTCTACAAGGCAGGTGTGACTGAGTCAGGTCGGCATCATATGGCCCAATATGGCTACTAGGCACTACAGGGTAATTGACTGTCTGATAGAGTATTACTTTTTAAGACAGTGGGATGCAAGGGCGGGATCTTGTGAGGCATGCACGGGATTAGTGTGTCTTGCTTGTTATGCAGGTCAGTGTATCTAGTAATGCTGCAGGCAGTTAATCCAGGAAGGTGCGTTGTTTCGTTTGGTGGCAGGACAGTCAACACTCAATAGGAAAGAGCGACCGCCCAACAGTTCACTAGCGATGTACGATTCCGTACTCGTCTACAGCGACGACGTGGCGGAAAGAGTGGGGTGCGCCAGCCTTTGATGCTTAGCTGCCTCACTACTTGCAGCTGTTTGGGCGGCGTCCAGCGGTGTCTGACAAGCTACTCGTGACTGGCTCCATTCTTTCTCTTTCCTGCTTCCCCTTCATCGCCTCCTCTCGACTCGCCCTTCCTTCCTCTGACCTCTGACCTCACTTTAACTAGACTTCCACCCAAACCGACGACAACAACAGCGCGACCACAACGACAAATCCCTACATATTAACAACCCCTCACCCCAGTTTAAGCGATCCTGACTCGCTTCTCTTCTCTCTACCGCCTCCAGTTCTCTTCGGCATTCACTAAATTACTAAAATGGGTGCCGCTCTTCCCTGTACGTCGCGTGTGATCGGCACCACCATTGTGGCCATTGTGGCCATTGCGGCCGAGGTGCCTCTCTTGTGTGATGAGCCAGAGTACTAACATATGCTTTCCTTTTAGATGCAGTAGATGCCGAGACGTACGTTATTACTATGCCCGAATCACCTCCCACTCAGTTCTCGTTGGGGTTCCCCGCCGCCTTTGCTCGGCCCATTCCCCGGTCACCCGGCCCGGCTTCGGCTTCGGCTTTGGCACAACATGACCAATGTTGTGTGCAGGCGGGCAGCGCGCAACTATGGCCATCTCTCTAGCTGCTCCTGCACTGGTATTGCGGTCTATATGTCCACGACCATGCGCAGAGCTGTTCCGACCTGGTCGGGGTCGCAGCAAGGCGTCCACTGCAGCGGCCCAACTCTATTCAAGATCGCTTTGCTAACTTTTACCAATACAGTCCGCTCAACCCGGCGGAGCTCCAGGTCTTGCGCACCCAGTTTGAAAAAGAGGGCGATATGGTCGGCGTGCAAACAAAGTTCAACTTTGCATGGGTATGTGACATCATACAAATCTAATTCTCACATGATTACATCATCTTTTCGAACCCTTGCTAACTTCCATTCTCCCAGGGCCTCGTCAAGTCCAATGCACGTGCCGACCAGCAGCAGGGCGTCATGCTGCTGACTGAGATCTTCCGCACATCTCCTGAGCGCCGCCGCGAGTGTCTCTACTACCTCGCGCTCGGCAACTACAAGCTGGGCAACTATGCCGAGGCTCGCCGCTACAACGACCTGCTACTTGAGAAGGAGCCTACAAACCAGCAAGCGTCCAACCTCAACACGCTGATCGACGACAGAGTGCAGAGGGAGGGTCTTGTCGGCGTGGCCATTGTCAGCGGCATTGCTGTTGTGGCAGGCGTCGTTGGCGGTGTGCTACTCCGCAATATGGGCCGTCGGAGGTAGACCTCTCAGACGGTTGAAGTCGACATATCTCACCTCCCCTAAACCACTATCATAATTTGCATCAGCCGCATTGCATTTACGCCATCACCTATTTTTATTAACAACGCCAACAACAACCATCAAAATCAAGATAAAATCAACAAAAGATTAGCTGGAATGCTTTGGGGCTGGGAGAGACAGGCAAGGGGAGTTTTGCATTTTGCATATATATATTTTTTGCTTCTTTGCTTCTCTTCTTTTTCTTTATGTGTCTTTTCACAATGCTTCTCTCCCACGCCACGTATGTCGTCCACATTTGCCTGATTTATGGCCACACTTCTCGACATTGACACCAACTCCAACAACCTCGACTCAACCTTCAACACACTCACGAAATCAATGATAAAAACAGAATAAAGAATAAAAGAATAAAAGAATTAAAGAACTTACACACGAAGAACCACAACCCCCATACGGGCAGACTATGAAGAACATGCTGCAGGGTGCTTCAGTGCTGTCGTCTTGTAGAGACTGATGCAAAGTAAACACACGTCCCACCACACCAGTCAGTATATTTTCACAAAAGAGCAAAAGAGCAAAAGACACCCAAGTCATGTCCATACTGTGATACTGTATTACTCCCTCGTCAGAGCCATCTCAAGCACCGTGTATAGTCGGACATGCTCGGCCGTACGATCGAAAGTCAGATCAAGGCCCGGTCAACCTTTATTTCGGGCGTGATTGATGTAGGCGAGCCGCAGCTACACTAAACTTATATAGTGCCCGGCTTTGCAATGCAGCAAAGTGCACAAACTGCGGCATGAGATCGAGGGCTGAGCCTGACAGTTGCCCGACATTGTACATACCCTGTATGCCTGCATACCTCTCACACGCATACTATCTTGTTGATACAAATGTATTATACTTGGCTTTTTGTAGGCATTGCGATGTCGGTACTGGTATCAACGCTATGTAATAGGCTGATAAGGCCGGCAAGGTTGATTGATTATCATCTACTATCTGCTTTTAGTACAAATCCTTTGTGAGCCCTTTCACGTAAGATGTCCGATGTGCCTTATCACACGCTTGACGCCCAACTCATGCCGGCCATGCAGTCACATCTACACTGGAATACTTTCTGACTATCACTTAGATATGCCCAGTGCAGAGAGATGCTACCTTTTAATAGCGGCTTTGTTCTACGTTGGTCAACATCACCTTGGCCTCCCCTCTTCTCGTCTCAGAAGGGCGGCTCGGAAGACAATCCGGTCAATCATTATCGTCTGGCACAGCGCACTTCGCACTTCCCACGAAATGCACTGTGGCTGCCGTTTTGATTGTATTTCGTTTTTCTTTTCTTCCTCCGCCTTGTTTTCGTTCTTCCTTTCCGTCCGTCGATAGGCTGAAGCCATCTTCCGCCAACCCTATTACTCTTCCTAGCCAACTCTACACATACTTCACAGCACTCGGAGCAACGAGTACAGGACCCGTAGTCCAAAACAGCACAGCAATACTCAAGTCATATAAGACAGCGTATACTACTGTGCTGTTCTCTGAGTTGGCAGTTTCAGTGGAGTATTTTCACCATTTCACCGTTTAATCAGCCGATTGTAAGATATCTTGGGTTGATGTTACTAGTCATGGGTTTTGGTATCAGAACCTCTTTATCATCGAATTGCAATACACAAGCTACTTTCTTTGACTTTATTAGATTTGTTAGATATCTACAATCCCGTTGTTCTCTGTTTTGGTGACATACAATTTAACCACTGTGCTTACGTAAGCCACCACCATAACTGCACCCGAAGCAATTTTACTGCTCGTTTTAGGCTCTCATTTCTGGCACCTTTGCCGCAAGATACATCTACTTATGGCCCTGAATTATCTTACAAACTAGCGGGCTCAGTATCAACGCTTTAGTCAGGAGTGTAGCAAATATTACCCACTTACGACTTACCATCAGGTCTGTCTGCCACGATCGCGCCTTCCGTCATTACGCCCAACCAATATAATAGGCGCTCAGGGCTTTTCCCACAAATGCCGCGCTCTCTGCCCTTTTTAGCCTCTTAATCTTTGACATTCTCGGTCTGCCAACGTCCTCCAACAACTCTCTATTCTCTACGATCTCCTCTCATCCCCATCTCGCGGTGACCCGTTTTGCTCCCGATAAGAACCGATCGCCGCTCGCTGACTCTCGCCTGAGATTCCGACTTCCCGTGACGACACGCCCTACTTGCCATCCTCCTTTAGTCGCCTCACCACCTCACAACCACCTCACTATCATCTCCCCACCACCTTGTCATTGCCTCGCACGCAATTCGCTTGTAATTTAGTTCTAGCTCAGACCCAGTCACGCATAGTCCTAGCAAACGGCCCCTATTGTCGTCATCGACATACAGACCACTTATCCGTTATCCACCCCTCTCAACATCGACTTCCGCATCTTTGCCTTTTACCTAGACCTCTGTAGCTCTTTAGTCTCCTGCGCCCTGCGATACTCTACACCCCAACATCCACCACTCTGGCATCCTTTCTTCTTCATATCGCCGTTGGCGCCGGCATTGCCGCACTCCAAGCCCTCGGCAATTCGCGCCGGGACGCGGACAACAGCCATCGGCAACCCGACCCCTCCAACGACAGCAACGCTGCTATCAACGCGAGTATCGACTCTGATATCGACTCTGATTACAACACCAACATGTCGTTGCCTTTGCCTACCCGCCACCTCAGTCCCCAGGATGGCCAGGATATTCTCTTCTGTCATAGCTGTAGCCATGAATGGTACCGCAGCTCTGAGGACACATCACCGCCGCCATCTTGCCAGCGTTGTCAGCATGATATTGTTGAGATAGTCACGCGTGAAAATGACCCTCGCATATTTCAACAGACGATTAACTCCATGTTCTCCGACACCTTGTTCAACCTCGGCGGTCTTGGCTCAGCTGGTCCCAGTCCCCGCATGCCGCCTCTCCAGGCCAGACAACGTGACAATGACCGCGACCTCTATCACGACCCTGCCCGCATCCAGCCCAACGACGATGATAATTTCGGCAACAGCTTCCACGACCAACTCCACCGGCACTTCCATCAGAACATGCATGCCAATGCCCACGAACGGGCAATGCCAGGACACCGCTTTGCGGCTGCCCGCGACAGTCTTAATCGTAACCGTGGCCATGACGAGGAGAACAACTATGATTCTGACCCAGAAGAGGCCGATATTGAGGAGCACGAATACCACGCGCCAAACAATCTGCACATATATCGCACAATCACCAGGAACCTCAGACCATCCAGACAGCCACCACAGACCAACCAGGCACAGCCAGGGTCTGATGCTGGCCGGCGGCCAGGCACTACGGAACCATCTGATGCAGAGTCTGTAATTAGAACATTTACGCACCTGATTCAAGGCTTCCGTGATAGTCAGACGGGCCGGTCAGGCACGGAAACCCTCTTTGACAGCGGCGACAGCAATAGAAACGGCCCGCCCAGAGCATCCGAACCTTCGCGGCAGAGAGCTGCAAACAACTCCGGCTTTGGGGCTACCAGTTTTACAATCGCTACAGGGCCACTGCGCCTCGAACAAGTCGAGCACGCAAGGTTTAACACGTAAGTTTTTTTTTTTTTTTTTTTTGGCTAGGGTTGCTTTCCTTAATTTAAAAATGCTAACAAACAGCGTCTTGGGAAACATTATGGGCCAGGTCGGCCCCCCGGATGTCGAAGAGCAAAATCCGCAGGCTGCAGGCCTTTTCCCACCGGGATTTCCTTCGGCAATGCAGCATATCATCCTTGCCGTACTCAGCGGCAGAGATGCTAGCTTCCAAAGTGGCGATGCAGTGCACTCGGACGAAGCACTGGACCGGATTATCACCATGCTGATGGAAACAGGCCAGCAGTCGTCGGGTGCACCACCGGTGTCACAGAATGCACTGGATGAGCTGGAGAGAAAACAGGTGGACCAGGATATGCTGGGATCCGAAGGCCATGCCGAGTGCACAATCTGCATCAGTGAGGTTGAGCTTCATGAAGAAGTTCTTCAGCTACCGTGCAAGCACTGGTTCCACGAAGACTGTGTTGTGATGTGGCTCAAGCAGCATAACACGTGCCCCGTTTGCCGGAATCCTGTTGTGCAAAAAGAGGGCGACAATGCAAACCAAGCATCGCAGAGTACACCGGGGTCAGCTGCAACTGCAAGTGAAGGCCCCAATGCAGGTAGAGGCACCAACGGAGGCAACGGCAACACCAACTCTCTCTTTGGCAACCCAATCCCCAACCTCCTGCCCGGTGGCCTGCTATTTAATATCAACAGGCCGGGAAACATTTCTGGCACAGCAGGCAACACAGATCCAGCAGGAGCCAACGCCAACGCCAGCGGAAGCCTGAACTCAACGGCAAGCAACTTGACAGGCACTTCATCGTCAGCTGCTCCCAATACATACACGTCCAGCCTACAGCAGCGGGAAACTCAACGCCAACAGGACATGGCAAGCCAACGGCTTAATGCTATCCGAAGTGCAGCCGGCTTGCCATCTACAGCGCCATTGGCTTTTGCCAATGTTAATGCCAGTGTTAATGCCAACGCCACTTCGTACCGCAGCCCGCGTGTTTCGGGTCGATCGGCAGCAGCAGAGCGTGAGCGGCGACGTAGAGACTCGCACTCCCCTGATCCTGGCCATAACATTCCAAGCCGGCGATACAACCCGAGTTTTTCTACCGAATTTGACGATTGGCAGGCAAGCGGAGATTCCTTGCCGCGCAGCCTTCGGAACATGCCGCACGAGACTAGACCCCGCAGTACTTTTTGGGGAGTTTTGGGCGGTTCCAATTACGGTTCAAGCTCTTCAAACCACTCTCCCAATTCCACGCATGGTGCTGGCCCAGGCTCAGCTACGAGCCGCAATGCAGAGCAGAGCTCAGGGGACCGCCACCGATTCTCGATTTCTCGACGGGGCTCACTACACAGCAATCCCAATGGCAATAGCAATGATGACGGCAACAGTACTGGCATGGACAGAGTCAACGGAAGCATGAACACGCCAAGTTTCAACTGCACCTTTCCGAGCCATAGCCAGCACTTAATGTCTTCGGACCCAGCCCCGGACGCGGGAAACTTTGGCCGGCCGTACGTAGCACAATCGCCTACCATGTCTAGCTTTCCCAGGGACTTCTCTGCACACCTTAGCGGCGATGGCAACGATGATGAAATTATTCGCGACCATGCTCACACTCGCAGCGATGCACGCAGCGGTGATACAGGCAGCAGCGGCAACCGGCGCAATGGCAATGGCAATAGCTTTAACAACAATAATAGCAACGGCAACGGCAACGGCAACAGCGGCGGCGGTGGAGGGCTGTTTGGATTCCTTAGACGGCGGTAGAGCTTCTCGTCGGGGACACCTTGGCAACGCAGATGGAGAGCATCGTGATAGAGTTTGTTCTTATTTTCTTTTCTGCATCCCCTTTTCTTCTTGTCCTATTCTGAGCATTATTTAATTGTTTCATATGTAGCATTTTTATTCATATGATGGCATTGGTTTCAGCACAGTTATGATTGCTACTTCACCCTACTTTTATCCTGTTCTTACTTGGCCAACTTGAACTCTATGTTGTCTCCCTTTGATCTCATTTTGTACACGTAGGTCTTGGATGGTGCATGGTCGTCGATCTTTTGCCGACTTTCCCGCACTGCATATGCTCCGAGGCATACTTAGTACATGCAGAGCTACTCTCGTACTCTACCGTGCCAATATTTCTAATTTTAGTCAATCGATTTTCTTATCCTCTTTGAGTAATTCTTCTCTATCTCTCCGAGTATGTGGTGTCGAATGTGAATTTGAGAATAATTTTACAACATGAGCTTGCCAGCGGGACTGCACCTGCTCCTCGCTGCTTATACAGTATCTCTCCATCCTTGTCTTAAGTCGATGAATGTTAATATTGTATTGAGCACATTCTCATTCACTGAACAACTAAAAGCAAAAGTATATCAACAATTCAGACAATCAGAGGGTCGGGGAGTTCCCATAGCGTGAGGACCCCCTCTCTACGGGGCACATCCATATGCAAGTAGAGCAACTAGGCATGTCCAGTACCCGACCCGACGGCAACGGGAATGGGGTATATGGTTCCTCTGCATACATTCTGCGTGTTCTGTGCATTTATCTGCATTGTAGGGGATCCATCTATGCTCCGTCTGTTACGTTCGCCAACAATGTGGCGTTCTATGTAGATTCTCGATTATGAGTCCTATATTCAACTCTATGTACACAACTTTGCCTAGCACAGTATCTTTGTCATCTTTGTCCCCGAATCATTGCTAATAAAATAAAATCATTGAAGCTCGTTGTTGTCGACCAGACGGCTCATATGAGTTTGTCCCAGCTTTGGCAGTTTTAGATTATTTCTCTATATGCCCACCATAAGTCTATTTGTCACAATTGTCGACTTTTTGAATGTATTTTGTTAGTAGCTTGTCAACTTATCCTTTTGTAAGTCGGACTTATATCCGCATCGCTAATAAATCATGACATCCTAAACGGCATTGTCAAGAGTCAAACCGTTAGAGTCAAAAAGAGTCAGGAGTCAAAAGCCAAGCAGTCTCACAAATGACCGGTAGCACGAACTGAGACCGTCGTAAATTCTAAAGGGGAAAAATAAAAGGTAAGGAGAAGTAGCCCGCTCTCATTGGTACCCTGCTTCAACGCCCTACCCATTGCCATTGTGTTCAGCATCTCTACATCTCCGAACCAATTTTTTTTAATTTTGACGGAGTATTATACTCCGTCCATGGCCCGGACCATGAAAAGTCTTGACGTCTATAAACCCGAGATATTCTACTTGAGAGCGTGAGTATGAGACGACTGCTGTGTGATAGGGCGCCGGAGTTTTGCCATGTTCAGACAGCCAAGCTACAATAAAGCTCGTGCTGTCAAAACGCCCGTATGTATTCCGTAACAGCCACCGATCCGACGACCGGCAGTCTTATTAGTATAGATTTTTTTTTTTTTAATAAACAAGAAAATATGACCGTGGAGCTTTTCTTGTTCGGCAGTGATATTCGAGATATGGTAGTGTTGAGACTATGCTTAAGCTTATGCCTCGCATAGGGTGAAGAACGACTCGGTTGGCATTCTCCATCGATGCTCCTGTTCGCGGAGTCATAGTAAAGCTGAGACTAGTGAGTACTCTGGTCATACAAGTAGAGAAGCATCAGAACTTATGGAGAACCTTGGCACATATGCTACATATACTCCCAACAGAGGGTTATCCATGTCCCGCTATAGCCTATGCGGCGGCTTGTATTTATGTTTTATTGCACTTTAGCATATATTTTGTCCGCTTCGCTTCGTCTTCGGCCCCTGCACATCTTTCTTCCACTTGCACGGATATCTTTCGCTTGTCCTCATGAGCGGCGTAGACTCCACAGCTCGACGATGTCTTTTTCTATGTTTCTACTTCTATGTCCTTTCTACTTCTATTTCTTTTCTACTTCTAATTCCTTTTCTAATTCTACATTTTCTATGAATTGTGCGCTTTCTTGTCTTGTCGTCGTTACCTCGTGTTTTTCACTTCTTCTCTTGCGAACATCTAGACCATGTCCTGAGACAGCCACGGTTTTTTTTTTTCTTCATCTTTTTTTCCTCTTCTTTTCAGCCCACCCACGATTAATATTAACAGTTCAAAGCTCAGCCAGCTATTTATTCTAATCATCTATCTACCTATTCAAAGTAATCCTCTCCGAATCGCACATGGCCTACCGCCTCCAATTTACTTGTTCGAAGTCTGACTATGCATCTTCTTATCGTTGGCTATCGCATGTTAAAAAACAACTAAAAAAAAAATTACTTTACTCCGTATCGCTTGGCATTTGTCTGTCCACTCCGTTATCCTGACCTGTCTTTTCTCTCCCTCCAAACCCTTCTATTACTCCTCTTCTTCTCGCTTTTAACCGGCACTTGCTCGCTGGCTTGTACGAGTAGCCCAATAGAACTCTACCCCGAAGCAGGAGGCAACTCCGTACCTGGTCAGTAAACTCGATTTGAAAGAAAAACGTAAAAGCAAAGGACCATAATTACATTTGCAAGACAGAGCGAAGAGCAATGATTCGGCATATTACGAATTATGTCGCTCACTTCTTTACAGAGCTGTTGTCCTCCACGAAGATCTCGAGATATCCTGCTTCTTTGAGCGATGCTCCGGGCCATCAACGTTCCGCTGAGTCTGACCTGCATAGATAGGTCGTTCAGTCCGCCGAGAGCCCTGTGATGGCCAGCGAAGAGGCCATTAGAGAGGCTGTAAATATCTCTGCATTTATGAGTGGCGTGGTTCTAAGAACAGAGAGCCTCAGCTCTGCTGACAATGTTTCTTGCTTTTCCCTTCTTTTCTTCTTTTTCTGAGATCCTTCCGGATCGCCTCAGGCTACAACTCCTGCCCAGCAAAGCAATCTGAACAGCCCGTCTGACGGCAATGGGGATGATGTCCACTTTTAGCAATGGTTTTTTTTTTTCGTGATCGTATTGGTGTTGGCGCTGGTCTTGATGTCTGTCTAATCTAATAGTTTCTCCGAGTGCATTGCATTTCTCCGTTCCTTGGACAAGTAAATTTTACGCTGTTTGTAATATATCGTCGTCTGCCGGCTTGGCTCGCTCTCGGCATATTTCTCCCTCATATTTTGCATCTTTGCCTTTTTTTTTAAGCCTGTTTCATTTACTCGTATATTCATAATCATAATATCAACCAGCATATCAATGGCATACCCCGTCACCCCATAGGCAATGCACACTCACGTCGCTATTGCATACCAGGGGTTTCTCACATCGCAACAAAGCAACGGTGATGTCAAAGCAGCTCGATACGCACAGCTCTTGCCTTATATAGACCAGAGCCTGTGCCACCGCCTTTCGGTGCATGTTCCACCCGAAGACGGCCGACTACCGGACACACTTGCCAAGATAGCATCGACTTTTTCATTATCCCGTAAATTTATATAGAAACAGGCAGGAGCAGGGAGGCGCCTTCTCCACATAATTTTTAATTAACACAGGGCATTTCGTGATTTCCATTACATAAGCACTGTCATAGCAAAGCGACATGTTGATGATAGTATCATCAGCATCCTGAAAAGAAATTATCAGGAATCAGAGACGTCGAGGAGGCCGTATGCGCGAGCAGGGGTCGCAGGAAACATCTATCCTAAAGCCTCTACTATTTTGCCACTCTTTGGTACACTTTACGGCATATTTGGAGTATTTCCCAGCATTTTCCTACACTTGGTTTTCGCTTAGCCGTACACGGAGTTGATTAATCAACAGAGAAAGAGGGGGCTTTGCAAGTAAAGTACTATTAAGGGCTCACCTGTAAGAGCGAGTAGGAATGCTGTTTTCATCAGACGGATAATGGTGGTACGTTCCTGCTGGCAAGTACAAGGGTACTTACTAGTACAGTCACATTAGCAAATCTAGCGTGGGGCGATAGCAATAGCTCCGTATGCCAGATAGAAGCAGAGAAAGAGCAATCGGCTGGCACTTCATCCATGCTCTACTCACCTTTGCTTTGATTGTTTCTTTGCCATCTATCATACAGCGTATTATAAACGTCCCGTGGTTATGCTAGTAAAATTAAAGACAATGGTGTTAAACTAGATAAATGAGAACATGAACCAATTGCATCATGAAACCAGATGGCAGCTACTCCAAAAGAGACACTTTACGACATGCCCAATGCAGTGCATGCGCATGTGCGTCAAGAGCTACTCCGCATGAGTTGTCAGAGTAGCCTTTCTTCTCTCAGTCTCGCGGTTTCAGAGACATCTGAAAGAATAAGTGCTAAAAGGTGCTTGAATTGTATTATACGAATGTACGCGTCTACACAAGTATACAGCCCTACGGAAGCTGCGTCTTGTCATCCTAGCGTGGCAATGATGTCTTCTCGATCGTGCCTTCCTTGACGTACGACTGATCAACATGGTTAGTAATACTAAAGTAAAATCAAATACCAAGTAACAGTTGACAATCGCTCCGTAGATACCAACATGTTCAAAATCGTATGCTTAACACGCGTGTAACAAGAACAAAACGGCAGGAGCCTGGTGGGCCGCGGTTGTGCTTTCCCTTCTGTCATGTCAAGCAAGTACTAGTGATGGCCCCATTTTTTACGAATACACTCGGTGATTCACTTCCATGCGTTGAAGATGTATCTTATTTAGGGAGAATGGAGGTATGGCAAATATGTATTCCACGGAGTTATCTATCTGAATTTCGTATGTGAACAAGAATGAAACAGTGACATGCCTGCATGTTTGATTCGAGCGCCGTCTATGTAGAAAACTCGGCTTTGACATTGCCTTTCGGTGCTCCATATTTTGCACTTGCCGTTTGCTCCTTTCGTGCAAGATCGCAAGTCGTGCTCTTGCTGGCCCAGGGTCAAGGCTATCCTTTGTCCCTCCCTCCTTCCTTTCGCTGTTTCTTAATTCGGGGGGTTTTTTTTTTTTCTCTTCTTTTTTTCCTCTTTGGTCTTAAGAGGTTGGTAAATTCATTAAATCATTAAATCGTTAAATCGTTAAATTTCCTTAAACTTACAGCGTGTCATGTACTGAGTATCTAGCTTGAGCGCATTTGAATCGTAGCCAGACCCTTTATCGCCATCGGCCGCGGCATCCATCGTCTGTCTGCCTTGACTTTAAGACTACGAGATTCATCTGTGCAGTTTCAGCTGGCGTGAGATACTCATGGATTTGCAGAGACTGGCAAGAATCACTTCAGCCCTACTGTTCGGCCTCTCCTTCCCAAGCGGTCTATCTGTTTGTCTGCCCTTTTCATTCCTTTTAATATAACAACAGATCTTTGCAAACGACATCCGCTGCTTCTCGTGCTATTTAGACTATTTGGCTTACTTCCTTCCTGTCGTTCTCAATCACCTCTTTCCTGATTTGTAACCCTCCAACTCGTCTACCAATCGTGCTTTCCCATTGCAAAAGCACCACACGCGCTTTCAAGTCGCCGGCTCCTTCCTCCACACACGCTTCTTACGCCCCCGAGTCCAGCAACCATTTTCTTGGATTCCCACCTCTTCCCTCTTCCTATATTCTCTACCTGGTCGTGCCTTCCGATTTTGATTCTATATCCTTTCTCTTCGAATATCCTATATTGGAACTCAATCGCTACATCTCCCCTTTTCATTCTCTTCATCTGTTTTTGAGCTTCACTTTGATTCTGCCCTGTGCACTTCTATTGAGTTCTAACTGTCGCCCTGTCTCCCCTCCATCTACCCTTGTCGCCTCACCATTTCTCCTTGTATTTCTAATCTAAGTATCTCCATCTCTCTACCTCTCTGATTCATTTATCAACATCTCACTCTTCTCCCCCCCTTCCTCTACCTCACACCTTACCCTTACTCCAGAGTCACCACAAACTTATCGACAAGCTCCAAAGTAAACTCCTGCTACAAATCACCCAGCCAATACACGACCTACCGCGCGTCTCTCATCAAGCTGTTTTGCTTCTGTTCATTCAACTTAACCCTCCTCGCTCAATCCTTTTTAAACTGCCGAGCCCTTTACATATTTCTGCAACCATCTTATTCCCAGAGCTACTCCAATCTCCAATTTCACTAGGAGAATAAACATCAGTCAACGCCACGACGTCAACCATTCGGATCTGCAGCAACACATGCGGCTCGATTTACAAGTATAACGGCCAACATTTTCAACGATTCAAGCAACTGCCGATTTCCTGCAACTCACACTGCCTAGCAAAGTACTTGAATCCACTCTGGCCATAACCCAGACGCCGTCCTCAGAGACTTCTCTGTACCAGAATAGTCTCTTGCGTTTTCTCCATGACTCTGTTGGCTATTCTCAACTTCTGCTATCCCCTACCTGCTTCTCTTCGTCCGTCTTCCTTCTCTCCGAGTATCTCGTCGCTCTCCCGGTCTACCCGCCCAACTTGTCTGTAATCACTCAACGTGCTGTCCACCCCCACGCCGCTCCCTGTCTTGGTTCTTCTCGCACCTCTTCTCTCATCGACACCAGACAGAAATACACCCAACGGGCCTTGTGAGCACACGCCGGGCCGCCAAGTTGTGTAGCACACCGATTCTCGGTTCCCAGCACCCAACGCCTAGCTCCCCTCTTCCTTCATTATCTATTCTTTTCTTTCTCCTGTCCCTCCTCTTCTCTCCACCTAGCACCTCTAAGAATCCTACAAGTACCGTACTTTTGAAGACAACGTTGCCCTGCCTCGTGTTAGTTGCACGTGCCCGCCCAACGTCACCAGCTTAACGGCCTCTTGTCCAGAACGGAGTGGCCCGTGGCTTCTCATCCCACCTCGTCTTATCTCATCCCATCTTATACATCCTACTGAGCCATAATATACTCAGCCTCGCCCGTTGTACCTCTTGCTACCGCCTTGCCTATCCCTTTTTCTTCTTTCCTCATTTTCGGATTACCTCTTATCCAGTTTTGAACTTCTTACACCTGTGTTGCACCCTACACACTGCACACTGCCCTCACCGTTGTATCCTCACGGGATTTACTGCCAACTCTGTCACCCACATCCGTCTGGCACCTATTCTTGCAGCACCTTTCTGTTTTCTCCGGGTTATTCCAGCCCTTATTCCCTGCATCTTGACTTTTAATCGCCGAACACAAGCCTTGGATGCCCAATCTCCTTGAGCTTGTCTTCCGTCTTGATCCATCTTAGTTCCCCTTCTTTTATACTCTGCCTTGTTCTATCCCGCTTCAAAGTTCATTCTTACCATCCCCGGATTCTCTCCGGACACCACGCTCGCTTGATTCCCAGCCAGCTGGTTCGTCACCCCCCCTCCCCAGACTTTTGTGCTTCTGTCTTGTATTTGATTCGCAGTCTATCCGCATTCAATTTTGATCTGTTTTGGTAATCATATTGTGATAACTGGATTGGCCCGACCTACCCCTTCTGTTATATTATTCTCTTACACCCGCCGTCTTTCAAGTGTTATTGCCGTTAAGCTGCCGCCTTACAACCGGCACCATACCATCTCGCATCTTGTGGCTGGTTACTGGCAGAAGCGAACACTCAAAAGTCCGGATTCCCTTGCATATCTAGAGGCAGAGTGACCCCCAATGTCGCCATAATAGCGACCCTTGAATGGAGATCATGGAGATGAAGCATACGCAAAACTACTATGAAGGGTATCCCAGCCCACACCCCATGGCTGGCCCATCGGGTGGTGCCGTCTACACTGCGCCTGCTGGCTATCCGGCACAATTCAAGCCAGAGCACCAACAGGCAATTCAACAGGCTCACCAGCAAGCTCAACAACAGGCTCACCAACAAATTCATCAGCAGCCTTATCAACAACAGTCACAGCAACCACTGCCGCCATTTCAGCATCAGACAACACACCACACACACCATCCTCACCAATCGCATTATACACATCAGCTACCTCAACCGTATGGAATGAGCAGCAGCATTGGCAGTCCTTCTAAGCGAAAACTCGACCTCAGTCACGCTGCATACTCAGACCCCAGTATGCGGGTAGGCACACCACACCAGGAAGATGCTGACGGCGACTATGAGTATGATGGAAGCAGCTACGCCGCAGCCCAACCTCATCACGAAGGCGGATATACTACAAGCGACTATGGTACAGAAGCATCGAACATGACTGGTATGCGAATGCAAAACCGCAGCGGCAAGGATGTGAGGATGGTGATTAGCAGCCACTCCAATATCAACATTCCAATAGCGCAAAGCACGGCAAGCAGCGTGAGCAGCAACGAATATGCGCCGCCTACACCTAGCGGTGAGATCTCCGGCTATGATCACTCTAACAACAATGCACGCGGCAGTGCTGACAGCCCGCCAGAGGGTGGAAACAGTGTGTCTGGCATGAACGGAAACCCTCACAGTTCGTCAGCGGAGAGTGCACGGAAGAAGCAGAAGCGTAATAAGCCGACACTGTCGTGTTCCGAGTGTGTTGAGCGGAAAACAAAGTGTGACCGAGGCCGGCCGCACTGCCTTTCTTGTGAGCAGTTTAAAGCTTTCATATACCTTTGAGGTTGTGTTCAGTGTTACTGACTTACAAATACCAGGCATCAAGCGCCAGACTGAGTGCAAATATGCCCGCGTGGCAAATCTTCTCGAGTATGTATCCCCATCAAGAACCCAGTGCAGGATGCAGCAATAGCTAACCCCGCCCAGAGAGACAAGCAGGACCGCAGCCGCAGCTGGTGGCCGCCGTGTGACACGGCCATTGCTATCAAAAAAGATTCCTGGATCATCAGCATCCATGTCTATCCCCAATATTGCGGACCGTGGAATTCTCAATGCGCAAGCTGACTCCCTCGGCTCCGTTGCACTATCGACCGGACTTCTCTCTAATGTCCCATACTCCATGCCGTCTGCATCCAATGTATTTGGTATCGGCTCAGAGCACCCGTTTGCAAATTATTGGACTTGTGAAGGTGGCCTGCAGGAAGTTATTTCTTTTCTCCCTGACAAGATTCAGTCTGATATTCTTTTAGTACGGTACTTTGAGTGTTTTGACCCGGTCTACCCCATGGTCAACCAGCACTACTTTTATACCGAGTTTGAGAACTTTTGGGGGTTGACACCGGAAGAAAAGAGCATGGTTGACCCGGCCTTCATCGGCCTGTTGTTTGCCATGCTTGCACTGGGCACTCAATTTATATCGACGACGACGGCAAAGGAACGCAGGCAATTTGCCGAGTTTTATGCATCGGCTAGCAACCAGGCCCTGCGTTTGAGCTCGTATCTTAGCTCTGCATCTATTCGTTCCATCCAAGCAATGGCCCTGATCACCTATTTTCTGATCAACGACAATCACGCGTCTGACGGCTGGGCGTTTGCCGGCGTTCTGATGCGCCAGGCTTACGCCATGGGCCTCCACCGGGACCCAAATATTGGTGAGTTCTATACTCGAGAACATGAGCATGGCCCTTCGTATCAGTTTTTCCATGAGATCTAACCCATAAAGTCGTTCCGAGCGCCAGTTCCTACGAGAAACAGCAGCGTCGTAAAGTGTGGCAGGCAATTCTTTTGCAAGACACATTCCTAACCGTGCTTCTGTCACTCCCACCAACAGCTACTCACACCGATGTGAATGTGGAGGATCTTGAGGAGGACGAGAGCTTTGGTGTGCCCAATAAGAACGGCGTGACCGACACTGCCTATGTGCGTGGTTCATGGACGCTGGCAAACCTTGTCCAGGAGGTTATTAGCAGTCCTCGCTCACTCGACGTCCCCATCTGCACGACATCTCGGCACAAGTCTAAGATGGTGTCCGACTTTCGTGCCATCTATAGAAGTTTCCCCGATATTTTCCGCAGCTGGGACCCAGACTCTCTGACGCAGCTGGCAAAGACAAACAAGCGTGTGGTGCGCCAAACGCTATTTCTGAGCAGCAACTACTTCCACAACCTGATGCTTGTGCATGCGTCCGAGTCAAACGATGTGCCCGTCAACGTTCGGGGTACTCTGGAAGCTGCACACGATGCCATTACTTCCTTCTTTGTGCTGTTCAAGCTATTCGAGAACGAGGCCAGCGTGTGGTGGGTGTTCAACCACAGGGCTTTTCTCGAGGCACTGTGCATTGGCGGAGTTCTTAAGGAGGGCATTGCCAAAAATAACGGCGATCAGGAAGCCATAGCCAAAGACCCCTTGTACGCGCGCGCGCGCGCTGATATTGGTTAGTATACCCTATACTGAGGATTGGTTGATGTTGACCTCTTACTAACAACAGACCAGAGAAAATGGTGGATATAATGCGCGTGATGGGCGAGGGTGAGCAGGGATCCGAAGTCGCAAGAACCCGTGTCAAGGTTCTCAGTGAATTTCTTTAAACGTGCGTCGCCCAGTATGTTATGGGCAGGCATCGACAATCTTGACAATGTGGGAATGATACCTTTTGCAGTTTTTTTAGACGAGTTTTGTTATGTTCTTATGTTTTGCTATTTTGCATCCCGAGTTTTGCATTCTTCGCTGCTATAAAGCACGCCAATTTTTGAATCTTTGGCATATTCCGTACATACTTTGACTAGACAAGATCTCGTTATCTAATTTACAAGGACTTTAAACGTCCACGTTCAAATGGCACATTATCTTGTCCACTCTCTATAGACTTGATGCTGGTTCTTTGATTCTTCTATTTTACGGGAATTTGCAGATCTTGATGCTCTTTTATGATGTATTAGATTGACCTATAAGCCTACGCCATCGGTTGTAACGGTTGGTGGGATGCCGTTAAATCTCGCGCTATTTGGATTTAGGGCGATAGTGATCCAACACCAAACAGTACCAACGACTTCGGGCCCCGAGGTCCCGTGAGACAGTCTTTACAAATACCTGATCCCTCCGCCTATGCACAAGTGAAGCAAAGAATGCTCATTCACACACCGACTGTGCCATCCACGATGACTGCTCTTGCACCTCCCGCGACATCGGCGGCAGCGCCCTGGCGCGCCCAATTCGTACAACAGCTTAGCAAAATGCCCATGCCTTTATGTGCTGTGAGCACCCTTCACCCGACTAGCGATGGAAACTCGACTTCTACTCCTGCAGCTAGACCATCAACATTCCCAACAATTGCAACGCCGCGCGTTCGCAGCTGTGTGTGCCGCGGCCTATGGGGTACGCTGCCGGAGAATGCCAAAAACCCAGCACCGCGCAACCCTGCCATCTACGAGAGCGACCTTCCTGTTTTCACAACGGACGCCCGCATGGCGAAGGCCTGGGAGCTGGCTGCATCGGCGCCGTCTAGTGGCTCAACTGCAGCCGAGCTGGGCAAGGCCTCGACCAACATGACAGGCGGTGGCGGTCCTGTCGAGGCGGTCTGGTGGGCATCCGAGTCCGGCACGCAATGGCGCGTGCGTGGAACGGCATGGGTTCTTGGCCCGGATGTCGAAGAATCTGCAGGCGAAGTAGCACGCACTGCGATTAAGAAGCACATGCGCCGGGCTGCTAGCAGCGCTGAGTCAAAGGATAAGAAAAATTCGGACTGGAGCTGGCCGCGCGAGATTACGGCGCATTTTGGCAATATGAGCCCCGGCATGCGCGGTAGTTTCCGCAACCCGGCACCCGGACTGCCGCGCTCTCGTCGTGGCGAGGAGGGTAACACGCAACCTGGGGAGGGAATGGGTGCGCCCGTGGACAATGACCATCTTGAGGATCCCGAGTCACGTGCCAATTTCCGGGTAGTGGTAATTGTGCCGGAGGAGGTTGACCAGGTTGATCTGTCCAAAGGCGACGATCCCCGGCGGTGGGTGTACACATATGTTGGAGAGAACTGGCAGGACGAGCATAGCCAAGGGCTTGGAGAGGACGTGGAGATTATCAACGGATGGGCCAAGCAAGAGGTCTGGCCTTAGTTTTGGTTGGCATGGTCATTTTGGGGTTTCTTGGTCTAGCGAAATCGAGCCCTCTGCATTTTCCTCTCATGCACATGCTGCACGCACAGGTAGGGGTGATTGACTCTCAGGGTTGCGGCACAACCACGGAGCAGCCGAGCCTGTCGCCCACTTGGCCAAATTTCTTGTGTCTTCTTCTTTGCGCTTCCACGTGCTTAAGTCTCTTTGCTCGACTACATGTGAGCTAGGCCACTCCCCTGCACTTTCTCGGATCACGGTGTATATGAAATACGTGCACTTTTGCCCCGAATCGGGTTATCATGATGCAGCAGTCTCGTTCCGCTTCTGCCTATCTACGCTTGCTCTACATCCAACAAAGATGCCAATACTGCAATCCTTTTGCAGGTCATAAGAGGCTAGGAAGTGAGCCGATGCATGGCCACAAACATCCAGCTAGGCCTTGTTCCCTTTTCTTCTGCCTGTCTGCCCGCCTGCTTCCTCCTCTCCATACCGAGGCTGAAGCACTCGCCAAGTAAATTACCTAATGGATATAATCACGGATATTCCTGGGACTATTTCGGTATTTCTGGGATGAGAGGCACATTAGTAATATCTTCGGTTTTCGCTATAAAAGGCCGAGTCTTCCACATCACCTTCCACATCAGGAAACCAACCGGCATGAGAATTACTCAGCAGGGACAATAATGGCAAAGAAAGAATCTGAATGCGAATTCACCAGCATCACGCAGATCACCCGCTCGCTAAGGCCCTCCCTGCCTCCATCGCTTATCCTTTTCTCGAGAGCCATGGCATGGAAATATTGGTATCTAAAACATACTCGATTTCACCTCGCCTCTTGGGTGTATGCCTACGATATAGGTATATATCTGGATCAGCTAGTTCAAGATCTAGCCACATGTGCCTACATGTGTAAAGGGCCAAGGCCCGTGACGGTGTGGGAATTCTTCACAGAGTGGTGGCCGGTCAACTGTGAGCCTCCTCTTTGAAGCAAAACAAGTCTGTTGCAAACAGACAACCCCTGCCTCCTTATGGTTCAAGCATTTTACTTTTCTACAAATATGAATTTGTCTACATCGATGCAGGTCTTCTAGGAAAAGCGGTCTATTCCTGCATTTGCAACTCGGACATTCTGTATTCCAATACGCCTCAGTATACGTGCTGAATTTGGTATCGCCAAGCAGTAATTAGTAGCCTTTGGAGGATTGATCGCTATCGCCTGGTTCTGATCCTGATCCTGATTCTTAATGAAAAGTTGGCAGTGCTGGCAGTGATTGCCGTAGACACGTTGCTACTGACAGGAGGACGCGAAATAAGATACCTGACGTAGAAACAGCGGTCAGACACCAATTGTGCCGAGTATCAATACCGCAACTCGCCAGTCACTGGCACAGAATGAGCAGCTGGTAATACGGGCTTATCAGTATCATAGATGTTACATTATGTTTCCACCTGCAGAGTAACAGCTCTTTTTACTTTTACCTGGGTTTCGGTGATTGCCCTAGAACTCCACCAAACCCGGCCTGTTCTCACTGTGCCATTATTTACTGGATCTCGGCACCGAAGATTGGGGCGGGGTGGTAGGGTGTAAGCATACTCTGTAGGAGTCTGTGTGTCGTGTGTCCAATTGCTTATTTGAGCTGAACCGACAAGAGCCTGTCATGCATTTGGGTAATCATAGTTTTGTTCGTAGAGAGTATGTATCTTACGGAGTACATCAACTACCAATTGTAGCAAATTGTCGTGGTTAAATCAAAGCTGTGACCTCTGGTGCATCGACGACGAGCAATACGCGCGCAAAAGCAACCGTTGGGCGTAAGGCGGGATATTCAGACCATGTAAACGCGAAGAGCATCAATCTGCAGTGTCTCGGATAAGAAAGAAGAAAGAAGAAATGAAAAAAGAAGAAGAAGAAAAAAGAAGAAGAAGAAAAAAGAAGAAGAAGAAAAAAGCCCCGTTTGGAGGATGCACATGCTGCCTCGCCAGGGTGATGGATTCGCCTGATCAGCTGTTGTGCAGTGTCCGCCTTGCATTTTATATCGCATCACTTACCACTTGCTCAGCCGCTCTTTTGATTCAGCTTTTCGCAAGGACGGAGCAAAGCCGCGAGAGTTGCATAACCAACGCCAATGACCTACAGTTAGTGCGCATGCATTCGCTTTTTCCACGACGATCTCTCCTTTCTTGACGTTAGACTATGCAACCTCCTCAACAGACTCTGGGGACGTTGACGATCGTGGCCACCCGTGGATCAGCAGAGCCAGCGGTACTCAGTATTAGTTGGTATAAGTGATAAATAATAGATAATAGACAATAGCTGGTAGCTGGTAGCTGGTACGCCAACACGGTCACTCTTATCTTATTCCTCCTCTTCTCTTTCCTTCTCATTTGATATACTCTATACTACACTGTAAGAAGGCCTCGTGGCTACGCTTATTACTGAAGCTATTGGATATCATCAAGGAAAAAACGGCCGCCAGTATTCCACGTTTTCGCCTTGCAACAGGAAAGGACATTGACAGCCTTGCGCTATGTTTCTTCATGTGAAATTGTCCGAGTCCATGAAATAGTAGCAACGTAAGCAACCATCGTAGCACGATACTCTCGACTTTATATGCGGGTGGTGGCGTTGGATTCATCCGCTAATCAACACAGTATGGCTCGATTCTAATCTATCAGCTATCAGCTATCAGCTATCAGCTACCAGCTACCAGCTAGTTCGAGTCGGCTTCTCTCTTTTGGGAGAGAATAAGAGAGGCGCAAACGTCGACGCTATGCAAGTAATGAGGCCAAAATCGATAGTGCTGGCAGTGATGTTGAGTAATTTGGGATCTTAGGATGTATGCTCTCATACAAGCAAGAGGGATGTCATGCGACATTGCGATATATGGGCTTTGCTATCTCCAAACACCTGCCTCTTTCGTATCAGTGCTGTGCCTAGGTGGGATAACGGCGTCACTCCTTGGCCCCCAACGGCCATTGGGCCACCTTTCACAGAGCGTAAGCAGACAAGCAGGGAAAATCAAGTTTACTCGCTTAGAGCAAAGCCCGAACGCACAAGCCTAAGCCTAAGCATAAGCATAAGCATAAGCATAAACATACAGGTCCTCGTATTTTCAGCGTCCTTCTCACGCATGATGTCTCACGCTTTGCTGGGCTCGTTCATTTGTGCTTCCGACATCTACGCATACGGACTTATCTTTACTCATTCTTTATCAAACTTTTATCAATATCGAAGACATCGCCAAGAGCCAGCCTCAATGGTCTAGACACATTGTGACACTGGAATTGCTGGAACGCCCCGTGTATTATGCAGCTGTTTCATAGTAGCGACTGCTCGACATGCTGAAAACGAACAGACCACGTGTTCTGCCTGTTGTGTAGTACAAAAGCGTTTATATACATGTGGCTGTTCGTAATAATTATCTTGAAAAATATCGATACCTTGCTGTGCTCACCATATCACTACAAGGCGGATCAGCGCCCAAAATCAAGAGAGCGCTGCAGTCCGATCCCGAATCTGATACGTCCCTATGCCTTATATATTCCCTATTCCCAATCTAGGAGATCATCTGTAAATCGCATGTTATCGCATGTTGCTCGCTACATTAACAAGAAAATGAAACAAGCCAATGGCCCATACATTACGACGTGCTCTGTTCTTGCTCTTGCTCGTGCTAGTATATCCGTTTTATCTTACCTCTGCTGAGTAGATACTGTCTGAGTATGTCTCACCCGTATCCCAGCATCTCAGTACCAATACTCAATAGATAACAGCCCTTCGGACCGACGCCATAGTTATCCCTTGCCGCAGCGATACGGAGTAGAAAGAAGCTTCTCCAGGGCTACACAACGCAAAATAAAATACCAACTCCCTATCGCTCACAATAGAGGCCCAAGCCCGACTCGGTACTCACATTACACAGCATCTCGTGCCGCCTCGAGTCTCCCCAATGCGTATTTGTAGTCTGCTTGCTCCGTTTGGAATCGAGTCTAGCACAGGACTTTGTATATGCATGCAATATCTGCATCCTTATGCACGACGGACTACTTCCTCGTTCTCTGACGAAATCCCTTCCGTCAGAGTTGGATGCCACAGCACATATTTCACTCAATCACACGATGTGTAATCACTGCCCTATCCCGCCCATCTGTCCACCACTACGTCAACCTTTTACTGCACATCCGCCCAGGGTCGCACTCGCTTTCGCTGTACTTTCGCTGTATATTATCGCTTCTTTCTCTCTCTCATGTCCAACTTGTATCTCTCTATTTTATTTTCGCCTCTTTTCATCTGTCTTTGGTGCAGGTTTAGGTGACAGCTGCCCCATCTTTAGATACTGGCGTCCGTTGTGTATTTTATCTTGACCCGTTTACCAGTCTGTCCCACCCTTATCAGAAATTACGAAGTCCTGAGTATTATGTGAAATTATCAATGCCAGCTAACCTGACTTTTGCCCTTCTGTCCGTCTGCCGCCCCAAAACCGGACCCACTCCGTGCCAGACTTCTGGTAAGCGTAAAAGCGAGTCTATATACCGAATTGTCAAAATTACGCCTTCTAATTGGCTCATAGCTCGGTGTTTCTCTACTTGTACTCAGTCTCCTCTCTCTCCCCTCCCTACCGCCTCTTACTACTTGGGCTTCAACCGCGCAGTGTCGCACTCGATCCCGGCCTATCTTGTCTCCGTCTTTGTCAATTTACTCCATATTAGCTTTGCTTTCCATTGTTCTACCTGGCCCCTGTCTGGGTTGTTTGCAGCTGGCCTCTCACGGACCAGAGCGCGTCCCAGGACCGGAATATTGAGGATTTGCTAAAGGCCCGCGTTCAGTGTCTGTGCCAGATATGCACAACAGCGCAAGGCATTCACGAGTCAGCCCACAGGCGTCTTTTTATATGCAGTGGCCTGGCCATCGCATCATCCCCAGCCCCCCATCCCTTGTAAGTACACCTGGGGGAATAGAGTAATGCACAGGGAGATAACAGATCTCCATGTACCGTGCATGTGGCTGTGCTATGCATTACTGAGTAACAGCCTGGGTTAGTGAGAGTTGCCAGCTAATAGTCATCTAGTATTGTGCAGCATTTGATGTTGGCGTCGTATTGCTGGTTGACTCTGAATTGGCTGTAATAAGAGTGATGACAAACGACAAGGCAGGAAACGATAGCCGCGGTCTGAATACCGAGGAAAGAACGACCGGTGTTAGTCCTAGCTGCTAACTAATTTTATAATTTGAGGGATCTTAGTGCTACCAGGCCCGTTGAGGAAGGGACCATCATTTTGTTCTGTGCGCGCCCCTAGACTATCAAGCCGTCTCATGTTCCAATAGCTCATATTCGCCCCGAGTTATAATTGCTACTCAGTCAGTAGGCACGGCGCAGCAATAATTCATTAATTTGGAATCCAAGATCAAGCAAGCCGAAACAGATGTAATCCTCACAGTGATGCGTGTCATGCGTGTGATGGTCAAATAGCGTCAAGAGTGTGCAGTCGTAGAGAGCGCCAACGCTCCTTCCTTTTTATGAACAGTCGACCGATATTGACGGTTGCCGACCGCGCCTTCCTCTTTTCTATTACCTCCTCTCTGCTCCCCCACTCAGCCCACTCACATGCTGCGGAATATCGTAGTGCGTTGGCGAGCCTGCGACAACACGCTCCTTCCATAAGCACACGACCAGATTATGTACCTTTGTACCTCTGTACCTGTACCTTGGTACCTTTTATCACTCTCTAATTTTCGTCATCTGAGCCTCGAAATGTAAGATAAGATACCTCCAATTGCCAGCTGTATCGATGTCGGCAATTATTAAACTCTCTTCGCCGTTTGCCTTTATTGCTCGTCATCACTGCACTCTCGCAATCCCAATCCACTCCTGCGATAACAGAATCGCCGACAGACATGCAATTCAAGATATCTTACAGGATACCCATCTACTAGGTGCACCCCCTGCTCCTTCCCAACTTCAAAGTCGCATCGTGCCTGCACACTATCAAATAGTACTAAATAGTAAACGGCGTGTTGCGGCATCCTCTGCTTGTTTCTGTGTCGTTTTGGGGCACCTTGGGGAATAATTAGGGACTGTTGTGCCTTTTTAGGTGCTAGTGACTTGCTTTCGCATCACTGCATCGTGCCTGCCCTAGGTGCCCCAATGTTAGTTAGCCCTGTGCCTATCTTCTCTTGTCTACCCCATCTTTATCTTGGCCCTTGGGTCCTTCCTGCCTTGGAGCTCCTGTCGGCCGCATACAGGCGTGCCCAGCGTAGAATACTCCCAATCGCTGCTTGTCTCTGCGCCTCGCTCGGTACCGGCGTAGCGCCCTGGCATGCCCAATCGCTCCTTCCTTTATATACCCTTGCTGTCCTGGTCTGGTTGGTTCTTTCTTCTTGGTCGCTCGCTCTTGCCTGCCATTATCGTATTGACGCTTTTCGTTCTCATGCTTCAGACGGTAGCTCTTTCCCTTTTTCTAAAGGAAAAAAAACTTGGTACCTCTTACCCTTTACCGTCTTTTGTCTGGTCCTTTTCGGTCTCTTACCTTTCCCTCCCGCTTCCCGTACTTTTCAAAGGGTTTCCTCTTGCATCCTCGAAATACATGACACGCAACAGCTCAACCTCACTTTTCAACTCCCTACCAGATTTTACTGATTTTCACCTGGCTCTCCATATGAGCACCCCCCCCCCCTGGCAGCCGGTATCTTTCCTCGCAGTACTCTGTAAAAGTTACAGGGCACTAGCTTGAAGCTACGACAAACTACTCGCACTATGAACAGAGGAGTAGCATCGTCCTGAAATCCAAATCCAGGGATTGTGTAACCCTCCCGCAAATCTTTTATTTCATTCCGCTTGTTACTGTCTCTTTCTATTTACTCCGTATATTCCACATTCCACACCCCCACCGTCAGAGTACATTGGTCTCGATTGCTTTGCCGCTCCCACTGACAATCACAGCTCTCCAGTTGACTGGACTTGTCTGAGGTCTGAGTCGTCTGTCGTCCAAGTCTTGAGGTCTTGGGTGCTCTTTATCCCTCTTTGCTGTATTATTACTCGCGCTTTTATTTGCTTCTTCCTCCTTCTCTCTTCTTGTCTTGGCTAAGCTTGGCTGTTCACCCCCCCGGTACTACTTTCTCCGCCGTTATCTCTACTCTTTTGCTTGTGCGTATCAAAGACCAGACAATAGTCTCTTGTGTATTTCATGTTTGCGCATATCATCTCGTGCCCTCTGTCTCTTTATTTTTCCTCTTTATTCTGGGGCTCTCGCTTCTCATATCTCTGCCTACTCTTCTCACACTTTGCCTCTTTAATTCTTTAACCTCTTCTTGACTCTCCTGCCGCCTGTCTCCATTCTTCGCGTTTTCTATTTTCTCTCGTCCTTTTTTTATTCAACCTCTTCCTCATTCTCTCCTCTTCCCCAGTGCATTAGCAACGGCCGAACCCACAACCACAAAATCTATTACGTTTCGTAACGAGAACGACCGCAACCACATCGATTCAGATCTGTCAGCCTTTCGACGACAAACCATCAACACACACAAACGAGTCACACATTGTCGAGAATTGGACGAGAAGATCAGCCACCTGTAAATCGCTTTGATCTTCCGGTTCACAGAACGAAACACCACTACAGAACACACCACAAGCACAATAAGCAAAGCAACCAAACCGTCTCCCAATAACCTGGGTCAACCCAAAAGCTTTTCATACGCAAACCTTGGTTTTTAGGATTTCAGACTTCAGATTTCAAACTTTCAAACTTTCAGATCCCCGTCTCTGGGGGTATTCAGCCACCACGGGCTCTCCAGCGTTTTCACATCGTCCTTGTCGATATCGGGGCATGAATTCTGCCACTGGCTGCATCACCACCGCCGCATCGCCGTAAGCCTCGGCTGTCACTGCCCTTACCCGCTCCCCCCTCCCCTTGGAGGCGGACGGGACGGGCGTCTCAACGCTCCTCGTTCTACGCTCAGCGCTTCTCGTGGGACTTTCGTTTCATATCGCTTTCAACCAGCAAAATGGGCATCTACAGTGAAGCACCAGGGGTTCTTTCCTGGGCTGAAGTCAAGCCGACTCTACTTGTCTGCTGGTGGATGACCATCTTCTGTCTTATCATCATTCTCCTCCGTGTTGCCGGCCGCTTCATTCGCTCCGAGCAGCTGTTTGCAGAGGACCGCACGGTTGGCTTTGCCATCATCCCTCTCTTTCTACGCATGGGCTGTGTCCACACTATCCTCATATTTGGCACCAACAACGTCGACTTTGGCTCATCAACACCGTCTGCCAAAGACCTGCACCACAGATCTATTGCCAGTGGTCTAGTCATTGCGAGCCGCATATTTCATGCCGCAACGTAAGTCAACTTTTATATAGCAATGTTTCCTTCTTATCTGCGCTACGATCATACTAACAACACAGTCTATGGATTCTTAAAATCACTATTTTGGAGTTCTTCCAGCGCATCAGCGACGCCGTGTCAGAGCGATTTTCCGAGGTGGCTATCAAGATCATCCGGGGTTTCTTACTTGCAACATTTATTGCTGTTGTCATCAGTGACCTTGCCGAGTGCCAACCTTTCACCCATTACTGGCAGGTGCTTCCCGACCCAGGCGGTAAATGCCGCCAGGGTTTCGCGCAGTTGTTGACAGTCTCTGTCTGCAACGTCCTCACAGACTTGCTCCTTGTCCTCCTTCCGATCCGCATCATTTTGCACAGCAGACAGCCTTTTAAGCGCAAAGTTCAACTAAGTCTACTATTCTCACTGAGCCTGGGTGTCGTCGGCGTTACCATCTACCGGGCAACGCGCGTGATCCAAGAGCATGGTGACCAGCAGCTGCGCTCTCTGATAGCATCAGTTGAGCTCTTGTTTGCCACTGCTGCCGCAAACTCTCTTGTTCTGGGCTCTTTTGTCCGTGACCGTGGTGTCAAGAAGAACAAGTACAGAAACAATTCGACCGCCGATTCAATTGACCGCGCCAGCACGCATCGCTCGCGTCGCCCTACAGCTAATCGCCATTGGGGCAGTGACGAAGATCTGGTTCGTGGCCTTGGGCTGGGTGTCGAGCGGTCATTGCGGGAGGCACCTGATGACTTTCCCGCTGCGAATGGTGTGCTCACAGGGTCTGGAACGCCTACCCTACGGGTAGATGATACGACGGGCGATCCGGTGGTTGCGCAGCATGCTTATGCTCATGCTCATGCACACGCAAATGCCTCGGATGTGCACAGCCCTAATAGCCTCGAGTACTGCAATGGTGAGACGGGTGTCCAAGAACTGGACTCGTGGCAGTTCCCAGATCGTCGCAGAAGTGGTGCCACAAACAGTGCACGAAGCGGGCAGAGTGGGATGAGTGTAATCAGTGGTCATAGCGACGACGATGCTCTCCTGCGCGATCCTCTCAGCCCAGCCTACCGCCAGAACTTGACAGCGCGCAGGGTGTCTTTTTACGAGACCGGCAGTCCTGTAGGTGCTCTCTGTGAGCTTGAGGGAGACAGCTACCGGGACGTGCCAGCCACTGGCCTGCGTGCTCCAGTCCACCGCCCTCTTGACCAAACACCACCATCTCCTGTCTACACCGCCAGCAACCGTGGCCTCCGGCGCGGGTCTACAGCTCTCCTCAGCGACCTAGGTGGCAATCTCGGACCGCCTGCACGCCACCGACCTCGTTCCGACGTGAAGACGTCTAACCTCCAAACGGTCTATCAGGGATCAGAAGCAACGCCCTCATCTCGTCCGTCGTCGGCCAACCCCAAGTCGCCCAACGCATTTATGGACGACGTGACACTGATGGATGCTGGAGGACTGCTGAAGTAAACACCAGTCCCCTGCTTACCACCCACCTACACCTAATCAGTCCCGACCTTTTCGAGACATTTTATGCGATATATGCTACGATACGACCTTCACGACAATTTCCCTTACTTTTTGTACTTTTATGTTACCAGCGATGGATCGCAGGAGCTCTTTTGTATTTCATTTTTCTGTCTTCTTTCTTTTCATTCTTCAATCAACGAAGATGGTGGTGTTTGTTTTTCAGGCCGGGTTTTGGGGCTGTATTTTACCTACTTTTTGCTATATACCCTGGCTATACCACCATAGATAGCCCTGCGATTGTAATATAATCCTTGATATAAATTACGGATAGGTTGCAGTGACAAGTATCATAGAATGCGTGTACGGCAGCCTCCATCCTAAACCAGATGTGCCAACCTGCAGCATAAATAGGCTGCTGGCTGGTGCACGCGATCAAATCAGAACTCCAAAATGGGTGATACAGATAAATTGAGAATTAAAACGCCCTCGCGGAAACAAATCCCTAAAAATTACAACCAAGAACAGAATACGAACAAAATGTAGCAAATAAAATAGACAATGACCCCGTCGAACACCTCCCGCCGGCCGGCCGAACCATCACGCCCAATAGAGACAAGGCAGGCAAGGCAGACTGTGTCTTCAGTTATACACACAGGCGGTAGCTAGCATACCGACCGGCCGTCTCACTCGTGCGGATGATCTTGACGACTTGTCCCCGCTTGAGACCGAGGTAGCGGGCCACGGGATCCTTTTGTTGGACTCGCGGCAGTTGTGTCTCCTTAAGACGGTATCTTGACAACAGAGCAGTCTTCTCTTCTCTGCTTAACACGACGTGTGTCGGCACCAGTTCGTGGTGGGTGATGTTAACGAGCAAATCGTCTTGCATGAAGCACTCGATCTGTGTGTACATCATTGTGGCGTTGATGACCTTGCGCGCCTGGGCACTCAGTGCGCCCTGGGTCACCATGATACCGGCGCGGAAGCTGTGCTCGTCGCAGTGCTGCACGAAGCGCTTGATCTCCTTGACACCGATTTGTGTCTCGGTCATGAACTCAACCCAGACAGTGCCGCACTCCGGGCCAGGATCTGGGCGTGCAGCCGTTGCTGGAGGTGTGAACTTTTTGTTCATGGCATCCGAGGGGCGAGCCGAAAACTGCATTCTACCGCGACTGGGCTGTTGTTAGCACGACTGCAAACTGTACAAACTTTTGAAGATGGCGACAGCATACTCGGGGGTGCCGTCTGGCAGCGAAAACTTGAGGACAAACTCGTCAAAGCTAATCTTGACCTCGTCGTCGGCAAGCTCGTAGCCCTGTTGATGTTAGAAACTGTCTGGCAGCAATTCGACGTTATTCAAGTCTGGAGATCTCATCAGTCTAGACAGGTCTGTAGATCCAAATTCCGACCTCCGTCTTTCTCCAAGCATCTATCAAGGAGCCTCAAGGGAAACGCACACGATCCTGGCACATCTCGTGCACTGTTCTCCACGCCCTCCACAGCTTGCGCATCTCGCGCTGCTTGGACGGATCCTCATCGCCGTTGGGAGAGAACGACATTCTGGGCAATTTGCAATCGTCGGACTTGTCGAGAGTGTGTGCGTAGATTAGGGGTGTTCTGAAGATATTCGTTTGATGTTCTCGATGCTCGAGCTTCAGGTATCGAGTATCGAATCGCAGTCGTCGAGCTCGGCACACAAGGCTGTCGGGGTGGAATCGCAGTTTTGATAGCTGAAACACAGTCGCTAGTGATTGCGCTTCTTTTTTTCTGGGGAGACTTGGTGCAGGAGTTGGCGTTGCAAGCGGTGCTGGCCGTCGAAAACTGGCGATGCTGGGAGGGAAGCGAAGAAGAACACTCCAAAGAACCAAGCCGCTGCAAGTGGTTGGCGCTGGAACGGGAAAAAGCCTTTCGCCGCTTTCGCGTCTGGCTGGCAGAAAAAAGTTTATGGAAATGGTCCCGCTTTTCGCCTACCAAAACAGCCAACCACGTGTGCTTCCTCAGCCTCTCTTTCTATCGGTCTTTCCCTACCATTTTGCTTAGGGGTCGCTATCAGCCAAGCCCCACCGAAGCATATCGCTGGACGGAAAGAGTGGCCTTGGACGCCCCTGCCGTAATGGACAATACAAATAATAATTTTTTGCACCTATCCATTTAAGTAATTATTATAGCATTAAATTAAATCCAATAGGCACTTAACATCAGTCGAAAAGACACATTTGCTTCGCTCGCGCACCCCACAGCCAGATCCAATAGCTGCAGCACTGTTTCCATTGGCCCTGTATGGAGGCTTCCGTCTTTCTATATTTCTTTCCTCTCCCCGTCCGCTATATCTATTGCTTTTATTGCTACCTCTCCATATCTCTCCCCTAGTTCTGGATATCCGGTTCCTTGTGATCGTCGAGAACGTCCTCCTCCTTAACAAGCACGCCCCCCTTGACCCTTCTGAGTCGACACCTCCCCCTTTTGCCGTTACTCCTATTCTCTCACACCTCACACGACCATCATCTCCCTCACACATACTTCACAATGTCCGACACCGCAGCAGCACCCGCCGAGACTCAGGCCGTCGGCCGCCCCGTCAAGCCCGATGAGGCTGCTTACCAGACTGCCCTGGAGAAGGCCGAGAAGGAGCACAAGGATGTCATGGCTCGCTTCGTACGTTCTCCCCCCAAACTGGTTCCCTACTTTTAAAGACGAGCCCCTGGTCCTTGTATCGATAAACTTTGCGACGGGAGGCGGCATGTGCAAGTCTGCAACTGTCTTTTTGTCCCATTGCCCCATTGCCCCATTGTCCCGTTGTCCCGTTGTCCCGTTGTCTCATTATCTCATTATCATCTCATTGGCTCACTGTATAATCCAGCATACTGACAATTTTCCCCCCCTCCTATAGAACGCCATCAAGGCCAAAATTGAAATCGCCCAGCCAAAGAAGGACGGCGCCCCCTCGCCCGTTCAGAAGCGCAGACAGGAGCTGATTGCCCAGCTCAACGAGATTCGCACCAAGCAGGCCGGCAGCAAGACTTCGCGCACATCAAAGCTGGATCAGATCAAGCGCCTCGATGAGCAGCTGCGCAGCCGCATCGCCGAGCAAAAGGCCGCCCGCGGCAAGGTTCCCTTCAAGTCGGTTGAGGACCTCGACAGCCAGATCAAGCACCTCGAGGACCAGGTCAACGGCGGCTTGATGAAGCTGGTTGACGAGAAGAAGGCCCTAGCCGAGGTCACTAATCTCAAAAAGGTGCGCAAGAACTTCTCTGCCTTTGACGTCCAGGAGAAGCAGATTTCCGAGCTGCGCACCCAGATCAAGCAGATCAAGGAGAGCATGGAGGACCCTGCTGCCAAGGCTCTGAGCGAGAAGTACAACACTATCCAGGCCGAGCTCGACACCATCAAGGCCGAGCAGGACAGCGTCTACAAGAACCTGTCGAGCCTGCGCGACGACCGCAGCAAGCTGCACAGCGAGCAGCGCGAGAAGTTTGAGGCCATCCGCAAGATCAAGGTCGATTACTACGGCGCCAAGAAGGCCTTTGCCGCCTATGAGCACGAGGCCCGCAACAAGGCCTGGGAGCGCAAGCAGGCCGAACGTGAGCGCTACGGCCGTGAGCGCAAGAAGGAGCGTGCCCAGCAGATGCTGGCCGAGGCCAGCGACCCTGCCTACCTTGACGAGATCCGCCGCGCCCGCAACCTGCTGCACTCGCTCGATCCTTCGTTTGCCCCTGCTCCGGCTGCTGCCTCGACCAACGGCTCGTCGCTCGGCGCCACCGACATTCGCAAGGTGGACGACAGCGGCCTCAAGGGCACTCGTCTGCTGCGCAAGGAGGACCGTGGCGAGGACTACTTCCTTGGCAGCGGCAAGAAGTCTGGCGGCAAGAAAAGCAAAAAGGAGCCTACCGCCAAGGGCTTCAGCGTGTCTCCCGCAGTCATTGAGGACTGTGCGTCCATGGGCCTAAACCCCCCTACCAGCGCCGCTGATATTCCCAACGTCATTGAGAAGGTCAAGGCCAAGCTCGACACCTGGACCGCCGATCAGGATGCTCAGACCAAGCGCGTAAGTTTTCATCCGCTCTCATTCTTTACTGAAACTGAATCTTCACCATATGCTAACAGCCACAGAACATTGAGAAGGCCAAGAAGGAGATTGAGAAGCTCGAGAAGGAGGAGGAGGAGGCTGCCTCTGGTGACAAGAAGGCCGACGATAAGGTTGCCGAGGTCACTGCCGACCTGAAGGAGACCTCTGTCGAAGACAAAGCTGAGGAGAAGACCGAGGCATGAGTATGTTGACAACTGCAATATCTCGATTCTGTTCTAAACCAATCTCCCATCACCATCTTTCCCATCTCTCACCTCGCTGCTGCCCCTTTTATTCGTTGGGCGCCCCCTAAAAATCATCTCTCAAATCCTACTCTCGTCGACCCTGTCTACATCTCAGATCATCATTTTCCTCCTCTCTTTGTTACCTTCTCGGTTATTACGTTTATCACTACCTTGAACACTGTGAGCTACCTTTTTTTCGCCTTCTTTTTCACTGGGAGCCACAGCCATCAATTTTATATCTTATATCTTATATATTAAACCTTTTTTTTCTTTTTTCTTTTTTGTTCTCTTCTTGTTTCCTTGTTTTCTTCCCATGACTTACATTATATGTTTATCTTCTTTTCTTCATCCTTTCTTGTCTTCCTGATGCCAAAAAAAGCCATGCGTCTGTTTGTTTTCCTTCTTGTTTCCTTGTTCTTTTTCCTTCCTGGGGCTTTGTTTATATAGCAGGTTCGATTGCTTGGTGGGATTAAAAAGGGGTTATAAATGAAAAAAGGCGACTAGGTAGAAGCCGAGAAAGACAGAAGATTGAAACCTCGACAAGGTTTACTAAAGACCATTATTAAATGAAAGAACGAAGCAATGAAGCAATGAAGCAACAAAATAAATATAATTATATCAGTGAGCTCCCTGAGCATGTGTTCAACCCTACACCGTAACTACTAGTTTGTCTTCTGTGCAAAAGACTGCCTCCGAAACATACGGACGATGTGGTCTGTTGGCATAGGCAGCTTACTATAAGAAAGTGTCGGTATGTGGTGATATAAACTATATTGTTGAGGCTTAAGACTAGATCGATGAACAATCTAGGGACAATAAGACTCAGTACGTATTCTGTTTGCGAGCTTTCATCGTGTAGTTACAGCGTATAAGCGGATGCAAGCGTCTGCTATTGACATATAGGGGAAGAGATGAGGAAGGGATAAGAAGTCTAGGAGATTGATAAATTTGTATATGATAAGATGACAAAAGATGAGGGAAAGGCTTTGCTGATCGTTGGCTCATAGCAAACATTACCACGGTGAGAACGGGGGAGAAAATCAATTAGATGATATGAGATAGAACATAGGACATATGATATGATATATGATATAGGATATAGAATGTAGGATGTGGGGGACAAGTCGCTAGCTAGTAAATCATCCAGCTCGTCAGTACTGATTGTAGTACGATGATGGTGGCGGATGCGGCGGCTGTCCTCGGTACGAGTTGCGCCGGCTTGGTTGTACTGGCGTACGGGGTTGCATAGGCATCTGCATCTGCATCGGAAGCATTCTCTCCGACATTGGTCCCGGCCCCGGTCCCATCCTCTCCGTCGGCGGCGGCGGCGGTGTCCGGCCTCGAACTTCTCTCTGGTGGGGATAAGCACTAATACGGTTGGCTGGCGGTGGCGGCGGAGGCTGCTGCTGCTGGGGTGGTGGAGCAATGCCCATGCTTTCAGGCCCATTGGTAATTGTCGCAGGCGCCGGCCGCCGCCCCTTGCGAGATCCGGACAACGCGCTCAGTGGAGGATCGCGCACCTTGGGGTCGTCGTCAGACGGCAGTTGTAGATCGACTAGGCCGTAGTAGTACTCGAGGACCTCGGGGTATCGCTGCACAGATGACTGCCAGTCCTCATCGATGCCATGCTTAAATGCCGCCTGGGCTGCTGCAATGTCGGTGGGGTGCGGCTGCGTATTGTAGTAATATGCATTTGACTTTAAGCGTTCGATGGCCGCGTCGTGAGCCTTTATCCGGCGTTCTTTGAGCATGCCAAAGTACTCGAGTATAAAGTCCCGAGCATGTTCTCGCACCCAATGCCTATGTAGGTCAGCAACCTTGCTCTCCTCTACTGCAACTATTGAACTGTTTATTGAAAAAAAATAACATACTTTATGTCATCATATATGGACTGCATCATTTGTGTCTCGGCCTGGGTTATGGCAATTTCAAGACCCTGTGCCTCGCATTCGCAACCCCGGCTCGCGGGTGCACGGCAGATGGCGCAGTCCGGGTCCATTCTGGTGACAAATTTGCGAGACTTGTATTCGCGGTAGTGGTCTTGAGAGTACATCATTTAGTATATCGTCAAAAAGTATGGGGAGGGGCGGGTAAGGGTGCACATGGGGTTTGGAGTCTGAAGTAGAATAATAATGACGGCACAATTCGCGAAAGTTCAAAGAGCAGGCAAGGCGGTAGCGATGATGACAGAGGAAGGGACTTGTGTAGCAAGGAGCAGGGAGAAGCCGTTTAACTATATGTATATAGCAGGGGCAGCAATCGCAATTCAGGAGGAGAGCATGATCACGTCTATCGCGGCTTTATTTCCGTCAAGACAAACTTCTGGGCCAGCCAGGAGAAGGAGCAAACTTGCTCATGGCAGAACTGGTGGGAGAGGTAGAAAGAAGTATAAGGTAGGGGATGAAAAGGCGGAGAAATGAGATATGAAGAAGTAGGGCGGAGAGACAACGGGCGATGTGAGGCCAACGGATGGGCAGATATGGAGAAGTAAGGGCATAAACAAACAAGGTGCCAACACTGATGCATAGTACATGAGAGTTTGCCAACAGAAGAGAGAGGGGAAGAAGCAGAGAGGACGAGATCGGGTTCGAAAATGCGTAGAATGCGTGTCTGATCTTCGCCCATTCGTTGTAAAGAAAAGGAGCCTATGAGCTGGTGGACTAACCTGGCTTGAGAAATGGAAGCAAATCAAGACTCAGATAGTAGAGTGCAAGTAAAGATGAGTCTGGGTTACAAAGCAGGTGAGAAAAGGGCGTCAGGCGGGAATGCGTGGTTCCCTGGATAGCTATGGTATACAGCATATGTCAGTTCATTTGATCTGCTTGGCTCTATTTGGTGACTTTTGTGTTGTCAAAGGTGGTTCTGGTGTGCGGGACACAATCTTGACTGGTGGTGTGGCATGACGGGGGTGCAGATGGAGATAGCGTGGTGTGCATTGAGGACATTAAGGACATAAGCAGAAAGCAGCAGCAACACAGCTACTAGGTGACAAGCTCACTCACGTCAGGACAAAGGCGGATAGTGAGAATGAACGGGGGTTTCAAATCTAAAGAGGATGATGCTGGGAATCATCAGTCCGGAGCCTGTCGGTACGGAATGGTGGATATGGATGGGGACGAGGACTAAGGTGATAAAATGGGCCGGGTGAGAACGGCAAAACTTTGCGGTTTGGGGTGATAATGAGGCAAGATAATAAGAGTATGGGGAGATGAGTTGAGGTAAAGATTGGGGGGATGGGTCCTGGTGTGCAATGGCTGACTGCTCGTTTGTCTATCTGCATGCACGCCTTCTGTCTATATGTGTGATGTCGTGGCTCGAATGCAATGATGCTCCTTCAAAGGATATACTGCAGCATGCAGCACGAGCCCACACAGTCCAATGAGGAAGAGCGTGGCGGCAAGCAATGACCAGCTAGCCCCAATGGAAAGCTATCGAGCTGTCTACAGCATGGCCAGAAGCAGCCAGAAGAGAGGGAAGAGGGAAGGGGAAAGATGGCCAATTCTGGGGGGGGGGGGGGGGGGGGGGGTGTAAATGTCGTGCTGGTGTCAGTGGTGTGTGGGAAAGGCGAAACTGGCTAGTTTGCTGTGATATATGAGAATATAAGAATATGAGAATGTGATCAACAGCGAGGAGAGCCGACGCACGAACACGTACACGTACACACGCACAAGAACAAGACTCGGAAAGATCCAGATACAGACGCGGGCACGCGGACACGCGGACACGACTCACAGCACAGCACACGACACGACACGAAACAAAACGACACTTGACGGCTACCGGAAATCGCGTGAGGGTATGCCGCGTGTGGACCCAAGCTGCAAGCCGGTCCAGAGAGAGGTTCAAGAGAAGAATATCCAAGACTTGACAAAGAGTCGCAGGGTGTAGATTATGTAGACCGATGGGATGCCAGCATATAGTATTTCTTCTGAACAAAACAGAATGTATATAAGACAAGCTGATAGATTGGAACTTGTAGACTTGAGACGTGGCCGAGATGTGACGGCCGGGGACCATGGAGATGACCATGGAGATGATAGCCCGGAGATTGACAGGAAGACGGGGTAGAGGCGGGGGGACTGGGGGAACTCACGGGTTAGATAGGCAAATAGGTAGATGGCTTGACGGTTGGCGGTTGGCGGTTGGCGGTAAAGAAGAAGAAGAAGAAGAAGAAGAAGAAGATATAGGTAAATTTCTGAAATTCAAATATAACAAAGCTTGTGGCAAAGGTGATATATAGTGTGTTGAAGCCTGGCGAAGAGAATGATGACAAAGCTCCGGCACAGGAAGGCAAAGAAAAGAGCAAGGGTGAATCAACAAGCAGAAAAGGCGAGAGGTAGTCGCCGAGGACAAAGCATAACAAGGGGGGGGGCTCACCTGCCGTTGCTGTATACTGAGGAGGGTGTACAGAAGACACAAATCAAAACAAAAACAACGTCGAATGGATGAGAGGTTTACAGTCGGACGATAGACCAAAATGTGGAACAGGAGAAGCAGGTCAGATTCGAGGTTCGAGCCCGAATCACTGGCCAGCTTCCAAGTGGTTCCAAGGCTACTCGAGGTAGACTTGATATAGTAGAAAAAGGGAGTAAATAGGTCGACAGCAGCGAGTGCAGATTGCAGGCAAACAAGCGATGAAGAGAGACGGAGAGGCCAGAGACCCGAAGGCAGAAGACCAAAAGGCCAAAAGAAGAGGAGCAAGGAGCTGGGTGGATTGGGCCAGACCAAACGGTCAGAAATGATTCGCTGTAGGTGGGAAGCGACTGGTGGTTGACGAGAGGGGGGGTGTATGCAGGCGAAGTGAGGCGGATGAGTTGGGCAGTAGAGAACGAGGGGGGAGGGGAGAAGAAGCGGGTACGGAAGAGGGACTTGACGTTTGCTGCATACTCCGTACGATGGCGTAGACGGTTGCATAGGCAGTTATGTCGGATTGACGTTAGTTGACACTAAGTTTGTTTATAACCTTCCGAATTGAGTTGACAACTGAGTTGAGTTAACAACTGAGTTGAGTTGACAACTCTGGTATATAGCTTATATAATGCAAAATATAACGTTTCAAATCAAAGTCAATACGGCAGGTGCGACTCACGAGATGGGTGGCCAGTGCTTTCCACTTAGCGGCGGGGACGTGATAAACAGAACATAACAGCACAACAAGAAAGTGCATTGGGCCGCACTTTTTGCCCGTGCTCTTGCCTTTTGCTTTTGGGGGGTTGAAATATATCTGATTACTGCATATAGGGCCCCATGCTTATTGGTGAGGACTGCAGTGCTGCAGTGCTGCCCATTTTTACAGATGGCTATCTGCAAGTCTGCAGTTCTGCTGTACGTGTGCAAGCAATGGCCTTGCTACCCATGCAACCCTCCACACCGCAATTTGGGCAGCAGCACTTGCTATGCGAGTCAGCTGCAGAGAGGCGAATGGGCAGATGGAGCAAGACACACACAGCTCAGCGTTATTGATATATTGCGCAGAGGGCGGCTATGTTTTGTCATGGCCGCCTCTCTCGTTAGATTTGTTTCTTGCTTGTTCTGCCGTCACCTGCTGCATATCTGCCCCTCGCCCAATGCTGACGGGCACACAGTCTACAGTCAACAGATCCTCAAGGGTAGCCAAGCTGAGTTTGTAACCATCGGAGTTTTCCATTGCACCGGAGATATCTAATAAGAAGCCTCGCTGCAATAATGAGAGAACCGGTGTCGACTCGTGGAATTGATGTTGATCACATGGAACTGTTGATTGGCCGTTGGCAGACAGCCCCGTTACTTGCATCTTAATGTGGGAACCCCGTCTTAGTCATAATTATTTCCACTTTAGCTCACCTTTAAAAAAAAATCCGACGTCAACTCAACAACGGCGCTCTATACGACATCGAACAAAAGACCAAAATAATTACCAGAAAATGGCAGCTCGGTGCTCAGGAAGCACGTCGTTTTTCCTATCGTTTCTTTACCCGTCTGTGCATGTCGCACGCTATGCTGGGCATGGCAGACGGCGAGCTGCAGCGGTTGCAGCAGCAGCAGCTCCAGCAGTACCACACGCCTTCTCATGCCGCACTCGACAACGGCGACACTATGTCTCCGATCACACACCAAAGTCAACAGCGCCAGCAGAAGCAGAAGGAGGAATAGAAAGGGACGGCTTATACTATGAGCCAGCGGCAGAACTACCAAAATATCCCGCGTCGCGCCTCAATCCAACTCCAGACGACTATGCACATTCCAGCTTCGCCGACAAGGCTACCCTGACTCTCCATGCCGGCCCTGGTGGTAACGGCTGCATCTCATTTCTTCGGGATATGTTTATTCCAGAGGGCCCTGCCAACGGAGGCGACGGTGGGCATGGCGGCAATATCTACATTCAGGCCGTGCCGGGCGAGACATCGCTACACAAAATTGCACGACGACGAATCATGCGGGCTGGGCGAGGCAAGCATGGTCAAGGCAGTGCTCGCGGCGGTTCCCGTGGTGATGACGTCATTATCCAGGTGCCTGTCGGTACAGTCGTGACAGAAGTTAACCGCACAGACCCTGTCGCCGACGATGTCATCATTGCGCGAGAGAGGTACTTTGCCAACAAACGCAAGGCCAGGATTGCCCGCGAGGCTGCCGAATCTGCTGCAGCTGCCATCGCCGCTGGACACGTCGAGCCAGAAGAGGATACTGAGGTGGAAATTGCCAGAATCAAGTCACCGGAGGAGATCCAGATGGAAAGACAGACGATGCTAGAAGAGGAGGAGGAGGAGGCCGCCGAGATGGACTGGATTCTCCGGAAATGGCTGGTCTACCCGGGCCTGTCAGCAACAGAGGTCAAAAATATTGAATACCCCAAGCTGCCGCGGCGAGACCGTATCTACTCACAACCCGCGGCTCCTGTCTACCTTGATCTCTCACGGCCCACGCCACAGCCGATCCTGCTTGCTGTTGGAGGTGTCGGTGGATTGGGCAACCCTCACTTTGTATCGAGCAAGTCTCCTCGGCCTGTGGTGGCCACGCGGGGTGATGCTGCTGTCACAATGAGAATCAACTTGGAGCTAAGACTACTTGCCGATGTCGGTCTCGTCGGACTACCCAATGCCGGCAAGAGCACTCTGCTGCGCGCCGTGAGCAACAGCCGCGCCCGTGTCGGCTCATGGGCGTTTACTACTCTGCAGCCCAACATCGGTACCGTCGTGCTTGACAATAATCGCGGCCGTCCCGTGGTGTCGATGAAGCCCGTCGCGAAGAAAGATGCCGATGGTCTCGAGCTCACCGACGAGGAGTCCGTACTGATGCCGCCGCGCACACGCTTCACCATTGCCGACATTCCCGGCCTCATCGAAGGTGCCCATCTAGACAAGGGCTTGGGCGTTGAGTTTCTGCGGCATGTGGAGCGTGCGGGTGTTCTGGCTTTCGTGGTCGACCTCGGTGCTGGCGATGCTATCAAAGCACTCAAGGCTTTATGGAACGAAGTCGGTCTTTACGCTCGTCTCCGTGAGGAAGAGGAACAGCACCGCGAACGTGAGAGCAGCATCAAGTGGGACAATGCAGATGACCATGCACAGCCCGCCCATGCCTACATGGGTGTACCAGAGCCTCCCGTATCGCCCGAGCTGGCTATTGCCGGCAAGCCCTGGTTCGTCGTCGCCACCAAGGGAGACCTGCCCGGCGCCGAGGACAACTTTTCCCGACTCAAGGACTACATGGACCGCATCGGGCGTGGCGAGGAGAAGCACCCCAGCGGCCTCGAGGGTGGCTGGACAAAGAATCTGGCAGCAATACCCATTAGTGCCATTCATGGTCATGGCATCGACCACATTGTTCACTGGACAGTCGGACTCCTTGATCAGTGAGCCTGTATAATATAAATGAATATTGATGTATATATACCTTTTCCTGCTACTTTATTTTATAGAGACATATGTACCGCTACTTGAAGCTTCGAGTAGCGGTACATTTTATACACAGCAATTAACGCCTCGCATTATGTACCTGTACACTCCACATTAGCTACAAGATAAGCACGATAAGAGATTTATGTGGGTCAGCGTCTTGTTGTTTGTAAAATTTCCAGTCGCCAGTCGATTTTGGCATCAGCGCTCTAATACAGCCTTGTGAGAACAATTGCACCACAGCAACCACGTCAAAACGGCTGCACTCTCCAGAAGCCTACATGCTATAGAACATAGCACAATCTCCCTCCGACAGTCACTCTTCTCATACCAAGCCCTAGACAACACAATGGGTCGCGGCGGCTTCAAGGTACGTCTTCGTGCATCTCCGCTTCGTTGGCAGTGACATGCGACAACTCTCAACAAGAGCAAAGCGCAAAGCGCAAAGCGCACGACAAAATCAAAGGCTAGGCTGTAAAATCAGGTATTGACTTTTATTATTTACATAGAGAAAGGGTGGTGGTAACCGCAAGGGCGGCGGCGGCGGTGGCCGTACCGACTCACGCTTCCAGCCTTACGCCGAGCTCGTCAAGGAGAACGAAAAGCTGCAGAGCTACTACGACAGTCTGCTGGGTCTCGACGAGACTGAGCGCGAGGACTTTTGGGCTGCGTTCCGCCGCGAATTGCCTCACAGCTTCCGCTTCTGCGGCTCCAAAGGCCACGCCCAATCTGTCCAGAAGCTGCTCCAGACGCGCTACATCCCCGAGATTGCCAGCATCAACCAGTATGACGGCCTCCCCGTGAGCCCTCCCCAGGCTGTGCCCTGGTACCCCGATAATCTGGCTTGGTGGATGACAACGTCCAAGACGGTCATTCGCAAGTCCCCTCCTTTTGCAGCTTTCCAGAAGTTCCTCGTCTCCGAGACCTCGGTCGGCAACATCAGCCGCCAGGAAGTTGTCAGCATGATTCCTCCTCTACTGATGGATGTTCACCCCGGCATGGCTGTTCTGGATCTGTGCGCCGCACCTGGCAGCAAAGCCGCTCAGCTTCTCGAGATGGTGCACCAGGGCGAAGAGGCCCGCGTGCGCAAAGTCATGCTCTCTATTGAGAAGAGCCTGAACGGCGAGGATGTAGGCCAGATTCTGGAGGACGACCAGGATGAGGACCCGGCTGCTCGCCTGTCGGCCGATCCCAGCGACGATGGTCGTGCCACCGGTATCCTTGTTGCCAACGACGCCGATTACAAGCGCAGCCACCTGTTGATTCACCAGCTGAAGCGCCTGTCTTCGCCCAACATTATCGTCACCAACCACGACGCTACCATCTACCCCTCGCTACGCCTCCCTAGCCCGCCGACTGAGGAGGGCTCGACCAAGAAGGAGCCCACGCGCTACCTCAAGTTCGATCGTATTCTGGCCGATGTGCCCTGCTCTGGCGACGGCACCATCCGCAAGAACGTTAACATGTGGAAGGAGTGGAACCCTGGCAATGCTCTGGGTCTGCACCTGGTCCAGGTCCGCATCCTTGTGCGCGCCCTGCAGATGTTGAAGCCCGGCGGCCGCGTCGTCTACTCGACGTGCAGTCTGAACCCTGTCGAGAACGAGTCAGTTATTGCTGCAGCCATTGCCCAGTGCGGCGGTTCTAACAAGGTTGAGATCCTCGACAGCAGCGACAAGCTTCCTCAGCTGAAGCGTGTTCCCGGCTTCAAGTCATGGAAGATTATGGACAAGTCTGGCCGCCAGTGGAGCAACTGGGACGAGGTTGAGCAGTTTGCCGCCTCGGGCGAGGGTGTTCCTCCCAGCCGTATTGTGTCGACCATGTTTGCCAATGAGGAGTCTGCGAAGCTACCCCTCGACCGCTGTCTGCGTGTCTACCCCCACCTCCAGGACACTGGTGGTTTCTTTATTGTCGTGCTAGAGAAGAAGGCCGAGTTCAAGGCCAAGACTGTGCCAGCAACCCCCGCTGCGCCTAAGAAGCAGCAGCCCAAGACTGAGAAGGTCGAGGAGGTCGAGGAGGTTGAGGCCACCGAGGCCACAGAGGCCACAGAGGCAACAGAGGCATCCGAGACTATTGGTGCTAAGCGTCCTGCAGAGGACGACGTTGCTAGCGTCGATAGCCAGCCTGCCAAGAAGCTGAAGCAGGATGAGGACGCTGAGGTCACCGAGCCCAATGAGGCCGTTGAGGCTGGTGCCAAAACTGAGGATGCCGAGGTCGTCGAGGTCGTCGAGCCTGTCGAGGTCGTTGATGCACCTGCTGAGGCTAGTATGGACCCCGGCCCGCGCCCCAAGAACACCGGTCCTTACGAAGAGCCTTTCAAGTACCTGTCTCCCGAGCACGCCGTGGTCAAGGACATCCAAAAGTTCTACCACCTGTCGCCGCGGTTCCCTACGGACCGCTTCATGGTTCGCAACGCATTCGGCGAGCCGGCCAAGGCCATATACTACACAAGCAGCCTTGTTCGTGATATTCTGGTTTGCAACTCATCTGGCGACGGTCCTCAGCAGAGCAACCGCGGTGGCGTCAAGTTTGTACACGGTGGTGTACGCATGTTTGTCAAACAGGAGGCACCCTCTGCTGATGTGTGCCGCTGGCGCATTCAGGCCGAGGGTCTTCCTCTGCTGTCGGGCTACGTCGGCCAGGAGCGTATCGTGAAGCTACACAAAAAGGAGACGCTGAAGTCGCTACTGCTGGAGATGTTCCCCAAGTTCACGGGTGACGAGTGGAAGAAGCTGGGTGAGGTTGGCGAGCAGCTGCCGAACTTGGGCATGGGCTGCTTTGTGATCAAGATTGAGCCACGCAAGGAGGACGAGGAGGACGAGGCCAAGATTGGCGATGTGCCACTGGAGCCAATGACACTGCCGCTGTGGAAGAGCTTTCACTCGCTGAACCTGATGCTTCCCAAGGAGGACCGGGCAGCGATGCTGCTGCGCATCTTCAACGACAGAACACCACTTGTCAACAACTCGCTCAAGGACAAGGCCGAGCTCGACAAGGCCAAACTCGAGAACGAAAAGGCCGCTGCTGCCGGCGAGGCTGCTGCTGTCCCAGCTGAGAACGGCGACGTTACTATGGCTGACGCTGCTGTCAGCAATGGCAAGGCCGATGCCAGCACAGAGGTCAACGACTACGATGCCGAGGATGCTCCGTCATCATAGTACGCGTCAATTCATCTTAATTGATGTGGCTAATTAGTTGATTGGTTTTGGTTCATTGGGCATCCCAGGTCATGCATGTACACATACAAATTTGCATTTTGTTATTTGTTATATAGTTACATAAAAGCCATTGTTTTCCTTTGCGGGAACAACGCATCTTGGCACCAGTCTGTTTGATATTGAGAATTGAATTTGTTTCATTACAAGTATACAGTCAGTGTAATTTGTTTTGTTGTTTTCTGGTGGGTTTATGCGATTCGTAAGACACCTTGGTAAATGGAAAATAGTTTGATAAAAAAAATGAAAGAGAGTTAAGAAGAATAGTGCCCCGTAAACACGTGTTTGTAAAAATGATAAAACGCCATCCCATTTAATGTAGTTTTGTGGCCGTCTCTATATTAAACGAAGACCAACTACGTCCAAATCCCAATGCACACATCTGCAAATAAAACAAACTTAAGTCAAAAAAAAAACTGTTGTGTCAAGGTTTATTTACAGAGTGAGCATAGCGGCCATGACACCAGCCAGGGCAGCACCGACAGAGGTCGACAGCATGGTCGAGCCGCTGGTGATGACGGTGGAGGCAGACGAGCCCGAGCCCGAGGAGGTGGTGGTGGAAGAGCCAGAGCCAGAGCCAGAGCCGGTAGCAGTGGCAGTAGAGTTGAACTTGCCAGCACCAGTGGCGGTGGAGTTGCTGTAGGCAGCGCCAGAAGCAGCAGCGCCAGAAGCAGCGGTGGTCAGGGTAGTCTTGGAGCCAGAGCCGGTGCCAGCAGCAGTCTTGGTGGACGAGCCAGTGGCGGTGGAGGAGGCAGCAGCAGACGAAGAGGACGAGGTAGAGTTGGAGGCAGAGCAAGACAGGTCGAACAGGGGAGTGGTGGACAGAGTCGAGCCAACGACGCCGAAGCTGGGGCTGGGGGTGGACGCGAAGTCAGCGTCCTGGAGGGTGTACCACCAAACGTTGACAGAGCCGAAGCGGGGGCAGCCGACGTCGTCCCAGAAGGCCTTGGCATTCTCAGTGGAGGCGACGGCCTGGTTCTCCGTCTTGCCGCTGACGGGCCAGCCGGTCTCAGTGATCCAGATGGGCTTGCCCTGGGAAGCGGAGGTGGTCTCGGTCAAAGCGTCGTTCAGGAGTTTAGCACCCAGAGAGATGTCGTTGTCCTCCGTGGTCTGGAAGTAGGGGTAGGCATCAACACCGAGCCAGTCAAGGTTCTCGATGACGGCGTTGTTGGAGCCGTTGACCCAGGCAGTCCAGGTGTCGACGTGGCCGATGGTTGCATCAGACCAGGCAGTGCCGGCAATGGCGGCGCGGACTTGCTTGATGTAGTTGACGAGGGTGTCGGGGTTGGCACCGAGACCAGACTTGTTCTCGATACCGGTGGGCGAGTTACGGTACAGATCCTCGCTGCCGACAGAGATACCGGCAATCAGGTCAGTCAGCTCATCGCCGTAGGTCTCGATGGCAGTCTTAAGGGCAGCCAGCTCGTTGGCGAAGGTATCGCCGGAAGTCCAGAGGCCCAGCAGCAAGGAGGTCTTGGTGGCAATAGCAGCAGGGATGGCGGAGATGACATCGCTGGTGGTGCCAGCTTGCTGTTGGGGGTGTTAGCAAACATACAATAACATTAACATGAGAGAATATAGGATACGTACCACCATGGTGTAGAGACGGGCAGAGTTGAAAGCACCGTCGGTGCCCTCGAGGCCGGCGGAAGCCTTGAACAGGCTCTCGAAGTCGGCCTGGGTCTTGGCAGAACCGTCGTTCCAGATGGCGCCGTAGTTGAAGCCCTGGTAGGCAGCCAGTGCCTGGGGCAGGGCAGCCAGAAGGGCGGCGAGGGGAGCGAGCTTGTGGTACATTTTGATGATGATGATGATATTAGACGGGTCAAGGTGTAGCGGTAATTTTGAGGGTTGATATAGTCGAGCTTAAAAGGTTGTTTTTTTTTAATGCCGGAAACGACGGACAGGAAGTTATCCCAAAAGTAATAATTAAGAACAAGCGAGTGTGTTGCAAAGGGATGGATTGCTGAAAGAATGATTATGACGAAAGAGAAGGAGGAAAGAAAAAGTAAGAAGATGAAAGAAGGCGGGAGGCTATGGAATATATTTGAAAAGAGAGAGCGAAGAGGAGCCGAGAACAGGAAAACGGAGAAGTAGCAGAACAAGAGCTAAAATAAAAGAGTAAAAGAATAGAATAAAGAAGAGTACACTGGAGTGTTCCCAAAATAAACACGAAAACAACACAAAGCCAAACAAGTCACTGGCTGGAGTGGTCAGGAGGTAGGCGGATACGAGGTATTAACAACCGAGAGGTACGTAAGTGGCCGTGGAGCTAGGGCGAGCAAAAGTACGATGCCCAAGTATCGGGAACGGCATCCAAGGGCAAGATGGTACATGTCTACAAAGTACTAGTAGTAAGTATACAAGCATGCCTGGCATCGTACCTGCATATACGGAGTACTTGGATATATTCACGCCCCGGCGAGAGTGGGTAGTGACAGCACAGAGCACAGAATGAAAATGAAGCTTGCTTACTTCGTACTCTATGATGAGCGGAGAGACCGCAGACACGAGGTGTGATCCGTATGGCGAGTATGCCATGAAGCAAGCATTCGAGGGGGATGAGTTGGACGGGCAGGAGCAAGCTACGAGTTCAGACAGTTGGCAATAAATAATAGAGACGACACGGCTCAATTCAAAATCAAACTTTGAAAGAACTGGTCTTGCCTGGCGTACTGTTGGCGGCGAGATGGATTTGCCTCGACCCAAGCCGAATCAATAATTATGAACAACAATGATGGCAGCAATTACAACAAACAGTGCGTGCAAAGTTAACCGAGAACAGTCCATGAATTTGCCCATATTCTCCAGACCCGCCGCATCCTGGCCTCTGGGGATGGGGAGGCGTCATTGGCGTCTTGGCTGGTTGGCGGCAGCAGGACGAGCAAAACAAGCACAAGTACAAACTTGGCAGAGCAGTTTGCACACAGGCAGGATGCAGCGGAAGAAGAGAACGAAGAGTGACAGAGGATCGCTCAACATGCCGATCTTGGAGTAAGGTCGTACGTAGCTCGAGCCAGGCACCGCATCGGTGCTCCACTGCTGCAGGGGTTCCGACGAGGTAGAGACGAACAGGGCAGGGCGGGCAGAGAGGTGCCAGCAAAGATGGATAAGATGGATAAGGTGTATTAATAGACTACTTTGTACTTTGTAAGATACGTCTGTTCTAGAGGCCGTTTGCCACAGCAATGATAACTGTTAGCACTTGAACACAGATATTGGAGAGAGAGAGATCATAGAATCACAATCATAAAATCAAAGATCCGATCAAAACCACGCCTTGATCGGCGAGACAAAGACCGAGGACAGGTACCTCAGGCACCAACATCAATCGAAGAAAGCATATGCTCAGTATACAAAGCAATACTCCGTCATGGTAGAGAACTGTGCGTGCCCCTTATGTCGGTGTACATGCCTGACCAATACTGGAGACTCAATGCTCAGTGCAATACAGGAGTACCTCAAGCTCCAGGCCTTTGCTTTAGTCAAGGTAGAAGTGGGCCAGGCGTGGGAAAGAAGGGGGGAACGGAACGAATGGGACAATGGAACGGCAGACGACGGGGGACAGTTCTACAGAGAAAGGGGGTAATCACACTATACTTGCAGAGTTTTACTGGTGGTAGTGTATAGTCTGCTTAGTCATTATGTATTTGGACTATACTATATTTTGGTGGTCCGAAAGAAGGCGCAGTCAATATTCAAGGAACAAGCGCCAGAAAAAAATGGACAGCCACCCCCCTAGTGTATGCTACATGCAACCCCAATATTCGTGGGTTGTGGTTTGCTTCTTTCTTTTGTGATCCTTATGAGACGCGCAAGAAATCAGAAAGAAAGGGTGAAAACCCAGACTCCGTGTTTCGTTCCTCCCTAGTTGCAGCGAACAACGGCATCAGACCAGTCTAGACAGTCCCCTATTTTGCAGAACCAGTCAAACGCGAGGTCCTATATACTAGAGCTATTAGAGCAGAGATTGTAGTGTACATCTTACGTATGCGTCAGGGGTGCAGTGAGTGCTGAAAGCAATATGAGCCATAAGAGCCAATGATCAGCACCAACAAGTCCACCATGTTCTCGACCGGACTTTTAGTCCGTCTAGAAGAGAGACATGAAGGGCATGACAAGCCTCCAGACACAAGGAGACTTCAGCCCCGGTCAGAGTATTCTGATTGGATGCGATTGGAGACATACTGGAATGCAAAACAACAAGAGCCTGGCCGGCTGAGCTGTTTGGCTGCACTATGGTAGACTATGGGCTGTCACTGTGTGGGCTTTGAGACTGCATGCGTATGCCAAGAAGCACAAGAACCAAGTTTGTTATGCTTCATCATTATGCTTCTCTCGCAATCTATGCTGTGCATGGTTGCCTCTCTTTTTCGTTTGTATGTAGTAAGCTGTTGTATCTTGCATATGGAGACTTGTTAGTGGCGACGGCGATGGCGTTAACGCCCAACACTGAAAGAATTTTCTAGTAATTGGTCGGCCTGCAAAAGTACGCACCCTTTTAGTGTATCTTCATTGTCGGGTATCGGTCTTTCTTTGACGTTCTGTTTACTTTATTTATTTTTATTTCACTTACATCTTCTATCACCGATCTCTGTTCCCCTCCATTATATGCTTCTCCATTGTTATTTACTCATTTCGTAGATTCCACTTGTTTGTGGAAGAACCATCATTATTACTGCCTTACATAGAACTGTTGAAATAAAAAGCCACCGAATAGCTGAGCATTCTATGCTGTAGAGATATAAGCTTCCTTGTCCTTGCCTGTTATTCTTCCGACATCCCAGTCGCGTCCAGACCTGTAATTTTGGATTGTGATCTTATGCTCTCACGACCACTACTATTCAACAGTAATCATGTGATTTCAAAAGTTTTGTTCGCCCAACACCAACACAGACAGGAACTTTGGCTGCGATGTGGCAGTTACATTCCAGATGGCGGGTTGCAATTTCGCTAACCACATCAGACTGGACAGCAGAATAATACAGCACATAGCTTGCACATAGTTCCTTGTTGTTTTATTGTTACGAGTGCTAGCACAAGGAAAGATTATAGGGCTCACACTGATCTTTGCAGGCGCTCTGTCCCATCTTGAGCAGGGATATTATAATTGGAAATGGCAATCGAAAGATGATCCGAAGCGAGGGAGAAGAAAAGACTCAAAGTAAACAAACGGCTAGCCCACAGTCCATAAAACTCTCCAAGGGCACGCGAGATAAGACAGTAATAACTAATGATACTCTGTAGACGTGATGCATAAGACACGGCCTTGTCAAGCCTTGTTTTCTGTAATCTCAATCTCATGACACTGTTGTAGCGTCGTATTACCGAGTAGCATGCTCACAGACTAGCGGGTAGGCACGCCGTAATTACAATCGAAATTGGAAGAAATACTGCGCGTAAAAATAGAAACAGCTCATTAACCAAGTGGAACGTCTAGGCATTTGTGCAGAAGTAGAAGCAATGGAACAGCAAAAGCAAAGTAAATACCAAGATATGCATAACAGCTAGTGAATGCCAGAAAATATCAAACAATCCTTCAAAAAAAAAAAAAAAAAACACAAGCATGATAACAATATCCTGTCGTTACTGTATAGAAAGTAAATAAACAAGTACCTAAAAACAAAGACAGTTGTCAAAATCAGAATCAAAAGTTTGTCTCAATCAGCCTCGCTACGACATCGTTGGATTCGGGCAACTCGGGGTAGTCCAGGTTCACTATTCCCAGCCGCGCACCGCCACTAGCTCCGTGGTTCTTTTGTAGGTATTCGTTGGTCAGCACGTTCATGCCGTTCACCCACTTGCCGACGAAGCTGCTGTGTGCTCCTACCGCGATCCATTTGGCCTCGGCAATCTCGCCGTGCTCGGCCGGGTCTCCCACCGCCGAGCAGAAATTCAGGTACCAATCGTGCGGCTCATCGCTGTCCGCACTGCTCCCGGCCGCGTTCTGCATCATCTTCTGCACATAGTCTCTCTTGGACTCGATGAGATCGTGTAGCGCGATCCGATGCGCATATTTCCACTTGTCCTGCAGCCGCACGCGCACCTGCGTCGGCGTCACAATAGTAAAGTCCGGGTTGTCATCCAGCCACTCCGACAAGTCGAGTCCCTGCCGGCCGGTCGGCTGTACATTGGGGTCGCCATCATAACGCCGCAAAAGAACGGCTTTGCCACGGACATTGCCCAAATTTGGTGTCAGAGGTGCTGTGTGCCATCTGTGCTGTCCATCTGCCGGCCATGCAGGCGTCGATGCAATCGCATCAGACACGGCTGCGTAGAAGATGGACGGGTCATCCTTCTGCTCCTGTGAGTGGTCGTCGTTATCAATCGATACCAAAACCGTCTCAGTCGGCGGCGACAACATGGCCTGCTCCGTGTCGGCATTGGGCCACATAAACTTCCAGATCGATTCCATTACAGAGTCAAAAGACAGGTACTTTGGCATACCAATCGGGATACCGCCGTGGTAGCAGTACAGCTTGCCATCCTTGTGCCGGCGCAGACGCAGGTCAAAGAACCGGATACCAAGCGCTAGCTGCTGGCTGATGGAGAGGTACTGAGTCCGTACAAACGGAAAATTACTGCGCGCACAGCTATCGTGGGTTCCCGGTATCGTAAACTCAGATAGCAGTCGGTCGTCTGGCAGACCACCCATCCACGACGTCAGAGAGTAGTGCAGCACCGGACGCGAATACCACCGAAGGTCGCGCGTCGCAGTGTTGTCATTGAAGATGCAGTGCACTCGCCCATTCAATATCGTAATCTGTGGGGGGTCTGCTGCTGTTGTGTCCGACACGGCCTCGTACGTCTCCCACACGCCATTGTTGAAGGCGGCTACAAACACGGCATGGGTATCATCGCTTGGCCCAGCCTCGATGATGCCCAGGTATGCACTGCGTCCAAATGACACGGCACTAACACCGCTTGCAGCCCGACCCTCTGACACATCATCCGACTGCGTCCAGGCCTGGTCAATGTAATCGTACCGGAATCCCATAATGCGCCGCTCCTCGGTTTCTGCACCGCAGAGCACATGAAGCGCGCCCTCGATCACAAATAATGCTGGGATGCCTCGGAACCGCTCCTCGTGTCCTGCCACAAGCTGGGGCACTGCCCATACTTTCGAGTCCTCGCCGAGCGCCGACCAGATCGTGTAGTAGAGCTGGCCGTCCCGCAAAAAGGCACAAAAGATCTTGTTGTGGAACGCCACGATTGCCGGTGTCGAGTGTGCGACAAGGCCAAGCGATGCATCTAGAGGACCAAGGCTCGTCCACGCAACCGCTGTATCGTCATCGTCGTGAACGAAATGAGACATCTCGCCGGTACCGGCCTCGACCACCACCACATGCAGTACGCCATTTAGGTTGGCCATCACAGGCAGACCGACCTGTGGGAATTGCCTTGGCTCGCCAAACTTCTCTTCGTTGCCGCTACCGCCCGTCTGCGAGTACCAAATCTGGCCATTGAGGTCGGTCCAGATGCACCACAACCGGCCACGGTATGTCGACAATGCGGGCACAGAAGCCGATTGGCCCTGGCCCTCGCTGAAGATGAGGCCGGTATCCGACGTACCGTGCGCGAGCCAGGACATTGTATTGTGGTAAATAAGAGATCAAAAGTAAAGTAGATCAGATTGGAGTGTTCTGGCTGGCTGGCTCAGATCAGCCAGGTGCTTCGTCTGCATGTGCCAAGCCTCCTGTACTCTGCCAAGACTTTCGGGGGCGGTTCGTAGATTGAGCTCAGACCGACAGTTCGGGTCGATTATATCTAGACGACAAACAACTACAAGTGGGTATGATGACAGTCTGTTGTATTTTTTTATGATGACCAAATTATGGTCAAATAATATCAAAAAGATAGAATGGGGGGGCTGGAAGCTGAGGGACGTAACTGAGAGGAAGCCAGAGGGAGTTGAGAAGTACGTAATCTGGCAAGATATCATAACTAGCTACTCTGTGACAAGGGCAGGCCCCTCGCCCCTCCCCTCCACGATTAGGAGTTTGAGCTGCAGATCTAGCATGTAAGCATTTGCAAGGGTAAGTTGTTACATTGGACGATGAGTTCGATTATTCAAAACTATTTTGAGGGCATCGAAATCCAGGTTCAGATAAAAGCTGCATCAGGTCAATATGTTGGTTAGTAAATTAATTATTTGATGTTCTATAAGATTCATAAATTATGAATACTTTCAAGCATTTAAATACAATTTCATGACATAGCATTTTAATTCTGGCAAACAACAATTTAATAATGACACACAAGTAAGAAGATGAGTCTAAATAATAACGACAAAATGAGGCTGAAAACAGAAACGGGAACTACATTGCGATATAGACGTTACGCATACACAAATTTAAGCTTAACGGAAAGAACGACCGATGGTTCAAGGAAGGAAAGTGCACATAGTGACGTGTTTAGAGGATCAACACCGCAGGAAGTGAGGTCGAGGCAAGTGCGACTGGCTAAGCACGCGACATCACGTGGAACATTACTGAATTGGAACGACTTGGCACAGCTCCAGCTCCCTATCCTAACCTCCGGCCTCGCAGCTAGCTCCAGATAGCACTGCGCGATAATAACCATTCGACCACGTTGACACGATCGCCCATTTAGAGTGAGCACATACGCTTTTCAGCCTTTCACTTCCGCTCTCTACCTCTCCCCCCATCATCCACCAGTTATGATGGCGTTTTTCTTGCGACCTGTGGCCCAAGGCCGTCGCCGTTTCGGCCTTGGCAGCTTCACCTTTGTCCTGGCCGTCGGCATGTTGGCCATGTTCGCGTTCTCGTCTGTCGCCGCAGCCTCATCGGTCGCAAGCTCCAAGTTAGACACCACTGGTATTCTGCCACACCTCGGTACCATTGAGCTTAATGAGCGCCTGCAGGAGTGCGAGGTAGTGCAGGCCCTTGGCCAGCAGAAGCTACACCTGCAGGGCGGCGGCGAGGGTCCCTCGTCGACGACAGCAAAGATCTTTTCCGTCCTCTTCCCCGGAAGCCCAGCCGTCAATGCACTGCTCGCAACTCTTTACATTTCCGGACCGCCGAACTTCTTGCTCGCCCTCTGCCCACCCAACATCGACCCGGCTTCGCTGTCCGTCATGGTAGCCTTTGCCGTTGGCGGCCTGCTGGGTGATACCCTCTTTCATCTGCTGCCTGAGATTTTTGTTGGTGAGGATGATGAGCGCGCTGAGCGCGCTCGCCTTGTTCTCGTGGAGCCGAATCGGAATTTATTGCTGGGTGTGGCCATCATGGTTGGCTTCATGACGTTTGTGGCTATGGACAAGGGTCTGCGGATCGCGACTGGCGGTACTGGCCATGACCACAGTCACGGCCACAGCCATAGCCACGATGACGATTCGACTGCCGTGACATCATCTTCCGATGCTGCTTCCGGATCTGCCAAGTCGCGCAAGAAGGGCGGTGACAAGAAGAAGGACGACTCCGACTCGGAACAAACCCAGGCTGCGCGGCGGGCTGCCGAGGCCAGCGCCAGCGTCAAGCTGTCTGGCTACCTCAACCTGATGTAAGTTCTCATGGAGGAATTGAAAAATTGAATCAGTTGAAAATAAATCGCAACTAACTACTAAGCGCCGATTTTACACACAACATTACCGACGGCTTAGCCATGTCTGCCTCTTTCTACGCCTCCCCGACCATTGGTGCCACGACAACAGTGGCTGTGTTCTTTCATGAGATTCCGCACGAGGTCGGCGATTTCGCTCTGCTTGTGCAGTCGGGGTTCTCTAAGAAGGCGGCTATGGGAGCCCAGTTTGTGACTGCAGTCGGTGCTCTGCTGGGTACCGTCATTGGCATCCTTGTGCAGGAATTTGGCGGCAGCAACGCTACTGATGCGGCTGCTAGCGGGACCGGCGCAGCACTTGATGCTGCTATTGTCAGCCGTGGTGGTATTTGGGGCACAAGCCTGACCTGGGGTGATATGCTGCTTCCTTTCACGGCGGGCACGTTTCTGTACGTCGGCACTGTCGCCGTCATCCCCGAGCTTTTGGAGACAAGCTTGGAGGGCAGCTCGAAGCTGGTTGAGCTGCGCAAGACACTTGTGCAGTTTGCAGCCATCGCTGCTGGCGCTGGCATTATGCTCTACATCTCGTGGAACTAAGTGTGCTACGTTGTTACGAGGCGTTACGAGGCATTACGAGGCGAACAAGCAACAAAGGGTGCAGGTAGTGACAATGTGGATGACAGTGGGGGGGATTGCATGCATGGATACGGAAAACAAAGGCAGGACTGTACGATTAAAAGTCATGAGATTCATGCCAGCCACATGGCTGAGTCATATTTTGGATGTACACTACCTACATAATCGAACTAAAGCACAACATTGTTCTGCAACGGCACCTGACGGCTTAACAATATGACACTGACCAGTGATGATGATCAGGCAATTTAGACGTCATGGAAGCACACTTGATGGCAATAAGATGACGAGTCAAATGTTGCCAACCCTGTTGGCCAAATTTAGGGGGTCTTATGCTCGGCTCTGGCGCGAATGAAAGCAGCTGATGTTCTTTAGAGGATTCTTGGGTGTGCTTGGATACTCTTGGGTGTCTGGATCCGGTGTATTTCGATCGAGCTAACTGCACCGTTGTTTTGCCATGTGGTCTGGCCGCAAACAAAGAACCCCAAGTCGGGGACAACAGACGCCAGCCTACCGGATTGCTAGACTACTGAACTACCATATTATCAGTTGATTCTGCATCTCTCAAGTCTAGTCAATGAACCACACCAATACAGCATAACTTGAATATGCAGGGATAACAATGTGAATCATAGACAATTGAGCCAGTCCGAAGATAGCAAGAAACGGCGGCTTTTAGGAAGGAAAATGGAATGGGAAAATGCACGATTTACGGAAGTAAGGCGTAGACCATTGATGCTGAGGATTGGGGGCAGCTATGACTGTTTATGTTGACATGGGAGGATGCACCGACTTTGCATACATACTGTTTCTGCAAGTAGATGCTCAGAAAGAATGAACACCTGAAGGGCGCAAATCGGACTGATTCATTTCTTGTATTTCCGCGGCTTGCTCTGCCACCTGTAGCCTGAAAAGAAAAAGGTATATCAGTAGACACAATGAGCTAATGAGTTGCTGTTAAAGGGTAAGTTAGGCGAGCCTGTCCCCTGCCGTGCCAATGGCCCAAAATCAGACCCCGAAGCCAACTGTAACAATGACACAATGGCGGAAAAACTGGCGTCCTTTGATGTGATTGCCTGTAAAGTGATTACGGTACGCGCACCAAGATTGTCGTATTTGCTCGGAAGGAAGCCCATCCATGCAGGCACACTTGGGGCAGAATCACTTCTTATTAGTCCTTGATACTCCTCGGTACTCCTTGTAGACAGACTGCTACCACACGTGGACAGCAGAAAAACATGGGCATTCTCCATTCGGCGCAAATACGAGGAGACACCTAGGACCGGTATCATATAAAAAGGAAACCGAGATCACAAAAGGCGGAAAGACAGCCCTGAGTGTATCGGTGCCGACGAAATGCTCAATAGTCAACAAACATTGCGCTATCAATCCCTACAAGTGTGACTCTATCCCTTAAGACTGTTTGCAGGTTTTGATGTAGACCAGTATTACTGCACTTACAGATCGGCTTGACGGGGCTACTGACGGCTGTTGTATTTCATACTGCCGCTACTAGAGTAGATGTTATTGCTTTGATTTCTTCTCAGCGGGAATGACTCCGTGGCTCCATCTCTTAGCGAAATGTCCCATAGAGAATAGGGAAAATTGGTTTTTGAGTTTGCGAGTCTCTTCGTGCAGCCTACACGCGTTTTTGCAAAGGCGGAACCCCACCGGCTGTGTTTTTTTGATAGAAAGGAATCAGCATAAAAGTTTCAATGCCGGAGGATCTCCATAATGGAAAAAAATTAAGAGTCACCCAGAACAGCGGAAATGGAGCGCTTGTAGAAAGTGTCCAGAGAGCTCTAAACGAAATGGAAAATTGAGCTAAATTGGAAACTAAAGATTTACGCGAGTGACCAACACAGCCAAAGGAAGAAACGAAAGAGTCAAACGAGAAGCGTTTGTCAGCCAGGCTTTGTCAGCTAGTTTTTGTAATACTGCTAGGCCTGGAGTAGGCCAAATAGCGATGCATTAGAGAGCGGCTAAAGGGGTGTGAAGGAGATAAGGTGGTGGGATCAGAATAGGCATCAAACGAACTAGTCGCATGCAGCTGGCGTCAATCTGGAACCAGTTGGGGACGCCAGGCAAATAAGTAAGCAACAAGTAGTTGGGCCGGTTCATGGGGAGAGTCGAGAATCTATACGGTGAGCTGTAAGTCATGTCGAATTTTACGAACCAGACTATGAAGAATACATAGCACTATGTGAAAAGACGAGGAACACGAAACTGTCTTACACGCACCGAAGAGTTGCTCAAATAAAGCGGTCAAATTAGCGACGGCAGACGTGCAATGTGTTTAGTCTAACTTGCAACCGCAAAAGGCGTGCCAATACAATATTCGTCAGGTGAGCGTATTCGCAATCTATATTATTAATACTATGAGGTTGTCCAAAGCTGGCTAAGTATGTGCTGTCCCAAAAAGGAATGGCCACGCCCATTGAATGACAACCGCCTGTCCATACAAACAAGTCTAGCTGTAGAATTTTGATGTTTTAGATTGTGAATGTTGACTGAGCTTTTCAAATATTGGATTCGCTTACGCGACGATAACACCAGACAAGCATTGGATCCCGCCATTATTCTACCTTGTCAACGTCGTCGACATGATTCTAGTTTGTTCTTGGAGTGATGTCGACATTCGACGCGACACCAGAGGATTTTGTCGATAATGTAGATGACATGTGAACACTTAAAGTAGAATGAAGGCTACAAGCAACTGCTGAACCCCGAGGCTACATTCCCCGGGAATCGGGGCTCTGGTGATATTTGTGCGCTGCCGGCCTCGAAACTCGGGGAAATGCTGGGCGAGCAACAAGTACCGTCAACTAATAAATACACGCATAGTATACTTCCAGGCCAGATATAGGGTTCAGCGAAGGAACGTCGGAACGGTTGTTGACTATCTATTCCATAGTTAAGGAAGGAGGTGGTTAACAACCTGATTGTGTCTTGTATTGTTAACCTGTATCCTTAGCTGCAAACTGCATGCAAGTCCAATGCACCTTCGCTTGCCGATTCTAAACCAAAGCAGGAAAGAGCAAGCACGACATTGTGGCTTTTGTTGGCCATGCCTTCCTCTTCAGCCTCACCATGCCTGACACCATCCTTCTGACAAACAATTCTGACAAAGACACGGATTGCTCATCAAACATGCTCAACAACCAGAGCAACAAAGGAAGGCGCGCCTGCACTGAGATGAGGGTAATAGAGAACATGAAAAAATAGTCCAGACACCCACCCGACTTGGAAAGTGGAGACAATACACCAGCCTTGAGCCCCATAGCTTTCCGTCCCCCCCAATAATGCCTGCCGCTCGCTTTGTGACTCGCCGGGTTCTCCATAGATTTTGACCATATATAGACTAGCTCCATATTATTGTATTAGTCGCAGCTAGAACTCGTTGACATCTGCGCCCTTCGCATTTGCGCAGCCATCCAATCCAGATCCAAGTCCAAGAAAATAGTATGCAAATGAGTATTATTATTGAAGATATAGGTGTATATTTTCTCTCTTTATCTCTGCACGCGCCAATGAGCTATGCTCTCTCTTACCTCGCTATATGCTTTAGCCTCCTAGATTTATAGTCGTCCGAACAGATTCTCTTGACTGATTGTATGATACTTGCAAAGATTTCTCCTATTTCTTTCTTCTATTGAAAAAAATATGACTGACGTGGTTGTGCTATGATATGGCATTGTAGATGGGCTCGTCTTCCACCTTGTCCCTATTACCCCATCACCCAAGGGCGTCAAGCCATCGGCACCCCTCGACACCAGTGGAACCTACTCCCCTTAGTCTGGACGGAGAGTGCCATCCAGGCGATCTCAAGCACAAGGTCGTCGCGCACTTAGCATTCTTACTTGCTTCTCCTTGTGACTCAGATTTGGCGTATGCAGCCCTCGTTTCCCTTGTCTCGATCTGGGTTGGCTCTGGCCGTAATCTGTAGTAGTCTGAATAGTCCGATGGCCCTTCTCCGTACTTTGTAATACAAATACTGTTTCCAGGGACCATGTGGCTAATCGTGAATCGGAACTGAATGCATACTTCTGTCAGCTGTTGCTCACCGTTGACACTAATGTAGCACAGACGTCTAGTTCTCACCTACTATTTCTATTTTTTGTTCTTTGCTTTAATTGTTTATTGTTTATTTCTTGTTATCTTTATTATCTTTATTATCTTTTCCAGTCATCAACTCTTCTCGATGGGTCCTTTCGTGTTAGTTGTCGATGACTGCTCATCCTTTCCCACATGCGCCTTTGCTTAGCCGTAGCCATCCACCATGTTTGGTCTCTGCTTTTATTATAAATTGTTTTAATATGTTTCTATATGATAATTTATAATATTTTATGATAGTTTCTTATAATCTCTTACAACCTCTCTCGCCTATCATCCCGCCTGTCACCTGTCATTTGTATATAAGATCATGGTCCCCGTCCGTTTATTTGATAGCTGTTTATTATTTTTATCCAAATCTTCATTGTCATAGTATATACTACATATTACTTCTCTGCAATACCAGATACAATCATCTACATCCATATTCCCGTCCTGCACTTTACATTGTTCCTATTCTACTACCGTACCCGCATCTGAACATTATCATCACTATCCCATGTCGTCTAGGGCCAAGCTCTTCCTGAACTTGCACGGTTCTAACATGTCCGGTGTCAGCGGCAGCAGCAGCGGCAGCAGCACTTTCAGCACATCTGGTCCAAGCAACCGTCTCGCATTCCCCAAAACCGCAATGGATATCCAGCTCGACAATTACTACCAGGCCAAGGTCTACAACTCGGGCGATGCCATCACTGGCAATGTCTCCATTGCGCCATTGCGAGATATCCCCTTTGATTTGTTCGAGATTGTCCTGCTTGGCATTGCCCACACCCGCGTCGACCATGTCAGCGCTCCCGTCCATGCCAACCACACTTTTTTGAAGCTCTACATGCCCATCGAGGAGTCGGCATACCCAGCACCGCGCATGCTCGAGGCCGGCAAGGTCTATAAATTACCCATCCACTTTGTCGTACCACAACACCTTACTCTGAGCGCCTGCAACCACAAGGTCATGTCACCACACGTCCGCGATCATCACACAATGCTACCACCGACCATGGGCGCATACGGTAATAGCACCGGCTTCAGTAGTAGTGGCGGCATCATCACTGCCGACTGGGAGCGTGACGACATGTCCCCAGAAATGGCCGGTATCGAGTACATCATTAAGGCCCGCATTTATCGCGAGGTCCCCAAGGAGGACGGCAACGGCAAGACTACCCACGCAAAAGTTGTCGAGGCGCTTCACCCTGTGCGCATTCTCCCCGCATCCCTCATCGACCCGCCACTAGCCATAACCAAGACCGACCGCCATTACAAGCTACAATCTAGCAAGACCATCCGCAAAGGCCTCTTCGCACGAAGCAAGATTGGCACAGTGACAGCTTCAGCCTGTGACGAGCTGAATGGCACTTTTCAGCCGGCTCCAATTGTGCTGCGGCCTGATGCTGTGTCTGCCGAGGCCACCACTGCCCGGGTCAAGCTCTTGTTCGAGCCAGCACGGCCCGACTCGCAGCCGCCGCACATTACCGGCTGGTCTGCAAAGCTCACTTCCCACACACACTTTAGCACATCGGCCATTGGCTCGTTCCCCAACATGGGCGACTGGGCCCGAGACGACAGCCCGCACCTGCAGCGTCGGGGCACCTACTCGACCTCTGTGGCCCTCAAAACCAAGCCACTACACGAGGACAACAAGAAGTGGGAGGCCACTGTTGACAGTGGCCGCCGCGACTCAGGCTACTGCAGTACCGACAGCACAGAATCTACTGAGCCGGCGCGGCACATGAGTCCTCCCAGCTCGCCCTCGTCTAAAGAGGTCGGCATCGTTTACTCATCGACACTCGACATTGACGTTGCACTGCCCATGCACAAGCGGGCATTCTTGCCCAGCTTCCACTCATGCATCCTCTCCCGGACATACTCTTTGCAGCTGTCAGTGACTATGGTTCCTGCGTCCTCTTCTTCCTCTTCGTCCTCCTCTTCGACTGCTTCTGCCACCACCATCAACGTCACTGTGCCGATTCAAATTGTGGTCGGCGAGACTGCAGCCAAGGCGGATACTGACGGTCTTCCTACCTTCGAGGCAGCACTCGAAGAAGCCGAGGCCGATGCCCACATGCAACCGCGGGTGCTTTCTGTTCCACATACCCAGTACCAGGAGACGAGCCTTCTTCCTGGCTACAGTGGCTGATCCTGTTCTCTATTGTTTTCGCCTGCTTCTCTCTTCTTTCCCTCCGATTCTTCCGTCTTGTCTTTTTTCCCATCATCATCATCACATAAAAGCGTTGCATTTCTCGGTGGCATGAACCAAATATATCCAAACTGGGCAGCATGGATTTGTTGTTTTGTTATGTTTTATTGTTAATTATCTTTCACTTTTGTTTCACAATTGTTAATGCTGATTTCCTATACAAGCCCACGTTTTCTTTGCTTATAATTGACATCGTTCTGGACCAGTGCTTCCAGATATACTCTAATAAATGCAATCAAACACAATCAAACTTATATTGTTCAACGGAAATACAGGCCAGAAAAACAATAGATAATATTGCTGTATCATTCGTACTAGCCGTGCTCGCCTACCTTCTCCCAAATGGAAGAGTAAAGCAAATAGAATATCAAAATAACAAAAAAAAGCAATAAAACAAAAAGCAATACAATCAGACAACAAGTACATTTTACAATCGAAAAATCGACAACGGGCGTCATGAATACATAACCAGCTCAACACCATCCGATCGATACCGTTTTAACCCAACATGGCGTGGGTGCGGATGCCCTTGGGGCCGAGTTCGCTATTCTGTTAGTACGACGACTAATATGGATATAAACCAGAGGAGAGAAAACCAATAAAAAATTTCCCCAAAACTTACTTGTAGTCAACGCGCGACAGGCTCATCTGGCGCTGGGCCTCTTGGCCAGCAACATCCAGGTTGTGCACACAGAATGCCAGCCGAGCAGTTACCTGTGCTCCTAGGAACATGGCCTCCTCAAATCCGTTCTTGGTCCACTCGCCCAGGTATGTAGGCAGCGCCGCCAACTTGATTGACGTCGGCGTTTGTGCGTGGAAGTGGTGTGTATTCTCACCAACAGCCGAGCCCGGACCACCGGTAACGCTCTGGCCCAGGGCATTTGCTGTGGCGGTCTGCAGCAGAGGGTTGACCGACGACGATACGGCCAGCTGATGTGGCGGTGTGTTGAAGCTGCCCGTCGGCGTCTGTGCGCCCGTGCCCGTAGGCGTGCCCAGGTTGCTCGGCAGCTCAGACGTAAACATGGTCGCTGTAGATGGTGATATCAAATGGCGCGCGTTGAGCGTCTGCAAAATATTGTCACGCAGGCCCCGTAGCCGGCAGCCGTTGCCGACAAACACCAGGTTGTCCCAGCATGCAGGCCGCATGTAAAACTCGTCAATGCCCTGCACCGTACGGTAAATTGTCGCTACAATGCGGTCAATTTCGAGCCGCTCAGCAAACGTGAACCGCTCAATGCCAATCTCAAAGTTGCGTCGCAGCCGCTTGTAACGGCGACCTTGAGGTTCTGCAACGGCAGGGGCTTGAGCAACAGCAACAACTTCAGCTGGTGCAACCGGAACCAGTGCTGTTGAGGTGGTTGTCTCTGTTGCATCAGCAGTAACAGACTCGGTAGGCTCGGCTGGCTTCTCGGCGGGGGCCTCGGCCTTCGCAGCTTCTGCTGTATCCTCCTTGGGTGCAGGCGCGTCCTCCATTGTGGCATCTTCACCAGCGGCAGGCTTGTCTTCTGATGAAGATGCAGCCAGCGCGGGTGCCGCCTCAGTTGTAGTCTCGGGCTCCTTGGGCTTCTGCGAAATTTCCGCAGTCGGGGCTGGAGCAGCTTCTGGTGCCTTGGCTTTAGTCTCGGTCTCAGCGGGCGCTGGCGCATCTTCAACCTTCGGCTTCTCCGTGCTGGCTGCACTCTCCTTCTTCGGCTTGTCGACGTCCTTTTCTTCTGTTGAAGTTGCCGGCTTGGTTGCTTTGGCCTCGCTGCTGGCCTCGCCGGCAGCCTCGTCATCCTCACCTTCACCTTCACCTTCACCCTCGTCGTCGTCGTCGTCCATTTCAGAGCCCTCGCCCTCGGAGCCGTCGTCACTACCGTCGGCTTCTTCGTCGTGGCTCTTGCCATTGGACTCGACAGCAACACCATTAGTGCCCGCAGCGGCAGCAACAGACTTGTCGGACTTGTGGTATTCGCTGCTGGCTTGAGGCTCCTCCTCTTCTTGCTCAACAACCTCCTCAAAGTGGAACATTACACGAGCGCGTTTTGAGTTGGGCAGGCGCAGAGGCTTTGCAGCAGCCTCAGCAGCCTCCTTATCCTTGTTACGGCGGCCAAAACGACCACGCTCGGAGCGCTCCTTGTCCTTCTTCGCGAGGAACTCCTTGGTCTGGCCGCTTGTGACAATAGTGGCAACATCGAGCACACCATCCTCGGCAGCTGCCGGCGCGCCGTCCTCCAATAGTACGTCATCGTCGACTGCCTTGGGCTGTGCATCATCTGCAGCAGCAGCAGCGGCACCGTTAGTTGCCACCGCAGCGACAGATGCCACAGAAACAGAAGCGTCGTCCTTGGGCAACTCCATGAGTTGCGGGTTTTCGGGAGCATATGGTAGCACCTCGCAGATTGGGCTCTTCTTGAGCTGCTCTGCCATCTCATATGTGAAGCTCTTGTCGCGCAGCAACGCCTGCAGGCGCCGAGTGAATACCTCGCCACCCGAGATAGCGCGGTCGTCGCCAGGCTGGCCTGCAAAGCCGACTTCCATGTGGTTGACAATTCGGCTGTCGTAGATGCATGTTACGTCGACCTTTTCGAAGCCAACATCGACAATGGTCATGTGAGGCCACTTGAGGCCGTACTGGGTGGCCAGGGCGCTATTAATCATCGATAGGGCGGGTGTGCGCGTCTTCTCGAAGATGTAGAGAGCAATGGCCTCGCAGTCGGGGCGCGTCCACTGCGACGAGGTCACGAGGACGATAGGTGTGGTGTGAAAGGTCGTGGTGAGCAGGCTGTGAACATGCTCAAGGAAAGCCAGAAACGCCTCCATGTTGACAATGTAGCCACCTATATATGTTAGTGCTTTCGTACGATCATGAAAGCTTGAATGTTCCCCGCCAAGAGTACGAGGGGGTTCTACACATACCCTGCATTGGATACACTGCGCCTTCATCTGAATCGGGGTCCTCGACATATTCCCACTCGTCGTCATCATTGAATGTCGCGTCGTTTCTGCTAGAGCTACCACCGATTGCGGTTCGCTTCTTGCGCCGGTATGTGCGGTACGGGCGCCACTCGCCGCTCTCCTCGTCGCGGAACATGCGCGTCGGAATGCGGTAGGCTGGCGGAGTCAGCTCGCTACAACCTAGCTGGGCCATGGTTGTGCGACTGCCAGGGCAAATTATGAGAATCTGCTCCTCTTTCCACTTGGTCGCCTGGCTCGACATCTTGACTGATTGAATACAAAGATAGTCGAGGACGCAAAGGTGGAGGAAGGGATGGGGTCGGAGACGAGGCGAGTCGAGGACGGTGGAAAGGGGAGAGCAATTGAACGGAAAATGAACGTCAATCGCGATGGTATTGGCTAGCCAATTGTTTTGGAGGGAAAAGCTGGAGGAAATGCGCGGCGGAGCTGTGCTCAGCGGGCGTTCGTTGGTAGCTGTTAGGGAGCTTGGTGTCAACTTGTCTCCTGCAATGCCTTTGGCTGGGAATTTTGCGACGATGCGCGAAGTGAGCGCGTTCCTGGGAGACGGATTACATAATCTTCAGCTGGGACTAGTACACGTGATATATATCGTGACCCCAACACGCTCAATCACTGAAAGAATATCATAATCTATTTTACTTCTACCCTTACTTAATTACATTCTATGAGGTTTAATGAATTAGTGTTTAGGATGTACATAGACAAGACATACCCAGCATTGTGCCAAGATACCCCAGACTGCCAGACAAAGACCATAGCCCTCGCAGTTCATGAGCTGAGCTTGTCACACAAGAAAGACAATCAAACAATACTTAGAACTCGGACAAATATTCATAGCATAGATATGAAGCCCTCCTGACGACATTATGGTACTTGCTATTGTATCATTTGCTGCTGCTTGTTTGTTGGGCCCTGATCAGGATATCGCGTGTGCCGTTACGGCCAAAGAGCCCACCTGCAATTAATTCCAAGACGAAGAATACCAAGAACTACTGTATTTGTAGTCATTCAAAGTTTATCTTCGAGTTTATTTTCCGAGCCAGTAATCGTCTCCATTCAGAGCTAATACATTGAGTGAAGCAACCTGCCATCATCGTGATCGCACGCGAGGTTGACGTGTATTTACACATTTTAGGTCCGCAAGTAGACCCACTTCACGCGTCCTGGGTCCATCCGTGGAACCCGACTTATTTTAAGCGCATCTCCCTTGCAGCTCCTGCCGCATTGTGCAGCGAAATAAAGTTGCCAGAATGTCCCATTGCACCTTCCCCGCGACTATCAAATGCTCTTTCCAAGATTAATCCCTACCTTCCTCTTTGATTACAACTCGTGGTCCAGATGAGCAGGTAGTCTTTCCGCCTCGTCCTCGTTACACTCCCTTTGGGCCGCATGAAATCAAGTAATCAAATACACATTGCGCGGTTGCTTGCCAAGTGCATCCGTGGTGCCTTCAATTCTTCCATTCTTACTGTCTTTCCAACTTCCATCTCACAAAGTTCACTTTGCGATATCCTGCTGCATCCCTTGCCGGCCTAGCTTGGTGGTACTTTGTGCCAGGCACACTCATTTGGACCTTCACCTTTGTGCTTCTTGTTCTGTATTGTGTACGCCATCTCTTATAAAGAAGCTCTCATCGTTGTCCTTTTCCGAACAGCCAACTTATATTTCAACCGTCTTGGCCTCGTTAGAGGCAGCCACGGAATAGAACGACCCTGAATTTGAGCCCGCGACCTTACAATGACGACGTCTTTGAGGACGACAGCGCTCGTCCATCTCCTGCTTCTTTTCAGCGGATTTGCGCAGGCATTCTACATTCCAGGTACGTCATTACCGCAGATGCCGCAGCTCTCTACACTGCAGCTACTAATTTTACACTTGTGTATCGTACAGGCTGGTCCGTGAGGAGCTACAGTGACAGCGAGCAGATTCCACTCCTTGTGAACAAAGTATACTCCGACAACACACAACTCCAATATGCATACTTCGACTTACCCTTTGTGTGCCCGCCTACTGGCCAGCATCGCATCGGCAGCCTTCTCAGCGGCCAAAACATTCCGCTCAATATTGGCGAGGTGCTACGTGGCGATCGCATCTCTGCTTCCGACATCAAGCTTAGCATGGGCAACAACGCCGAGTGTAGCTACTTGTGTACACGCGAGATATCCCGCAAGGACTTGAACCGGGCCAAGGAAATGGTGCGGGATGGATACGTGGTGGAATGGGTTGTCGACAACCTGCCTGGCGCAACCAGTTTTGTAACTGTCGACAAGAGCCACAAATACTACGCAGCCGGCTTCAAGCTCGGATTTACCGACTCTTCCTCCGGCCGGCCACGCTACTTTTTGAACAACCACCACACTATCGTGATCCGTTACCGCAAGGCTACTGGTCGTGCTGGCGAGCGCGGCGAATATGTGATTGTTGGCTTCGAGGTGTTCAGCAAGAGTATCGGTGCAAGCAATCCTCACTTGGAATCTGGCTGCCCTGCTGATCTACTCCATATCGACCAAAACTTTGAGCTTTACCTTGCACCTAACCACACGGCACAGGAAGACCCCGGTCGGTACGCACAATCGTCATATCACCCCGAGGAGCTGGACAACGACAACGATGATGGCATCCTATCCATCCCCTACTCTTACTCTGTCTACTTTCAAGAGGACAACACCGTCGAATGGGGCCACCGCTGGGACCTGTACTTTGTGAATCAGGAAGAGGGCTCTAAAATCCACTGGCTTGCCATTATAAACTCTCTCATCATCTGTGGTCTGCTGACGGGCATTGTTCTTATGATCTTTGCAAAGACTGTTCGAACTGACATCAGGGCCTACAAAGACTCGGAGGAGGACAGGCGCCTGAAGCGCCGCAGTCGAAGAGCCGGACGCTCTAGTGGCTCTCCGGCTGCTAATGAGAAATTGCCTGCATCGAGTGTTGGTGTCGGCAGCGGCGGCTTGCTCGATCAGGAAGATGGTGGCCTTGAAAGTGTCGGCTTTGAGAACGATACCCTGTCTTCAGAAGACGAGGCTTTGGAAGATGTTACCGGCTGGAAATTGCTGCATAGAGAGGTTTTCCGGACCCCGAAATTCAGCTACCTCTTGGCCCCATTGGTTGGCTCGGGCATGCAACTGTTTTTTATGGCATTTGGCCTGGTTTTCCTGAGCGCTATTGGTGTCCTGAACCCTAGTTTCCGAGGAGGTTTCATCAGCTTTGGCATTGGCCTGTTTGTTTTTGCTGGCCTCTTCTCCGGATATTTTTCTGCTCGCGTGTATCGCACATTTGGTGGACAGAACTGGCGTCGCAATACCACCGTGACGGCAATTCTGTTTCCAGGTCTGCTTTTCAGTGCCGTTTTTGTCCTTAACTTGTTTGTCTGGACTCAGGCATCGAGCACAGCTATTCCATTCGGTACCCTCGTTGGCATTCTTCTGCTTTGGCTGTTCATTCAGATGCCGTTGGTCTATGCCGGCTCCTGGTACGGGTTTGTGCGTGCTGGACCCTGGGAGCACCCTGCCAAAACGAGCACAGTACCTCGCGAAGTGCCTGCTCAAGCGTGGTACATTCGGGACATACGCTCAGTGTTGTTGGCCGGCCTCATTCCGTTTGCCGTCATCTTTATCGAGCTTCTTTTTGTCTTCCAGTCACTGTGGCAGGATAAGAGCGGGTACTACTACGTGTTTGGGTTCCTGGCTGTCGTGTCGACTATTCTGGTGGTCACTATTGCTGAAGTGACGGTTGTGACTGTCTATATCCAGCTGTGTTCGGAGAATCATAATTGGTGGTGGCGGTCATTTATCGTAGGCGGCAGCAGTTCCATCTGGGTTTTTTTGTACTGCATCTGGTACTACTTTGCCAAGCTGCATATCACTGGCTTTGTGAGCAGTCTGCTCTTTTTCAGCCAGAGCTTTATTGCATGCTGTGTGTATGCCCTTCTGACGGGCACTGTAGGCTTCCTGAGTGCCTATGCGTTTGTGCGGAGAATATATGGGTAAGATATGAACCACAATGTTTATCATTGGCTGTCTGTCACGAATGCTAACTAAACAGTGCTATCAAAGCGGATTGATTTGAATTTTGTAGCTGGTTCGCTGCAATGGCTAAGAGAGGGATACGACCAGATCATCTACCAAAACTAATAAGAAGCTCGGCGTCGGTCATGAGAGGGAAATTTGAGGATGGCGTTACTGCTTGCACAACTAGATTATTTCATATTCACATATCAACACTATGTAACTTTCTTAAGATGGCAAACACTATGGCATTTGTATGATCGGTGCGGAACGAGGGGTTTCTTTGGGCTCCCCTATTCGCGTGTGAGAGAGTTGGGTAGGCATATGCCCGACAGCTTTGAGGCCATCCATATGCATGAGAGACTGCATGCAATGGGGATATAAAGGGACATAGACCTCATCAAAGTGCGAGCAGCTCTCGATGCCATCGAATTCTTCTTGTGTACTTATCCGCCCCCTTTGTGGAACTGAGGGTAATTAATTCACATGGAAAAAAATAGAAAGAAGGTACGGCAACTACAACAACGATAACTTCAGTGGTGTATAGCTTGCTCACACACAAAAGACAGGGGCAGACAGGCTCTTTGACGTCGCGAAGTGGTAAGCATACAGCGAATCATATGTGCTGTCTAATTCTTTGAACTGCTTACCTAAGTGCTGCTATAATCAGGCTCTTCATCTCCAAGGAGTACTCTGACTTCACCATTATCTGCAATGGCCGACGATACCACCTCCACAAGTCAATCGTCTGCACCCAATGCGACGTTTTCGCAGTCCAGCTGCAAAGCAAATTCAAGGCAAGATTTCCATATTTAGGTGTGAATGAATAATATTTTGATACTAACGTATTTATTTGGTCTTAGGAAGGGCAAGAAAACTCCATCGACCTATCGGAAAGCGATGCTGCTGTAGTGCATTGTATGCTCCGGTATTTTTATGGCTTTGATTACAGCGCCAATGATCAGTTTGACGAGTCTGGTTTTGAGTATTTCGGAGAGGGGAGCGCTGTTCCTCAACGACCCAGTTGCATCGATCCCGAAGAGCCCGCTCCAACGGAACCCGAGCTTGAAGCTGCAGCTGAGGCTGAACCTGAACCTGAACCTGAACCTGAACCTGAACCTGAGCCAGCACCAGCTGAGGTTGTCGACACCTCGGTCTTCCCCGCCGTGGACATTGGGATGCCATTAAACCCAGCCGAGGAGGGAACATCTTCTCAATCTAACGGTGCCCATATCAACTTGCCAATGCATTCTTTGATGCTGCACACAAAAGTTTACATCATTGCTGAAATGTACGGGATCCCTGATTTGAAGAGTGCTGCTTTGCAAAAATTTGGCACAGCGAAAGAGCTTGAATGGGATACGAATGAGTTCATTCTGGAGGCTGAAGTTGCCTACAATTGGACTCGCGCCGCAGATTTTGAGCTTCGGGAAAGTATCGTGGAGGGATTCAAGGGCCACACGTCGGTTCTAACAGATGACAAGTGGAAACCAGCTCTCATGGACATGGGTTACATGATGTATGATATCGCCCGTTCTTTGGCCGAAGATTGTGGATGATGCAAAGTAGATGCGGAAGATGAGGGCTCCAAAAGTGGACTTTGCAGCGAATGTAGTACGCATCGTATTGCGGGCTTATATTATCAGTTTATGCCTAAGAAGCTAAGATGAGGTTGTTCTGTGGTTGTTTTATCTCGTGAATAAACTTAGTATGACATAATTGCTAGATGAGTAATAGATAATGCCTTTCACTAGTCAGGTTGGCAAATACTCAAGTCTAAATGATAATCCGATGGCATGCATTCAGCCTTGCTGTGACGTTGCTGGTTGACTCTGCAGATAGACGTTGGATTGGACTCTGATTTTATATAGCTGCCTGGCCGCGATGTTTACTCAGTAGTAAAATTAGACTCAACTTAATAGCCCAGACCCATGGAGACTAGTCCGTCCTGGGCCGAATACTGCGAAAGGGAAAGAGCAATGGGCCAGCGTCTGGGGAGCGAAAGACGGGTGCCTAGCTAAAATTAGCAGTGGCTTTATCTCTCGCATGCTTCCAGGGTATTCTACTAGCATTTGGTGTCGTCATCAGCGCAAGGCCAGGCCGCAAGCGTTGTAGAAATAAAGATAGCGTTCGAGTCCAGTCCCAAACCAAGCCGCCTATCCACTCCCACAGAACCGTACGAAAATCAGCACATCGGATGATCACTGTCGGGTAGCTCTTGCCTGGTACATAAGCCTGCCTTCCCCTTTTGATATGTACACGAAGTGTTTGCTCCTCTTCCTCGCATACCTCAACCCCACCTAAGATGCATAGAGGCAGCCGATAGTAAAGGAAAGAGCACAATAACACAAGTTTAACTCATTCGGAAAGGAAGGAGCGACCGGCGTTCATCGAATATAGTCACGACGACGTCCGAACACATCCCATCACCAAGCTAAAGGCCTCCAGTCCACGCCCCCTCCTTCTACGACCTAAACGTCTGAATCGTACAAAAACACTACAGTACAACCCGAAAAGGAAAATAAGGAAAAGGAAACAGGCGATCGAGATGGCAACATCTTCCTCTGCCGCCGATGAAAAGTCCCGGGTTCGAGAACACCTCAACCGGGTTTCTACCGGGGGTAGCGAGAAGAACAACCACGACGATGAGAACATCTACAGCGAGTCGTTGATAGGGGCAGAAAGCACTGATGAAGACGAAGGCCCGGTGGCAGGACCTTCACAGCCCCGTGCTAGTCGTCCAGACTACATCGTTGAAGACGATCATGCCCCACCGATGTACTCTGGTCCGGCATCGCCTGCTCATGAAGCTGCTCTCGTGAGCCAAGGTGGCAGTGCCGCTGCTGCCGCCGCCGCCGCCTCCGCGGCAAGAAAAGGACCTCCCAAATACCCCGGTCTTTTGCATCTCGACTACCGTCTATACTCTCCTCCGCTCTTTGAGCTATCCGAGGACAGAACGGCAATCAAGTCGAATGCATCGTACCTGTCATCCACGGTATCCGCCCTCGCCAACCTCATTCGCGAGCAGGCCACGATTCCGCCGAAACCTATTATCCATATCACCGGCCAGCGCGGGCGAAAGGTGGACTTTTCCGTCAAGATTAATCTGATGAGTCTGCTAGTGTCAGATGACATGCGCCGACGCATGAACTACGTGCGGTGTGTCGGTCGCAACGAGCTGGCCATGCGTGGCGGCAGTTCTAGAACGCCAACTGCCGTGCCCGATATCGAGAGCAGCGATACCGCAAGCGCAATTGACCAGTGGTGCCTGCAGTACGTCAATGACCCGGCCTCGGTCAAGGTGTTTGTGCTCGAACGACAGGTGGCCAACATGGACATCAACTGGATTGAAGGACAAGTACGTAGCCTTGTGGCCAGCACTGGGTACAAGGGCGCAGTGACTGTCAGGTTTCCTGTCACACATGCACGGGTGGTCGTGCAATCCCCCGACAAAGTCAACAAGTTCTTTACGTCTGTTACCACGCTGTTCACAGGTAAAAGCACATATGAGACGGTCAAGTCTGTATGGCCGTTTGCAACGCACAAGAGCGGCGAGCCCGGCCGGAAATACGCTGTGCAAAGTGAGCAAACCTGGTGGAAAGAATGGCGCGACCCAATCCGTTATGCAATCAGCATGAAGCGAGTTGGATGGGTGACCAACGAGGACAAGCTCGAGGCTCTGATGGAGGGTGCAGGCAAGAGCATCACGGTCATTGAATGGGGTAGCGATAGTACATGATATTGGCGGTTTTGTTTATGCTTTTTTTTTGGATCAGAGATGCTGCGAGCAGATTGGAGCCTCCTGGCCAGCACTCTCAGCGATGGAGTTTGGGGCCATGGTATTTTTGATTATTATTATTATTTTCACTTCATTTTTCTCAGATATTTTGGTTTATAACGATCGACTATGGAGGTATCATTGCGACTTCTTAATCACTATCTTTGAAGCCAATGACTCCGCTCACCAGCCTGTATGACTACGGTTGTAAGGCTGCGCCACAAACGACACTACACCGCATCATCACATTGGAGCAATGGCCACTTACCACCCAGTCTCGCACCCATGCATAACTCGACGCAGCCTAGCCGGTGGCTAATATCTTAGACCATCAGACTCTTGACTACTTTGCCATTTTGGCTTTGGGTCATGTAACCAAAAACTCAGCCAAGTCTTCACTTATGTTACGAAAATCACCAAAAGACCCCCACAAAGCTATTTTCTCTGAGTCACTGTCCGGCTCTGTGACCCTTACGATCCTTTGTAAATTGTTCGAGATCGAATCCCACCTGGGTGCCTTGTATAGAGCCTTGTTCACGGTCTCGTCAAACATAGTGTACGCAGCACAATTTCTCGAAGCCAGTATTTGATATAGAAGGCGGGTTCTGCTCCTCTCGTTCTCATTTTGAGGACTGTCAAAAATGCTAATCGACCAACAAAAAAATCAACACTAGCAGACATTATCACTTTACAGCAGATACGCTACTTTACATAACCTTCTTACACTCTATATAACGAGCTCCACTACTGAAACATCACTCATGGCGAACCCCGAAGCCCTCTCGTCGGCTTCGTTTGCCTTTAACTCACATGCTACGGCCCTGTGCATCATCCCCCCAGAGCATTGCTGGGGACCAATCGACCGTCTCCGTTCGCTATATGATAAAGCCCACCGAAAATGGCCTCCTCATGTGAACCTCATCTATCCTTTTGTGCAGCCCGAACGTCTTGAAGCTGCTTCTCAACAAATCCAAACATATCTGAGATCAATTAGCCTAGGGTCTTTTGATGTCAATCTCGATACTGCCGGTGTTTTCACCCATCGGTATGACAAGACACTGTTTTTGAGGGATGGCCGGGACGACGAAAGTGCCGACACGCTTCTTCGGCTCCGGGCCGGACTCGTTTCGGCATTGAGTGAGAGAGCAGATGATGCACATGGAACTCGTGATGACCGGGAAAAGAGTAAGAGCTTCCGGATGCACATGACAGTCGCACAAAGCAGCAGATCGACCGCTTATACATCTCCGTCAGCGGATGCCGATGGAGCGGAGGATGTTACCGTCCAGAGCGACACACATGGCCATGCGCACCGCTTTCTCCTGCATAAGGTCGGGAGTATGCCACCAGTGTCATGGCAGGTCGACCGTCTCCACATTCTCGTGCGTGAACGACTCACAATGACCGAAGTCACCCACATTGGCAAAGAGATCAACACCTCCTCCAGCCGAATGCGTCTCTGGGGCGTGCTATATTTGGCCGATGGCGCTATCGAACAACTCGAGAAACCAACTTCATTTTACACGCAACTGCCGGCGGACGGCATCGGAAACTCTAGAGAAGATGCCACGGGTGTTGAGGGTGTCGAATCCAAGCTTCCCATCTTCCAACCAGTCACCTACGCCCCCGAAGACGATAATTGGATCCAGTGTTCAGATGACCACAAGCTATATTCATCCCTTCGACCGGTGGCATCGCCAGACTCTTTGTCGATTTCGACATATAATGTCCTCGGAGGATTCGAGTGGCCTCCGGAAGAAGACCGGTTTCCACTTCTTGTTAAGAACATTGTGGCATCCAATGCCGCCGCCGATGTGTTGGTTCTCCAAGAGGTCACGGATCACTTCCTGTCAGCTCTTCTTGGAGATAACCGCGTGCGCTCTGTATATCCGTTTGCTTCTCACGGCCCTCCATCCCAGATCGACATGGATCCTCTACCAAGTCACCTGAACATGATCCTGCTTAGCCGACGGCCATTCTCATGGACTTGGCTGAACTTTGAACGTTCGCACAAGGGCGCCTTGGTAGCCAGGTTTGATCGATACGGTAGCTATGGCAATGGCGGTGATGGTGACAAGAAGTATGAGCTTGTCCTGGCCACCGTCCACCTTACCCACGGACTCACGGATGGGTCTGTCAATGCCAAGCGCAATGAGCTGCAGCGTCTGCTCAGCCATCTCAAGCAGCAGTACCCGCCTTCTTCCGCTGATACAGTAATCGTAGCAGGCGACCTCAACATTCACACATCCTCCTTTGTGGTGGATACAGCAGTTCGGCGCAAGGGCATCTCGGCACTATCTGCACAGTATGTCAAAACTGGCTTCGATGACCTCATTGCTCAAAACGGATTTACCGATGCCTACAGCGAGACCAGGCAGCTTGCCAACGATGACGACGCCGAGAATGAAGAGACCGATGAGATGAAGCACGACCAGAGACACAACAACAGCGAAATTGCCACGTATGACGGCGAAGAAGGTGCGACATACAACCCGTTCACTAATGCGCTCGCAGCGCGGATGGTTGGCAGCGGCCTCAACACACGCCCGGAGCGGTTTGACCGCATTTTTGTGCGTGGCCCAGTCAAGGGGCCTGATGACGGGGACGACAATTATGAGTATGCCGGCGAGAACAGTTCGCATGGCCGCTATGCAATCACTCACTACAATATATTTGGCTTCCCGGCCAAAAACGAGGACCATACATTGCCAAAAGTCTACGCTAGTGATCATTGGGGCGTCCGGTGCACTCTCAACCGGGCGGTTCACAATGGTGACGGAGATGGCAGCGATGATAAGCAAGCAAAAGATACAGCAAAAGCAGAAGATCAGGACTTTATCAGTCAACACATCTCACCCGATATTGAGAAGCTTATCGTCCCTGTTGAGCCAGTCTTTGCTCCTGCTGGTCCTCTTGCAAACCCAGCTGCCGTATTGTCTGCACTTGATGAGCTCAATGCCATTCCCTCTGAAGATGAGATCTTCCGCCGGAAGACAGCATTTGAGCGGCTCAAAGCCATCATTCTCCACAAAGTAGAAGAGACTGAAACTGAAGCTCCCTCTGTAGCTAGCAAACTTCCATGTCAGCTAGTGGTCGTTCCCGTTGGGTCTTATGGTCTCGGGGTGTGGACTCCGGCCTCGGATATTGACTGTCTCTGCATTGGTGCTTTTGGGGCACAAACATTTCTCGCCCTCGCCAGTCAGCGTCTACGGGCTGCCGCCAATAGAGATCCCGAGTCCTCTGTCAGAATCATTCGCCGCATCCGTGCCCATACTGGCACAATGATGGAACTAGAAGTCAACGGTATCCGCATGGACCTGCAGTACTGCAGTGCCGGCCTCATTGCTGAAACGTGGCCTGCCGCACTGGTCCTGCCACCTACACACCCCATCTTCACCATTTCTCCGCACACATTGTCTAAACTCAAGGCTGCTCGTGATCTCTACTGTATCCGCAAGTCTTTTCCAGACACAGCGGCTTCTGGTGATGTAAGTGATGCCGCCGAGGAAAATATTTGCACGGCAAGCAACTTCCAAACTGCCCACCGTGCCATCAAGGCATGGGCACAATCGCGTGGTTTGTATGTTGCACGCTTTGGATACTTGGGTGGTATTCAGATTACTATTCTTCTAACGCGCGTCATGAAATTGATGCAGCGAGAGGTCAGAAAATCAGCTGGCCATGAAATCAAGACTCCGCATACAATTCCCGATATTCTCGTCACCTTTTTCCAGCACTATGCCAACTTTGATTGGATGACCAAGATGGTATTTGACCCCTTCTTCCACAACAAAAAGTCGCCCTACACGCCGACGAGCCGCGAGCCTCTGTCCATTCTCGGCTACCATCGTCCTCAGCTCAACACTAGCATGGCCGCCTCTGTCCCTTCAGTGCGGGTGCTAGCTGCGGAATTCCAGCGCGCCTCCCGCTTATTCAAAGAGGGTGCTGCTTGCCTCACCTGGGGCCAGTTTCTTTCGGGAGGTGACGGAACTACTGACGCCAATAGCCTTGATAACAAGAGGTGTCTGCCTCCGGGCCCGGCCGAATTTGTCCAGACCTACCGCAGCTACGTCAAGCTCGACTTGCAGTACTGGGGCCTATCTCTATCTAAAGGGTCTTCCTTTGTGGGATGGCTCGAATCGCGTTGTGTCTTGCTTCTTGTGGACCTTGCTCGTCGCCTGCCCCAACTCAATGCACGCATCTGGCCTGGTCGGTTCGTCGAGATCGATGAGGATGGCAAGGGAAAGAACGACAGCGTCAACGACGATAGAGACAGTGCCGAAAGAGACCGTCAGTATCAGGGCTGTTACCTAGTCGGCCTCGATCTGCCGGGGAGCATGACCCGAGAAGAGCGCCGTGTTGCTCTCGGCGTGCTCCAGTCAGTCCTTGCATACTTTGAGAAGCAGACTCGCGGCGGTGGCGATGGCGGTGGCAATCTGGTCAACTTTGACACCAAGTGGCAGTGGATTGGAATCAATATCGTCAATCGCGCCGAGATCGGTGCTGCCAGCCGACTGCGTCTCGACAGTCGCTCATGGGGCGAGTACTCACTGGGCGACGATGAGGACAGTGATGACGACGAAGACGAATACGAGGTTGAGCATAATCACAACGAACTAGACGAGGAAATTGATCGCGATCCAGGCATGACCAAAGCGAGCAAGAAGTCCACGCCCAATGACAAGAAGAAGGACAAGAAAAAGCTCCCGATGGCGGTGGCCCATCGGCCCAACATCGGCGCGAAGTTCCGCATGGCCCAGGATGTGATCAAGCGTCTACGCTGGGACCCTCACCTGGACCGCAGTGACTATATCGTCGGTTACGAGGATCGGTTCCTGGGAGCACGCGAGCGGCCCCTCGAGCAGTGGAAATCAGAGCAGACGGACGAGGAGTTTATTCCGCAACACCGCATCCTGTACTTCCGCCGCCGCAGCGACGACGTGGTTGTCTGGGACCGACGCACTCGCAAGGACATTATTTTTGGAGGTGGTGTGAATGAATAGTCGCAGGTCAAAGAAAGCCTCCCTTTCAAATATATTATAATCTGATTGATAGTCAAATACTATCCGATCTACTGCCAAAACATATTGCTATTATATTGGAAAACACGAAATATAAATGGGTATCTAGCTCTGAAAATAATTGGAAAATAAACAACGTTGAAGATGTAGATTACTGGCTGCTATTCGTCGGCTATGTCGTCGACTATGTCGTCGACTTTTGACTCGTTCACTAACAGCTGAATTTTGGCCGCCGCATCCTCCCATTCTGCTTTGTATTGCAGCTTCGCGTTCCAGTTGCGGCCGGTTTCGATTATCTGGTCAATCGGGAGGCGCTTCTCCGTTCCCGAAAAGCCTTTAACCTCGGGTGGTTTGTTTGCATCGAATTTCCGGAGGCCTGTTGACCGTGGCGGCTTTTTCCTGAGGACCTTCCACATGTATAGCTCGTCAGAACTACTCTTGTGCTTGTCAACGGCGTCGGCATAGGCCTCCTCCTTGAGCTCTAGGCCGATGCGGTTCTTAAGAATTTGGCGCGCCCAGTTGAGATCCGGGAACCCCGTGGCAGAGTGCGTGATTATCTCCTCAAACTCCAAGTCGATGCGCTCATCTGTGTCATCGCCGTCGTCGTCGTTGTCGTCGTTGTCGTCGTTGTCATCGTTATCGTCGTCGGCACTGCCAGAGCTGGAGTCTGCAAGCCCGTCCCCTGTGTTCGCTTTTCGGGATAGTGCGGCAGCTCCGAGCAAAGGTTCGGGTTGGAGCTCCTGCTCAACCTCGCTGTACGTCATGGCATCATCGCCCTCGTCGTAGACGCCTTCGACGCCCATGTACTTTGATGCAATGCTATGCATGTTGGAAAAGGCACCAGCGCTGCGGGAAACTTGTAGTCCCAGACGCCGCGGACAGCGGACCCAGAACTCCTGCATGTCTCGCTTCAACCCAAGCGTTGAGATGGCAGCGCGCACATCGCTCACGTGCACTACTTTTTTATGCAGGCGTTTGAATGCGTCTGCCTGCTGCGTGCGGTCGCGTGACTGGCTCATATGAATAGCGGTGGCAACAAGCCGCTGCGTGAGGGCGTGAACAATATCATACATGTCCTTGAGGGCGGACATCTGGACGCCCGGTAGCTCACCGCCCAGGCCCAGGTAGTTGTCTTCCTTGGAGACTCCGTTCATGAACACGCGTTCAGACAGAAGAAGCATATTGGGCGTGTTCAGCAATGCAAGTGTCGGGACCGCCTCTGGTCGTATCTCGTTCTGCATCTGGGCAATGATTCCTTCGGGGCTGATGGCCTCGCTGCCGGGCATAGGCGACATGGACCGTATGCTAGCTTCATCATCACCCGCCACACCAGCGGCTGCTAGTGCAGCTTTTGACAGGTGGACACAGTTGGCCCCGTTGACAAGCCAGTGCGGTCCCCATGTGCTCTCTTCCTTCTTCGCTTCGTCGCGTGCTTCGCGCTGCACCACGAGCTCAGCCTCGACGTCAAGCGCTGCGCTACACTTGCTGCTAATCTCGACGGCCGTGGGAAAGTCGGACAGAGGGAGCGGCAGCAGCTGGTCGTGAGCTTTAGCGCGGCGCTCTTCAAAATTCTCCCTCACCAGGTAGAGGTAGTGGCGCACTTCGATCTCGCTCTTTGTCGATAGCCGCTTGACGATGCCCTGGACATCGTCCCTACCAAGACGGCTGACCGCCTCATAGAGTAGTTCCTTTTCCTCCTCTTGCCAGACAGACATACCAATTTGTGTTGTATGTAGCCGCTGCCAGTCATCTGCCACGTAGTGCCTCCTAATATCCTCAATGTCGTCGTTGAGGAGGTCGACATAGCGAGGATTCAGGGCCTTTCGTATACGCTTGCGAGGCCGTCTCGAATACTCTGGGTTGGACGAGACTTGTGAGAATGCACTCTCTAGCGACCTCTTGCGGCTCAGCCGGTGAAGTTCTACATCGCTCTCGCTCTCGCTCTTGACATAGTCTCTGTCGCCCATGGCGTCGACATCCTTGTTGTTGTTGAAGTCGCCGTCGTCGCTGTCAATGTCGTCATCCGCGTCATCGTGCTCTATAGACCTTAATGGGATATTTGAAATTGATTCTTCACGGTCCAAAACAGCCTCCTCCCTCGCAAGCCCATTGCCCTCTTCACTGGATGACGGCATAGATGAGACCTGAGATATCGAGTGCCATGATCCGTCTGGCGACGACATGGCTGCTGCTTGTCGCGTAAATGTGGCCACAACTCATGTGTATATATTATAAATGATTTATGTCGGCATATCCATAAGTCCAGATCTGAGTTCTGAAAGATGGGATTATGATTGAATGACTTTTGTCTGCATCGTTTTAAAAGTTGTCTGTATTGTAGCAGATAGAGATCGTGACTTTTTAGTGAGTGAGTGTATGAAGTTTTTAGTGGACCCCATGGGTCTTCACTGTCCTGTAATACTAACAGGGCACTTTATTGAACGCGAATTCTACGTGACTAGTCACGTGTCTCCTCGAGGCCTAAAACCAGACCTCACAGCACAAGTCGCCGGATCGCGAGATCTTGTGATGCAAATTTATTATAGCGCATAGAATGAAATGAAAGGCCTCATCAAATGGCGAGTAGCATGGCGCACCCTACTAGCCATTACACAACCAAAGCCATGGCGCCCGTTTTACACGACGGCCCTATTGTCGGCTAGACCAAAAGCCAAGCCAAGCCCAAAAGTCGTCGACAACATCATACCCATACCGACCAGTGAACCAGCTCTACAGCTGCGTGACTACCAGGAGGAATGCATTACATCTGTGATTCACTCCCTGGAGCTGGGAAAGAAGCGCCTTGGTGTGTCGCTGGCGACAGGCGCTGGCAAGACAGTCATCTTCACACAGCTGCTAGACCGTGTCGAGGCACCGTCTGCCGATGCCACGCAAACTCTGATCCTAGCGCACCGGCGCGAGCTGGTCGAGCAGGCAGCGCGGCAGTGTACGCGGTCATACCCAGAGAAAAGGATTGAAATTGAGATGGGATCGCTTCATGCAAGCGGCACGGCCGACATTACAGTGGCCAGCATCCAGTCCATTACGTCTGGTGATCGTATCGCCAAATTTGACCGGAGCCGCTTCAAGCTTGTCCTTGTCGACGAAGCACATCACATTGTTGCGCCTGGCTATATGCGTGCTCTAGAACACTTTGGTCTTGCCGACAAAGAGTCCAGTCAAAGCCATGACTCGCCCGCGCTCGTGGGCGTGTCTGCTACATTCTCACGGTTCGATGGTCTTGCCCTAGGCGTGGCCATTGACGAAATTGTCTACCACAAGGACTATGTCGAAATGATTGGTGACGGATGGCTGTCCAATATCATATTTACCACTGTGGAGTCCACAGCCGACCTGTCACAGGTGCGCAGCGGCGGCCTTGGCAAGGACTTCCAGACAAGCGATCTATCACGCGCCGTGAATACGCCGCAGGTTAATGATATTACAGTGCGCACATGGCTCGCCAAGGCATGGGAGGCAGGGCGCAAGTCAACGCTCGTGTTTTGTGTCGACCTGGCCCACGTTGCTGATCTCACAGCGACATTCAAGCGTCACGGGGTTGAGGCGCAGTACGTCACTAGCGATACGGACAAGATTGAGCGGAGCAACCGGCTGGATGCTTTCAAGAGGGGTGAGTTTCCCGTGCTCATCAACTGCGGCGTGTTCACCGAGGGCACGGATATTCCCAATGTGGACTGCATCGTGCTTGCGCGGCCGACAAAGTCCTGCAACCTGCTGACCCAGATGATTGGTCGCGGGATGCGGCTTCACAAGGACAAGACCAACTGCCATGTCATCGACATGGTGTCAAGCCTTGGAACGGGTATCATGACAGCACCGACACTCTTTGGCCTCGATCCCAACGAGCTTGTGGAGGGTGCGACCGTCGAGGATTTGCAAGCTTTGCAAAAACGCCGGGAGGCTGGAGGTTTTGGAGGCTCTCGCATGTCTGGATCAGCTGAGATAGCGCCTATCAAGAGTATCAGCCTGACCGAGTACGACTCCGTGCTCGATCTCATCTCTGACACCTCGGGCGAGCGCCACATTCGGACCATTAGCCAACATGCATGGGTGCAGGTGGGCAAAGACAAGCATATCCTCTCTGGCCCGACAGGCACCTACCTCCGGATTGAGAGGCTGCCTCGCAAGGCCACTAGCAAAAGAGATGAGGACGACGAGGATGAGGGAGGACTCGTTGTGGTAGATGAGCCCGACGGGATGGGGGATGATCTCAATGTTGGCCATGCCTCCCCTCGATCTGCACAACAGAGAACACCACCCCCAAGACAGCCAAGCATAACGTCGGAAGCCATGTACTATGCCGTCGAGGTGCGCGCTCTGCCTCCTGGTTTGACAAAATCACCGTATGCAGCACCCCGCGAAGTGTGTCGCGGTGAGACATTTAGGGCCGTTGTGCACGCAGCGGACAACTATGCGTCCAAAATCTTCCCTCGTGCTTTCATCCACCGGCACCAGTCGTGGCGCAAAGGCCCACCGAGCCAGGGGCAGCTGGACTTTATCAACACAGTTCGGGGCAAGAACCAAGAGCCGTTGACAGACACGGACATTGACAAGGGCAAGGCATCGGATATGATTACCAAGATCAAGCATGGTGCAAGGGGCCGATTCTCTGAATTAGATTCCTCTCGCAAGCGCAGAGAAAAGAAGACGACGCGCGAAATGGAACAGAAGGAGATGGAGAGTGTCCGGGTCGGGCCACTCAGGAAGTAATACTCGATTGTACGATATAAATCGACACGTTAACGATAATGAATGGTGTTTACGAACAATCACACCGACCGCAACAATACTGAATGAATGCTCGAGTCTATGCTGATGCCACTGTACCGAAATAAATCAAAACCATGAATACCCCCCCCCCCCCCAAAAAAAAAGAAATCAAAATCAAAACCGTTTCCAAGACATCCAGAATATGGCTAGTTACACTTTTATATATATATTTATGTTTCCTCTCTAATCAGACAACGTCGTGGTGTGTCTGCCTAACGCCAAACGACCAAGATCAAAATTTGTTTTGTTTGGATGTTGCACAGTAGCAATGCAGAGACCGATGGCTTATAACGCGAAATGACAGTTGCAAGTGGAAAATAGGCCCCTCGAGGCGCGGTGGCCGTGAGTCAGGAGCATGCTGGCATGTGGCCAAGGGTATACTTGCTTGTCAGTATGCCAGGCCAACAATATAACCGCTAAAAGAGATATCAACTAACCTATAAGTCAAGAGCAAGCGCCTCAACTTGCTTCCCGCGTTGTCTTTCAACTTCGCCTCTACGAGTCCACAACTACTCCAGCTCGATGGTGCCAGGGGGCTTGGAGGTCAGGTCGTAAGTGACGCGGGACACGCCATCGACCGAGTTCACAATAGTACGGGCAATGTCCTGCAGCAGCTTCCAGGGGAACTCGAAAGCCTCGGCGCTCATAAAGTCACTCGTGGTAACGGCGCGGAGAATGATAATGTAGCCGTATACACGGGTATCGCCCATGACACCGACAGCTACTTTGTCAGTATTATGTAATCATGGCTTGTAAACAGATGATGGTGGGGGAGCCTACCCTTGTTGGTGTCAACGCCGGCATAGGCTTGCGACATCTGGTCGTAGATGCCGGCCTCCTTGATCATGCTGATGTAGATGTTGTCGGCCTTGCGGGCAATCTCGACACGCTCGGGGGTGACCTCGCCGAGAATGCGGATACCGATACCAGGGCCAGGGAAGGGGTGGCGCATGATAAGGTCGTGGTGGATGCCGAGCTTGCGGCCGATCTCACGGACCTCATCCTTGAACAGCAGTCTTAGGGGCTCGAGAAGCTGGGTTGTTAGTAATTACAGATAAATCAAACAGTCAAGAAATAGTTATGTGGACTTACACGAAGGCCTTGCTATATGAGGCAGAAACGTTAGTCGTATGAGAGAGTTATTATCTACAAGTTGGAGCCGGTAGACTTACGCCGTCCATCATGCGCTGGGGCAGACCACCAACGTTGTGGTGAGTCTTGATGGTAGCCGAGGGACCCTTGAAGCTGAGGGACTCGATACTAAGAGCTGTCAGTCAAAGTACTTTGGAGAGGGATAGGCCAAAAATATAAAGCACATACACGTCGGGGTACAGGGTACCCTGGAGGAACCACTCGACCTTGCCGGCGTTGGCAGTGTTCTCAGCCTCCTTCTCGATCTTTGTGTGTCAGAATCTTCTCTCAACGCTTCGTTCATGACGGCTGTATAGGTGGGTAAACATACGCGAATAGCCTCCTTCTCGAACAGGTCGATGACTGTAGATTAGGTTAGTGAATGGCAACCTAGTAAAATGCCAAGCAAAGAAAAAGACATACAGGTTGAGCCGATGATTTTGCGCTTCTTCTCGGGGTCAATGACGCCCTGCAGACGGCCCAGGAACAGGTCGACGGCATCGACGACGGTCAGATTGATGCCTAGGTGCTTGCCAAGGGTCTCCTTGACCTGCTGGCACTCGTTCAGGCGCATCAGACCGTTGTCGACCAGCACAGCGTGGAACCGGTCGCCAATGGCCTCTTTCATCAGCTTTGCAGCAACAGTGCTGTCAACACCACCAGAGACGGCACCGATGACCTGGGCACGGTCACCGACCAGGGTGCGGATGCGGGTAATCTCCTGCTGGACAAAGTCGCCCATCTTCCACTCGGGCTTGGCGCCGCAGATATCGACACTGAAGTTGCGGAGGAGCTCGCTGCCGCGGGGGGTCTGAGCTAGTTAGCTGTGGTGTCGTCTATACATATGACAGAGGGTTCAGCAACGTACATGTTCCAGCTCGGGGTGGAACTGGACACCAAAAATGTCCTTGGTCTTGTGGGCAATGCTGGCAAACTCGGAGTTCTTGGTGCTGCCGACGACAACGAAGCCCTCGGGAAGGGACACAAGCTTGTCAAAGTGAGACATGTAAACTGTATTGTCAGAGATGTTGAAGCAGATATAAGGCATGGTATAGGCTGGACATACCGTGCATGGACTCGCCAATGCCGGCGAACAGGCGGTCGACGTGAGCGCTGACCTTGTTGATGATCACATCAGCGTGGCCATACTCTATTTGTGATGTTAGTTCTGGTTGGTCCTTAACAAAAGAAAGTAATCATAGTTCCAAGTCGTAAGCAATGGGGTGGTCGGTTCGCAAGTCTCAAGTTCAGGGGAAACGGAGAAAGGGTGTGAGGGAATATTTCGTACCGCGTGCCTCGCCACGCGCGACGTTCTTGTTGTTGATCTGCCAAGCAACTTCCTGTTGATTGTTAGCCTATGTTTCTGGTACCAAGAAAATAAGCAGTCTTTCTGAATTATCGACGTACCTGGCAACCGTAGCTAAAAAAAAGTCGGGTTAGTTGTCATGTATGTTTGCCGTAGAGTGCGATTATCTGACGGCTCTTACCAGATACCCCTGTACAAATCGTTAATACATTTCATCTAAAGCCTTGAGCTCATTTTTAAGATACAAAGACTTACAGAATGGGGACGCCGAGATCAAAGATGGCACGGTCAACATCTTCATGGAACTGTCAGTACATTTGCGGCTTCTCAAAGATCAAAGGGACGGTAGTGGGGAATAGTCGTACGGGGAGCACCCTCGTCATAGACGGAGGAAGGACCGCCAGACAGAATTATGCCCTTTGGCTTGAAAGGAAGATCGGCAATCTTGGTCGTGCACGGCAGCATCTCAGCGTAGATGTCGAGGCCACGCAGACGACGGAGGATCAGGTGGCTCGTCTGGCTACCGAAGTCGAGCACTAAGATAGTCTACACAGTCAGGTTAGAACGGTAGGTTTCTTGGACGTTCTGGTCGAGCATATCTGTGTCACAATGACTTGCATCATCGACATCAACGTATGGACGAGGATAGACGAGGACATTGCGACAAAAGGGTCGATGGAGGGAGTATTGAGAAAACATACGTCGAACTTGTTGTGAGGGGCCTCAGCCTTGGTGATGGTGGTCATTTTGGCGGTTGTTAATGGCGAAATGATCAATAACTTGAGCGTAACGGACGAGGTTTGGTGGTGACGCAGACAGAAAACTCGCGATGTTGCGATTGACAGAGGCCGTTGTCCTAGAAAAAAAATCCTTATCGGCTCCGATAAGGCGCGACTCATAGAGTGAAGGAGTCACAGTGCCCCTCGTTGCGATAATAGTGGGTCCGTGTCCAATCACGTGTCGCCAATATGAACTATCGCGATATCGGCATCGAGCAGTGGTCAATACTTACAATGACATTGAATTTGGAAGACGAAAGTCTTGGTTTGGATATTTCAATTTTAGCTAGTAATTCTTAATGATCAATTTGCGTTGGCACTCGACACTCGATTTATTGGAGTTTTTATTATCACGAATAACTTTCGTTCTTGAAAACATTTAAAAGCTACTCGATTTGATTACATCTGAACTTTGATTCCTCATGAGCTACAATAGTAATAATCGTATACAACACTACTCTACAAAACCAACCTCTTCTAAAACTTGATATCGCACAAATATTTCACCAAGCCAACTCCTCATGGACTGACACATGCAAGCTTATATGCTTAGTCATCGAGACTAGATTTACAAGATGCATTTGCGGAATCAGGAACACTCTCATCAACATCGATGAAGCACTCGCGCTTCACTTCAAATGTTTTAACCGTGGCCAGTGCCTCTTCTGTGGCTGAGAACCTACTTTTTTCTGTTGGATTGACTCTTTTGTCCGAGAGAGACCCTGCTAGCGGGAGCTTCGGTATGCGATCTGGAAGGGCCACAACTGCCGGGAAGATGATTCCCCTCGGCTTCCACACTAATTGCTTCTCGCGTTCTTTGAACTGTAAGACTTGGTGTGCAGATTCGCGGAACCAAATGTTCTTGGCGGCATCGGTAGCAGACGGCCGCACAAGAGGGTCGGGGTTGAGACATGACACGATGAAGTCGAGGCCGACCTGAGAGATAGGGCCATTGTGCTGCCCAGCACGTTTGAGGTTGATGAGAAGGACAATGTTCTCAATGTCTGACGCCGTGCAGGACGGTTCGATTTCCTCGACAGGGTTGTTGCCGGAGAGCAGCTGAAGAGTCAGGACACCAATTGACCATATGTCGACGGCAACACCATGCGGCTGAGCAGTTACCTGAGCCTCACTAAGTTGTTAGACGGGATAAAAGAGGGAAAGAGGAAAAGAGGAAAAGAGGTGCACAAGTTTGATACGGCAATAAACTTACGGTGCTTGGTACATGCTGGTACCGACGTGGGAGGTCAGTCTGCCCAGACTCGTTACCCCAGCACAGCCGAGATCAGCGAGAACAATGCGGTGGTATGTGTGGAAGCTCGAATAACATAGCACATTCTCTGGCTTGATATCGCGATGTGCAACGCCCTTGCAGTGAAGATAGTCGACTGCGCGCAGTACCTGGAAAATGATCCATTTGATCTCGAGTTCGGGAATGGCCTGCTCGCGCTTGAGCAATGAAAACAGGTCGCCGCCTGTCGCAAGGTCTGCGAACGCGAACCTGAGCTATCAGACCTGAATGAGACACGAAGGCATATAAAGGGGATATCAAACTTACATGGTATTGCTGGTCCTGAATGCTCTGCGGAAGGCGATAATATTGGGCTGCAAGTGTCAGACGAAGCAAATCTTGCTGTTAGTGTAATGGCACCAAAGAATGAACATACATGATCGAGCTGACTCCAGATGGATACTTCTCGGTCTACACTCGCAACGGCGGTTTCATACCGCTTTGCAAGAGCGGGTAGATTGTGGACTTTGCAAATGAGCTGCTTCTTGGTTCTCACATCCTCAGCTAGGTAGACACTGGCAAACGAGCCACTCCCGAGGATTGTGTCCTTGATCAGAAAGTGGTCTGCAAACAGCGATGCCTCTGCTCTCTGGAGGGGAGTTAGATAGGACCTCGGCGCTTCAGTCTTGTAGTCGCAAAGGCGAAGGGAACACGGCCCAACCGAAACAGTGTCGTTGTTTTCCAGCAGCCAGGCCTGAGAAACAAGAGGCCCTTTGCCCACGAGACTGCCATTCACAAATGTGCCAGATGCAGATTGGCAGTCGCGCACATACACCAGTGTCGGGTATTGATCTTCCTCGTCAAAAATGACAGAATAGATCTCGCAGTGGACAGGGGACACCGCCTTGTTTTGAAAGCGCAGGTTGCTATGGCGGTCAGTATCTGCTACCGGTGTATGACATGATCGAGTTTCAATATGCTTAATATGTCTAGATTGAGGTTCAAAATGAGGTCCAAAGCATTATGTGGTACCATTTCTTGGGGTCTCTGCCGATTGCAATGATCTGCCCAGGACAGAATGGGACTCTGACAACTACAACGAAGGTAATTTGAGGTCAGCGAATGCATTAAAGGCCATGTGCAGAGTCAATTCATGCCAATGGCTGAACATACCTTGCTTGAAATCACCGAATGTGAGGCTTTCGATCTCTAGCCATGCCAAAGGTGCATGCGGCGTTTCTGCTGCGCTCAAAGGTAGTTTGATCATCTCTGGCATAGCTGGGGAGGCACCTGGGACAGGGGCAGGCTCGGTCATGGCGGGCGACCTTTCTCTCAAGCTCTAAACGAGAAGACCGCAAATATTGATGGATGGTTGAGCAGTCAAGAGGACACTTTACATTTTGATGACGGGCACGACGGTTTAGAACCCCTACGTCTTGGTCACGACTGGCACACACATCCATTTGGCAGGTACTATGGTGGCACTTTCCTGTATCGTCACTTTCGTAGATAGCCTCGATTCTCCTCAGGAAGGCGCGACTGGTACCGTACAAGTCGAGAATAGACTACATTCTTAAGTAAGACAGTCACGTGCATACGCTTTTCCGTCAAGCATCGTGATATTCTTTCGTGATGCTTCTAGTGATAATTTGAGGCTTGTGCCAGCAAGGTTTGTGGGGTGCTTTTGGGGTTCTGAACAGCTTCCACACGATAACAGCTATAGCTCCGATACGCCACTAGACGTACTGCGATGACCACTACAACTGGCATGTATGGCGAGCTGTTTGACAGCACCACCTGACAGCACCACTTCCAGCTTCAGCTCAGAAGTTCATCGGAGAAATTCTTCTGGGTGCACACCAAGTACATACTGCGCTGCAACGTTGACACTGCACTTTGTCCACATAAGGGTCAGGGTTTTTAATTGAATTTGAGTACCCACGTCTCGTCAACGATGCACGACTGTAGGGCTGTGTTTCAGCCTCATCCGCATAACATAGTTCAACTACCGAGTAATGGTTGTGCAACTAAGACTTCTGCAGTACGTTCTATTGATATATGGAGCAAGCTAATCACATATTTACAAATCACAGATTTACAGTCTCGCAAGTTCCACAAAATTTTGGAAGCATACAGCTCGAGATTTTTTTTATTTGCTTGTCGGGTCAACTATTTTTTTTCTCCTCATGGGAGCCAAAAAAGATAATATCGGGTTGGTGCGAGAGGTAAGCTTCGATACGGCATAGTACCTGAAACCCTTCACAAATTCACGACCTCGTGAATGTTGTCCGCCAGACAAAAGCACGAGTGCCTTGCTGGCTTGGATCAGCTCCGAAAATAAGGGAATCTCACCCCACCTCAAAAAAATGTCGTAGCCCGTCCCGTCCATAGCCGCTCCCAGTATAGGACATCAGTGTCGATCTCCTTTGCCTCGAAAAATGTTGTTCATCTTGGTGTGGTGTTCGATTGATGGTGACAGTGGCACACGAAAGAAGCTCCGTGCCGGACGTTGGCGGAATAATACATGTAATTGGTTGTTATTTGTCGTCGGTTGAGAGCAGGCGACAGGGGTTAAGGCTGCGCGCTCTCACGCCGATGCGAGTGGTGTGCGGGGCTGACTAGAAGTCGTGTAGATGGAAGTTATTTACTTGCTAGGATATTGTTAGTGGGGAGTTCTCGACGAGGTGGTGTAAAGCTTTGCCGAGCTTGCCAGCAGCTTCTGCTGATAACAAACGCCGACGGCGGAGTGTTTGACTTACGATCTAGCCCGCATCTTTCTCCGCTTACGCTTGAGACGTCTAACGCGCTTCTTCCTCCACTTGGCTCTCATCTTGAACTATCTGTAAAGTATGTTAGCTTATAAGCTCTCGATATAAGTGCATGTGTCGGATTGCGCAGCGACAAATGTATGCGCGAAGCAGTTGGGTCCGGCGAAAGATGCAGCTGGCAGCTTGCATATAATTGAAGCCGTGCAGATGTGCTTGGAGGGATTGCTACTCACGGGTTCTTGGATGAGAAATTGGTTTGGTGATGGTTGTGGTAGAAAGAAAGAGGAATCAAAAGAAGGAGGGGAAGAGCGAAGAAGATCTATATGAAAAGTTTCTAGCCCCATGGCATGGGACCGCGGCCCCCCCCCCTCTCGAGACTATGGTGTGTGCCCTAACGCGCACCGAATGTTAATCCGTCTTTCTCCGCATCTGCTGACTAGGGTGATGAGTAAGACCACAGTATTATTAAACTGTGCATAAGATCCTATCCACTGTGTAATAATTGATGCACGTGATAAGTCATGTTTAAATAAGGGTCCAAAAGCTGACATGATGGCCCTGCATACACCGCCTAAATTTGCTGGAATTCTGCCGGAATTCTGAAGTTTGGGTGGGGAGTAGGACAAAATTTTCGTGCTAATACTAAAATCCTTTTTACCGCCAGCAATTCCACAGTAATACAGCCTAGCGGAGAAGGCTCTTTTGCTGCGTGTTGATATTGAAGTCGCAGTAGATTGGCAGAACGAGCATCAAGCGACAAATTTTGCGACGACGACCACCCAAATTGTCCACGGTCTCACCCAACCTCTCAATCAAAATGGCAGGCGACGCAGGAACAAAGAGAAAGAGAGATGCCGGCGATAAGGGCAAGAAGAAGTCCAAGGACGGCGCCGAGGTGATCCAGGTGTCTGGCATCACGAAGCCTCAGTTCTCAGCACCCGTCATTGGTATGTCGAATCTTGGTGGCATTTTTTGTGGATGCACTATTAGAAGAATGGGTTTGACTATGCCTCAAGTTCTAACAGTTTAGCTACCACCCCCGGCATTGTAGTACCCGACTCGGTCCAGTTCGACAGCTTTTCGAAACCCAGCAAATCCGCAAAACGCCAAAGAACCGCCGATGCCGAACTGTTGCTGCATGCCTCAAACCACCGGTCACTCGATTTCACCGGAAAGGAGGAAAAGGAACCTAAGAGCGGTGTAGCCATGCAGCACTACATCGGAATCTTCGACCCCAAAACCGGCAAGCTGGAGGTTGTGTCGGCAAAGAAGATGGAGATTCGTGGTACCGTGCGGGCGCGTGATGCCACGGAGGATCAGATGACTGGTGTTCCAGTCAGCAAGGTAGGATTTACTATCATACTGCGGTATTGGGGCCGGCCATTAGTACTAACTCCCTGCAGACCAACATCGACCTGAGAAACACGCTCGGCCAGACATTTGGTACCAAGAAGGCCAAAAAGGCAATCGCATCAATCACGGAGAACGCCATCGGAACTCGCAAGCGCAAAGAGGACGGCTCTTGGGAATCTATGGAGATGGGTGCGGGCGACCGTGTGCTCATGGAGACAATGGTAGAGGCTACATCGAGCATGGCCACACGCGAAGAGCTGCAGGCTGTTGTTGACAAGGCCAAGCCTGTGCCAAGAGGCAACTACGACGCCGAGGAGATTCACGATGTCTACGTGCCGTCGCAGATTGTCGGTGCAGACGTGCTGGCGTCTATCCCTGTGCGCGACTGGCAGCAAGCTGCCCGGGCCAATGACCCTATCAACGTCTACTCCCGATTTGTAGCCCATCGCGTTAGTCACGTGGCCATGCGCGATGACCCGGAGCACCTACGTCTGCTACGCTACATGTACTGGCTGATCCTGTACTGGCAGGCTGCACGGCCAGGCAAAGAGCGCGGAACAAAGAGACAGGTGCCGCGTGAGAAGCTCAAGGAGCGGATGGACGGCGCACCCGAGCCAATCATTGAGAACATTCGACGCACATTTACCGACAGCGGCACGATCCGGAAATTTCACTCGGATCTGCTGGCAACGCACTGCTGCGCATTCGCGTGCATCCTAGACAACTACGAGACGGACATGCTGGACCTGCGCGAGGACATGAAGTTTGAGCAGAAGCAAATGTCGCAGTACTTTATGGAGATTGGCGCACGCATCAAGGTGGTTAAGGGCGAGGACAAGACGAAGCACATTGCCAAGCTTGCGCTGCCACTGGTGTTCCCCAACGCCATGCGGCAACGGCAGCGCAAGTGAGCGTGCCTATGTGCAAGCCAGTGCAAGATGAAGACATTAGCGCCATCGCACCGATCACAAGACTAGAGATTTGGTTTAGACTGTTCAGAGCATTTCGAGAGCACTGTATTTTATGGAGTTTGGGCGCCTAAAACGTTTGAAGCAGCCGTTGCTGTATGGAGTTGGTTAGCATAATAGCAATGACAACACGGCACATTGTGTCAGAATACGTCGGTGTATTATATATAAAGAAATATGTAAGCGTGTTTCAAGTAAAATAGAACGTCATGATAATGTTTGCAAAGTCTTTTCTGGCTGTAGGATTGGTTTGATTGCTTACATAATTGACATACTCGAGGGTCGCATGGCAAAAGTGGGCCATGTGCCGTTTGATTGGATGGCGGCAACGACCAAGCCAAACCTCAATTTTGATGTCAAAATGACGACCACAATGGACAAACGCAAAAATGGTGAGAATCTATCATAATTGCGTCTAAAAGCCCTCAGTACTCCTAGAAAGCACTTTGGAATGCAGTGACATAATATGAGCCTCTGGTGGCGGATGAGTGTGGCTCCAATATTCGGCCAGACACCACCAAAAAGTGCACCTAGAAAGTTCACAAGGACGAGATAAGCACCACCTAAGCATCGCGACAGCTTCACCAACCCCCCTTCAGATATGCATCCTGTATGACCTTGAATGGACCCACGATCACATAAAACCACCTCAAACAGCGTTTGCACATCTTTACGGTCATTTTCAGTCCTGTTTCGGCGGGGTTTTGATCCTCTTTGACCTTTTCCCCGTGCGGTCTGATCTCCCTCTTCTACGTCCTGACAACTCGCCATTCTGCGCCCAACACCATGCAGGACCCTAGCTGGTCTTTCTGTTGACAGCCCATTGACACCCCCCAGCCCAGAGTGCCCAGCAAAAAACCTTGAGCCGCATCGGCGCAGCCCCACATAGGTTACCGAGCAGTCAGTATTCAAGTCTATTTTCTGCCCGCCTTTCGGCAGTAGCCTTTTAATACTTAATGCTGGTCCATCGCGACGATGACGTTGTTCATTCTTCTTTCTTCACACTTTTTTTATCATCCCCTCTTCACTCAATATATCACCCTGCCGCCCTGCGCCCACCCCCACCGCGACAATGCGTGCCCATTTTTTGTGAATTACATCGAGAAGTCTCTATTCTATTCAATTGATGCACTTTGCATTGTCTTGCGCGCGATGAGTCGAGGTGGTGATGATGATTGCCGTTGGTCGATGGCCGATTGTGCACTCATTCTCATGCACTATTGTCGCGCGTCGTGAGGCCAAGTTGCCCCATACAATAGGCAGAAGAACCACCCACTGCGCTCGATATGGCCCGCAAAAGTATTATGGGGTCCATGAAGCCGTATGATTTTGATTGGCTGGTGGCCTATTCTGAAAAACAAGCAAGGGGCACAATAGGCCAGAGTTGTTCTTGATTGGCCTGCCGCGACAGCTGTGACCCACCTGTTTTCCTCGCGACTTCCTCGCTCGTCTCTGTTCTCGCTCGCTCCTTCCCTCTCTGTCTCTCTGCCTCTCCTTCCCCGTTCGTCAGCAAAGAAGTTCGTTTCCTGTGTTGCGCGACATCGATATTTTGAAGGAAGGAGCGTTCAACGCAGCCGTCACGGGCTTTCTATGTCTATCTATACTCTCCACCATTCTTTTCTTGTCTACCAAGACTTACTTTACTTCTTTTGTCCCTAATTTCCTGTCCTCTTCTGTCACCATTCACGCTGCATTCACAGTTGAACGCAAGCCATCCCTCACATACTACCTTTACTTCATCGCTACGCAGCTTGACTACCCATTACCATCCACTATAGACCTCGATATTTCTGCTTGATCTCGACCTCATCACGACACCTCGACACCAACCATCACCGCACAGCTCGTCATCAAGACCACGACTTCATCCATCTCTTTTCCATCCATCCTCAAAGCTATCAACCGTTCAATTACAATTGTATCTCCATCACAAATGGCCATGCACCACAGCGAATAACCTTACCCAACCCCCGAACAATCCAACTGGCGTTGCCTTTCTTGGACTGACTACACAAAATGCCATCAAAGAGAAAGCGGGACATTCTTGATTTTGATCCGCTGCAGTCGGATCCCGAAGACGAGAACTTTGAGCCAGGCGACGACGCTACTGAACGTAGAAGCCGCACAAAGAAGAAGCAAAAGGGCCACAAGACCCAGCGCTCTGGCACCCGTCGCGAGAAGAACCGCTACCGAGGCTCAGACATTGACGACGACGACGACGAGGTTTCAGACAGTAGTGCTGGTGAGCCCTTTCGCAGCGACTCCGAGTCTGAAGACGACGACAACGCCATTGTCTCAACTGCCACTGGACGCCGCGCAAGGAAAGCAGCCGTCAACCACCAGAGCTACAAAGAGAGCAGCGAGGAGGACGAAGTTGGTGCCTCAGAAGACAGCGCCGACGGCTCAGATTCTGACGTGGTTATTTCCAAGAAGAAGAAGAAAACCACCCCCAAGAAGAAGTCGGCAGCTGCTCCTGCACCTGCTATTTCTACGCGCCCATCGCGAATACTCGTCCTAAAAGCCAACCCCAAAAAATTACGCGAAAGACTCGCGGCCACACCGTCGGCGACCATGGCTAGACGGACGCGTGCATCGACGGAGGAGGCCAGCGATTTCGTCGAGTTGACCAACTCTGGCCGGCATGCTCAGGTAGCACGGGCGTCTCGGAGCAAGAGCCCAGAGGCCTATGCAGCTTCAAGACCCACCCGTCGTGCCTCCAAGGGCCTCAAGAAACCACCGGCACCGCCCATTGAAGAAGCTACACAGGAAGATAGTGTTGCTTACGGCCTCAATGACGATGATGAAGATGACGCCGACCCGCTCGGTGTCGACGGAGCTGAAGAGAGCTCGCTCCGGCAAAGTAACGGATCATTTGGACGCGTGCGCCGCAACCTGATCCCAAGTGACGCAGGCGCAGCCGGCGACGACGATTTCGCCCCTGTCGATATCCAAGGCGACCTAGATGACGAACATAATAATGATGCCGACGGCGAAGCTGACGGCTCTATTCAACCGATCCGGTCTGATGTTACTATGGGTGACAACGCAGACGACGAGGATGACGACGAAGACGACGTGAAACCCACAAGTCGCAGAACTAGGCTGTCGCGCACCTCTCTTGCATCCATTAACATCGAGAATGATGATGATTCTGCAACACCAGCAGCCGGCGACGGAGACGACGATGTGCTGGGCAGACGCTTGACCCGCGGTTCGCGGCTGCGTAAGACCAAGTCGCTCAAGGAGCCTAGCAGCGACTTTGAGCCTGTTGACGACGAGTCTGCCGAGGAGAAAATCTCTGATAGTGATGTGTCACAGAAAAATACCCAGGCCACCACAGGCGAAGACGACTCCAGCTCCAACTCACGCGGACGCAGACGCTCCAACCGTATTAAGACGGGATCAAAACGCGGGCGGAACGACTCTGACGAAGAGGAGGAGGTCGACCGCGATGAAGTAGCCATGGAGGCAGAAGAGCTTCGCGCCAGTTCTCGCTCCCGTCCCCGTCGCAGACGCCGGTCTCCATCTATCGTGTACGAGCAAACGTCACGCCGGCGGACCACCAAGGTCGTCGACTACCGCATCAAGCCACTGGACCAGTTCCTTATCGAGCAAGAAGAAGAAGAGGCGCCCGTGCAGACGCCTGCTCGCCGCAAGAACAACCGTGGCGGTGCCAACTCGACATTATGGGACCGCAGTCTGCTTTCCACCTTTGGCCCATTCGGTGGTGGCGGTGGCGCCGGCGCTCTTATTGGCGGTCCCTGGGGCACAGGGGCGGCTGGAGGCGTAGACTCTGACAGCAGTGACGACGAGATGAACACTCGCACTAATAATGCGGGCCTTGGTGTCGGCGGCGCTGTTGGCATGACACCTACTACTGGCACCGCGCCGGGCGGGTTTGCGGCACCTCTCAACCTTGAGGCCATCACTGGTGTCAACGCAGGGAACAACAATGTGGGCAAGGTCAAGAGCAACAAGGCTCTGGCCGACGCCGATCCTCTGGGCGTGGACATGAATGTCGACTTCAGCAAGGTGGGTGGTCTGCAAGGCCATATCAACCAGCTCAAGGAGATGGTCACGCTGCCGCTATTATACCCTGAACTCTTTTTGCGGTTCAAGGTGACGCCTCCACGTGGTGTCTTGTTCCATGGCCCCCCGGGTACCGGTAAGACACTGCTTGCGCGTGCACTGGCCAACTCTGTTGGTGTCGGTGGCCGCAAGATCACATTCTACATGCGCAAAGGTGCTGATGCGCTGAGCAAGTGGGTCGGTGAAGCGGAGAAGCAGCTGCGGCTGCTGTTTGAGGAGGCACGTCGGACTCAGCCGAGTATCATCTTCTTTGACGAGATTGACGGTCTTGCGCCAGTGCGGTCCAGCAAGCAGGAGCAGATCCATGCATCAATTGTGTCAACCCTGTTGGCCCTGATGGACGGCATGGACGGGCGTGGCCAGGTTATCGTTATTGGCGCAACCAACCGCCCCGACAACATCGACCCTGCTTTGCGTCGGCCGGGCCGTTTCGACCGCGAGTTTTACTTCCCCCTGCCCGACAAGGAGGGCCGCCGATCCATTATTGACATCAACACCAAGGACTGGGGCCTTGCCGACAACTTCAAGACGATGTTGGCTGAGAACACCAAGGGATACGGAGGTGCTGATCTGCGCGCGCTCTGCACAGAGGCCGCGCTCAATGCCATCCAGCGGACGTACCCCCAGATCTACTCTGCCCCAGACAAGCTGATTGTCAATCCCGAGAAGATTGACATTCACGCCACAGATTTCATGCTGTCAATGAACAAGATGATCCCGTCATCGGAGAGGTCTGCAGCGCCCGCGTGGGCGCCACTTCCCAAGGCTGTGGCTCCCCTGCTGTCTGACCAGCTGGCACGGATCCAGTCTCTGCTAGACGACATTATGCCGCGGCGCAAGAAGACAACCGCGCTAGAGGAGGCCATGTTTGAGCCATTCCAGGATGCTGACCACGGCTTTGGCAGAGAGAATATGATCCAGGAGTTTGAGCGTTCACGGACATTCCGGCCGCGGCTGCTGCTGTCAGGTGTCGGAGGCATGGGCCAGAGCTACCTCGCTGCGGCCATTCTGCACCACTTTGAGGGTGTACATGTGCAAAGCTTTGACATTCCCATCCTTCTAGGTGACGGACGACCAATTGAGCAGGTTATTGTTGGCCTCTTTGTTGAGGTCAAGCGACACAAGCCGGCAGTTCTCTACCTCCCAAACGTTGAGGTTTGGTACGAGAGCCTTACTCCATCGGCCTACATCACGTTTACTACCATGCTGCGGACTATATCACCAAACGACCCGGTGCTGGTTCTGGCCACGGCGGAGTGCGAACGCGACGAGGTACCCACAGCTGTCCTGACAGACATTTTTGGCTACTCCTCCAAGAACCGCTTTGCGTTACAGAAGCCATCAAAGGAAAACCGCCGGGACTACTTTTTGAACTTCCTCAAGCACGCGATCAAGAACCCTAATGAGTTCCCTGACCCGGCGAGTCGCAAAAAGCGCATCCTCGAGGAGCTTCCCATTGCCCCTCCACCGCCGCCCAAGGTGATGACCAGGGAGGAGATTGCAGAAGAGAAGCGCAAGGATCTGCTGCAACTCAACTTCCTCAAGGTGCAGCTGCAGCCCATCATGGACCAGCTCAAGAAGTACAAAAAGTTCAGGCAGCCCGTCATCCTTGAGTCACAGATTGCGTACTTGTGGCAAGAAGCCGATCCCAACTACGTGCAACCAGACATTATTGCTGAAGAGGCACGTCCTTTTGTGATTGCACACGACAAGGATGGCATTTCTGGTCTCTTGGAGAAGGCAACAAACAAGTTCTACTACAATCTGGACCTGACAACGATTGAGGAGCGTCTGTCCAACGGCTACTACGCCCGTCCGAAAGATTTTGAGTTTGATGTTGTGTCGATGGCCAAGGATGCGAAGAACCTGGGCGACAAGGAGCGACTGCTCAAGGCCAACGAGCTGGCAACCAACGTGCAGGTGGATGTCGCTGAGACAGAGGCGCGACTGGCGCAAATCAACTGGGAAGAGCTGTATCAAAGACAGAAGAAGCGTGTCAAGGAGGCCCAGGAGAAGGCAGAAAAGAAAAAGGTTGGCCTTGCCATTTTTGGGGCAGCGACGAGCGGCCTGGGCGGCGACGCACTGCCTGTGATTGGTTCCGACCTCGTCCAGGAGATCACCGACGACAGCAACGATGATATAGACGGGGGCGCGTCAGCCGGTCAACAACAAATGCAGACGCAGGCTAGGTTCCAGCTAATGGGTAGACCCGGTGGCACGACCCCTCTCTCGTCCAACGGCCATGCTTCGCATCTTTCGAATGGCAACGGCAACGGCAACTCTGTCCCGCCGTCAGCTCGCGCCCATGGCGAAGATGTCGAAATGACCGGTTCTGGGTTCCCTGCACCGCCGCCGCCACCACAGTGGCCTCGGCCGCTTGGGCTGGACACAGCGGGTAACACGCAAATGTCGCAGGTGTCTGCTCTGACCAGCCTTCCTGCTGGCATGTCCCCGTCAGGCATTCTAAATGAAGCGTCGACAACAAAGACATCAGATCCCTCTGAGAACCGGTCGTCTGCACCTTGGAGCACACAAGCCACAAATGGTGTGCACGGCACCGGAGCTGGCAATGGCGGCAGCATAAGTTACGGCAACACAGTTGGTGGCGCTGCTGCTGACCCCGATGGGTCGCAGATTCCCGACACGCAGTCCATCTTTGGGTCGCTACCGCAGTCAAGCTCCAGCCACGAGTGGGTTCACTCGCAGATGCATGCTCTGGGCAAGGCCGACTTTGATACCAGCAAGTCTGTGTCCAACGGTGCCGACGACAGTGGTGTAAACGGTAGTGCCTTGGGCCTTTCGTCGTCGCCCGTCCAGCCCACCGCGGGCCAGTCGCTCCAGCAGTCTTCCGTCCAGCCCCTGGGCCCTCCACCAGCTCCCTCGCAGCAGCACCAGGACCAAAAGCAAAACGAGAGCCACCTCTCGTCCCAGGGCTTCCCCATCAGCGTCCCCGAGTCCAGCCTCGACCCTGTGCTGGACACCATCCTGGACCGCACGTCGGGCTGCACTGTCGACCAGCTGGAGCAGATCAGCCGCGAGATTATGGATTACATTTGGACATCGCGGCACGAACGCAACCGGTCGCGTGTGATTAACAATCTGAGCAAGGTGTTCAACAGCACCATCTCAGACATGGAAAAGGTGCAGGGGCTGGGTCCATCATCAAGCCAGGAGCAGTAGGAGGCATCCCCAGATCCGGCGCTGTTTCTTGACACGCATGACCTCACTCCAACAGCTGACTAATACATTTGTCATTGGCTTTTTGCATCCATCTTTTGCCTATTGCCTTACAGTTTTGTCTCTCTATTTTTCCCTATTGCTTTTCTTTTCTCCTTTGTTTCTTGTCCCATTATTGCTTTATTCTGATATTATTGCTTCTGGCAGGTTGCTGGACGGGGAGCGAATGGCTGGAAGGGTTGCCACTTGTTTCGTCTTTTACTTTGTTGATTTGTTTTGAATTCTCCCGTCTTCTTACTTTCGTCTGTTTTCCAGTTCATAAAGGCTCGTCTCATCTTATTGCTATTTTATTGTTTGCCGATACTTTTTTGTCTCCGATTCCAGGCGTGTACACTACAGATTTTATAGCATCAGTGCGTTCGATTATTGTACTTTATGTCGCCTCTGCTCTTGTGCTATAACATGCGTACTATAATCGGCGACATACGTGAACCAGGTTAAAGACAACAGAATATGATAAACCAAAAAGAACCGCTATACCAAGATCTAAACAAAATAAACAATAGACATTAAACAAACAAACTATGCCAGCTATCCGAATCTATTTTAACATCCAAACGCCTCCAATGTGTGCACAATATATGCAACAATAATCAAGTCAAATCAAACCAACCAGATCGCCATATATACTATAAATACAAAATAAAATAAAATAAAATCAAGGAATTCAAACCGCTTTTCTCGGCTGCTTAGTCACACATGCTGAGTCATCTTTTACCACAGATCTAAGCGTTGACTTCGGCGAACCATGTCCGTAGGAGGCCAGACAGTGCAGACGGCAGGTCGTCCAGGTGGTGCACAATGAGGTAGTATGGGAAGGGGAATGTATCGAGGTAGCGCTCAATGACAATGCGGCTCGTGCCCGTCACCGGGTCCTTGATGAACTTGGCCTCCTTGAGGTCCAAGACGCTGTCCGAGACCGCAGCCTTTGCACCACTATTGCCGTTCTTGCCCTTTTTGGCATTGGCAGCATTGGCAGTGCTGTTGCTGGTGCTGCCGTCGAGAACGACAAAAACAACCATGATGCGTGCCTCGGCGGCCTCGCGTAGGAGAACGCGGATCTTCTCATGGGCCGCCGACGGGGTCAGGCCGTCAGACAGGATAATGGCCAGCTGCCAGAGATCAGCGCTACTGCTCGAGGCCGCGTTCATCTCGCGGGCGTGCTTGAAGCGGTCAATGGTGTTGCGCAGCAGCAGAGCGACGTCGGTGCGGTCTTGCTGGAACGTGAACCGCCGCAGTGTCTGGGCTGCACCGCCACCAGCAGCCGATGTGCCAGCGCCAAAGGACTGGTCGGCATCCAGGGCATGGGCAGTGAACACGCGTGCACCAAAGCCCAGCACGCCGACCTGGCCGGCCTCGAGCATCGACAGCGCACGGCCAACCATGACCAGCGAACTCAGAGCAAGGTGGCCCGGCGAGGCAGAATCGGCTGCAGGCGATGCTGAGGTGCTGGTGCCCTTGAGACCTTCGCCCATACTCTTACTGTCGTCGACACAGAGCAGGATCTGGTACGCGCGCTTGGTGGGTACAGCACGTCGCATCCAGATCTTGTCACGCTTGTAGCCAGATGCAATGTACGGAATAATCTTGCGGATGCTCAGGCGTTTACCAGTGCGGAAGCCGCCCGACAGACGTGTGGCCTGCGACGGGGTCAGGATCAGACGCAGCTGTGCCGCTAGAGCCAGAGACAGCGGGTGTGTTGCCGTCTGGAACGCCGACCACTGGCGCATTGCGTCGTCCATGGAGATGAGCGACTCGTCGTTGTCGTCAAAGTCGTCGTCGAGATGGGTCGAGTGGAGTTGCGAGGCCACAATCTCATCGTCGTCCTCCTCATCCTCCTCCTCCTCCTTGTCGATCTTGTCTTGGTCCATCTCGTCGTCGTCCTCATCCTCGCGGTCGTAGGCGCCCTTTTGCATTGATGCACCAGCACGGCCGTCATCCTTGTCCGTCTTCTTGGTACCGTCATCCTCATCGCCGTCCTTCATCTCGTCGTCCTCGGCTGCATTCTCCTCCTCCTTCTCGGCCGCATCCGTTTCGTCATTGCCAGGAGGCTTGCTCGCCTCTTCCGGCTCCTTGTCGGCCTCCTCGCCCTTGGCCTTTTGCTGATCATCCTCCTCAATTGCCATCGAGTCGTCAAACGGCTTAGCTTCTTCGTCTTCTGCGGCGCCCATGGCTTGCGTCGTTGGCGCGGCCTCGTCGTCGTGCAGGTGCTGGAACTCTTGCTGTTGTGCTTGGTTTTCGCTGTCCTCGTTTTTGCTTTCCTGCTCAACTGGCTCCTCTGCCTGCTTGATCTCCTGGCGTGTCTTGTGCCAGCGCTCAAGCACATCACCCAGCTTCTTGAACGGCTGCCGCTCCTCCTGCTCCTCGTTGGCATCTGACGGGTTTTCCTGCGCCTGGTCGTCGTCGTTGTTCTCTTGCTCGCGCTTCGAAACCTGACCATCGCCGCCGGCTGTCGTGTCCTGGTCCTCCGAGTCTTGCTGGCCCTTCTCGCCCTGGTCTCTCTTCGCGTCGTTATTCTTGCTTTGCGCAGAATCATCCTGCTCCTGCTCCTCCGCGCCGATGGTGTTGTCTTGCTCCTGGCCAAGGCCGCTCTGCACGTCGTTGGGTGCGGGCTTGTCATTGGTCTTGGCGTCTTTGACGGGGTCGGGCGCTTCCTCTTCCTTTTCTTCGTCCACCTCCATCTCGTCATCCTGAGCCTCCTCCTTAGCTCCCTCGCCATCAATTTCCTCCAGATCTTCCTCCGCCTCCTCATTCTCGGCGTCGTCCTCATCATCCTTCATCGCCTCTAGATTGTCCATCGTCTCCTCGTCTTCCAGATTGGTCTCCGCCTCCTCCTTCCGGACATCATCGTCTTCTTTGCCACGGCTCTCCTCCATCTCGTCCTCGGGACCCTCTTCCTCGTCATTCTCCATGTCCTCAAGGTTATCGAAATCGTCGTCTCCGTCCTTGCCCTCCTCATCATCGATCTGCATATCGTCGGGCAGATCCAACACATCATTCTGCTCGACATTTTGGTCTTGGCGGTTGAGTTCCTGCTGGGGCCCAGCCTCCTCATCATCCTCACCAACTTCGTCATCATCTTCTCCATCCTCTCCCTTCTCCTTGTCTCCATCTTCATCACCCCCCTCCTTCTCCTCCTCTTCTTCAGGCTTGCCTTCGTCGCCGGCAGCCGCCTGCTCTTCTGCAGGCTTCTTGGCGTTCTCGTCGCCGGCGGCAGCCTGGTCCTCCTCCTCGTTCTTCTGGCCAGCGGCTTCGTTGCCCTGCTGCTCCTTCTCAGAGTCCTTGGCGTCGTCCTCGCCATCCCACATCTTTTCGTCAACGGCAGTGGGGTCGAGGTCATCGACGTCGCCAGCCTCCTCGTCCATGTCATCCTCTTCCTCTTCACCATCCTTGTTGTCATCCTTCTTGTCATCTTCCTCATCCTCATCACCAGCAACACTGCCGAGTTCACCCTCCATCTCGTCATTGCCCATGTCGACGGCATCCTTTTCTTCTTCAATACCCTCGCCATCATCCTTATCCTTCTCCTGGTTGGCGGTCTGTGCCAGCTCCGACAGATCCTCATCAGGTTGGATGTCCTTGCTAATGTCCTCAGCACCATCGCCATCACCAAGACCGGTACCATCTTCCAGCTTGCCGCTGGTGTCGTTGGACTTCTCATCTGACTTTTCGGCCGGGGTGCAGAAGCCCTGAGAGGCAATCTCCACAAAAGAGTGGCCTAGACGGTGGCCCAGCTGACAAGTAGAGCGGTGGACAGCAGTGAGCTGAAGCAGGGTATGGCGGTACGTAGTCGCATACTGCTGCAACATGGGCAGCAGAACACGGAGCAGAGCACCAGGGGCAGATGTCTTGACGATTTCGGGGTCCTGGACGTGCACCGACCGTAAAAGGTCGATGCACTGCCCAATGCTGCTTGTGACAGTGTCGACGTGCAGTGACTTGACAGCAGCAGACAGCTTGGTGCTATGGTCGACGAGCCAGGCATTATCCTCAATAGACGTGGGCAGCTCGGAAACGGACTGGTTGAACTTTTGCACAGCATTAAGAACCTTCTTGGAGAGGTTGAGCACCTCCTCTGTAAACACGGTGTAAGAGTTCTCTGCTGTCGGTGCAGCTGCGTGGGGCTCGATAGCCTTTTCGTCGCTACCAACAGTCGTCCACAGCTTGATCTGGCGAAGGATGTAGGCAAGTTCGGGCTGCTGAGAAATGTGCTGGTCAACCTCTGCGTGGAGCTGCAGTAACTCCTGCTCGGCCTCGCGGCGAGTCACATTTTTCTTGGGTGTCAGGAAACCGTCTGGGAGATTTGCATCAGCCTCGAGAGTAGCAGACCGCTTGTCGAGCTTGGCAGCCCATGCCTCAAGCTGGGCCTGGACTACACGGTAGTTGTTGGAAGACAGGCGGCCATGGGTGGCCACAAGGTGCACAGCAACGCGAAGGACTGCCACCAGCCATCTCACAGTGCGCGCATGGTTGGAAACTGTACCCTCGAGAACCACAGTAGAGCTAGGATCAAGAGAGGCATCTTTAAAGACATTCTCAGCCACAAATTGGGCACCAAGGCCGTCGACGTAAGAGATTTGGCGGTCAAGATCCGACAGGCCTTGCGCAGACTTGACAAGAAGCTCGCGCTGCTGCAGAGCCACGTAGAGGATGCCCTCCATGTAGCCAACGCAACGACGAGCCACTGTGTGCTGGAGATCGCTATGGTGGTCGTAGAGCGCCTTGCGGGCCTGGGGTGCCAAGTCGATAAACTTGTGAAAGCCGTACTCGAGGCCCGCAAGATCAAACTCCTCGGGTAGGCGCATAGCACTATAGCTCGAGAATATCATCTCCAACGATGCCTGTAGAGCCACCCGGCTGAGACCCAGGTTGCTGCTAAAACCCATCTGGCGCACATTCTTGACAGTCTCGTCAAACAGGCGGGTCTTACGCACCTTGAGGTGCTTGACTATGTCCTTATTCTCGTCGTTCAGGACACTGGGGGTTTCCTTGCGTAGGGCAGAGGCCGTCGACATCAAATCACTCAGGAAATTAGCAATGATGTCAGGGACGTCGACTGCAGACTCGGGAAGCTTGCTGGCCTTGGCCATGATGCTGACAAGGCGGTCAACAGTTGTCAGGCGGCGGGTGTGCGGGTCGCTGCCCCATCCGGGAATCAGCTGCTCGCAGAGCTTGGCAGCCGCCCGAGGCTGCTGGAACTCAATGGCCTTGGATGTAAGAACCAGAGACAAGACACCGCTGCCTTGCACCACACCCTCAGCCTCGTCATCGGGCAGACCCTGCAGGATCACAGGACCCATAGGCTGGCCCAGGACGGCACGGAACTTGCGCACAATGCGGAAAAGTTTCTGGTGGGATCTACGTGCACTCTCGCGGAGAGCCTCGATGTTGGTATCGCGCCAGCTGGCCATGAGAAGAACATCGTTCATCTTCTTTTGCAGACCCTCGCGGCCCTTCTTGATAGCAGCGGCGGCCTTGCTCTCGTAGCGAGAATAGTACTCGACAAGACTAGACACGGCGTTGCGGATCACGCTCATGGCCGGGTAGTCGAGGACAAGCAGGTCGAGGTGGGCCTTAATTTGCCGCAGTAGCTCGAGACGTGCAGCATACTGTCCGGCAATTGAGCTCGAGAGGTACGAAGACAGCTCCTTGAGCAACTGCTCGGCATGGTAGGCAAGGACCTGGCCGTTGGGGTTGTTGACATCCTGGCCCGACTCCATCAGAATGGACATGGGACCGGCGACAGTGGCTTCGTAGGCGATGAACCACCATGCACCAGCATCTTGTCTGCACTTGTCCACCTCCGTGTCAAACAGACGGCTCCATGTCGATAGCTCGAGCTTACGCCAGCTGACAAGTGTAGCTGTAGTGCGATCGTAGAGGCCCGGCGCGAGGTATTGGCGTGGAGCATGGCCGCGGAACTGCCACTCGTACAAGAACTCGTGCAGCTTCTCGACACGGGGGATCACCTTGGCCAGGGGCTCCGTGAATCCGATCTCGAGAACCTTGTCGGTAGCAACCAAGACATCCTCAATGGGCTGCAGGTGGCCAATCTCATCAACGCGCTGAAGGCTGCGGAACTTGATCTGGATGTCGTGGATAAGAGAGACGAGCTTGCGGGCCTCGGGGAGGTTTGTGTCTGCATAAAAGTTGTACTGGCTAGGATTCTTAGAGCTGGTTGACGGCACCGCTACAGAGGCGTTCTGCAAGTCACGCAGCTTGTCGTCTAGCATAAGCACAGTCGCGGGCAGGATAAGACCATCCATGGAGGGAGACACGGCTGAGGGTTTTTCGGCATCAACATTCTTCCTGGCCATCTTGCGAGCATTGTTTTTGCAAAACTCAATGATCATATCGGTAGCTGGCCGTGAGGGCTGCAGGATATCACGGTGGAGTTTAGCAACGTCGGCAGACTTATCCCAGGTAGACTTGGAAATAGCCGCGCCGGTCTTTGTTGCAGGACGGTCACCCTCTGCAGCAGCGTCGTCAAAGGTGGGGAAAAGCTCTTCAAACTCGGCAGCATCCATCTCCTCCTCATCCTCGAAGCTTCCGCGGAAGCGGTAGAGGTTGTTCTTGTCCTCTTCAGCCTTTTGGTCGGCCACCAGCTTCTTCTTCCACTCGTCAAAAAAGAAGTGAAAACTCTCAAAAAGCCGAAGACGGCCTTCGTTGGAGAATGCAGTCGCAGCAGGTGCGCTGCCGCTTCTGGTGTCAGCGGACTCGCTGTCCACAGCAGCACAGACACCGCCAAACAGCAGGAATTCCCAGCTCTTAGAGATTGACGCCGGAATGTCTTCAACCTTGGTCAGGCAGCCATCGAGGAAGGGGGTAGCTTTAAGCCACTGCGCAGCAGAGCTGACACTTGCCTCGGTCTCGGGGTCCTCGAAGATCTGTTGAGCACCTTCACTGAGAGAAAGACCCAGCTGGAGACAGCGGAGAAGGTTGGCCAGGGGAACTGCAAGATCCTGGTAGGCAGTGAAGCTAGCAAGCAAGCGTTCGATCAGGCGACCGATGTTTCCCTGGATCATCTGGAGCTCCTGCAGAGCTTGGGTTGACGTCGATGCGGAAAGCAGGGCCAGGACGAGCCTGTAGTGGGCCGAGCTGAGGTTATCCTTTACAGTGACATCCAGCACGGGGTTGAAGACGTCTCTCTGGAGACGGGACAGCTCGCTAGCCGAGCCAGTACTGGGCGGGCGGTAGATGTAGGTGGTCGTCTGCTGCTGGATCTGCTTCTTGGAAGCCTCGAGAATGTTGGCGTCAAGAGTGCAGATGTCCTCTTCTACGAGCTTCAGGCGAAGATTGGTCGACTCAGTGGCATCCTGGTTCAAGAAGGCGTTATCAAACTTGCGAATAGACGAGGCCTTGTCGGACAGGGACGAGCGCAGAGAAGAGTCAAAGTCCTGCTCGGTCTGCCACTTGAGGTAGGGGTCAAACACCTTGTCGGGTGTGAACAGCTTGATACTACCGAGGGCGTACTGCACCCAAGCAATGGATGCAAACGACTGGTGACGCGGGCCGGTGGTGTCGTGGTTGGACACGGCCAGGGCAAGGATGGCCGGCAGGAAATGCTGCTTGAGGATTTCGGCGAGGTGCAGGCCGAGATGCTCTGGCCAGGAGGACTCGAGGGTCGCATCGAGATCAGGCCAGATGACGTGCAGGGCGTTGATTTGGGCAACGACAAGACCACCGTCGACAAGTTGAACTTCTGCAAGCTGCAGGTGGGCAGCAGCCTGCTGGAGCAGTGACTCGACGGTCGCTTGCAGAGTTGGCTCGTGCGATGCCAAGACGGAAACCAGCAGATCCCAGAGGATGCCGTTCAGCTTGGCGACAGGATCAGACACCAGTGAGGCAGACGAGCGGGATACCACTTTGCTAACAAACGGCAGCTCGCTCTCGAGGGAACGTAGAGAAGCTAGCGTTGACGAGGTGGTTATAGCATCACACTTGCGCAGCAAATGGCTTGACAGGGTGCCGCTCCACGGGCGGATCGAGGAGGCCTGGCTCAGCAGGTGGTCGACAGCCTGCAGCTGGTTGGCCACGCCAACAGAGCTACGCAGACGCAGCTGGGAAAAGGTTGACAGGTCAGAGAGAACAAGGGTGCCCAGCTGGTCGATCTCATCGGTGCCAGGCGTGCCGTAGAGCACGTGGAGTTGACGGACAGCCTCGAAAATGTCGGCAAAAAGTGGCAACGAACCAGGACGCTCGCTGTCCTCGCCGACCAAAGCCTCGAGACGGCCAATCTCGTCAGCCAGGGCTTGAACAAGAAGAGCTGAGTCAGTACCATCAGTGCGGAGAAGGCGGTAGGCCTCAGCCAACGAGGTCATGACCTTGCCCAGGTCGGCTACAGATGCAGCAGGGACTCTCCACTTGAGATTGTCAAAGCGGGCAGCAAGGCGCTCCATGCCGGTGATCTGCTTATAGGCGGCCTGGTCAGGGATGGTGAGGGGACGGAGCACGGGCCAAAGCACGTCAATGCTGAGACCAGTAGTGAGCTTGAAGCCAGCAGCAAAATCATCCTCGACACGCTGTGCAACAGCGGCGACAAAGGCCTGGAAGACCTCGGCGTTTCTGCTCTTGAGGAGAGCCTTGCCGTTGTCGAGAAGACGCCGGCCGTATCCCAAGTGGGCCTGGAACTTGGCCTCGTCAAAAGGAGACTGCGAGGCCAGGGTGTGGGTCTGCTGCCAAAAATGCCACGTAATGTTGAGCATGTAGCGCTCTGTCGTGCCGTCGGTCGACTCAGTCAGGCTGGCGAGGGCCGAGCACAGCTTGAGGACCTCCTGGGCGACTTTGGTAAGAAACCGGAAGGCTTGTGATGTTGAGTCGCGCTTGACTGCGGCAACCTGCTCGACAAGTGATGAGCGCTGCAGACGAGTGAGCATGGACAGCTTTGAGAGGTACATGGACGCCATCTGGGACTGGGACTGCAGGTCTCCATGTGCATGATATACATCGGCGTAGCGTTCATAGGCGACAGACAGCCACCACGAGTCTTTGGCCGAGTGGGTCGGGGTGGTGCGAAGAGCCTTGACAAGAGGCGTGCTGTGGAATGGATGAAGAGGCTGCTCGTAGACGAGGAGACTGGCAAGCCGTGCATCGGCATCGTCACCACCAAACCGGAGGTTGGCAAACTGGCTGCATTGTGCTGTAATGGCCGTACGAATTGTCTGGGTATCGACTCCCTTGACAACTGACTGCAGTGCACGGAGACGGTTCAGAATGCACTGGAACTTGGAGTCGTTGTCGTTGTTGGCCAGCTTGACAAGGCCTCTGGACTCGAGAATTTGAACGAAACGGTCCAGGTGGTCCGAGTCACCCAGAGTCAGGTTGTCGACCCAGAGCAGGTCAGCAACCTCGTCGGTAGACAGGATGTGGTTGACGACACCAAGGTAGCGGTCCATTGCGCTCTCGACGGGGGTGATGTGCTGCTTGTAGGGGTCGGCACAGAGGGCCGTGTCCTTGATATTGTCGGAGTCGTAGTCCATGAAAATCTCGATGGAACGGTTGCGCATGGCACGCGACAGCTCACCGTAGCGGGGGTCAACAGTAAGGAAGACACGGAAGTCGGGGTGCAGCTCAACAATGCGCGGGGCGCCATCGGGGCCGCTGTGCTCGTTGATGCTCAAGAAGCCCTGGGGCCGCTCAAGAAGCGAGTTGAGACGGTCCAGCACAGACGCGTTACACAAATTAGCATTGTCAAGGACCAGCCAGTGGCCGGCCTGGGCTGACTGGACAATGATGCTGTCGAGCCACTCGAACCGGGGATTGTCGAGCGTCAGAGGCTGCTGCAGAAGTTCGTGTGACCGCGACAGCAGACTGGCAAGCTCAGAGTGCGCATCAATGAGGGGTGCAAAGCGGCCGATCTGGTCAGCGACGCGGGCAAAATAGTCCTCCTCGGCATTGATACCGTTCGAAGACGACGACGCTGTCTGGGGACGCAACCGAATGATGCGCAGCAGCTCCGCCGCAGAAATACATGCATCTGTGCTCACAGTCGACGAGTTTGCGCTCTCCAAAAGGTACAGCTCGAGGCCATCCTTGAGCTCGGCGACACTCGCAAGTACCTCGCGAATGGGGTCAGCCTGCTCAAAGCCACCGACAAGGTCCATGGCATCGACATCAGCACTCAGAGGGAACACAATCAAAGGCTTGCCTGCCAATGCGGCCACGTGCTGCAGCAGGACAGACTTTCCGCTGCCCGAGGGGCCGACAAGAATGCAAGGCAGGTTGTTTTGCACACAGACAAGCAGTGACTCGAGCTCGGGCAGACGGGGTGCAGCATTGACGCCGGGAAAGTCTGGCGTAGGCTGCGAGACCAGATTGCGGCTCATGAGGGCAAAGCCGACCTGGGCCGTGCTGGATCCCGTCGAGTAGTAGACGCTGTGCGGCTCGTGCGGGTGGCCAAAGGCCGAGGCGAATAGGTTTCCGACCTCTTGGCGGTCACGAAGAGTACGGAAGCGCTGGCGCACAGTAATGTCAAAGTAGTCTTGAACACTCGAGGCATGGGGGGAAGCCGCCAGTTCCAGCCAGCGCAGTGTATCACGCAGGTTGAATTCCCACGGGGCGCCCTGCAGACCAAAGGAGCGGTTCTGGATGACCTCGCGCTCAAGAGCAGCCACAAAGTTAGTAATGTTGCGGACCGTGTCGGCCGAGATTCCGGGGTAGCGCTTGTGGGCAATGCGCAGCTGGTCGGCCTCGGTGAACACATCGGCATAGACGACAATAAAACGGTTGACAAAGGAGCTCGGCAGACCCTTGCGCCCGCCACCCTGGTGATGAGGGTTCTGGGCAGCAAACAGCCGGAAGTTGGGGTGGCGCTTAAAGGTCTGGTCCAGCTCGGCAATATACACCTCTCCACGGTGATCCAGACAGGCGTTGAGACCCTCAAGCACGGTCTGAGAGGCTAGGTTCATCTCATCGAGAAGAACCCACTCGCCCTTTTGCATGGCCTGCAGGAAAGGAGCATCGCGCCAGGCAAAGTTTCCAGCCTCAGCACCCTCGACGGGGACGTCTGTACCAAAGAGGTCCATCAGATCAGTCTGGTCCGACAGGTTGATCCGCGTCAGGGGCTGACCGCAGGCACGGGCCAAGGCACTGATTAGAGTCGTCTTGCCAACGCCAGGGTTACCCTCGAGAAGAACGGGCTTGTGGTTCATCTGCAGCGCGCGCACAACACGCATAACATTCATTTTGGTTGTCGGGGCATCAAACTCGAAGCCGGCGTCCAGTGCACCCGTGGCTGATCTCTCAATGCTAAAGTCGCCCGCCCACAAAAGGTCATCTGTGGCACGCAGAATGATCTCGGACCGGTAAATGGCCGACACCTCGGCTTCGCTGAGTTTCAGCAACTCGCCGAGCTTGAGGAGACAGAGCTCACGCTGCTCACCGGCCACAGTGGGGTCAGCCGAGACCATAGCCGACGGGTTGGCACCAAGCGTGTCGATGAAGACGGTGGCAGCGCCGTGGATGAGGGCAAACTCAGGGGTCGAGGTCAGGCTGCACTTGTTGACAAACTGGGCAAGGACCAGAATATCACGGATCGAGAAGGGTGTAGCCGACGACGCGCGAAAGGTGCGTCCGAACCAGTAGGCAAATGCCACAATCGACTTGGCAAGGTGGCGCACGTTGTCGGTCAAGGTGGCCGAGACAATGGCCTGGACATCGTCGCTGTCGGTCAGGGGCGGCACCCAGATCTCGGTGAAGCGGTTGCGCAGAGCAGGCGACAGCTCTTTCTTGCCAAAGTCACCGCCGGGGTTCATGGTGGCGAGGAACTGGAACCGCTCGTCGGCCTGGATAGACGGGTCGTCGTCTCCCTCACCCACGCCCTTCTCCGCCAAGAGCAGCGTGCGCTGGGGCTCGAGGACAGAGTTGAGTCTCTCCAGGACGGAGTCGTCGGCAAGGGAGATCTCGTCCAGCAGGAAAAAACTGCCCGTCTTCATGGCATGCACAAGGCTGCCGTCGGACCACTCGAAGAGGGCCTTGCTGCGGGCCTCGTCGCGTGCGATGCGCTCGACCAGTTCGCGGGGCAGATGCATACCCTTTTCTTCTTGGGAGATGAGGCGAAATCTCTCAGACAGCGCCTCGGTCGTGGTGTCTTGATCAACAGCCTCCTCGCCCTCCTTGGGCGGTAACAAGGAAAGCGCCTGGATCAGGTCACGCCGAACAGACTCGAGAATGGCACCCCGGTTGCGCACAGGACGCTGGGAACCAATCAGGTCACCCGTCTCGGTGTTCTGGTGGGCGTTGACAATGTGCAGCTCACGGCCAGCAGCCTCGGCAATCAGCTGGCAAATGGTCGTCTTACCACAGCCCGTCTCACCCACCAACAGGATGGGCTCGCGGTTCTTGAGGGCCTGCGTGACCAGGACGAACAGACGGCGCATCGCCTTGGTCCAGACGACCCGTTGCACAGGGTTTTGCTCGGCCTCGTAATTGCGCAGATCGGCCGAGGAATCGGGGCCGTAGATGGTGTCGAGGTCGATCTGGGTCTTGAAGATGGTCTCAATGACATTCTTGACAGCTATGCGCTCCTCGTCATCGCGCACGCGCTCGGCCAGCAGCATGAAACCGTGGTTGGCAATCTGCTCGCGGTTGTCTGCCTCACGCAGAGCCCACCGGAACAGGTCACGTAGCGTTGCGAAACTGTTTTTTTGCTCAAACACACGGCTGTTCTGGCGAAGGCGGGACAGCTCCTTGTAGACAGCCACGATGCGCTCGCAGTCCGACGGCGCAGTGTTGCGGCAGCGCATCTGCAGAATGTAGCCCAGCTCGTTCTCGGGAATGTCGTCAAAGTGCAGCTCGAGGAAACGGTTGCGGAATGCCCGCGACAGCACCTTGCGACCACCGTACAGGCCTGGGGGGTTCTGGGTTGCAAAGAGCATAAAGCTCTCGTGCGGGCGCACAATCTCTTGAGTCTCGGGGATCAGCAGCTCGCGGTTGTCATCCAGTAGACGATTCAGGGCCTCAAGAACATCTGTGGGGGCCAAGTTCAGCTCGTCGAGCACGATCCAGTGGCCGTGCCGCATGGCCTGCACCAGCACACCCTCCTGGAAGCGCAGCTTGCCGTCAGAGCCGGAAACGTAGGTACCCAAGTACTCTTGCAGATCCGTGTGCTCGTGGTTGTTGATGCGCACAAACTTGTTGCCGCTGAACTGGGCCAGGTACTCGATCATGCTCGTTTTACCCGCAGACGTAGGGCCTTGGATGAGGATGGGGAAGCGGCGGGTCGAGGTTGCACGGACAAGATTCAGCAGGTTGCGCTCGACGTAGGCTGTACGGATGTAGTCCTCACGGTCCTGGGGAGGCTCGACACCCTGCATCAGCCAGTATTGGCGGTCCTTCTCCTTGTTCAAAAAACGCACATAGGGCCGGCCATCCGTGGGTGTCTTGGGCGGCTGCGACAGGATAGACTGGCGGCGCTGTTTGCTGGTGCTGTCGCCCAACAGGTGGTCCAGGATGAGGGGCATCACTAGATTCTCCGATGTCTGGCTCAGCAGGGTCAGAAAGCCCATGCAGAAACCTTCCAGGAGTGCACGCTCGAGGCCGTAGAGCGGGGCGACATCGTCGACGTAGCGAAGGACACGAGTCAGTGTGCGCAGACTGTAATGGGGCACCTCGTTGGCGCCGTCAACCAGTCTCTTCTCCTCGGCCAGGCCTTTGATAGCCAGGTACAGCCGAGCAACACGCTCAATGATGCGGTCCGTCACCTTGGCATTGCCCTTGAGGTAGGTCTTGATGATGGGCACGAGATCCTGGATATCGCGATCGGGACTCGCGACGTAGAGTTCAGTAAAGCGCGACCGAAGACCAATGGGCAAGTCACGCTTGCCGACATCAGTAGCAGGGTTCATGGCACCAAAGACGCGGAAATCAGAGTGCGCCTGGATCTTGTCAATCTCGCCCGTCTCGGATAGGAGAATGGAGGGGGTGTCGCCAGGGCCCGAGGACAGCAGGTCGGCAATACTCTCCAGCGTATCCGGGGACGCCAGGTTGATCTCATCAAGCAGAAGCCAGTCACCGTTGCGAACCGCCTGCACAATCTTGCCCTCGACAAAGGCAAAGGCAAAGGCGCCAGTGCCGCTTGCGACCTGGACGTCAAACTGCTCTAGCTTCTCCGAAAACAGGGCCCAGCGCGGACGCAGGTCGAGCAGAGCCTTGAGCTTGGACGACTCGGTCTTGCGGCGCTTTGTAGGCTGGCCATCAGCAGCTTCGGCGGCGGCCTCCACCGCGGCGCGTGAGGCTGCTTGGCGCTCTTCCAGCTGCTCGACAATCTTGTCAAACATCTTGGGGGCCTGCTGCCACAGACGACAGACATCAGCCCAGCGGCTACGGGCAAAGCTCGAGCTGATGCGCTTCAGGTATTTTTCGTTCTTCTCGGTAGAAATGCCCGTGGCGGCAAACAGATCCTCAAACTCTTCCTTGAGTGGCATGGCCAGTGTATGCGCGTTAACTGGCTTAAAGCCACCAAGAAGGTCGCCGACTTCGCTCTGCTGGGACAAGTTCACAACAACAAGCTTGTGGCCCATGGACTCGGCCAGCTGCTGCACAACAGTAGTCTTACCGATACCCGTCTCACCGACAAGCAGCAGGGGCTCCTTGACGTCGACAGCAACAGCAATCTGCTCCAAGAGTCTGCGGGCGTGGGCGGTGGTGGCAAATGGCCGGCCCTTGGGCTTGAAGCCGCTGCTTGCGCGCCTTGGCTTCTTGAGGGTCACGCGGCCGACTGTCAGCTCTTTCTCGCCGTCGTGGAAAGGCGGCTCGTGTGCAGTGAGGGCATGCTCGGCAACGTCGGGTGGGATACGCAGGGCCTGTGCGATCTGCGAGCCCAGGTACTTGCGCACACGCTCATCTTTGACACTACCTGCAAAGCAATCGACGGCATCCAAAAATATACCGATCAAGGCTGTCTCTGTGATCAGCGGTGTGGCGTGGTCTGCAGAGAACTTGGGACCGAACAGGACGTGCACGAGCCGGCGGCACCACTTCATCAGATCACGAAGCGTCATTGGCCGCTCAATGGCTGCCGGGGACAGGCCGCTCTTCTTGGACGACAGCGACGTTAGCTGGTCAAAGACAGACAGGATGTCGGTGACGAGGGCGCGAAGGGGTGGAAAGCTGTCGTGCACGACCTGTCGCAGCTCAGATGCAGGCAGCTGCTGGACGGACAGGGACTGCCACAGACGCTCGCCTAGCAGAGAGCGCGTCGTCTCCTGGCCATTAAGGCCAAGCGTGGAGCGCACAGTAGCAAAAATGCGGAAGTTGCGGGGCGCCTTGATGGTCTCGCGGCGGCTGGGGATGAGAAGCTCGCGGCGCTCAATCAGGGGCAGGATGGTGCTCATAACCTCGTTGGGAGCGCGGTCCAGGTCCTCAATCAGCACCCACCGACCCTCCTGGACGGCAGCTGTGAGAATACCCGGGCGCCATTTGAAGGAGCCAGGCTTGGAGTCTGTCGAATAGAGACCAATAAGTGTCTTGGCATCGGTCTGCTCGTTCAGATGCAGTGTGACAAGGCCCGACTCCATGCCCAGCTCGCGTGCAGCCTCGCGGACGAGGGACGTCTTGCCAGAACCAGGCAGACCGCGGAGCAGAATGGGCTCTGACTTTTGCAGGCACGTGGCGAGCGACTCGAGGTTTTCCAGGGTGGTGGCTGTCTTGATAAGCACGGGAGGCTGATTTGATGTCGATGGGGAGGTGTCCGAGGCCGGGCGGGGGATGACACTGCGGCCCCAGGCACTGACGAGGGGGGTGAGTGGAAGGATGAGTGGCTTGTGGGCTGATTGGCGCTGCTCTGACTGCAGCTGGGAGTCGGGCGAGTCCTCTTGAGACCCGGCGGCCTGTGCAGTCTCTGCGGTCTCTGCGGTCTCTGCGGTCTCTGTGGTCTGAAGAGCCCGGATCGCGAGGACGCTCTCGTGCAGATCCTTGCACCGAGTGTGCTCGTAGAGTGTGAGGAATGTGTAGTCGGCATCGGTGCCGTCAAAGTCGGCCACAAGGCTGGCATCCTCGGGCACGTGCTCCTTGCGCAGAGTCTCAAGTGTGAAGTCAGAGCCGCTGTTGACGAGGCAGAAGATGCGGATGGAGATGAGGCGAACAGCAGGCGAGGAGGCGTGGGAGAAGAGCGTCTGCAGGCCGGCAGGCACAAGCTGGGCATATGCGCCAGCGTCGAGGTTGACTAGCCGCCACAGTACGAGCAGTATTCTCAATAAATCGGCATCAGAGTGTGAGTTTGCGGTTAACTGCGAGTGTGCGTGTAAAAGGGGAGAGGGGGGGGAGGGCGAGGTTGGGATAGTGTCTCCGTGGAGGTCATAGAGAGCCGAGAGGGTGTGGAGGACGCGCTGTCTCGGTGCCGAAGCGACATTGGACACGGACACGGCCGCCGTCTCGGACAGGTACTTGTCGAGCAGGACAGACAGGTACGGTGCCAGAGGCAGCACTCGTGCAAACGCGGCAAGGATTGCGTCGTCTTGTGAGCCGCGGCGCGAGTGGAGGAGCCAGCGGGCGCAGATGTCGGCGAAGAGGGGTTCGAAATGAGCAAAGAGAGGTGCTGTGAGCCGCGGCAGGAGCGCCGCTTGTGCAATGGCATCGAGGAAGCTCGCGGATGTGTGCTCCAGGGTCGTCGATGTCATTGAAGTCGTCTGGCTCTGGCTCTGGATCACGCGCAGAAGCTCGGGTGGCAGCAGGCCCAGCGTGGTCGAGTCAGCCAGCAGAGACTGTCTCTGGAACGAGACGTCGTAGGCGGCCATGGCGGGCCAAGGAAATATCGTGATCGGGGTATATGTCGTGGAGTTATTGCATTTTCTGTCCCTGCGGGCTACCTTGGTGATCGCCGTATTTGAAGCCTTTTTCTCGTTTATTTTTGGCTTTATAAAAATTGCTATGGCGATAGTGATGCAAAGCCTTGATGCTTTGGGAAGGGACTTTTACCACTGGTCGCTACTGCCGTTTCTTCATCTCTTCTTTTTTTTTTTTTTTGTTATCGATAAGCGCTTAACTGGAGCTTCTTTCTCTCTTTCTGCCACTCTTTCTGCTCTAAGATGGCGGCCCCCGTCAAGCTACATCCTGACCAATCACGTGCATTTCAAGGCAAAAAACGGCTATGGGGAAAAATCACTTGAATTTTTTCGACGTCGGTTGATTCGCAACTGTTAACGACCTTGAGGTATCACAGCTAGCACTCCGCGCACACGACACCGCGACACCACCTCTCGTCTACCCCACAACTCCCACACCTCCAAAACCACATACAACATGTCAATGACCTGCCGCTACGCCCAGCGCTGTGCGCAACAGCTCCGGACCGCCAGCCGTGTCCGCCCGGCCGGTGCCGTGTTCACCTCCGTTGCCCGGCGGCACAACTCGACTGAGGCCGCTGTCGACCCCAAGATCTCGACCATTGTCGACCAGATTAGCCAATTGACGCTTCTCGAGACCGCCAGCCTGGTGTCGAGCTTGAAGGTGTGTTTAGGATGAGGGTGTTTGAGGTGGGGATGGGATGGGAATGGGAATGAAGGTGGAAATCGAATTGGGAACCAAGTTCGAGGAATGGCCACTGCAAAAGGAGATGTTAAGAGACTAACAGCTGCAGACACGCCTGAACATCCCCGATCTTCCCGTTGGCGGCTTTGCCGCAGGACCCGCTGCACCAGCCGCAGCCCCGGTCGAGGAGGAGGAGGCCCCGGTAGCAGCAACTGAGAAGACGCTGTTCACGCTGAAGCTGGTCAGCTTTGAGGGTGGCTCGAAGCCCAAGGTGATCAAGGAGATCAAGAGTATGCTGGGCCTGAGCTTGGTGGACTCGAAGAAGTTTGTGGAGAGCGCACCCAAGGTGATGAAGGAATCTGTGCCCAAGGAGGAGGCTGAGAAGATGATTGCGACACTCAAGGAGCTGGGCGCAAAGGTCGAGATGGAGTAGGGTGGCGGGTTGCTCTCCTTCTCTTTTTTACCTCTTTCTTCTAATCTGTTCTTTTATCCTCTTCTTTCATGATAAGGCATCTTTATGATTTTGACGAGCCAGCGCGAGGCAGTATGAACGACGACTGTGCTGCGGCACGCGGAAGCGAAGGCGGAATAACGATGGCGATGGCAATGCCAATAGCAATGGCAAACAGCCCGCAAGCATTCACCTTCACAATCATTCACAACGCAACTGCAAACCCGACGCAAACACAAGCGAAAACACAACTCACACCCCACATTGTATACAGAATTCAAAAAGATAGCCATGTACAACATTAAATATAAACTGTAAATAATAGCAGAGGGCATTGATGGCAACAGTGAGCACAGGAATTGCAAGTGTAGTTGTAGCAAGTTTCTTATATCATTTAGGAGGCCAGGTGTTCTTACATATGACCTTTGCCGACAGCCGTCAGCTTTTAAGTATCCAGGTAAACCATGCAACCAGCCAGCCAGGCACAACGCCGAAAAGGAAGACAGACTCGAGAAAGGAGACAGATTAAAAAAGGCAAAGGAAGACACGCAGCTGACTACCTCCCGTTGGCAACAGAGTTCACACGGTGAACACAGCTCCCATGCACCGTCTTCTCCCGCTCTGCCAGCTCCTCATCGCCCATAATGTGGTCGTCCTCGCCAAGGTCGCTGGTCTCGTCCCACAGCTTCCACATCTCGGCATCCGAGCCCGAGGGGATGGCCCAGATACGTTCACGCAGCCGTTTGTGCCGCTCACGGTCCTCTTCGATCCGCTCCTCGATTTGCTTCTTGTCCAGGCCAACCGCACTGTTGCGCCCAGCGCCAGCATCGGCCCCTCTCACATTGTGTCGTCGTGATGAGTTGGACTGTGGCCGTGCTTGGCTGTCGATATCCATGGCATCGTCAGCGGCACTGCTAGTACCGCCTGCACCGGCCAGTCCACCACCGGCCGGACCACCGTCACCACCATCACCACCCTCATTTCGGCCCACCACTGGTGATGACATCAAATCTGTCTCGCGCTCCTTGAGGACCTCTTCAATCTCGCTGACGGCCTGGGCCTCGAGAAAGCCTTTCTGTAAGAGGTTGTTCAGCACGCGGCGCACAACTTTGACGTTGGCAGCACCCTGGCCACTCTCTGGCGCGACAGCATCGACGACACGGATAATGTCGCGCTGTAGCATAGCCACATAGTCGTTGTTGCCCTCGCGCTGTGCAAGCTCGAGAAGGTGCTCGATAAAGTACATGATGTTGGCTCTCTTATTGAGCGCAGTTTGCGGCTGTTTGTCAGTATGTATTGGCTATGTTTCTAGTTCTACTTTAGATCTGAACCTGTATTTCCATGAACTTACCTTTTCCAGCTGCTCGATAATACATGAGTGTAGATCCTCGTCCATGTCCTTGTGCCGCATAGCTGTGCTGGCGGCTCTCTGCGACGAGGCCACCGACGCGCTGAGATTCTGCAGCTGCGCACTGAAGCGCACACGCACTTCGAACGGGTCGGCCATTCTGTAAGTACTTGGTATAGTATACAATGAGACTGCGATGCGATGGCCGATATCAGCTCGTCGCCCGACGGCAGAACGGCTGGTTTGGCCGACAGCAAGACCGAAACAAGCTCAAAAGGCCAGAATGAGCTGTGGCGCGATATCTCGGGCTGCAACAAGTATATGGGGCAACTGATAAGATGTGACGTAGACGGCGTGGGCTATATCGCGAGAGCGTGGTTTGCGCGTATCGCCATGCTTTCGCCCATAATGAGTAATCGATGAGGCCGCAAGGGTCGTCGTCGGCGGTAACTCGAGCCAATTGACTATTTCCATAGTGGGAGAAATAGTGGCGCAAATTAGCCGTAAGTGCGCTGTAATCCTAGTTGCGAGACTTGTCCGCTGTAATCACCGGCACAGCCCGCCACCGCCTATGGAAAGACACCTATAATGCCTATAATGCCTATAATGCCTATAATGCCTATAATGCCTATATAGGCTATGGTCGGACATGCTCGGTGGCTCCTTCCATTTGAGATTTCATTCCTGCCCAATTGCCCTTGTCGCCTGCGCGGCTGCCGTTTTAAAGATCTCGGCAGGGGCCGCTCTTTCCATTTCTTTCTGTCCTACACTAGAAATGAAGTCCGCAACACCGTATCCCACGCTCTGTCCCAAAACAAGCAGCTGTCACAGGGGCGACCTCCTATTGCACCTACTTCGTAATACAAGTGTTTTGAGTCGCGACAACTCTGGGGCTTTGTCTCCCTCACCCCCAGGAGCACACCTTCGATTGCATACTCTCACACTTTATTTGATAATAGACCATTGTTGTACGGAATACCTTAGGGCCTACAGGGGCCGCGGTGTCCTGTGGGGCCCCTGGCACGGCATGTCTACGGGCGTGCGACATGAAGAAGAAAAGAAGACGGGAGAAGAAGAAGAAAAGAAGACGGGAGAAGACTATGCGACAAGAAAGAAAAGAGAACAAGAGAACAATGTGAGTGCAGGGGTCTGGATCAAGGCGCTGAGCGAGACACGGTTTGTTCTCTATTTATATCCAGATAACCACACAAGAGACGGAACGAAGAAAAAGAAGCGGAAGACAAGTCGTTTTCTCGTTGTTTTTCAATTTCCCCTTTCTCTAAGCCCCTTTTTGTCTCTCGTCAAGGATTTGAGAGCACAACATTGGCTGCCTTGTTTCTTGTTTGATATTTGGTCTGGATACTGCTGTCTCACGCTGTGGTTACTGTCTGGTGTGGTGGTGGTTGCTGTGAGTATCTTCCCACCCCCCTGTCCTCGTCCTCTGTTCCGTCCGGATGGGCAGCCATGTCGACAGCAATGTAGACACAAGTATAAAGGTGAACCAAGAGCTCATACTGCTGTCTCTCTTTTATTGATTCTTGAATTTCTTTTGTAATTATACAGCTTCTCAATTCATAAAAATCAAAATATCAATGCCACACCCCCCCTCCCCCTCGTCCCAACTTTTGCATCCTCTATATCTTCTCTCCAGGACCATACCTTGATTTTCATCTGATATTCTCTTCCCTCTGTTTCTACCATCTCTAGTATATACACAATCTCTGCCACCTACACCACATTAACCATCTTTAAAATGCCGGTCATCAACAGTCATGCCGTTACATCCCCCTCCGTGGCCTCGTCCACCTCTGGCTCAGACCACCTCACCCTGGCAGTCCTTGGCTGTGGCACCATGGGCGTCACCATTCTCAAGCGCATTCTAGACCAGCTTGCCGAGATGGACGCCCCGCGTCCCCTCCAGGTCATTACTTCGTCCGCTTCCGTGTCGTCCATGCCGGCGCTCTACTCGTCGCATGTTGGTGCCGCCGCTGCTGCTGCTGCTGCTACTGGCAACGGCTCCCTGTCGGCTGTCGGTGCCCCCGACGACATGCCTGACCGTCTGCCCACCCACTTCCTCGCCTGTGTACGTCGTCCCGAGGTCGGTAAGCGCGTACGTTCCGCTCTCTGGTCGCACTCGTCCAATGTCAAGGTCGTCGTCGACGACAATGTGCATGCCGTGCAGCAGGCCGGCGTTGTCATCCTCGCCTGCCAGTCGTCCGAGGTTGAGGACCTGCTCGCGGCCCCTGGCATGGCTCGCGCTCTTAGCGGCAAGCTGCTCATCAGCATCTGCGCTGGTGTTACCGCTGACCAGATTGAGGAGTATGTCTACGGTAATAGCTCTCCCGATGTGGCTGCTCTGACTATTACAACGGATGCTGCTGCGCGCGCACACGGCCGCTGCCGCATTGTGCGTGCCATTCCCAACGCGGCCAGCTTGATTGGTGAGAGCATGACTGTTATTGACACGGCCACAACCACCGGTCCACTGCCGGCCGACTTGGTGGCTCTGACGACGTGGATCTTCCGCCGCATCGGCAGCGTTGTGCACCATCCGCACCAGTCATTGACCAAGCCGGCCAAGTCAGCAGCCGCACAACGGGCCGCTGCATCGTCGGCCGCCGCATCTACAGCCCTGGGAACGGCTGGCCCTGCATTTTTCGCACTGATGCTTGAGGCTGCTATTGACGGTGCTGTTGCCATGGGCATGTCGCGTGCCGAAGCCCAGCTGATGGCCGCACAGTCGATGCGCGGTGCCGCTGGTCTTGTTCTTGTGAACAACGAGCACCCGGCTCTCCTGCGTGACCGCATCAGCACGCCAGGCGGCTGTGCCGTGCAGGGCCTGCTTGCACTCGAAGAGGGTGGTGTCCGCAGCACAATCGCCCGTGCCATGCGGGCAGCAACAGCTGCCGCCGCCCAGGAGGGTGCGCAGTAGGTCTGGGAGTTGGTTGTGTGGACTACGGGATATTGGTAAATTGGTATTGACCGGCATTGCAAGGAGTCTGGTTTGTTGAGTTTCTTGATTTATAGGGAATAGACTGTATGCTTGTACAGCATCGAGACATGCCTAGTTTTATTGAATTCAACGTAAATGAAGATGCAAGTGACTTTTGTCAACCGACGGCCCGCCTTTTGCAAACGCCAACCCGAGTAGATAAGATATAAAAGTTGTGAAAAGAAACAAAACAAAACAAAACCCACAGAAATAACGTTGACCCTCCAAATTATGCATCCTCGACGCGCGCCTTTTTGCTGCCGTTTTGTCCAACTTGGGCACCGGCCTCGGTCGTCAGCTTCCGCTTTGTCGCCGTCGCTGCCGACTGGGCCTCTTCTGCTGCCAGCTTGGCATGGCGCTCAAACACACTCAGGATACGTGCATACTCGAGCTCCACACTGCGCAGCGTCTCCTCCAGCTTCTCGATCCGCTGCGATAGGTCCAGCTGGCCGAGAACCTCCTTATTGTGCCGGTACAGGCGCTGCTTCACAAGCAAGCGCCACAACCGGTACTCGTGCTGTTGCTCCTTGGTCGCCAGCGCAGGCGAAGCCGCCGCCTTACCCTTGCCCTCCTCTACATCCTCGTCCTCATCGCCCTCTAGTCTTGGCCGCACAGCAGGCGCCAGCTTCTGCATTAGGTACATCTCCACTGCGCGGTTGAACTGCCGCGGTGCAATCTTGGTCTGGTGCCGCAGAGCATCGAGGACGGAGGCGTTGACAATGTTTTTTGGTGACGGTCCTGTGCGCGGGATCTGGACGGTCTTGTTGATGTGCACGCCCTTGGTAAACGCAGGCAGGCGAGACAAAAAAGTGAGGTCGGAAATATCACGCAGGTCGTCAAACGCCTCGTTGGGGTCCTCGACGGTGATCTCTGACGTCTGCGGCTCGGCCAGATACTCGTCGAAAATGGTTCTGTACAAGCGGCCTGCATTGCCCTTGCCCTGGAACGGCGGCAGGATGATAAACTGCGAAATGCGCGACCGGCAGGGCAGAGTGGTCAGCGAAAACTTGGGCTCGCCGCTGTCGGCTATAGGCAGCTGGAGCTCCATCTCTAGCGAAGAAGCTGCCTCTCCATTGGCCACTGTGCGCGGCGGTGTTGCGGCGCCCACGGGCAGCAGAAAGCGGTAAACAGTCGAGTATCCCGCAAACTCGTGCTCGTAGTGTTCAGCAGAGCCAGACGACTGGCGTGTGCGGTACAGGAAGAAAACAGTCCAGCGGTCAGCCGACTCGGTGCCGTCGGTACCGATAAAAGTGCCGCCCTCAATGAAGAAAGGCACCACGATCTGTACACGGTCGACGAGCTGCTTCACGGCCGGGTCGGACAGCACACCCTTCCAGATCTCGTACCGGCCATCGCGGCTCTGGATCTCCTTGATACGCTCGCCGGGAGGAGTGAAATGAGCGGCAGATGTCTGCTTCACGGCGTCTTCAAACTCGGAGGCTTTCTGAAAGGCCACGGGGGGCAAGAACTCTTTGAGAACGGCAGGGATGTCAACGGGTTCGTTGTCACCCGCCACTTTTAGCTTCTTTGACGATGACACGTGTAGGTTTGGGCGCATGTCGGATGCATGGAAGCGCAAGCTGATCTTGAGGTCCTGGTAGCCAAAGATGGTCTCCTCGTCGCCAAAGATGGAGTAAGTGAATTTGGGGTTAAAGGAAGCGATTGAGCGCAGGCCGGTCGGAGCTTGCTGGACAAGACTGATCTCAACGGCCTCGTTGGCGCCGGATACCCCTATCGAGTGTTAGTATCATTTACTAAGCATGTAGAGGTTGAAGGAAGCTCGAGGGCAGGGGGAGGCTGCGGTATGCTGCATACATTCGTCGTAGTTTTCCATTTTGTCGAGATGTCAATGTTGTCAGATTTGGAAGATAAATTATGCGGGGATATTCGCGCTGGTTCGGTATGTACACACTTCGAATGGTGTATCAACCAGGTGTTGAATGACTCGGGTTTGCCGTTGAATAGAGCAGTCGATCGGTTTGCGCAAGAAGAGGAAAAGTTGGGACGCGCTTCGCGATAATAATGAGTGCGACCGCGTTGAGTGGTGCACGTAACGGGTAGGTGGTCCGTGCGTTGGTATGTTCTCCACTTTTAACTATGAGTTCACCTTGACATGACTTCACACTGAGAGACGAATTATGTGAATACCTGTTGAGTTAATGGAGTGCATCTATCGGTTATATTTTATTATTCCTCTAGGCTCGATGTAGTCTGTTTTTTATGGTCGCTTAAGAATAGCGTCTTTGAGTTTGTGAGATGTGGCTTTGCGCTCTCATCATGTCGGTTATTTCGCTATGTTTTGTTATCGCACTGCTTGGATTTGTATAGTCAATGTATCTACTGCTAGCTGGGTTTACTAGAATTTTCCTTTTTTTTAAAATCCTTTTAATTACTCTGATTTTTAAAAGATTTCAAATAGATTGACTTGATTTTAGAATAACACATATAATAAATAAAAACATTTAAAAAAAAAAACTGGCTATATTGATCACAGTAAAATCGGTAGAAACTGTCAGAAATACCTCTAAATATTCATCTAGCTAGGAAAAAAAACAATGAAACGTGTTATGAAGTTAAAAGAAGCAATATATAGAGCAAAGGCATTGAAGATGGAACATGTGACACCGGCTAGAAGACGACTGTAGAAAGACGACAGACAGTACAAGGCAATCGACAGGAACGGCTATTCCCAATATAGACTAGCGTCGCCGGCATGCAGCATGTATTTTTAAGCCACATATTCCAGGGGCAGTTCGCTGCAGGGAAGAGGTTGGAAACCGCAAAAACGGGAAGGAGCAAAGCACAACGCTGGACATCGGCAGCTATCAGCCACCATCAACCCCCATCAGCTCGTTCTATCGAGGCTCATTGACGACCGCCACCCATCGCGACCTAACTGGTGCCCCCTGACGCACAGCGCGAGCCTCCGACGATACACCTCTCCCCTCACCGATCGAGTATAGCGGCCTGAGTATTTCTATATGCGAGCCGCCTTCTCCACCAGATGACGACGTGAAGCTATCGCGAAGCTACCTTCTCTTGACCTCGACCTCCAGGCCGTCGACGACATCTATCTCGGCACCGCACTTACACCATCCTAACGGACTGTGGTCCATTAGATATCTTTTTTTTCAATCACTTCTCGACCAACCGCCCCTCGCCTGGACACGCTTGCGCAATGGGTGGGCTATTTCTCCTCCTCGTGCTTTGTGTAAGTTGGCGCCAGTTCGTAAAGCTGTGCCCCCCCTCTGCATTCGGTCTGCTCTTGAACGAACCTGGCTAACTTTACTATAGGCCGTTATGGCATTCGCGTATGTACTCTGACTTGGACCTCGGCCGTTCTCACCTCACTAACTTGTTGATAGCTCTTTTCTCGCTGGCGCACTCCCTCTCTCCATGTCCCTGACACAGTCACAACTGCGCCTGATATCCAGCATAGGCGTCGGTATTCTCGTCGGCACGTCGCTCATCGTCATTATACCCGAAGGTGTCGAGGCCATTGCGAACCCGATGCTGAACCCGCCAAATAGTGCCGCCGCCGCCGGCCACGTCCACAGCGCCCGCGCCCCCTCCCGCGTTCTGCCAAACTCCCACTTCCGGATCGGCACAGTGGGCAAGATTGGCGTTCCCGAGAATGTCCCGACTGCCATTATTGCAGACCGCACTACAGACATTGACGATATATTGCGTCCGCGCAGTGATGACGATCCGTCCTCGGCAAAGAGCCCCAGCCACCAGAGCCCGGGATCTGCTGCTTCCTCGACCGAACAGAAGCAATCAACGACACCCGCTGCCGCCGCGGAGCCGCGATCTTTGCCAACTTTTTATATCGGCTTTGCCCTTGTGACGGGGTTCGTGCTGATGTTTCTCATCGACCGCCTGCCGCGCCATGCTGTTGACAAGCTCCAGTCGGGCCCGACGACTCGCCACATCAGCCTCGATAACCTGGCTTCGTCTAGTGTGGGTGGCGACGACGGCATTGAAGAAGAAGGATTCTTGGGCTCCTTGGCGCCGACGCCGCGGCAGTCGCGGGGTCTGGCCACCACAGTCGGCCTCGTCATCCACGCGGCAGCGGACGGTATTGCCATGGGTGCATCTGCAACGACCGAGGACATGAAGCTGGGCCTGGTCATTTTTGTGGCCATTATGCTGCACAAAGCACCCGCTGCCTTTGGCCTGACGTCGGTGCTGCTAAAGCACGGCCTCTCAAAGCGGGCGGCCCGCGGTCATCTGGTGGTATTCAGCCTGGCAGCGCCCTTTGGTGCATTGGGCACATATATCCTGATCAAGGTGATTGGCGGCGGCAACATGGACAGCGAGCGTGGGCAGTGGTCGACGGGCATGCTTTTGCTCTTCTCTGCCGGTACTTTCCTATATGTGGCCATGCAGGCCATGCAGGAGGAGAACGGCACCCACGACCACCACTCAACGGGCAATGGCTACGCAGATGTCTCCACCATTGCTTCCCAGCGGAAGCAGAGCCGGCCGCAGATGCGCGACACGCTGGCGACGATTGTGGGAATGCTGCTGCCGCTGCTGACGCAATTAGGGCACCACCACTAGGCCGAGTATGTAAGCCGGGCCCTGCCAGTGTTCTGAGTGCTCTATCCTGTCTCTACTTCTGCGTCCTCTACCATTGCCTCAACAGTCACGGGGTGGCTGTTTGATATATGCATATCCGGCTTAGGATTTGACACCTTTCTGCCTCATGTATCCCACTCTTCTATCTTTTTTTTTATTTTTATTTCCTTGTTCCATTTACTTTGATTTACCTTTCCTTTGTGTACTCATGGGTAGGCCTGCTAAAAGGAGTCTGGGATCTTTTTTTTTTCTCTTCTTATTATCTTTGTGCTATTTCTTTACTATTATCTATCGTCCCGTGCGTTGTTTATCCGCACTTCTTGGTCTTTACTTGTCTCTTATTGTTTCCTCTGTATAGCTTTAACAGCTCCTGGTTCCCATTTTTGGATGTATGACAACGACACAGCCTTCTGCTTTATATACTCTTAGAATTTGTTTTTGTATTTACTGTCCGAGACTGGGTTAACAGGAATCGATGGGATTATCAAGTCTCATGTTTTGATTGTTATAATTGATTGGTATAAACTCACACTCTGATACAAGTACAGCCGTGTGAATACAAGTAGGGTCATCTTTTTGTCGGCCCCCCATTTAGCCTCAATGCCAACTCGATAGAATCAAAGCAGGGTATAGCACGGCTTGCTATGATAGCTGGGGTGTATACCTGTATGCACGCCATCTAAATACAATGCAAAGTCCACCATTGGAATGATAGACGCGCATAGTCTGCAAGCCGTACAAGCTGTGCAGGATATGCATCTTGCACAAGTGCAGTTCGCACAAGTGTACCCCTGCACGGCTTCTTCCTTCTAATCCCGTCTATCCGAGTTTGCCATTTCTTGAACTTGTCAACGATGCAGAATGAGATGTCTATTTAGTCTACATCTTGAGCGGAGAAAGAGGATTCAGAGTAGCAATGGGCGGGCAAAGAGGTGTCATCGTGTCGATTTAGACGCCAGTTATGATGTAAAGAGCGCATCATGGGGTCAGTGATTATGAGTCGAGAGGACTTGGAGTAGAAAACAGACCCATTATTCTTTCCGAGAGGATGCCAAAAGAAAGAGAGAAAGAAAAAAAGAAAAAAAAAAAGAAACCAAGCGAGGGTCGGTCCGGGAGTGCATTTTGGGGGGCGGCCAGTTTGGCTATTTGTTTACGAAGTACAGCCAGGTAAGGATTATCACAAACAGTTTATATACTTCATACCTAGTACTCAATACCTACCACTGAATACGCATTGCGATCTTGGCTGGCCCCTGTGAATCTCCTCTCATTTCCAGATAATCTCAAACCAGGGGATCGTGCTGTGCAGAGGTTATTAATATCCATTTGCTTGTTTGAAAGCATGGAGAAGGTCAAGCGAACAGACTGCATAGGCACGTCCCTGATCAGACTGGGATCGGCTTTTATGTGAGGTCGATCACGGACAACAAGAGACGACAAGGCCAGATGATGTCAAACTGTCGAACATGAGATCGCCGTCAGCAGAGATGAAAGGGAGCCCATCGGAATTCACCCAGCACCCGACTACTCGAGGCAGGCTGCAGTGCAAGACAGCTGTCCAAATCGGACACTTGCATACACAACTTCCAGAGGGCAAAGCCTGTTCAGTACCTTGAGCCATCTGCTCCACACACCTCTGCTGGTGTGCATAACGTGCGGGCGGCTAGACTGGGACCTAGCTTGGCGGGTGAATAGGGACATCAAATGGAACATGGAATAGAGAAATGGAATGAGGAAAAAGTGTCGTATTGACGAAATATACGATATACGAGCTGGGAGGACGTGAGAAAAGGGATGCAAGATGATACTATTCAGAGATGAGATTGGACCGTCGGAGAGCAGGAGTGTAGTATACTGAGTAGGCGATTCGGGAAGGCGCAACAGGAGATCCAGGGAAAGAGCGAGGGATTGATACATGAACGTCCAGATTGGCTGGTTCCAAAGCGCGGAGGGATAACATGAGTGATGAACGGAGTAAGATTTAGATACGTGAGTAATAAGATTTGTGAGGGTAGGTGCTATGGGCGGTAATAATGGGCAGAAGGGGCAGGAGCTGAAACGCACTGTGGGGAGAAGATGTCTCGGTGGCATCACAGTCGAGGTCAAGAGACGTAGAAGCGTGATGGGTGAGTGCGTACTAAGATGTCTATTTTGTTAGATACACATTAAATATGATTGATGAGTGTGTAATTGCTAGGGAGACGCACTGAATGATATGCGTCGCAGCAGTACGGCATATATTGGAATATCACTGAAACTTGCCATAGTTGAGACTATTAGATGTCGTGCTGTAAGGGTTTCTCGAAACCCAGTGGTCATTTAGTCATATATTGTCATTTCTGGCCATTAATTGTTTATAAATTGTGTATGTATCAGATCGGTGGATGTATTGCTACAAACGCCGTGAAAGTCGTTTCTTCGTGTCTTTTATGACAGGATTGCAGCCGACGATGGATGAAGCAGGGTCGATTATTAATAGAGCATCGCAATTTTGGCAAGTGCGATTAGGGGACTCCGCTGTAGACATGACTGTATGTAAGATAGACTGTAATATCTTATGATATCTTACAAGAGACACAGGCTGGCCTGTCGTGCTCCACCACCCTCGGTCGTTCCTCACTAGGAAAACCTCAGCGTGCCGCCTGCACTGCACCCTGCTCACTAACTAAGTTTCTTAGTCACTGCGCACTAAAAGGGGCTAGCCTAGACACTTCTTTGTCTTCCTGGGGAAGGAGAGACGGGACTGCCATGCTGTAAGTAGACATTCTGTAGATACCTCTGTTTAATCGCTCCTTCCTCTCTCTACTTTCCCTCCCTCGCCTCTCCTTCCGCCCTTACGACATTTCCTTCCTTCCTTTTTGGATACTGATATCCCGTCTTGTTCAGCTCATCATATCCTTCTTCTTCTTCTTCTCCACGACTCTACGACTTACTTCTCCTCCCACCCCATCGGCCTGTCTGCTTTCCTTCACGCAGCAACACATTCCAGCTGCTACCGCATGCACCTTTCTCACAGGCCTGTTCTCTGCTGATGCCTGTCTGACCGCGCCTTTCTTGCAAACATCGAATCCGACACTCACTCCTTCCTATTCTGTTTCCTGTCTCCTCCATCTTTCCCTGTTCTCATCCTCATCCTCTTCCTCTTCTTCCCTCCATATCAACGTGTTCTTCGTCTCCCTCTTTTTCTCTTTCTTTACCAGCATCTTCATCTTCTTCTCGCCTCTTCTCGCCTCTTCTCACCTCTTCTCGCCTCTCCTCCTAATACCCTTCTCTCAACCCTCTTCTCCACCACCGCACTACCTAGTGTCTCACCATTCAACGACCTCTACGTTTCGATCTTTGCTCTCCACCCATCCACAGTCGGCCGCATCGCTCTTTCCATTCCTGGCCGCTCCCGTCCATTCGTCAACTCCGGGTCTCATCGCTCCTGCCAGTTGGCATCGCTCTCTATTGGCCGTCCGTGCCTACCTTCCATCTTCTCCTTGTCTCTGATTATACACAAAGTAGCGGTACCGCCATACAGCCATACAACCGCACAGCCATCCCTGACCGCCTTTGGTTCCTTACGAATATCCCCATCTCCGCCGTCCACTCCTTCCTCGTGCTCACTCGATATCCCAACGACAAGATTCGACATTCACATCTTGCTGGCCCAAAGGGAAGGGCCATCTCGACGACCTCTCGTCTGTTTACCTACTGCCATACAAGGTCTGTACACTTGCACTCTACACCAAACACCCGGGGCCTGCTATTGAATCCTCGTCCTTGCTGTCCTACGGCCCTTCCTCGCATAACCTCGCCCCTATCGGCAGTTTGGGACGACTTGTTGTGGTTCATGCCTAGCTCTGTACTTGCGGGCACTTCTCGTCAAAAATACACACTCTACACTCTACACTCATATTACACCATTCTGCAATTCTAGGCCGTTACTGACATGCGACAGCAGACACTGTTGCTAGCCAGCCCCTGCCTTGTCCCTTTCTTCTTCGCTATCTACACATCTAGCCGGCACGATGTCGGGCTACCAACGACCGCCTAGCTTCTCCGAGCGGAGGGGGAGTACCTACGCCGGGTCCGCTGTGCGGAAGGGAGCCACCCACACCTGCGATGAGCTGTCTCTCAACACCACGGCCGGCCCCGTTAAAGCCACCCAGGCCCGACTGCCCCGGGGACCGCCTACACCAAGCATGACCACACCTGTCACTGAATACGACCAGACCCTGACCGGCTCACCACCACCACCACCCACCCCTGCAGCTTCGCCCGGCCCAGCACATGCACAGCCGGACTGGAGCGATGCCGATGCCGATGACGAGTTCTTTCAGGCCAAAGTCCGCCAGCGGTTTTTAAACTACTCGAGTTCGCAAAGGACACGCCTAATGGCTGACCTGTTGAACCTGTGCACCAACCAACAGCTGAGCTTTGTACATCAGATCGTCAGCCCACTGCTAAAAAAGGATCCCTTTACCAGCTTGCCCGACGAGCTATGTCTACGGGTGAGTCGCAATGATATAACTTGTGATATGATTGATATAAAATTGCCTAGGTACCCTGGTATCTGGTTGCTGGTTGGATCTAGCATGCTGTGCTTGGTACCCTAGCTGGAGTGGAACGTGCGGACTTTTTTACCTTGCAGTGTTTCTCACAAGCCAGAGCTGGTACATCCAGTACACCAGGTGCATCTGGTACACCTAGTGCACCGACACACTTGACACGGCACACCTGGCTCAACTGGTACAACTGGTACAACATGGATATACTGACTTTCATTTACAGATCCTGTCCTTCATCGACGATCCAAAGGTCTTGGCTCGTGCATGCCAGGTTTCGCGGCGCTGGCATGGCATGCTGAGCGACGATGTCACCTGGAAGAATCTGTGCATCAAGCACGACTACGGCCGCCGCCTGTCCGAAGTGGCCCCCGTACCTCCTGCCAGTGCCACCGAACCCCAGGAAGAAACACCGACAAGCTTCCCTCTCACAGTTTCCGACAGTGATTTTCCGTCACACAAATTCCCAGCACTCATGCCCGAGTCAAATGTCGCCATGACCACGTCACGGAGCCTGGACGGGGCCACTGGCGCCAGCTCCTCCAATGGAAAATCCCGTATCAAGCTACGGTCGTACAAGTCTCACTTTAAACAACGGTATCTAGTGGATGCTGCTTGGCGCACTGGCGGCCATAACATCACAAAGAATATCACCCAGGATGGCGGTGTCGTGACCAACCTCCATCTCACATCAAAGTACATTATTGTCGCGCTCGACAATGCCTTCATCTACGTCTTTGATACCAAGGGCGAGAATCAAAAGACACTGCAGGGCCATATCATGGGAGTCTGGGCCATGGTTCCATGGGGCGACACTCTTGTCAGTGGTGGCTGTGACCGCGATGTTCGTGTATGGAACCTTGCTACAGGGTATGTTTTTTCTCACACTTGGACACACTTGCATCTTTTATGATGCCTAATGGCACCAAAATACTAATACAAATAGAGCATGCGTGCATACACTTCGTGGCCACACCTCGACTGTCCGCTGCCTGAAGATGTCCGACGAAAATACTGCGATCTCGGGATCCCGCGACACTACGCTACGAATCTGGGATATCAGTACCGGCCTTTGCAAGAACGTGCTGGTTGGCCACCAGGCCAGCGTGCGCTGTCTCGAAACCAAGGGCGATATTGTCGTGTCTGGCAGTTACGACACAACGGCAAGAGTATGGAGCATCTCCGAGGGTCGGTGCCTGCACATTCTCCAAGCCCATTTCAGTCAGATTTACGCAATTGCATTCGACGGTATCAAGATTGCCACGGGCAGTCTGGACACAAGTGTGCGGATCTGGAATGCGGCTACGGGCGAGTGCCAGGCAGTTCTCCAGGGCCACACTTCGTTGGTAGGCCAGCTCCAGATGCGTGGTGACACGCTCGTAACTGGCGGCTCAGACGGTTCCGTCCGTGTATGGTCTCTGTCCAGATTTTGTCCCATCCACCGGCTTGCTGCCCACGATAATAGCGTCACAAGTCTTCAGTTCGATGACACGCGTGTCGTGAGCGGCGGTAGCGACGGTCGTGTGAAGGTGTGGGATCTGAAGACAGGTCAATTGGTCCGTGAGTTGATATCATATGGCGATGCGGTTTGGCGTGTCGCTTTTGAGGAAGAAAAGTGCGTTGCCATGGCGTTGCGTACTGGGCGAACCGTCATGGAAGTTTGGTCTTTCTCACCACCTGACGATGCCCTCAATGATGGACCACTGGCGGTAACGCAAGGCGGCGAGTTTGAAGCCCCGTCATCACCAACACGACCCATGAGTGCCATGGCCATTGACTTCCCAAGGTCACAGCCTAATGTGTCGAGTTCTCCAGGGCCAGAATCAGCGGGAGCAGATATTGATATGAGAGATGCCGGGCCGGGCACGGCACCACTTCAACAAGACGGCTCGCCTTTCTTCCGAGATGACTAGTTGCACCTGCCAGAACAGATTCGAGCTCAAGTGCCGTATTACCCAGCCGAAAGCTTCAAGTCATGATGTGGCATGCGGCTGGGCATTCAAGATGACGAGCATTCGAGATGTGATCGACTATGATTTGCAGCGTGGGCAAAAGGCAGGCGGCGGCGAATTTTTTTTTTTTTTTTTGTTATTTTTGCTCAGCGGGCGGCCATTCTGTTTTATGTTCTCTGTTTATTGTCAACCGATTCCCGTCTGATATATTTCGTTCCAGTTAAGCATGTCCGGTTGTTCAGGTTCCTTTATTCTCTTTTCCTCTTCTCACTTTAGCTATGCACTCTATTCCCCCACTAAGTCATCCATTATTCATTCTGGCAGAGGCGTTTGTGGTGCCGAGACCGGCGGCCTGCTTAAATTTGGCACTCCAGCCTGTCCAGCTGGCTGTTACTGCGTGCATGCTTTTGTTGTTGTGAGAGATGTCATATTACTGTTGACCTGTCTCCCGATATCATTGTCTATCTCACATACACGTGCGCGTTGCCGTGCCTGGGACGTTGTTATTCGTGCTAGAAGCATTTCGTTGTCGTTTATCTATATCTTAATTTGCATTCTTTTACCGATAGACATACTAGATCAAATATAATTGTATTGACTAAGGCCTCGGAGCTAGTAGGGCATGCGGATTGTACGTTGAGTCGTAAAACATGGCGATGGTTGGTGAATAAGAAGGCTGACATGAATCATGACACAGTCAGCATAGAGACTGGCACAGCTATTAATACGACGGCTATGCTTGCGTCCCAGACCCTTCCTAGTTGCGTAGATAATCTCTGTGAGTGCTTGATACAATGCTGACTTGAAATACTACGGCTGCTCCTTCCGTTTGTTATCTTATATTCACCTCCTTCCTGGCTTGCTGTTATTCGCGCTCATCTTCTTATGGCAACAGCAGCGGCATAGCAAAAGTGGGTCGCGCTTGTCGTCGGACTGATATTGTAGCGAGCGGCGGGAGCAAGTAAATAACTAGCAGGGAAGGAGTGAGTGGCAGCGAGATCGGGTTCTTTCCTCAGCCAGCCAACTTCCAATTAGTGTAGAATACAGGCGGCTATCCCCCTGTACCTCTGCTGTATCTCTTAGGCTTCTAGTGCTTTAAACCGTTGGGGTTGAGGTTGCTGTAGTATACGCCTTACCATATACGGCTAGCTCCCCAACTGGTGTCCTTTGCCAGAGCGACATGGCAGCTCCACACAGCGCCCATGATTGGTTATACTCCTGCTGCCAGCCCGATAGCTCTCTTTTTACAGCGTGTTTTTTTTTCTTTTTTATGGGCATTGTGTCTCTGGCGCCGCTACGAAGTCTGTGATTCTGGGCTATTCTCGCTTTTCTTCGGAGGTGTCCCCAAGGGAAGTCCGGTGTAATCATGCCCAAACTGTCTGCCATTTTTTTTCCCCTCCCGACCCTGGTCTCTTTTTCATATTTATTTTGAAAGTTTAGGACTTATTTTCATATTTAACTATTAAAAGTTCCGTATTTGCATATTAATTTTGCTATTTTATTTACATAGGTTTTGACTGAGGTTTTTGTTTGAGGTACCTTCCTCCTAATTCCCCTGCCCCCCTCGCTCGCTCCTTCCCTTCCGTTTTATCTCTCGCTCGCAATTACCCCTAGCGGTTCTTTTTCTTCACGATCTCCAATCCCGCGCATTTTGCTCTTGTCTCTAGAACTTTTGCCTCATTTCTATTTTCTCCCCCATCCCCCCATCTTCCCCTCCACCTCTTTCTCGCTCCAATTGTCGTCGGTTTCTCCCCCGACGGTATCAATCGAGCGTTTCTCTTTTTATTTCGGGTTCTTTTAACCTTTGCCGACAAATCCTCCACAATGTTCTCGCGTGCTGCGCTCCGCGCTGGCCGTGTCGCCGGCTCTCTGCGGCTTTCGGCGGCCCCGGCTATGCCTGCCCGTGTTGCTGCTTTTGCCACCCCCTCTACCGCCAACTCCTCTCAGACTTCCGCCGTCTCCCGGAGGTCAGTCACGACCGACGCTGCGTCCGCCCACGTCGACAAGAGCGCCGTTCCCGAGTCCGACGATGAGAAGTTCACCATCAACCTGAGCGATGAGAGCTTCGAGACCTACGAGCTCGACCCCCCTCCCTACACCCTGGAGACCACCAAGAAGGAGCTCAAGAAGATGTACTACGACATGGTGACCATCCGCCAGATGGAGATGGCCGCCGACCGCCTGTACAAGGAGAAGAAGATTCGTGGATTCTGCCATTTGTCTACTGGTCAGGAGGCTGTTGCTGTCGGTATTGAGAACGCCATCACCCCCGAAGACGACGTTATCACTGCTTACCGTTGCCACGGCTTCGCCTACATGCGTGGCGGTACTGTCAGCAAGATCATTGGTGAGCTGCTGGGTCGCCAGGGCGGTATTGCCTACGGCCGTGGTGGTTCCATGCACATGTTCGAGAAGGGCTTCTATGGTGGCAACGGCATTGTCGGTGCCCAGGTCCCTGTCGGTGCCGGTCTGGCTTTTGCCCACAAGTACGAGGGCCGCAAGAACACTAGCATCATCCTGTACGGTGATGGTGCTAGCAACCAGGGCCAGGTCTTTGAGGCTTTCAACATGGCCAAGCTCTGGAAGCTCCCTGCCCTGTTCGGCTGTGAGAGTAAGTCAAAACTGCCTATCGACATTATCTGATTATTATTTAATCGGTTTATACTAACAGCTCAGACAACAAGTACGGTATGGGTACCGCCGCTAACCGGTCGTCTGCCCTGACCGACTACTACAAGCGTGGTCAGTACATCCCTGGCCTCAAGGTCAACGGCATGGACGTCCTTGCCGTCAAGGCCGCTGTCCAGTACGGCAAGGAGTGGGCCACCAACGACAACGGTCCCCTTGTCCTCGAGTACGTTACCTACCGCTACGGTGGTCACTCCATGTCCGACCCCGGCACCACCTACCGCACCCGTGAGGAGATCCAGCGCATGCGCTCTACCAACGACCCTATTGCAGGTCTGAAGCAGAAGATCATCGACTGGGGTGTCGTCACCGAGGAGGAGCTCAAGGGTCTTGATAAGGAGGCCCGCAGCTATGTCAACGGCGAGGTCGCCATCGCCGAGGCTATGGATGTTCCTGTGGCCAACCTGGACGTTCTGTTCAACGACATCTACGTCAAGGGCAGCGAGCCCTCTTTCATCCGCGGCCGTACCGCTGATGAGATCCGCTACTTTGACTAAGCGAGTCGACAGACTTGCGGTGGCAATGGCGGTGTTGGCGGCATTGGCGTGCAGAATGGTCGAGGCCATGGGCAGTAGTCCATTGCGTTTGACGGTGTAAGAGAGGGCATCTTGTGGAGAGAACGAGCTTCAAACACGTGCATTTTCTGGAGGTGCCTAATGGGATGAAGCACACAGTCATATAATTCTTTCTTTTTCAAACAAAAACCTGTTACTATTTCTCTACTCTTTTCCTCTCATATCTGCTTCTGCTTCTCTTGTTTATCCTTTCACCATCGAAGTCTTCATGCCTGCCCCTGCTTATGCCATCCTCCTCTTCACTCACAGCTGTACCTATAGATCCTTCACAAAATAGAACAAGAGCAGCATTGATTCAACACAAAAGAGCCTTTGGTTGGGCCATGCCCTCACAGGTGCCAGTTCATCTCGAAAGAGATAGCTCGCCGGATTCCTTCTATAGCATGTATTTATTTTTGAGGCCGATAAATAATATACTTACCTAGTGCTATGCCTTTCCCCAATAATTGAGCTAGAATCATCACTGTTCAACATACCATGCAATGGCCATCGCTTGTGCTGAATATCGTCACTTTTTGTACTTGGACGACTTCGGCCCATTCGATGTACATTTTCGATTGCCTCTTTTGGCAACGTGTGCAAGGCTGCGAACCAACAATAAGCCAGAAGCCTAGTCACGTGCACTGTCGTCACGTGGAGACGCTTCAGTCAAAAAGCTCAACAGGCGTCTGGGTGCCTATTAAACTGGCAAAACGCGCCTTGGACCCACTTACAAGCGCGTGCCTTCCCTTACCAATTAAACCTCTGCCTATAGAGGGAGCTCTCTGCCGACCTGCCTCCTGCCTCCTGCTCGTTCTGCTTGCTTTCCGAAATCAACAAACTCTCCGATCGCCCTCTGCCTACGTCTTGCGAGGATTACAAAAGACAGTCAACTCCTGAACACCCCAACTCACGGCTCTAATCCTGCCCAGGCACTCCTTGTTAACTCCCAGCAACCACCCCTCCTCATTTCACAGTGGCTTCGCGATACCTTGTCCGGCTTGCTCCCAGTGCCGCTTCATCTGTGGCCAGACCCTGGGCCTCTGCCTGCCGAGTCTATACAGACAGAAGCATAGCAATTGGTCTGTCAGGTCGACAAGTAGCCCCAGTCAGTTCCGGCACTGTTTTCCGACAATCTTTCATCATCTCGCCCCGACCTCTTGTCGCCCCGTCTCGCAACATGGCGCCGCCCAGCAAGCAGTCGACACTGGGGTATGTCAAGCCGTCTCAGACAACATTGGGGCATGTAATCCGGTGACAGAAGCATGACAGGAAAAAATACGAGGACCACGAGGTACTGACAATATATAGAAAGTTCTTTGGAACGCCCGGCAATGCCCGGCCGGCACCGCAGCAACAGACGAAGCTGTCTTTCGCGACCAAGTCCAGTAGCAGCTCATCTAAAGAGAATGTAGCGCCAGACAAGGGTATGCGTTTGTACGGGGCGTTGGCTTATTTCTATCAATACTAACCGAAGCTGACTATACAGACAAGAAGAAACGGTTGTCTGACGACGAGGCAGATATCAAGGACGAGCCAGACGGTAAAAAGGCGAGAGGACCGGCAGCCAAGCGAGCCCGCAAGAACCGCAACGTAATTGAGGATGACGATGACGAACTGGATAGCAATCCCGCACCAGTCGTTGTCAACAAGGAGCCAACCGGGAGCAAAGGAAAGGACAACGACACTGCCATGGCAGAAGCACCACCAGCACCGATACCCACATCGCCCAAGAGAGCAGCTATAAAGCTGGAAGAAATCGACGACAAGGCCGAGTCCTCAGCTGCCGAGTCCAGCTCAGAGACTGACGATAGCGACGAGGATATCGATGAGGAAGAAACAGTTGTCAAGAAGCCTAAGGCGTCGGCCAAGGGCAAGGCCTCCAAGGTTGTTCTGGCCACCCCCACGACAGATGCATACCCTGACTGGAAGGCTGGCGAGCCTGTTCCCTACGAGGCGTTGTGCCGCACATTCTCGCTGATTGAGCTCACTACTAAGCGCCTGATCATCATGGAATATTGCTCACTGTTTCTGCGCCAGGTCCTGCGCCTGACACCCGGCGATTTGTTGCCCACCGTGCTGCTCATGATCAACAAGCTTGCTCCCGACTACGCCGGCATTGAACTTGGCATTGGCGAGTCTCTTATCATGAAGGCAATTGGCGAAACCACAGGCCGCAGCCTGGCTGTGATCAAGCAAGATCAAAAAGAGATTGGTGATCTAGGTCTCGTGGCGGTGAAGTCGCGCTCGACTCAGCCAACAATGTTCAAGCCCAAGCCCCTGACTATTCAGGGTGTGCACAAGGGTCTCATGGACATTGCTACTGTCTCTGGAAATGGAGCACAGCAGCGCAAAGTTGACGGTATTAAGAAATTGTTGTCGTCAGCCGATGCGCGGAGCAGCCAAGGCCGCGTGGACATTAGCAAGGACAAGGGCGGACCGAGTGAGGCCAAATTCCTGGTCCGGTTCCTCGAGGGCAAGCTGCGTCTGGGTCTTGCTGAGAAGACTGTGTTGGTATCTCTGGCGCAGGCTATCATCCAGCACGAGGCTCGTATTGCCGGAAAGCCTGCCACGCCAGCAGATGTCGAAAAGGCCGAGGCTATGCTCAAGACTGTGTACAGGTAAGTCCCTTCCCCCCCCTCCTTTATTATATGACCATAATTGTATACTAAACCTCGAAGTGAACTCCCGAGCTATGATATCATCGTGCCAGCAATGCTGGACCATGGAATTATGCACCTCAAGGAGAATTGCAAGTTGCGTCCCGGTATCCCCTTGAAGCCCATGTTGGCCAAGCCAACCAAAGCAATCACAGAGGTGCTCGACAGATTTGAGAACCAAACATTTACCTGCGAGTACAAGTACGACGGCGAGCGTGCGCAGATTCACTATGTTGCAAAGGACAGCGGTGAACCTGGTGCACCAAAGGACGGCCTGACGGCCATTTTCTCGCGCAACTCGGAGGATCTGTCTAAGAAGTACCCCGATATCCTGGCCAAGCTGCATACATGGGTCCGTCCCGAGACAAAGAGCTTTGTGCTAGACTGTGAGACAGTCGCCTGGGACGTGGACGAGCGCAAAGTGCTGCCGTTCCAGCAGCTGATGACTCGCAAGCGGAAGGACGTCAAGATCGAGGACGTCAAGGTCAAGGTGTGCGTGTTTGCGTTTGACTTGCTCTACCTCAACGGTGCTGCTATTGTCGAGCAGCCGCTGCGGTCGCGCCGTGACCTGTTGTCAGAAGCATTCTCTCCCGCCGAGGGTGAGTTCGCTTTTGCGACGCACATGGACGGCCAGGAGCTGGAGTCAATCCAAACGTTCCTGGACGAGAGTATGAAGGCCTCCTGCGAGGGCCTGATGGTCAAGATGCTCGACGGTGTCGAGAGTGGGTACGAGCCCAGTAAGCGGTCGCGCAACTGGCTCAAAATTAAAAAGGATTACCTGTCGGGCGTTGGTGACTCGCTCGACTTGGTTGTGTTGGGCGCATACTTTGGCAAGGGCAAGCGCACATCGGTGTACGGTGCATTCCTGCTTGCGTGCCGCAACGCGCAAAACGACACATACGAGTCAATCTGCAATATCGGCACGGGGTTCAGCGAGGCGGTTTTAGACGAACTGCACGAGCAGCTGGGCAAGACGGTGATCGACCGGGCCAAGCCATTTTATGCGCACAGTGCAGGTGGCCAGCACCAGCCTGATGTGTGGTTTGAGCCACGGTACGTGTGGGAGGTGCGTACGGCTGATCTGACACTCAGCCCGCGGTACAAGGCCGGCAACCATGAGGGAGTCGACAACTCGGGCGAGCAGCGCGGTATCAGTCTGCGGTTCCCTCGTTTCATCCGGATCCGCGATGATAAGAAGCCAGATCAGGCAACGACATCGCGGCAAGTGGCGGAGATGTACCGCAAGCAGGAGAGCGTCACCAAGAGCAAGGGCCCTGCCGTTGATGACGACTACGAGTACTAGTCGGTGTTGCTTTTGTCTGTATTTTTGGGGGGGGTTTGTATATTTTATATTCTTGGCTTATGTTAATGTTTTGATGTTGCGTGGCGGCATATTTATGCTCTATTTCCGTTTGCCCTTTCTTTTGAGATTTAAATGTCGAATGTCTTGTACAATGAGCTGCCGCTTTCTATTAAAAAAATGCTTATCCAACACTGTGGATCGTTCCTCTTGTTGTCTGCCTTTCCTACAAAATGGACTCCCTTTGGGGCCCGGGACTCAAAGGCTGTCCGTCCACATCGAGGATATCTGAGCCCTCATGCAACAGGCCGTGATCCTCGGCGGCTGCCGGGGCACTGTTGTGGTTGGCACGTGCCGAGTTGTTGCCTCTATCGTGTATGCCGAGGCCGTCGTCCTCGCTGCGTCGAGACTCCTCGGCCCCATTCAGCACATACCACACATCCTTCTTTGTGAGCAGCCCCTGCAACATACCACGGTCGCTGAAAAGTACATACCGCAAGCCCAGCTTCTGGAAATAGTTGACAACCAAGTGCAGACTCGACCGCGATGTTAGGGTCAGCGGCGTCTGGTCCATCCATGGACGTAGATCTAGCGTTGTACGAGGATCGGCTAGTGGCTGGTGAGAAAAGAAGGCCTCTGTCTCGTCTGGTGGCAGCGACCGAGGTGGCTGTATGGCCGCCTGCAGAGTGTAGTCGAGCTCGGCGCGCGAGATGTAGCCCAGCAAGATGGCATCACGGGGTTCTGATATGATGGGGAAGCCGCGGTACGGGTGCGCATCGAGAATGCGTCGCAGACTGGCGACGGTGTGACCGGTAGCTGTGAGCACGACAAGGTCCTCGGTGCGCGACATGACATCAGCAGCAGACACGTCGGGAATGATCATCTCCTCGCTGTTGTCTAGGTAGGGGTACTCGCTGAAGGAGATCCAGGCCTCATAGATTCCGCGGCGAGAGAAGGCATCGCCCACCCATTTGGAAATCATGACGGCGACCATGATAGGCAGCACATATGTCAGGGCACCCGTAAGCTCGAATACAATGACGACAATGGATACAGTGACACGTGTCACACCTGTCAGCGCGGCGGCGGCACCAACGATAGCGTAGGTGCCCGTTGTGACACACGAGACGTCTGGTTCACATGTCTGGAAGAGGAAGGAATTCGGGTGGTTGTGCTGCCAGATCTCCATGACGATACCAACGGCACGGCCGGTCAAGGCACCGATAGCCATGGAGGGCAGAATAATGCCAGCTGGGATCTGTAGGCCAAAGGTAATAGCAGCCAAGAAGAAGCCGAGCACGGCAGCAAAGAGCAAAAGCACAATTGTACCGGCAGTTGCGGCACCTGTCTTGCAGAGGCCAAACTGGTCGTCGGTGAGAGTGGCACACTCGGAGAAGAGGTTTGACACGAGCTCCGAGGACTGGGCGCGCATGTAGAGGTTGGGATAGTTGATGAGGGCAGTCAACAGGGCAACAAGAATGACCTGGACGATCGGGCCGGGCATCCAGGAGCGGTTTGCCCTTTTCCATTGAGCAATCCACATGTTTGCCTTGATGAAGAGGCCGCCATAGAGACCGCCAAAGATACCAAGCAGCGCAAAAGGGACGAGCTCGAAAGCATGCCAGCCAGACGTATAATGGACCTGGTAGAGCACAAGCTTGCCAGACCGAAAGGGATCGAGGGCCTGCAGCACAAAGGCAGCAGTCATGGCACAAACAAAGCTCTGCCACATGGTCTTGTCGGGGAAGTAGTACGAGAGGGTCTCGAGACTAAATAAGACGCCTCCAATGGGAGAGCCAAAGGCGACGGAGATACCAGAGGCTGACGCAGCCGAGAGTACCTCTCTCCGGCGAGCTGTTAGTGTTAGCCTTTATGTCCCAGACGCTTGAACCTTTGGAGAAACGGTATGTTAAGAGAGCCTACCTTCATTGGTGTTGATGCTGGGAAAGAACTTGATAAACAGATTGGCACAGCAGCAGGCGACATGGACAAAGGGTCCCTCCTTGCCGAGCCACATCCCGGACGCAACAGCAAGACACTAAATGCATCACTGTTAGTAATCTGTTCTCACTGAGACGCCGTGCGTGCGTGCTACATACCAGTCCGAGCGACTTGATGACCAGTGTCCATGCGCCGAGAAAGTTGCGGATCATGAAACCGCCCAGCATCGTCTTGATCTCGGGGATACCGCTGTGCTTTGCATAGATGGCATAGTCTTTGACGAGGAGCGATGCGCAAACGGCAAAGGTGATGGACAGTGCAATGAAGAAGAAATATTCAATGAACCACTTGCCCAGCCCTGATGATCGCACGCCCAAAGCCACGGCCCACGGCCGCCAGCCGTCGCACTTGGCACCCTCGTCGTACCCCATGCAGCAGAAGCCGTGGTGGAGGTAGAAAGCACCGCCGTCTGTGCCACCCGATGTGCAATAGCCCGTCTTGAGGTCGCCCAACCAGTTCGAGGTCACGTCGATCCCGGCCGCCAGCGTGCCCATGGCGAGACCCGTCATCACCAGCACGACCCAGACTTGGCCCGCATCAAGCAGTCGTCGCACATGGCCGAGAACACCACTAGTACCGGCCACAAGCGCACGCTGCCGCTGGCGTTCCTTGTTGTACTCAAAGATCCAGTCAATGGCCGTGAGATCCTCGTACCCGACACGCCGGCCGGGTCCCTCCGTGTACCAGTCGACGACATTGGCGGTACCGGTCCCGTTTTTATTGTGGGATAGGCCGTTGCCGCTGCCGCTGCCGCTGCCACCATTGCCGTCAATGTTCATGTCTAGGTGGCCGGGGCTACCACCGCTGCTGCCGCCCACGACGCCCTGCGTCTCAAAGTCATGGTCAGGCCCTAGTGTCCCCATACCGCCGCCTACGCTTCCAGCCCCAACATCATGAGAGTATGGAGAGGATGATGTTGCCGCTCTGTCCATGCCAAAGGTGTGTAGGATGTTGCGCGCCGACTGCGGCAAGAAGCTGGCCTGCTGTTTCTGTCGCCGCTTGAACGACATTGGTTCATTGAGCTCTGTTGACTGTATTAGAAGCTCTTTGTTGTCTTGTTCGTCGTCGTCGTTGTCGTCGTCATCGTCGCTCTCCTCTTCACTGTCATCCTCCTCCTCACTGCTCTCTTGTTTTGCCGGCTTGCCTTTCGGCGCGGGTCTCTGGCTGGTGATATGACTGCCAAGCAAATCCACCGACTCTATCCCAGTATGATCTGCCATAGCACGCGCACTCCCTCCTCTATCTCCGCTGCTGGTTCCTTTCTGATTGTTGGCAATTCTTCTGCCTGCTGCTGATAAAGGTGCCATCACAACCGATCACCGGCCCGTCATCGCAGCTCAAGGAGCTTCGCTAGGTTGGAGCTTCGAATTGAGCTTCGGATTAAAGCTTGTGGAGAAGAGATCCGGATAATCGATAGTCTATTCAAAACTTGAGGCTAATGTCGGCTGGAGATTGCAAGGTGTAACAAGTATCGCCGAGGTTGGCCAGATGTGTCGTCAGGCAGTCGCGTTATGCTTTGAATGCTGACTGGAAGGTGCGATGCGCATGAGATACGCAAGTGGCAGATTAGCGCATTCCCGCTAGCGATGAAGCAGGGAGGCTCCTTCCGGTTGTAGGTGTCATTATGCTATATTTAACGTTGTAAGGCCTATGATTTAGCGGCCCCAGTTTCGATAGATGACTAATCAATCATCTTTTTGCATCTTGCATTTTCACTTGTATCAAATTCACCAAGCTTCAGTCACATCCATCCAATATTAGATTAGAATTATATCTATCTGCACTGACTGTGTAATGCCATATGAGACTTGATGTGCTTAGCTCAGGGTCTACCAAAGCAGCCACCTTTACCGCGAGGCTGGCAAGAACACTAACATGCATGCCGCCTTCTGTTTTGGCCGCTGTAGCTCACTCAGGTGGGGCTCCATGACATCAAGGATCTTCTCTCATTTTCTATGCGACCACTTCAGCCTGACTTCGACGAGTTAACAAGCAAACATATAACCTCTAGAATCTTGGCTATCAGAACTCGAACTTGGACCACCGACACTGCTCGATATGTTCTCCCCAAAATTATAGCACATTCGTCAACAATTATGGCCGCAGCAGGTGAAAACCCCACGATGGCGACCTCAGGCCAACACCAAGGCGACACTCTCTCCAAGGACAAGATGGAAGTCGATACCCAAGACACCCAAGCCATCCCAGGAGATGAATCAGAGAATGAAGATCCAGCCATTTCCCGCATCGAACAGCTGCTGCGAACCAAAGACGACACTTCGCGGTTCGTGGCCCTGGCCCTCCTGAAGGCGGTCCTAGACAACCAGGACACGCCAGAGGCAGCCTCGCCCGACTCTCTTCTCCGGCTGTGGAAAGCACTTCCCGTCAAGTTTCTTGACAAACTACTTCGGGCAGGGCTCATTACACAGCCACAGCAGAGTCCCTCGTCTCCTTCAACTTCAGCTTCCCCCCCAGCGTCGGCGACGCATATGCGTGATCTCGCTGTCGCCGTGTTCCATACTTTTGCCGTACGCATCCTGCCGCCAGAACGCCGAGGGGACCCCCGCCTTACCGGGCGCATTCCTCTGCTAGTCGAGCTGCTTTTAAACGTCCCCTCTAAAGCAACCCCTGCCATCTCCACCACCTCAGTCACATCACCAACACCGGAAAACGTATCAACCCTCATCCTCCAGGCTCTGGTGACACTGGTCGGTCATGAGCAAGGTGCTGCTACCTTTTACAGGACTGTCAATGACTACAGCCCGCTCATAGAACTTGCGCCGTCACAGCCTCTTGTCCTAGACATCCTGCTGTCGGTCTGGCTGTACGGGTTGTTCGCTGCCGTCGACACTGTTGATGATACCCACCACATCGCAGACACCCTCCATACTACCCTGCCCAAGCTTGTCGCCGCATTCAAAAGCACTGATGGCGTCACCCTTCTCGACTTTATAACCAAGCTGCTAAGAGGTGCCTTGTTCATCAGCTCAGAGAGCAATCAGAGCTCGAGGTCGAGCGCAGGCTCTCATACAGATATCATGCCATCGGCCGCCAGCTCAATGGTGTGGCTGCGGCCGGTGGTCGGATTCATTCGCCGTCTCGCTGCCAACCGACCTACAGCAAGATCACGCGCTGCCTACACATACGCTGCCAACACGCTGTTGCAGGTATTCCCAGGCACCGCCGAGGATCTTTTGTTTAGCAACGACGGCAGCGGCTTGTCTGATGACAGGGATGGCGCCTTTGCCCATTTGTTTATCAACCTTCTCCTAGTTGACCTTCGTGCTACTCTGCCAGGTTTGCTATCACAGATCAATAACAAAGACACATACGCCAGCACAGCCTCGCGTCTTGCAAATGCCTATGATGTGCTGAATGCATTTGTTGCCTATCTTATGCAGAGCATGGAAGACGATGAAGAGGACGAAGAGGACGAAGGAGAGGGGCGTGAGCCGGTTAAACTGGCACTATCGGCTGGTAATCTCTTGCGCTTCCGGACTACTATGTCCGAGGCCATGTCTGTCACAGCCGAGTATTTGCGCGATCGCTGGGATGCTGCTATTTCCGGTGCACTGGGCTTGCACCCCGATGCACGCACTGGTATGAACAACACACCTACTGGTAGCAAGACTGCCACTTTTTCTCACGCCCTCGATGCTACGGGACTTCCCCTGACCTGGGACTCTGCCGACGATGAAATGATTGCTAGCCGGGACCCGTTGGTTCTTGCTGCTGTGCGCACCTTATCTTTGTGGCTCCGCGAGGATGAAAATACCACCCTTCGTCGTGAGGCTCTTGGTCTGATAGACATGTTCGTGGATCTTTACTCAGCCTCGGAGTCAGCTCGCAGCCAGGACATTCGTCTACCCGTTATCGATGCTCTGGAGGGTATATCGTACATTGACCTGCAGGAAGTCGATGACAGAGACGATGGTATGGGCGGTGACGAAGCCGGCCTCGATCGTAAAGCGATTGCAGTGCTGCTGGATCACGGTGTTTGGAAAATGCTGACGTCGGATCTTTTGTCCATTCTCGAGAGCTCCGGAGAGTTGCAGGGTGCCCAGGCCGAAGTCGAGGCTTACCGGGGCGTGCGCATTGCAGCCTTTCTGCTTCCTATCGTCGTCAGCGAGTCTTCTGGTGCACCCCCAGAGGAGTGGATGGACTTTATCACGCGCGTTGCTGCTTGGTCGGGGCCAGATGACGGCGAGCAGGCACGCAATGGTGCCATTGCTGTCCAGTGCCGTGTTGCTGCGCTGCAGCTCGCCGCACAATTAGCCCATGACCTGCGTCCGGCCATCCATCGTCGGTACAAACACTCCATTAGTGCTCTTCGGGGCCTTGCCTCCCAGATGCAGCATTCATTGAATTCCCCTATACCACCGCGGCTACAGGCAGACCTGGCCGACGTTATAGATTTGCTTCGGTGACGTAGATAGATACAAAGTCAAAAGATCAGATAATACAGAAATAATACGTTCAAAAGAGGTCTTCTCTATTTCGCCTCCAGAATAGGGAGCATCAAAAGCTTACCCGTTCAGTATCATACAAAAGTATCCAGAAACTGTGGTATTCAGTAGAGGTGCAAAAGGTAGTATTCAAAACAGCAAATGAAACAAAAAAATAATAGTAAAGAGAAGGGCATTTCATGTAGAAATTATAGTAATAGTAATAAACAGATAGTTGGTAAAAAATGTAAAGAAAAGAAGCAAACTTGAAATGAAAGGATAAGATGATAAAAATATAGGAGTAAGGAAAATCGCAAGTAGAAATAGAAGTGAAGCCAAATTACAGCTATTCAAAAGTGCATATGAAAACACACAAAGAGCATGAAACAGTTTTTTTTCGGTGGTGGTTCTCCTGTCGTTTGTTGCTTCAGTTAGAAATCTCCTCCTCGACCCAGCCGTTCAAGCCACCCTGAATGGCTAGGCCGAAACCGGCACCCATGCCGCCAAAGCTGGCCTGGTACTGGTGGCCACGACGCTCACCCTCGTTGCCGCTGGGTCCATTGCTCTGGCCGTTACCGCTATTCTCGAAGCCGGGGGCAAGCACAGGCAGACTCACAGCACGGTTGTGCTGGCCGCGGGGGTTGCCGGGAGCCAGGAGGCCACCGATGGTGGTTGTACCGTTGGAGGTGGCAGGGCCGTTGGCGTTATAGCCATTCGACATGCTGGCCGACTGCTGGTGGCCGGAAATGATGGGGCCCTGGGGGACCTCAAGGGTGAGTTCAGATGCCGGCGAGGCAGCAGTGCCAAAGAGGGCAGCCTGCTGGGCAGCCAAAACATGGTGCTGCTGCTGCTGCTGCTGGGCGGCTTGCTGGGAAACGTGGCTCAGGTACATCGTCAGAGCGTTACTGGTCGAGTTGAAAAGCGTCACGGCAGGCTGAGTGTTGTTGGGGGAAGTGGCATTTGTTGGCGAGCCGCTGTTCTGGCTAGAGGTGTTTTGAGGCGGCGGGGGCGAAGCGATACGGCTGTTCTCGTTGGTAGGCGACTGGGCACCACCGCTGCCACCCTGCTGGAGCTGACGGGGAGCGTTGCCGCAACGGTCCTTGCCAAAGTTGACCTTGAACTTGCGGTACTCCTCCTTGCTGCGGATAGCCTCAATAGCCTTGATCGCATTGGCAATGTTCGTGAAGTTGACGAAGGCACAGCTTTTCTCGCGCAGAGTGTTGACCAGCTCAATCTCACCGTACTCGGTAAAGTCCTGGCGAAGACGCTCCTCGGTCCAGGTCTCGTCCAGGTTGCCAATGTACACATTACGCGATGCACCACCGCTGACAGCGAGGGCAATTGCTGGGGGCAGGGCGCCCGAGTGCTTACCCCAGCCAATCTTAAGGCGGCGGTTGTGGATCATGAGGCCCTGCAGGTTGCTCAGCGCATAGAAGGACGCAGCGGCAGTAGGGTCGATGAAGGTGACGAAGCAGATGTGCTTGTCAGGGATATAGCGGACGTGGTGGAGCAGACCACCGCGGACAACGTTGCAGACCTCCTCAATAGTAGTCTCGGGGTGGATGTTGCCCAGGTAGATTGTGCGGTTACCCAGGTTGCTGATACCACCGGCAGTGGTGGCAACGGCAGCGGCGGCGACAGACTGCTGAGCCAGAGCGTTGGAGATGATGTCACGGTCGGCGCCAGTCAGCATGTGAGCATAGCCAGGGGCGATGCCGAGGTACTGGGCAGCGTTCTGCTGCTGGGTCTTGGAGACATAGGCACAGCGGTCCTTGCCGTAGTAGACACGGCGCGGGTTCTGCCACTTTGCCTCCTGGGGAAGCTGGGTGACAGCTTTAATGGCGTTTGAGATGGACAGGAAGTGGATGAACGCAATGTTCTTCTCACGGACCAGCTTGATGGTGTCAATGGCACCAAACTTGCCCAGGTCCTCACGCAGCTCCTCGTCGGTAATCTCGTCGGGAAGGTTGCCCAGGTACACATTCCGCGAGGCACCAGACTGCTGAACAGCTAGAGCGACGGAAGTAGGAACCTGAGAGGGCTTACCCCAGCCAACCTTGACATCCTGGCCCTTGATGCAGAGCTTTTTCAAGATGGCATCAGAGTGGAAGTGGGTGGCAGAGCTAGCGTCCAAGAAAGAAATGAAAGCGCAGTTCTTGTCCGGGAGCATGCGAACGGACTCAATCTGGCCGCTACGCACATGGCCGAGCAGCTCCTCAGCAGCGGTATCGGCCGGGATGTTGCCCAAGTAGACCGTGCGGCTAGTACCGCTAGCAATGCCAGGAGACATGATAGACGGGGAAGTAGGGCCCTGCATAGGCACCTGAATCTGGCCGTTGACATTGTTGAAGGCGCCGTTTGGCGACTGGGGCGAGTAGAACTGAGGGGCACCGTAGGCAGAAGGCGAAACCATTGTCTGGTAAGCCTGAGGCGACATGCCCTGGGGGTCAGGACTCTGCTGGCCGATCTGCTGGCCATTCAGCTGCTGCTGCTGGAGCTGCTGCTTCTGGTAGCCAAGCTGGCCTTGAAACTGGGAGTTGGCAAAGGCAGCAGGGGTGCCGGGCTGGAACGGGCTGCCCAACAGAAGCTGGGACGGAAGAAGAGAAGAGAACTGCATATCAAAAGAAGTACCAGGAGTGGTCATGTCGGCAGGGGCGGCAGTCGAAGGAGGAGGAGGCTGGGTCATGGACTGGGTGTTGATGCTAGGAATGTTGGCACGGCGCGGGTGACGGTCGCCGAAGCTGCTAATGTTGGAGGTGAAGGCACCGTGGGAGAAGCCGGTATCGCTGTTGGAGGGCTTGGAAGCGTGACCGAAGCGGCCACCGTTGGGGCCTGACTGGCCGCCGACCGGGGCGTTGATGTCCTGCATCCCGAGCAGATGAGGCGGGACAAGGCCGTCCCGCGAAACGTGAGATAGGACCGCCGTTTTGATTGATTATTCGTGCCCTTGAACTGGGCACGCGAGTAACACGAAAGTGGCCGGAGGGATGGTGATTGGCGGAAATGTCGAGGAGCGTAAGGATCGGCGAGCGTAGAGGAGATACGGTAAATGTGTAGACTTCTCTAGGGAAATCTAAGCACGTCGATTATGGGTGCCGAAAACGAGGGCTCGATCTGAGCAACGGGGTGGTTGGAGAAATGGGGTTTTTATACAAATTGGTAGCCAAAAATCGAGTACAAAAGATGCTGGGTATCGAAGAAGCAGAAGGGATCAAAAGATCAGGGGTCGTCAGGAAAAAGAGCGGCGGCCGGTTGTTGGAGAAAGAAGCAAGTCAAACGAGAGTAAGCTTGCGAAGCTGTGTGATGTCGATAAGTTCAAGTTGCAAACGAGACAAGACTGGAATCGAAGAGAAGAAGTTGTGAAGTAAATAGTCAAAAGGAATAAGGTTGAAGGATCAAGGTCGAAGGATCAAGGTCGAAGGATCAAGGTCGAAGGATCAAGGTCGAAGGATCAAGGTCGAAGGATCAAGGTCGAAGGATCAAGGTCGAAGGGACGAGGTGGAAAGAGAAGAGAAGGAGGCTGTAGTCGGTTGAAGAATCGAGGTCAGCCACGAGGAAGCGGATGACGACGAGGGTGGAGGTAGGAAGAAGGGAGGAGAGTAGAGGAAAGAGGTGAAGTAAAAGAGTAGAAGTAGAACAGAAGAAGGAGGAGGTAGAGAGTCGAGAGGACGGAGTAATACAAGGTGGAGGATGGGACTGTCGAGAGTAGAAGAAGAAGAAGAAAAAAAACGACTGAAGAAAGCGAGGGACAAGAAAAGGAAAAGAGCCGAACGAATGGACTGGGGAGTAGAAAGGAGAGAAGAAGAAGAAAAAAGAAGAAAAATAGACGTGCAAATGAATGGTGCAAATGAATGGAGAAGAGATCAAAAGGAGAGGAGGTCAACAAGAAGACGAGAAAGAGTGAGAGAAGAGTGGAGGAGAGGAGGATCGTAGGGATGGTACGGAGTAGCTTCGCTGGAGTACGAGGAGAATAGAGGGCAATAGAAAGGAAGGAGCAGCACTGCAACAGGAGCAGCAGCAGGCAAGAGCGACTGGCCAGGGGATATGGATTGGAAAAGGGGGAGTGAGGTCTCGTTGGGCGGTTTGTCGATTGCCCAAAGCGGACAGGAGACATTTAATTGGGGCGCGCTAAGTTTAATGAGGCCCGTTCAGGGGAAAACTGGTGCTGGCATTGTGCACGAAGTCGGGAAGGAGCCCTGGAGAGGTACTTCGTAAACAAAGTATATTGACTGAAGTATCTTGGTTTATACTTTATGGCTTCTTTGGAAGGAGCGATGGTAGAAAATTGTGCAAAAGAGAAGGGGCATATGGTTCATAGAGTATGTTGAGAAAGTGCCAGGTAAGAAAAGGCAAGAGCAATGAAGAAAATACGTAAGAAACCAGGTACGGATGACAGATAACATGACAGACCGACCTGAACATCACTGCACGTAGCCTGACAGCGAATACGGAGTACTTGCACATGTACGAGTACATACGAGTGCTTGGTACGAATAACATTATTCTTACTTTGCTACTTCTTGATACCCATTACTTTCCTTCTTTATTATTACTACTCCGTACTCCGTATACTTACTTGGACAAGCGGCTCCAGGAACAGAAGAAGTGGCCGCAAGAGGCACGCAGACCCACCATCCCAGTCAGATAGGAAGTGCAGGAGCAGACTTGCATGAACAGGCAAGAGCGAGCGAGGTAAGGAACTCCATACTCCGTAAACACTTCAAAGACAAAAAAAAAATGGAAGGAGCCTTTACGGCATACGGCACTGAGAGATTGTATGAGAGAGATTACATAATGTGGGCGAGGAACAAGCAATCTCGTTGCTTTATGCCGAAGAATAGATACCGCGATTACGGAAGGATCTATCATTTCTTGAGGCTTGGATAATAACTAGAAGCTGTTTGCGGGTATTTGCATTGAGCATTGGCGCCTGGCTTTGTATTGGCGTATCGAGACATTAGCCATTGGCCTGCATTGTATTATAGGCCTACTGAGTAACCAAGATGAGTGATATTTGACTACAAAAGTAGAGAGTATTCCAGAGTATTGACTGAGTTGTTTGACTTCTTCACGACATGGATAGGAATTTTTTTCATTCGGCACTGAGATGTGCCATTTCTAACGGTCACCAGCCGGTGAATTAAACGAGTAATAATTAGAGGATGGGTCCAGCAACCGCCTGCATACTCGTGTATCTTGGTTTTAATTTGCAATATATAGCCAATATATGGCTAGAAATCCTAATTTGTTTGTACAAGATATAGTCATTGAAGACATAGAATGGTATCTGTATGTATTATGTCAGCGAGTATGTCAGCAAAGGCCTTCTCAATGATGTTTAAGAAGAGAATACAGGATGGAAAGCGCGGCTTCCTATTATTTCCTAATCGAACGCGTCAAAGCACGCGGTGTAATATGTAATATGGACTTGTCCATAATTTGCCTTGCGATTGTACCTGTTAGCGGGTGGCCTAGTGCATCGCATAAGTAGTGCCAATACTAGACAGGGGCAGCCCTTAATAAGATTAGTCGCCCGTAGTAGCCTGTGGTAGCTGTGCAATTGTGGAAGTATCGTCCGCGCCTTAATGTGGCTAATATAGGGATATCAGGGTACTGATACTTGCCACTACATTGCTTCCCAACTGGCCTATTAGTGTTTTACGGGTCTTTGTCCATTACAATGGAGGTACTGTTTTGCCAACGTGTGCTGGAATCTAGTGGTGTTCATGTATTAGCATCTTGAGCATTTTGGCACATCTTGACGGTGCCAAACTCACTGTCTAGATATGTTTGCGGCATGTCCTATACAGAGCGTATCCAAAGCATAGGAATGTTGTGCATTGTGCAGATAGTGGTGCAATCTATGCTTACGCATACATGTAGCTAGAGAAACTGGTATACTGTAGCTATGGAGCATGCTCATCGGAATGCAAGTCACGATAGAAGACGGCAACAGAAGAAAGTAGAAAGAGGAAAGCAGAAAGAATAAAGCAGAAACAAAGATGACAAGATGATAGAGATCGTCTCTGCATCTCTATTAATAGAAACCACGTCGATGGTGTGTAAAGCTAGCAGTAACAGGCAATAATGAGCACGATTGATCCTAGCATCTTCTCTAGGGGTGTTTGTTGGGACTGCTTGAGGTCTCATGTATTCAACATTACTTAGAATCTTAATCAATCATCTACGTACAAAGTGTCTCCATAGACTTGGATCAAAGCCTCAAAGCCTCGTCTTCAAGAGTAAGCAGTGCCCTCCTAATAAGATCAACGTCCGTAAGATATCTCAGCATACATATTCATCGATGACTGCTGCGGGAGATCAAGAACCCATAAACGACACTGTCAATAAGCCGCACGAGCATCTCTTATGGTGCCGACTAGCTAGTCATTGATCTCTGGTCACTGAGAATAATACCACCTCCTAGGATGTACTATGCTCCGTATGGAGTAATGCAGGCACAGACAGCCTGTATCACTGATACACATTGACTATGGAACTGATGGCTGATACTCTGTCAACTGTGGGATACGAGCAAGGCAAAAGGGAAAAGTTGAAGATTCAAAGAAGGATAATAAAGGGGCCTGGGAAATTTGCAGACCAAGCACGGGTTTGGCCAGTGCAACGCTATGCTGCTGTAAATACTACTCATAGCAGACCCGAACTGGCAACTCTATGGAGAAGCTTGTCTGGTGGTCTGGCTGGCCTAGCAGCCTGGTTAAGCGTAAATAGAATATAGAGATTTACGGGGTACAAGTAAGACAAAAAGATAAAAAGGGGCATCCCACTGTGAGTCAATAGGCTGATATAGCAGTCGACATAGAATTGATGAGATACAAAGTAGATGGAGCAGCAAGACAGCAGCTGAGTATCTCATACATGTGTATTTCTAGATACAAAGACGGCGATACCTTGAGGATGGTGATTAGTCATACAAGAGACGATAACAAACTGACTGATAGACACATCATGTGCGTAATCTACAAAGGAACACTCGAGTCAAGTCGACACAAAAGGAAGGTACGGCCAGTGTTGAATATAATTTGATCTGATAGCTGACTAATGGCCGTACGCAAAGGCATAGAGAAAAGACATGGGGTACAACAACGGTTATGAATAGAGTTGAACAAGGAAAGCAATGCTTAGTTAATTCACATATGTGATGCCGCAACGGGAAAACGCTAGTCTTGTTCTGGAACTACAGAGACAACGTGCAGCATTCCTGGGGAAGATGAAGAGAAGACGACACAAGAAAAAGAAAGCAGAGATTGAGATAAAGAAAAAGAAAAGAAAATGAAGGAAGAGAGAACACCACCAGACACTGGTACACACTGGCAGGTGATTCCGGCAAACACTGATGCTTTCGGTCACGGTAAGCATCGACCACATTCAATAATATAGTATATTTTTATTGTTGACAGCTGGAAATCAAGAGATCATAGAGATGCCAGAGATCATGCAAATAACAAGCCCAACATAGAGCCTGTCTCGTCATACCGTCCCTCGTAAACGCATACCACCGTGTCTATTGAACAAAGGAAACCTGAAAAGGAGAGAGAGAAAAACAGAAGCAAAGACAAGAAACAAGAAACAAGAAACAAGAAATAAAGATGGGCATCGACCACCTTACGGCTTGGCACGGCCCATAAAGCGAGGGTACAGGCAGCAGGTGCGCACAGTGTGCTGGTGTGCCAGCCAGGCCAGGAACCGCTCCAGACCAAGACCATATCCGCCGTGCGGCGACGAACCGTACTTGCGCTGGTCCAGGTACCAGTAGTACGGCTCGGGGTTGAGGCCCTTGCCCTTGAACGCCTCCATAAGCTCCTCGTACTTGTCCATGCGCATCGAGCCACCCACAATCTCACCGACGTTGGGCATCAGCACATCTACACTCTCCGTCACGCGCAGGTCCTGGGGGTCCTTCTTCATGTAGAACGCCTTGACCTCGGCAGGGAAGTGCGTCAGCAGCACCGGAACGTTAAGCGTGTCGACCATCTTGCGCTCGGCGGCCTCGGCAATGTCGTCCCCGAAAACGTGGGGCTCGCCAAACTCGTTGGGCACGGGAGGGTCCTGCGCGTTGAGCCAGTCAATGGCATCAGTGTACTTCATGCGCTTAAAGGGGCGCTGCGGCTTGACAAAGCCGGGGTTGAGCAGCTCAATCAGCTCCTTGCCGGCAGGGTCGGCAAGCACAGCGTCCACAACACCGCAAATCATGTCCTCAATGTGCGTCAGCAGATCGTCAAAGTTGATGGCGTCCAGCTCGGCCTCAATGTGCGTGTATTCGGACAGATGGCGACGCGTCAGCGACTTCTCGGCACGAAACGACTTCTCAATGCAGTAGACGTCGCCCATGCTAGGCAGGCACGTCTCCAGGTACAGCTGCGACGACTGCGTCAGGTACGCATCCTCGGCATAGTAGGGGACCTTGAAAAGCGTCGAGCCACCCTCGACCTGCGTCTGCACGAACGCGGGGGGAGACACGGCAGCGATGCGGCGCTCCTTGTACTGGATGACAAAAGACTCGTACAGGATCGACCGCAGCTTCATAACAGCAGAGGCCTTCTCGCCACGCAGCACCAAGTGGCGCTTGTCCAGCATGTCCGACTCCCAGGGATCCTGCTGGCCAGATGCGACAATGTTGGTAATGGCCTCGGCATCGCCAGGGGCGCGCCCGTAGACCTCGTAGTAGTCGACGTGCAGCTCGCGGCCGTCGGGGGCTATGGCGCCCTCGGGCACAGTGCGCAGCTCACCGTACAGGAACAGAGAAGTCTCCTGGGCAAACAAAAGCGCCTCGTACGTCGACGTCAGCGGGCCAGCCGCAATAACGCACTGCAGGAAGCCATAGCCGTCCTTGAGCGTCAAGAACGTGGCCTGCTTCTGCACACGCAGACGGTGAATACGGCCAAAGACCTTGACACGCGTGCCCGTCACCTTTTTAGAGACATCGCCAAGCGGCACGTCCTTCTGCCACAGCTTGATCGTCTTCGCCTTGGGCAGCGACGGGTCTTCAGAGATAGTCACGGCCTTGGCTGCTTCGAGGTTCTTTGAACGCTGCAACTTCTGCTCTTCCTCCTTGGCGGCCGTCTGCTGGGCGCGCGCAAGCTTCTTCTTGTGGCCGTCCAGCAGCGTCTGGGCCTTCTTGGCAGCGCTCTTTGCGGGTGCCTTCCACTCCAGCCGGGAAGCCTCATCAGCTGCGTCGCCGCCGGCTGGGGTGGTGGTGGACGAGCGCATCAGGTACTCGGAGGCAGGCTTGCCCAAGCCCTGGATATAGGCAAAAGCCAGAGACTTGTAAGGCTTGGCCTCGGAGCCATCAGCAGACTCATCGTCCTTGCCGGCATCGGTGTCAATGTAGACCTTGTCGGCGACGGGGCTCTCCATCTTTTCGATGCGGATGGCGGGTTCTTGGGCCGATGCCATGTTGTATGTGACGTGGATTCTGTGAATTTGTAAATTTGTAAATTCGTAAATTCGTAAATAAACTACTTTTTCGAATGGGGAATCTACGGGACCATGAGATGTCTGGTCAATCGATCGTTTGTAGTTGTGGTGGAGGGAAGCAGAAGTCGGAGGAGAGGGGAAACGCGAGGATGGGAGGAGAGGTCGAAAAAAAGAGGCCGATTGTAGTGGGGTTATCAAGATTGAACTGATAGAGAAGGAGTCACTATTAGGTGGTCGGGAAAGATAATAGTTAGATAATAGAGATAATAGTAATAGAGGCCAGGAACGGAATTGCAAGTGTTGAAAGCTAAAATAATACAGCGGGGCAGGAGGCAGGAGCGATGGACTGTTCTTGCGCCGCCCTTTTGTACTACTTTTTGGCCCTGCCTGCGCTGAGATTGAGTCATACTTGCTCAGGAGTCTCCCGGTTTGAGATTGCTATCAGACAGCTTGACATTGCGATACACGTCGTTGGTCAGTCGAGTCATACTGATAAGGAATGGAATAGGGTTGTGTTTTGATACCATTTTTTTATAGTCAATGGCATTGTATATATAGTGAATTCAAAGTAATAAGACAATAAACTCAAGGGGGGGAAGAAGAAGAAAAGGTAGAAGAGATAAGAAGAAGAAGAAGATAATTGCTTCTATATGAAACTGAAATAAAAGCTTAGGAAAAGGTTGATATATGAGTTAGTAATAAATGTGTGCAGATTTTAATATATTGCAGGAAAGCGAACGACGACAACATAAAAATACAAAATAAAACAAAATGTATGAGGGCATTCAGGATACATATTGAATAATAGAATAATTATATAAAAAAAAAAAAAAAGAAAGAGAAAAAATAAAGAAAGAGAAAAAAAAAAAAAAAGAATAAACGAGAGGCAATCATAGGGAAAAAAACACAGGAAACCATTTGTAAACAACAAAATCAGTTTCAAAGTTTAATCTATCATCTATTCATGTCATTACCAAAATCGCCTCTATCGTAAATGCTATAACCTGATATCCAATCTAGACTCCTTTTCAAATATACCCATACATCGTACTCTACCCATGGAATAATTCTACACATCTACAGCTCATCAATCACATGCGTGTCGGCTACCGGCTTGCGCTTGTGGTAGCTGGTGGCAGCACGGCCCATGCCCTGCATGCCCCGCTTGACAATCGACGTCATAATCTCGTAGACAACCTGGGCCGCAGCCAGGGCAGTCTCCTCGCCGGCACCCTGGTAGGCCGGGGCAACCTCGACAACATCGGCACCGACAATATTGAGGCCCTCAAGACCGCGCAAAATGCGGATCAGCTCGCGCGTCGTCCATCCGCCGGGTTCAGGGGTGCCGGTGCCAGGCGCAAAGGCAGGGTCCAGCACATCAATGTCCACAGACAGGTACACGGGGTCGTCGTTGTTGCCAATCGCCTCTAGGATCGAGTTGAGGATAGCCTTGGCACCGCCCATATCATCCATGTCGTCTGACGTCAGGCGCACCCAATTCTGCTCGTCATCGTCGTGCCAGTCCCCAAAGTCGCTGCCGCTCAGGCGTGTGCGCAGACCGGCATGCACCGAAGGCGAGGTGGTCGAGTTGGCCAGCAGACCTTCTTGGCCAGCCATCCAAAACATAGAGCCGTGGTTAAACTGGCCCATCTCCGACGGCCAGGCCGACGGGTACTTGTCGGGGTGCCACGTGTCGAGGTGGGCGTCAAAGTGGATGACCCGCAGGGGACCGTAGTGGGCGCGCAGGGCACGCAGTGCCGGCAGCGCCAGACTGTGGTCACCGCCGAGTGTAATCAGGCGGGGGTGATCGATGACCGAGGCTGAAGCAGGTGAGCGCTTGCCAAGCTCCTCAAAGGCCTCGGACATCTGCAGCAGGGCGAGCTTGTTGTCGACGGGCGTAATGGGGATATCGCCGCAGTCGAGCACACGGGCCCAGTTGCGGTAGGGGTTGATACCGGCACGGTGGTTAAAGCCGCGCAGGGCGGTCTGACGGCTCGAGGCCTGGCGAATGGCACGGGGACCAAAGCGGGCACCGGGGCGATACGAGACGGCGGTGTCAAATGGAGCGCCAATAATGGCAATATCGTAGAGCTCCGCGGGGTTGGTCAGGCAGCGGACGTACTCGAGGTGGCCAAATGAACCAATACCGTTGAAAGGCCACTGCAGGTGTTAGTCGACCTATGCACAGAACTGAGTCAAGCGAGACGAAGACGAGTAGGAGCCACATACCTCGGCACTCCATTTCCGGTTCAGCTCCTCGAGATGCTCGGGAGTGAAGGGGGTCTCGTCCTGGTCCTGACGGCCGTGGTGGTGGGCACATCCCGCAGCAGGGGACACGGCAGCCATTGCCGCCACGAGGGCGAGCATCAGCGAACGGACAGCCATTGTGTTGTGTAGGTGTCTGTATTGATAATAGGTGGTGTAGAGATACGCGGAAGAGAGAGGAAGAAGTAAAGGAGGAAGAGACGGAGGAAGAGGAAAGGAGAGAAAATAAATAGGAAGAGAAAGGAACGGACAAAAAGAGAAGGAAGCACTGCGGGGGGTTTTATGCTCTGGCAGCTCTTTCTTAAAGAAGCAAAAAAAGAATGTAGAGCCGGGCTAGAATGGGCAACTCGGCACTTGACCCCGTCTTTTCTGTCTTTTTCGCTTTTTTTTTGGGGGGGGGGGATATAACGACGTATTTACAATTGTCTAAAACGAGCGTAACACACAAGACTAAAAGCAACGTAAAAGGAACTCGCCAGACCGAGGGCACCATTCAAAGATGGGGAAATACCCAGACGAAGCGCAGACCTCACCAGAGCAATGACGCCGATAGATGGGAGCACAGTGGTAGGGCATGCCAGACCGGCTATGCATTCCTAAAACGGCAATCGCACCTTCTTAGTCTGAAAGGGCTGCGGGGACAGGATGGGACTGGTCGGGACTCCCAGGCTCCAGGGCCACCACCAGACTTTAGGAAGGAGAGGCCGATGGACAAAAAGGCCGTAGACGGAGACTGTTCCAGACAGGAAAGAGCAGAGTCAGAACGTGGGCAATTTCCCGATGTATCAATTCGCCTTACAAGCTCGGTGCTGACAATAAGCGAAGAGCGAAGCGAGGTAGGCAGGCTACTAGACACACTCATAGGCGCCGGAATGTGCATCGACGGTAGACAAGAGGGAAGGCGCCAAGCATGCGGTGCGAGTCCGGAGGCAGTAGATAGTCTCCATACTCTAAGCTTGTGCTGTAGAGTGCCGAGAAACTAAGAGGCGATGTTCGCTGCGCCTGTACCTACTTGTCTGGTCTGATTGAGATTGATGATGGCAGACAGCCGGCAGGCGGTGACTGGTCAATTTCTGCTGATTGATATCCTACTCATGTCGCATGCAGGCTGCATGAGTGTGCATTGCTGCTCAATGAAGACGTTGCAGATTGCAGATAAGAAGCGCATTCACTCTTAGCTGCATTGGCTGTATTTGGAGGTGCATTCACGTTCACACCAGGAGTATCAGGACTCAAAGACAATTTGATAACACTTCAGATCGCCAACTTACACAGAGAAGAAGAGAAGAAACCAGGTCGGCGAAGGTACAGAATCAACAGGAATCAACAGCGGAACAATCAGCAGAACCAAACCGGCAGAGAAACATATGTCAATCAAGAGTCGAGCAAAGACAAACCATGATAGTTGACGAGCAAAAGAGGGTGTGCCCTTGAAACCAAATTGTGTACGTTATGTTTAATAAAGACGGCCGCCGTCCCTTATCAGTGCGAAACAGCTGTCGGCGCCAGAGATTCGAGCAGAGAAAATACTCTTTCAGCGGAGACCGGCATGACCATTCTCCAGTCCTCAACACAGCACTGACAAAACAAAAAGACTTACGACAACTCAAATCAAACAGACAATCAGATCAGGCAAGCAGAAAAAAAAAGACGAAATCAAGATCAAAGGGCGGCGTTGGTTCGCTAGAAATAAAAGAGGGAATAAAGGTAAAAAGGTAACCGAAACACAAAACAAGACCACAGGAGAACATCACAACTCGGTAGAACAGCAGAACGGCAGAACAGCAGGACAGCAGGACAGCAGATGTAGAAAGTACCGACTCTCAACAGCCCCCTAGAGGATGAGGCATTTGTGCGACTTCTTCTTGGGTGCAGGCGGCTCCAGTGCAGCCACAATGGCCTCGTCAAACACATCCTTGAGCTTGTACTGTGTCAGAGCACTGCACTCGACATATTTGACAGCACCCAGGTCTTTTGCCATCCGCTCGCCGTCCTCCTTCCGTACTGGGGCCATCTTCTGCTTGGCCAGCTTTTCCCGGACGCTGGGGTCGTCGCGCAGATCGACCTGCGTGCCGACGATCAGGCAGGGCACGCCGGGGCAGTGGTGGTGCACTTCGGGGAACCACTTCTCGCGCACGTTCTCAAACGAGGCTGGCGATGTGACACTGAAGCACACAAGGAACACGTCCGTCTGAGGGTAGGATAGAGGACGCAGACGGTCGTAATCTTCTTGACCGGCAGTATCAAACAGGCCGAGGGTGTACGGCTCATCACCGATCCTAAGCTGTTAGCGGAGGCGACTCGAAAGGCCATTATAGGCCATTAGAGGTAATTCGCATCTACTTACATGACCGTTACGGCATAGTTGTCAAAGACGGTGGGAACATATTCCGAGGGAAACTTGTTGGTTGTGTAGCTGATCAGCAGACAAGTCTTGCCGACAGCACCGTCACCGACCACGACACACCTGGACTGTGTTAGTAAAATTGCATAGTTGGCAGGCAGAGCGAAGCCCAAGGCGACGGCGCCTCTATTTTTTGCGAGCTCGAATGTTGCAATAGAGGCTCGACAACCAGTCTGATGACATGTATATCAACTTTGATACCAGACGTGCTTGTCCGCGCTTTTGCTGAACTTGCCGTGCTGATTGCTGATTGCCCGCATGTGTTGTCCAAGACCACAATCACAAGCCGAAACAGACAGCACAGGCAACCGCAGGTTTGCACGCATGAACGCATGCACGCATGCACGCAGCTCATTAGTTCTACACTACCATTAAGCCCACCAAGAAGTCCACGTACTTGATTGTTGCGACAACCATTGTTGATATTGGAGTATGCTGAGAATAAGACCTCCTTTAACGGAAGCTAGGCGGATGAAGATTGGTTTGGTAGCGACAACGGGAGGAAGGGGGAGGGCCGAGGTCGAAGAGGCGGCGACAGACAAGCGTGAGTGCTGTCTGTGGAGTGAAAGATACGATCGAGGCTGAGGCAGATGTTTGGTTATCAGATAGTCTCTTGCCGTCTATATTCGTTGTCGTCGTCGTTTGTGGTTGCTTGCGCAGATGGTCTTGGAAGGGCGTGGAGAGACGTAAGAGACGTAGTGTATTATCGAGTCGTATATGGTATCTGATTTAAAATGGAGAAGAGAAGAAAATGAACAAATGACGAGTGAAGAGTAAAACGAGAAGAGAGAAAAGAGAGAAAGAGAAAATAAAGGGTGAAAGAGGAGAATGCAACAGGAGAGGACGTTGATGCAGTGATGGTGTGTGGTTTGGTGTGTGTTCTGGATGTATTGGATAAACAGCGAGTGTAGGCGGCGAGAGGAGGAGAGCAGGAGCAAGAATGCGCAGGTAGGCAGCTCGTAGGTATTGGGTCTTCTTGGGCAGGCGCTGGATAAGGTAAAGGATGGGGGATGAGATCTAGGGGGAATATGGAAATTGGGGGGAGAGGATAGAGCAGGGCAAAACGACTTAATTGGCATATAATAATGGGCCCAATGAGCAAAACACAGTGCTGCAATTGGTCTGATATGAGGTCCGCTGTGTTGCCTGCAAGTGGTGGTGGTTGGTGAGGAAAGAGCGAAAGAGGCGGGAAAAGAAGGAGTAAAGTCACAAATAGTGAAATAGGAAAGAGAGGAAATAGTGAAAGGAGAAGCTAACGTCAACGCCAGCAGGCCCCTGTCGGGAGTGGAGAAGGAGGGGCCGTGGGACTTTGCACTGTGTATGGGTATTATAATAAGCGTATATGTACAGTGTGTCTTTTTTTCTGAGACGGTGCTTAGCCTGGTCTTCTGGGAGAGGACTAGAGGAGTGATGGTGGCAGATAGGAAGAAGAGGGAAGAGGGAAGGTACCGAGCACCATTAAGATACTGAGTACTTTAAGTTTACAGGTGATTACGAATCATGAATAGGCTGAAGAGGCAAGAGCGTATGGTTGCAAAGAGACCAACGTTCATCTCATTTAAGCAGGAACCGAGATTGAGATGAAGTCGTGAAGAAGGAGAAGGGCAGGAGCGGCGCGGTGTGCGGTTATTGCATATGTACGGAGATAGACAAAAGTGTGACGGCAGAGTAACGGCCTGGCTGGGGGCTGCTGGCCAGGCCAACGCATATTACTCCGTATTGAGTTTCTTACTGTAGTCTGGGCGGAGGGCGGTCACCTAATACCAGACGGGGCGCAAGTAAAGAGGCTAGACCAGGTGTTGATGCACTAGGCGATGAAAGGGAAAAATACAAACCATTTAGTCAAAGATGAAAAAAAAGTAGAGAGGTCGAAACAAAGAGCAGAGGACTAGAAAGATGATGGGAAACGGAGGGAAATAAAAAGAAATAGAGAAAGTCGATAGAGAGAAAAGGAAGAAAAAAAGGTGAAAAAAAAGAAGAAAAAAAAAGTACAAAGTAGAAATTGGATAAGAGAAACAATTAATCTTATTGGTGAGAACCGGCATCCACTTTACCTTTGCTAACGAGAATCCCCTGCCTGCAAAGACGAGAAAGAAATATTGAAGAAAAAGAAATAAAAAACAGGGAATAAAACAGAAGAAAAATCAAAACAAAAATGATGGAAAGGAAGAGGAAAGCAGAACCATCATCATCATGAACCCACCCCACTCTATACTCCTTACATCAGCACTGTTTTCATGATTGACCTGAATATGCTTGGCATAAGAGTTGATACTAAAGCGGGATGGTAGAAACATCAACGTATAGTCGGCGGAAGACTACGATGGAATCATAATGTTCCGAGTTGTAACGGTTTGTTAGATTGCTATCTAGTCGTGAAGTGCCGAGTATAAGTATCAAAGCGCAAGGAGCTGAAAAGAAGAAAAAGAAGAAGAAGCAAGAGCTGCAATCTCAAGAGTAAGAATGAGCCCCTATTTTTTCTCAGCCATTGTTTTGTCTCAAATCTGCTTGCCATCGTATTTAAGCATCACCTCGTGATAACTCTAATTATGATTTGATATGATTTACTATCCCTTTCCCCTGCTCCCATTTCTGTCCTGCCCATAAGACCCTGCTCCTACCACGTAGTCTGTCTGTCAAGCAAGCCCCCTGTCCGCTGTGCTTTTACTCCGTGTCATCGTTGGCTGTCTAATTTCTCCAGGTGAAACACAGGCTTGCCTGGAAACGTAGAGATAGGAAGCGGGTTATTCCCTATCCATTTTCCCAAGAAGGGGTAAAGGCTGTTTAGTTCGATCTGGCCAGCATTAGGATTATGCTTGAGTTGTTTCACCGCCAGTCCGGTCAAACAAACAAATATGTCGACCGAACTCGACCAAACTTAAACACCAGGGAAGACACATCATTGTCCTAATATCTAGAGCCGGCACTGCTGCAGCTCGACAACGCCTTGCAAATGACTGTTGATACTGTTGATGTATGGCAAAACCAAAAACGCCTTGTCTTACACTGTACCGTATCGGATTGGTCCTCCCTTTCTGTGACTTTGATATCAAAGTCTACTCGTACGGAGCTTTCAGACTGGAGACTGGAGATACTCCGAGATTTTGAAATAAATATAAAATGAGATGCAGCGTAAACAGAGCTCGGTTGCTTGCTTGATCAATGCGTCCGCCTGTGCTCCATGTTCCATGCTCCATGCTGTATGATGTTGCATGCTGTGGTTCATTTCGATTCCGATATCGTGGACACTTGCCACTCAGCCTTTTAGAGACATCTACTCAAACTACTGAGTACATAGCCATACAGGGATGTGCCTCGTGGCCCGACTGGTTCCCTGGTCTTTTCTTGTCACTGTTCACTGATCACCACTTTGACGCTCTCGTCGGTGGCTTTTCCGCTCGTATCGTCTTGCACACTCGCATACTTGTCAAAGCCTTGTGCTCCCTACGTCGTACTACATCACATGCCTTTATTTTGTATCGTACTTGGATACTTTGCCCTGCATTCTGTATCCGCCGTTTTCTTCATACCTCCTTTCGACCGCATGATCGGAACAGGGATGCTTGTTCCACAGCTATTCTAGAAAGATCCTGAATCTTCCTGTAACGGCGTGAAGAGGAAAGGAAGAAGAAGAGGAGAAGAGAGTAGATATGTGAAAATGCCTTAACTACCCAGTATCTGACTGACTGCGGCAGCGCGACTATCAGGACCCTGAGTATCCTGAAACGTGATCTTCTCTTGTGCTCCCTATGTGGGGAAGGCCATTGCTCCCTCTTTCTCCGTCATTTATCTCTTCATCACTTATGCTTACTTGTATCTCTTCGTAGCTCTCTTTTCTTTGTAAACCTGACTTATGCTACTCTTGATAAGTTTGAGAACTTGTTGTGCAATATTGTATAATACGTCAATAAATGTGTTTACATTGAGGCTACTGTCAAAACTGGTTGGACAAGACTCGGCGTAGTGTCTAAAGACTTGCGGCTGATACCCCTTTGATGCACTCCATACATGCATCGATTACATAAGCAGACCAAGCTGGAGCTTTTTTTAATATAGCTCAAGCTCAGGCGGCAAACGACGTACTCCGCCATAAATCAATACACAAGACAACGCGCCGCAAAATATACCAAAAATACCAATCATACCAGTCATACCAAACCAAATATACAAGATGGCATTGGAATCAATTGACGACCTTCTTGTCCGTTACCTCGGCCTGCTACACGAATACACTGAGCTTCGCAGCCAGCTGGCCCAGCGCCAGTCCAGCATGTATGCCAGCCTGGCCCGTGCCAATTTTGCTGCTGAGCGCGGCTTCCGCTACGGCCCGGACCACTTTGACGGCCGCATGCAAGCCCTAGTTAAGCTTGTTGTGGGGGATGGCGATAACGCGCATTCATTTGCCGTCGTGCGGCCCAAAGAAGAGGCCAAGGGGGAGGAGACCAAAGAGACTAAAGAGGCCAAGGTTGAAGAAGAGGCCGCGAAAGAGTCGAAAGAGTCGAAGGAGTCGAAAGAGTCAAAGGGCTTGAAGAAGGCGGAGGTTCCAGAAGTAAAGCTCAAGTCAAGAAAAAAGACCAAGGGCACCAAAGACAACCAGCCAAAAGGCCCTCGTGACCCTCTACAGTGGTACGGCGTGCTGGCACCAATGGCCTTACGACAGGCTCAGACGGACGCCATAGACGCTGTCGACAACCTCATACCACGCCTCGCATCACTTAGTGCCGAGATGGCCGCCGTCGAGATCGAGGTGCGTCGGGCTCGCAAAAAGCGGACACGGGCACTGGAGAAACAGGAGAAAGAAAACCAAACCGTAGATTTGGCAGCAGTCTCTGTTTAAGGTCTCTACCATTTATTATTAATTTGGTTTACTAAACTTGTTTTACTAAAAAAAAAGGGGTGGCAGTTTATCATGACTTTTATAGATTAGATATACAGTCACCAGGCCAGTAGATGCGACAATGGAATTGCTCTATAGTTATCATCTATCCAAGAGGACTGCAAAAGACGGGCGTCTTCTACATATTCAAACAAAGCAAGATAAACAAGGGAAAGGACTGCGATATCCAGTTCGCTAACTAGAAACCAGCAGGCTCGGGCTTGGCTGGAATACCAGATTTGTCGAGGTTTGCTCTGCAGTCTGCCTTCCAGTTGCGAGGCGTAAACTTGTCGACAACCGCCTTGAAAGCTTCCTGTAGATGGTTAGACACTAGCTCTCAAGTAAATTAAATAGACACAAACTTACTAATGTGCAGAACGACTCATCGCCGTCTAGGTGCTTGCCGGCAGGCTTACAGCCGGGCACAGAGATCACCTCGTCGTTGTACCGGATACGCACATAGTAGCCTGCCAGCCTCTGCTTCTCGTCCTTGGTCAGCTCCGGCGTCGGCTTCCGGCCAATTCCGGCAGAGGAAGAGCCCCTCGATAGGAAAGACGGCAGAAGAGATGCCCATCCGCCCGACGAGCTGGCAGCTGCAGCGGCAGCGTCTGGTGTCGATGTCTTGAATAGCTCAACAGCCAAGTGGCTCGTAAATGGCGGCCAGTGGAGCATTGTGTGACCCAAGCTCGACAGCACTGCTGCCAAAGTTGTGTCGTGGCACCCGCTCAGTCCAAACCGGAACAGACCGTTGTGGCCGCTCGTGCCCTTCGTCTCAGCCTGCGTCACCATCCGTGCCGTCAAGTCGCCCATCAGCGCACCGATGCCCAGTGCCCGGTACTCTACCGATTCCATGTAGCCTGCAAACCATTCCTCGAGCGTGACTTTCTCAATGTTGCTGCGGACCTGCTTGTCATAAAACTCATCGGGCAGCCGCGTTTCCGGGCCATGGGCCAGGGTTGCGTTCATTGTGTCCATGATTCCCGACAGCCGCGGCTTGCCGTCCACGGCCGCACGCGGACTGTTTTCGGGCAGCCACTTGCCAATCTTCTTGGTGACATATGCAAGCTCCTCGGTGTCGTTCCACCGATCAGCCGCACGCTGAGCAAACGCCCGTGACACGGCTGCAAAGCGCCGACAGTTGTAGTCGTTTGGGAACAGCGTCTCGTCGGCCATGGCACGCGAGATAATCGTTAGCGGGTGACCTGTCTCGTTCTGGCGCTCAGGGTAGAGGCCGGTAAATGCCTGCTGCATCGACTCCAGCGCTCGAGGCACAGGCGTTGTCCGTAGCTGGAAGAGCCGGTCGACGTCATCGGCCCCGACATTTTCAGGCAGGTATCCGAGACGGTCGACGTACAGCTTGCGCAGTCGCTGGCCGAGCTGCAGCGTCGTCAGCCGGCCTGGATCAGTCAGCATCCCCGCGTCGCATAGCGAGTCGAGCGTGCCGGGTTTTCCTTTTCCTTTTCCTGTTGCAAGCACAGCCTCGTCATTGCTACCAAAAGTCTCGAGGCGCTTCTTCCATTCAAAGGTGCCCATGGGCGTTGTGGCTGCACCGCCCCCTCCCGTGCCGACACCGGCCACGCCGGGGTCCTGGTCATTTACAAGCACGGCCGATTTGAACTGCTTCAACGAAGCACAGTACGGCCAGAACACGCTCAGCCCCGCATTCTGGAACCGGCCCGTGATAGGCGTGCGCTCGCCGTGCCGCATCAAGACCTGGACCAACTGGAGCTCGAGCCCGGCTGGGTAGAGCTTCCGGAGCTCATCGTCTGTGTATGGCTGTCTTGGTACAAGCGTAGACATTGTGAAGTCGGTATAAGCTGTTGGTGGTGCTGAAATGAATAACAAGTGACAAAACACGAAAAAAGATCAGAGCAAACGCAAGTCTATCTATGAGAGTTTGAATGAGATGGATTTCATGAGGATGTGTTCTAAACTTCAGCCAGAAATAGCTAGGAATGCCAACGTTGGCTCCTTCCTCGTATTATATGGTAATATGTGTTCCTTCTTCGGAAGCCCAAAGTTTTTAGTCATCGGCCAGCACCTCCTTTCCTCGTTTGTCCCATGACGCAGCGCACCTTCCGTTTCGGCGCTTCGAACAACCGACGCCCTTTAATACCGGGCGGCCCCGCTGTAAGCCTTGAACGTGCTTGAAAGCTCCAAGTGTACAGGTGCACTGGCAAACTGGGCAAGTGCCTGAAATTATAGGGGCCCTATTGGCTAGAAAGGTCACCTTCTTTCTCACTTTTCTGCAAGTAGATCGTGGATCCACTATCCCGACCTCAACTTCAGTCTGAAAAAGACGACCAAGACGAAAAAGGCGACAACCGGACAGACGAAGAGGCGCAACAACGCAGAAGACCTGGGTAATTGACGACCCTCGACGGATACGACTATTTACAAAATACTAGACTCTTATATTCCCAGTCTATATACCTGCACATCGACGACGGGCGCGTGTCTCTCGGCTAGGCCAAATGGGAGACTCGCGGATGATCTGCCTGCTCTGTCGCGCGAGACAGTCCGTCCAGGTAGCTGTCAGACGGGGTGCCTTGGTTGGTGCTAGCAGTAACATTGGTAATATCACCAACAACACACCACCACAGACAATACAGACACGATGGCAAACAACAGCCAACGGCAACCCGCGAGGGGGCAACACCGACAGCTGGGGCGGAAATTATCGTAAACCGCGCCGGCGACAGCGGACCACACTACCACAAGAAGGCCTGTCATGGCGGAGCCGGCCCTCACAGACGAATAACGACAATGCGTTGTCAGTTTTCCAAGACATTGTGGGAGAGCAGGGTCAGTTTGAGCACCTTCGCCGAGCTCGGAATGCCGACAAGGAGGGGTCCAAAGCAAAGGAGGGAGTCAAGGAAGGAGTCGAGAAGGGAGTCGAGGAGGGAGAGAAGGAGACAGACGAGGAAAACATAGAATGGACAAAGCTTGAGCATGCTGCCCGGATGCAATCACCCCCAGAGCATCAAGTCAGCCAGGGTCGCGTGACCAACCTCAACAAATCCCTGTACGATGAGGTAGTCCGACTTGTCCAGATGGGTTCACAAACCGACAAGACAATTGTCGAAGTGTTTGCATACTTTGAGACCGTCTTGCTCCCAAGCTTTATCAGAGCGGGACGCAATCTTCCAAATGTTTTCCGACAAACCTCGGAGAAGATGATGTACGAGATCTCAGCCGCCAAGCGGGCCGACTTCTTGGACCCTACTCTACCAAGTGTTGCACGGATCACTGAGATTCGCCGGCAGCTAGGACTCCTGTCCACGCCCCGTACTTGGCTGATACTGGTCCTGGAGCTGACTGAAAAGATCCTGTTGACGTACCAGGAGAGCCTTGAAAAGAGCTGGGATAGCCTCGACGGCAAGCAGTCGGCCGATGCCAACACACCGCTGGTAGAGTATCCCAAAGACATGGAAGAACGCCAGCGCCTCACCAACGAGGTGATCGACGCATGGCGCATTTTCATTCTGCCCGATGTCGTCACGTCAGACCCTCACAAACTGGCATCAACACACGCCCAAGAATTCCGCATGCCCAAGCCTGACCCCGAGCTCATGGCAAGATACGCCAGACAGAACAGGCCGGAGCTTGCCATTGCCTCTCTCTTCCCGCGCTATGCACCGCAGCAGCTAAATAACGTGCTGCCAGCCGTTCTTGCAACATATGCCGTCCTCGTAGACCCCTCAATCGCAGACACCGCTGCCAAGAAAAAGGCACAGGAGTTTATCACCAGCGTCAGGGAGATCCTGGATATCTTGAACATTGACCGGCGTGTCATTGGCCACATCTTTGGCGAACGTCAGGGCCTTGCCAAGTACATTGTCGACCGTTGGCCCCTCGATGGCCCGCGGCAGGACTTTAGTCGCAACCGCGCACTGAGAATCAAGCAAGACAAATGGGCCATGAGCTTCAAGAACATCCACAGCCAGGTCGGCTCTGCGCTCCGCACCCGCAACCTTCAAGCCTGCGAGGAAGCTTGGGAGCGGTTCTGGGCAGCCATCTCATCGCCCGACTACCAGGGATCGGTTCGTATGAGCCGCGCCGAGAGTTTGTTTGATTTCTTCATTATGGTATTTACCACTTTACGCACTCCCGACCGTGCCATTGCTGTCTGGAACCTTATGGCCACAGTGGGCATAGAGCCGACTCTAAATACATGGACATCGTTCATGGAGGGCTGCAAGCTTGCCTCGGACCCGAACGGCATCCACACAATCTGGGAGAAGCTGGTTGCCTCAGGAATCGAGATTGATACACCGGCGTGGACAGCACGCATCTCTGGCCTCATTCGATCTGGCGAGACAGAGGCGGGCATCCAGGCGCTCAAGGAGATGCAAAGCACCTGGGAGGCCTGGGCTGCAGCCGAGGAGAAGAGCAAGAAGTCACCTGGTTCTAGTTCCAGCCCACCCAAACCCAAGGCAGTCAAGCCTACAATCGAGCCTGTCAATGCTGCAATTGCGGGGGTGATGCGTCAAGGCAACATGCATGCGGCCAAGCAGGTTCTGGCCTGGGCTGGCCAGCACGGCATCAACCCCGATGTTACAACATTCAACACCATCCTGTACCCGCTCATGCGTGAAGGACGTGCCGAGGAAGCCGGAAATCTGCTGGAAGTGATGCGGAATCAAGGAATTGCGCCCGACGAAGGTACTGTGACTATCCTGCTGGAGGCCACGTTGGGCAGCGGGGCCATGGACGGGCGCAACTCGGAGGAGCAGACGGAGATGGTCAAGCGGGTGCTTTCCGAGATCGAGGCGGCAGGCATCGATGCGAACCAGATGACTTACGGCAAGATCATTTATCTGCTGCTCGCAGACGGCATTCAGTCGACAGAGCAGCGTGTTGCATACAGACAAAACAACCTCAACAGTGCACAAGACTGGGGCAGCATTCGCATCATCGCTTCCAACGACAAGGCCGACGAGGCAGTGCGTGTTGTGCTGGATCGCATGCGGCAGCGTAACATTCCTCTGTCGCCGCATATCTACACGATACTTGCCCTGCACTACTTTTCCCTGCACCCGCCGGACCTGGCTGCCATCAAGTCACTCATTGAGACCGGCAATCCAACCACTGGCCTGAGAGACCGGAACGGCACTGAAAAGGCAGCAGCAGCAGCAACAGCAGCAGCAGCAGCAGTCAAAAGCAACGAGGGAGAGGCACAGGGTGAGGGAGGCAGAAATGAAAACGTAGAGGCGACGACCGCCGAAGCGGCTGAAGACGTCATTGATGTGGAAGCGGAACCCCGGCCAAGATTCAATCAGGCCGTATTTGATCGCGTGTTCTGGGAGCGTGTGGTGCGCGGCTTTGCTCAGCTGGGCGACACGACGAGTGCACTAACGTACTTTAAGTACATTGAAGACTCGCTGTCGCTGACAAGCTCGACACTGGAGGATCTGCTGAGAGCACTGCTGAAGAACAATGAATGGGAAGCAGCGACTCAGCTGGTGACCAAGGTGCGGGCGCAGAAGATGCATGTGGTCGAGAGTGCGAGTGCGGCACGCGGGCGGGCAACAGGGGATCAGCGTGTGTTTCGGCACCGCTTCTGGCACCTGGCAGCCCAGCATGGCCTGTGAGATGGCTGCAAGATGGCTGTGAGATGTACGTTTAGAGATGCCCATTAGTGGTGCATTTTGCATTCTGCATGATTTATGATAGGGGTATATAGATATAGATATGCCAAAGAGCCAATGTACATTAGACTAATCCCAATCACGAGCAAATAACAGACACGACAAGACATGTATGCAAAAACAGCATGAAACAAGCAGAGCGCCTTGACCCTAACCCCAACCTTGAACCTCTAACCCATAAACCCAGACAGAAAAAAACAGACCAACGCCGTACCTATCATGATATTTCATCTATATCATCCAAGACTCGCTATGCCTCATCCATTGCGTTGCCGTCCTGTTGTGATGCATCTTCATCTGTGGTAGCTGCTGGTTTGCTTCCATGGGTATCTCGCAAAATATTAAGAATGTTTTTGAGCGCCTCGGGCTCGACGGATATAGCGCCACTGCCACTGCCGACTGCATTCTTGCCGCTTTCCATCTCAGTCCGAGTCTCGCCGTTGCGGCCTAGGCTGAGACCGCGCACCCGCTCCAAATGCTTCCGCGTACTGCTCTCGACGTACTCGACACGTTCGCGGCGCCACGTCTTGCTTCTGCTGTCGGCCCGTCCGCCTTCGGTTGCAGCTCCACCATCGTTAACATCGAGATCGTCATTGTCAGCAGCAGCAGCAGCAGCCAGCCCAGGTGCTTTCTTCCGCAGCTCGCCGGATAGTTGGCGTAGTGAAGGAAGCTGTGAGAGGGCGAAAGCTGTCGTTGTTGTGAGGGGTGCAGCAGCATCACTCTCCGTGAGTGGGCCGCGATTAAGCAGGAACGCGAGCGAGGACGCTGGCTGCGATTGTGACTCTGATGGAATTTCGGCCTTTCCATCTGTGCTGGTGCCTGCTAATGACCGTAGGCTCTTGATCATGGCCTCGTTCTGCTGGCCTTCAATGTCAAGAAGATGGCCCAGTTTGAGGCTTGCTTGTAGCCTGCGGTGCAAGCGTGCAATCGAAGCGTCGCTGTCGATATCATCGCCATCTTTTTCAGCCTCTTCGCCGTCTGTTGGAAATTCCAGTCCCTCGTAATGTGCCAGGCGCAGCCAGTCGCGGTCTTCGGGCTTGACGCACAGGATGTTGCGCATTGCGTAGATTTCAAACTTGTCGAAATTGCGATCGATGGAGGCGCATAGCAGAGTCTCCAGTTGGTGGGTGCCGTTTTCGACTTCATGGTGGCGTGCCTCTTCGGCAGCAGCCTCGAGGGCATCTTGTGAAAGCTTCTCGGCCCCAGCACCCTTGTTCTGGAAGCTGGCCGGGTTGAAGCCAAGGCTGGCGGGAGGCAGGCGTAGGAGGGCCTGTTCGACACTGTTTAAGGCACGTTCGGAGTAGATGTTGACACTATTGATAATGTCGTCGAGGAGGGACTAGAGTGTTAGATTAGTCATGGCCATGGGCATTGTCATGGTCATCGCCATCGTCGGAAGCAACCTACAACTGGAGGGTAGCCAAAGTGCTCGGTGAGTAGCTCGACGTCTGCATTGGCGGACGACATGATTTTTATTGTGTTTCTGGGTGCCGGTTCGAGTGACTGATCAATTGACTAGATTTTTCGTCGCTAGTAGCGAGTAATATCATACGAGAAGTGCGCAATGTGTGGATGTCGTCAGCGCCGCTGATGATGATCCTTCCTTTTGCGTTACGCGACGCGTCTATTGACTTTCGGCGGGGTCCCTGTCAGTCGTGCCTTCCTAAAGAAATAAAGTACTTCGTAATACTTCGGGGTAGCATGCGACCCAGAAATCCCGCTTAGTCATCCACAAGCGGCATCCCACGGCATGCCAAGCACACGTCACAATCGAATCGAGGCCTAGGCTTCTAGCTATATCTTGAGGGTTTTTGATGGCTGTTGAGCGACTGCACTACATACAATGCCCACGGACACGCGACAGTAGCTTTCTGACCTCTATTTCAAGTCCTAAACCCTCCTAGGCCAAGGCGACTCATTGGCACAGTGCATTCACCTCGAAGCCAAAAGACGGAACGATCGGGGAGACCGGGCAAGACAAGCGGATTCAAATCAAGAAACGGTAGACGGCCATCTCACTTTCTCTTGCACTCTCAGGAAAGCCTATCGCCATCTCTCGGCCTTGCCATCTACCTCACCTTGGCCACACATTGATCACACCTCGACCTATTTTCACTCTCATCCACGACCCTTAACTACCCATCTATCAACCATGTCGGGCTTCTCCAGTGTCTTGAAGAATGGTTGGCACCCAGACAAGAGCACCGATCTCAAAAAGCAGGTGGTAAGCAGTACAGAACTCTAGCATCCTTGGCACACGTCGCTTGCATGGCTAACAGGCACCTAGACTAGCATATGGAAGAAGGACAAAAATGCCGACTACGACGAGCGCGCAAACCGCAGCACTCGCCCGCTAGGCGCTCTTCGCGACCCTTCGTCGTTTGGACCACCTCCTCGTCATGTTGCCCACGGCGGTGTGACATCGTCCGGTGGTACCCATGACTATGCAGCGCGACAGGCCCTGCCTGCACCGGAGGCACCGGCAGTACCGGGACGGCCCGCTCTTCCCTCGCGACCGACTGATGCATCAGTCAGTGCAAGCCCGAGCCCGCCACCATATCGTCAGAGTGCAGGCACTTCTTCTCGTTATGCACCGCCGCCCCCAGAAGAGGAAGAAGCCTCAGGGCCACCGCTGCCTTATCGCATGGACACAACCGGCCTCAAGACGTCCCATCTGCCGCCTCCACCTACGCGTCGGGACGGCACGGGCATTGTCCGAAGCCCAGAACCACCGACACCTGCGACTGCGACTGCGACTGCGACGACCAATTCTCGCCCACTCCGGCAAATTGCCGCAGCACCACCCAGTTTGCCGCCTCGCCTCCCGCCACGATCGTCGCCTGCCTCGACTCCGTCTCCACCCGCCAGTGCACCTGCTGCACGCGCTCCTCCTCCACGGCCTCCGGTAGCTGCGCTGCCAAAAGCTTCGCCGTCGCATACGGGATCAAGCAGTGCAGACGGCATGATTAACCAAGCAGCTGTGAGTCGGCTAGGCCGGGCCGGAATCTCTGTGCCGGGCTTTGGTATTGGTAGTAATAACGGCGGTGGTGGAGGTGCAAACAGCAATGCTACGGGAACAAACGCACTTGCAGCTATCAATGCGGTAGCAGCTGTGCGCCCGGCGGTGGCGCCATCACCTTTACCTGTATCTAGGCCTCAAGCAAGCTCAAGCTCAAGCTCAAACTCAAACTCACAGATGAGTGAGCTTCAGGCACGGTTTGCCAAGATGGGCACGGCTGCAGCAAGCAGTGCCGGTGCAAGTGCCGGTGCTGCTGCTGCTTCCTCGTTTGCATCGAATCTGGCTGCTGGAAAGAAAAAGCCGCCGCCGCCGCCTCCAGCCAAGAAGAAGCCAGGTCTGGCCGGCAGTGTGACATCACCAATCCGTCCTGCGACGCGGCATCGGGACGATAGTGACGATGACGGTCCACCACCAGTCCCTCTGGCAACACGGCCAGCTGGGTGGTAATTCTGATCTTTACTGATTGAACTTGTAACCAACGTTGCATAATTTTTCATTGTATCTTATCATTCACTTTTTTTTCAGCATCAATACATTCACCAGCATTATCATGGGCGGCTGGGCGGCTGAATCATCCATGACTGCACTTTCCTATTCAGAAACATGCACTTTCCATCTTACAACAGCTACAGGGCAGCTGCACTTGACTAAAGGCACGTGAAAGTGATATGAAGCAGCTCAGCGTTTGGATTGCCAGTTTTGATATATTGAATCTGGTTGTTTTTGATAGTCCCATCTTCGAGTCCCCTGGATTCTACTCATTTGAGGTCCAAATAAATCAGTAGACTGATAACGAACAAGGTTCTGACGTATGGCGGCTAGTGCCAAGTCTCTATTTTGTGTGTCATTCGTTCCTGTCGCATGGTCATTTACCTAATTTACAGCGGTCCTTCCTTGCTAACTTGTATTATGTAAGGCACGTTGACGACACCTGTCAGGCCCCCCTTTTCGCCTCCCTGCTCTCTCTTAGTCAAAGCTGTTTCTCTCCTTTCCAGTGCTTTTTTGGAATTTCGATTCCTTTTTCCTTCCACTTCCAGTCACAAAGCCAAAATGGCATCATCAAGGTGAGTCGCCACTATTTTACTTTCTGTTTCTTGACAATGCCCGAGCAGCAAGCAGTAGCGAGGAGAGCGAAGCAAGGTGGAGGGGACCAGCAGAGGTTCCGGCTTGGCTTGGCAAAGGCAGAGCTACACGCGAAACGATCCACGCGAAATTGACGAAGACGGACGATGCTGCAAGCAATGACGAAAGCAACACGAGCCAAATGATGTAGTAATGCCTGCGACGATGCGCCGACCGACCGATCTATAAGGCGACCATACGGAGCTATACTCGAAGCCCAGCTCGGGTGTGAAGCTCGAGACGCGCTGAAGCCAACGACGGAAACGGCGCGACAATGTTGGTTTGGGGTTGAGCCACGCGGTACTTCGAACTCGATACAGTTCCGACATCTGCAATGGCCGTAGAGAACCACGGCCTCTACCCATGCATAGCGAACCTCGGCTGCATCAGCGACACTTTGCGCCGTACTTGCCGCCTCGCCATTGTTCTTCGATCAGCATCACCCCAAGTAGACACCAAACTAATGACAACTCTAGGTTTGGCAACTCAAATCTACACCAGCGCGATCCGCGCAGTGCACTCTTTGAGGGCTACACTGGCCCCGGTGCCGAGTCCAACCGCCGGACCATAAATGCGAGCCCTAGCCGGTTCGGCAACGGCACGCCCGGCGGCTCCTCTCCCAACGGCGGCTACGGCTACGGCTACCCCAGCGGCCAGCAAGCAAACGGGTTCCGTTCCGCTACGCCCAACAGAAAAGGCCAATACAGCGATGCCGTGCTCAACGAGCTGGAGAGCCAAAACGACGCTCAGATCGAGGGCATCCTTGGTAAAGTCAGGATATTAAAGGATGTATGTATTCTCAACACCTTGTACTATACTAGTAGATTGCAAAAGTGACTGACAAGATAGATGACTGTTGCTATTGGAGACGAGATCCGGGATTCGTCGGCTCTGGCCGAGAAGATGAACGACACGTTTGATGCGACACGCGTGCGGCTGCGCGGAACGATGAACCGGATGCTGCTGATGGCCGAGCGCACCGGCGTGGGCTGGCGCGTCTGGGTTGGTTTCTTTGCCTTTGTGATCCTGCTGTTCACGTATGTCTGGCTATTTTAAGACATGGACAGCACGCAGCATTCGACAACACACACCACGGCACGACTTTACACGGCACATTATCATTACGGCGTTCTTTAATTTTCTCTTTTCCCCCCATACGCACCCAACTTGCTTGGACTTTTTCGTTCTTCTTTTCTCTTCGTTCTCCATTCTTCTCTATGCGTTTTGACACGTTTGGCTTGTTATTCCTTATCTATAGGATTGGGTCGCGCTCACGATAAACAATGATTGAAAGTCTGGTTTTCAGGCTTGACCCGGGAGTTTGCTTTCTTCTTCTTCTTCCCGCCATTACGACGTACTATCACTGTTCATATACCTTGTAATAACAATTTATATCTTCTGCAAAGAAACTGCGCTTGACGGACAATCTATATACCGATCTATGCTGTGTGAAAACGGGCTATGTACAATGACGGTGACAAAGGAAACGATATATTAAAGAGTATAAAGTACATGTGACAGGAAAATGCAAACAAGAAACAAAAACAAAAACAGGGGCCCGACGCTGTCGGACAGGACAATATGCAATACAGGCAAAACGGCGAAAGAGGCTGGAGCTGCTTATCGTGTTACAAGACATGCATGAGTGACCTCGGATTGACAGACACTTTTTGCAGTGACCTTATGCTTTGACAAAGCTGGCATTACCAATCGCGTTCTTGCCCTCATAGGCCCATCTCTCGAAAGCAGCACGGTACTAGATAGTTAGCATGATTTCAAGGACAGAAAATTAACGAGATAAAAACTCACTGCAAAGACAAGGTTCAGGATCAGAGCAATTATCAGAGCGACACTGACAACGATGGGTCCGATCATGTTGTCAAAGTCACGGCCGCTACGGGCAATGATCATATCGCGACGGGTGTGCAACATGTACCAGCCCCAGAAACCAGCAAACGCAGCCACCACAATGTACACGAGACCCATGGCCGAGGCAACCATGTTGTCACCACCAGCAGCCGTGAACAACGCAATCGACAGACTGCCCAGTAGCACGCATATGTGCTGCCACTTGAGGAATGTCCGCTCGTTGGCGAGCCACACCTTGGGCTCAATGTGCAGAGGGCCCGAGTTTTTAAGCCACTCGGTGGGCTCGGTAACACCCTCGGGCAGCTCGGGTGTCTCCTTGCTGCGTCGCCACTTGGCATAGCGCGTCATTGAAAATGACGGCAGAACTGACGAGATGGCACCGTAGGCACTGCCGTTGGTGCGGTTGCCGCCAACACCGTTGCTGCTCAGGCCGTTGGCAGACGATGACGACTCGCCATTGTCGTCAGCAGCACCCATCGACTGGCCGTACACGCGCTGTGCAACAGATGCCTCGGATGCCATGCGGGCGGCCATGTACGATGACGACTTGGCTGCCGGGGAGCTCTTGGTCGGCTTGTACGAGCCCTGCTGCTTACTGGTGGTGCCCAGGAAGCTACCGACAACCTGCTCATCAGCCGCGCGCTGGGCACGACGCAGCTCCTCCTCGGCAAATGCCTCCTGAGGATCACGGCGGATATCACGCTCCAAGTCACTCAGCCAGAAAGGCAGCTGGTTGACGTAGTCGTCAAAGAGAACTGCCGTACCATGAATAAACTTGGAGAAGTGGGGGACGGGGTGCACGAGGTGAGAAGACATGAGATCCTCGACCCAGGCGGGGCGCTTGCGAGTGGTGCCGTCTTCGCGGACCTTGATCTCCAGAATAGCATAGGGGAAGCGCGACACATCGCTGGGCGGCAGCTCCGAGAAGGGGTACGTGACGCTGCCGGCATCAATATCGCGGCGGTGCCATTCGGCAGGGTCGCGGCAAGGGTGGCGGCGGTCAAAGTTGTCCTCGCGAATAAAGGCAAGGTTGGTGTCGATCGAAACACGCACACGGTCGTCGGCGGGCTTCTGGAACGCGGTGCGCACATAGTTGGCACGCATGACAGGCTCAAGGTGCTTTTCAGTCACAAATGCCTGAATGGCCTCGGCCGTCGTCCGGAAAGCGTCAATGTTGTCGGCGCTCTCGCCCTGACGCTCCATCTTCTGGATGCTCTTCTCCATCTTGTACTTGCCGTCAAGAAAAGGCTTGACGTACTTGTCCTTGATGGTGATGCGGCGCTCGTCGCTAGTGCCGTCCTTCTGGATGCTCTTCTGGTCCAGATACAGCTCCGGCTTGGTGGCCAGCTGGCCGTACCAGCGCAGGCGCAGCGAGTTGGCCTCGCCGGTGTGGTCCAGCTTGGTCTTGTAGAGGTTGAACTTGCCACTGTCAAAGTAGAGCGAAGTCAGGGTAGGGTCAACAGTGGCATCAGCCTCTTTGGCGGATGACTCGCTGTAGACGAGAGCGGGCAGGTGGCGCAGCACCATGGTCTTGACCTCGAGCAGATTGTCGGGGTGAACCCAAACTGCCTTGTTAGTACTGTATCAGTCACAGCGCAATAAACGGACAAGAGACCACTCACACTTTGATGCCAGATACCGCTCGCCATTGTGCTTGGTCTCGGGCTGTGTCTCCAGGTCGACAGGCAGCGCAGCCTCGTCGGGATTGAGGTACTGGTGCACGGCCTCGTACATGAGCGACAGCTTGGCCAGCAGCGGCGAGTAGCCAGCCTCGGAGTTGAAAGGCCGGCGTGCAAGACTGACCTGCATCATGGGACGCACGCGGTAGTGGTTACCGCGCTTGCGGTCGTGCTTCTTGACAATCTTGAGGAAGCCCGTGTAGTTGATTGTGCTGTAGCGTTTGAGCTGGCGCAGCTCGTTGGTGATGCTGTCGAGCTCGGCCTCGATCTCGCGCACGCGCTGGACTGTGATCTCGCTCTTCTCACTCTTTTCAGCCTTCTCCTTGCCCTTGCTATCCCTGTTCTCTTCGCTCTCAGCACTGGCACTGGCACTGGCACTAGCACTGGCCCGCTCGTTGGGGGTGAGCTCCCGCAGCTTCTCGAAAATAGCGTCGGCCCGTTCCCGCAGTTGGTTCGACTGCTCCTCCTGGAAGCGAGCAACCTTTTCCAGCTGGACGTTGAAGATTTCGTCGCAGAAGCGGTTCTCGTCGTCCTCGGTCCATCCAGACTCACCGCCCTCTGTGTCAGAGCCGGCACCCTCGTCGTCGCGCAGCAGCATCTTCAGTTTGCTGTAGTCGATGTACGCAGCCTTCCATGGCGGGTAGATGGACTCGCGGAGAGTCTTTCCGAACCGCATCTTGTCGGTTTGATAATGTTTGTGCTTGTGTATGTGTCTGCGATGATTATGTCGTCGTGTTCAATTAGTCGTCGTCGCCGGTGCTCGAGGTGAGGTCGAATGTATCGGATCGAGCTGGTAACCAGGTGCCAAGGCGTCAATGGCTAAGCTGATAAGGAAACAGGTACAGAGAGGGCACCAAGAGCTAAATTCGAAAAACAAGAGCCAATCCAATTGATCAATAACAAACGATAGGCAAGACGAAGCAACAGAGCAAGACCGACAGGTGAGGTGGTCAAAATACAAAGATGAGAAAAGGCGGCAGAAGAGGGAAAAAGATAAAGAGACAAAAAGGACGGAAGGAACAATGGACAGTAAAGAGTCGCTCCTGCCTACTTTCTTTCGGTGTGTATCTTGGGTGACGTCTCGTTCGCTCAGTCCCTTATTAGCGTGGAGCGCATGCAGGTGTCTAGCGAGGCAGGTGCAGCCTGTTATTTTCCTCTTGCAGTTCTACTCGGTGGCTCCTTCCCAGCGGATCGACGCATAGCGGGAGCTCTGTTTCCGTCTGTTCAAAGGACCCACTGCTGCACTATTGGAGTATGCCTGGGGCGGCGTTGCTCAGTATCTATAGCGCCCTACTCCGTATATTTACTAGAGGGTGGCAAGCTAGTGGTCGTCTAGTGAAAGCCCGGAGTTTGCTGACAAGGTACATTCATCTACAGTGCAACCTGCTTGTAGTAGGCCGCTGTGGAGGGCAGGTGCAACCCAGACTCATGCTACGGCATATTATGGGCAGGCAGGGCCCGCTCAACGTCCAGACCACAAATTGGCCAATCAGAAATATTCATTTCCACACGTGTAGCTCGTGTAGATATGGACCTAGGCAGGCTGCAAAAGTTATGGGGCCCTTATATAAGAATAAATCAGTGTATAGTCGACTATCATTGAATTCGACATAAATTGACATAAATATTCTCAGATATCTTCGAGAGTGTCAACCTAGCCGAAGCAAAAAGCATGACAGGTACAGGAGAGCAAAATCGACAGAACAAGCACGGTTTTGTCCGGCGCAACATCCCGGGAGTCCGTATCAAGGAAGGGCTGAGAGATTTACGGTCGATATTTTCTTTATTTTTGTTTCTTTCATTTTACTTCTTTCTAAACCCCAAACACGATGGATGCTGTGTGTCGACTTGACTATGCCGATCTTACGTTTTATTTGGAGGTGGACAGACAGAGTAGACGACAGTCGAAGAACGATCTCCTGAAGATGAGGAAGAGCGAGACCGATAGACCGATAAAGTGTGCTGTCAACAGTACATAGACTTACGAGATATGAGGGACAGTGCAGACGAGGACATTGTTTTTTTTATAAATCACAAGATATAGCCAAGATGCATTTTATAGTTTTATTGCTAACAACCCATATGTACAAAAATCAGAAACTCGTGAATAATAGCCAATACATGGGAACCAAACAGACTCGAAATGATGCAGACAGAACCTCCTAGCCCCTCCCGATTCCGAGACACCAAGGCAAATCCAAGCAAAGACAAATACAGAGAATAAAAGAAAATACTCATAAAGAGATATGCAAAATAGGCTAACATGAGAGATAGATATAACAAAAACAAATCATAAAAATGGCAACGCAGCGCGATGGGGTCCAGCCTGATAATAGCGGCTCATTCCTCAGCACTTAGGTGCCGAGAACCTCCACGGCGGTACGCTTGATAATACCACCAGTGACAGGAAGAGAGGTCGACTTCTCAAGGAACAGATCAACCTCACGAGCAGCCTGGCGACCCTCGTTGATGCCCCATACAATCAGAGACTGACCGCGGCGGCAATCACCTGCAGCAAAGATGCCGGGGATGCTGGTGCTGTACTTGCCAGCAGGCGTCTTGACGTTCTTGCGAGCATCCTTCTCAATCTCCTCGCCCAGCACACGATCCTCGGGACCCAGGAAACCCATGGCCAGAAGAACAAGGTCGGCAGGGAAGAACTGCTCAGAGCCCTCAATCTTCTTCATGTCCCAACCGCCACTGGCAGAACGGGTCCACTCAACACGCTGGGTGTTGATGCCCTTGACCTTGCCAGAGCCGTCGTCAACAAAGCTGCTCGACATGATGCAATACTCACGGGGGTCCTTGCCCAGGTGCTGGCGCACCTCGGTGTGGCCGTAGTCGACACGGTAGATGCGAGGCCACTGGGGCCACGGGTTGTCGCCGGCACGCTCAGCAGGAGGCTGGGGCAGCAGCTCAAAGTTGACAATCGACTTGGCACCGTGACGCAGCGAAGTACCGATACAGTCGTTACCAGTGTCACCACCACCAATGACCACGACGTGCTTGTCCTTGGCCGAGATGTACGAGCCATCAGCAAGCTCAGAGTCAAGCAGCGACTTGGTGTTCTTGTGCAGGAACTCCATGGCGAAGTGGATGCCCTCCAGGTTGCGGCCAGCAATGGGCAGGTCGCGACCGACAGTGGAACCAGTGGCAATCACAACGGCATCGTTGGATGCCTTAAGGTCCATGAGCTTAATGTCCTCACCAATGGCAACGCCAGTCTTGAACACAATACCCTCAGCAGCCATAAAGTCAGTACGGCGCTTGACAATGCGCTTGTCTAGCTTCATATTGGGGATGCCGTACATTAGCAGGCCACCGGCACGGTCGGCACGCTCGTAGACAGTCACCAAGTGACCGACGCGGTTCAGCTGATCGGCAGTGGCCAGACCAGCAGGACCGGAACCAATAACGGCAACCGTCTTGCCAGTGCGAACAGGAGGGGGGGTGGGGATCATCCAGCCCATGTCGAAACCACGGTCAATAATGGCGCACTCAATCGACTTGATGCCGACAGGGTCCTCGTTGATGCCCAGAACACAGGCACCCTCGCAAGGAGCAGGGCAGACACGGCCAGTGAACTCGGGGAAGTTGTTCGTCATCAGCAGCCGGTTGAGAGCATCGCGCCACTGGTTCTGGAACACCAGCTCATTCCACTTGGGGATAATGTTGGAGATGGGGCAACCGCTGTCAGACTGGCAGAAGGGAACACCACAGTCCATGCAGCGAGCAGACTGGTACTTGAGCTCGTCCTCGTCCAGACGGCTCGACAGTTCAGCCCAATCCTTGGTACGGGTTTTGGCCGACCGGTACTTCTCAGACCGGCGGTGGTACTTCATAAAACCCTTGGTCTTGTCAAGCACCAGTGCCTTCTTCTTCTTATCTGCAGCATGGTCACCAACACTGTCCTCGAGATCCTGCAGAGCACCGCCAGACGAGGCAGGCTTGGCCTCCTTCTTGGGGGCAGCGGCAGGGATCACTGGCAGGTTGTACTCGGCACGCTTGGCCTCGGCAGCCTTGGCCTTCTCCTCCTCGAGCACACGCTTGTAGTCGACAGGGAGAACCTTGATGAAGCGGGGCAGGGCACGGTTGAAGTCGACCAAAATACGAGCAGCCAACTCGGAACCGGTGTAGTGGTGATGGTCCTCAATCAGGCCACGCACAAAGGCAATGTCCTCGGGGTCCTCCAAGCCAGTAGCCTCAACCATCTCAGTGTTGAGCTTGCCCAGGAAATCACCATCAACATCCAGAATGTATGCAATACCACCAGACATACCAGCCGCAAAGTTACGACCAGTGCTGCCCAGAATGAGAATGCGACCACCAGTCATGTACTCACAACCGTGGTCACCAGTACCCTCAACAACGGCGGTGGCACCAGAGTTGCGCACAGCGAACCGCTCAGCAGCAACACCGCGGAAGAAACAAGTACCCTTGGTGGCACCGTACAGACACACGTTACCAATGAGGATGTTCTCCTCGGCCTTGAAAACGGCATTGCGGGGAGGGTACACAATCAGACGACCACCAGACAGACCCTTGCCGACGTAATCGTTGGCATCACCCTCAAGTTCGAGAGTAACACCGGGGGCCAGGAAAGCACCAAACGACTGACCGGCAGAGCCCTTGATGTTGACGTGCACAGTGTCGTTGGGCAGACCAGCCTCGCCATACCGCTTGGAAATGTGGTACGACAGCGACGTACCCATGGCACGATCGGTGTTGATAATGTCGCACTCAATGCGCGACGGCACACCCTTGTCCAGCGTAAGCTCCGCCTCCGAGATCAGTTTGTTGTCCAGGCGCACGTACAGGCGGTGGTCCTGCTTGCGAACGTTGAAGGTAGCGACACCAGGGCGCAGCTTGTGAGCAGGCGTCAAGATCAGCGACAGGTCAATGTTCTTGGTCTTGGGAGTGCGCAGATCGTCGCGAACCTTGAGCACCTCAACGTGGCCAATCATCTCGTTGACAGTGCGGAAACCAAGCTTGGCCATAATGGCACGCAACTCGTTAGCAATATAGTAGAAGAAGTTGATGACGTGCTCGGGGGTACCCTTGAACTTCTTGCGCAGCTCAGGGTCCTGGGTAGCAATACCAACAGGGCAGCTGTTCAGATGGCACTTGCGCATGAAGATACAGCCCATTGCAATCAGGGGAGTCGTAGCGAAACCCCACTCCTCAGCGCCCAGCAGACAAGCCATGGCGACATCGCGACCAGTGCGGAGCTGACCATCAGTCTGGACGACCACACGCCCACGGAGATCGTTGAGAACAAGGGTCTGGTGAGTCTCGGCCAGGCCAAGCTCCCAGGGCAGACCAGCGTACTTGATACCAGTCCAGCGCGAAGCACCAGTACCACCATCGTGACCAGAAATCAGGATGTGGTCGGCCTTGGCCTTGGCGACACCAGAGGCAACAATACCGACACCGGTTTCAGACACCAGCTTGACTGACACGCGCGAGCGCGGTGACGAACACTTGAGATCGTAGATCAGCTGCTTCAGATCCTCAATAGAGTAGATGTCGTGGTGGGGAGGGGGCGAGATTAGACCGACACCGGGGGTCGAGTGACGAGTACGGGCAATCGACTTGGTCACCTTGTGGCCGGGCAGCTCACCACCCTCACCAGGCTTTGCACCCTGGGCCATCTTAATCTGCAGCTCGTCAGAGTCGGCCAGATAGGCAGAGGTAACACCAAAACGACCAGAGGCCACCTGCTTGATAGCAGAGCGCATAGTATCGCCATTAGCCATCACCTCGGACCGCTCAGGGTCCTCACCACCCTCACCCGTGTTAGACTTGCCACCAAGACGGTTCATGGCAATGGCCAGGGTTGAGTGGGACTCCATTGAGATGGAACCGTAAGACATGGCACCTGTGCAGAAGCGGCGCACAATCTCGGTCCAGGGCTCGACCTGGTCAATGGGGACAGGAGTGCACTCGTCAAACTTGAAGTCCAGCATACCGCGCAGAGTGCACTGCTTGATGGACTCGTACTCGGAGCGCGAGTAAGCCTCGTACGACTTGTCGTTCTTGGTGCGGACAGCATCCTGGATGTTGGCAATCGAAGACGGGTCGTTGATGTGAGCCTCACCACCGTCACGCCAGTGGTACTCGCCGGACTCGGTCAGGCCAGGGATGGTCTTGGTCTGGCGCGAAGGGAAACCGCGCTCGTGGAAGCGGAAAGCATCCTCGGCAATCTGGTCAAAAGTGACACCCTTGATACGAGTGGCAGTGCCCTTGAAGCAGCGGTCGACGACATCGTCATCAACACCAAGAGCCTCAAAGATCTGGGCACCCTTGTAACTGGCAAGAGTCGAGATACCCATCTTGCTCATCACCTTTAGGATACCACCGTCGCAGGAGTGCTTGTAGTTCTGGATCAGCTGGTGGTCGCTCAGCTTGACCTTGAGAAGCTTCTCGCGGTTCAGCTTGACAATGCACTCCATGGCCAGGTAGGGGTTGATGGCATCGGCACCGTAACCAAGGAGCACACACATGTGGTGAACCTCACGGGCCTCAGCAGTCTCGATGACAATGGCAGCCAGCGAACGCCACTTGTTGCTGACCAGGTGATGGTGGACCATGCCAGAAGCCAGCAGAGCCGAGACAGACACGCGGTCAGCCGAGGTCTTGCGATCAGACAGGATGATGACACGGTCGTTGTTCTCGATAGCAGCGGTAGCCTCCTTGCAGATCTCGTCTAGGTGGCGCACGTAGCCCTCGACACCCTCGGTCTTGGGGAAGGTCAGGTCAATGGTCTTGACAGTCCAGTCGGGGTGCTGTTTCGTGATGTTCTTCACAGAGTTGAACTCGGGGATCGATAGGATGGGGCTGGGCAGTAGAAGACGGCCACACTGGGTGGCATCCATCTCCAGCAGGTTGCCCTGAGGACCGACGTAGCACTCCAGAGACATGACAATCGACTCACGAATGGGATCAATGGGCGGGTTGGTAACCTGAGCAAAGAGCTGGCGAAAGTACTCGTACAGCAGACGGGGGGCCTCAGCCAGACAGGCCAGTGGGGCATCGTTACCCATGGAACCAAGAGCCTCCTTCTCGTCGGAAGCCATGGGAGCCAGGAGCAGACTGACCTGCTCGTAGGTGTAGCCGAAAGCCTGAAGCATGGGGTCGGTCTGGACGCTAGCATCGGAAGGCTTAGGGGCCAGCTCAATGCTCTTGTCTTCCTCGAACTTGGTCAGCATAGTAGGGAGGGTGATCAGCTCCTTGTCAAGCCATGAACGGAAGTCCTGGCGGCTGGAGACAGCATCCTTGAGCTCCTTGTCGTCAATCAGGCGACCAGCGACAGTGTCAACCAGAAGCATGCGACCGGGCTGCAGACGGCCCTTGCGGAGAACCCGCTCGGGCTCAACGGGGATAGTGCCGACCTCTGATGCGCAGATGATGCGGTCGTCGTCCATGATATAGTAACGGCAGGGTCGCAGACCGTTACGATCAAGGTTGGCACCGCAGTAGCGGCCGTCGGCGAAAGTGAACAGAGCTGGGCCATCCCAAGGCTCCATCTGGCAAGCGGCCCACTCGTAGAAAGCGGCCTTCTTAGGGTCCATGTGAGTGTTACCCTGCCATGCCTCGGGGACCATCAGCATGACGGCCTCGGGCAGAGAGAGCACACCGTTGATGGTCAGCAGCTCGAGAACGTTGTCAAACGCAGCCGAGTCGGAACCACCATCTTCAACAACAGGGTAGAGCTGCTCAAGCTCATCACCAAAAACATCAGACTGCATAACACCCTCACGGGCGCGCATCCAATTCTTGTTACCGCGTAGGGTGTTGATCTCACCGTTGTGAGCAGCCCACCGCAGAGGCTGGGCACGGTCCCAGGAGGGGAAGGTGTTGGTGGAGAAACGGGAGTGGACCAGGGCAAAGTGAGCCTCGTAGTCAGCGTTGACAAGATCGTGGTAGTACTGGTAGACCTGGATGGGGGCGAGCTGACCCTTGTAGACAATGTTCTTGTTGGACAGGGAGCAGAGGTAGAACCAGTTGTGCAGGCCAATGGTGTGGGTGGCACGCTTGCGCAGGACGTAAAGCTGGCGCTCAAAGAGACGCTCGTCAAAGGTGGCGGCGTCGGTGGACTCGGGGGTGACACCAGTGCCGTATGCCGAGGTCAGGACGACGAAGGGCTGCAGGATGATAGGCTCGCGCGACTTGGCCGCAGGGCCCAGCAGGGTCGAGTCCACAGGAGGCTCTCGCCATCCCAGAACACGCAAGCCCAGAGACTCGGCAATGTCTTCCAACTGCCGCTTGGACTCCTGCAGGGTCTCGGGATCGGGCTTGAAGAACAAGTTACCGACAGCGTACTGGCCCAGCGGGGGCAGCTTGATGTTGACCTCGCGCTCAAAGTTCTTGATGAAGAACTTGTGGGGAATAGAGGTCATGACACCAGCGCCGTCACCATCACGAGCATCGGAACCGACAGCACCACGATGGGTCATGTTGCAGAGAAGGTTGCGAGCATCGCTGACGATCTTGTGGCTAGGCTTGCCCTTAATGTGGCTGTTATTGTCAGGTAATGTTCGTGTTCTTGTCAGGGAGGGTAGAGGAGGGGAGGGGGGGGTCATACCAAGCAAAACCGACACCACAAGCATCTTTTTCAAGGCTAGGGTCGTACAGTCCCCTGGATTTTATTAGTAGCAATTCCAAAATTCCAAATGACCTCATATCGCTTCAAGCACTTACTGCTTCACCGGAAGAGCACCGGCCCAGGAGCCATTGTTCTCCGTCTGGTACTCAAAGGGATTGTAGGTCTCAGCTTCGGCTTCGTTGTGGATTTTCCGGTCGTCGAACTCAGCCGTCACGCCCATGCTAGGCAAGCCTGGAGAAGATAACCGGGAAAGGCGGGTTCGGTTGAAGGGGAGGAGGTCGTCGTCGTCGTCGTCGAACGGCGGAATTATATGGTCTCTGCGAGAAATCGAGCTCAGGGCCGAAACAATAACTGCTCTGTTAATAAGTCAGGCTATGAAATGAGATGGAGAGAAGTAGTGGTGTACGTAGTGGTGTAGCTTGATGGGATGTAAAGAGTGAAGAAAAGGAGAAGACGAGAACTAAAAGAAAGAAAAGGGACGGCAAACAAAGACCATCAAGAAAGAGAGAAGAGAAAGAAAGAAAGAGACAGTGGGTGGGAGAAAGACCGATAACCCCAGATAAAGATTGGCCAATGGGAGAAGCCCAATTGTGCATTTCCATGCCGGTGGCGAACAAAGACGACTTCAGAGGAGGATCCCAAATATAGAGGCGCCACACGATTGGGAACGGAGTCAGCAGCCGCCTGTTTCTTAGACTATCAACGACGGGTGCTAGCTTAAGTGTCCATGTGGACCGACAACTGATTGCGAAAAAAACCGAACGGCTCACTTGCTGACTGAAGGAGGTGTTTACGACGTGAATGACAGCAAAGTGGTGGTGCCAAAAAGCGTCAAACATGAAGCAGGAGGAATGTCGCGATAGGGAGAAAGTGGAGGAAAGCTGACCGAATGGCAAAAGTGGCAAGAGCGGCCGGGTGCTGGTTGCACAGGTACAAATAGACGCTTGATACACCGGTTGCACCTTCCTTGTCAAAAGTTCAACTGCTCGCTCTTTCCCGAGTAATATCACGCCCGTCCCAATTGATCTCGTAGGCGGCCCGTACCGGTAAATTGCAGTTGTCGCCCATTGTGCCTTCCGCAATTGGAAAATTCGATACTGACGCTCCTTCCGGCCGAATTGAAGTGTGTCTCAACCTTATAGTCGACCCGCAAAAAAAAAGCGATGCGATCAGATGTGCTTATGATGGTTGAAAATGTGCGTGACACGAAGGTGGTGATGGGCGACAACTTCAATTCCCCCGCACTGAAATTTGAGTGAATCGTCAATGGCACTGACATCACTAGCCCTCTAGCCTTGTGAAGGCGGGTAGGATTCTCCGTAGGCGGGCCAGGTGCTTTGCTGCAGGACGACCCCTGCGCGCCCAATAAAAATCGGGTCAATGGGGCATTTGGGGGGCATCCCTGTCGAAACGAGGCGACAGTGCAGCAGAGCGGGCGGCCAAAGCGAATCAGAGCAGGGCAATATGAGCAGACTGAGCGAGGTTGGCGCAGAAAACCAAAGTGCAAAAGCCAAAACTCCAGTGATTGTGGGAGAATCTGGGAAGTTCTTATTGGCATTTTTGTAAGAAAAAAAATATGGGAGCAAAGCGAATTGAGAAATCTGCCACCCATCTTTGCCTCAAGCCCGTACAGTCGCAATATTGTCATATTATTAAATTTGACTGAAAATTGCACCTGCCAGACTATGTACTTCAATGGTCGGAGCTCGCCGGTCTCTTGACTCTGGAAGTTTGTGCGCCTTCTCAATTGCGCTCAATATGCAACCAGAATCGTATGCTTTGTTGCTGGCCGCTCCAGATGTCTCTCGGGCCACTGCCATTTTCAACGACTACCTCGCCTCGTCTTCATTTTCGTCCTCATTCATTCTCTTTCTCCCGTGAACTCGCCCATATTGGTCTCCCTCCCCTCCTATCTCTCGGAGAACATGTCGATGTTGGGATACGGAAAGTGGTGCACTGGCGCGGGTGGAAGTCGGGGATGGAGTAAAGATCCGTGTTTGCTTATTCAAGCACCTACCTTTTAAAATAAAACGCTTTTGGAAGATGTTGGCAGCAAAGATGCGGCGATAGCTTTACGATATTTCCGAATTGGGTATATAACACACAGCAAAAGCAGTATGCGTTAGCAGGCTGGGAAAAGCTGGCGAAAGGGTAGAAAGAAATAATAATCGGGGAGGGGGAAAGAAGGAAAAGAAAAAGAGAAGAAGAGAAAAAAAGAAGGAAGTAGAATGGATGGGGGCGAGGGGTGAACGAGCACCTTATATGGAATGGGTTGACTAGAGACGGAGGCGAGCGAGGACAGGCACAGAGACACCGAGACAGGCACGGGCAGAGGGACAAAAGCACAGGGCCAGAGCATCCATAACCACGACTATACATGACTTTGGCTCGGCTACGACTACAACCACGACTAGTAGGAACTAGGGTGGCGTGTGGGTAGATGGATGGGGGGTCATGGTGCTCAAAGAGTCGAATGTCACAGACGATGGGAACGACGTATGAATAGTGGATGGGCATTGATATTATTTCTGGCGGGATGAGATTGGGTGGTTCGGGGAGTCGAACGGTGTCGGAGACCATTTCTCTGGCCATTTTACCTACATACGACGTATTACTCTGTTCCCTGGTCGGTTGTTCCTGGGGATAAGAGCTTATTGGGCGAGTCAGAGACGGGGAATTGATAAAATAGACCAAGGCCAAGACATGGCCTAGCAGAAATATGGATAAAAGGTTGGAAGCAAGTAGAAAATAAATGGAGATAGAGAAATAAATAGAAGAACATCCGAATAACGAAATAGGAGCGCAAGCATGTGGGAAGGGCAGAGAGGCAAAGCATGTACGCTAGCAGTGGGGGATAATCGACAGAGTGGAGAGGTGCTTTTTTGGCTACGCAGGTGTAATACGGAGTAAGATAATGACCCTACAGTAGGCAAGGCCAGGCCATAGATTTTATTATTATTTGTTTTTCAATCATCAAACTAGGAGTTAATCAAATATTGACCGAGGAAATATATGCCCTGAAGCCTGCATGGATAGAGTCGCAGTCCGGGGCCAGAGAGGTTCCTCCCGACCACGGAGCTCGAGAATGAAGTACTGTCAATAAACTTAAAGTGGCAGATGCGCGGACAAAGCCTTGCGGTGAGTCGAGTCGACTAAGTGAGCAATAGTGAGGAGCAATGTGAAACACAGAATACAAGCCGAGGAGCAACATACGGTGAATAACTACCTGAGCAAAAAGGGAGTATTAACAGCTCATCGGCTTGGCATACTGTGTGCGGGTGAGCTGTGTCTCCCAGAAGCCAGTCTTCACTTATGTGCTCGTGAATTCTGGCTCTTTCTTGGGTGAACTAAATACACATGGGGGACAACTGTTAGAACGCCGCAGCCTCTTACGGCACATGAATTACTGTGCAAATACGGGGTAGAGACCAGGGTTATATTGACATTTGCAATGCGCTTCTGCTTACTTTGTCGGCAGCATTTAAAGGCTCTCCTGTTCGTCCGTGAGAGTCTATGTCCAAATTGTCTGTGTAAGAGAAATGGCCCGGCCAATTAACGCTACTACAGATAGAATAAATAGAGATATAAGACTCAGTCCCACAAACCACGCAAAAACGGGAAAGTTAAGCACCGAGGACAAAGAAAAGAGCAGAGATGAGTTGTACTCCACAAGCGAGGAGAATGTGCGTGTGAGTGAGAGAAAGAGCGGCGAACGACCACAGACTCCGGAGTAGAAGACATCTCAAAGAAAAATAAGGCAAAAAATACTTCGACAATTGCTACCACCCACCCAGCTGCTACTTTTCCCAGATAGGTAATTATACTTCATTTACCGGTCTTAACCTGTCTCCGTTTCATACCAGTCTTTGTCAGTTCAGAACGATGTTGATGTTTGGTGCTCGCTTTTTACCTTTAAATCTCGCCCCCCTTACGCATATATCCAATCACAGTCGATATTTTTCAAACGAAGCATCATTTTTGGCTTGTGTCTGAGATGAGTCCTGCCGACTACGATGGAATGCTTTTACTTGTTTAGTTACATAACTACATTATTGACTGTGATTGATTGCTGCCGATGTCGCCTTGTACCAAGGGGACTTGTACCAAGGGATGAGCATAGCGAAACAGAACACTGGTAATGAAACAACAAGAAAAGTAGACGGATACGACGTACGAATGGCGTCGAGTCTATATAAGAGAGCACACGCTCGTGAGGCAGCACTCGATCGAGCATTATACTATTTATCTCTGCAAGATACATATGAGATGCGACTGACACCTGTTGCAAGAGCGAGACAGCTCGTTCTTACGTCGTATTACTTGTCTAGAGCGCATTCCGTTCCAGCCTGTTGCAGACTGTACAGCATGATGTTAAAGCCCGGTATTACCGCGGCAGAATATCATTCTCCTAGCCGTGCAATTCCTACCAGATGACGCTATGTGATACTGTTGTTGTCCCCTCTCTCCGTATAAAATTCCCTATTCGGATTGCTGCAGGCGAATTGTGGGCAATACTTCAGACGAACATTGGTGTTGATAGCATTCGTACGAATAGATTTATTGTATTCATCTTATTAATGGCTTCGGACGCACACATACCAGGCATACGTTTACACTACTTTTATACGACAAGGGCTTTGTCCATTGTTGCAAACCGCGCGAAAAGCATCAGTTCAGGTTCTTTGACGTGCTCCGTACTGTAATTACTCGGCAGAACACAACCCTGCCTCGTGACTCAAAAGGAACTAGATTCAAAAGCCTGCATTAGTTGATACGTCGAGCTCAGATCTTTAATTGTTAAAAGAATCATCAACAGAAAACTCCCCAAAGCAACCAATCAGGACCGGAGTGTGTATGCAGCCTTCCTCGACGCCTTATCTCGAGCCAACGAAGGCGGGTCTCGCTCTAGCTTGATGGGGGTCTAGCATGTCGGAGAAGAGGGGAAGAGGACGGAGGGAAGACAGGTTGCTGTAATTAGTCAAACAGGCGTCGAAAGTATCTCAGGAGCAAAAAGACGGCGAGAGAGACAGCGAGAACGGGGTGGCAGTGACAGTCGAGACGAGCGAGGGGGCGTGCTGCAGGAGTCCACTAAAATGTTGAAAACAACCACCTAGGCCAAGAGGAAGAACGAGATCCAGAGATCAGGCGAATAGCACACGTAGGATTACAGCCTAGACCAGTATTCCTTGGAAGTTATCTTACCTTGTTGAATTAATATTTCGTTCTAGTTCCGCTGCTAAGTTAATACTCTTTGTATCCTTCTCTTTCATAGTGTTATTACGGAGTGAGTGTCTGTGGAGTGTCTACGGAGTGAAAGCACGCACTACAACTGACTATCAGATGCCGGAGTTTGCCGAAACAGGTAATGAGCCAGACAATAATCATGTTTAAGCGGCATGGCATTTGGATATATAAGCAAAGAGTGTCGTTTGGGGTGTATGTTGCCTAACGTAGATAATTGCAAAACCAAAGGTAGCATGAATAAGAGAAAAGAGTGAGGTTGAGAGAGAAAGATATGAGGACTTATCAAAATAAATATACAATAAAAAAGACTAGCAATCTTGCTGTCTGCTGCAGTGGCTGTAGGGATGGCTGCAGTGGCTGTAGGGATGGCTGCAGTGGCTGTAGGGATGGCTGCAGTGGCTGTAGGGATGCACCATCAACTCCGCACGACGGCCAGGACAGACAGTGGGGGTTCATAATAATCGCTGTCTGAAATGCACGGCCACTTGCACTTTGCTGGTGGTGTCGAGAGATGCAAGTTGCCTTGGCTTTGTGAGCTGTAGTATTTTCTAATCTCTACTTTATCTACTGCATACGTCGTGCATGTGGTGGTTGTCTGTATATATTTATGTCGTCAAGTACTCAGACCTGCTAACCTGTCTTACCACCACACATACTCAATGCATCTTCACACTGGCCAGAGGCTGAGAAGGGCAATGGGATCCGTGTTTTGCTGGAGAGAGGCGGCGACTTGCGGTCCTAGCAACGTTGTAAAAGTACGAGGACAAATATCAGTCGTAAGTACTCGTATTTAAATTCAAGTAGATTGAATAGATATGTCGATCCAGTTGACTGCAGCATGGTGTAGAGAAAAGACCCCTTGGACAGGGTCTGGGGTTGTTATCCATCCATCGTGGCTCCTCGTTCTTTTTCCTCTTTCTGCTGCCTCGTCTCGATATGGACGTGCACCTGTTGCACACTGAAGGTTCTTCCGAGAACATCCGTCCTTCCCTCCTACAGCTCTGCTTGTCTGCGTCTCTATTTGTTTACTCCGAAGCAGCCCCGTCGTAATCCTGGCATCCTCGCTGGTGATCTGGCATTTCTTCACACCATCATTGGCCGAAATCGGAAAATGAGACACGTTGTAGGAGAAGAGTTTTACTCTTCACTGGATTAGGTTGTGCCACATCTTTTGCAGAAATTTTAGCCAGGCACTTGAATCATAGGTGAAAAGTTTTACCTGCACAACGAACATATTCACCGTAATCGACAGCGTGTTTTTTTTAACCAAATATTTACATGTAAATGTCTTTTTGCATACAACGTCCTACTGTCCTCTCCTATTTTTTCCGACAGAGGAGCTCTCACACCTGAATGAAAAAGGACCTCGCTCTGTTCGAGTGCTCCATTGTGTCGTGGCTTCGGGCCAGACAAATGCAATACTTTGCCGCAGCTGACCTTGACTGACTATAGCTGGCCGTCGGCTAGACTGCTAGCGCTGGTTTTAGCCCCTCTGTCGTATTAGTCTTTACTGTCATCCAGAATGAACTGCGCTCTTGTTGGTGTACTCAGTACAGCCTTTTTCTTCTTCCTTTTTCGGGCCGCTGCTTCTTTACACGCAACGACGTAATGTGGTCTCGGTGCGCGAATAGCGAACAAGGAATTGGAAGACACAAGAGTTAAAAGGTGCAGAGAACCATAATAAAGCGAAATAAACATGCATGCTACGGGGCCTACACCTGGCTATTACCTCATAGAAACTTAGTAGCGCCCGGCTCTGTATCAGTGCATCCAACCACCGTTCAGCCAATTTACCAAGCAAATGGACTAACGAGCCCCTACGATAGTTGCCGTTTAATTTTCTACTACACTTGTTACTAATTCGACTTTATTGTCTTGCCACTTGCTTGCTTTCGGCCTGCTGCCTTCTTTTTCGTCTTCATGTTACCGCTAGCCAGGGTGCGAGGAGATCTGTCTCCAATCTGCCTGGCGACATCGAGGACGTGTGTGTGCTGTATCTCGATGTACATGGAGCGGCCACGCAGCGTTTTGCAGGGGTGGTGCAATGCTGCAGGCTTCAAGTTAAAGTCAGCTTTTAGAATGGCAGCGTGGCAGCCGAAGACGGACGAAAACGATTGCCCTCTTTCTAGCGGCTAGCACAGCAACAAGCAGGGATACTTTGAAGCAGGAAGGAGGGGGGGAGAGAAATAGATAATGAGCCACTGATGCAGTTCGATGAAACTTTACAATATGCAAATATAGTAAAATAAAATAAAACCTAAGTAAATACATATTGCACGTAAGATACCAGTCCGGCACTACTGCAGATAATCAAATCAAGTGGTAATAAATATCTCAAATCACAACTACACATCAGACGGCATCGTACGCCAACTTGTGGAATGCTATTATTATGCGTGTCTACATTTACCTCTGCTTTCTTTTGCCACACCCAATCCCACCCTTTGAATTGCCGAGGACGATAAGAAACTCCTCATCAGCCAGGCTCGCAGCCAGTCGGGTCTAGGGTATTATCAACATACATCCGTGGTCGTGGTCCCCTCCATCATTTGATATTGTGACTGCATCGCATCGACCGTAATTACGGCGTATGCAGTAAATTTCTACCTCCGGTTGAAGGAGCTGTGCCGCCCTGCATATTCGCCGAGTCCCATGACTGACATATAAACTAGCTCAGCCAATTCCCTGAGTATGTTGTGAATCAGCTGCTACCTTTTTCTCGGCAAATAATGCTGTCCTAGGTAGCCCTGATCTATAACAGCGTGTGTTCAGATGGGACCAGCAACAGTCATGTTTGTATATAGTCGAGCAATTTAATTGGGTACATAGACGAGTGGGTATTTTGCGGTTACATTTCGGAACAGAGTTCAGGTATAATAGACATATCATGATCAGTGATTATTTTTGGGGAGGGGGGGGGAAGAGGAAATAAAAACAGAAGAAAAATAAATCAATTATATATTGGAGAATAAAAAAAGCTCACAGTTACAAAAGAATAATCTTAAAGTAAAATATATATACCTTCTGTAATTATAGCCAAATAACTAACAATAATGGCAATCAAATTATGCGAGACAAAACATCGTCGTCGTTGCTGCTATATGTCCTCGATGTGGTTGCAAGTCAAAGTATAACAGTCACGTGCGCCTACCTCACGATGTACGTATCTGGACTAGCGTGAATACAGGCTATCGTGTATTGAACTTCTTGACGCGTTGCATTACATAATACACACTGCATACTACGCGTGCCGCATCAACACTGACGACATCAGTCTGATGAAACCCCGAGATAGCAGGACCAAAGATTGAGCTCCCACGCAGCGATAGTCGCAACACCGGCATTTGCTATGGGATCGTTTATGCTCGACTTTTCGGGATACAATGTCAGTTCCTGTCATCATAGCTGCCATCACAGCTGCCCACCCTCATCATGAGCTCTTCTAACCACTATTACAGTCCCTCCTCTACAGTAATGGCCAAAGCACATCCTACTATGGACCTGATGATGCATACCTAGGCGGCGGCGATCCAGGGTTCTCACCACTGCCAGGCCGCCGCAATATGCACCACCATCATCATCACCATCATCACCCAAACCACAACCATCCGAACCACCCTAATCACCCCAACCACCAGACCAATGCTGCCGGTGCCAACAACAACATCACCCAGACGCGCCAAATCAACAATCGGTACATTGTGCACGACCGCAACTCGTTACCACGACTCGAGGCCGAAAAGACCTATCAAGACCGCAGGAAGCAACAGATTTCCAACTTTGGCGCCACATGGCTCAGGCCCCCCGGCCTGCCCAAGACCCTATACCAGCTGCGTGAAGAATGCCGCGAACAAGAGGAGCAGGCCGAGCAGGAGCGCCGAGATGAGCTTGCGCAGCAGTTGGCGCGGGCCGAGGCCGCAGCGGCGGAAGAGCGAGGCGAAGCCGCTGGCGGCGACACGACGGGTGAGCCGGGCGGTGCGACTGATCTCATGGACAATCATGAGGCTGCTGCAGCAGCCCAAGCTGAAGGACTGGATGCTGAAATGATGGAAGACGGACGAGAGGGTGAACAAGAAGAACTGGAAGAAGAAGAAGAGATCGATCTGGACGGTGAGGTACCGGATGCCGACGGTGCGGACTTCAGCTTTGGCAACAACAACGACGATAGCGACGACCCCTTTGCAAGCTCGGAAGAGGAGGATGAAGATGAAGATGAAGATGAAGACGAAGATGAGGACGACGTCGAAGTTGGAGAGGGTGACGATGATGGAGATGTTGGCCCGGGCAACACCAGCATGGTTAGTATGGCCAGTATGGGTGACACTACGGGTGGCGGCGGTGTGAGCGAGGGCATTTTTACACGCGCCGGTACAGGCCAGATTACTACACCACAACAGCGGCAGCGTGGGGGCATCGCTGCTGCCACACCCGTGCGCTCAATCGAAGAGCAGCGTGAGCAGGCGCGTGCACGAGCAGCCGAGCGCCGCGAGATGCGTCAGATGCGTGCTGCCGAAGACCGCATGCGTGCAATGCGGGCTCACCCGCGTCTCTCCGGCATGGGAATGGGCATGAACATGTACGGCGAAGAAGACGATCTCGACGAAGAGGACCAAGCCCAGATGCTACAGGAGGACGACCTTGTCCGTGACCCGCCACCGAGCCACCAGCGTCAGCAGCAGCAACAGCAGCAGCAGCAGGAGCACCACCATCATCGTCACCAACGTCAACAATACCACTACAGCCAGAGCGGTGGACCGCAGAGTGACGACAATACTGGTGAAGGCTACTACCACCACTATGGATCAGATGATGAAATTGCGTACGATGAAGACGGTCACCCTATCCATGACGACGACCTGGAGATGGATATGGATGCCGACCTTGACGGTGATGTCCCCGAAGGATCGTCACTTTTGGGTGGACTAGACGGCAGACACAGCATGGGAGGCGATGGAGCCATTGACTTGAATAGCAGTGCTTTTGATGATGGCTATGAGCACACTGATACAGAGGCAGAAATGAGCAGCAGTGTCGTGGGAGCTGGTGACCATATTGCACGTGCTGGTGGTCGACCCTCTAGAAGTGCGATTGACGACGAAGACGATGGCGATACTGGCCTGCCTCCACGCAACTTCTCGACGCCAGCATCCGGAGCCCCTGCACTGGGTAGCCGTCGATTCCAGCGCAGCACGGGCCGCAACAACAACAACAGCCTCGATATCAGTAGCCTCCTGTCAGGGGATGGAAGCAGCAACATTGGCAGCAGTCCTCATGCTCGACACCGGTAATGCTGTCTCGTACGATTATGACGTTATGACACAGCGGGTTCCGCATCTTTATCATAGATTACAAATACCCCCTACAATCCACATAGTTGCGCCACGGCCATTACACATCTAGAGAAGGAGCTGCTGTGCTGCCATGATCTTTTATCGAATCATGCCATATCGTACAGTACCAGTTAGTCATGCTTGCAAGGTAGCCCATAGCCACCTGCCCGTGTCCGTGTGTCCATAACGCGTAATGTGTATAGTATTAGTAGGCGAGTATGAAACTTTAGCCCAAATGCAAACCCAATCCTTAAGGCCACTGATTCTTTCCATTTCCCGGTAATATGCGATCGCCCTGTAAGGGTATACTGAACAGGAAATGAAAGAGAATTAAAAGAGAAGACGAGAGGAAGTATAAGAAGAACAGGAAGACAAGAATAACGAGGAGAACGGGGAGAACGAGGAGAACGAGAAGAACGAGAAGAAAACAACCCAGATGCAAGAAATGACCGCTCAAATGCAGGAAAGCAAAGAAAGGACTGGTAGTGTAGCCGCAAAATATTGTCATGGTGACAAAAGCAAGGGCCACAATTACCAGAATGCGAGAAAGAAAGAAAATAAAATAAAAATACAAGTCGTGTCGTCAGTAGTTTGCCATCGTGTGTTGTTGTGAGCCTCATGGGCCCATGTAGTCCTCCAACCCATCTTCATCGTCTTCAAGACTGCCTATCGCCTGCTTAATTTTTTGTCCCGCCTAGTCTGTTAGTTGCACAGAACAAAGACATAAGATACATTAGAATACTTGGAATATGAAATGTGCATACCTTGGGATCCAGACTCAATGCAATCGTGAAGTGCCGGACTGCTGAACTCTTATCGTTTAGCGTCTTGTATAGCTTGCCTAGCAGGAAATGCACTGGTGCCTCGTCCGGCGCCAGGTCCTTGAGAATCATAAGCTCTTCTTGGGCAGCTTGCAATTGCCCAATAGCCAGCAGTGCCCGGGCCTTACGGAACCGTGTTTGAGCCGCCCGTGGTGCCAGCTCCGTTGCCCTGCTAAAGTACTCCAACGCGGGTAGGATCTGCTTCTGGCGCTCCAACACCTTTCCAATGCAACATATTAGGACAGCGTTGGTCGGGTGGATGCTTGATGCCGTGCGGAAATGAGTAAAGGCCTTGTCAAAGTTGCCCATCTTTTCATACACCCGGCCTATACCGTAGTATGCATTGTAGTGGCGCTGGTCAGCGGCAACGGCATGGCGGTATGCCGTCAGTGCCTTTTCGTATTCCTCGTTCAGGACATGCTCGTGGCCTTGCAGCGTGTAAGCATATGCAAACTTGGGATTCAGTTGTGTGGCGCGGCGGAAACAGCGTAGCGCCTGCTCATGGTCTTGTGCTAGCGACCATGCGTTACCGAGTGCACACCATGCCTGCGGTGACTGCCACGCCGCATCCACCAGCTCATGCGCTAGGAACGACAGCTCCGTCTCCCGTTTCAGGAACCATAAGATAGTCGAGTACACCTCCATATCTTCCAGACGAGTGGGAGCGAGAACTCTCACACGTCTGAAAAACTTTTCAGCCTCGGCGTAGGCTGCCAGCTCGTAGTGTGCACGGCCCATGAGTGCTTGGACCCATGGCGTGTCGATGTGCTGACGTGGTAGGGACTTGAGAATCTGCAGTGCGTCTGGGCACTGGAATTGCGAGAGACCAAGATATGCACCGCCCAGTTTTTTGAGTAGCTCCAGAACCCACCGCAATGCTTCTTCAACCTTGACCATGTCGGTCTCGGGCGCCTGTTTGTGCGCGCCAGCCTGCTGGAGGGCAGCCTGATGCTGCTGCTGAATCTGCTGAAGCTGCTGTTGTTGTTGCTGCGATAGTGTCGGCGGGACTGGTGCGGCTGCAATAACTGGCTCCCGAACACGGGGCCCCTCCATCGGGTCAATGTCCATGTTGCCGTCGTCCACAGGTTTGCGGTTCCCACTGACAACGCGGCCAACAGTCGACCCACTAGATCCTGGCCGGATGATTTTGGAGATGGGTGGTCGTGCCTTCTTTAGCTCACGTGTAGTTGTAGTACCGATCGCTGTGGCCCCGGTGTTGGTTCTACCCGACGAGGCCTTGAACATGTTGAGGCGTGCACTGCGCCGCTGCGGAACACCCGACTCATCTTGTTGAGCCCCTGCTAGCTGGCGTGGCGGGACGGGATGACCTGATGCTGTCCGCTTTCTTTCAGTCGTTGATATCGAAAGAGAAGAAGCTGCTGCTGCTCCTGTTGATGTAGGAGCACCCATCCCCAGCCCATTTGCTGCGCTGCCGTTAGTCGCGCTTGCTGTGGCCCGTGATAGAGAGGATGCATGGTCTGTTACTCCAGCTGAGTCTCCGCTAGCGTCCGTGTTTCTGCCTCTTCTTGTTGCTGCACCCAGTCGATACATGATCTTGGATGGCGCGCCAGGCTGTGGCTGTTGCTGCTGTCCATCAGCAGCACCGGTATCAGCAGTGCTAGTCAAGACCGGTGCGTTGACCCTCCTCCGCATCGGAGCCGGCAGTGCCTCTGATTGTGTACCTAATGGCATTGCTGCAGTATCGGGTGACGGCTGTCCGTTTCCACCGATACCGCCAGCAGCAGCAGCCCTCGACCGAGCAGCGAGAATCCTTGCCATGAAATCGTTCTCTTCTGATTCTCCAGCGCCAGTGTTGGCGTTGGCATTACTGCCGCTCTGGTGAGCCGCTGCCCCCGTGCGCTGGTGGTTCTGATTTCCGGACTGGGTTTGTGCCTGTAGGTGGTCAAAAGGGTCGCTCATGTCGTGGTGACCTGCTACTCGAGAGGAGTTTGCTGCTGCCGACCGCTTTGCTGGGAAAGGCGGCTGCTGTTCGGTTAGATATCCTGGCGTGGCTTCTTGTGGCCCTTTCAGTGTATCGGGCTCGAGCGACTGCATAAAGACTTCATTGATACGGAACGTGTTTGATACACGCACGTTGAGACCGATATCACATAGAGCTGTGAACGCGTCCCACATTAGGGGGTTTATCCGTAAAGAGTCTTCAAAGTAGGCTGCCGCCTTCTTCTTGTCGTCCATGCCGCGGTATAGCTTGCCAAGTAGGCAGTTCACTGTAGCTGCGTCTGGCAAGGCCGCTCGTGTAGTAGCCGAGTGCTTTCCTAGATTTGCCTTTTGGAGCCAGAGCTTTTTGGATTTTTCTAGTGCCAACGCGCCGTCCCGGTACCGTTCAAGTGCCAGGCAACTCTGGGCAAAGACAAAGGCACAGCCCAGATGCAGGCCTCGGCAGCCATTGGGCTTGCTGAATTCGTATGCAGATCTGTGGTCGCCGAGTCGGAAATGGCTGAGGGCAAGAAGGTAAGCAGACTCGTGAGAGCGGGCATCTTGTGCAGACAGCCGCTCAGAAAAGAAGAGTGCGTTGTCCCAAGATCCGTTGTCGAGGTGGTAGTATATTGTTTGCCGAAGAAGGCCAGTAACGGCCGTGTTATTTGGAGCCATGGTGTCTCCAAGACCCAGGCAAAGGAAAGAGGAGAAGAGAAGATGGAAGAGAAGATGCCGCAGAGGAGAAGAGGGGGTATTGTCGTAGTTTATGTCATCCAAGGTCGTTGCTCCATGGAATGCACGCCGTAGAGTTGAATGTGGTGGAGAGGAGCACGTATCGAGATGTCGGAAGAAGAGCAACGCGTTACACTGTCGTCACTGAGCTCTACTTTGGTCCAGTAAACACAGTGATGTCGGAGATATTAGTAGATGAAAGAGAAGAATCGGGTCCGGACACAGGAGCACGGGATATCATCAATAAAAGCAAAGGATGAGGTCGCGCGGCGCGTTTGGGTGTGCCCTCAGCATTAAGAGATGTAGCGAATGTCCGGTGTGAAAGCGATGAATAGACATGCGGTCAAGTAGAGGTTATTTCGCCGTCAAGAGTGTGGTATAAAACGAGTGAAGTAATTCACAGTAATTCACGGACTTTCGTCAAAGACCGTCGAGGTCGCCGGCGGTAAGGCTGACGTGACGAGGAGAAGGGGGGTAGATGCCGCGTGTTTCGAGTCCGGATAGATATGAGGAGAAGTAATAAAAGCCCAGGCGGTGCTGTGAGTCGATAAATGGACACAGCGTGGACAGCCGTGCTTGGGGCGGATAGTCGTGAGCGTGAACGTGGTCGTGGTGGCGGCCTCGTTTGCGAGAGTGTCCCTTGCCGTCTCGCGATGTTGTGAGCGCCTGCGAAGGGCAAACTGTGATTGGCTGAAAATAGCTGCAGTGTTTCCTTCCGAACAGCCTACCAGAGCGAGAGCCACCCCAGCAACCTGACCCCACTCAGATTCGCCCTTACCCCCAGCCCCTATCGAGTGCACTTACCCATGTATCACTGCGCTTATTTTTAGTGGGAGATACAAGGCTACAACAGCTCTAAATTCCAGGCCGCTCCTACCACATATGGTATCTAACCACATTATTACTCAGCCTCTCAGATCCCATTCGAGCCTTCTTCACGTCGACTTCACCCGACTTGCAACCACGTACACGACCAATACGACCCCCGAACCGCAAATCACCTTATCGATGGCGCAAAAAGCAAAGAAAAGCACGGCCAAGGCCAATGCAGTCACTCTCCGCAACCTGCACGTGGGCTCGCTGATCGCCAACGGCCTGTTCCTGGCCTTCTACATTATCTTCCGCTCGCGGTCGCTTACGGCCTACCTTCTCTTGGTATCGCCTAGTCTTGCGTGCCAATTTTTCCTTGAGCGCGCTGGCCGTCCCCAATTTGACTCTGCCGGTGCGCTGCGCAAATCGGGTGAGGATCTGGGCGCCGCGGGCCTTACCGAGTACATGTTTGATGTGATCTGGGTCACATGGGGCACGACGATTCTAGTGATTCTTTTTGGCAACAAGCTGTGGTTCCTGTGGGTGCTGGTTCCTGCCTTTGGCATCTACAAAGGCTACGGCCTGCTGGGCTCTGCTCGCCAGATGGCCGGCCTGGGCGGCCTGGGCGGCCTGGGCGGAGGCAACAACGCAGCTGGTGCGGAGGCTACCCCTGCCATGAATCGGAGACAGCGCCGCGCGGCTTAAGAACTTGAAAAACCATAACAAAAGCATCAGGGGCATGGGCAACGACTCGGTAATTGGTGGAACAGGCAAGAGTCATGGATTTTTTAAAAAAAATGAAAAAAAATCAGAATCAGTACAGCTACACCGTGTTTATTCTGTGACTTGGAAGCTCTTCTGTCCACGATTCGATGAGCTCTGCACTGACATTGCGGACGAGTACATGGATGTGCTCAAGCTGGCGCACGCTTTGCAGCTGGGCCCAGTTCTTAAACCACAGAACACGATCTTTCCCATCCTGAACGGCCTGCTGCCTACTGGCCTCGTTGTCGAGGCTATCGACAAAAAAGCGCTGGACAAAGGCAGCCACCAGGGCCCGGCTTGCATCCGTCATGTCTCCCGTCTCGTCATCAATGGGAATAAGGGCACGCGTCCAGACGACAATGTGGGTGATGTCGTCGGCAAGGCCATACGGCCAGTCATTGCTAAGCACCCGGTAGTCGCCGGGTGCGGCAAATGGTGTTGTGGAAATGGGCGTATACGGCGGGGTGCCCCAAGTTTTGGGTAAACGGTGGCTAATCAGGTAGTTGGTAATAGACCCGTACTCGGCCTTTGTGTCAGCCGTCCACTTCATGTACCGACGCAAGTCGGAAGGCTTCCTCTTGAGGACAGCGAGATCATTTGCCTCTGACTTGTTAGACTTGTAAATGCATGTGAAGATGCGAAGACAGCTAGCCACTCACTAATGATTTGCCTCAGCTCTTCCCAGTCATGCTTGACATATTCGTCATCCGTCAAGGACAGGACATAACGGTCAGTGTCTGTGAGGGGGAACGGGTGCTCCTGGGGTGTCGAAGGGGCCATGCTGACATAAGAATCTCTAAGTATGGTGAAGACACTAATATACTCTAAGCTCTTAAGCTCTAAGATCTGAGCTCTCAGCTCTAGATGGTCGCCTAATCAACCCCGCAGTCGGTGCAAGTTAGCAAGGACGGAAGCAGCTCGGAATTGCTCGCTACACTGGTGGTTGCGGTATGCACTATGCACATGTAGACTGAATACTCGCTTTAAGGCATTCAATGACTCGGCCGGCAAGAATTGCCTATTCAGTCCACTCGTGGCGGAAGAGAGCTTCACAAGGAAAGACGAACTATGGTCTGGATGTTTTGAAGGCAGTCGCGAGCGGCAAACCCCCACTTATGCGGCGGCTGTGGGCGTGTGAACGATGCCCTACCTACGGTTCGTTGTCGCCGACACTCGGCCTAGTAAGATAAAACAGGAAGTGGGTAGGTATTATCTCTAAGAGCAGTGTTAGGGAAAGTGCGACCGACAACATGCCGCATGCCACTTCTACTTATGTATTCTGTTTATATCGGATTTATTACACGAACAGGCCTGAAGTGGTCGAAACATCAATTGCAAAACTGATATAACAACTGCCGAGCTCTAAATCCTACATGCTCGCGTGCTGGACAAGTTTATTCCGGGTGGTTTGTAGCATTGTAAGTGCCAGCGCGGCAGATTACAGCACGCATTGCGCGGAAAGGAAGGAGAAAAAAAGGCGGAAAATAGGAGTGACGAAAGAAGAAAGCGCGGCAGAGAGCTCCTGCCCCAGCAGAAATCATACGAACAGGGGACAGAGCGCGACCAATCCCAACGTCTTTGCGCCGAAGCTAACATGGTGCTAAGTAACAAATGGCCCATTTTCGACATTTCTATTCTTCTCTTCCTCCTCCGTTCCGAACTTCTGTTCGTGAAAGCGACAGCCTAGCCCCTCCTGATTCCTACACCTCTTCATCTCCTCCCGTTAATCTTGAGTCCTTTTTCCCCCGCCGGTACCATCTGCCTTTATTTCTTGCCATCTCACGAGGCAATTGACCAATCCGCCGGCCCCCTATAGCCACGTCCTCCCTGTCAACACATTCCCGACTCTTCTTCGAATAGTCTCTCTCACTTCTACCCGACGCCCAAGATGTCCGAGTCTCTGCTGTCGCGCAAGTACATTGACGGGATCTACATCCCCGGTCTCCTGCTGGTTGTCGGCACTTTTATCACCAAGCGTGAATATGGGCTGTACATGGTCGGCATTGCCATTGTCCTCGGCACTGTCAAGTTCTTCAACCTCCGTGAGTCGCTCTCTACTTTCGGCATCCTCGCCCGGCGTCTTTGGTGCCTGGCTTGTTGCGCGTTTCGAGACGTGGAACCCTCAAAATAATAAGGATAGGCAGCTAACATGGAGCAGAGCCCAAGAAGGTCCTCACTGACCCCAACGCCCTGATCGAGTTGCCCCTCAAGGAGAAGACCATCATCTCCCACAATGTTGCCATGTAAGAAGACTCCAAATTAGAGAGCATCACTCTATGAGATATCTACGAGCATCCCCGCTAACAGCTCAAGTTACCGCTTCACTCTGCCGAACCCCTCCTCGATCCTCGGCCTGCCCATTGGCCAGCACATCTCGATCGCCGCCGATCTGCCCAATGCCGAGGGCAAGTCTGTCCCCATTCTGCGCTCGTACACCCCCATCAGCGGTGACCACCAGCCTGGCTACCTTGACCTGCTCATTAAGTCCTACCCCCAGGGCAACATCAGCAAGATGATGGCTAGCCTGGTTGTCGGCCAGACCATTCGCATCAAGGGTCCCAAGGGTGCTTTCGTCTATACTCCCAACATGGTCCGCCACTTAGGTATGATTGCTGGCGGTACTGGCATCACTCCCATGCTGCAGATCATCCGTGCCATTGTCCGCGGTCGTGCCACTGGTGATAAGACCCAGGTCGACCTCATCTTTGCCAACGTTACTCGTCAGGATATCCTGCTCAAGGAGGACCTGGACGCCGTTGTTGCCGAGGACTCTGGCATCCGTATCCACTATGTCCTGGACAAGCCAGATGAGGACTGGACCGGTGGTGTTGGCTTTGTCACTGGTGAGATGATCCAGAAGCTGCTGCCGGCCCCTGCTCCCGATGTCAAGCTTCTGTTGTGCGGTCCTCCCCCTATGGTCTCTGGCCTGAAGAAGGCCTCTGCCGCTCTTGGTTTCGAAAAGGCCAGACCTGTCAGCAAGCTTGTCGACCAGGTGTTTGCTTTTTAAGCTCTTAGCTTGAAGCTTTTGGATCCCGACCTCCTATGTGAAAACTTGACAGTCGACTGAGAGCGACTGAGAGCGCCCTCGCAACCCCCCCCATACAAGGGCCATCACATTACGCTGCAGTCTGGTGTCTCTATTGTCTTGATCTGTACAAACGACGACTGGCACGGGCGACCAGGGCGACCGGCTTCAATGACTACCCTAAACCATGTATCAAATGTACATCCGTTAAGACATGTACTCCGACGAGCAGACGACGAATCTGCACAGTGAAAAGTGCGGTGTTGGAAAGATCGAAAACAACATATCTCTTGTGATACCTCGCATGAGTTAATCAGTATTAAATCAAATAAATTCAAATAAAGAAAATGCAAATCTCGCTGTTGCTATTTAGCTTGACATTTTATTATATTATAAAAACTGAACTCAAACTCAAAGTCTGCTATCATATGACTTGAAATATATGACGATACAATACCAATAGCGGCTACTGTGTCTTCTTTGTAGCCTTGTCAGCCTTGGGTTGTGTCTTGCCGTAGCCTGTCCGCAGATAGACAGAAACAAGCTTCCACAGCACCCACGTGGATCCCAACAGAATTACCGCAGACGTGCCAATGTTGACATACTGTGACTTATCAGAGTCCAGGACAGGAACACGGACGGGGACCGTTAGCCGTGGTGTTGCAGAAGCGCCTGCCGAAGGTGGCGATGATGGCTTGAGGTGCCAGAATTCAGTGTTCGGATTAAACAGCGTGTCGTATCCAATGTGAGCGCGATCAAATGGGTTCAGGGCGAGGTTGATATCTTTAGGCGTCTCGCAAGCCCAAAACACCGCCGGATACGGCAGGTCAACAGACTGGTAGCCACCCTGGGCGGGCAGCAGATAGCGCAAGTGTAGCGGGATTCCAGCTGTCCACACTGCTCCAGATCCCGACTGCGTAGAGGCTGACGGAGAGGGGGGTACAAGCTCAATTAGAGCTGCTGAGCCCCATACGTCGACTGCATAATCGGGTGCCTCGAGGTCGACGGGCTGCGTCATATGCACCAAGGCAGCGAGGTTCTTGGAGGCTAAAAATAGCTCGTCGTCCATCTGGTACCTGTCGGCAAAGATGTGGCGTGGCAGTGTGAGGTATGTGTACAGCTTACAGACCTTGTCGTCGTCGTCAATGCCCTCGCGGGGTGGTAGTGCACCGGAGGCAATGTGTAGCTGGAGAGTGGGATGCAGACCCGTCGGCTCTGAAAATGTGGCAGAAAAAGAAAGGCCCTTGGGTGCCTCGCGGTGGCGTGATGGAAATGCAAACATGACGGGCTTGGCTTTGTCGTCCTGGCCAAGAACAACAAGGTGGCCGGTCATTCCGATCTCGTACGGGCCGAGCGTCGGTGGGGCGTCGGCACCCATGATGCCGACCTCGACCCGCGACCCTTTGACGCTCAACACAGAGAGCGGAAGCTTTTCAGTGAATGGCCACTGGGCCGTCACCTTGACCAATCGTGAGTAAATGTCATAGGTCAGGTCTAGCTCGCGGATACTATTGAGCGGGCTGTCGGCTAACGAGCACAGGCCAGTATTGCCTTTGGTCTGGCAGCCATCGGCCTCGACATACTTGATGAACGAAGAAATGTCTTCTAGGGGTGAATAGAAGTGGTAGTCGGTGGTTTGTGGTGAATGTCTATCTCCATTGTATGCTGCAGATTCCTATCTGGTTAGCACCCTCTATCTTACTATACATCTCTTATATCTCTTATATCGAGAGAGTCGACGACACTTACAGATGTAGACTTGCAGTCAATGTCCTTTCCAACCAGTTCCTTTAGCGTGGAACACACGACATTGCTACGCAGTTAGCGTTCTAGTCGACCTCGATTCTGGTTTTCATCTACGACTCACGTTTTCTTGTCTGTGCTCCCGGCAGAGGGGGTGTAAAACACATGCAGGCCAGGCGACAGACGTGATAGTAGCGGGCTTAAGACTTCGCCAGCCCCCGTCGGTGCGACCCACCGCACATAGAGCTCCTTGATATCACTAGTCAGCACACGGGCGAGGGGCAGCGGCAGCTCTTCCAGGCCAAGTGTGAGACGGTCCTCGCGCTGGGCGTTGATGGCCGGACCCGTCACCTTCTCCGGAGTCACCGTGAGCAAGGCTGGGTCCAAAGGATCCTCTGGCCGGAGAAAGAATGTGGTTCTCTGGCGCATGTTGGTGGTCTTTTGTTCTTCTGTTTGTGTGTGTGGTCTCTCTGGTCTTTGGATCCTTTCGATATCGCGCTATGGTCTCCTGTCGTGACCCCGTGCTGTCCTCGTCAGCACGCGTTGCTTCACCGTCCCTGGTTAAGCTTTCTAAGCAGCTTAGTGCCTGTGCGGCCCGCTTGCTTGACGATCTGGATTCTAGAAGCTCGGTATTGCGAATACAGTTGGTGTGGCGTGCGTACTGTACTGTGTTTGCAGGTGTCGTAGCCCTGGTGGTGTGTGGTGTCGTGGTAGCTCAGTTCGCAGCTCAGCTTGCAGCTATCTAGAGCTTCTCCATATTAAAATACCTTACCACCATTCCTACGACGTAATACGCCGTAACATAGCTTGGCTGCCTGTGAGATATTACATACGCAATCCGCCTAGCCCCATATCCACTTCTTCTGTCACCGACGCTGGCTGGCTCGATTTGAGTAGGTATTTTTCATATGGCGCCTTCCTATGTAGTGTACTTTCATTTTCCCTGTGCCCCCTGGAGCCCCTTCCTATTTGAGTTGACCGACCTAGACACGATCTGCCGCTAAACCTAATCTGATACCGACTCGGTCCCCAGGGATTCCCTCAACAAAACTCAAGGTTCTTTCGATTTTCAGCGCGTAGAGTACGCTGGGGCACCCTTATTGGAAGGGCCTGGCCAGGCCAGACGAGGGGTGAGGCAGACAAGGAAGGAGCGAACAGCGAAATATATGTGCATGGAAAGCGCAACAGCGTGAGAAAAAAACGAAACAAGAAGGAACGACAGTGTCAACGTGGGCAGGTGTGGGCTGTCAAGTCGTTTCCTGGTGGTAATTACGAGGTTCCTTCTTATTCCTAAAACATGAAAAGCATAAATGATATATGACCGACAATCGAGTGTATTACTTGCAGTATCTGAATAGGAAGGGGCGACTGTCATCAAGATTTCATCTATTTTGTTCCTTCCCTCTTGCTGTTTCATTTTTGTTCTAATATTCCTCATTTAAACAACCTCGTGACTCTACCCATTAGTCCTTCCCAACTCTCACAACATACTGGTCGCTAAACATATTATCTACCTGCCTTTTCTGATCGCCACTTATCCTCACTCACATCACCACAATTTTCATCATCGCTTGAGATATCTAGACACAGCGCCGATTAATTCAAGGCCACACCCTATCTTATGACCTCGACATTGTCTAAGCAGCCATCCAACAAGGGATGCCAACTTTGGGCGCATACCACCCAGCCAGCGGCTCTATCGGCTGTGTCACCATTCACGATATCGACGGTACAACTTTGGCCTCGCTCAACGACCTGAAGTCGTAGCTCATCTCATTTCATTTTTCTTGTCTATTATATTGCTCGAAATCGCCCGTGATATATACCCTTTGCATTACACATCATCACCATGAGTGACCTTCACCCCCCATACTTGACCATCCGGTCCCGAGCAAACCGGGAAAGCCACACCAGCACCGACTCGGCCTATGCCTCCGGCAGCAGCGACTTTGCTGTGCCAACTGCCACTCATGACATTGGCCGTGTCAACTACCATGTCAAGCACCTGGACTCATTCGCACGGACCCTTGAGGACTCTGCCGCCCGTGCCTTTCCTAACCGAGGACGCACTCAGCAGCAACGATACAAAAAGGTCATCTCGCTGCTCATGCACTGGAAATCCGACGACCTCTTTGTTCTACCCGAGCTGGAAGATCTTGAGAAGTGCATGCGGGAAGACTATGGCTTTGAGACAGACACGTTTTCCATCCCTTCGGAAAACGCCCATCTCGAGCTCATGATGCGAATTGGTGCCATGATCAAGGACCACGAAGCAACTGACACACTATTCATCGTCTACTACGGCGGCCATGCCCGGATCGACGAATCGAGACAAAGCACCTGGTGTGCCACACGTAACTCCAACTCACCCTCGTTGCAATGGTCCGCTATTCAAACCTTGTTAGAGCGGTCCATGTCAGACACTCTGATTCTTCTCGACTGCTGCGCAGGAGCCGCAAGTGCGACGTTTCCCAACGGCAAGAGCATCACTGAGACTATCTCTGCATCTAGCTGGGATGCAATTGCGCCAGACCCGGGCCGGTACTCGTTCACTAATGCCCTGATTGAAGTGCTGCAAGAATGGCGTCTTCGCGTCTTTTCTGCCGCTATGCTCCACGCCGAGGTTCTTGCACGGCTCAAACACCCTCGACCTATCACCATCAACGGCAAACTCTTTGAGGCACGCTCCACTCCCGTGCACTTTATGATGACGTCCAACCACCGGGCACCCAGTATCGAAATTGGTCGTACCCTACCACCAGCCCGGCAACTACCGTCGCCACCAGCAGATCCCGACTACGGTGTATATGGACACGGCCAGTATGCCCCTAGTCACTACGGCCCCGGGCACCATGGCCAGTTTGCCGCTCTCCCGGCTGGCATCACTGCCGGGCCGTCGGGTGGCCGTGGTCCGCTTGGTGAGTCAGTCAGCGACCCCAACGAAGACGAGCCTCATGTAATGATCTCACTAGCACTGGAGGAGGATCAAAATCTGGACATCAATGCATGGCAAGAATGGCTGGCTAGTTTCCCAGCCCTAGCAAAGTATGTCAAGGTGCAAGGTGTCTTTAAGAGCCACTCGACACTACTGTTGCTTTCCGTGCCTGTGATGGTGTGGGATCTTCTACCCGAAAACCATGCCTGCTCCTTTATTGCATTCATTCGGTCCAACAACCTTGTAAAGGAGTCCAAGCCCACGACGACGGAAGCTGTCACCACAACACAACCTGTCACCAATAATGCTACTGCCGAAGCGCCGGTCGAAACTGATACTAAGCATGCTTGTGACAGTGTGGTGGATGCTGCAGGTATTTCCGAGTATGAACACTCAATTCACGACATTGAGTTTGACGACGACGGCGTATCTGTCATATCCGGAACCACCTTCTCACCTACAGAGGGACAGGTCCCCAGCATCCGCATGAGCATTGCCAGTACAGCCGTGCCCAGTATCTCCGACGCAGCGTCCATTCGCCATCCTATGCCGCCACATATGCAGCGCACACTATCACACGCACAAAGTCAGAGGGCATACCACCAAAGTAGCGTGGTCGACAGCACAATTTCATCATCATCATCAAAGCGACCAGGCCCCGGATCACAGAGCATCAGAACCCACAGTATGCACGGTTACCCGCCCGATCACGGTTCGTCGCGATTTTTCAAGTCCAACGCGTCCATGTCGCGGACAATGGCTATGAACCAGCAGAGGAACACAAAGCGAGCCAACTTTGAGGACAACCCGAACGAAGGGCCACGACTGGCTCAACACATTACCGACCGCCTGGAGCAGTATTTCCGCGATCATCCCAACCCGAGCGTTGGGATTGCAGAGTTCTTCGCATCCAACCTGGGAGTGGAGAAGCGGGACATTGACCAGTGGTTTCATCGCCGGCGGCAGCAGGAAAAGACGACACAGAACCTGCAAAGTTTGACAATGGTGGACCAGCCAGCCGTTGAGAGCGGCGAAGGTTCTGGCGCCAAGATGATTTTGCCTGGCCAGCTCAACAATTTGCTGGATATATTCCCGCCCAGCAGCTTACTCTTTGTCGATCTCCGGCGGCCGACAGACTTTGACAAGTCGCACATCTATGGAGCTATCAACCTAAGGATGCCCGTGTCATTTATCGAAGAGGCTTTCGACCTGATTGACAAGGCATTTACAGATGATCAAAGCCGCCGAAACTTTGCACGAGCACCGTCATGCCAGTGCATTGTGTTTTACGACCGTGTCCTTGAGTTCCCCTGGGAGTGCCCCATTGCGGATGCGCTGGCCAAGAATCTATATGAGAAGAAGGGATGGCGTGGCGAATACTACGTGCTCAAGGGCCATTACCGGGAATTCTCTGCGTCATTTGACAAGTACATTACGGGTGATCGAATGTCACAGAATGCAAAGATATATGTGGACAGTCTGCGGCAGCGCACACCGCCGACCGAGACGGAAATGGAGTTCATCGAGAAGATTTATGCAGAGTGGAAGGAACTAGTCGACCAGCAGAACCGGATGGCGCTTGCAGACATTTCTGCCAACATGGAAGAGCGTGTGCAAGCCGTTAAGCAGCACCAGGCAGAGCTCGAGGCTGAACTAGATAGCCGCAACCCCGTACTCTTCAGCAAGGCCATGGGACTTCGCAGGCCAGCACTGCAAAAGAGCAAATCGGTGACGGCCATGGCCACGGAAAAGGAGTTGCGGACGGATTTGGTTGGCCCCCTGCACCGTGGTCTTGAAAAGATGCACCACCATAGTGATAACACGACTGGCAATGATGGCGGCAGCGGTGGTGGCGCGTCATATCCCCCTGGCTATGACAAGTTTGCCGACTTTGGAGAAACATCTTCGGTACCATCAGTATCAGACGACTATGACGACGCAGAGGGACGCGACGAGCAGCTGCGCGAAGAGGCGGCATACCTCAAAGCGGCTGGTGAGTATGGCGGTGGTGGTAGGGGCGCGATGGGGATGGGTAGGGGCGGGTCGCCCAACATGATGAACGACCCCCGTCGGGCGCGTGAGAAGTCATTTTGGAAGCGGTTACGAGTGAACAAGTAAGAGCGGCTTGTCTAGTCTCTGGTCCTAGTCTCGATCTCGACGGATTGTTAGATTAGCGGTGAACAGGGATGGACTGGCGGAGAACTGGCCTTTCTATTTACTGGCCTGGCCTAGCCTGGTCTGGTCTGTGCCCTGGGCTGCGGCACCATCATCTGTATCACTACGTATGTAGGAGTGCTTCAAGATCTGCTGTGCAGCTTTGCAGAGCAGGACAAGGGCGAAGACTAAGCACGAAGCACGAAATGACCAGCATGGCACCATGGTAGCAAGGCCAGGGGTCTTCCAAATGAAGCCCCAGCCATCTTCCATTTTGTTTTCTCTGTGTCTCTTTTGTTCTTTCTCACTTTACTACTCTACTGCCGTTCTTGCCACCGGCTTCTAGAAACAAGCCAGTGGCTGGCTCATTGGACGCTTGTATGCTTGGGGCTGACCTTTAGCCCCTTGGTTGTTTTGGTCTCCTGTTTTCTCCTCTTACTGTGCTTTATCTTTTCTTCTTGGCTACATATTTTGTTGTCTTGTTCTATTTTCTATTAATTGTCAAGGGCGTGCATATTCAGAGGAGATGTTTCCTTACGGTATACCTCGGGATTATGGGAGGTATCTTATCCACTATATATAGTATAGTTTTCACAGCATTCAGCGAGGTGTTTATAGTCATAATGGTCATACGCGAGAGAATACACGGTACAATATATAACTATAACTTTTCCTTTGACTATTACTCTTACTACTACTACTTGCTATCATGTACACATAGTTCTAGTAGTATCTCGGTACCTTGTTGCTCAGGGTGTGCGGCAGATATGGCCAAAGAGGGTGGGAGGGGATGTGATCCGGTAGGGAGTCAAGAGAAGGGTGTGAATTAGGAAACATGCGGAAAACTAGTAAAGACAGAGTCACAGAGCCACAGAAAGACAGACGAGTCTTTTGCAAGTCACCCGTCATCAGATGAGCGGTGAGGAGTAAATGAGTGAAGAGGTGGGCAACAGAAGGGGTAACAGAGCACGATGACAAGAGGCCGGAAGATGGTACACGATCGAGCCACGGCTTCATCAAATCATGGCATGAGCATGATGGCTGAAGTTTGGTTGCATGAGCATGCGTGGCAATCAGTCAAGGCTGATCAAGAAGGAGGCGCTCATCATGCGCCGTGCTATCGTCGTTGTCGTCGAGCTTGCTTTGTCTCCCAGCCCTTTCTAGCTCTGTTCCCCATCTCGGCCCTCGGTCTTCTCGCCAGATATCCAGGCAGCCAGACAGCCTCCGCCTTTTCCAGATGCAAGCAAGACCTCCGTTTTCTTAGCAGTTTAACGTGCCTGGTCAGCCCTCATGTACGTCTCAGCTTCCTTTTCTCCCTGTTTACTCTAGCAAGTAGCTACTGATAACCACCTATGACTACCTGAGCCCAAGCCGAGTCAGGCCCAGGCCCACGAAGCTCAAGAAGCCCAAGCAGCCCAAGAAGGGGGCAAGTACATGTACTTAGCTACAAAACGTTGCAAGTGTCAACACATCAGTCGGATGGCTGCCTTGGTTCTATCCGTCTGTCTTCTGTCTCCTGTCTCCTGTCTGTCTTGTGCCTGTCTTCCGCCAGCTTCTGCCTGTCTTTGGCCACCATCTGTCCCATTTCCCGTCAGCCTGTTTAGTTAATTCATTTAGATAAATTCATTATTGAATCTGAATATATCCTAAAACATAAAACGGTCCTTTCGTATATGCAGGATGCTCTGATGATCACGGTACAAAGGCATCGAAACTCCATGAAGATAGATACTATGCCTCTAAGCCCAACGTTGAGGGGCCATGTGCCAATAATACTCAGCTCTTCATGGTCATCTTGACATGAATTCCGAGAAACCTGTTGAGGGCTGACTTCTTACAACCCAAACTTAACCCTCAATGCTCATGTACAAGCTTCTGTGATCTACATCTCGGTATTCACTCAGAGGTCAGTGATGGCCAGTCGTAGCATCCAACGGTAGCATTGGACAAGCGAGTGCGAGATCAAACTACTTCTACAAGGACGATTGAAGTAGATCATGGAAAACAAACAGTATACCTGTAGACAAATTATCGACATGGATCATCGTGGTCACCGTGGCGTCCATGTATTATTATCAAGTCAGTGATGCCAGACTACGTCTACCTGATAGGCTCAGCGTCATTAATGGAAAGGTGAGATAATGAATAGCAAAAGTACTTGTTGGATTTGATTTCTGTTTGATTATTATTATTTGATTTTTTTGATCATCATATTGATCATACTCTGACAACAGTAGCAAATTATGCCTAGACAGTCTAGATAGGTAGCATTGTAGTATAACGAATAGAACCGTAAATACAAAAAGACATGGACACCATCTTGTTGTATCTGTACAAGGGTGTGTGGATGACGGGGAAACGCCGGAGAATAAGGTACGAAGAACGACAAGAGTACGATAGGATGAGAGGAGTAGAATGCAAATAGGAGCAGACACGAGACGGAGACGGATAGATCGGGAGGGATGGAATGTTGAAAAGGTAAAGGACCCAGACAGAGACACATAGAAATACGGATAGAAAGACAATCAGAGAGACCGAGGTGGAAGAACTGGCACAAGCCGTTGAGCACGACAGCAAAATATCTACAAGAAGATACAGAGCAAGACATAGGATCACACTACGGAGACAACCTACAGACACCTTGCACATCACTAAGAAGAGTTCGGACTATACGGTATCATAGTTGTATCAGAGAAGAGCGGTCGGGGGTGATGGCAAGTATCTGTCTGCAGGTTGCCTCTGGCTGTCCAGGCTGGCTTGTCCGTCTGACCTATAACCAGGAAATTAGAGCTCGAAAGACAAGATGTCGACATGCTGTCTTGGGCCTGTGTATGTGGGTGCAGACTTATCTTGTGACCGTCAGGTGCCCGCGAGACAACGGAGTCAAGCAAAGACAAGACAGACAGGTAGTAGATGAGTAAAACAGTAGAAAGAGCAGAAAAAACAGAAACAGCAACATAAGGCCTTGTCAGCCGCCGACATAGGAGACTTGATGAGACCTATATCTGCTGTCTCTGAAATATCCCTCAGGGGACAGCATATAGTGGCATATAGGCACATAAATACAGCATCTGCCAGTGTCTCGGTCACTTTTTGTATCCCACGATTCCACGTCTCATAGAGCACAAGCAGTCACTCTAGCAAGCCATGGCAAGAAAAGGGGGATGTCCGTTGCCGTCTGCAAGATTGGCGATGCTGTCAGTCTTCCTCCATCCGTGAAAAGGTGGCCACCAGGGCATTACACATGGGTAGTGCAAGCATGTAGAGCACCAGGACAGAATAGTCCACCACCACGACAGGGGACGGACTGGGGACTCTTCTTGCCGCCGACCGCGGTGCTCAATACAGCATGCATGCGCTGTGTATCTGTAGGTTTGAGGTGTGCATCAAGGCTTTGGCTTTTGGTCAATCCTACTTGTCTCGTAGTCTCGTAGTCTCATAGTCTGCGGCGGTACTGAAGCCAACTACCCAGCTGAGCTTGTGTCCCGAGCCACCTAGTTCCCTGACCGATTGGTGGCCGGGGAGAGGTCAGATGTGACAGACATGGCTGTACTACTGGATATCGACGGTATACTTATGTGTTGAATTCAAACATTCTGTCCTACAAGTCAGGCATTGCGAGTAGAAGTTAAGAGAGGCGGAGAGAGGACAGAGCATCAAGAGCAGAAGAGATAGCAACATGTCGCAACACTCGTGGCCCCTTGTGTGATGCAACACACCCTTCACCTACAGCACTGTTTCACGGCATATAGAACAGCAACGATGGAGGTTGGGGGTAGAGACAACCCAGAATAGAGTAGAAGGATTCTTTCAAACAGCAGATATACAAATTTGGATGAAAGGTGAAATATGCGAATGAGAGATGAGAATAGGAATGGGAATGAGAATTGGGAGACAAGAAACGATGGAAAGAGGATGGAGAAAATCAAAGAGATAGACAGAGAAAATTAGACGGCGAATAAGAAAATAACAAAGTGAAGAAAGATCGAAGCGGAGGTGAGATACAAGACACCAATATAAACAATTAAACTTCAACTTGAAATTCAAAGAAAAAGGAAGCAAAAGAAAGAAAACGGGGCATATGAGATATGATCTGCAGCTAGACTCGGCTCTTGTGGAAGATCCTCGAGTCACCATTTTCAGCAAGAAGTTTGAAGATGATTGACGTCTTTCTTCACTCTTGTTGGTATAATCTACACTCAGCAATGCATGCACGCCTTCATATGATATGTCTAGGAATGCTATCCATTGGCTTACGTGTTGTTATTTTCTACTGCATTTCAACGACTTTACCACATTGTCTAAATGGTACCGTGCACACACCGTTCAGCCTCATGCTACGGTGGAATAAATCTGGAATAAATCAGGAAAACAGAAACTCTGGAAGCAGGAAAGACAGGATTAGCCTCCGAGACAGAACAGCTTGTATCTTTCCCCGAGACAAAAGCAGTCAGAATCAGTCTCTCCCCGAGATAACTCCAGGATAAAAACATCTACCAAGTCAGAAATGCAGTGACCTTTAGTTCACATACACGGGATAACAGGATCGTGTTTTCTAAATCCGATAGTGAAACGAGTGCCTGTGTTTTATTGGATGATAATTTACATTTTGGGCTATTCCTACTATCTTCTTTTTTTCTTCTTTTTTTCGGTTCCTTCTTCTAGTTCCTTGTGGTTGATTAGTCATTCGTCCTATATTTTATGGGTTTTCAGTTCTTATCACCTGTCTATACATCTCCATCTTTCTCTGTCCAACTTCTCGATGCAGCGAAATCCGGAAAATGAGTATTTACACTTGCCACTGCCAATTCTTTGTTTGTCAATGACATATGCGCACATTCAAGGTGAGGCGAGACGGGCCCTGTCCTGACATTTGACTGTTGCTCGCCACTGTACTTTTAGATAGGTTTGCCTCTTAAAGTACAGGCCTTTTTCGAGGTACCGTGGTCTAAACATCAAAACTTATACGCGCAATGATCCCGATGAAATAAGGCCGTACACACGCTAAACAGCCATCGTACCAACCCTGGCTAGCCTCGTTAACCTTAACCACTTTGAACCGAGAATCAGACGTAAAGAGACAAAGAACCGCCCGTGTTGTTAAGGCAAAGTACCGGTCAGTTAGCAGCCAATTGGCAGTCCAATACGATATCAGTCGACTAGACAGCTGTCAGATATTCACGCCTGGTCACAAGTGATCCAACAGACAGATCTCCACAACAACGCGCTGGTTTCTTTGGTTGGCGTAGAAAGGACCGGCGACAGTCCCGACTGCCTGGATGCCAGACTTCCCGGTATGATCGGATGGTCTAGCTAGCATTCTAGGTCTTTTTATTGAGAGGGGGAAAAGAAAGGATTTATGACCATTGCCTCTTTAGAAATACTCCTGCCATCGAATACGAGTATATCGTGACGTTGTTGCTTTCTGGTATGACTGATATGATTTCAAAAACTGTTCTTTTCATGACGAGTAGTCAAGCTCTACTTGTATCTCAACTAGTAGCCTGAAGTGGTAATGATGATCGACTACTTTCTTTTTCCATCTTTTACACCTGTTCCGTTTTCTAATTCACTCATCTCTTTGTGTCTCTCCAAGCAAAGATTAGGCAAGTGACTGCGGAGAGACGGCGATAAGATTAGCATGATACTAGCAATAAAATAAAATAAAAAAGAGAGAAAGAAAACATACCAGGAAAAAGAAAAGAGTGATACAGATCTACATCCGTTACTGTAAGATATCGTGGCTGGGGTCCTACGACTTTCGTCACTTTTATTTTTTTAAGGGCCTTTTTTGCCGCCTACATTTTTACTGTGCTCTTTTTTCTTTACCTTTTAGTCCTCTTATTCACAACTCCGGAATAATGAGCAGGCGTGTTTCCTCTCCTATTACGGACATGTTGTCTTCATAATGGGGTACTCTGGTATATTATCCTAATTCTTAACCTCTGATTGACAATAGCTTCTGGGTTCTACTCCGTAGGATCCTCTTTCTTGGATTTATTTTCTTAACTCTCCCTAGCCACCTGTCACAAGAACGCTAATACTCCTTTGGAATCCTCGAGGAACTTCCCTTTGTACCTTCGGGCGACTACAAAACTAGGACGACAAAGTAGGTACTAGGTACTAATCAAATATGGGTCAGAGACTGGCTACTTCATCTGCATCTGTCTGTCTCTCCGTGTGACACGATATTCCGTCGTGATTTCTTTTTCCGGCCCTCTAATTTGATGCAGCGAAGTGGACAGAGGAAGAAGGAAAGAAGGGACAAAAGGAACAATTTAAATAAAATAGAGAGTAAAATGAAGGTCTTGTCTGATTATTTCAGCTTCTTCATCAGCTTGTTGGTTTGCTCACCGCTTCAACGTCTAGGCCAACCGAGAACAAGAGAGCATAACAGAGAAATCACACAAAGAAGCAACTAGGAAAATAATAAGAAAACACACAAGAGTCAGAAACATAAAACGGATGAGAAAAGTCCTCCGTGGCAACCAATCGAAATACCCCTGCACCAACGTCACCGGCGCGGCTTGATGCAGACACGACCCTACAGCATCAATCAATATACTATACAGTGCAATGTTTGGGTGTTAACTTGCAGTATCCGGGATCATGGTGCAGAAACTGATTGGTCAGTGCCGATGAGGGCAGGTTTGTATTAGAGGATTAGCCACAGCTATACGGTGTTGATGGAATTTTTTTGTGTGTGTTTCGAACTATATAGTTCCTCAAGCCTTCGTAGTCGTCTTTATTGTTTACAGGTGTCAACTCAGTTCACTTTTAATTTCTCTTTTATTGTGTCAAAAAAGACTGCTTCTCGGGGGGGGGGGGGTTACCAACTAATATCAACAAGGTGCATCAAAGAATATTAACAAGCAGGGGTCTATTACACAGCAGATGTTGCACCACTTGACATACGAGGCGGTAGACAGATACATGCGTAGTGTAACCACACACAAACAAAAACACAGACACAAACACAAACACAAAACAAGCACACGCGGCAGCGCTATGAAGAATATATTTAGGCTTTAATCTCAAACCAAAAAGAAAGATAGAATATGACTATATGCGCGTGCATGCAGTGACGAGCAGGCGTGCAGATACACCGCCAGTATATCGGGCTGGCCGTGACTTCTTTTCTTTTTTTTCTCTCTTCTTTTTCTCCGGTTTCTTCTTTTTATTTGTTTACCTCCTGTTTTCCATTATTTTTCTCTTTTTCGTCTATTTTATCTCCCTTTTGCATGTTTCTCAACCGTGTTCAACCATGATAATTCCTCCCATCTAGTATTGTTACTTCTTCCATGTACAACGTAGTCTATCGATCGTTCTGTCACGCCAAATTGAGATAACTTCCTACGTCCTTCATCTTTAGGCTGACAATCTGATGGCTGTGGTATATGCTAAGCTGGTGGCTTGATCGGTATGGACGCCTACGGAACATGCCGATAGCTGTTGCCGCCCTCGGCGCTTTAAGAACCATCGATGCCTTTGTTTTTCACCTCTGGGATACTGAATTTGTGTCAGCTGTCTGTAAAATGTCAATCTTCGGAAATCTACTACATCTCGTGCTCTTCCTTTTACGTGATCATATCTATCGTGTATTTTTGTATACATTATAGGATCACATAACCCCAAAACACGTGATCTTCATAAAACCACTTTTGACAGAGTACAGTTGACTCTGGCACTGTAAGAAAATACTGGTAAATCAAAAGAGACGTGTTTAAATATAGACAGATTTGATAAGTTCAACGGTGGTGATGTTTGTCAACACGCACCGCCTAGCAACCCCACCTCTCAGTCACACTCGCTCAGGCTCGGGCTCAGGCTCACGGAGTACCCATATTTCCTGACGATCCTTAACCCTTGGCGTGGTTAAGGCTTTATAGTGCAATGTAACAGTGTAATACTGTGTGGATACTATGTTACATCAGCTTTTGTTTCTATCAGTACTACGTCTCGCTTTGGTGTGGTTGATGACATTCTTGACTTTCATCCGACTTTTGATTCATATTCCTCAATATTCTTACTTCCTGGCATTTAATCATTCTACTGGGGTCTGTTCTCGTAGTTATTTCCATTTTTATCAAATACCGCAGTTTCTCACTTGTTTGTTTTTCGTTTTATTTTATATTATATATTAGTCCGTTTTTAACATCTCTTGATCTGTTAAAGCTCTTCTTTGGCTGATTTTAGCCGCATGATCTTCGATAGCTTGAAAATTCATAATAACCGCAATCTGATCCTATCTGTATAATTCGCAGTTCATGCACTCGGTGCATCCCGTTTACATGCCGTCTAGTAGGTTCATAGTCTGCCGATCGCTGATGACCCTCTGTCTGGCTTTCGTTTCTCTCGTATAACTGTCGGTAGTTATAGAGGTAAGTAAAAGAAAAAAAGGACTAGATGTCAGTTTTCTAATAGAACTGTCCTACCATACATGATATTCTGCAAGCCTGCCACACAATATGCAACCCTTCTACCAGGCAAGCTGAACTACTTCCGAGGGCTTGGTGATAGGCGTCCCCAATGGTTCTTCGGGACGATAACCGGTCCATGGACGCAATCGCCTCTTGTGTGTGTTATGAAAATAACGTCCCCGAGTACATTATTTTGATTATTTATTTTTCAACTTACAATCTTTTACCATTTTTCAGGTGTGATACTCCAGCTCGTTACTTTGTGTACTTGCTTGTGTATCTCGAGTCCAGAATCTCTGTGTTCTGGATCTGGATCTCAAGAGTCTTGTGTGTGTTTTGTATTTCGTATCATCTAGTTACCATATAATTGCAGCCACCGGATGAACAAATCTTCATCTCTCACCACCTCCATCTTACATATTTCCTACGTAGGTACACAATATGGTAGATTGTGTTACTAGCTAACTTGACTCTATTGTTGTGTTTTGATTTTGTTTGATTTTGTTCTTCTCCTACTGATGCCCTCTTTTAAAATATTCTCGTTTGCTATCAAGACCACACTAGCCTACCTGCCTGTAGTCCACCCCTATTCAATTCGATCTACCAAGCACACGTTAAAGTGTGGCGACCTCCTTGCGTGTAGCCCGTTGGGGACTGCTTTTTTGGTTTATGGTGGCTGTATGTATCTTGTATCTCTTTTCTTCCTTTCAAATTCCTTCTTCTACTCTCATCAAACAGTAAATAAATTCTTAAAAATAATTTGGGCCCATGTACGTCCCGGAGTCATGTGCTAAAGATCGCCACCCAAATGCATGCAGTTCCGAGAGGGTCGGTAAGAATCATGAATATAAGTGGTAATGCCGAGTGTGATAGTGACAGTAACGAAGGAGTATAGTAATCCCTAAATAGTTAAAAATGCCATATAAAAGACATGGAAAGGAAAAAGAAAGAAATCAAAATAGCAATCCATCTGATGAATAAAAATAATATTAAAGAAAACGAAACGCATCAAAAAAGAAAATACAAGAGAGGGAAAAGAAAGCTACCCGCCCAGCCACAAAAGTGAGACAACCGAGAAAAGTACATGCAAGAGTCAAAGAAACAATATGCAGCTGTGACCGGCGCAGAATGCAACTCTGTGCAGCAGTGCATGTGCAGATATTAGATATTGGATTGAATAAGATATTGCGTAGAGAAGATATCAGATACAAGATACTCCGGTCTCGCCTACCTGTAAATATTCTCCTCCGCTCTTGGTCCTCGAAGACGACACCATTTCAACACCCAAGGGCAAGGCGGTGGCCCACTCAACACTTGCGTACTGTGCCGTAGGGGATACTATTAGTATTAGTTGAAATATTGCCAGGTTTGCCTCTGTTTTAGATACTACTTTAAGTTGCAGCATTAGTATATTCCTAGCGTCGATCATATTAAACTTTGGCAATCATCTATATTACCCGTACTTCGTAGTATCACTCTCTAAGCAAGTGTACCGTGGAGGTCCCACTCACCGAAACAAAATTAGAGCTGTGGCAGCTGTATGAACAAGATAATTAGATCGTTGTAGTTGCCGTTGGTGGCATATTAGGGGTTGATGAGTGGTCGATGGCAGCGGCAGATTCCATTCTCATTGTCTCCCATCTTCCGCCTTCCGCCCTCCGCCTTCCGCCCTCCGTCTTCTGTCTTCTGTCTTCCGTCTTTTTACTCCCTGGCTTATTGTTACGTTCAAGTCCTCCTTTATTTGCTTCTTCCCTGCCTCGTTTTCTCCTGATCGTGACCCATTTGCCCCTCTAGTTTATTTGTCTGGCTGTCCGTTGTCTCTGTCTGGCTACTGTTTGGCCTTTTTAGTGTTTGAGTTGGATTGGTGTTTCTGTTTTGTCTCTGCTGTCTGCCTGTCTTTCCGTCTTTCTGTCTGTCTTTTGACCTGTCTTGCCTTTATGAACCATCTTATTGTCTCACTATCGCATGTCTCGACTGCCATCTCTGCTAGTATTACTAACACCTTTTTCCTCCTTACTCGTTGTCTTTACTCCTAAGAATGGTCTTTCAATCACCCAGTGGCTTCTTTTGGTATATTTCTAGTCATTATTCACATTTTCCCCCTTGACGTATTACTTGAGCATTATTGTCATCACTTCCTCTTTAGCCTCCTGTTTTGTTTCTCGTTTCTCAGTCCCTGTTCCGTATCCCGTTCCGCCTTCCCCCAACGGATAGGTCTGCTCCGTCGACCAGTGTTGCAGAGCTAGAAACACCTGGAACGTGCACAATTTGATGCAATGACTACAGCTTGTTACGAATCAAACAGGCGTCTTAGGTTGAAGAAATAACTTTAAGCCAACGGCCACTCCGTCCTTGATCCTTCTCCTCAATTGATAAACGCACAGTCCCTCTGGTCTGCTCGCTTCACGTTCACCGTGCACTTGATAGATAATTACATTAATAGGCATTGAGAACTAACACAGCCAAGAATTAAAATTTAAAAATTAAGAATAGTTAAAAATAATTGAAACATTCAAACTTCATTCTCTTTAGCTCACCGGGCGGGGAGACAGTAGGCCCGTATTCGGTCATGTCAGGCCGCTATCGCCTTCCTTTTGTAATTACGACGGCACTGTCAGACGCTTTCTTTTGACAGTCAGACCTAGTCTTGATGGACAAGCCGCCTGCCTTGGAAGGATATAGAGCAGACGAGAAGCAAAGAAAGGACGCGAGCCGAGGCACTTGTTCTGGCCCTGCTAGTTAGTGTGTACTTTGGGTCTGGTTTATTGGCTGGTTATTGATTATGTATTCGGCGTATTGTGTTGTGCTTGATTATATAATATGAGGTTATGCGGTTTTGTTGCTAGTTCACCAGTGCCTGTTCCTGCCCTGTCTGTCAGTCAGTCTGTCTGCCTGTCTGACTTGGTCTGGAATGTGTCTCGCTCCTTCTTTTTTTTTTTTTTTTTTTTTTTTGTCTCTTGCCTCTTCCTCTTTCCTATTCCATTGCCCCTTCCTCCTTTAGGAGTGTAGTCGTTCGACTCTGAGTCTCCTTTAACCCTTTTTTGTCGATTGAAGTATAACGTCTGTATCTCCTACATCTCCTCGCTGGCACTTACCTTTTACAGCCTTCCGTGAGTCGACTGGTTCTTTGTAGCCTTGGCCGCCAAGTTCCATACCTCAGTCATGCTTGCCTCCGTGATCGTACTCCCCTAAAGAACTCAAATCGAAAACTGCAAGTACTCGTACTTGCTCTCTGGCAGGTGGACCAGACTCGATGTACTGTAATGCTAGATCCACACCACTCGTCCATTCCCTCGTGTTCTCTGCTCCTTCCTTTAGCGTGCAACTCAATGAGGAATTTAATTTTTCTAAAACAACAATAACAATAAAATTTTATAATAAAACGTCACATACTAATAAATACAAAAGTCCAGCTTTAATCTCAGTACAGCCCACGAATTACTAAACAAGGGAAAATTCATCATTAGCTTGTCTTGTTCCTGCAACTGACATGCCTCCTTCCTCTTCCATCAGGTGCATAGCTAGTCTGTTCCAAGTTTCGGTTAATGCCTGTAAGGTGTGGGCTGTAGACTGTTATACCTTGCTAGTTTCATCTGCAATAATATCTCCTTTTGCTATCCCGAGAAGCAAGAAATAAGAAAACAATAAGGAGATATAAGAACTCAAAAGTAATTATGAGAAGTAGATGGAGACGGTTATCTAGAAGATAATCAACAGATGCAACCCTTGATCATATATGTTTTAGCTTTGGACGTCCTGTGCTTGGTAGTAGAAAAACTCGGCTGCTGGCACCCCACGTCGGAAATCGCAGACCGAGTGTATTAATGGATATGTGTAAATATAGATATGTAGGTACTCGTTATTAGTCATTGCTCACTACGTCTACGGAGTGCTGTAGATGATACTATGAGGAAGGGCCAACAGCAGCCCCGAGCCCATTCTGTCGGATAATAAATTTTAGTCAGTGTTCATTTGCGACCCTGATGATGCAATGCGAGGTGGTAAAAGACAATGAGGAGGATGAAGACAGGGTCGCACTCCATAGTAGCAGAGTTGCAGAAGCTGGGGGCGGGAAGAGACTCGAGCCGAGACCTGTAACGGAGCAGTTCATGGCGGGTGTGAATTCTTTTTCTTCGCTTTCTAGCACTTATTTTTACTTCTTCTACTTTCCAGGTAGCAGTTGTGTATGCTTGAAGAGAGCCTCTTGAGCTTACTGCAACGTGTAAGAACCCAGAAAGACAACGCCTGTCCTGTAATCCTCGGAGTCTCACAACAAGGTGGCGTCAAGTCTCACTTTAGCATGGCTTGGTCTTTGATCTCCAGGGCTGATCCTTTTGTCCTCGAGTGATCTCACATTGAGCTCTAGGCCTCATATGCCATCTGCACAAAAACAGCAGTCAGGCAATCAAACATAGCCTATAGCCAGCATTAGCCGTCTCCATATCTCTATGTAGACTTGTAGACTTGTAGATGCTCCCTAGGTTGATACTTCCGTGCACTTTGATTTGAGGGGGAGGTGTTTATGTGTGGGAGGCGTAGAGAGGAGTATTAGGAAATAAGGAAAATAAAGCAAAAGCATGTGGACATAGAAAAGGCAGCTAGGAAAAGACTAGAAAAACTAACGAAGAAGAGACGAGGCGAAGTGGACCTAACGTCCTTCTCCCGTTAAATGATCCAACATGTCGATCATCAATCCACCATTGCAAGGGCTGCCTTGTAGAAGTCGTAGAGGTGAGAGGCACAGTTGCTGTCTAAGAAGAACGAATCCAGTAGACGTAGAGGGATCTAGATGGAAACATATGATAAATCGGAAAAATAAGACAAGAACAAAAATAGCGCAGTTTGGCTGTTGACGTACTTCAACACTTGTTGGCTGCCTATTATGCTTAAAAGTTGACAAGTAAATACACGGTCTTGAAGAATGGAAATCGTGATTTCTAGATTGCCACCAAAAATAAAAACCCAAATAAAAACAATTCGAGGGTCTTTTTTCGGGTTTCGTTGTAAACAGCCACTTCTATTGCCGTTTGCTGTTTGCTGTCTGCGTCTGTTCTGTCTACACCCCTTGATCAAGTCTGTCTTGACGCCCCCCCCCCCCCCCCCCCCCCCTTCTTCTCCCATCATCCTTCCATATCTACTCTGCTCCTGTATCTCCGTCCTGTCCTTCTGCCTTTTGTATCACTACTCTAACCCACCACCCCATCCTAAGATACATACTCCATACTTCCATGCTTCCATACTAAGTTGCCAGTACCTCTACACCTCTGCCATGACCCATCTTCCCTGTCTTTGTAGCCCAAGACGTTTTCTAGCCCCATCCTTAACAATGTACTACTCTGTCTCTCATCCTCCTGCTGCTAACCCTTGCAAACCTTGCTGCATCCCCGTGTCCTGTCTACTCGTACAGCGTCCCACCTCTCTGTTTCGTTCTTCCTGCTTCTTGCCTCTTTTAGTACCTCGTGTCATAGACTGTAGTATCTCCTATTCGAGTTTTTTTTTTCTATTCCTTTACTACTCTTTCTATGATGTTTTATATGATTCTTTCCATATATTCTTTTAATTCTCTTAATCTGTAGGCTTTTTGAATAGTACCCAATACTTGCTTCGGCCATCGGCCTTGACGTCAATTCAAATATATATACTTCATCTCCCTCGATTTGAGTCGCTTCGTTCAGCACCAGATTGTTTAAATATAAACCACGTTGATGCATTATCTTCATCTTGATTTTCATATCATCGTACATGCACTGTCAACTCCATATATACTCATCACGCACGACATCGCCTTTACTCTTTACTTTCCCATCACTATACTCTCACCCAACCATCACCTGGCGCTTGACTCTCGCTTGACTCTCGCTTGACACGCACTCAACACTCACTCGGCACTCACTCCAAGTACACGCTCACTGCAATCCGACACGTATTCGACTAGACTGGTTCACTCGTCGATATCCATCTTACTTGAACTTCTCAGACTCCTAGCCAGCCTGAGACTCTTTCCCGTTCTGCCCATCGTCCTTTCTTTCAACCACCCATTGGCCCCAGCTCCGGCGGCCATTCTTGCACCTGACCGCTTCTTGCATGAGCACTGGGCTGCTCTTTTCTTCTTTCCTTCTTTTCTTCTGTCCCTCTTTCCTTCTTTTGCTTATTTCTTCTTACTTCCTTCCTTTTCTTTCTGCATCTACATAATCCTCCTTCCTTCCTCCCGAGTATGCCTACTATAGCAATGGGTGGGTCGATGTATGCCGAAGTAAGAACGCCTGGATTTTTCAGACCAAAGGTCGTCACTCGCTTGGATTCGATTTCAAACTCCAACTCCAACTACAGCACAACCTCGTCTTGGTGCACGCGCTCTCGATCCCGCTCCATCTCCAGTTCCCGCTCCAGCTCTCCCGATTCGTCACCCTTTGGGGGCCGTCGCCAGTTGAATGCGAGCCGGATCAACAAGAGACGCAAGAACAGCATCGAGATGGCAGACGGCGGTCAACTACCTTCCATCAGGGCACTGTTCCCGTTCTTTGATAAGGCCAACCATACGCCAGAACAGATGCAGACACCACAGTCTGTACAGTTGCAGCAGTCTCAACCTCCTCCAGTCTTACCTTTGACATCCAACTCACCAGCTACCGCATCGGAGTACACACTCGCCGATTCGCGGCGATCGACGGCAACCGCAGCAGTACTCAACGACGATGGAAGCACCGCCTACACCCGCTCTCGCGGCCATGCCTATAGACTCAGCAATAGCCAGATCCCCCGGAACGCCGTCGACCTGCCAATGCCTGCATCTGGCGCTAGTGTATCGTCATCGCGGCGCTCGTCGTCTGGTTACGGCTCGACTGACCGTGGCCGCTCGTTTGATAGCCCTGGACGGGACCAGCAGGATGTCAGAGATCACCGGGACTACAGAGACCCGAGAGACCAAGTGGCAGCTGCAGGACCGTCATCTCAGCAATATGGATTTCCACCTCGCCATTCTTTTGCCGGCCCGTCTTCCATAGCTCCCACTACGACAGACCCGCAGCCGCTGTCATACCGCATGACTAGTCGACTAAACGAAGGCCAGAGTCAGTACGACCAGTCTGCACCTCTGTACCAGCACCAGCATCCATCACGAATGCAGTCACGGTCATCAGACTTGACAGCTCGAAGCTACCACCCTCAGCCCCCTCAGCCCCCTCAGCACCCTCAGCAGCATCAGTACTCTCAGCAGCACCAGCATTCTCAGCACTCTCAGCACCATCACCACCATCATCACCAGCCTACGCAGTCTCACGGGTTCCCTCAGATTAGCGGAGAGTACCAACACGACTATTACACAGCACAAATCCGCAACCGCGATCAGCTTGGTCGCGATGGGCACCACAGTCACAGTATTATGGGCATTCACAGCACGTCGATGGCCATGAACAACATGCGGAGCCGTCGTGACAGCTACCTTAACAAGAAGAAGCGTGGCAATCTGCCCAAGGAAAAAACGGATATCCTGACGGAGTGGCTCAAGAACAACCTGGACCACCCGTATCCTTCGGACGAGCAAAAGCAGGAATTCATCCGACAGACAGACCTAGATATGAGTATGTTTCATTCTATCGTTCTCCTTAATTATCCCTTTGCAAATATGGTAACTAACATCAATAGATCAAATTAGCAACTGGTTCATCAACGCCAGACGCCGCAAGTGCCCTGAGCTGGTCAAAATCCGGGAACGCTCTCTGCGTCAGATGGCTGGTGACCCTGGTGACATGGAGTGAAGCAGCGGGTTTATTTCTCCCCTTTTCCCTTTCCCTCTCATGTTGTATTATTTGTTTGTCTTAATTTTCCCTCCTTTATTATTCCCCCATTGCACTCCTTCTACTTTGTATTCATTTCACAGTACTTATTATCACATTCGTTATCCGGCACGGCGTTGACAATCGGTTGATTGATTTAGGTAGTTGGAGTTGGGATCTAGGTTACATTGAACACTTTCATTATTATTCATACCATTGGGGTCTACATTTTTATATCGACCTTATCAACCTATTAATATTTCGTTTTCTGTAACAATGCCCTGCTTCATTGCTCGTAATGTGCGTTACTGAGTCTGAGACTGAATCTCGAACATTAGTTATTCTTGACTTGTTATTTATTATATTTTGGCCTCAATTTTGCTGCGCATCTTTGTTCTACGCCATTCTACTCATCGTAGGCTAGAAACGGGTAGACATGGAAAATGTAATGCGGAATAATTTCCGATTCCCTTGCCACATGTTGAATTAAATATGATGTGTATTTCCGGAAATACAATAACTTTATTACTTTCAGCTATTACCCTAATAGCTCCGTGGACAGATTATCAATAAAAAGGCAACGAGAACGTTGATAAACATTGCAAAGCTAAGGAGATATGACTATCTTGTTTCTCTCTCGGTATAGCAAGTATATAAAAGACAACTGATGCTACGACAGAATTAAACGCTGACTTGCAGGGCTGGGCATTGAATGTAGCACAGGTGTCAGTAGGATGATTAGGACAAGGACGTCAAAATGTACATCATTGGCAGGCTCTAGGATGTTACTTCTCCGTAAATAAAGAAGCGACGAAATATAAAAAATGGATATCGGGGTGGGGGATCGTTGAAAATAGAATAAATCGTGACGCGGAAGAGTCAACGAGCTGGGCCGGTTGGTGACCTCGTCTTTCACTATTCAGTCTCGTAGTTGTTAGTAAAAACCTTCTCAAGCTTCGTCTTGGCTTCTACTACAGAATCTACTTGGTCTTATTTTCTGGATTCCCTATTCTTTTAGTCTTCTAGCCTCATATCAACCTGGCATGTCGGGATCGACAGCAATGCCAACGTCAATGTAAAAACCTCAACAGGAACTAAACTAGTTCAGTCCGTCAGCTGTCAACGATGCAGCAGCAGCAACCAGAGTAGAGCAATTTATATTCTATCAAACAGTGTCCATTCGTCGCATTCGCATCCTTTGCTTTTATGCGGGGATCAACTGTGCAGACCGCCCAAGATCCGGCAGTATATGGCAGGTGGTATTACCCCTTATTTGTATTTACTTATGTCTAGGCAGGCTAAGCCCCAAGTATTGACGACATTATCACTCAGCCCGTTGATAGATTCATCAAACTTTGCAGTCGGCCAGTTTTAGGAGCTGCCAGGGCGTATGGTGGTCAAGGCTTAAGCCAAGGCGTTTTATCTGCTATATTTATTTTTTTCAAATAAAATCTTCAACTCATATACTCCTTTGGGTATTCCTTGATGCCCCTGAAAACTCTTCATTATCTTCACATGTAAGAGATATCACATGCTAAAATTCGGACTGAGTACATCGTGCATTTACGACTTGTGAATATATCATCAAACGTGTCCAAGCTTCCAATAATATTTTGGCATATGAACCGAATCCTTAGACTCGTCCCCTTTGATTAGAAAGTATCAGCAAACAACATCAATAATGCCAACGCCAGTACGCTCATTCTTTCCCCGAGTCTCTTCTTTTTAATTACCTCAACAGTCAGATCTACACTGTACACCTCCTCTACTCTGCCAACAAGGATCTTTACGATAACCAACCCGTCCGCAACTATGATCCTCCAAGGAGCTGCCTTACCTCCTGTGCATGCGGTTAGGCCGAGGGGAAAGTCGGATGGAAGGAGTGGAGAAGAAAGGAACAATAGAAAAGATGGGCTCGAACGCCAAGGGACCGACAGAAACCGGCCAATGCCGCTTGGGGAAATTTTGAGGATGATACTATATAATAATTAATGTAGACATCTGTTGTCTCAAAATGAAACGCTGTGCAACTACAATGTATTGTGTTTTCAGAGCACTGTCAGCGAGACCATTTACGGGGTGTGGCGAGATGGGAAGCACAGAGGTGTCAAGGGCAGTGCCGACTGTCCAGGGAGCAGTGGTAAGTGAGCTATGACATAATATGTGATATGGTCAGAGTAAACTAGCATCCATGAACTTTGATTATATTTGTGGCAGTCTGTGTCATGTTGGCATTCCCCAATTGATATACGATGCATTCACACTTGCACGACGGGGCACTATATAATTTCACTACATACATGTCAACATGAGTTGCACTATGACTGTACTATCTCAACTATTTACCCTCCATTCTGGTCTTTGGTCTCTGGCATAGAGACACTGTTCTACAAGATGTGATCTTGACAAAGCATGAGTTTGAACTGCAACTACCATTTTCTGCCGCTCAACTAGCGGTCACTAATACAACAGCATAAAAATGTCCTTAATAATAGCAGCTGAAGCTCTGCCTTGGTCATCTTGTGCTCCACGGCATTAAGTCTGCACAACGCGCTAGTAAGCATGTGTCAGAATAGTGTTTGGTCTTTATTTATGTACTATTAATTATGAATCCTCACAATTTAACTGTAGTATATTTATATTATATGTTGACTATGTAGATTATATAGAATATATAGAATATATAGTAATCTAACGGCCGTGTAACACCGAGTCTGGACATTGACGGCAATACGAGATTCCAGCAGAAGAGTTTTCAACTTGCTCACTGTGGGGAAGGAGGAGGATGCTCATCATGAAGATCATGTCTGCCTCTCTGGTACACCAGGCCACTACCACTTATTTTTTTACTATCACCCGAAACAAGACATATGTCACTGCTAGTTTTGTCTTGTTGGTGACTCGCTCCTATCTACGACAGATCGGATCCATCTTGCTTTCACTGCCTCTTCCTGCTTTCTCAACACCCCTCAGTCTCTTCGGTCCCTTACCTCTCATGTTATGTTCCCATGATGCAAAATATGCAATTGCTATTATAGCCTCAGACTAAGCCAAAGCTTCTTCTCTTGTGCAGGCTCATTTTACTGTCTGGGGGGTAGGTATTGTGTCAACTAGTACCTACTAGCAACGCTCCGTAATCTGGGAGCACTGCTTCCCACAAGACCTGTGCTCGTACACCTAGGGTCTCGTAACGGAGTAATTACAGGTCGGATTACGAGGTTACAAGACTACATGCGGGCGACCATGTTGATGTATAGACTATGCATGTGTTGTGTATGTGTGTATGTGTGCTGTGTGTACTATCTATAAAGTATCTCGCTGCAGGAATTGGTCACGTCTGACACTGCTGCCCAGCAAATTAAGGTCAAAAGGTCAAAAGGCCAAAAGACCAGAGGCCATTAGAACTGCAACGCGGTCTATCGCCAAGGCATGTGCATGTCCCCTGCCAGAAGATGTAACAGATCCTGGGTAACACAGCCAGAGTCATGGTGCACAAGCACAAAACACAAAAGATGAAGAGTACGACATCAGCAAGACCAAGATATTCCCAACAACCAGTCATTCAAGGGCGGTGGACAACCGATGGAGTTTAAGCCATTGCCCAACACCCATCAACCCACGAAGCGGTCTGCTCAGAGTGAGACTGGAACTCGGACGCTTGAACGTGTCTGGGGGACACAAGATGAGCGGTCAAGCTCCTGGTCACACAATGAAGAGAACACAGAAAGTCTTAGCAGCCCAGATCATGTGTATCATGGATACATAATGTGCTATATAAGGGTTTGGTGTTGCTTTGGCACTAGCATCTTGCTGCGTCCACGGCCTGCCGTGGTCTTCCCTTTTTTGAGGACGGTCCACAGCGTATAGGACCTAGCTGACATCGTGTTAGCCATGCTCACCATGCTGACCGTATCGTGTCTACCCGCCTTGTCCAACCTCATGCGACAATGTGCGACGCTCCGTACTTCTGTCGTCACTTGCCGGTGTCTAACCGTGACCAGTCGTATCCTAAGCAATGACAAAACATGACACTTGTGCCACCAAACAGTTCATCCAAAACAGACTTATTGTAAAGCACAAAGCACAGTTCGTGAGCGGTCAACCGTGATGCACATCGATGAGAGCGTTATTTATATGATTGCATGATTGTATGTAGACCTGAGCAGACCTCAACTCCTTCACAGTCAGTCAACCCGACCCCAGCTCCAGATGTTCAGTCCAACCTTGGTTCCCTCTTCGACCCGCAACCCGGCGTGCCACGTTTCTTCGTATGCGCGCCCGCTCCCATCTGGTTGAAAGTTTTCCCAGAACACTGCATTGCCGGGTACCGGCTTGAATATCACGCCGGTAGAGTTGGCGTGTTTGTCGATGTCTCCTTCTTCAATCTCAGATGCAGACTCAGATGCAGACGCATCTTCCTCAAAGGTGAGACCGTCGCCCGCACACCCTATGAACCGGCACCACCTTGTGTCTGAGCTGCGTCTTGGAAGCCGCGGGAATGCCGTTCCGCCACCATTCAACAAGTTTGCTCCATGTGTTTTGTCGAGCTCGCCATCGTCGACAAACACCATGAGACTTGACACGCGGCCCCAGCCTCCTGTTGCCGCTCCTGACCGGCTCCAGTCATAATGGTAACCGTAGTGGCCAGACGGTGCCGCATATCTCTGCACACGTAGCCGTTCAATCCATAACTCATCACGCCAGCCTTGCAGCCGCCGCGCCCGCGCTTCAATGCACCTCACGGTATCGGTCCGCGGCACTACCGCAACCTCCGAATCTCGCACGAGAACATTCCGTTGTACCGAGCCGCCACCATTGTTTGTGATTGTGGACGGCTCATATATCGGTTTGCTGTCCATTAGTACTGGTGAAAAATAGAGACGTAGAAAAAAAAAACACATTTCCAAGGCCAACGCACCTAATTTCGATCAGGTGCTTTCGCTCGTCCAAAGAGATAAATTCTTCGACATACAGCACCAGCGGTGCTTTGCTGAAGATGTGCACAGTATAGGCGTCGTCAGGGCATGTAATGTTGGCATCTTCCAGCGCCAACAGCGCCTCGTTAATTGGTGGTCGGGGGGTCTTGCGCAGTGAAGGCGTCGCTGGGACCATGGACGGGGCCACAACCCGCAGGATCGGATCTAGCCAGAACAGCACGCCTGCCAAGCAAACGATTGCTGCGTAGCCAAACATGGTATTTGGAAGGTCGTGATGTCGAGATACTGTGATGATATACTGTTGACTTCAAGTCTCAAACCATCATACCACTCCAAGACATGACGTTGAGCTAGAGGCTTGCTGACATAAGCCTAACTAACGTCGCCTTCTGCTCCGATCGTACCGGTTGACGCGTCGAGTGGATGGGCACAATGCTCTCCCAAGGCAGCCTAGCACCCGCCATGGCCTGGCCAAGTCTTTAGACACCACTTATACAGCACTAACACCCCAAACGGCATCTCGACTTGATCAGTGTTGCGAAAAAGGGTCGAATACGAAAATACAGGCGTAAAAATGTCGCTTGCTATTTATTCCCGTGTAAATATACATCTATGCAGCTATTAGTATAAGCAGTTTTGTAGCTAATCGGTGTTTCCTTTTTTTGTCGTATTGGGTCGTATATAAATGAGGCAGGAGCGATGCGCAATTCACGATCTACATAAACACTCAGTACCAAAACAAGGAGTATTGTCTTTTCATCTTCCTCGATCCAGACTTATCCCTACTCATGATCCCTGGTCATTTTAGCCTGCTGTCCAGCCCAAGCTGTCATAATGCCCAGTTGCTAGAAATGACGTCCAGACATCAGTATCCGCAAAACTATCCTGCCCTGTGCTGCTACCATCGCCGCTATCGAGGCCGGGGTACAGCAGGGCTGGGTCGATTGGAAGCTCAAAGTCGGCCTGGGCTTGAACTGACAGTATCGCCTTGTCCAAACATGCCGTCGATACCCCTGTGATGCTCGACATCTCTGGGAACTCGACGGCTCCAATACCGAAATCGGTCGAGCCGGTGCTTGACGATGGTCCAGTCCATGGATCCAGGATTTGGATGTCTGAGAAAATGCTCGGGACGGTGGGCTTGGATGGTGGAACTGGCGGCATTGGTATTGATGGTATGGTTCCTTGTGATCTGAAGCTATCACTTGCAAGTGCTGGAGCAACAGTAGTGCGGTCGGGCACTACGACAAAGGCGCCGCCGTAACGCGGGAATAGTGTCGTGTCAAGCGAATGTGCATCGGCCGAGGAAGCTTGACTCAACGTATCGGACGATCCTCCCTCCTCTTGCGGCTGCACCCGACGTCGCTTACAGACCGTCTCCTTGCTCTCTCTACCTTTTCCTTTTTCTTTGTTACTGGCAAGGCTACTCGTCATACTAGGAGGGCAGCCGCGCTGGTTCTTCATCACGGCGTTATTATGGCTGCTGATCAGCGGTAGGCGCCCGGCCATTGGCGGCTGCTGCCATGAGTGTCGCGAAACAGACGACCGGGCCAGCATAGGCACAAAGTGGCCAGTATCAACTGCCCGGTGGCCGTACTTTTTGAACCAGGAAAAGTACTTTGATGAGGCTAGACCGTTGCGGTCAATATCTAGAATGGCCTGGTGCAAAAGAAGGCGTGTCACATTGTTGCTGCGGCCATTGTCCATACATTTCATGGTGAACTCTATGTTCTGGGCCGTGGCCTTTGCACTGTCGGTGTCTCGTGCCCGGTATTTTTTGTCTTGGATTGCCTGGTATATAAATACTGAGGTCGCGCAGTACAGCGACAGAGATGCCAGGGGGCTCCTCTAAAGAAAAAAAATCAGCCATCAAACCCTACATCTATTCGACCCTTACATTGGGGGAAGATAACACACATAACTACCGGCCATATGACTTGTTCTGTTCATGATATTGATAATCTCGTGGGCAGCAACCAGTAGGCGGTCCACCATTTGCTTAAGCACAGCCTTGGGCATAGCATGTGTCTCAGCACGCTCGAGTGCAGCATTGTGTAAGCAAATGGTCGCCGCGTGCAAGTTGAGGTTTGTATGCACAGCCACTGGGTTATCAAAGTTAGTTGGCAGCCGGTACTGGTCGGGCAGGAAGACAAAAGCCGATGTCAACTTGGTGTCAAGATTGCGGTGACGTCGCCAAAAATGCCCATCGTCAAAGTCCTCAGACCGGTCATCCGGCTTTAGCTGGACATGGCTTAGGATGGAGTTGAAGAGGTAGCAGACGATAATAGCACTCGAGAATGTCGAATATGGTGACCCTGAGAAGACATTGTGCAGGGAGCAAGACGTTTCTGTAGCGCCATTGTTGAAAGCTTCCTCAGAACTGGGGAGATGCGTAGTCGCCTGTCATTAGCATGCAGCTTACAAAATGAATGATCTATTCCATGAATTGATCCATGGAGAATCAGAACTCACTAACCTCGGCAGCGTTAACGACAGCAGGCCATCCAGTTGAAATGGATACATGGCTGTCTACACAGAATGCACCCCAGTACACACGTCGCCGCTCTTCAAGCTCGGTCCAGTCGGATGGGGGAAAGAGCGCGGCAGCGACCCGGTCACCCTCTTGTTCATCGTCAAGTCGGCTCAGGCCCATCATGCCGACAAGCCGGACACATCGTGAGCAGCTCATGGCAGCACGCGTAAAAAGCAGCCGGCGGGCCTCGTATGCAGCAACAAGCGCCCAGGCCTGTGCATGGCCAATGGTGATAAAGTGCTCACCATGCCCCTTCATCTCGTCACTCTCAAGGTACTGCCGAGCACGGCGATAAAATGCATCGTGGAAGCTGGTGTACTTAGGGTGGACCTGGGCAGCCATTGCCCAGATCGCATACTGAAGGCCCATAGTAGGCCTCATGTGCGGGCCACCATGATAGGCCTTGAGGTACCGGGCACGATGAACAATGGGAATGAACATGTGCTGGTTCGCAAAGTAGGCAGTGTGTCTACTCTGTTAGAAACATTTACATAGAGAATGTCAGAGTGCATCAGCTTACAATGCCTCAATGACATCATCGGGAGGTGACGATTCCGTCATGCCGAGATCAACTAGGTCTGATGGATAGTCTTCGTCATCATCATCATCATCATCATCATCATCATCGTACGACGCCGAGCTCAAGCTAGATTCATCGGCCTCGGTGATGATAGAAAAAAGGCCGCTTCCGTCGCGATCGCTCACAAGATTGTGGGTGGCAAGGGATTCAGCATTCAAAGCATGGTCCGATGCACTTCTCCTGCGATCAGACCCAGATCCATCCTTAAGAAGACCTTCAACTTGTGCTGCAAGTGTTAGCTAAGGCAAGTGGATGAGATATGAGATATGAGAGACTAGAGAATATAGATATGCTCACCCAGCCGGACTTCGAGGTCTTTGACGTTTCGCCGCTTAAACATGGGCTTGCGGCGCGACTCGGGGTAGCTGCACATAGGCCCGTCAGAGGCTCTGAGGCAGCGTCCACAGGCGGGCTTTGTGCGGTCGCACTTGAGCTTACGCGCACGGCACGCAACACACGCGAGCGGCTCGAGGGATGACTCGGGGCTAGATAGTCGGTGGCTAGGCCCTCGCTTTATTGCAGCGGCATGCGTCGCCATGTTGGTGTGAGTGTCCATCGGAATAGTGGACCGTAACCCGCTTCTCTAAAACGTTGATACGGTGTACTAATATGCACCAACATAAATATCAGAAAGATGCTCCAGACTATATCGACATCTCGATGGGATCCGACTTCCTTTTATCGTGCCGAGAACGGTGGTCTGTCCTGGATCTTGAGCTTGGTTCCACAGCTTCTCAATGGGCAGTTGAGATTAGGTTGGCCGAAGCCAGGAGCCTTGCTGTATTATTGACGGCTTCGTAAGCCCATGTTTCACTGCCCGAGCTTTCTAATTGAATGCTGTCGATCCATCTGATGATCTAATGTTTCCTGCCTACAGTTGACGCGCACGTTGCCAGACCACATCCTGAGTATTCTAATGACACGAGACGCAGGTTCAAGAAAATACAGGCACACAGACCTCGAGACAACAAAGCCGAAAACTCAGCCAAGAAAAGACAAGCTTCCCTCTATATGATTCATAATTACTCAATTCCGACCGCCTCTCTGGTGTTTGTTACGGATAGCGCCTCCGCAAACACGCGGCTCTGGGGAAGGGTTGCAGAGAATGTAGGTTCGGACATGGTAGTCGGGTGGATTTTGGTCCGAAAACCGATACCTCTTAGCTCTGTCCCTATGCTTTACATGACTTAGCAGACCCCGAACTACCTCATCTCAATCAGGCAGCTATTTTCAACCCGCGGCTGTCCTAATTCTGTCCTAAATAAAGTTTTAAGGTTATGCGTATTTCTATTTTTGTTATGTTTCCGTATTATTCCAACCCCATGTAGTTCCAGCAAGTGATTGCTTCAAGCCGTCAAAACTGACGCGGCGCTCTGACTGAGTACTGCATATTGATTAGCCCACTCGGTAAAGCACCTATGACAGCGCGGCAAAAGACCAAGAATAGCTAGTCAGCAGGCAGTCGTGAAAGGGAGAACGGACAAGAAGAATACCGAGAGAGTGAAGGCAGAAGACATGAAGACCAACAAGATATATTAGACATCAGAAAATAACGTTACAAATATTATGAACCGAGATAAGATTATAGTCCTAGAATAGAATAACCAAGGTTTTGCGTTGGAGAATAAAGACAAGAAAAAAGAAAAGATAACGCCTATGCTAATGATTCCCACGGGGGGTAAGACAGTGGACATTCCATCCAGATGACAAATGAGAAAGAGTGAGAATGGGATGGGATGAGATGGGAATGAGAATGAGAGATAAGCCATGAGAATGACACGAGGATGAGAACGAGGGTGAGAATGGAGTAAAAGAAGGATCGACATAAAGTCGGAGAAAAAATCGGGGATCAACGTAATCCAGGGTTTGTGTAATACCTGACAACAGCATGCCGGTTGAGAAGACTAGCAAAAAATGAAATAACAGGAGAGGCCAAATACTGAATAACATAAGCAAGAACGCAGAACCTATCCCAAGAACCAGAGATCATCTATAACCATATAATTTTTGTTGCCCAGCACGACAGGGCCGATTCCGAAAAGAGAAAGAAAGAAAAAGATAGACGAATAGAGATAATAAACGGTAGAAGAAAAGACATGAAGATCGTAAAAATTAAAAAAGGTAAGTGTGAAGCGGATGAAGAATGAGAGAAAGAAAAAAAAAAGGGGGGTATGACAAGATTATCCCCGAATAGCAGTAGCCATCCATCCGAGCTCGTCAACAAGCTCGTTCAGGCCACCGCCGCTGGGAGCGGTAACGAGACCGTTATCAGGGACAAGCGTAGCCGTGCTGCCGGTAATGGCAGCATCAAACAGGTGGTGGCAGTAGTGCTTTTGCTGCTGGTAATAAAGCTTTTCAGAGCCAAAGGGGTGCTGCGGAGGAGGAAGGAAGAGCGCGGCCGGCTCGCCAGCGGTACCGTAGCACTCATCGTCGTCGTCGGCATCAGACCGCGACATGGGTGACAGAGACGACATGGAGGAGATGGAGGCCGAGGATGTCGGCGACATAGAAGACGGCATCTCGAGGCCCAGGCTCATCCGCGCCAAGTTGTTTTGGATGCTGTTGGCGTCGGCGGAGACAGAAGGAGGCGCACGAGTAGGCTTGGCAGGCGGTGGAATAGACGTGCGTAGGGTAAGCACAGGGATAGATTCCTGTCTCTGGTGGTGGTGCTGCTGCTTCATCTGCAGTCCAAGGTTGACGGGCGTGGCATTGCGCGATGGCGGAGGTGGCGAGAGAATGGTAAAGGGGGCGTTCTCTGATGCGGCCGAGGTGGCAAAGTTTGCGTCGTCATAGTCCATCTCGAAGTCTAGGTCGTCATCATCTGTCTCTGTCTCTGTCTCGGTCGTGTCAAAGACACTGGATTGCTGGGCAGCGGATGTGTTGGCCAGTTGAGCGGTGTCCACAACATCGTCATCGACCAGAAAACGGCGGAGGGACTCGGGCGAAATATCACGGGACCGGCTTCCCTGAGAGGAGGGGACGAGAGCAGCATAGCGAAGACGCGAGCCCGTCGAGATGGACGAGGAAGATGAAGGCAGCCGTGTAGGCTGTGAGAAACGAACAGACGCGTTATCATCAGCTTCAGCTACAGCCGGGCCGAAGTAATCCGACTGGGCATCACAATCAGCTTCCAGATCATCCGCATTTGTGACTTCGCGGCTGGGACTGGCACGGCGAGCAAAGAAGCGGCGAGGCGACCAGGTCGAGAAGGAAGACGCCGAAATAGATGGAGCTGTGATGGAGTGTGCAGTAGAGATCGAGCGGACAGAGTGCTGGTGGCGGAGAAGTTTGCGGGGCGAGGGGAGAGGGGAGAGAGGCCGGCGCAGAGCGGAGAGAGACGAGACAGCTCTCAGTTCCCTGTCCCTTTTTTCTCTGATGAGCTCGGGGCCGGCAGCAGGAGCCACGGCGGGCGTGGCGGGCGGCGGGCGAGGCGTGACAAACTTGTCGGCCGGATTCATGGTCTTGAAGTCTGAGCGGCGAGCGGAGCTGACAGAGGCACTGCGCTGGCGAGTAGACACCTCGACGGGTACGTCTAGGGTGTTGACGCGCTGGCCAGGCAGGTAGGGACATGTGGTAGTCGAGGGGAGTGCCGGGTTGTGTGTTTCGGTCGAGGCGTCGACTTCGTAATAATAGTAATAAGTGCTGCCCTGCTTGAGGCCGCCACTCCGCTTCCGAGTGATGGATGCAGCCGATGAAGCAGTAGACGCATCGCCATCACAGACGATGTCTTTGAAGGTGTAGCATCCGCGCCACTGGCCGCCTTCACGACGACTATCGCGTTCCATGGCGTAGGACATGTTAAAATTATCCCAAGATCCGATGAGGCGGACAGATCTGATGGAGGGGTCTGTTTTTCTGAGGAGGGTTAGCAGAGCATTGATGAGAGGCGGGTGTCGGGAGTAAATATAGGAATCGAGAAAGTAAAGAAAGTAAAGAAAGCAATCAGGAAATAAGAAACAGCAGACACAGTGAGGTAAACAAGTGGTGAAAGTCGGGAATGATGTAATAAGACGGGCGGAGGGGAGAAACAATAAAAGTGAGACAATGGGATATGAGGCAGAGGCTTGGAGAGTTGGGTAGAGCCGGGAGAAGGAGGTGAATGCAAGAGTAGTGATACAGAAAGCAAAAGAAAATAGCGAGAAAAGAATGATAAAAATAGAGAAATAAAATCCAATAATAGCGGAAGAGCAAGCTGGCGCGGGCGGGTAAGGAGATGATGAGCGGCGGAAAAGAAAGCAATATGAGTATGAGACAAGCAAACAAGAACCCGGGAGCAGAAGAACCCAAGTCGGCGAGTCGGTAAATTGGGGGCAGACAAGGTATGCAGAGATGAAGAAGGAGGAGAGGAAAAAAAAAAAAAAAGAAGAACTGGTGTCTTTCAAAGGCTGTAGAAGAAATCAAAAGGAAAATCAAAAGAAAGGAAAATGGCCAAAAGTACATGCGAACCACTAGATGCCCGAGGCTGAATACGCCAAAGTTAAGCGAGTATGGAGATGGAGATGCTGGTACGGGATATACCGATAGTTGAAGTTTGATAGAAGACACTTGTCAAAGCCGCAGTCATAACTCTGGGGCTGGCAAATTAACAGGCAATACTACAATAAGCAAGCAGATTGTTAAATTGTCAAGAAAACAACTAATCAAAATCAAAGCATTGTAATATTGACGTGCATATGTAATGCGAGCATGCAGTAGGGTGACTAGTTGGAGCCAGGGTGTTTTAGAGGGAGTAAGAAACAAGTCCCAGCGTCCTACTTGGGGACCGAGATTAAAATGAGGCTGCACTGGCCGCTGTGCATGGTGTATTTATGCAAACAGAGCAGATCAAGTAAATAAGCAAATAAGCAAATGAAAAAGGCAGAAGAGCAAGAAAGGATTGGGCGAAGAGTAAAAGCAAGCGAGGCAGGGGTCTTAGGGCTGACGGGGAGGCCGGATGAGAAGATTGGTGAGACGAGGATGACAGGTGCAGCTGGGCAACAAGATGAGGGTGGCAGACAAAAGGACAGTGGAGGAGATGAAGGAGATCAAAGACATCAAAGAAGAAATCAAAGACATCAAAAGAAATCAAAAGAAATCAAACGCAAATACATACGAGGTAGACACAACCGGAGCCGTGAATATAGAGAAGGAAATGAAGCAGAAAAGAAACGGCGAGGGTGAAAGAAACAAGGTATAGAATGAGACTTGCGAAAACCGAGTAACAAAAAGGCCTGACAAGAATAGGTATGTGATGTAAGGGAGGGTGGTTGTAATAGCAGATCAAGCCGAAAGAGGAAGTAGAAATAGAAGAGGCAAATATAGAAGTCGGACAGGCCAGCTGAGGGAAATGACGAAGTGACCGTAGACAGCGCAGCTGAGGTGGGTAGAGTAAGGTGGGTAGAGAAAAGAAGCAAAGAAGGAAGATAGGAAACCAAAAGGAAGTTGAAAGAAAGAGGCAATAAAGACAAAAGACAGAAAGACAAAAAGAAAGTGAAGAAATCAAAAGTGTATCAAATGAAGATCACGTAGAAAGACCGCAGGGAGGTGGGAGATCCATAAGTAACCAAGATACCAGAAGAGATTTGGGTAGATGAAGTGAGAAACGAACGGCTTGTGAGTTTAAACGTAAAGAAGGTAAAGAAGGTAAAGAAAATCAAAGAAAATCAAAGAAAATCAAACGGAATAAAAAGGAATAGAAGGAGTATAATTGCTAGAACAAAATCAAAAGGGAAGAGACGAAACGAAAGTGCGAAAAGACGGATGAAATACTAACAGCACAAAGCGAGAGACAAACTCACAAGAAGAAAGTGTACAAGGTCGTTGCCGGGTCCATGGCATATAAGAATGAACTTGAGTCTGCCATGGCTGCGGTTGACTCTCGAGAGAGTGTGCTAAGCGCCAGGCGCGTCCAGGAGATGAGGGTGGAGATGGAATGGTGCAGAAATAGAATGGCAGGTAGCAGCACGGCGTCTAGTGGTAGATGTCCAGTTGGCGTCTGAGTGTTGGGTCGTGTTGATGTTGATATTCGCGGTTCGTGACGATCTTCTTCGTTTTGGTGTTCTTGGTGATGCGATGCTCCTGTTGGTCTTGTGTTGTCTCGGATTTGACGAGATGAATATCAAGCGGCAGCAAAATAGAAAATAATAATAATAAATAATTGGCGAGACGAAGATGGGGGATATAAGACGGGTAGATGCAGGTACAGATCTCGTCTACACCATCAAAGGTAGTCGTGGACTGTTCCAATGTTGCTGACAGCCGATACCATGTCTATGGTTTATCGAGTAAATGCCTGGTGAAGAGCGGCTGCAGATTGTATGAAGAGTCTTGTTTCAGAGTGTCTCGGCTGTCAGTTGATGTGTAGACGTCGCAGAGCGTAATAGAGGCGTATATAGGACGTAGAGAAGTACGTAGAGAAGTACGTAGAGAAGTAGAGACGTAAACACGGTGAATAAAAGACGTTTGAAGTTGGAGATGCGCCAATGAGCAGCTTGGATCAGGTCAGTCAAAATATCGGACAGTGATGAAACAAGAGACTGCGATAATGATAAATGAGAGACGAGATTGCTGGAGAATGATAGGCTGCCAGACAGGCAGAGGTTGAGGTCGTAGTGCCCGGCGCTTAGTAGTAGACGGTTGGGATATGAAACATCAAGGGAGGGAGTTGAACGATGAAAATAGATTGAAGATTGAGAAAGAGAAGATGACAAAAACAAGGAGAAGAGAAGACGATAAAAGACAGAAAGAAGAGAGACCGCTCTTGAAGAGGGATCGTCAAAAGGACGGAGCTGAAGGACAGTCCGGGCTAGTGGACGATAGGAAAGGAAATAAGATGGAGGCTTTTAGCGACCAGAGCCAGGATGGTCGAGACGAGACGAGACGAGCGCCCTACGTTTCGGTTGTACCCATGTGCGTAGGGAGTGAAAAGAATGCCGTCTCTCGACAGAAGAATGAGAAAACATATTACAAAAATAGCAAGAGACGAAGAACGTCGAAGTCGGCTGGAGGGAAGGACCGGGACAGTGATGGGGCAGGCACCATGACGAAAACCTGCTGAGTAAGAAAGAGCTCAAAAGACAAGATGTCAAGCCCACAGACGACGGCTGGAGTGGAAAAAGCGTATCTCGGTGGTCGTCTGTCTTTGCTTCTCTAGTTGTTTCTTGATTTTACTAGATTCTTTGCTCTGTTGATTGTAGACCACATGGCATCTTGTCTTCCGGGTACTTGAGGCGGCTCTTCATCTCTGAGCATCTCGACTCAGTAAGCCAGTATTGCTTCTTTTGCATTCTACACAATCGACCCATTCGCCTCGCATTCGCAATCTTCAGCTGTCTTCAGCCCCCAGTATCTTCACCACATCTACTCCGTATCTCTACACTCATCAGCCCCAATCAGAGCTCGAGGAAGCCCCGGCTTGAGTGAGAACCGCCATGACACCCCTTGACACGTCACGGAGAAATGCAATGCAGTCCTTTCAGTGTGTGAACACAAAGTAGAAGCAAAGACAAGCAATAGCCAATTGGCCTCGCGAGACAGTACAAACAGCCTTTGAAAGCCTGAAGCAGAGGATGATGGCAGTGAATGGCATGGCAGCCAGTCTGGCTGATGGAGACAGGGGACAGGGGACAGGGGACAGGGGCTGAGTGGGTTGAAGGATGCGTTTTCGCTTCATTGGGCGTTGTCTCTTCTTGTTTCAAATGGCCATAGGCATCTTCACTGCCGTGCATTCCATCAATGCCAGACATTGAGGAATCCAGCTGCATGTCTGTTGGCTGGAGAGGGGTTTGTAGATTCATTCAGGGTCTCGGTAGTTTCTTAGCACAAATTGTTCATGATTGTTCAGGACTTCTCGTCCATCTTTTAGATAAAGTAGTTGCTTTGATTTTCATTGGTTCGCCAAGCGGGCTTCCTCAATAAGCCCGCCTCGGCATAGGTATTGGTGAGATTACGACGATACTGTGAGATGAGCCAATACTGCCAATACTGCCAATGATTTCAATACTCACCCCTGGCTAGTGTCCAGCCGCCGACGCCAAGAACCGACAGTTCATATTTACGTGCGTGTCAGTGTCCGTGTCATCGTACTGTTGTGGTGCACAGCATCACAAGTGCAACAACCATCAGCGGCCGCGTGCTGCCTCTACTCAATCTTCGTTTCACTTTGCATCTAGTGCCATCTATCGACGACATCCATGGTTCGAGGTGCGGCACATGCAACACTACTATGGCTGCTTGCCGAGTCTCATCTCATCCGGCGGCAACGGGTCGGCATAGTCTTATGTTGACGATCTAGGATATTCAAGATTGCTGTTGCTGCGTGGGAAGCGGCTATATTGGGGTTTACTGGTGGCTTTATTGGTCGTTGTTAACTTTAGATTTCGGGCATCAGCTTGTTGGGAAGGCCCAGCATTTTTTTTGTAGATTTTTTACAGATTTTCGTAGATTTTACAATATATATTTTTCTGATCGTGATTTCAGAATCGTCCTTTTTAGGCTCAATTCTGTGCATCTGAATATGCCTACTCGCTCGATCCTCATTGCGAAGCATTCACTTCACCTATTTGAACCAACTTTCACAATTTTTTCCATCATATAATCAATATCAATATCATAGCCAACATTACACAAGTACACAAAAACCCGTTTGAAATTACGGGCAAGGCTATTGTCTCGGATCGCTGTGTATTCCATACACGCCGCTTGGCTACAAAGTAAGGTCCTTCAAATACAGTGCCGTGCAGTGCATTACTCGGCCGTTGTCGAGAGTCGTCTCGGTGCCGGGTGGTTGTCGAGCGGCCAACATACCCAAGCGAGAATAAGCGCAACCGGCATAGTCACGCACACACCATATACACAAGGGAGAATATGCGTTGATTCATTGATTTAGAGACACCGTCCACAGCCCGTATTATTGACGGCACTATATATAAAGAAAAGACGAACAAGCAAAAAGGTACAGAGAAAGAAAATATGAGTGTAGTATCAAGAAGCGAATAAGAAACTCGAGGAGCCGTGACCCGAAGTGATTAAAAGTGTAAGACATAAAAATAAAAGGGAAACCCGATTGAAGAGAAGAAAGAAGAAAGAAGAGAAGAAGAGAGAGAAAAAAGAAAAGAAAGAAAATGACGCCATATGCATAATCATCCAAATACACAAAATAAAGAAACAAAACTAAAGACAAATGAGCCGGACAACGCACCTAAGCCTTGATAGACTTGGACTTGCTTGCCTTGACACCCGTCTTTGTCTTTGTTGGCTTGCCATTAGAAACCAAAGTGGCTGCTTCTGGCGGCGATGACAGCTCCGGCTTGGCCGCCTCTGCTGTAGAGCTTGCCGCCTCTGTGGCCTCCTTCTCGGCCTTCTTCTCGGCCTTCTTTTCGGCCTCGGCGGCGGCGGCTGCCGTCTTACGCGCCGCAATATTGCGATCGCGTGCATACTTCAGCGTCGTGTCGCCCGTCCACATCGTGCCCAGAAGACGGTCCCAGAAGGTAAAGAACGGCTGCGAAAAGTTGGTCTTGATACCCCAGCTCTGGTGGTGGATGTCATGGTACGCAGCATTGTTGCTCGTGATCCGTTGCAGCGGGTCCCACGGCAACGCGTAGCCACAGTGGTCGTCAACCGTCTTGATTGTGCTAAACACAAAGAAGCATATTCCCATGCGCGACGTCATAAAGGACAGCTTGTACGCCAGGCCGGCGCCCGCCGTGTCCAGCACAAAGCCCTCGACCGGGTGGTTGTACAGCGCACCGTACGCATATGGCACGTAAAGCCGGTGGTGCCGCGAGTGCCAGTTGACGTACATCCACCGGTTCACGTGCATTGCCCGGTGCCAAAAGTACTGCCATGCATCCATAAACGCCACTGCGAACCAGAACTGCACAAACGGCACTGCCAGCCAGTAGATTGCCTTGGCCAGCATCACCTCCCACGACGCAAATGCAGGCACTGCGGCAGCTGCGGCTGCGCTGTCGCCCAATGCCGACGTGTTCATCACAAAAGGGTATTGGCCGCCCGCGAGCGCACCGGCCAGCAGCGGGTGCGACGCCGACATGCTCTTAGCGAGGGCTGCAGCATTCAGGCCCACGAGGCCCAGCACGGTCGGCAGGGCACGCTGTGCCAAACGGATGCGCTGTGCCCACACGGCAACATCGTAGTTTTCCATGCCCGTCATCTGCACGGGATCCGTGTACGATAGGAACGCAGCCGTGAAAATCTGGATGATCTGCTCGATAATAACATCGCGGGCTACCTCTGAACGCGATGCGTGGTTGCGCGCCGAGATCTCCTCTGGTGTGTGCAGCCGGTATGCCGGGAACAGGTCGTAGGTGTCAATCATGTGGAAGATGAACGACACGATCCAGTAGGAGATGTGTGGAAGGACAAGAGAGAGGGTAAAGTCGGAGACCCAGGGCAGCAGATCGGGCAGCGGCTCCAAGGTGTAGGCTGGCAGCGGCGGCAGACCGCTGACGATGGTAGCATTGGCCATTGTGACGGAGTGAACCATCAACTGGTGGCGTAGAAGCGTTGTGTGATGTCGGCTGTAGTAGTTGGAGAGTATTTGCAGACTGCAATGTGTAGTAGACGTCGATGGGGGGTCGATACCGGTATGACGTGGTCGAGAGGAAAAGCGCGTCGGATGTGTCGGAGGGGAAGTCGAGTAGAAATAGAAGAGGAGAGGGCCAAGTAGCGTCAGAGGAGAGTTGACAGAAATGAACAGGTCGACAAGATGATGAGAAAGAACAGAACAAAAGAAAGAGTATGACGAGGGTCAGGCCAGAATAAAAAGAAAAGGCCGATAATAAAGGAATGGAAAACGGACAGCGAGGACCCAAAAAAGACGAGGAAAGGAAATTAGAGTAGAAGTCGATGTCGATGTCGGAGAAATAGTAAGAGCCCGAAGATGGTAAAGGGAAGAGTGAAGGAGAGAGGAAAACAGACTCAAAGACACAGACTAGAGACAGACAAGGCTCGTTTAGTAGTGGAAGTGGAGCGAAGGTCGGCCGTTAATTAGGGGCCGTCGTGCGACTGGGGGCGCTCGAGCAAAAATAAGGGCGAAAACAGGCAGGCCGATCGAAATTGCAGGCTAGGAAGATGCCCAGGTGCCGTAGTAGGGAGACGGCAGGAGATCTTGATATCTGATGATGTCGGCTGCGTGACGTTCTTGTCACGTTTTCTTGAATTGAGAGATTATGTGAGAGACTAGGTGAGAGATCAGGCGAGAGATTAGGAAAGAGCGCCACAGGCTGAATTGTCAGAGAAGGAAGGAGCATTGGGCACTCTTGTATTATCCTGTTTCCTTCCTTCCTCACGGAGAACTAATTACCTCCATGCCTCGTACTTATGACTCTTTTACTCTTTTACCCAAGAGAGGCAGGAACGCGGGAACGAAAAAAAAAAGGTAAGACGATCTCTGGCGCGACTCAAGTTTGGTAGCTTGCAGCGGGCCAGACGCTGAAAGAGTGGACCTAGCATGTCGGCACAAGGCCACTCCGGGTCTTAAGATTTTAGGCAGCGCATGAAATTTGGAGCAGAAAATCTCGAGAATTCATGTGAAATTCGAATAGGTAAGGCAAAGGGGCGACTTGTAGGATCTTGCTGGTATTTCCCGCGCGATCCGGCCACTACGCTGACGGGGGAAGGTGCAAATGAGCATGTTGACGCGAGTCTCCTGTTTGTCTCCTGTCGCCAGATCTCGTGATCACCACACCACATAAACTAGTCAGTTAATTGATTGATTAGTATGTACCTGCCCTTATCCAATGCTTATGAAACTGTCATAACTTGAAAGTGATTCAACAATATTCCAGGCCAATCCGACAACTGAAGCCCAATAAACCAATACAAATAAGAATAAGCCCATGTGATATTCCCGATTGTACGTCTCCCATTTCATTATTTCGTAGATACCCAAATGACTGAGATGCATATGCTACCCCTTATTTCAACTCAATGGGCGCCCTCTGATCGACTGCCCAACGCGTAACACCCTCCCCTGAGGCCTGGTCCTGGAGCCTCGGCGGCGAGGAGCTGTTTCTCGGCCGATTTCGCCTGGCTCTCTGGGATAAGATCCACTGCTGTTTTGGTACCGGATAACAAATGTGGCGTGTCTTGGCATGATTGGTAAGAGATGTGGCTAGTGTGGAGTCTAAGTCTGCCTCAGGCAGAAGCTGTTTAAAGATTGAAAGGTGTGGCAGGTCCCGCCTGTGATTGGCCTAGCTTAACCTTTAAGCTAAACCTTGTCTGGCCTAGACCTGTCCATTCTCGGCCGCTCCAGCGAGTCGTCTCTCCCAAGTACCTATGCACCTAGTTTGGCTGTCACGGAACTTACCCCGCCAAACTGTTTACTGTCTGGCCCAATCTCTCGCTCTCAATTTTCTCTTTTTTCTTCTTTTTTTTTTTTTTTTTTGCTTTTGTAGTTTTGCCCCTCTCTTTTTTTCTCTTTCTCTCTTAGGCTTGAAAATTATATAGACACTTGTCTGGCTTCATTTTTTTCTTTCCTCCTACATTACCACCTCTACCATCTATCCCTTCCATACTCCTTCTGGTTTATCAACAAATACCGACAAAATGCTTATCTACCAGGTTAGACTGCGCTCTCCTCATCTCGCCAACTTCGACCTCATTTCGGCCTCATCGCGACACTCTGCTCCTCTGCTCTCGAGGCCAGGATTCCACTCCAAATCACCACGACGATGCGATTTGGCGATATCCAGCCTCGAGAGATAGAGACCCAGTGTCGCGATGAAGTCGCGAGGCCGTGAGGTAGAAACCAAAACCGACCACTCCCCGCTAACATTACACAGGACATCATCACCGGTGACGAGATCATCTCGGACTCGTACGACCTCAAGGACATTGACGGCATTGTCTTCGAGGCCGACTGCGCCATGATCACCGAGGAGGCCGTCAACGTCGGTATGTTTTCTCTGTGTCGATAGGCATCCACTGCCACCCAGCATTAAACATGACAACCGCTAACATTGCTTTTATAGACACTGGTGCCAACGCTTCCGCCGAGGAGGCTGAGGAGGGCGTTGAGGACGCCGCTGTCCGCGTCAACAACATCCTGAGCTCTTTCCGTCTGCAGAGCACCTCTTTTGACAAGAAGGGCTACCTGACCTACCTGAAGGGTTACCTCAAGGCCGTCAAGGCTGCCATGCTGGAGGCTGGCAAGTCCGAGGAGGATGTCAAGAAGTTCGAGTCTGGCGCCCAGAAGTACGTCAAGGAGACTCTCCTGCCCAACTTCAAGGACTTTGAGTTCTACACTGGCGAGTCCATGAACCCCGATGGCCTGATTGTCCTCCTCAACTACCGTGAGGACGGCACCACCCCCTACGTCATTTGCTGGCAGCACGGCCTGAAGAGCATCAAGGTTTAAATGTTTAAAATGTCATTCATTTAAACTTTTTTCTAAAAAATCTTGCATCGAGTTCTTCAAGCGAATGGATATCTATTTTTCCAAATTTTTGAAATCAAAAAGAACATGACCCGGCATCAGTGGCATAATCATAAGCTGGAGACGAGAGATTATTGCAGGGCGAGAGGTTTCATGGACTGTTCTCGCCCGTCTTTTCGATCCTGGTGGTGTCTCGCTGGGTCTGTTTACTATTTCCACCAGACTATTGTTGTTTCTGAATATGAATGTGAATGTGAATGTGAATGTGAGTATTTTTTTGATTATATCATGTGTTGGTGTGGTGTGCTCGACTGTTTCAGCTGGCTCAAGGTACGGCCATAGCCGTCGGCTACTGGAAGATGACCAAACACCATCTAGTGATACGATAGTGGTCAGCCGTCCAGAAATGAGTATGTAGTTCAAAAATATCAATGTGTTGTAGCGGTGTGCCTGTAGATGGTGCTTTGTTGCTTCACGCTTACACGTGCCTGGACAAGGAGATGCTCGACAGACAATAAGAGCAGCTTTCAGTGTACAGAAAGCTTAGCTGTTGTACTAGTCAATCGGCTACGGTTGCACCTCGCTCTTGTCTCTCCACTATGCTGCTCTAGTATTACTGGAAAATATCACCAGGACATACTGCATCACTGCTTGTGTGGCTTGCTACTGGAATATGGCCAGAACAATCGCCATTGTCCTCGGCATGTCTTTTTGTCTTTTGAGTTGCATTGCAAGTATAGCTGTCATATGTCAGTTGCTGTATGTAGTTTCGTGAATCCCCTTTCCATGTATATCATCATGCCATTGTGATTGACCCTTGCCGTCGTCCCGTGTCCATGCCCCGTTCTTTGTATAGCCGGCCATTGGCAGTGCTACATCGACTCTTACGAGTCTCACGAGTCTGGTAGACAGACACCTCCTTGCTGTAGCTGGGGCGACTTGCTTAGTCCTCATCCATGTCATCGGGCTCCTCAAAGTCCTCATCCTCGTCCTCGTCCTCCTCGTCTACCGGGTTCTCTGCCGCGGCTTTGGCGTAGTCAATGACCACACCACGCGTGCGCCGGCCCAGGACGTTCTCCAGGTTGATGCCCTGCTGCTTGAGGTCGTCATCCTCCTCCTCGTCATCGTCATCGTCGTGCTAGTAGAGATGCTGTTAGCCTTGAGGTCGAGTCTTTTAATGTTACTCAATTAGTATCAGTATAAGCCTGTAGTCTTACCTCCTCCTCCTCCTCCTCCTCGTCATCATCGTCATCATCGGCGCCGTCCTGGGCATCGTTCATGACATCGTCCTCGGGTGCGGCAGCCTTGCCCTTGCCCTTGAACTCGGAAGCGGAGTCTGCGCCGCCCGACAAGCCCTGGATGTTGGACATTGTGAGGTTTGTGTGTGTGTGTAGAGAATCGAGGGTATCGAGTGGTTGGTTGCGTCGCAAAGTGCGGTGAATTAGGTGCAGGTGGTGTGCTTGACTTGTTTGTGTGGTTTCGGTGTTTTTGTTTTGGAGGGGGAGCTGTCGCATCAGCTATTTATTTGCGGTCGAGAAAGTCAGCCAGGAGGGGGCTCTCACTAGCCTATTGAGTCTTGAGCCTGCTGTTTATTAGTACTGAATACACAGTTAATACACAGTTGGCAGGCGGCAAGAGCTTTGCTGGGCTGTGGGTCTTGCCGCCCACTGTTGGTCCAGTGTTGTTCCTGGCTCAGGCGCCCCGTCCTCGGGGAAACCAGACCGCATATTGCTCGTCGCTGGCTGCTGAGATATCTTTCTAAATTACTGCTCAGCTCCCTTGCTTGTTGCACCACAGTGACCATACAAATTGGCTACAGCCAGGGATTTAAGGGCCAGACGAGACCGCGCTAGTCCTCTCTGGGTAGCTGATGGCCATCAAAAGCACTTCCAGTCGCCATCATATCGTCTTGACTCTGCGCTGTATTCGTAGTTCTTGAATCTTTCCAGGCCATTGTTGTGCCAGAAACGCTTTCTTACATTGGGGAGAAGAAGAGTATTATATGCATTGAAAACAAACGCCGTTGAAACTTGAATAAGCAAATCTTTGCTTTGCTCGACAACAGACTACAAATGATAATAACGATAGCTACAAACTGACAAACTGACAGTAAACATATGTGTCTGTCAGATAGCATTCCCGCTCTCTTGGCTGCCTCGCTGCCACCTCAAAAGTATGCGTAGTCTTGCACCCGCGTATGGACCTCTTATTTCTCATCGCCGCCACCGCCGCTGGTAGCAACCATGACAAGTGCCAGAGCCATGGCCCACCAGTACCTGCATTGTTAGCAAGATGCCACATGATAGTAAAAGACAATAAATGATAGTAGTGTTGCTTCATGATGGGACTTACTTTTGCAGGAACGTCTTTTCCTCCTCTGGTGCGGCCTTCTTGCCCTCGGGATTCAGAACAACGGGCCGGTTCAGCACCGGTGTTGCACCCTTGCCGGCCACAACCACCAGTGCCTGCGGGCCAAAATCACGCGTCGCACCTGCATCGATGGCCAGTCCCCGCACGCTCACACCGGCGTACGATGGCCCAGCCACGGTTAGGATAAACTGCGGGCTGTAGCCCTTGGCAAAGTTGCTGCCAGCCGCGACAGACGTACCGCCGAGCCATTCCTTGGATTGGGGGTCGTACAGGCCGATACGGTAGAGGTCGTCTGTCTCTTCTGTCTTTGTTGCTGATGTCTCTTCCTCATCGGCATCACCGTCCTCGGGCGGCTCGTAGGCAACGACTTGTGCAGTAGACGGGTCTAGCACGTCGTATCGAATCTCTGCCAACAATGCAGGACCTGGCACTCTACTTGGACTACCGCTTGCAATGCTCTGAATGTAGACGGATGCGGCGCGCACGTTGTTGGGATCGCTCTCGGACAGGTCGACGGCGGCTACCCAAGGGACCAGTCCCGAGAAGACACCTGCGAGGGCGTAGTTGAGGAGGGAGGCAGGCCTCATTGCGAACAAGTCTAGGGAAGACAAGAAAAAAAGGGTTCGAAAGGACACGAGGCGATATAGGCGTCGCTAGTTCGCGTAGTCGTCGAGCGGAGAATTGCAATTGTCGTCGATGCGATGCTCAAGGTTTCCCACTCAACTACAGCTATTACCACGGATAGGGGACTGATTAGCTAATTGTGGGGCACCGCATATCGTCTGTATTACTCGGTAGCTTATTATTATCAGATAGACCCGACTGCGATGATTTTACGAGACACCTTAACACACACGCAAACAAGCTTTATTTTTCACAGCTCTACGTATTAAATGAACATGGGTGTAAGATATAATGCATAGCGATAAATTAACATATATGAACCAAGCCTGTAAATGCAATTATGGTCTCTCTAGGCCCGCGGCCTTCTCTTCGTTTTGCTCCCATGTAATGACTCCAAGGTCGGTTTTCACAATGCCTAAGCAGAATGGTAGCGTTGAGAGAAACGTCCGAAGATTCTGCTCATTTTTCGATTCCTTCCTTGTGTATCGTAGCAATTGATGGCCTGTATCCACAGGATGTGATGATGTGTGATGATATGAGACAATGCGTGATATATGCAAGTGTGGGCATGTAAATCTGCATGCGAGGAAACTCCGTCTGTGGCTGCATTCAGATTAAAGTTATAGGAGGAGCCGGCTTTGGCAACCCTTCTATACCAAAATGACCGTGTCATGGGTCTGTGGTCGGAACAAGATGGTCGCCGGCAGTGGTGGTGAGGCATGCAGGTGACGGTATGCCTTTATGTGCCATATGGCGCTTGTGACGTCGCTGACAATTCGCGTAGATGACGTTCGCAGCTAGCCTCGTTCTTGCCGTATTGATCGAGCGAGCCCAGATACAACCATGTCTTCGCCTATCAGGCTGGTGCTGCTCTGACGGTGGTGGCTGATGCGCTGTGTTTGTTCGTTGGCAGTGCTGTCACCACCATCGTCCATTTCGTCGCTGTCGTTGGATGGACTTTGGCTATTTGAAGCACTCGTGTGGTCTGGCGGCAACGCGTATCCTGGACACCGCTCTACTAGTGGGCGGTAGTAAGCGGCCAAGACTTCTGGGTTCGGGACAATCTTCCAGTCCAATCGATAGAGAAACTCCAGCTCGAGCATTTTGAGCTCGTTCACCCTGACACCACCAACTCGGGCATACGTCGAGTTGTTCCAAAACGAGTCTGATAGGCCCTTGGCCGCAACGGTTGCTGCCGTTATTAAGAAACGGTGGACCGTCAGAGTGTTGATGGTAAAGTCGGGGTACATAGCGCACAGCCGGTCAATATAGTAGACCATGGACAGAAGGAGTGGCGGAATAAGTGTTGCGTGCTTGGCCAATCTGTGCAAGTAGTCGAGCACCGAGATACCGGGCGGTGTCCGCGAGTGGAACCGTGTGAGGTGACCTGACTTGAGTGCCAGTGCGTCGTTGGTCTCGATCAGCTCGCCGAGCATGTTTGCGATGAGAACAACCATGTCTTCGACAAGGCAAAACTCGTACTGCTCTGGTAGCATCTTCGGAGGCGCCACTTCGGGTCGAGAGCGCTTGGCTGCTGGGTCATCCTCTACTGGTGTCTGTGTGGCAGCAGTGGAAGCAACATCAGCGGCAGCTCCCTCACTCACGAGGGTGGTAGTTGTTGAGTATGATTCTGACGGTGAGTTGCGCCGTTTCTGTGGTGATGATGCGTATGCGTGCTTATGTGTTTGTTGTAGGGCAGAGGTGGCACTGGAGGTAGGTGAGGGTGCAGTCGTACTCGATGATGATGGCGGGTTGTTTGTGTGTGGGAAAGACGCCGTTGTAGATGCTGCGTCTGTAGATGGCGGCGGTTGTGTAGGTGTGTATGTAGAGGGAGGTGCCGCTACTGATGAGACAGGGTGGGCTGTTGCTGGCGCACCGGGGGCCGGTTCGCCCTGAAGGGTATGGTGTTCCGGCACTGCTTCATGGCCAGTGGCAACTGTGCCGCTGGCAGGGTCAACACCCTGCTCAATTCCGGGGGCCATGGGAGTAGTTCCAAGAACGGGTGGTAGGTCGTTTGGCGCAGGTGAGATCGATGAGGCAGTGACAGCCTGGTGCAGGTAAGATGTGGTAGATTCAGACTTGGCGACGTGTGCAGTCGAGACCACGGGTGAGTACTGAGTGGCTGCGTCTATAGCAACATATTGCGACGGACGCACCGTGGAAGGAGGAGGTGGAGTAGACGCCGGAGCGGAAGTTGGGCAAGGCTGAAATAGAGAATGACCACCAGAGGGTGATGAAGAAGGCCCAGTGGCGATGAGGGGGGATGTTGACTGAGAGTGCGGCAAGGCTGATGATGACCCGAGCTGGGCTGTTCTCACAGAGAGCTGTGCAATGGCAGCGGCTGCGGCTATGGACGAGGCAGAGGACGGCCGCCGCACTGGAGCTGGAGCCGAAGCTGGTGCTGCAGAGTTCCGAGATGGGGATGGCTGGCGGGGCAAGTGGAAGGGCGCATAGTGGAAGGCGTGTATGTTGGGAGACGCATTGGCCGGCTGGGTTAACATGACGCGCGGAGAAGCATCGTCCAGGGAGGGAGGAAGAAGAGGTGGAGGAGGAACAGAGGCTGAGAAAAAGAAACGAAAAAAGAAGCCAAGAGAGTGAAAGGAAGGGCGAGGAAGGAAGGAATGGTGGTAGCCCAGAATGGAAGTGGGTTACTGATTAATCTGGGTATTCTAGGTATTCTAGGTATTCTAGGTATTCTAGGTAATCTAGGCTATTGTTATTCATTTTACTCGTCTTTTCGTTGTTGGTCCTATTTTGCTTTCCTGTCCGTTTTGCGTCCAAGAGACTGTATTGTATTTTGCCATTTTTTTGTCGATCTGATTTATTCTTTCCTTTTTTTTGTCTTTGAATGATTCTTGGCTTTGAGTGTCTTTGGCTACCCAGGAAGTGTATGGGAAAGTGCGAAAGTGCGGTCAGGCTTTCCTGCCTTGCAAAAACTAGTGTCTCACCTCTACCGAATGGCGCCTTGACCCGGCTATGCGGCCTCTATGACAATACGGATATTCTCTCAAGCCGCAAAGGAATCAGGGCGGGGGGATAAGGAAAGAGGAGACACCATAAAGGTATTACAGTGGGCGCTGGGAAGAGGGGGCACTACTCTTTGGCTTTGAGCCCCGGCAAGAAAGAGCGATGGGGAATACACAGTCTGTCAATAGAGGTGCGTTTAGCTGATTGGTCAAATGCAACCGTAGTCGATAGCAATTGAGACGTGTACGTCGTGTCTGTGTCTTTTTGCTTGGTTGTATGTAAGGTTTAAATAGTTCTGGAGTAAGAGGGAGGCATTGCGAAAATGGGGACACGCTCATTATATACAGCCTCGCAAATATGCATGCCTATTGTCTGTCGATTTCTTCAGTTGCGGTGCCAGAGACCTGGCTAGAGTAAGATACATGTTCCTGGTGGCTGGGTCTGTCTGGCCTGGCCAGGCCTTGCAAAAGAAAGGGCTGTAGGTCTCAGTCAGCTCCGGAACACCTCAAACTCACACTAAACAACGAATGAAAACGCATGGTTTGGGGGCGTGGCCTTGATGATAATCCTGATTGCAGATATACCAGAATACGACAAAACATTCATTGATAAATCTATTTGTTCCCATTCAACCATGCGGATCGCAGCCGACAGAGACGCACTTCGCCGTATCTCACCTCGTGTACCGTCTCTCAAATGCTCCTTGGACCATCTGAAGGCGCTGGCAGCTGGGGTAAATCCGCAGTTGCAGCTGTAACGGCAGTCTAGTCCCGCTTGTGGATTTTCCACTGTAATACACTAACAGGCCTGTAGAGTGTCCTTAGAAACCACCACTTTAGACCGTTCTTAATCATTAGCGCGGCTTTCTGTCGAGATTATGTAATCTTAACAACTCATCTGTGGCCCAATTGAACGCCACATGGCGGTGCGTTGTGTGCCTGTAATATTATTCTTTGGACAGCTTTGGGAAGGAGCGACGTAGCGTCTTCGCGCTTGCGACCCTCGGCCAACAGCACGCGAGCTGTCGAGGCAGGGAAGCCAATACCGCGGCCCACACCAAACAACTGTCACCAAAACAGACATTCCTGACTTCGGCATCCAGACTCTGGGTGACTAGACAATTGATATCGCGACAACTACCCCACGCCCACGGGGCCCTCATTATCATATTACAATCACGAATACATTTTTATATCGACTACGATTGGCAGTTTCTTTAGAACACAAACAAACAACAGAGTCGTTTCTGGACTCCGTTTGGCATCACCGACTTCCTCCCGACGGCCTGTGCCTCTGATATCACGACGACAGTTGCACAATAATATAACTATCGAGTATCTCCTGCAGTATTGCATATCATCACTCCATAATCAAAACTGATACCATTGCCCTCCTTGGCCCGCCATCCGCCATCCGCCATCCACTAGCCACCGTCATCTAGCGCCGAAGTCGCCCGTACCCGGAGGCTCTGCGGGAGCCCACTAGGCGTTGCTACCCACCGCACGTAGCTACAGAGCTATAGAGCCACACAGCTACACCACTACATATCGGAGACTGGCTACTCGAGAGCCATCGGGCTCTATCTGTCATCATGGCCCTCCTCTCTCAAGATATTGTGACGCTGGAGAAGCTCGTGGGCGCACAGTCGTTTAGCGAACAGTCCGAAGCCTTGCGCGCCTTAAAGAACGACACCATCGGCCATGTTATGAAGAAGGAGAAGTGGGTTGAGGTCGGCGTGCTACGGCCCATTGTTAAAGTTCTCCTACCCAAACGGCCACCAAATTGGCGCTCAGTCGTTAGCGACCGCGAGGGCTACCAAGGCGCCGGCAACTCGGCCGCGACCCGGGGCAGGGACAGCAGCAACAACAACAGCCAGCAACCTTCCACTATCTTGCCCCCCGACGACGTCGCGGACGGCGATCTCGCATGCCTGCAAGCACTTGAGCTGCTCGGCATCTTTGCCAGTGGCGGTCCGCCATTTCTACCCCCGCTCAGCGCCGCCGGCGCGTTGCCGGCCATCCTCGATTACATCAACCCCAACCACAACCACCCACGGCTTGTCTACGCAGCCCTGCGCACTCTACTCACCTTTATTGACATGTCGCACCGTATCAGTGTGTCTCCCCTGTCGCCGTCTTCCGTGTCTCTCCCCTCTCTCGCCAATGCCATCCTTGCGCCTGTGTACATCAACGCTTTTTACGACATCATAGTAGCCGCACCGCGCGCGTGGTGGGCCGAGACCATCACCAACAACGCCATAGCAATCATTAGTAAGCTGTGCATTGTCGATGTGCGCTATCAGGTAGCGCTAGCCAAGGCTGGTATTCTCGACGCGCTCGCCGTCAAGATCGCAAGCTATGTGGTTAAGCGCGGTCAGGTGGTTCCAGGTGCAGAACAGATTGCCGAAAAGGAAGGCCTGATCGATGCCATCCCAGGCCCTGCCACCCACCTGCTGGATGTTGCTGGCCTATTCGATGCGACCGCTGCCATTTTAGGTGATTCGCGTCTGCGCGCATACATGCTGCTGTCTGCGCCGTCAATTCTGGCCATCTTTCCCCAGCTCGAGCTTGAGAGTCCCTCCAGCGATCTCAGTGCTGCGTGGAAGGCCATAAATATGGAAGGCCTTGGCGGCTTAGACCATAGCTCGTTGGGCGCGCTCGACTATTTCCTACCCGCTCTCCCGACACATCAGCAGCATTCGCCGCTGCATGGGCGTGTGTCTTTATTGTCGGGCAATGCTCGTCCAGGTTCTTCCCGATCGGGCTTTCTGCCGCCACGCCAGCAACGTGTAGCTCAGCAATCAACTAGGACTACGTTGGGAGCTTCAGGAACTTCCCGGCCTAATGCGTCCTCAGGTGCCAGTGGCTCTAATGCGGCACCTACAGAGGGACTGAGCGAGGATTCCGAGAGCCCGATGATTCCCTGGTTGATGGACCTGGTCCGACATACAACAGGGCGCGAACGCCTTACGGCAGCGTCGGTCCTTACGTCGGTCTACAAGGCCGGATTCGCCACCAAGCCCTCGCGCGAGTCTGCCATGGCTGTTCTGATCATTCCCCTACTGATCCGCATGCTCAAACCCGTAAAGGAGGATGATGACGACGAGCCGGACAAGGCCAAGCAGCAAATGATACTGGAGACAGCCGTCAATGTTCTTGCCCGGCTTGTTGCTAACAGTGAAGTGCTTCAAAAGGCGGCAGTTGACGGAAAAGCTATCCAGCTTCTGACCATGCTACTCAGAGAGTCTTACGAGCCTGTTTCGGTTCGCGTCAGTCCACGGCCATGGAACCCGACACCCACATCTTCTGCTAATCCCACTCGCACCGGTACGCCCGTTGCATCAGTGCGGGAAATTGACAGTGGTGCTGGCGGTGCAGGTGAATCGGACGGGCCCAGCAACAACTACAATTTTGACCATCCGTATATGGTACAAGTGTCCCGCACGCTAGGCGCCAAGGGCCAGAGCACATTGTTGGCACATCGGATACGGCTTCGCGAGGCGACTCTCAAGGCCCTGACAGCATTAATTGCGACCAAGTATGATTACCAGAGGTTGTTTGTTCACGAGGACGTCATGATGTTTGTCGTGGCATCGCTCAATCCTACGCCATCGAGGCCTCGCAATGCCACTAGCAATAGCAACAACGGCGACGGGTCGCTTCGGATGGACCTGGCCGCTGATGTCGAGGGTCGTGGTGGGACCTTGAGTTGCGACCCGGAATATGGGCGCAACCCAGCTGGTGTGCTTGTGGCTGCATGCAACTGTATTCGAATGCTCTCGCGGTCTATTGCTATTTTGCGGACGACTCTTGAAGACGCTGCTGTTTCTACACCCATATATAGGTTGCTGATGCATCCCAACATCAACGTCCAAATCGCTGCGACAGCGGTTGTGTGCAACTTTGTTACTGAAACAAGTCCTATGCGGGAGCGCTACATCAATGCTGGAATCATGGATCATCTCTGCACACACGCCAAATCGCACAACCCAGCCTTAAGACTGAATGCCTTGTGGGCACTCAAGCATTTGGTCGATGGTGTAACGCCCAGTGTGAAGAAGACGTGCCTTGAACAGCTAGGTTCTGGCTGGCTGCTACGCCTCATTGACTACGATTCTGAGAGCGACTCGGCTGCTAGCAGCTTGTACGAGGGTGGCGACGGTTTTAGGGAACTTTCAGGCACACTTGTAACGCAGCCGGAAGCGAATGAAGACGTCGAGATGGGCCAGTCTGACGGCAATGGCGAGAATGGTGCTGCTAGCAATGCTGCTAACGGGGCTAATGGTCATGGCCTGGCAACCTCCAGTGTCACTGCCGGTAAGATGCCGTGGACTGCGACGCCTGCTGTCTCTGCAGAGTCTATTTCTGGCAATGCTGCCAGTAATGCTTCTGGTTCTTCGCTGCAACGCGCTAGGTTCCCACAGACAAGCCACGAACGCAGCCGGACAGGCCGGCTGCGCCAGGCTGAAGTCAAACTAGAAAAGCTGCGCGATATAGAGCAGAGTGCGCAACGCAAAGGCGTGTATGACGACATGCTTATCCAGGAGCAGGGTCTGCACTTTATTCGCAATCTCATCGGCCCGGGCTCAGTCCTGCCTGTGCCAGCTCCGTCTGCAGAGTCGCAGGCGATGGATGAGTCTGAGGCTTCCTCGGCGACTGTGCCCGCAGTGGCTGCGGCAGGAGTGGGAGGCGCAGGAGGATTGCATGCTTCTCCGCGGGACCCGACCAGCGATGCGACGGACATGATTGATTATTTGTTTAATGAATTTGGCCAGGACCATTTCTTCGCGATGCTCTTGCGCAAACTCCAGCCTCGTCCACGTCCACTGCGCAGCTCGCCGCGACCAGCCAATGCGTCATCCAGCGTCCCTAATCCTGCTAATGCTGTTAATAGGGACGGCGGTAGAGACGTAGGCCGCATGCAACCGCCTCGGCCTAAGGTTGTTGAGGCCGTGGTCTATATCCTAGTGCACATTGCGGCGGGTGTCGTACGTCACCGGCAGATTGTAGTTGCACAGACGGAGCTAATGCAGACACTGATTAGCAGCCACTGCAACAACCACGACCGGGGTGTGCGTCTTGCCATGTGTCATTTGATTGCTAATCTGGCGTGGCACGATAGCACAGCGGACACGATGGGTGCACACCAGCGGGTGCAAGAGCTTATGAATATGGGTGTCGAACACCAAATGCATAAGCTGCTCAAAGATGATGAGATGGATGTCCGGGAGCAAGCTAAGATGGCCGCAGAACAGCTAGGGCTCGGCACCACGAGCTAGGACTTAGCCTGGCATGCAGCGCTCAGAGCGAGTAATCACGGTCACCTTTCCTAGCGGGCGGTTATCGGACTCGGACCCGGCAGAGGCGAAGGAGCAGGAGCAGGAGCGGGAGCGGGAGCGGGAGCGGGAGCAGGAGCAGGAGCAGGAGCAGGAGCAGGATCGGGGAACGGGGAGTGACCCGATAAATAGCATCACTTGGCTTTAGCGAGCATGCTTATGCTCTGTTTTTCTGGTCCTCACTTGAATAGGCCCCGGTAGGACAGATGTCTAACGTACTGCAATATTATATTATATCCCCATAAAGCAATAGTATGCAAAGATCATGATAGCACGATTGTCAGTGGGTGTCGTACGTCGGGAAACAACAGTTGTACGGCCATTCAAGACGTAGGATATCACCCAGGCACCGTGTGGTTGTCTACAAGTATGGCTAGCTGTCTTCAGGCTGGCACAAAGTCGGCTATGCGGAAGAGTGGCGTCTTGTAGTACCTTGCATCACTCGAGCCAAAGCAAAGTCACGCCGCCTCGAGCCACGATAACTGCTAGACCGACTGTAGCCAGGATATAGGATATCGATTTATGTGACTAATATACGTCGCAAAGTCAAGCTTGTCCGTGTTGTGATGTCGTTACATGAGGCAGGAAGTGGCCCCATCGCTCCTGCCTTTGTCACGATCAAATTACAAGACTGTCGGAGGTGGTGTGGAGACATGCCGGTTGATAGAGAATAAAGAATCAACTACCAACAGAGGTACACGACCCGTTTACCATCTTCTGGCATCATTTGCAGACCATCTACACTATCCAAATTCTAGGGTTTCCATAAATATGTTATTTCCTATTACAAGACACAACCAGCGTCATTTGGACTTATGGTAGAAACGCCGCTGAAGAGGAGACGGGAACAAGACGGCAGGTGCGCCATCCGGACTTTCCGAGTTGGGCCGTATGTCGGTCGCTCCTTTGCTTTTTGCTCTTACTTGCCTGTCAACAGTCAAAATCGCCAATTCGCTGGACAGTCTCATTATAGTCTCATTATAGTCTCATCAGCACCACCACAACGTCACGAGAATGCTCCGAGGTCGCTATCAGAGTCGTTTCACACGTGCTTCTATACAGGCGATTTTTATAAACTGCCGACAGCATAATATACCAAGAGAAACCCAAAGAATCACAGAGTGCCGGGCCATCCGTAACGTTGCCGCATCCGAGCAGACGGACGTCACCAACATTTGCTAAAAAAGCAAAGGGATCGAGATCAACAACATCGAAAAGTGGTGGATGCATACAAAAGGATATCTCGTGATGCTGTCCCGCAGGAGAGGTCGCAGTGGTGTGACAGAGATAGCGAATGGCAGCCGGTAGTCGGGAAGGACAGGCCGGGTAGACGAGGAGCGAGAGAAACTATGATGTGCGAGACGCGGAGATGGAAAGACGAAAATGGGATAGTGTACTCGATGGTCAAAGCTGGGCTCGACATTGTGATAGGTTGTTGGCAGTCAACAGCCTTGCCGTCTCGGTCGATGCTAGAACATTCGAGGTACCGGACGCAGAATACCTACTTTGTGACGAGAACATGATACATGTCGTTGATCACCAGACCAATATCAGCCTCTGCAGAGCTAGTTTCCCGCTCATAGACGCTCTCGCGTTCCGAGTATGGCATGCAAAGTCGTTGCGCCTCTTGTGCATCCATCCCACTCACCCTCTGATGGAAGCAGCCAGTTCAGTACGCGATGAGTATAAGAGTGTCGATGCGTCTCTCCAAGTAAGATTGGTATCTTCTCAGCAGTCACTGCCTCCTACAGCATTTGCGAATTACACAACCTATACTACAACCACTGCCAACACACAATGGCCGTCATCTATATCCGCGAGAACGATGCCCTCAACATCAACCCTCCGGCCGGCGACCAACACTTATCGGTCAACGGCTCCAACTGGCTATGGGCTGTGACTGCCATCTACATTTTCTCGTTCCTTGTCGTCTATGGCCTGTCCTTTGTGGCCCGTGCCGGTGAGCGTATCTTTCATCACATTTTCGCCATTGCCCTGCTTGTCGGCTCCATTACCTACTTTGCCATGGCCTCTGACCTCGGCTGGAGCGTTGTGAACACCGTCAATAATATCAGCAACGGGGCTACGCGCCAGATTTTCTTTGCAAAGTACATCAACTGGGTGGTGACGTTCCCCAGCCTCTTGATTGCCCTCGGCCTGGTGTCGGGCATACCGTGGGCCACCATTGTGTATCAGGTCTTCTTGTCGTGGTACTGGGTGCTGTCATACCTAGTGTCGGCCTACACGACAACCAACTACAAATGGGGGTTTTATGTCTTTGGCACCGTGGCCTGGATCCTGCTGGTGTTCAGTCAGTTTGTGTCTGATGGCTGGAAGTCGGCTCGGCGTGTCGGTGTCAGCCGCGACTATACCATCCTGGCCGGCTGGCTCAACCTGCTGTGGCTGCTGTACCCAGTGGCCTATGGTGTGAGCGATGGCGGTAACAAGATTGGCGTGACGGCTAGCTTCATCTTCTTTGGCATTTTAGACGTGCTCCTGGTCCCCGTCCTGGCCTTTGCGACCCTCATCCTGGCGCGCCACTGGGACTACAACAAGCTCAACATTACCTTTACGCAGTATGGCCGAGTCACCGTGGCCAGCCAAAGCTTCCCCGAGAAGAGAGCACCGGATGCCGTACCTGCTGACGGTGCTACCGGTATTGTATCCGCATAGACCGTCTCCAGGTAGTATCTCCTATCTGATACAATGCTTGCCGCTTCAGACTGTGTTCAAACGCTGGCGGCGTCGACCACAGCTGATGATAATGACGTGTCACCTACGTGCTATCTCCTACAGTTGCTCACTCGTCTACACTTTTACTATCATTCTTTCATGAATTAATGTCTTTCACCCAGATCACTTGTTAATCTCGTTTTGATTTCTTCCCACTCTTGTTTTCCTCACCACATATCTTCCTGCAATAATGTATAATAGTTTGATATCAAATGCATCCTCTAGATGCCACAACGAAGCCTCATTACGCTTTTTACTCTCTAGATTTCATAGTGCATGAGAAGACCTCGAGTGACCGTCACTCGGCCCCCTTGGCCGTTGCTTATGAGCCCAACTCCGCAATCTGCAGTGGCCATCATGCATTTGAGGAATGGTCTATTCCTCCGGCTCGGTAGGATTTTGGCTCGGAACGCCCGAGCCCATCTTCCCCTGCACCTAAGCAATGCCAATTCAGCCCCCAATGCTCACCATTGTAATGGTTTTGAAACACCCAAAACTACCTAGGGACTATGCGAGTATCCTGTAGATCTCATAGTCTATCTCGTCGACTAACAGCATGATCTCTATTCTATTACATCAAACCTATCTTTACCCGATGTGACAACTGCAGTTGTAGTTTTTTATCCCGTGCTGGCTGCCCCAGTGTAAGTTATACGATAACATGAATAATCGAATAAACCCGGTCTTGCATTCATTGCCTTATCTTACCCGGCAGAATGCGTCTCAAACCACCTTGCATCAGCAGTTTGCCCCCGGTTCGTATTTAGACAGAGGGTGTCTGGTGTCGATGGCTGAATGATTCAACAGCCACCCATCATTGTATGCATAAACACCTCCCTTTTCGCACTGCCTCGCTTGTCCTCTTGATGGTGCCATAAAATTGTAGTTGCACAATAGAGTTCTGCGGTTTCCCGTGATGACCTGAGCCCGCGAGCCTGTCTTGCGGTCTGTAAGCCGCCTTTTTTTGGTCTTTCCAGTATCTGTGCCTGCTGTGTGTCTTGTTTCTTCTTGTATTCACTTTGCCCCCTGTACATCTCATCCTGCCGACAGACAATCACCAGTCATCACCCTCCAAACGCCCTCACTGAGAATCGTCCCTTGCAGTTGTCTGCTGTGCCGCAATACTGTCTCTTATTGTAGAGTATTTTAGTGGTGTCTGTCTGTCTCAGCATACCAGTGCATCCAGTCTGATCAGTCTGATCAGTCTTGTTATTCTTGACCCTCTGACCCCCCTACCGAAATTCGCCTCTTGTGTTCCCACACCCTTACCAGCTCAAATTACCATTCCATCATTAGGAATATGCTGTCCTATCATCCTGCTAATTTACTATTCTTAAATCTGTAGTCTTGACTGCTTCCGGTAGCCAGTATCACCTCCTGGGCTGTCCCAGAGCACCTCCAACCCCGTACACATGCACATATACGCTTGTCATGGGACTTTTGAGGAAAAAAGAAAGGCTGTCGGTGATAGAAAGTCGAGTAGAAGCTCCGGCAAAGAGCCGACAATGGTACAGGCAACGGTACAGACAACGTTATACTATGCTGTGCTCAGTCATTCTAATAATCTTAAAACTGCTGTGGCCGTTATCGCAACCCAGGAACTATACGAAGTACTGCTGCTTTCTCGGGACCGGTCATGTCCCGGCGATGTCCTCCAAGCCACTGTTGTTCTTTGGTTCAGTCTTCTCTAGTTCGTATCTTCAGCCTTGGGGTGTGTCGCCGACAATTTGAAGTGATATGAACATAAACTTGAGTGGGGGCAGAGGCGGCAGAGGTCCCTATTCTCATTCTCATGTAACCTGAGCACTTTACATCGAACCTTTTGTGTTTCGATGCCGCAATAGATGTCTGGGTAAAGATGAAAGTGGCTTCGACCCGGGAGACGCAAGAGATCCTACAGACTTCAGCGACGGCCTGGTATAGTCCCAGATCCAGAAACGAGCTTCATCTGTTTGGCCTTCTTCTCGGGTAGATGATCATTATCTCGGTCCTCTGGATTTCCCTCGCTAGACAGTGACAATGTCGAGAGGAATCAAGTCAGTTTCGAACAAGTATTTACTCTTTGGCTCCCCAGTGCTGTTGCATTGTACATTTGGTGTGTGTGGCAACCACGGCTCGTAAAGACGGGCTGCAATCATCATTATTCTGTCTTTGTATGTGTCAACAAGGGAAATGCAACAGCGACTCTACCATACTCCCTATAGTTGTATGATCGTCCTCTTGACTGCACACCCAGTAGCCTTGCCTACCATTTAGAGAGCCTCGTGATGTATGCTGCAACCACTAGGGCGCCTGAGGATGCCTCATGACCTTGGGATGTTAGGAAACAATATTTCTTCCAGGCCTGGCCAAGCGTAACATGCCGCGCGGCATCTTTGATTGCATAACTATTGTACAACTGCGACTCGCTGTCCCACATGAACCTTGATGCCTCGTGGAAGTCAGCATACTGCTTCGCCCCCAACTGCAAGGGGTTTGTTCTGTTGATTCCCAAGTTCTGACTCGAGTATCGGCATTCGACATTGCCTCGTTTGGTGGTTTACATTAACAGCCCCCAGTTCAATCAGATCAAACAGAGGCCTCTCAACTACAGTCCCCATCTAGAATCTCTGGGCTCTAGTGACGACGGGCTGTGTGTGCGTGGCGAACTCTACAAACTCAAATCTTTAACGGCACGAATACACTATTGCCGCCTGGGATTCTAGGCATGAGTATCTGAGCATCTTGGGATTCGATATTTTCAAGGATCTGAGGATCCAAGTTGCTAAGAGCTCGACACATCGAGCCGGTGCGACGCAGTGCTACGGGATAGCTGTTTGTCATGTCTTTTCATTGAGCAAATCATCCATTATCAATTATTAATTATTGCCATTCAGTGCCATCGATTAATCGTCAATGCGTCGTCTTCAAATCAATTTTTTTGTTTTTCGAGGCCGTGCATACGTTATGATCGTCGACTTATAGCTGACATAAGCTGGGAGCATCCATCCGCGCGGGGCCACCGACGTTAGCATCTCGGTAACCCCTTCAAACCTCTATTACGACGTGATTATATATTTGTAATTCTTTGAATGTGTTTTCTTGACTTCCATTAGCAATCGCCTCGCTTGCGTTTTATTTCAGTCCTTGATGCCCAAAAACAGCTCTGTATCTCGTAATGGCAATGGACCGCAACGAAGCCCTTTCATAATCTAAAGTGCTGGCTTCTCGTTAGGTTTCTCTCTTCATTAAGGCTACTTCATACAGGGGCAAGAATGCGGTGCGTTGCCGAATAGGGTACTTCGTATGTGGTGGAAGAAGTATAAAAACAACAAGTAGACGAAAGGATACCAGTAGCCATGTCGGAGCGTTTACAGGCTCCGTTTTTTCTCTTGGGATTCTCGTGTTTTTTATGAATATTGAATATTGGAGGAGTATCGTATCTCGTCGAATCATCGTGGGTGATTCGGTTTCAAGTTTACTCGACAAAACAGTACTGATCGACGAAAAGTCTAATAAGTCTATTCCCTTGCGTCGCAGGTGCAGACTGGCAAACTCCAAACTCCAAACTCGGATCTTCTGGATCATCTGGATCATCTGGATCATCTGGATCTTCTGGATTTTCTCTCATTTGGGTCTTTTCCGCTGTCGTCTCCGCTGTCTAAACCTTCTACTCCTCTAATAACTCCCTCTATATTTCCACTTGGGGCTCCCAACACCTCTCTCGCCTCGCTTATGGTCTCTTTTGGAACGCGTTGCGGGCCGTGAAGCATGGTCTTCTATTCCCGGGGAATGCTTTCTCTTTCTTTGGAAAAGATAAGATGTCTACTTCTACTTCAGTTCCAGTTCCCTTTCTACAAAGTAATCACATCTTCAAGACCCTGGAACAATCGACAGCGTGGCTCTCGTGGTTCCGACGGCTCTCGGTAGGGATTATCGTGTATCCCTTTTCACATTTTCTGCTTTCCAGACTTTATAGCATTTTCCATTTCGTTCCCATTTCGCTCCCATTTCGCTCCCATTTCGCTCCCATTTCGTTTATTTTCTTTTTCCACTCATCATACCATGTTAAAGTAAATACGTATCTTACGATGTCATCCCGCACATCCGAACTATTTTGTTCGTTCTCAAACATTACTACTGCCTGCCTACCAACAAACCAAGCGTTCCTGCATGCACATTCCCGCCGGGCATGCATCGATCTGAGCGAACAATCACACATAAGATTCAGAAGATTCAAAACTCGCTAGAAATGTGTCTTTGGTAACGTCCTTTGTCGTGGGATCCGCGATTACAGATTCCTCCTTTTTCCCGTTGATCTTTTTGGTTGTCTTTAGCCATTTGTCTCGTTGACTTGTTTCTCTCGGCATAGTTGCTGCCCGACCTCGAACGTTTCCACGTCAGTTCGCCGTCTTCCGGATTCCGTCTAGCACCCACGCAGCGCAGCACGCGAACGTGAATCATCAAGTCTTTGTATCAGACATCGCCGAACGGTCTTTCTGTGTAAGCGAACAGCTAGTGCCAGCCAGCCATCCAGCCAGCCACGAGACTAATCCAGGCATAAGAGCTTAACTTGAAATCAGAACCAGAACGAGAACGAGAACTAGAACCAGATCTAGCACTAGAATCCAGAGAATCGTGTCTATTTTGGCGGAGTAATGTATTGGCGGCCAGTTTCCCTTTTCGGCTATGTGGCGATGAAGACTCTTGTTGGGTTATTGACGTCTATTGAGTAGTTTACGAGTAGCGCGTCTGCGGCGCAAGAAGGTGCCCAACGCAGAAAGCGCAACCACCAAAAAGGCAGCTAACTGCCAACTGCCAACTGCCAAACCTTTAACCAATTGCGTCGCACAGTGTGTATCGGTATAATAGCACTGTTATACCGCCCTCATGGCATCCCGAGGGTGTGACCGATCGCTGTAAAATGGGCCACGTCGTGCTAATTTCGGGGGCATATAACTATTTTATACGAAGTACTTATTTGGTGCTAGTAAATAAAAGAATACGGCGTCCCATAGAGATGGGATTTTTAGCTCCTAGCTTACTAGCTTAGGTGGTGTGTGCGCACTCCGGTCTCCGTAGAACTCCGCGCTCTGTAAGACGGGGAATATTCACCCTGGCTTTCTGGTTTGGTAGAAGCTAAGAAACACAGTGGTACGGTGCGCCAAAGTGGGTTGCAGTGGATGACTGCAGTGGGCTTTGGTAAACTGGTAGCTGGTAGCTGGTAGCTGGTAGCTGGTAAACTGGTAAGCTGGTAAGCTCTTAGTAATAATGTGTAAAAAGAGCGAAAGAGCGACCGACCGCCTGCCGTAGATGGGTACTGTTACTATGACTTGAGACTTACCAATTTGGCGGGCAGTTCCATATTTATCCAGGTGATGCAATGTACTTTGTGTGCTCTTGTCTGCATAAAAGTTACATCTGTTACCGGGAACGCGACAGGCCACGGGTACCATGCTCCACTGAAACTTGTTTAATGGAACCCGGCTAAGAGCCCTCTTGCCCTGCTCTTGCAGCCGTTTGCTCCTGCCAGGCAGTAAATACCACCAGAGCCCCAACACCACACGAATCCCTCTCTCCTCTTTTGGCTTGGGCCTGGAGTACTTAAGAAATCGCGTTGGTTGCTGGTGCAAGCCAGGCGCTAGAACGAGAAGGAGCTATCCGCCATCGATCTTTCCCCTTTTGGGAAGGATTGTGCGCCCCTATTTGCTCTTTCACTAACGTTCGTCTACAAAGTACGGGAGTACGCTCACTGGATTATCAAGATTCACTACCAAAGTGGCGGTAATGCTTTTAATAAAGTTTGGCGATTCACTGACGCGTTTTAATATTGCATAATTTAAGCAGTAATCTAGCACAACTCCTTGAGGATCGCGCGCGGTGTCGACATCGATTGGGATTGGGCTTGAGGTTCTATTACATTGTTTATTGGTCAAAGGTTGATGATTCTTGATCAGGCCATACTGTAGATGCCGTTGAGATTACTTGTAGATATCTTACGTAGAGAGGAGAAGAAGAAAGTCCAGCTTGTCCAGGCACCAAGAGGCTAGGAGAATAGTGCAAGAGTCAAGTCATCAGGATGGTATTTCCGGGGTTGCCTATGCATAAGCACAAGCATATTTCGTAGACACCAGTAGATGTCCTCAGACCCGAGAGAAAGGACCAACAATGCGGATAATGCACAATTACGGACGGCGTTAAGCGTGCACAGTCGTTGGATCTCTGGGTATTTGGCTGTTTGGGTCGCTCGTGCTGGGACAGTCCCAAGTGTCAGCGAGACTAGAGACTAGGGTACTGGAGACGGGGAAGGGGTGTGTATTCAAAATAGCAAAAGTGTAAAAGCGGGTGTGCTCAAGGAGAAGCGTGAGCCTTGAAGATCGATAAAGCCGGGCTCTATGTACAGTAATACTATGCTACACATCTTACTCCGTACCACAAGCTGGCAGGTATCTCAACTTCTCTTGGTATTTCCATGCCAAAATCGAATGATTACCCCTTCCATCTCACTTCGTTACTTGTCACCAATTCCGTTCTGCAATATCTGAATGTATGTGTCCATGGTTCGGTGGCGGCTTGTATCGTATGGTCAGGTGGTCGGCTTGGTCTGGTCTGGTCTGGTCTGGTCTGATCTAGGCTGGTCTACAATGGAGGGAGCCGGCGGTAGCAGCAGCCAATGGTAGATGCAGTCACATATGAAAATAAAGAGACGAGGCGACATCAGCTTGTGCAGGTTTTACAGAGGCAAAGTGAGGCAAACAGGCAAACAAGGCAATCTCGTTTTCATGGGTTGACTGTACAATCATTACAGTCAGTAAATAGACTTTGCAGCTGGCTTTATTGGCTTGCTCTACTACCACGGAATGGAGACCGTTGAAGAAAACGGGTTATTGCCTTCCATAGTCCACAGCCGTTGTCATATTTCTCTCTCGTTTTCTCGTTTCGATCCTTTCTATCACTTTTGACACTTGAGTATATTTCTCTATTTCTGCATTTCTTGAAACATCCAAGTCTTGGCAGCCATGATATGGCCATGTCAATCCTAAATAACTGTTGATGATACTTATTAGACGTCATTATTACCGTGAGCCTGAAATCTGCATAATAAGACGTCAACTGTAACAGTTCCAACTTCGAACCCAACAGTGCACCAACAACCCTCTCAGCCGAACAAAGCTGGATATGTGAGTAATGGATAAGTAATAAATGATAAATATCAATAGCCAACAGCTTCTCAGTAAAGGAGGGTGACATTGGCTGTATTGGCATGCACACACTACTGAGTATTCCATATTTGTTCGGCTGTTGACCAGGGAGATGAAGTAATCGCCGTCAGGGTTGGAGTTGAGATGTGGCTGTTAGGCAGTATTTTTACAGGTCCAGGGGTGTGGAGGCACAGCGTCGCATTCTGTGTGTAGAGTTAGTAGCAGCCGTTGGATGCAAGGGGTGGGGGGGATCATACTTACAGCCAGCAAGGCTTCATACGTGTTTTCACTTGTTTGTGTGTGAATAGCCACGTTGTGAGGAGTATGCTGTACACGGTGTTGGATTGCTTCATTGGGATGATTGCTTTTTGATTGTCTTTGCTTCCTTATTTATTCTCTGGTTAATCATCTTATTGGTTTGTTCTGCGTTGTTCTCTGAGAGTACCATGGTGATTTATCTGATACATCCCACATTTCCACGCGATGCCCATAGTCTCTGGTTTTCTTCTATGCTTCTATGCCTCAATACCTGAATACTTTGATACTTTATACATGCTGTATTCGATCCCGATATTGCTTCTTTGTGACTGCTCTTCGTCCTTGCATGATTCCATTCCACTTGCAGTCCCTTTTCCCGCGTCGTCGGCGATGTCTTATATGCAGGATTGTTATGCTGCATTTTATTTAATGTCAGCATTTATTCCCTGTGATTGCCCTAGCTGCGTCTCAAAGGATCTTCTATGCATGTCGTAAAAGTTGTTGTACTTGCTTTTTTGATATTTATGTAGTCGAGAGTACTTATTTGCTTCTAGAATATATAATCATGTATTTTCATAATAAATACACATGAACATAGGCAATGGAAAATAATATATTTTGAAAAAGAAAATGCATCCAAGTACAAATCAACTATGATAAATACAAAGTCATAGCAAAAGAGAAAGAAAAAACCCAGCAAAAAGATAAGAACCACAGCATATGCAATAAAAGTAAAAAATATTAACATAATACCGAATACACAACTACCTTGCATTATACCAAACCAAAACACCTCGCCATACAGCAATACTAGTTCAAAATGATTAGACTACTTGATAGATGCAGCGTATTGACGCAATCGCGGTTATGAGGCTGCACTGCATAAATAGAAATCTTATGGATCGTTCATAATTAATTCATAAAACATAAACCATACTATATCCGGTATTACTATGTTCACTATTGATAAGTATTGGCATAGCCGCCCTTACCTTGTCTATGGAATGCAAAACCGCTCTATTCCCTAGATGGATGATACCGTTGGACTCTCCGCGTCTAAGACTGAGCTGTCATTTTCTATATCTCTGTGTATGATTTTTAAAACATGAAGAGAAGGGATTGTGAACAGGAGTGTCTGATAGTCAATACCGAGAGCAAGGCTCCCGGCACTCGCAGTTTAGCTACTTTGGGGATATCGTATATTGAGGTTGCATGTATTTTGTGAGCAAGGCTTTTATCTACAAGGGGCTACTCTCGCTTTCTCTCTTCACTTGTACTCCGTAATTACGTAGTATATGTACTCTTTATCGCGCTTGGCCCACAGGCTCTTTTCTTCTTTTGAACATCCTCCGGATCAGGAGAGAGCGCTAGTAGATCTCGGAGCTTTGACGGTTCTGCTTCTGGAGTGTCTGCAGTATTTCCACTTGTTCTTGCATAACGGGAGTGAACATCCTCTATGATGAAAAGTGGTTAATGAGCTTATGAATACCATGGCAGCATGGTCAATTTTAGGACATGGATAATGGATATGGAAGAATAACATTGTCTCATGGAATCGGAGTATGATAGATGGTAATAAGAGCAGACCAATATCTTTTTTTTAAATGTCAATATGGAATCTTGAATATCAGATGGCACCGTCCGCAGTATCTAGTGATATCCGCTGGCCCACACGGCGAGAAACAGATCTCGGGTCGGTGGTTTGTTATGGATCTCCAGGAGAAGGGGGTAATTTGGGATTCAGATGTAATAGAAGGGAGTAGAGGAAGATTGAAGAGGAACAGGAACGGAGTCAAGACGGAAACAAAGGAATGACGTCTAGTAAACAAGAGAGCGACCGAGAGCCTCCTGATGCAGAGCTGTACGGATGTTGAAGGCATTGACGATATCTACAAGACGTCGCGTTCATGTTGACGACCGCGTCGTGTACCCCTTTTGAGTTGATGCACTTGCAGTCATTCAACGACCACATGGTCCGACCTGTAGTTTAGGCTGTGCGATACTTGTAAATATGCCAGTGTTTTACAGCGTACGCCGTGCAAGGCTGCACATACGTGCATCGTCTTGCCGCATCATATAGTCATAGAAGGAAATCTTTCACACCACTTCGGTGCCTCATTTTGTTCGATAGATCATCTCGCGTATCCCTTTAACAGCCAGAATATGACTTTTTTCCTTGGCAAGCCTCTGATTGGCTGTAATCCCTGTAGCGATCTAAACAATACAAACCGCTACAAACAAAAGGCATCAAAAAAACAGATGACTATTTTGTCGATTTCTGACCTTTGAAATTCGAAGAAAATTGAAGAGATATTTGTATTCAAACCAGCAAGACAATGCGGTTGTAATGACACGCTACAGTGTATAGAAATTCGTGACTTTTTAATTCTGGTTGCCCCCTACGCCGGGGAGGGTACCGCGATGTCAACAAAAGGTCCACTTAAAAAGTCATATTTTGGCTGTTAAAGGGATAGCCTTCCTCTGCTTTCTTATTTTACTATCTTACCATACCCCATCCTCCTCCATCTCGCCCGTCATCTCTCCTGAATATCCATATTTATGCCCATTTAATGCTTAGTTCTTCGTCTCAAAAACACCTATTGACAATACTTTCTCCCCCATTCTCCACCTCCCGCAGTCTGTAGTACGAGCACTCCATACTAAGATGCCAATATCATGTCCTGCCTTACCAGCCCGCTACCTGCTCTCTTGCCCCAGTGCTCCCTCTCCCACGGCACGGGTTCAAAGCTTTGCTCAGGCGTCTGGCCCGCCTATATCCATTATTAGAATAAGATGCATCAATCAGCCAATACTCTACAATAAGCATACAAAAAATCACATTTGTGCCCATTGTACATCAATTATCTATAAAACAAGCTCCAATAATCAGCTGTCAGCTATCCACAGCTCTGCACGGTACCTTGTGTATGTGTCGATGATCTCTTTTATTCCGGTTAATGTCTTTCTTTCATATTCATAGATCAAATCGATTCAATTTATCGAACACGGTAAACTGTTATAAATGGTCATGCTCATTGCGTCGCCAGACCGGCCGCCTATTTTTATGGCACTGAAAAGTCCAATCTCACCCTGCAAGGGTAGAAAGGCGTTCTCGCCATGTTTTGGTTGATTGCGGTTGATTGCAACACGTGAGATGAGATGTATCTTATTATTATTATTTTTTTTTTTTTCGTTACGAAACAATGCCTCTCCCAGCCAGTCAGTAATCAGTCAGCCAGCCGTCCAGCAAGACTGCCCCGTCAATTAACATTTCTTCCGCTTTGGGTGGCTCTTGCCTTTTCTGTTCAGTCACCTCCTCCTTCTCAATTTTCAGTGTCTCACTCCTACCTATCTTACCAGTGTTCACTTTGCTCCTTCCCTCAGACTCACTGCTCTCACTGTCGCACTGTTGTGGATTCTGACCCACATGGCACGCTAAACGGGCACCTTCTGGCCAACGGTAACACGGTAGACCCGTCTCAGGGTCGACAGCAAACAGGCACTATTAGGCGTTGAAAGACAAGCGCGAGCATCTGCACAGTGTCTCCGACCTTTTATGAACAACTTACATAATCCTGCCAACACTGCTGTACTTTATCGTGAAATAGTGATCATCCCTGCTGCAGCAATTATTCCAGACCTCCCTCCCCTTTACCAACAGACTACCTCCACGAGCCATGCAAGTTTGACTTTTCAGAGTCTTTGACTGCTATCTTACCCACCAGTATGTCTTACTCCGTCTTGGAGGCTAGTGTTGTGTGGTATTGGTGGATGGTAGTTGTCGATGCATGGCCGCTTTTGGACATGAGCTTGTTGGAACCACGGCACGGGGAATACGAAGATTCAGTGTTTCCGGACGAGGAGCGTGCACCCAATTACTCGTTCTCATAGTCATGGTCAGGACAGCCCGCCTCGGAGCTCGTCTTGATATATCCATGTCCTGCTTCTTACCCGCGCTCCTGCATCGATCTTGGCAAATGAGTCGAAGGCTGCGCCTTTGTGCCCTTGCGCCTTTGTGCCTTTGTGCCTTCTCGTCCTTTTGTATCATTATTGCTGCTCATCTGCGCAGCCTCTCGAGCCTCTCTGCAGCTCCTGTCCTTTTGACAGTATGCAAACTAGGAGGATCACAACTCCGGCCTGCCAACGTCACTTGTTGGCCTGCCTTTGTCTTTGACGCACACTCCTCTTCTTTATTCCTCCCGCCCACCTGGAGCCTGCTTACTTACCCTCCTCCCATCATCAAATTCGTCCACCAATTCTCCCATCTAATCTACCTGACTATCGTGCAACCCCAGTTTGTGTACGAGGTACATGGTACAGCATATTGCTGTCGATCCTGTGCAACTGTCCATCATCTCTTTGGTACCCGGTACCCTTGCCTTGCCTCAGCTTCTTCTCCTCCATCTCGTCTACAGAATACTACTCTGTAATACTCTCCCCCTCCCTCTCCCCCTCCCCCTCCAGCACTTATGCCCCCGGAGATACAACCCAGTGCTTATTTGCAAACGGCCTGCTCTGTCCACCCCCTCAGCAACCCATGTTTACTCCGTACATCCCAGTAAACCCTTCTCTCTCCAATATGGGCATGTCTTATTACCCATATTGCTTTGTATCTGGCCAACCAGCATCTCCTTGAGTGACAAATCCGTAAAGATGTCTTGCAAGACATCTTGTGCGATGAACGCTCCTCCGATGTAGCGCGGTCGATATACAAAGTATATTGCCCTGCATGCACGCGTAAAGCACTCGCCATGACCTGTTTGCGGTGCAACTGTCCGCGTTTGCTCGGTTGATTGTCGACTTCCGACTCTTCTTTACTCAGTATTATATCCTTCCTCTCTTCATAGCATCTGTCTCTCCCTTCTACCAGCCCACGGCTTTGGGACGCTCCAGTCTCTAATAGACGAGACCGGCCATACCATAGGCTACTGGTGGACAGGATAGGGCCACAGTATTGCATGTATCTTACGTGAGAGCTAGATTGCGTACGGACCACTGTCACTCTATTCTGTATTCTGTATCGTGCAAGGCTTATTACTCGGTATGTTTGCATTGTGTCTGTATTCCATCATAGCTTACTATCCTAGTCTGCCTGTTATACACGCAAGTAGCTCCCCATGTAAGCTTGGCTGATAGATACTTACGTACTAATACAACGCCGTTCCTTCCTTCGTTGACCCCTTCAGCAAGGCCCCACTCTACACTGTTCGCTAACAAGCCATCCACACTGTTCAGAGCATTGCTCCGGACCTTGGAGAACTGGAGCTCTGGAGTTATGGACAACGGAGGACACCAGACGCCAGGCCCCATTTCCATTTCCATCTCCAGTGACGCTTAACCACATCCCTGCCCGTGTTTGTGCTTGTGCTTGTGCTCATCCTAGCCCACGCCCCATTGGACCCATTCACACCCCACCCCTGCACACACACACTCTCTCTCTCTGTGCACCCACACCCTCAGGAGGGAAGAAGGAGCGAGTGCGGGAAGATGGACTACGGAGTGTTGAGAACAAGCAAGAGCAAACGGCAGAAATAGAGGAGAAATGGACAGACATACAGCGGAAAGAACGACCCATGCTCGTCACTCTTAGCTGCACGCCCCCGACTTCCTTTGGCATATCGTATTCTATTCCTATTCATCATAGTTGTTGGTCGCTCTTTCCTTTTTACCTTTAATCTGCTTCTCTGCTTCTTTCCTTCCTTTTATCTTCGTCTCTCCTCCTCTTTTTATTGTCTCTTTCATCTCTTCACATTTCTCCTTCCTTCTTCTCCACCACATTTGACATTGACAACCTGCCGCTCTCTCACGGATTGTCGACTCTCGTCAACGTATTCCTCAACTCGCAACTCTCACTTCTCAACCCTCAACCCATTCTTAAACAGGTACTTTGCAGACTGTCTTGTTCCTGTGCTCGGCCCTCTCGACTTTATACCCGTATTTTTATACAAGCTGCACGCCGAATTCCTGTCAAATTCAACGCTGAACCGCATCTCCATGATCTAAACAGATATAACAACAAGGACTGTAATCGAATAGCTGGAATACATTTCAAACAGCATATCTTCCAAAAATCGTCTTAATCGCACCTATCGCATCTATCACATCTGTCACATCGATCGCACACTTGCACAAACAATGGTTTCGCCAACTATCGCCGTCGGCCACCCAGAGCCGGTCATTATCGGCCGCATGACTCGTGGTGGTCGTCATCTCTGGTACCACCTCGAGGTTATCCAGCAGCCTGAGCGTGCCCGCGCATGTGGTGCCGGTCCCAAGTGTAAGTCGCTGAGCACAAAAAAACCGATCCTCATGATGCACCAACTAACACTAGCCAGCTTCTGCCGACCGTCGTCCTGTAGACCCGCCCCCAGTTGTCGAGCTTCGCATCTTTGAGGGCCCGACTATTGAGCACGCAAAGGACATCACATTCACATACAACGCCAACTTCTTTTTGTTTGCCACCCTCGAGCATGCCCGTGTCCTCGCTCACGGACGTGTCCAGGCCCCCTCGGCTGCCACTCCGCCTGTTTTGACCGGAATGCCCGTGTCTGGCATGGCCTACCTCGACCGCCCCAAGGAGGCTGGCTACTTCCTGTTCCCTGATCTGTCGGTTCGCCACGAGGGCCGTTACCGTCTTACCTTCAACCTGTATGAGCAGACCAAGGAATCGGCTGATTTTGACAAGGAGATGCACGACGTCACCCAGACTGCCGAGTCCTTTGACTGGCGCATGGAAGTCAAGTCTAACGACTTTATGGTGTTCAGCGCCAAGAAGTTCCCTGGCCTGACCGAGAGCACTGCTCTGTCTCGCACTGTTGCCGAGCAGGGCTGCCGTGTGCGCATACGCCGTGATGTGCGCATGCGCCGCCGCGAGGGCAAGTCCTCTGCTGCCGCCGCCCCAGGTGGTAGCGCTGATTCCCGCACTGCCGAGGAGGAGTTTGCTCTTCGCCATCGCACACAGACACCTGAGGTCGCTGCCGACTACCGCCAGCGCTCCATGAGCTCCGAGAGCATCAACCGCACACCGTACTCTTCCGACCCTTCAATGCACGCCCAGCGCCGCCCATCTGCGAATGAATACCACCACCCTGCTCCCTCGCCAAGCACCGGGCCGTCCATCCCGCCGGCATTCAATGCCGCTGCCCAGAGCGGTAACAGTCACCTGCGCTTTGGCGGCAACAGCCAGCCCACCAGCTTTATTCAGCCCTCATCGGTCCCGCCCTCTCCTACATACTCCCATCACAATTATGGACAGGCTCCTCCACAGCAGCAGCAGCAGCAGGCACCACAACAACACCCGTGCCACGTCCAGCGCCACAGCTCGTTCTCTGCACCTTCTCCGTCACCATCGCACGCCTACTACCAGGACCGCCCGGCATCGCAGCACTACACAACCACGCCCGCTTCGTCTATCTCTGTCGCTGCCCCATCACCAAAGCGCGACTCCTTCAGCTCTACCGACTATCGCCGACAATCAAGTAGCAGCACCAGCTACGTGTCGCCTCCTACCCCAATTGAGCCTGCCAACGATGTGCGCCGGCCGGAGTCCGGCAGCAGTTTTACCCTGCCGCCTCTGAGCGAGCTCATTAACTACAAGGGCGACAAGCAGTCACCACCCCGCACTACCTCGCCCAACAGCGACCGAGTGTCGACTATCAGTCAGCTGCTTCAGCCTCAGTCCGTTCTCCCGCATCCTGGCACGCCCGGTCTAAACAAGAAGCGCTCGTATGGCCAGTACAACAACCTGGATCTGTCATCTGAGGCATACGTTGCCAATGCCTCTATCAAGAACCACGCACGCCAGTCAGAACAGACACCACGTGAAGTCGACGAGCTATGGTGGAAGCGGGCCGATGGTAGTGTCTGGACACCGACCGGCGAGATTGCCCTGCAGCGGGTATAAACTCGTGACTTGTCCTTGCTCTTTGCCCTTTGCCATTGTGCTTTCTTTGTTTACTGCAGAAATGATGACCCATGCCCTTACTCTCTATACTCATTTTCCCTACATATCTTCCATCTTTTCTTTTTCTATATACCCCTTTCTTCGCGCCATCCTGCCCTTCTACCTCATCACCAAATTGGGTTCTATTTACGTTCAACGACTTTGCACACCCCATGCATTCGCGACCTCTTCTTTTCTCTTACTTGTCATTTGTACTGCCCCTTTTTTCTTTTCTTCTTTATCTCTTTGACAGACATTTTCTATCTTGCTTCTTTTCTCAACGCAAAGCCAGACGACTTGCAAATATTGGGTCGATGATACTAAACGGCTATGGCTGCTATTTCTTTATTTCTTCAGTTGTCTTACTTTGTACTATTTGTTTCCTATCTCCCACGGCGTTGGCTGGATTCTTGGAATTGTTACCCATTGGTATTTTCGACTTATTTAAGTTTGTTGGAGTTTGGATCTGTTTTCTATTTTCGTTTATTTGATTGTCTTAGTATCATTAGTTTCTTTATCTCCTTTACTACATGGTTATTTCCTTGAATTCCTATCAACTTCTCAAACTACTATATCCTCAATCATTCATGGCAATGGGCTAGTTGTGTTTTCTATTTCTTTGTGCATTAGACTCCTGGAGGGTCTGTCATTATCTTTCAGTATCTGGGGCTCGACCACAAATATACGGGTGCTTATAAGTATTTGTTATGCAAGCATACTTGATTACATTCTTGATTACAGAACATATGCATGTGACTCCTAGTCTTTACCCTACATGTATTGTTAACACAAATTGGCAAACTATTGACCTGATTCCACCCTCATCATTGACCTTGACCCATGGATCAGGTCAAACTTTAGTTAGGATTATGTGTATATGTGAGCTTGTTGCCGACGCACAACAAGACCTCCACAAGACCCCTCAAAAGACCAGCTTACAGACCGCATAGTATATCACCTCAAGACCTGCAGATGCAGCGTCGTAGGTACCAGACGAAGCAGAAGACCGAGCAAAGGGGAGTCACGATAAACAAACGTCGCCGACGAACAAACAACCGATCTTTGCGGTATTATCCAATGCATATTGTTTCTCAAGCAGATAGTCCTGGAAAATCCAATCATTTCAATTCATTCCAAGTAGGTATGATGGAGATGTATGCATATTCAAGCATAGATGTGGATGTTGACGAGGCATGGGGATGAATACAGGAGAATGGGGAAGAGTCGAAATGAGGTTGTGTGATCACGTGGAAAATGGGCCCCGCTTAGAAATTCCAAGCAACCAACCGTATTGCACCATTTCTGGCGGTCGCTCTTTCCTCTTTTCCTCTTTCCTTAGTGTTTCAGGTCTGGACGCGGGACAGGCGTTGCCACCTGCAACCAGGGACAACAAACATAAACAAATGGACCTTTTTGATTATTTTGACAAGACTGAGAAACCGACAAGCTGATGATAGTCTGACTTCTCAGCCTATCCACAGGAAAGAAACACCCAAAAAGCAATACTGTGCATTCTGCACTCTGCATTCTGCATGCACATTTGCATTGCATAGCATACCTCTTCGTGTGCGATTCTTGTCCACCTCTTCCTTCCCTTTTCGTGAGACAAAAATAAACAACAGTCGTGCCTTCCCTCATCAACATATTGCTTCTTTCCTGTCCCGACTTCCTTATCAAGACCTCCTTTCCGCCTTCTCAAGTTTCCTTTCTTCTTCTCTTCTTCCAACTCTTTCACTGTTCAGCTATTGCACCTCTTCTTTGCGGAGATCTCATCTCATCTCATTACTGCTCGTATCGCTCTCCTCACAGACAATGCTTTAGTCCCATTTTAAAAAAAAAACATCACTTCTTACCTCCTTATTTGCATTTTCTTCCTTTGCGCCCTCTACATCTACTCCTCTTCACCCACCATGGTTACCCAGAGCCAAACCCCGGTCGACAAGGCTCCATCAGGCCCCAGACCGTACTCCTTTCCAGGCGTTGGTACGGCCAGCGACCAGTCTGATACTCAGTGTCATCTCCAGCGGCCAATCGCCTCGCGGTTTGTCGAGGGCTCTATGAACGATCGGTCCAGCCGCGCACCGCCCATTTCCTTTTTGGGTGCATCCGCGCCTGTACCCGCAGATCCGGCAGAGTCTCACAACAGCCAGGATGAGCAGCCCGGTTTTGGATACAACTTTACTCGCCGCTCACTGCAGATGGCGCGCCCTTCGTTTTCTTCCTTCCGCGCCGGTACATCGGCCGCAGCGGCGGTGAATACTCCTGCAGCGGCTTCAGGAACCACCACGACTTCAAACACGACATCTTCCATTTCCACGACAAACACGACAGCATCCACCAGCACAGCAAGCTCGTCTGGCACACTGCGCCGCCCACGAAGCTTTCTCGTGCCATTCTGGGAGGGTGTGACCAAGCGCCTGCATCGGCGCACGCGGAGCACTTTTGAGACCGGTGTGGCAAAGGCCGCGCAGCAAGATACTGACATCAAGATGGAGGACGAGGCTCCTCAGTCGCCACAACTGACTGCACTACCAACCTTTTCTGACCGTCCCTCGCCAGACGAAGTATTGGCCAACTACCAGAAGCTTATGCAGGCTGGATTCTTTACAAAGCGCGCCATCCCTGCCACGCGGCCAGGACTATCTGGCGGACACTATAACACAGCTACGGCCACAACTCCTCAAAACACACCTGCACCACCTTGCCCCGACAGATTTCCACCGGCGCCGCCTCGCCCGGCATTTTTCTCTAGTGGCACACCCCTGTCGCCCGTGGCACCATCTCCGACATCTACTCCAATGACCACAACCCCTCGCGGCACGAAACGTATCCGCGCCGAGCTGGACAATGAACATAAGAACCAGAAGGGCAAGGACGATGCGTTTGAAAACGTATCGATAATTGCTGCTTCAGAGGCTCCTCTGTCGTCGCCTACCCGTACCCCCCGCAAGATCAGCAAGAAGCTGCGGAAGTCGTCAAGCCGCTTGCCTGGCGGCGAGAGTCTGCGCACGGTAGCAGCATATGAGGGTGCAAGCAATAGCCGCCCATCCACTGCTCAGAGTGCTGTAGGCTCCGTATCGTCGAGAATGACACGCAGTAGCCAGAACTCTCAGAATGTGCAGGTTCACCAAGTGCAGCCACCCCTGCCCCAGTCTCTGCCTGTGCCCATCTCCATTTTCGCTGTGCCATTGACAGACTACAACGCCGACGTGGTGATATCCAGCTCTACCGGCCGCAACGTTGTGACTAAAAAGCACAAGGAGCGCTGCCAGATGGAAGCCAAGGTTGCCGAGGTCGACCGACCCGAGGAAACACAGGAGCCGCGGAAAAAGAGACGGTCGCAGGGCCCAGCTGTTGTGCACCAAGTGCAGCAAGAGACTAGCCGTAACAGGGACAGCAGTCCCAATGTGTTTATTTATGACGAGGAGGCACAGGCAGAAGATGCGCATCAGGAAGAGCAGCAAGGAAACTTGCGCCCACCGCCAACGACTCACTACCACCGTCCCCTGGGTCCTCACAATCCTGTGGTAGCCAATCGTGGAAGCAGCAACAGCCGGCGTGCGCCTCGCAAGCCAACCCTGTCTTCAGCATCTTCGGTTGTGTCGTCCGCCACGTCCATTTCGGATGACCAGGCTCCTATCAGTTTCCACTATCCGCAGCGCGTGCGTGTGCGCCGGCCAATGCAGGCACAGATTGTGGAAGTCAAGGCGTCGCCTGCAAGCAAAGGGCGCAAGCGGGGCGACAATGCTCTGCAGGAGCAGCAGACCAGCGGCTACCAGAGCAAGCCAGTGACCCGTGCGAGTCGTGGCAAGAACTCGCTGTACAGTGGTGGGCTTGCCGACGCAGCGAATGTAGAGAACGAAATCCCGGTGTGGGAGGATTAGGATAATCTAATGCTCATGATCACGACTGAATGAGGCGTTTTTTTTTTTTTGGTTGGCAGTATTTCAAGCTGCTGTTTATTTATTTTTGGATTTTCTTGTTATTTTGCCTCGCTTTATCCTACAAGGCTGTTTTTGGGCATCCTTTTGTTCATCCTTTTGTTCTTCTTTTGATCTTTTACTCAAAGTGTGTAGTCATCAATGACAGTGTTTGGCCGTACCGCAATAACGTAAAAGGACCCTCCTGTAAACTATATTCGGGTATTCAACTTCAAGAAAGCAAAGGATGTGTTTGTTGAAGATTTATTTACACTTGATCTTCAGCAAGCTATTATCAAGACTGGCAGTCATAGGTTCTAGATCCGAGCGACGACATCACAAGCAAAGCACAAAAAGGCAAGATGGCCGAGCGGTCTAAGGCGCTAGCTTCAGGAATTCGAGCAATCGAACACTTGAACATGCTAGTCTTGAAAAAGGCGTGGGTTCGAATCCCACTCTTGTCATCTTTTTGCATTTAGAATGCTGTATACATATTATTTTTTGCTTCTCGTTGCGATTGACTTTTTTAGTTGGCCTTTTTCTTATTGGTCATTATTTCCCCTAATATTGTCTGATGGAAAACATCTACATTTCTTACGCGTTGAGTGACATCGATGACTAATCATCTTCATAGGGCCTCATCCATTATCTTCTGTCTTTACTCTCCGACTCTCCAATCATCTTCCCAAGTATCTATATTTAAGCAGTTTTTAATCTTACTGGCAACAACATAAAACAGACAGAACGATTTCTGATATGGCTATACAGTCTCATGAATTCATGACTATCTATCTACATAGACGAAATGACAAGAACATAAGCAAGGCTGATTGTGGAGTACGCGCCGGTGGAATCGAGCAGAAAATGGCAAAATAGAACTTGTAACGATGGGGGCATATATAATAGGAAACATGGCGTGCGTAAGTAGAATCCATATGAATAAAAGCAGCGATGGTAAGACAGTAAAGAAAAAAGCAACACCGATATAAACAATCGCCGAGAATCTCCAAGTGGGAGTAAAACATATACATGAACAACAAAAGAGAAAGAAAAAGGAAAGAAAAGGGAAAGAAAAGAGAGACTCAAGTATGAGGGAAACAGAAAAGAAAAAAAAGCCCGCCGAAACCCCTGTTTTATATTTTCGCTAATACATTGAAAGAGAGAAAGGAAGACGAGAAACCGTATGCCGGATATAAATATCGAGTACAGTCGCAGAAAATGAATGAGATAGGATTACGGAAAGGAATGACAAATAGGTAAAGGTAGTATATGAATAACAAGAATGCGCTGTAATAGAGACAAAATAGAACTCGCTTAGTCAGCCTACACGGCAATGCCTTCAACGACGGCAACAATGTCGTCTGGCCTAGCAGCGTTGGGGATCGCTGCTACAGCAGGCGCGGGTGGAAGGACTTGCTTGGCATCGTTGCCAGACACGCTGCCCTTATGGGAATTGCTACCAGTGCTGCCAGTGCTGGTTGGGCGGATCGGCACGCCGAGGCTAGTCGCATACGGCACATTGAATGTCACCGACGGAAAAAAGTCCCAGGCACGGGCACCAGACAGCCACAGCAGGAGCACACTGAGAAGAATGGGGATCCAGACAGTGTAGAGGAACGTGTCAGAGCCCAGTCCCTTGCGCTTCTCCTGGTGTACGCGTCGGAAGTTGTCTTGCTGTTCCTTGGTGATCTGGTGCTTGCGGCCAATTTGCAGCACAGTCGTCGACGATGTAGCATGCTCGCCCTCGTGGTCGCCTGCCAGCTCATCAGCCAGCGTTTCAGCAAAGTCCTTTTCGACCTGGGCGGGTACTTGTTGTGTCTGTGTGTCGTAGAGTGCCGCACACTTGGTGTCTGCTTCCGCCTCGGCGGCTGCTGCCACTGCAGTCGCCTGCTTGACATCCATATCGCCGGAAGTCGACAGCTTCTGCTTCTGGGGGAAGATCTCCTCGTATGACGGCGGGGGCGCCGCGCCAGTTGCCATAAGTGAAGACAGATCCCACCAGCGACCTTCGAGGTCCTTTGCACTTCCAGAGTTCTCGCCAGACGAGTTGGGACGGGCGCCCATAGCACCGGCAATGTTGATGTTGGGTACCAAGGACGAAATACGCTGGAACGCGCCAGAGTTGAGGTATGCCTGATAATAGTCTGGGAGTGGGTTGTTTGGGATCTGGGGGATCTGAGCCACGAGCTGCTGGAAGTGGGCAGATAGGTTGTCACGGAAAGCTGTCACGGCCGCAGCAGCTGGTGAGGCAAGTCCGGCAGGCACGTCTGCGCCATTCGCACCACCCACAGCCACGCCACGGTTGATGGGGCTCAGGTCCCGCGCAGCGCTGCGCCGTGCGTTGGACATGCCGCGCGAGCTACGAGACACCACATGTGAGCCCGAGCGCATGTCGAGCCAGTCGTCATCCCCTTCCTCTCCCAGCTCGCCGCTAGTGCCCTCGTCATCGCCCGAAGCGGCATACGACGATGAGTCAACCTCGGCACGGCTGCTGTTTTCAGAGTCGCCAGTATCTTCAGACTCGTCAACACCTGCGCCAGACAAGCGTCTGTGAATCGGAGTCACAGTCATTGGCTCCCACAGAGAACGAAGAGATGCCGCGCTGCTGGTACGGCTGTGCAGCGATCCTCCACTGCGCGATCTGTTGTGACGCTCAAACTTCTTGATCGAGCGCAGCACCTCGCGAGAGGCAGCCACCTCGGATGCTGTCAGGCCAGAGAGCGTCCGCATCGTTGGGTCGGCACCAGCATGGATAAGGCGACGCACAATCTCGGGCTGGTTGTTGAGTGCAGCAAGGTGCAGTGGCGTGTAACCACCATTGTCGCGAACATCAGGGTTGGCGCCGCGAGCAAGAAGACCGGCCACAAACCTGTGCATACCAAGAACGCATGCAAGATGAAGCATGCTGTGGCCTGTCGTCCGCCGCTGCATGTTGAGGCGTGTTTGGTTCGAGGAGTCGTCGAGGTCAATCAGCTCAAGGACCTTGAGCAGGTGCGTCTCAAAGTTGGGGTTGCCACTCGTGCCAGCAGCACTCAGGCTGGCCACATTGCCTGCACCGCGTGTGCTGCCAGAGCTGCTGCCGCCACTGCTGCCACCACCCGTGCCCCAGTTGGATGTCTCGCTGCCGATAATCCGTCTGGCCACGTCTTGCGCGTCCTCGATCTTGCCTGTCATTTTGCGTGACAAAACTGTTAGTGCCGCACGAAGGAGCTGCTGCTCGTCGTCATCAAGGTACTTGAAAGTGATGCGCTGCTGCGTGGGAGCTGTGAAAGGCTGGCCACGTTGGTTCGATTGGCGCAGAGTGACAGGAACGTGACCGGAAATCCGCGAAGGTGGCACCAGGCACACCAAAGAGCTCTCGCCCCAGAAAGTCGTCGTCGTCGCCCGCTGGTCTCCAAACATCACATCCAGGCCCTGGTAGAACCCACCACCCAGGATGGTCACTTCGATACCACCAGATTTGGGGCCCTCAGACGGAATAACCTTGTGGATGACAGGCTGTGAGTTTTGACTTGTAGCTGCCTGGGAGAGAGACATTGGCAAGTTGAACAGACTTGCCGGAAATGGCTGGGAAAACTGAGCCTGGCTGAGCTGTTGCTGTAGCTGCTGCTGCTGGTGTTGGAAAATCTGCTGCTGGATCATATTGCGCATACCGTTAGGGCTTGGTGCCCGGCTGGGATGAGTAGATGTCGGTGCCGAGAACATTGATGCCTGCGAGAGCGCAAGGTTATCGAAACTGCCTGCGCGGTTGCCGTTGTTGTTGCTGCTGCCGTTGTTGGTGCTGTTGCCGCTGTTGTTGCTTGCAAACACATTGCCCTGGTCCGTATGGCTGTTCGGAGTTAGTGGGCCACCAACCATTGAGTCTGTGTTCATGGGAACCATGCCAGCAAGGCTATCGATATCAGGATCACCGGATCCACCTGCCATGAGAGCCATGTCGACTGCTGCCGACATGCTATCAGGTATAAACCCGGCTCGTGGCGAAAGGAACGACGTGTTGATGGCGCTGTTGATGTTATTTGACGAGAACTGAGCAACAGGCGAGCTAGATGTGGCGTGTCGGTGTGATGCGTTGGGAAGGTTCTGCGGCGTGGACTGTTGCGGAGACGTCTCCATGCGGGTCATGGATAAGCCGGCTGGTACCTTTGGCACACCTGCGCTTGATTTTCTCTTCTTGGCAAAATGACCCTTGAGGCCATCTGGAGATGCTGGTCTTGAGTGTGTCCGAGCAGCTTCCGCAGAAGATGGCGCGGGAGCCTGAGAGGTGCTGCCATTCACAATGTTCTTTGCCTTCTCGGTTGGTTGCGGCGTCGAGAAGGTGACTGAGCTGCGCTTTAGCCCTGAAGGGTCAGACACAGACTGAGTGTCGGGCGACGTGACAAGACTGCCTGTTTTCATCAAAGTTGCATATTTTGCCGAATCCAAGGGTGTGCCCCTTGCCGACGTCTTGTTCTCTTGGGTGTCTCCTGCTGAGCCATCACCGTCAGCAACAGAGGCAGCTGCTGAGACACTTCCGGCAGACGGCGCTGTGGGCGTCTTGTGATCATCAGTAATCATGATGGACCGAGAAACGCTCTGGGCAATGACCTGGCCCCGGTAATCTTTCAGTGTGAAAATGACTTGGAAGCCTGTCTTTTCGCCGTGGTGACGGCAGTAACAGGTGATGCGCATTGGCACAACAATCGAGGCGCTCTCCGTCTGAGCGAAGTTGGTACTGGGCGTCGGACGTTGCCAGTCTTTGACTTCGTTGGTGTTAAAAATTATAATACGGCGATGCTCTTCGCGACTCCACTCCTCATCGTCCTCTGGCTTCTTCGATTTTTTTCTGTTGGCGCGCTTCCGCTCTCTTTGAATGCAGCCCTTGCAGATCCAGATCTCACCGCCGTTGGCTGGACGGCAATCATCATTGTCGTCACTGGTACCCTCTACCGGGGCGGCTTTCCGTGCATGTGTTGCTGCTGCTGCCCGGTCTAGAGCTCGCCTGCGGTTTCCCTCGTTCTGCATAGCGCTTGTGCAGACAACCATAGTGTATAGCTCAAGCATATCAGGAGAAGACTCTACTGGGTTCTTTGCGAGTAGCTTGGGCTTCGAGATGGTGTGTGGTGGCAAGTGCAGCTTTGTCACCCCCGGCGGTAGAGTGGACAGGAGAATGGTGACAGGGATCTGAGTTTCCACTCGAGACTTGTGAGGATCGATGCCCACAGAGAAGCGTAGTGGTTGCTGCTTTGCGTTCATCATCTGGGCAGCAGCAGGCATGTTATGATGGAACATGGGAATTTGTTGTGACATGCTATTCAGAATCTGTTGTTGCTGCTGCTGCTGTAGATGGTGGTGGTGGTGCTGTTGCTGCAGGACATTTCCTGGCCATGCCGAGGTAGGGCTTGTGGCATCGTCTTCGGGGAAGAGAAAATTGGAGGCCATCTGCATAGGGTCGGGGGAGCCTCCTTGCAAGAATCCGAAGCGAAAGTCATTGGTATCGATAGGCGACTGAGATGCTTGCATGTAGGTTTGTGGTGATGGGCCCTGTCCAAAGACGAAATTGGCAACTGGAGAGACCTCGCGAGACGTACTTGTCTTAAGATCGTTCATGGATTGGCTAAGTGAGTATTGCTAGGTTTGTGAGTATGAATCTCGTCTGAAAATGTGGTTATCGAGTATAAGGCTTACCGATGCCGCCTTGTTGTGGCCTCGGCGGGTCTGATGGCCCTGTGCACCCTGCATGTTTGTGAACCCGGCAGCAGAGCCAGAAAAAAGCTGGGCAGTAGAAAAGTTGGGTATAGTAATGTCGTCGGGCGTCGGGCTACTTGTTGCGCTCACAAATTCGAGCGGTGAGGGGCCTCCACTGTATGGACTGAGATCTGGCAGGTTGGCGGCGTTCATGTGGATGTTGCCATCGGCACTGCCAAACCTGCGACCTTGCTCGATGGACTTTGGGTCTATTGTCCCCAAGATATCGCTTTCTGTCTTGGCGGTGTCGTCCTCGTCATTTTCCTGTTCGTCGTCCTGTAAGAAGTCGCGGAAGCTCCAGTTCTGGCTTGCGTTGTCGCCGTCTACTGTATTGAGCGAACCATCAGTCATCATGACGTCGTCCTGGGCCAATCTGAGCTGGTGATTTTGCTTTGGTAGTGTGTCAGCGCTTGATGCGTCTGTAGTGGCGACCGACCGTGTGGAACACTTTGGCCGACTGCGGCTCGTCTTGACTGATGTGCCGCCGACGTAGCTGGAGATTGCAGACGTGGACGTCTGCTTTGAAGAAATATCGGAAGACGAGTCTTGGAATGAGGAAAGAAGCGACTCGGGAGACGAGGCGGTTGGCGGTGCCTGCGAGAGAGATAAAGAGGGGTCCTCGACCAAGTGCTCGTTCTTGCCGTGGGGCTTGCCGACGCCGGAGCCTCCGACAGCAGCGGACTCGAAGCCGCGTAATAAGGTGCCCTGTTCCTGTTGCTGCTGCTTCTGTAGCCGACCTAATTGGTGAATGTGATGGATTTGATTTTGCTGGTTTTGGATAAAGTCAACTGTCAATGCGGGCGGCGAGTCACCCATCCATTCGGAGTCGATAGCAAGGTCGCCAGGAGAGGCGGCGAGGGCTTCGAAGGACGTGTCCTGAGCAGACATGTCCTCTGATCTAGGCAGATGCCTGGTGTGTGATAGATGTTGAAAGGGGATAAAGCGCTAGCTGGAGAAGGAGACGAAGATGAAATAGGGCAAGGCCAAGACAGTTGACAGCCTCAAGGACTGGGAGTGACTATGTAGTCGCTTCCGTTCCAGAAACCGGTGTGCTTGTGCTTGATTCTACCTTTGTCTGTTCGGGTTGATTCTCTGGTTAAGCACTTTGAGCCCTGTCGATCAAATGCTCAACGTGCCGGACAGTGCCTGAACGTGTTAAAGTCCAATGAACGGCCGTGTGCGAGACTTGGGTTTGGTATGCACTTGTTGGTAAAAGATGACGATGATCCGGCTTGGTAGATGTCGCCGTAGTCGTTGCTATCGCTGTCGCTGTCATGCAAAATCAGATAAATAACCACAATAGATCCGGTTCGCGAGAAAAACTGTCTGTAGGGTGGGATGCGTTCGTCGTGTCGAGGGGTGGCGAATGCTTACTGTGCAATCAATTGATTGACGAGGTCATCATGAATGAGCCTTGGTTTGAGACTGAGAGGTATGGCGTGTCCGAGTTGAAAACAAAGTGTGGAGGATTGAGAGAGTGGGTACGGCGAAAAAAGGGGGGGTCTCTCGGCGAACGGTAGGAACACTTGAGGAGAATAAAAAGGAGAGGACGGTTCTCAAGGAAATCAAAATATTAAAAAAAAAAAAAATACAATAGAAAAATAAAACGAAATACGGAGTAATAATATGTCGTAGACGCGGAGGCAAAAAAAAAAAAAGAGAAGGGAAACGTGACAAGAGAAGAATTGAAGGTTTGTAGGAGTTGAAGATGGGAAAGTGTGTTGCCTGCCATTATTGCTGCTGGCCTGGGGCATTACCACGTATTACAGGCTACAACTGGTGGTCGTTTGATTTTTTTGTTATATTTGCCCGTTGTCGCAATCAGTTCACTAGTCACTCTTCATGAACTACAGCGGATGTGCACTTGCCGTGAGGACGCTGTGGAATACAGAAAACGAGAAGTAGCGACTGAACATCCTACCTGGGGCGAAACTTTTTTTCGAAGAGTTGAGACCAGCGAGATAATATTGGGGAAAGGGCGGTCGGGCCTAGACTATACAAGTTTTTATTGGCCCATACCAGTATATAGACCCGCACTGACAAGTGGCCAAGCCACGAGTGGGCAGGTATGAAAGTACCTCTTCTCCCATTTTCCGCTGGCAGGTACATGGCAGCATGGGTACAAGGGTACGACGCAGGCGAAAAGCCAGGTGCGATTGGCTGGTATGCTAGTTTGACTCTGGTCCTGCCACTACGAGTACTGAGTATACGGGTAATCTTAAAACAAATATGGAGAAGGCAGGTGCGACAACACGCTATTTCCAGCCTGAGTCTACCAGGTTCTAATGATTCGCCGGGTGGGGTCGCTCTTTAATAAGCGTATAAATACTTCGTCCTATGTACTGCCACTGCCACTGCCACTCTCTTATCCATTATCTAATGGAGCCAATACACTCCGTACCCGCATGTACAAATCAGACAGCCCTACTACCTAATCACCCGAAACGGGTTTAGTTTGCTGAGGTAAATTGATCTCGGTCCCAACGCTTTTCAAGGGCGAAGTCAGCTGTTGAACTGCAAGTGACTCTGAAAACATACAGACAAGGAGGGGAACGTTAAGGAAGCGTGAGGCGTGACCTGTTTTCCCTCGTCTGCCTAACTTACATAAGATTTTACAGGAAATTCGGCGTTTAGAACGAGACGTCATCCAGTAAGTAGACCACGAATTTATTCACGCGACCCATTCGCTGCCTTTTTATCCGATCCGAGATAGACTCTACATTGGCCAGATATATGTCTTCTATGCATACTTACATAAGCTACAAATCCTTTTAAACGTTCATCGGGTAAGCGATATTGTGACAGCTAGATAGAGGCTCCGTGGGATCCGTGGGTGTATAGTGGCTGTTGAATGCCTTGCAATTCGAAGTTCTCTGGAACTCGTGTCGGTTGTAATAGCATTCAAGACATTCAGGCATAGGCACTAGTGTTTAAGCACTTGAGATATGTGTCCTCATAATCATTCGGCCGAGTTACCTTTCTATACGACCTTTTCGGATTGTTTGGTCAATACTTTCGGTTGGCTTTGTGTGACCTTTAAAGGCTGTGATGGATAGTGGCTCTGGGCAGGCCGTATAGGGTCTAGGAGAGGGGCCAGTAAAGGTAAGCAAACAAATCTTGTCCGTTGTTTATTTTTGTAATGTGTTGTGGTGATTTCAATATGTTGCAATGTCAAAATACTGCCCTGCCAGTGCACTGGGCAGACAAGGCATTGAAAGTAGTTCAATGATTAATAAACGTGCGAGAAGATACAATACGTACATGATACATGTATCTTCATCAAGTATGATGGCTGCCATATGATTGCCAGCAATATGATCAATATTATTCCCGCGTGCGTCTAGATACGTAATTGCTACAGAGAGCAGGGCACGGAATGGTATCTAGGTGCGGGAACAACACGATCAGATAAAAATAAACAACTACTAGTTGCAGCCGGCTGGCTGAGAGTGCGCATCCGCGGTCGAGCTATGGACTAAATTCTGGACTGAGCTTTCTTCCTTTTGAAATTCTCTGGGAAACATGTTGGGACCGCCAATATCCGACTGTATACGGCGTAGAAGGAGTAGTAGACAGTACATGTTCTCCGTATTCATGTGTTCACTCACGCAATGCCTGGTGAGGAGCTTCGGAGGTGTGGAGCGGAATGTAACAGAGATGGACAAAAGGATAGGGGGATGCACTTGCAACCAGTTGCGCAGACTATTTGACTCCGGAGCATCTTGTCACCTACTTTGTATAAAAGCGTGTATTGAAATACTATCCGGTGTGCCAAGTATGCATAGAGACCTCCACTACAACCAACATACATACCACACACGTAGCCTTGGTGCATGCATGGTCTTTCCGAAGGCAATAAAGAAGCATCAATAGTGAAACCGGGTAATAAAGAAATATATTAATCAAAGAGAAGCAGTCGATTAACCTAGGGCCAATGTGCTGTGCTCGAATGCTATGCGTTCTTGTGTGCGTGGGTGTGCGTGGCACGGAGTATATCATAGAGGTTGATAACAGCTCCTCAACGAAGGGCAATACAGACACAAGCAAAACTGTATAGCTCCCGTAGTTTGCCGAGAATAGGACACAGGAAGACAGGGAGATGGGAAGAAGGAAGAAGGAAGAAGGAAGAAGGAAGAAATTAAGAAATTAAGAAATAAACACAATATGATACTTGAAATCGCTTGCAAGATTGTCTCGACAACATGGAAAAAGTATACAAAAAAACCAAGTCGGCGAAACGACAAGAAAGAAAAAGAGCAAAGAGCAAAGGAGAGCATATAAAAGTCAAAATACGGTAAAGAGATGTTTAAAGCATAAACAAAATCAATAGAATAGGCAAATATCCATGTTCTCGCATGAACACGACATAATGCCAACAGCCTAGAGAAGTCCTGTTTGACTTGCTGGCATTGGTGTGACAATTCGTCTGCCGTCATCAACCTTGACTAGTAATCAGGCGTTACAGGTAAAGAGGTCTTTATATTACTGGCTGGGTGTTGCACAATAATCCATCTAAGCGTTTTATTCGATTTATTGCACTGGGGGATCGTCGGGGAATCGGATGGTCCGTCCAGGTAGGGGTGAAGCTGGGCCGGATCCGGGAGGCGAAGATGACCGCGAGCCACAGCCAGAGCCAGATCCAGATCCGCCGCTATCCTGGCTTGACGACGCTGCGATTATCGTGCCTCCGATGCGGTACATGGGCCGGGGGCCAACGCTGGTGGGCTTGGGTGGTGCATTCGAAGGGACGCTCACAGAGGGAGCAGACATGACACCATTTTTGTTACCTTTGCCGTCGGCGGGACCACCTTGGCCAAATGACAGCGACGTAACTCGGCTATCGATACGGAAAGGTGGCAGGACACCTGCATAGCGAGACCGACGTCCAGAAAACGGGGCATCGCTTGCGTCAACAGACACCGACGACGACACTGGGGGCAAGGCGCGGCTAAGAGTGCGCGGCAAATAGAGACCCAGCTTCCCCAGAGGAATACTAAGACCGTGCACGACAATACTGACGATGCACAGGAACCAAACGACAACTGTGACGGTCTCGCCCAGCATGGCAATATCAGGGCGGAGCACGATGCTCTCCGTGTCCACAGAATGAGGCGACAGCTTATTCAAGAACTCGACAGTGATGTACATGTAGAAGATGGCCGAGACACCAACAGGGCCAAAGAACCCGACAAATATACCCTGTCGCCAGTCCTCGATTTGCGGGATATGTTTGTGAACTATCATAACCCAGGGCAGACGGCGTAGCAGAAGCAGCAGAATCCCGAGTGCGATCAGTCGGTAGATGGGCACCGGTCCGTGTATAAACATGGACCACGGACATACGGCGCCGTACCACATGAAGATAGTTACATTGAGCAGCATGTCGATTGTAGGCTGCAGCGAGTCGTCCTTGGTCTCAAGACGGAACCAGTCGTCCCATGTAAAAACATTGCCTGCGATGAAACAGGCCAGAACGTCGTCGCTACCAATGAGTCCGCACGTGCCTACAATAAAGAGCGCGAGCGAGATGGCAAAGACGAGAAAGCTCTCACGGTCAACAAACTTGCGCTCTTCGGCCCAATGCAGCAGCTCTTTAGCAATGTAGCCCACAATGGCACCGTAGACGACACTGAGGAGGATAGTATAACCCCATGTTTCGCCAAACCAGAGAGCCATGGCCTTGCCTACACCACCATCGGGAACAGGGAAGTCGGCAGTGCCCTGGAATCCCGTATACTGAATCAGGTAGAGAGCCAAAAACAGAAAAGGATAACCGAGACCGTCATTGGCACCAGACTCGGCGATGATGATACGCTGCAGCTCGCGGGATACATTTTGGTCGGCAAATCTGCCCTTGACAATGACATTGGACAAGATAGGGTCTGTGGGTGTGACGCAGGACCCAATGACAAGGGCATGAACAAAGGGCAGGCGTGGCAAGACCAGGGCCCAGATGAGCAGACTGGTGGACAGCCACATAGTGGTCATGACGGGGCCGAGAAGCCAGGTCAGGGGTCGCCATTGATGCTTCAGATATCTGCTAGGAAGCTGAACTCCGGCAAGGACAAGCTGGACACCCAAGACAAGGCGCGAGAAGTAAAGAGTGGCAGCGTCCAAGTTGGCCTGAGTGCCAGCGTAGTCAAGAGGCCTGACAAAATTGGCAGCGGACGGCGAGAAAGCAACACCAGCCAAAAGGGAGATCACTGCAGCCATGGTCAGCATCATGGGCACCATAATCGATATACTGTATAGAACTTACAGGCCTCAGACAAGTAAAAGGTCTCCTTGCAGAGGTAGGACACGAGTCCAAAGAGCGAGACCCATCCCCCCAACACGCTGAGCACAATATTGAAGTCTGTCAACGCTAGAGTCGGCATTTTGAGCAAATTTGTAAAAAAAAATAATAGTGATAAAGTGTAAGGTAAGTAGAAACGGAAAAATAGTTGGCGGTAGGTAAGGAGTGAGGATGAGATGAGATGTCAGGTAACGCCGGAGTCGTCCTTGCTCATGCGGATCAGCAGAAGCGACGACGAGCCAAAGGCAGCCGGGACAGCCCGAGTCCTAGCGTTGACAGGATATCTATAGGTGTGTTGGCGGCGTTGACGACAATAGGTAGTCGACACGAAAGGGTATACGCCCGTGGCAGCAAAAGGCACGGGGGGGAAGGTTCGTGTTATTGAATCATGGGGGCGGTGGTGTGGGCGATATGCGTTTTCCGCAGAAAACTCCAGTCTTGCAGAACGAGCCTCGGTCCAGGAGGCCCTCTGTTTTTTGAAGCAAAGCGACAAGATCTTGGGATGGACAAGATTGAATGAATGAGATATGGCTCGGACGCGGGCGTCAAGAAGTCTTATGTACGAGTGAAGCTCAACAGGATAAGCCCGAGCACGGGAGAGATGTGACGACAGACGGCGCAGTACTCGAGCCGGAAAGTGAGTAGCAAGTGGAAAGCAGAAGGAATGCGCAAGGTGGCAGTAGCTAACGAAAATATGTTGGGCAAAGATGCAGCGTGATCAACAGAGCGATTGACGACGGACCAGTACCGAAGTAGACGAGGCGAACGAGGTCCAGGGATTGGCCAGTTCAAAATAAAGATTGAAGAGTACAGTCTTTGCTTTTAAGCGATGCTGAAAATAAGAAAACTAGAAGTCTCTATACTCAATATCAAGATATAGGCAGGGGTTGCAAGGCGGAAAGAGACAAGAGAGAAGGGGAGGTTCAATCGATGACGAAAAATTATCCCAAGATAATACCACTTGGCAGGGACCTCCAGCTATCAATCGGGCCAAGGCGCTATTAAAGTGGGGGTGGTTCGGGGGCACCTTGCTACGGCAGTAGTTGTGATGCCTAATCATGCCGGTCGCTCCTTCCTCGGATGCTTAGTATTATAAAGACTCGCTCGCATATGCACAAAACTATTGAGGAAGGTACGACGCGTATACAGATTTATAAAGACTTAAACAAAGGTATCTTATTGATGTCATGATATATTCATTATGCATCGTAAATCGCTAACAAGGCAAGAGACAAGATATAGCGCCAACGCACCAAAACAAAAAGTATATGTCCAGAGCAAAACAATTCCGAACAGTCATGATCTTTCAAAGGAAAATAACACAAAGATAGCCCAAATAGACAGATGAGAAGCCTGTCGATATTTCTACTGCCAACCGACCAACGCCAGACAATGATCAAAGAGCACAATGCAAGAGAAAGGGAGGATGACTAAAGGATGAGTGAAGGAAAAGGGGGGAGAATATGCAGATCAAGGGTCATAAAAAGAATGAAAGTACGGGAGTCAATACCACACAGCAGTACTTTACTACTAGGTATGCCGGCGTGCCCCCTGGACGGCGAGCATGTCGGCCGCAACATTGCCCGTGTCGGAGCTGTGACCCTTGACCCATGAGAACATTGTAGCAGCACCGGCCTTCTCACGGGCGTCAATGTAGGTACGAACCACCTTGATAATGTCCTGGTTCATGACAGACTTGCCGTCACGCGTGCGCCAGCCGTTCTTTGCCCAGCTACGATACCACTCGTTGATGCAGTTGATAGAATACATGCTGTCGGTGTAGATGCGCACGGGCTGGCTTGTTGGTGCAGTTTGCAGTGCCCGCAAAATGGCCGTCAGCTCAGCGCGCTGGTTTGTCTGCAGTGGTCCCGAGAGACGCTCTGAGATGTTTCTACTGGGTGTTAGGGGCTGGCAACACTTAATAAAAACAGTACAAATAGTAGCGAAACTCACCGGTCATCATTGAGACCGAAATAGACGCCGACACCGGCTGATGCGCCGGCCTTTCCATTGCTCAGACTGCTGCCGTCAGTATAGATGTTGAGAAACCCGGAGCTAGATGAGGAGGCAGAGTTACTGGCACTTCCAGTCTTTGCTTTCTTAATTGCCGGCTGTAAAATTTGTGCAGCATCCTCCTCGTCCTCCTCGTCCTCGTCCTCGTCCTCCTCGTCTTCGTCTTCGTCTTCGTCTTCCTCATCTTCCTCATCGTCCTGTTCTTGGGTCGTCGTATCACTGCCACCGACAATGCCGCTCAGCGCTTGGCGAGTCTCAGCACTTGCATACATGCGAATAAAGTCAGCCGCCTCAGCACGCGAGGCGAACTTTTTGTATTTGGGCCCCTTGGCGCCAACAATAGCCTTGGATGCCTCTGCCCAGTCGGTGTAGATGCCGGGTGCATTTCCCACAGCCACGGCATAAAAGCGAGGGTCGCCCTTGTCTTTTGCACCGCCTTCAGGGTTCTGGCCGGCCACGAATGCTGCTGCCTGCTCTCTGGTGATAAAGCTCTTGTCTGTGGAGTACATATTAGTCTTTGCTTTGAAAGAAATGAAGATTGGGAGATATGAAGAGAATGGGAAAATAAGAATATAACGATGGCTCACATTGGGCTCCTTTGAAGCCGGCAATCTGGGCCTGACATTCGTTCCAGGTCAGGTAGATGCCGGGCCGCACGCCAGCACGAACAGCATAGTACTTTTGTGCATTCTTGTCGTCCACCTTTCGCTTGCGGTTGGCTGTGTTCGTAGTGGTAGGCATCGTGTGTATGGGCGGAGAGACGGCCTGGCCTGCCTGTGTTGTGATCTTCTGGGCAAAGCTCTTGCGGGCGGCTGGCACTCCTCTCGGAAAGATAGAGGAGGGTTTGGTCGAGGTATGTGGTCCCCAAAGAGCAGCTTGTCTGCTGCTGCGCAGAATCCCTGCAAGCAGGGTGAGGACTGAGGCTGGTATTTTTGCTGGATTTTGCAGGTAATCAGCGAAAAGACGGGGGATGATGAAGTTGTGTTGCTACGGAGCAAGAGGTAAGGCCACTTTGGTGACAAGACACGGGAGATGTGCTAGAAACAAGTGCAGGTCTACAGAGCTGCTCGGTCCTCAGGTCTAGCCGCAGGTGTCGGCGCAGTTTCGCTTTCGCTGTGCCGTTATGTCGTTGTATGCCGTTGGAATCGTAGACGTCGTGGAGCTGCAATGGGAGAGAGAAAGTGATCTCAAGATTGGTGCTCTCGCTCAGTCCTACAGCATGCAGTGCCCTGTTCAGTGTGGAAATATATTTGCTGACTAATATAGTGGGTCACGTTTGGCAGCCGATGTTGTTGAAGCGAACGGGTGAAGGAAAGTCTGGAGCTACGTGAAGCTGCGGGCGTAGTGGAAGAAATGCTGTTAGTAGTGACGTCGCCGAGTTTGGCGTCTTGAAGTGATGTATTTATATATATCTGTAGGCTTGATCAAGAAGGGGGGAGATGGCAGTGAGAGCTTATAGAGCAGCAGATGTGACTGTCGGAAGTGTTGTATTCGATAGATTAGCTAACGATGGCGGATAAAGGAGAAGAAAATAAATAGAGAGAAGAGAAGAAGAGAATAGAAATGATGATGAAGGAAAAAGAGGAGAGGCTGGGTTAAAAGGGGAGGGGTGAGTGGACGAGGAGGAGGAGGATAGTGAGAGGAGAAGGGCAAGGGGGGTGGAGAGCTGATAGAATACACAATAAAGAAGAGGAGGGAAGAAGAGGGAAGAAGAGGGGGTATGCACGAGTTGAAGGGGGGGTTGCTAATTTGGTAATAATGACAAGGAAACGAGAAAATAAAGGATGGGATGGTAAAGAGGGGGGGGGGTCTAGAACGAGGAGAAATAGAGGCACGACGACTATTACTTCGTGCATACTATATATCGAAATATTAGGCCGAGTAGAGAGTTGAATGGTGAATAATGTGGGTAGTAGATGACTTTTTATTTTTTATTTTATTTTTTATTTTTATTATTTTTGTTTAACACGCGTAGTTTTTTATCTTGTAATTCTAGAATATTTTAATTTGGTTATTTGGCTTCATAGAAAAATAGCCACGGCTCAAAAAATATAAATGCAATATATTACTTGTCAATAAAGAAGAAATAAGTCTGTGACTTATACAAAGCAGGAAAAAAAAGATAGAAAACAAAAGAAAAGTAAGAAATTAAACAAAACAAAACAAAAAACAGCAGAGTAATATTAAAAGATGAAAAGTAGCAGCACATCTCGAAAACACAATGAAATCAAAGCAAACACACGTCAGTGACCATTGATTTACAAAAGTCTTTGATTTAGTCGGCCTATCTAGCCAGGGCAATGTTTCAGCCTGCATACAACATACAGCACGCAGCCGCGAACTCAACAACCTCAAAGAGGCCTTGAAACCAACATCCGTCCCTGACCTGGCCTGTGCTCGTCAATCGTCAACCGCAAAGATATCGCCCACAAACGCCAGCCATGGGCCATGCCCTCCCAGTTTCCCACTCCCATTTTGCCTTGATGCTATGCTTTGAAAGAATAACAGATAAGCCTCCATATACAAATAAAAGAGAAAAAAAAAACAGAAAACATAAAGAGAGAAGAACGAATAAAAATAAAAGACGAGAATTGACAAACAAAAGCAAGGTAAATAGGATGAAAGACGTGGTAAAGCCGAAACAGAAACGAAAATAGACAAAGAGCCACGCTGTTATGCGTGGGTTGTAGGGTCCATCTCCAGAGGCTTGCACGAACAGTGAGCCTCCCACTCCCATGCTAGCATGCTCCAGTTGAGCTCGCGGCGCCAGAACAGACCCAGGCCGTGGATTCCCTCACCGCTAGGAATGTCGCCCAAAGAGTCGGGTGTGACAACTGGCATATTGCTCGGCGACGTCGGCGTGATCACGCGGTCTTCAGCGCTCAGTCCACCGGTCAACGGCATGCGGTTGGCAAAAATCACTTTTCCCATACGAGAGTGGAGAATCGCCATCGAACACATGGTGCATGGCTCGTGTGTGACATAGAGCTCCAGACCGTGGCAAAGGTAGCCGTCAGGAGTCGGGTGTTCCTCCATAAAGATCCGGTCCTCTTCCTCCATAAGGGGCTTGTCCTGGAATACTTCGAATGCAAGCCGCTGGCGGTGGCCTGCAGTTCCGCGGTCGCGGTTCTGGCTAAGCCGGTCACGCACCCGGTCTTGGACTTCATTATGCACCTGACATACTACTTCGTCCTGGCCGTCGTTAGATGTGCCGCCATTCTCGGATCCTCCCTGAGCCGTACCCTCAGCCTTATTGCTATCGGTAGGCTTGCTGTCTGTGCTGGGTGTGCTCGACACATTCCCAGAGCTGCCCGGCCGCTCGTTCTCGCTGTTGCTATTGGCGTTGCTGTTCAAGCTGCTAACGCTGCGCTTCCGCTGACCTCTCTTCTCTGCGCGGACAAGCTTCTGTGCAACCATACTGACAGCACGCAGCGTCGCATGGGCCATGGGATTACCCGTCTTGGAGGACCTGGGCTGGTGGCACCAGCGCGCATCGCCGGCCACAGCCACCAGTCTCGGCCCGTCCTCGCCACGGTAGACTATACAAGCACCCATGGCCTCGCCATTGCCCGACTCCTTGGACTTGATGGCCATGTCGTGCGCCAGCGACATCCAGATTGGAGCGTCGTCGGCTATCTCATCAGTAGCCCGGTTCACCATGCTAGGGTGGGGTCCTAGCGGGTTGTTCTTTCTATACATTGTTGGCCAGAACTGGCTCGTCCAGAGCGCCGCCTGGATCTGCGATGTTGGTGCAAGCAGCGGCACAGGGATCGATGCAAGAAACACACCATCCTCGAAGCCCTCGAGCTTTGACAGCGCCTCACTCATTTCCTTATGGGACAGCGTGGCCTCGAGGCCCAGCATTACATACACCCAGTTGGACTTGCCCGTGTGGATTTGTTTCGTCTGCACGGTCTCGTTCATAAACTGAGTCTTGAGATGTGCCGGGAGGTCAGCTGGCTTTGCGCAACGCCGCAGATGAGGTATGCCCTTAACAATTTCCTCAGGCAGCATGTCGCGAAGTAGACTGTTTTGTTAGTAGTGTTCCTGACTTATTCTGGGTTGCTTAATCTGCAGCTCACTTGATGACTGCGCTTGTCGACCGGATGGGCGAGCGCGTGATTAGCATATGGCCAGTCTGATGGTCATCCCGCAGCTCTAGGGTTGTCTTGAGCGGGATCAGCACGCCGGGTTCAATGTGCTTCGGAATGAGGCTCTTAGTGACGGGCTCCTGGCCCTCAATAACACGTGCCACATTCGCGAGCGTCGACATCTTGGATAGCTCGTATCTTTTGGTGGGAAGAATGAAAGCGTTGGGCTGTTTCGTCGGGAGTGAACTCTGTTCTTTACTCTTGGTCTTCTTGGAGCTGAAGCCGATGCCTGGGCTTGTGCTTTCTTGCTTGCCGTCTTCTTGGTGCTTCTGGTCTTCTTGCACACTGGTTTCGCGCTTCCGCTTCTTGTCTTCTCCGTCACTTTGTTTATGTATGTCGTCACCTCGCCCCCCCTGAATTTCGGTCTTCTGGTTGGCCAGCATTCACACAGAAGGAACAACAACAACACTGACAGACAACAATGAGAGTGGAGCAGAGTGCAAGTGAGTGCTATGAAAGGAAAGAGCTATGGATACGGGAAAGGGGAGAGCGAATGGTGGGAGGCACTTGTCACGGAGGTCGATGAGGAAGCAATGGCCACACGCTGGGTATGGAGGGGAGGAATAAGGGGTCCGCGTTTAAAAATTCCTAGATCTTGAACATGGCGGTTGCCGCTTGGCGTGCTTTTTCTGGATTCTTTGAGACTGGAGTGTTGGATATCGGTTGAAGGTTCGAGAATAGAAGGAGCGACGAGCAATTCACTCTGTATGGGCGGAGAAATGGTTTTAGAGGCTAGAAGATATCAGAAACAGAAAGAGACATGCGTCAAAAGAGCACTCTTTCCCAGTTCGGATTTCGAGATATCGTCAAGTCGTGGTGTAGAAGTCGCGATGGCGCGATGAGACTGCTGGTTGAAGTGTGAGAAGGTGCGGTGCGGAGACTTCCTTAAAATCTGGAAGGGGGGAGGGGGGGAAACGCTCTTTTGGTGATGGGCTATAAAGAGGGAAGGAACGATCGTGTCCTCTGCAGATAGATTTGGTTATGAAGCGTTTTAAAAAGGAAGGAGCAGGTCACCAGAGTATCAAAAATGGAAGGCGCGGAATGTCGTGCATTTTCGTGGACTTCTTCACTTGTGTAGCTTTGTGAATCTCGAAAATTTAATATGGACCAATCACGTCGCAGCATTTTGCCCGATCATGACTACGTGAGGCATTACCTCAGCAAGTACAATATCGAATAGGCAGGAATGACTAGCAAATTATGACATAATCAACAAGTATGTACTTTGATGACCCTGAACAAAAATATTAAACTGTACGATTCAGTACAATAAGTTTGCCGATGTAAACGATTTGAATGGCAAAAGCAGCTTATGAGTTCATCAGGCTGAAGTTCATTAGCGCCAAGAACTAACGGCAAGCTTAGGCGCGGCTGAGGGTAGGCTAAGAGCAAGGTGAGAGCAAGGTGTAAGCTGCAGCGCTTTCAGCGACAAATGGCCAATAATTATGTAAGAGCTCTACTGGCTTTGGTGCTATTGGTACTGCCGACCATCTGATAGCCGGTACTGTAGAAGTATGCTTGGTTACCCGGTGCAACGCGGAGGCGAAGCTCGTTACGCCGCCATATTCACTTGCTTCACTCACATCAAGAAGAGTAGTGCGTATTACTCGTTAGGAGGCGCAGTGAATTCAAATTGAGCAAGTTAATGAGATTGATCAGCTTGAAGTTCTGATAACTTGATAATACCTTGTAAAAAACCCAGTATTACAGTAAATCTTTGAATCAGCAACAAGTAAACCAGATGCAGAAAAGATATCAATTTATTCGGTAACGATACGAGCATTACACCAAAGGCACACCGCAACTCACTCATGAACCTAGTTGATTCTATGTGGATGAGAATGCATATGGCCATTCTTGGCATATGGGAAATCGGGCAGTATCAGTGATGAGGTGTAGTAAATGCACATAGATACAGATAGGTGTAATGTATCTAGACTAGAGGCAAGAGAGACATCCGATATGAGCCCTGTCTTGACAAAATTGATTGTCTTGTCTCTTTTGTTTGCCCACCTCTTTGCTAGGCTGGCTCGGCTAGACGGACATTTTGTTGTTCATGTGGCACTGTTCTTGGCGACTTGCACTGGTGGTCTTATGAGGTGATCTCAGCGTATCTGATGCCAAAGTACATTGACACAGCAATCTAGAAACGTATCACTCGGCTGAAGTGTTTGATCATTTATGTTATTTTATTTGTGTGCCACCTCTCATCTTGCCAAGAATGATCTACGGGAAGGAGGCGAGGTGCAGATTCGGACTCAGCAGAAGCCTGTCTTTTATGCTGCTCTTGCAAGATACGAAGCTTATCGGACTGACCGATCTATCTACCGTGAGACGATTACGGTAAGACATGATGAGAGTCGGGCTTGGCACATATAAGTGTTGTTCATAGCCAACGAGTTAGGTATAATTTGCTATGCTATTTATTGCTGTCTTTAAAAATATGTTAGTTACTTGCTCATAGCGATTTCTTTTAGGGATAGTGCAAACCTATCGATAGTGGCGGTAAATATAGTCCCAGGTAGGGATAAAACAAGCCTATAACCAGTGTTAGAATGCCCACGTTTGACGGCACTATGACCCGAAAGGAACCACACAACAAAGACATACAAAGCTTACCGTCAAGTGCGCACCCACGGCTTCATGACGACGCAGCTATCAGCTTTCTTATCAGAGACTTCTTCTTATGCGTCTCAGAGATCGTTATCTTTTCTGGCACTTGCTGCCTGCGAGCCTATCTCCCCTTTCGGAGCAGTGAGAACTGTTGTGATTATCTGTGGAACTCTATATAGGACTTGATCTACTCGTAGCTTACTCCCCGATGCTTTGGGATCTGATAGACCAGCCTGTTGTCTGTCTGCAGTCTGGTGTCTAAGAATAGGAGTATCTTTCCGTGCAGCCCGTCCTTCTTCCAGATTATGTTTTACATCCTATTTTCTTCTTTATTCTATTTAGCTTTGTGTTTCCCATGGCAAACTGCCAAGCAATTCGTTGTATTACAGTGTCACTTGTCGAGCTACAGCACATAGGATATTTTGTATCTTACTATCCTAAGTCTAGGCATCTTATCCCGCCTTGTGAGATTTGCGACAGGGTAATCACCGCAATGTGCCACGGGGCACTTGGCATTGGCAGATGTTCCAGAAGTAAGCAGAAGTATTTCATCGCGAAAGCATGAATAGCTGATGGGCGGGTGTTGAGAGGATGTAGCTGTTTATTGTCAATAATGTTTGTGTCCCAATATCAGTGTAAAATATACTTGCACTCCTCATAACCTTGCACATGACAAGTAGTACAAGACTTTTACCGGATCAACACATTGATCATACTCTTTCGACCACATTCTATCTGATAGCTGTTCATCATTAAGTAGTTGTATTTCTCTTGCTACGGCATTGCTTGCTAAACACCATGCATGCACTTGTCGATTGGCTTGGCGTGGGGGAAAGACATTGTGGAAGAGAAGGATTAGCAATGAGAATGAGGGACAACGAAGGCGGGGTAGACCAAGGCTACGACCGCACAGAGTCGCAATACGACCGACGTATCCGCTCGTATTCTTCAAAGCTATCATCTGAAATCTCGATTCCATGATATGTTTGGATATACTGATGTTCTAGTACGCGATGCTGCCTGGCCGGCCGACAAGAATGTAAAATGGCAATGAGCGGATTGCACTATTTCTCATCCGATTCTCAACATTATATTCTAGTACGTCTGAATATATAGATTCAAGTAAAGATAAATGAAGACATAAGATACCAAGTAGCAGACATTGGCTTGTACCACGTCTCTCCTCTGATGGAGGTCCGACTATCTCCCAGCTCACCCACAAGGCTTTGCCAGTAATTTACTTTCGGAGATCCGACGACATAGCTGATAGCATGTTCTTGCTTGCTTATTTTCGAGAGCTATCATGATAGTAGAACCAAGGCTATGAGATCAGATGCACAAAGATGCTGGCAAAGCCGTCGCAGCTGTCGTTGGAGAAGATATCAACAATTAACTGAGTGTCCGTATCTGGCTGACAAAGTGGCTTCCATGATAGGAAATGCCACTGTGTGGATATGTCTCATAGTATTACTACTTGGCTTTCGGGGCCTCGCTATACTTGCCCCGAGTAAAACTCCGTGGTGCTCATAGCGCTAAAACAAAAGCAATGCATGGCTATCTTACCTTTGTAGGGTCCGACATACCTGGTCTAGATTACCATTGACGTAGTTAAGATAGGCAATAGGAGTAATGCTGAATATGGTGGTTTGCGACTCGACCCTTTCCAGTTGCTCCGTAATGATTGCCATCTTTCTTTACTTGATCAGGTCTGCCTTCCTTCCTGTATTGGCAATAATTTGCCTTGGCTGCCCTCGCTCTTTCCTTCCTTCCTCTTTCTATGCCTTTCCTATCTGCTCCTATTTCGCTTCCACTGCAATGCCCCTCATCTCGGGCGATCTGAGCGAACCCCAGAAAGGGCAATCATCCACGGCCGATTTCCAGTCGCTCTTCCCTCATTTCCCGTAGCTTCCATGAGATGTGTGTTTTGAACAGAAATCCCTTTGGTCTTGCTGGCCCTCCTTCCTTCTGTGCTTCCATGGGGACTTCTACCTGTATTTTCAATTATTTTGACTATGTGTTATTATTCATGATTATTTTAGCGTACTACTAATACCTCTTACGAAGGCACTAACGCGTCTTTGCCCTCCTAACAGGCAAAATGTGCTCCGACTTTCGCAGTGATATGAAATTTCTCCCACGGAGGACTTTAACCCGTTGGAGGTGCAAAAATCGGTAGCGCGAAAATATACAATATTTCTCACCTAGAAATAAATAGTAATAAATATGACTCCAATTCTCCGCACCAAATCCTCCCCAACACAACAACGTAAAAGTCAAGCCTCCCCGGCTATAGAGGGAAAGAGCGATTCTGCCCCGACGAGTATTAAATTGATACCAGCGACAAGAATCAAGGATGCAAACTTCAGTCTGTGTGCTAATTATCATACTTGCAAGGGACGATGGAAAGAGAGGTACCGCAACTGTAGAGAGCACCAGCGGGGAAGGTGCGCCCGAGGGGCATAAGCGAGTCGAGTAAACACAACTGTATTATTGCTGAAATATAAAATGTCTCTTTGCAGGACTGTATTGGTCGTGTCTTCCTCAAATACACAAGAAAGAGAACCGCCGTTCGCGGCAGCCAGGCTCCAGGGCCTTTCTCCAAAGAAAGGAGGCTCACATGTAAGCCATATTAACACCACGGTGAAGGGCCCGTCCAGCTAGTCGCAAATGGAGCAATGGTTTTTTTATTTTATTAATGGGTTATGTGTGTGTGTTTTGCTCTTCCTAAATTCTGACTGATTTGAGTGCTTTTTGTATGATCGTCTTTGTCCGTGTTCTGTTCATCTTGACTGTGCATACTTGAACTTGTTGGCTCCTGCCTTTTACGACGATACACTATCATACACGATAAACACACGACAAATTCCTGCACATCGGTCGTTCCTTCCTCCTAGATACCCCAAATACACCGCATTGCCTTACACGCCTTCGACCTCAATTTCGTCGACCTGAGATCATCCACGAATCCTGCATATTGGCTCGCGTCCCGTCCGACCATAGCTCCTGCCACACGGCGACCTACCATCCTTACCCCAACAAAATCCACAAACGGAAAGAGCATTTCTTGATACGACTCTCACACGCAACCTTTACACGAGGAAAGAGACAACCGAGACAGACGACAGCTAGAGAAGAAGCACCTAATCGCAGTTGCCTTTTCATTTTACGGACTTAATTTTCTTATCGCAGAAGATTGAGACACAACTTCAGCCTCCCCATCTTACGGCATACCTGCCTCTCGCCAAAGAAGACCTTATTGGATAGACTTACACTCACTCGGAGTGTTCTGCATCATCATCTTACATCATCGCTCTGTAAGTATCCCGTGGCCCTCAGATCAACGGGAGGGTAAAACGAAAGAATACAATAGAACAAATAATACAGAAGGCACGACTTGGCTTGTCGCAGCCTGGCTCTTTGCTCTTTCCTTTTTTTCAACGTCAACCATTTCTGTGCTTTCCTATTTGGATACACTCTCCAGGTCGTTCCTGCCTGTTTTGTCATTGACTCCTTTCAACACTTTCCATCCCAAAGTCCTATTCACTTCCCCAGTTTCCATTTCAATTTTGGCCCTTCCCTCGTTCTTTTCATATCTTACTTTATTATCTCTGTTCTCCATATCGCCCCTCTTCCACCTCTCTCTACTTTCTACACTTTTTCTTCTCTTCTCCTCTCTATTAACGTCATTTCCTCTCATTTCCTTGACACACCTTAGCATCTCCCTATCGCAAGCCAATCGTCTCCAGCGCAAAAGGTGCGCTACCATTGCCAACACCAATACCTATTGCTAATACAGCCCACCCCCTAATACCAGGAAGCATCATTAGAAACACGCTGCCCCCACTGGCTGTGTCCTCCAGTGCTTCCGCCGCCTGTTTGGATCCGTCTCCACTGGCATAACGCGCCGCCCTGTCTTTACCACTTCTTCCCCACCCACACGCAGAGTCCCTCTGTTCATATTGCCCATCTCGCCGTCGCATCCATCGCGCCCAGAACGCCTAGAGACCCCCCACTGTCGCTGTATTACGGCCTCTTTTGCAGCACTAGTAAATCTAGCCGGCATATCCAGCCCAGGCCCAATGCGTCGCTAATTGAGCGCCACACACCAAAACCAGATCGAAAGAAGCGACCAGACCACAAAAGCCACCAAAACGACAAAACGACAAAACGACAAAACGACAAAACGACAAAACGACAAAACGACAAAAATACACCAAAAGAAACGCCGCTAGAAACGCCGACCACCGACCACCAACAATCAACCACAGCAACTTCAGGGCCCACGCTTCCCCCGGCCGCCACGGCGGCTGATTACACTGTGCCCTTAGAATTTGTTGCTTCTTTGATCAACCCAGCAACAGTTTAATCATCAGATTTGACACCAGATTCAACGTCAGAACAACCAAAAGTCCTACATTCACAGTCGTGGACGGCGCACTACCAGCCGACTCTGTCAGCGCCTCATCTATCCCCTGTTAGTTGTGACTCAGCCTTGGCTGTCGCCCTCTGATTTGCGACACAGTTTGCGACACAGTTTGCGACACAGTCTACGGGACGGCGCAGAAAGCCATTCTACTCCCCTGTCGGTCGCGCTGTCTCTTACGGGGAAATAGCAATACCCCTCCCATGGCGGCCACGTCCTATCCCCCAGCTCCTCATGTCACTGACCAGGCGGGTCAGACTAACACAGGTAAGCTATCCCACAGCCCACGGCTATCCCTCTCCCCAAGCCCCATCGCGCCCGTTTTTCTTCCATGTGTGTTCTCAGTCATCTTGGTTCTTAAAAAGACCACCACCTCTCCCCAAAGGTCTACAAACTAGCTACTAGAACTTTTGCCTCCCCAACCAAGCTATATTTTTCTGCTTGTTTTTTTTTTCTCGATAGCTCTCAAGAATTTCTTCTTTCTTTCTTTTCCCCTTCCATCCTACGTCCTATTCAACTGAACCATCCAATCCCATCTTCGCCGACTCCAACCATCACCCGCCATCCACCACTCTACACCCACGCACCTTTGATCCTCATCAGTGTCACTCAAGACCTGCACCTGTAGTTCAGTCTCGCTACTAGAGCTCCCGCATCACCACTTACACGCACAGCCGGCTAACACGCTTGCCCTCTTTACAACCTCCCCCGTTCTTCAGATAATATTCGCAAAAAACAAACACAGCAGTCACAACTCGCAAAGCTCGTCATGAGCACCCATCTGGTCTCCGCTACAACAGCAAACCCGCCATCGTCAAACTCGTCCTCACCCAACGTACCGCAGAGCGATAAGCCACCCTTGTCTTCGCTGCCAGGGCAAGATGGCCATGCCTCGCTCGCCAACGCCCTGAGGTCGCTCAACTCCGGCCGTGGCGGTGATTTACTGCCCCCCACTAGCGCTGCAAATGGGCTTGCAAATTTCACAAATGGCACTACAGAGCCTCCCACCTCGCGACCAAACATCCCACACTACGAGTCACCCTATGCCAGAAGCAACGCTTCGACTGCCCCTGGGTCGCCAAGATTGTAAGTTGAACAGCCTCGTTTTCCGTATGCGCTCTCCTATATGCCTGTCAAATAGATTGCGCACCACGCATACAAAACAAAATTGCCAACAATGCCTGTAAAGGGTCTATTATGTATACTGACTAGTTGCGTCATAGGCCACCACTGAGACAAAATTCGGGCTCTCACACCCCAAGAATCCGGCCACATGCGACATCGTTGAACATCCCAGGCATGACACGGTCAAAGGTGTCTCCTGATGGCAGAATACCCGACCGTGACGTGGCTGCAAAGCTCGTCATTATCATGGTTGGCCTGCCAGCACGCGGCAAGTCGTACATCACCAAGAAAATTCATCGCTACCTCTCATGGCAGCAACACAACACCCGTATCTTTAACGTTGGCAATCGGAGACGCACCGCCGCTGGCGTTGGTCCGACCGACTCACCCGAAAGCGCCGCCCAGGACAAGTCGGGCAATGCCCACCTCAACGGAAATGGAAAGGTGGACAACGCACACGCAAAGGTGGCCGCTACTATCCTGCTCAACGGCGCGTCGCGCGACGAGATCGAAGAGCCCACCAAGCTTGACCTGAACGCCTCCGAGGAACACGACGATCAAGATCCTGAGATGCGCGACCAGTCTGCCAAGTTTTTCGACCCCCAGAACGCTGCAGCATCCAAAATTCGGGAACAGGTTGCTCTAGATACCCTTGATGAGCTCATCGACTACCTACTTCTCAGGAATGGCGCAGTCGGTATTCTAGATGCTACAAACAGCACAATCCACCGGAGACAGCTCCTAGTGGATCGCATCAAGGACCGTGAACCTAAGCTCAACATCCTATTCATCGAGAGCATCTGCAACGACCAAAACGTGAGTTTCAATATCAATGTAAAAAACAAAAAAAAAATGTGATTATGGACACTTTACTTACTCTCCAGCTCTTGGAAGCAAACATGCGCCTCAAGCTCTCTGGCCCTGACTACAAGAACAAGGACCCCGTCAAGTCCCTGGAAGACTTCAAGGCCCGCGTCAAGGCCTATGAGAGCGCGTACGAGCCCCTCGGCGAGGACGAGGAGAAGCGCGATCTGCAATATATTCAAATTATTGACGTCGGCCGCAAGGTTGTCCACCACCGCCTCAAGGGTTTTCTGTCCAGTGGTATCGCTTCTTACCTGACGACCTTTAACCTTTCGCCCAGACAAATTTGGATAACCAGGCACGGCCAGAGCTGGGATAATGTTGCCGGAAAGCTTGGTGGTGACTCGGAATTGACAGAGCGCGGCCACTACTACGGCATGGCTCTCTACAACTTCATAACAGCGAAGCGAAAGGAGTGGCTTGTGGAGCAGGAAACCAAGATTGCCCGGGCCTCGTTCCCACCGCAGCCGGGTGACCACACACCTCCGTACCCCGAATTCAACCAGGAACTCGAGGAGAAGAACTTTTGCGTCTGGACGTCCATGCTCAAGCGCTCGACTGAGACAGCCGAGTATTTTGAGGCAGATGACGATTATGATGTCAAGGCCTGGGAGCTCCTGAACGAGCTCAATGCCGGCACTTTTGAGGGCATGACGTACGACGAGATCGCCATGAAGCATCCTGGGGAGTACGACAAGCGTCAGCACGATAAGCTGCAGTATATTTACCCCGGCGTCGGCGGCGAGGGCTACTTGCAGGTCATTAATCGGCTGCGCGACATGGTACGTGAAGTTGAGCGTATCAACGACCACGTTTTGATTATCAGTCATCGATCGGTGTGCCGTGTGTTAATGGCCTACTTTATGGACCTCACACGCAACGATATCGCAGAGCTGGACGTTCCTCTGGGCATGCTATTTGCCATCCACCCCAAGCCCTACGGCATTGAGTTCCACGCCTACCGGTATAACGAGCCTCAGGGCTGGTTTGACGAAGTGCGTGACTACAAGCCGCAAAAGACACAAGACCGCAACAACTGAGCTTCACAAAACGATTGGGAGTTGATTGCTGGGCCTGAGTCTGGTGCACACTTGCATCATATGTACGAACATTGTTCTCCTTTTCTATCCTTTCTTTTGTTTTGCCTTTTCCCCTCTCCTTTCTCATGATCAGCCGGCTAGCACATGGCAGCATAAGGCAATGATGATACACCAGCCGCGCACGTTGAATTTTTTTGTTTTTGTATTTTTCTGGTGTCTTGTCCTCGTTCTTTTGTCTTTTATTTTGGCACCACTGCAGCCTTATCTGCCTGCCAGTCCTTTTTTATGTGTGTTTACTCTCATCAAATTTCAAAGGGTTCGGGATCGGGGTTACTTTGTCTTCTTTTGGTTCTGCTGCATGGCATGGACAACATCGGCGTTATATCAAACTGTTCATCCGTCCGAAGTGGCAGAAAAAAGCAGTCCGTTGGCGCAAGGGTTTGATTTTTGGGGTTTCTTTAAAGTTGTGTTTATATTTTATCCCACTGGGAGTGATATCCAAGTTCAAACAGCATCACTGCGCACACAGGACAATGCTATTCTTTTTCTATACCCTGCTCATCACAATGCTTATCACTATTACTGTTCGCCGTGATCGGTTTCTTTCTTGTTGACAGACGATACACTCTTTCTTGGCTATTGGATTGGAAATGCTTAACAAGCCTTGTCTTGAAAAGCTTTTCTTGTCGTATTGCTCGACACCACTGGCCAAAAAAGTACTGCGGCAAATATCAGCACTGGCTTGGCTTACCCTAGAGCGGTTTCTAACGCTTTCTTGTGATTTTAAACCATTCCTGACTTTTATGACGGTGGTCCAAATTACAGTGGAGATGATAGAGAGTCGAGGTTGACCAATCAGAGGCCTGTATTTGCTGTGCTAAAGGATATCACACACTATACATACGCGGTTTTGCAACTACTGACATACGAAAGCACCTCACAGCGTCAAAGAAGCTCGCAAATATAGAAAGAAAATCGCTGAAAATCGCCACTGGGCGCGCTGTCAAAGTACCGTGTCGGGCTATTTGAGTACAGCAGTAAAGCCGACTGATTTTGCATTCATGCATCTTATTTGCTGATTTCGGGGGCTCTCCATTGCTTCTCTTGGTATTGCTAGGATTGGCTTGCAAGCGAATAAGCTTCTCCGACAAGCAGCGAGACCCGTTAGAGGGCGATAGTTGGCAAAAGCTTAGTGTAGCTTGGCGTGTATTACAAAAAGCTTCAGCTCTGTAGGGCTAGCAAATACGAGTAAAGGAAAACGAAAGAGGGACTAGAGGCGCAAACACATCAAGAGAAGCAACAAAAATTAGTACATAAACAATCGCGATCCCCGCCCAGATCAGTGGTGTGTCTTTGCGGCTTATTCGTCTATCGTCTGTCCGCCTGTGGCTTTGTATTGCTCACAGATCCCATCACATTCCAACAGCAAACTCAAGCCAACAAGAGTTCGAATTCAGCAACAAACTGTAAACACACCGGCGGGCATCGGTCGCATTTATCGACATTAGCAACATTGATCAATAAACAGACCAGGATCCTCCTTCTCTGCTTCACTTGTGCCACTTCAACCTCAGGGTTTGAAAGAGCGCAAACAATGAGCAGCAGCGTGCAACCAACAACTGCTGCTCCTGCAGCCGCAGCTACTGCGGCAGGTCCTTCGAGCTCTGTGCCCGCCTCTGGTACAGCGACACCAGGAGGGACCAGGCCACATGGGTCTAGACGTAACTCCCAGAAACCAGGTCGCCGGCGCAAGCCTCAGGAGTTTCTTACGCCTAGCGGCCGGCGCATTCTGGTGGCACTCCCCGAGGATGCAGCAGCGCTGCGCGACAAGTATGCCAGTGTGCTGCGCGAAAACGGCAACGCAAATGACAGTCCGCAGATCGAGATAGTAGTACACGGCTCGCCCGAGCACAGGCAGTACCTACAAGAGTCGCGCGATCACCACGAGACGCTGCGCGAAACGCTCAAAAGCAAGTACGGCGCCGAGCTGCTCGAGGAGTGGGACCGTGTCAATGCAGATTTCCATCATGTAACCACGGAACTCGAAAACCTGGCGGACCACTCTGCCAGCCTAGGGCACAACTTTTCCAAGTTTGGATACGACGCAGCGTTGCGCACTTTTGGAGGCTCTGAAGGCCACGGCGGTGGCGGCCACGGCACTGCGCATGGGAGCAGCGCGACGACTGCAAACAATAGTCGGCGCGGCAGTGTTGCATCGGGGACGGATGATACCGACGACGAAGACAGCAGTGACAGCGATGGAGGTGTGCCGAAATGGCACAACCAGGGCAGCGGCACGACGATGCAGCTGTTCAAGCGGCCCGTTGTAAAACAGTACTTCCACAAGGGCCTGTTGTGGCGCGCCAGTGAGGAAACATCCGTCCAGAGCTTTGAGCTCTTCTTTGACCTGCTGTACGTCGGCATCATTGCCGTCAACGGCGACCATGCGGCCGAGTCAGCCGACGGCTTTGAGCTGCTGCGGTTTCTCGTGACCTTCTGCCTCAGCTGGAAGATCTGGAGCGATGTGACACAGCTTGTCAGTTGGTTCTCGACCAACGATGTGCTACAGCGCGTGGAGATTCTGTTCTTGTATGCTTGCCTACTTGCGGTGACGGCCAACATGGTACAGTCCTTTTATGGCTGGCCATCGCGCGGTGAAGGATCGTCAACCGAGACAGGCACCGGCACCGGCGAAGAGACATCGACGACAGCCGAGGCCTTATTGATGGTTGTGCGCCCTCTGCTCTACCGCCGCGCTGAAGAAGGGGGCGAGGGCAGTACGGGAGAAGAAGGTGAGAGCTTCTTGAGCGACACATATCCTGCCCTGGCCGCATATTATGTGACAGCGCGCCTGTTCATGGCGCTCTACTGCTTCGTGACGGGTCTGCTGGTGCCTCTTGTGCAGGGCACCATGTACTTTCAGACAGCCATTATCACCATTGGTGCTGCACTGTGGATTGCCAGTATCCATCTGGCTATGCCGGTGCGTCTTGCCTGCGTCTTTGTTGCTCTCGCTTTCGATCTGTTTGGTGGCAGTTTTGTCGTTGGCCTGTTCCGGTTTGCGCGCAGCCATTCCGAAAAGAACCGGTTCGCACGCTACCTGATAAACAGCCTATTTGACTTTTACCCTGCCATCAACATTGAGCACAAGGTCGAGCGCACCAACGCCTTTATTGCTCTTGTGCTAGGCTACTCTGTCGTTGGCGTGCTCTACCAAAACACCCACGGCTATGGACTCAACGCCTTCCTAGGCAAGGCCGTGCTGGGACTCGTGCAGGCTTTCATCTTCAATTGGATCTACTTTGATATAGACGGCGACAACATCCACGTACATGCAATTCGCTGGCGCGCCGAGTCGGCGTACATCTGGCAGTATGCGCATCTCATCTTCACGCTGTCATTCATCCTGTCTTCAGCAGCGCTAACACGCCTCGTCGTCGCCACGGACTGTGCCAACGCAGACGCGAAGTACCTTGCCAAATTGTACCAAGAGAGGTCATCACCGACGGTGTCGCTGGGTCTTCGGCTGTACTACAGTACGGGCTTGGGGATTTCCCTGTTTGCACTGACAGTGATTTCGCTGTGCCACCAGCACAAGACGGCCCCCACGGCACGCCTCTCAAAAACAGCGCGCCTGACCAACCGGTGTGCAGTTGCCGCTGTATTTTGTGCACTGCCAGCCGCTCAGGGGCTGACATCGATGCAGCTGATGTCGATTGCAACAGGCCTCATCACATGGGTTCTCGTTTTCGAAATTTACGGCCAGTCATGCATTGGCGACTCTTTGTTTGACACGCGCGGTGCATACGGCTATACGGCACGGTGCAGTCAGAAGCGACTGAGACAGGCCCTGGAGCAGGCACAAGAGGAGGAGAATGCACGGGGTAATCCGGCCGGTCGACCTGACGAAGAGGTTGGCCTCCAGCCGAATATAGATGTCAATGTGCTATCACAAGGGCAGAAGCATGGAGCGGTTTTTATGGAGTAGAAATGGCACTACAGTAGACTATATATTTAGGATAAAGTAGTATACTGAGAATAAATATAAAGGATATCTAGGTTACCAAAGAACAAACAAAACTGCAAAATATGACAAGTTTATATTCTACATGTATTCCAACACAATCTCCCACTACGATACAGCAGCGCTGATGGCAGCAGCCTCCTGGCCCTGTCGGCGGTCGACCTCCTTCTTGAGCATGCAGATGGCCGTCGAAACGATCGTGGCGATTGCCATCTCGCGGTCATAGCCGTCGTTGATAGCCACCTTCTTTTCGTCAATGGCAGGTGCTTCCACAGCCTCCCACTGCCGCAGGTCAATTTGCAGACGTCCACCATTGCCGGCCGAGTGGCGCGAGCTGCCTGGTGTACGCAATTCTCCGTTGCGGATAAAGCGTGCTACAGGACGGCGGACTTCATGCGGACCACCCGTTGAAGCCGACGACGGACCGGCAGCATCTGTTGACCCATGGACTTGCGTGATGCGATCCAGTACCAATAGGCACTTGACATCGTGGTGCTTGCGGACAGCCTTTTCCTCCTTTTCCTTTCTCTTCTTCTCCTTCTTATCCAGAGTGTTGACCGCAAAGTCATCTTCTCTACCCGCACCAATCTGCCAAAGGAGCTCCTTGGACAAGTCCTTGCGTTCAGCACTGCTAGCGTACCGCCACTCAAACAGGCCGAGCCGTGTCTGGATGCGCTGGCTGCGTGACCAGATGGCCTTGTTCTGCACCTCAAACGAGTCCCACGTCGATGGGTTTGGGGTGTCGCCCGGTGAAGCAGCAGACAAGTCACCACCGACGTTGATGCGCGGTGGACGGCCAGGGCCAAAGCGATAGGTCGTCGTGCTGAGGGTGCACAGCGCATCAGCAGCTGTGGGGGCCCTTGCGCTGTGGCTACCCAAAAGCGAGTACCCAGCACCAGCTACTAGCGAGCACGAGCTAGAACTGCGCGACTTGCGCAGCGAAACAAACGCAGGCGCTGTGTTGTAGTATGTGGTCTGTGGGCTTGTGCTGCCTTGGGTGGACGCTGCGGCTGTGGCTGCAAGTGTATTTTTGTCGACAACATAGACAGAGGTAGTGTCTGTGCGTGACGAAGAAAAGAGGGCCGAGGTCATGCATGCACCACGACCTGAAGCGTCGATTTGGAGATGCAACGTGGGCTGGAATATGTCGAGCGACGAAGAAGCGTCGGAACTTGAGTCAGGCACATACAGGGCATCATAAGCCGGGGGTGCTGTCTGGGCAGTCGTGTTGGTATTCTGGGAGGTGATGGACCCATCAGCGACAGTAGAGGCACTAGCAATGCTGCTACTGTCGCTGGCATCGTCGTTCTTTGTGCTGCTGTAGCCATCACCATAGCTGCACTTTACATCACAGCCGTCCTCGTGGCTGTTGTTCCTGTGACGCCGGAAGAGTAAGAAGGCACTGCTTGTCCTGTTCTTTGACCGGGATGTGCTCCATTCGTCTATTTGTGGGTTGGGTTGGTGAGCCTCAATGAGCTGTCTCGAGGCTTCGTAAGCCTGCATAGTGGTGATAGTAAAAGGGGGGATGTAAATAAAGACGAGACTTGGAGTATATGATCGTTTCATCGTTTTGACAGAAGACGAGACACCGCTGACCCTTTATACAAGCCATCAGGGTAGCCGTTTGCCTTTCCAGCCGAGATCAGTCCTATCTGCTCGCTGTCCCTTCCTAAACAATACAAACTGCATCATTACATCTAACTGCAACAGCCAGCCTCACAAGGCGGCAGGAAGCAAGTCTGCACCTTTCCCCTTTAGGTATTACGCGGCGCTCTGATTCACTATCATCATTGTCATCCGTCGGTCAGAGAGCCCAAGGCCTGCAAGAATGTCCCGCTTATTTCGCTCAGGCGACTTCCCCAAAGGGAATTACACAGCGCTACCCCACTCAGCCTTGTCGCACCGCCACGAGGTCCACTTTATATACTTTTATGTATTGTTATTGGTCCACCGACAGATAACAATGATTGTATTTTGCATTCGAGAGAGTGGATCCTTTTTCCTACTTGCTAGCATGGAGTAAGACGGATAAAGAACACAACGTCAATCTTTGCAAGCAAACAGATCTGGCACTCACGGCTACTCCTCCGGGTCCTTGTTAGATTTAAATGGATATTATTTCGAGCAGAGTACAGTCTATGCTCGACAAGCCTTGCCAAGTGGAGCTCGCAATGGTAGACACGATGCTGGATCAGTTGAGTTATTGACTATGTGATGGCGGTGATTTATATCAATCTCGTGATTGAAAAGACAGCCTGCATCTGTACACTTGACAACTGGTTTCATTGTTTTTACTATTACTTTTCATCTAATATCTAGAAGCAATGGGAGAAGGGAGAGCAGTAAATGGCCTTGGACATGTCGGCTCAGCCTAAGTCTTTTGCGGGCATCGTATCGTATATCGTATGTCGTATGTCGTATTTCGCCTAGTTGTCTACTCAAATATTCCCCAATATACATCCTATTCCCGTCTAAAAGCTGCAATATCGTTGTCCAGCTCCGACTCAACCCACAATGGCCATTCATTGTATGCCCGGTATGCCGGCTCGACTTGCTTGTTAAGGTGCTTGAGCCAGCGGATGATACCTGGATCCATACTGCCATCACCATTGTTGCTGGGAGCATCTTTACTCTTGACTGAGGATGGCTCGCTTGTGTCGCCGTCGACAGACGACACACCCGACATGGCCATAGACACATGGTCTGACTTGCTTGTGATACGCGTCATGATCTGCTTCAGCGCTATCCAGTGCGTGGCAAGCAGCACAAACACTTGTCTGTCGAGGTCAATGACCTGCCGGAACTGCTCCTGAGGTAGCTGCATCCACCATGCATAGTGTCGCGTCATGGCTGTGTACGCCTCCATGGGCGACACCAGCAGTGCCTCGGCCATTTGCACGACAAGTGCATGGTACGCCGTCGCCATCTCATCGCCGGCACACAGAGGTGCCAGGTTCTGCACAGCTTGCAGTGCTGTTTCACTCCACTGCCGATCGATGGCTGTCATAGGCTCGATCACTGGACGCAGCAGCTCTGTTTCTTCGTTACCGAGCAGATTGCGGAACATGATGCGCGCGCCTTTCAAGTACATTTGGATGGCAACGACGACGATACCGCGAATAAAGGTCATGTACTCGGCCATACCATCGTCGAGGGCCACTGACTGGAACGTCAGTGCAAAGCATGTTGCCATGAGGGCATTTCCCTCTTCAAACATGGGCGTGCCCGGTGTGCTCGAGCCGCCGCTCATGTCCCACGCCTGCTGCTGGGGAGGCTCTTGGTCGCTCGAACCGGAGCGGCGCCGTCTACTACTTCTCTTATCTCCAGTTTTGGGCGGCGGCGAAGCTGAGCCCGAATTACTGCGGTCCTGCTGTCCGGTATGTGGCCACTTTGGGACAGCTGCCAAAGTACGCTTGATGGCGCGAATGGCCTTAAGTCGGTGTTCCATGGCCGCTGTGACTAGGCTGGCATCTTGCTGCATCAGGTCAGATGCGGCCATTCCAAGTAGAGCATGCATCAAGTAGTCATACTGAAGATTAGTATCGTACAAAACGAATATAAAGAAGAAGACGATGAATAAAGAGGAAACAGGAGAGAGAAAAGAGACATACATTGTGGGAGAGACAGGGAATCTCGTGTGTCCAGAGAGACTCGTTGCCGATAGGGTGGTGTAGACTGCAGTTCATCAAGAAGTGCTGGAAGAACCGCATGTCTTGCATTCCGAACAGCGGGATCTGATGCTGCGGCTGGTGGTTTATCAAGGGTGCCATTGGGTACTCGCACTGCAGGCCCGTTTTGAGACAGTGCCCGCATGCCGGTCGAGTCTCCTGGCACTTGATGCGTCGCCGTTTGCAATTGAAGCACCCACGCCGCGATTTGGTGTGTCCCCTGCGCTCGAGACGTTTATTGTTGGCAATCGCATGGCTGTCGAGGACGCTCTTGTGTGCATTCATATTGTTATTGGTGTTGCCATTACTAGCAAGGATGAGCGAGCTATTTGGCGCTGCTCCTGAGCTGGCAGGTGTCGTGACTGCGAGGCTACTTGGTGTGATGCTGCTGTGCCCCATAGAGGATGCATCTGCTGGTGATGACGATAGTGTGCGCATGAATTGGGTAGTTGTAGCCACGGTTGGCACAAGCGGCGACAAACTGCCGGAGCTCGATATGTCCCGCAGGTATGCTGATTGGTGATGCAAAAAGGGCTCATGTCCAGACGCTGCGACCACAGAAGGGACTGTAGCGGTAGAATTGACGGTCGTGACGATCGGCACGCTTGGATTGCTAGCTCTCGGCAGCTGCTGGTTCTGTTGTTGCTGTTTTGGATGATGGGGTTGCTGTTGCTGCTGCTGCTGCTGCTGGAGATGCGGTACAATACTGCTGCTAGCAAGGTCATTTTGTGTCTGCATGAATGCGCCGTAAAAGTCAAAACCGGGGGCCGAAAGAGTCTCGGCGCCGGCTTCCGGCTCTTCAAAAACAAGCTGCCCGTAATCCATAATTAGGGTAAGTAATTGCCGGTAGGCGAGGCGAGGCGGGCATCAAGAAAGAGGGGGAAAGGGGGGATAAAAGGTTGAAATCAGGTTGAAATAAGGTTTGGGCAAAGAGGGTCGATGTCTCCAATAGTGGACCGAATAAATTAGAGGAGAAGAATAGAAGAGTCAACAGGAGGCAATAATCTGAAGAAGTAAGATGTCAAACAAGTACTTTACGGCAGAAGGAGAGTAGCCTAGTTTGGGAACGACAAGTCAAATTGAGGGCGAGGCATGGTTCAAAATAGAGAGAATGCCCAGCGGTGACGAGGCCAAGACTTTGGAATTTGGTCTGCTTACTCTCTCATTTGTCTGTCTCTTGACCCTGGTCAGTCTTACTCTCCCTGTCTCCCTGTGTTCCCTTTTGAAGTTGATTTCGGGTTTCTTACTTCTTCTCTCGTTTCTTTTTTATATTATACTTTATATTTATTTTATTTCTCTTTTTTTTATACCTTTTTACCTAATTTCTCGCCCTGAAAGTTCAATCAAGTCGGTTCCATGCCTTGCGCGTATATTGGCCATCGACCCCTCGGTGATGGGTTTTGGACAAGGTGGGTGGATGCCTGCTCAGCCTCGTTCATATTGTTTACAAAAGTGCTGCTTTAATACATACATCTGATCTGCTTATGTGATGCTGCTTGTGCTTGGGCTTGTGTATCGCACCTGCCGTATCTATAGTCAAACACATTTTCGCCATGTGTAGTGTTTACTTGTACCTCGCTTCCAACCGATAGCCCCTTCCCAAGTCAGCTCAGCTTGAGCAGCCTACCCCAGAAGTAAAACCCGCTGAAAACGGAAGTCGGCCTGTTACCCGTAGTGGGTCGGGGGCGTTACATACCGTATGCTTAATAAGTGGACGGCCTATATCTCCGTGCAATATCTACGGCGACGACTTGGGCTTCGCCTTTGAAAGATCTTTGAGAGAGTTGCTATCATTAAGGCAGTCCAGTGCAGTACTCATCTGGGTTGAAGAGGTACTACAAAGTGTAGATGGAAAACATGCTCTAAAAGTGTCGCATTCAAAGCTGCTTATCATCTAACATTGTGCTTCCATCCCAAATGTATGCTTCTGCCTGGCGCTCGTTTGCCTCTTTGGTCACTAGCTGCACTCTTGCCGATTCGCGAGTATGAAGTAGCCGTTCTGGGGGTGTGGGTTCCTTATTATCATCAGCTTAGAGTTACCGAATCAGCTCACCAGGTGCTGCTCATCGCCGTGCATCAACAGCACAGCCACGCGGGAAGAGTTCTCAAACCAGACAAACAAATCTACCCAGAATCTCCAAAGTGAGACCAGCTCATTGTCTTTCCTAGTCCTTGTCGGACACTCTGTATGGTCTCACCTCCTTGTGTATTTCCAATGAACAAGGCCGAGAACTAGTGTCTCCTAACCGCCAAGCACAAAGCAAGGTCACAAAAAAGGAATCCAACTGATTTCCGGTTTAAATTTCCGCAAGCAACGGCTCGGTAGTAAAACTATTGCCTGCCGGCAGCTTGGTCTCTGTTCTTGATCATCCAACCGCGCTTATAAAAGACTACGGACATTGTGTACACAAACATATCTGCTGCATCCAACTGGCAAGAATACGGGTGCCGATCCCTAGCTTCCCGTATGCTTTCGACTGGAGTTGGGCCTTCATCTGCGATAGTCGCCAGTCGCAGAGCTGTCCCATCTTGTCCGTTGCCCCGTGTCCCGTTAAAAATGAGGCTCCAGGTAAACGCTCACTCGGCGCGTCAACATGATTACGCACCCCTTTGGTAATTCAGAAGAAAGCATATATCGACTTGAAGACGCATCATCATTTAGTAGCTGTACGGAGTATCCTGCCACAATATTCACTTGACAAGTCAGCGGCTACCTTCAACGTGCATGCACTGCCCTCTCCCCAAAGCTGGAACGGCCCTGTATAAGTGAATAGTTTACCTACACATGGAGAATTATACTTCCATCTTATTCGCAGCCATCTCACCATCCCCAATGTCGATCTTCCGTACACGAGATTTGAGTATCGAGCGGTCAGCGGCTTCTAATACGATATAAGATGGCGCAGTGGTCATCGCCGATGATAACATTGCGTCGGGTCGCAGATGCGATAAACGGGTAATGCATCAACAGTGTAGGGTCTAAATTGGCACCCATCTACTAGAAGGTGCTTCAAATCACTAGTTTGGCCAGGATATAGTAGGTCGACAATCAAATGGGTGCAGGTAACTACCCAACTTTGCCCGGTCGAGGATCGTCAACTGCCGACAGATGGCCAGTTCAGTGCCTCGACATAGATCAATTACCACAAGTAGCACCGGCGTTGAACGTTATGTCCATTGGTGGCAGGAACACTACTCTGTTGTCGGTCTCCGCCCGCTCCAATGTGTCATCTATGCTATCCCGATCATATCGAGTATCCCGGCCATCTTGAGTATCTCGAGTTAAGTATCACTGAACCTGCATCTGTATCCGCACTCATGCTTGTTGGCTCGCCGTGATAGGCTCCAGAGGTAAGTTTTGCGGCATCATACGACATCAACTATTAACTGTCCGTCCTCTAGTCTGCGCCTGCATATGCTGCACCTGTGCTTGGAACACCTCGCTCAGATCACTTGATCATTACACACTCTTATCTTGCTACTGAAGCTCAGGCGTGTGAGTCTGCAAGATGCCGGGTAGACGGCCGCTGGTCTAGACCGCGTTCAACATCCGTTGCAGGTCGGATAATGCGTCTGCATCACCGTTGGACCCGCCACTTTCGAGAATCCATCTCGCTTAATAGGTACTGTAGATATACTCATTACCATGCGGCATAAATATAGAGCAGTGGTCTCACCAAGTTGGTGCAACGGTTGTAGCCATGCATCGTCGGCCACGATACCATTTTACCATTGTCACACCAGCCACTGGCTAATATGATGAGCACTAGCTCTGCGTGACGATATCTTGCCACGCGGCACAGCCTTCAACTTTTCAGCAATACCAGCAATAACGCCGATAGTGCGTTGTGATGGTTAACAGTATCGTCAATAGTATTGTAGCGTTTCTGTGCGAGGCTGGGAGTTGCTTGTGCGCCGAGTCATGTGCTTGTTGGTGCCAAGTGCAATAGTTGGATAGAGAGATATCGAGGAGCGAGGCTATGTTGACACGGACAATGTCTTTTCGAATATCAGCCAATCAGAAATTCCAGTCGATCCGGTGGTATTGTCAGACATTTGTGTCCGGTATACATGACAACGGGCGACGGGTGATGATAAACTGGTTTTATCAAGGCCGCCATCAAACAATCGCAGACAGAGAGACATATAACAGCAACAGAGCAAGACAGCTGTTCATCGTCATTGATCACAATGTATCGACCGCACATTCCTCACCCTTTAGCAGATTATTAGACTCACTGGTCTCTCGGCTCGCAGAGTCTAGGTCTGGTCTAAACCTCTCCCGCCTCGTTTCTTCTTTGGCATTCCTCGCATTCCCACCTTCATCGTCACCATGTCTCATGGCGGAGAGTTTCTTTGTCTAGTAAAACTATATCAATATCTAGTACATCTTTCTGATTACTTGTAATCTAGTTTCCGACAATCGAATAGGCGAGTTGTACCTGTCAATCTGTCAATATGTGCTGTTCCGCTATCATCCTTTGTCCATCAAATGTCTTCACCGCTCGCAACACCAAGATGGACAGCCAAGCTGACCAGGCACGCATACGATAATAGACCAATGTTGCAGCGTTGCCCGGCACTATTACCACATTCATCGTATTCTTGGCCATACTTTATTGATGTTGGCAAATCATGGTTCATAGCATGAGTTTATTGCTACTGTATCATGAACCGTGCCCAGGCAGTGAAGCGAGTCCGTGTCTATTTTCATCAATGGCCTTCTACTGTCTTTCCACAAGTGTATCCTCGAATACCACGGGCCTCCCCACAGCATACGCGGCAGTGCCAGCTACTCCATATACTCCGTATCATCGACTTCGTATCTCACTGGCGCCTGTAAATGTCATAAGATACACTAAATACTACCCTGATGGTGCAATAGTACTGTGCTATAGGCAGGCATTACATCCAGATTTGACGGCAGCACAGACGGACACAAACAAGATACGTTATAATACGACTTACAGAAGCAAATAGTGCGTACGGTGTAGCTCGAGTATTTGGTGTAGTTCAATGCAAGCAGATGCAGTCCAATGCATGAGATGCATGCTCGTTATTGGGGTCTCAGATTGATTGACCTAGGCATAGATGTGCTGCAATCATCACCGCCATCTCGCCCATGTTGCGCCATTCTACAAAAGACAAAGCCAATATATCAGAATTTATCTTGCAAAAGTACAGTCGGCGACTGTCTCTTGAGCTTGTGCGTCGTCGCCGATGCACTCTGACCTATCGAATAGGGGCGACGCAGGGAGGCCAAAACCGCGGCGGGCTGAGGTTGGATGCATGATGTCGTGGCGGGCTGAACGGCCTGCATAGCCATGGCCAACCGAGGTTTCTTTTTATTTGTTTTATTATTATGTTGTTGTTTACCTTTTTAAATTATATTTTCATATTTTGTCTCTTCCATACCCTTATCTTTGACTCTTGACTAACCATATCTCAGCTACTGGGATGTCTCAGTAGCGTCAGTCAAGTCCATAAATCAATCACTGCTGTGGGTTTTATGGGAGTCGAAGCTGAGATATTTTTTGCTCTTCTTCCATTTGTCTGCGAGTTTTGCTTCTTCTTCTTCTTTTCGCTTCTTGTGCGTTTGCCTCTCGACTCCTCTCGTGTGCATTAGCATGTGCATATACCAGTGTTTCGGGTTTGGGTACTTACCCCTTCGTGTGAAAGTTCTTGTGCTTGTCTAATGTTCAGCCGCGGGACATTTCAAAAGAACAATTCAATACTCCGTGGTGACAACATGTGCATCATCAGACCACGACGTATGCCCTAGTCTCGGGTGTGCAGCGTACAAGAGACATTATTCCATGTAAACACGAAAACATCCGAGTCAACTACGTAGGTGGGATTTCATAGTTCTCTTGGTCTCTACGAGTACTCAGTATGTCCTCTACTCTGTGCAATCGGTGTAAATACCCGTTGCGCAATGTTCCGTGTCGTGCCTCTTCAGTTCAAGATCCAGCGGGCAGTGCAGCGTCCTCCACTTTACAAGGGAACGAGCAAGAATACAACATCGTATCCAAAATAGAACTGAATCACAATTCTGGGATACCGAATTACTCCACGTAAAGCTGCAAAGTAAACAAGTGATTACCTTAAAATAATTACAGAGCCAAAAGTCCAGAACATAACAATTCGCATGCAATACTGAGCAGTGATGGGATTCAAAAAAAAAAAAAAAAAAAAAAAAAACCTGCTGAGCTTGGATGAGAAAATATGGGCCTTTTGAGCTGTGTGATGAGGCTATTCCTGGATTTATGGTGATTTTGTTGGTATACTTGGACATGTACTTGGCTGGTTCCTGGGATAGAGACTCTATTTTTTATGGAACCCGGAAGTCTGGACCATCATGTGGGATAGATGAGACCAAACTTGAGCCATGAGTAACAGAGGGATGGACGGGATGTGCTTGACGATCAATTTTTGATCAGTGTCAGTTCGGATCACTTCTTGGGCCGATTCTTGGAAATGGGAGATGGGGGCGTCATGGAAGATATCTTAGAATCGGAAGCCAATCTTTGTTTTGGTGGAATGCCAACTACTCAGTATGATAGAAACAAACCCTCAAAAGTACAGAGTAAGAAATACAGAATGTTCTCTGAGTAGAGAACAGGTTGTCTGGCCAGGGGGGCGAAAACAAATGGAATGGAGGGAGCTGGCGCGTTGGCCAGACCGTCGACCTTTCTCAATACGAGAGAGCAGTAACAGCCAGCAAGGGATCTCGGTTGCAAACAGCTTAAAGGCTATCAAACAGCCATAATGGATTACATGACTACGACGTGGTGATAGTGCTGTTGACTGATTGAGGCCGGTTCCAACGTATAACTGTTTTTCTGATTCCTTACTAGGGGTGGTAAGTTGAGTTGACCACCAGCACCCAGTTCAACAGAGTAGAAAGATGCCAGGCAAAAAAGGAAGGCCATCACGCATCGATTTACTATTTCGCGTTGCTTTGACTGCAAGGGGGTGACATTGCATGACACGGGGCGTCAGTGGCTCCTAAGCATTACACAGTTATTGTAATTTTTACAGAGCAATAATAGCATCGGATATGCCAATAGTACAGGGGATGACTGAAGCAGGCAGCCGAATACTTGTTTGTGATGTTGGACAAGTTGTGAGCAGCGAGAATGTCATCAGTGACATATCAGAAAATATTATAGAACGAGCTCGTAAGATACAGCGATACATAAGAAAGGGGCATTGGGAGGGAGAATAGTGAATGGGTCTTTGATATTCAACAAGCCAATTAGGAGCCATTCAAGCCAATGCGCAAGGGCCCCCTGATGCAAGGAACCAGGAACACGCGTGCGGATAGACAGGGCAGGGTGCTGCAGGTTATTTATACTGAGTTTCCACCTGAGGATGATGTTCAGATGTCGAAAAAGCAAATATGTCTACGAGCTACCCTCTACTGAAAGAAACAAGACAGCACACTAAAAGGTGCTACACCGAAAACAAAGCATAACGGATCAATCATGTATCTTTACGGGGCATGCTAGTAACAGAGAGTCGAGGATTGAGACTGCATGTCGAAAATGCGTTTTGCACAAAAGAAATTATGATGGCTATGGGCGGCTCTGGGAGTTGCTGTCTTGGTGATATAGTCAACTCGGAGTGCACCTAGATGTTAAGACTTGCGGTGTATGATGCGGGCTTTCTTTTATTATATATTTAATTTTGTCAAGTAGTCTTTAAAGTTTTTCGTGACAGTTGCGATATTGTGCCTTTGTTAGTTGATTGAAGACTTTATGATTAATAGTATAGTTCTTAGTTGGACGTTCAACTGGATATAGTATTCCCGTCATTGAATTGTCATTATCATATATTTAAGTAAAGCATTACGACAATTTGAATTTGTCTGAATTTAAATGCCCGCAAGATGAATCGAAAGTAATTCAAAACCTCACCAGTCATCTAACATACAAAACCACACAGAGTGCTTGTTACCAGGACACAAGTCACTTTAACTAAAAGGCACAGCAGAAATGTACAACCGGTAACTAGCTCACTGTCACTACGTCGTATGCCATCGTTGACCAAGCCGGAGTTGACTTTATCTTCACCCGACTAAAAGAGGCTTCTCACCTTGAAAACTCAATTGTCACTGGAATGCAGAACATCGTAGTGGTGCTTCGCCACCTGGCAAGTCTTGATAGCTGAATGGATCCACGTTATGCAAGCTGTCAAAAGAAAGTAAGAAAAGTAGAAACCCAGCCTCTTTTGCACTCAAGATATCCATCAGAGGGTCCAGGCCTCTGCACGTATCCACAGGATTCAAGCCCTACGGAGCATCCAAGAAGCATGCCAAGCACCCAAAGGATCGTAAAGGCCTTGGGGGATCCTGGGGACTCGTGAGTTATGGAGACTAACCTGCGAGAAACGTAAAACTCTAGCGAGAATATCTGCACTGACGAAAAGAAATAGAGGAGACATGAGGAAAAATAGAGAGACTGACAGCGGCCGAGCTTACCGAAAGAGCAAATATTTCGTGCGCCCAGGTGCCAAGCAGCAGCTAGACGTAAATGTCGTCGTCGTTTATGGAGCAGAGGCCAGGGGTTGCTTTGAGAAGAACGGCATGTTTGACTTCATTTGTATGAGCCGTACCGGGGGGCTGGGGTGACGAAATTGACCGCCGACAGCGTGTTAGAATGCCAATATGTCATTAATGAACAAGATGAGGTCGGCGACGACGACGACTGTATCAAGGCATACATAGAGAATAGTGTGATTGACTTGGTGGAGTGTAGCGGTGCACATGCCTCATATGTATATTTTAGGCTGAAAATATAGTAGAAAGTACCTAATAACAACCGCTGTCAGAGTATCTATCTTACGATGTATATGTCTCAGCGCTGTTGGTATGTTATTGTATCTTATTCGCTGTCAAACCTGTATCCCATGACCGCGAACGTGGCCCGGCGTTATTTGCTCTATAAAGATTTCATCACATAATGCGCTGTCCTTCCCAGCCAGCCAGCACCAAGTATGAAGAACTCAATATGGTCGCCTTCTTCTTGCTTTGATCAGGGGCTGGGTGGAGGCGCTTTGGTCGTCTGAGAAGAGGGTCTGGGCGGCCACGTAAGATTCAAGATATTTTACACCTGGTCTGGGCTGGACCGATGTTGAGGACAAGTTGAAATCGACAAAGTGAGGCTAGCCTCGAGATGACGACCGGGGGTGTGATACGGATCAAGTCTGTGAAATGCAAGGAGCGTCGATGAAACGTGATACCTGAAGGCATGCTGACAGTTTAGCAACATATAAGATAGATTCGAATAAACGGGATGGACGAGAAGAGACGAAACGAAACAAAGCAAAACAAGCAAACAGTATCCTACCGCAAGACACGAAAGTTCTGTGATGTGAATTGTGGCCACCGATGAGAGGACACAACGTGCTCGGCACTGAGAGCCTGGGACAAAGCGCGCGGTATTCAGTGCCTGCATGAGTAGTGTAAGATTACTTGTAGTTAGTCCACCGAGCAATAAGCATGACTACGAGTGAAATCTCCAATTGATAGAGTTTGAAAGATTGGGACAACGGCGATCCGGACCTCCTAGAAGATGGAGTCAAGACGAGACTGTGGAGGGAGTGGCAAACAGTCAAACAGAAACGACTCAGCAAAAGAAGGCGGAAAAGAACAAAAGAGAAAAAATAAAAGAAGGGTTAAGATTGATTTGATAAAAAAAAAACAGAAAAACAGAAAAACAGAAAATGCCGGCAGGTGAGTAGCGAAGAAAATCACAATGCCCCGCTCCGATAGAAGGAGGAAGACGAGAGAAGTAAAGAGAGGCGCCGAAAGACACTGTGGTTCAGAGATAGACAGTCGGAGGCAGAGAGACAATCTGAAGAGAAACAGCGGGAGTGCTCAGTAAGAGACCGAGACAAGGAGAGAACCGCAGAGACACAAAAACACAACAGCGGATTTTGCCCGGTGGGTGGATATCAAACCCCCATGTGCTCGACGTGGTCCACGGCAGACAGTGTTCTAAAGGCTTGGCAAACGACGAGATAAACAGTCTCCCTGTTAGTGGGAGAGGTATTGTAGTGGAAGAGTGAGAGGAGCGAGTTGACAACCAAAGTGGTACGGCGATTATTTAATTCTGTATTAAATTCGCGATAGGGTATAATCAAGTGGATACACTCGTAACATATCATTGGCTGCGTCTAGATGGATCGCTCTGAAACACCCAACAGCGCGCGCTAGTCAGGAACTGTCCCAAAGAGGAAAGAAATGCCAAGTGATTGCGACGAAGCGTGCAAGTGTAGATACTTGTATATACACACTAATTTGGTGAGAGAATAAGTATCTTTCAAGAGCTGTCACCGGAAGATGCCAGCTCAGGGGCCTGGCTAAGAAAATGGAATTATTCGAATTTTATCGTCTTCTTTGTTGCCGCTGTTCACTACTGTTCACTAGACTATGCTACCAACTAGCACATTCCAGTTAAACGGCTTGGACCTCATTGTCTGGTATGTGGGTATGAGGGGATTTCTTCTTCTTCAGATGACTAATTAACTCGCATGAGAGAGAAAAGTGTCGATGTACTCTGTGTTACAGTCAACTGACAGGAGCGACCTGAGCACGCTGCTTCCCCTTCCATATCGAGCTTGACTGCGACGAAGATACAAGAATTTATGAGCCAGCTTTCACTTTTGGTCAGTGTCCTCTAGTGGCGCGCCCCTCGTGCGAATAGACGGGCATGCAGCGACAGGGGATACGTGGATAATAGTTACTAGCACAGAGATACTTGCTTGTCAGTGACATCTGTGATGCCCAGGCGAGGCGGGTGTTCAGATGGCAGGAGGCAGAATATTCGTAGAGCGAGGGGGGGGGGGGAGCATGAGTTCCTCAAATCCAAAGGAAAGAGAGACGGGCAAAAAGACAACAGACAATAGCTTGACCGACAGGGTCCACATGACCCACTTCACGGTGGTACCTGCATCGCTGTTCCTGCCCCTGGCGCTGGCGCCATCGCAGTGCATTTAGCTCGCTAGAAGGTACGAGGCGGTACTTTATCGAGGCATGTGTTTTTTGTCGCGCGAGACGAGCAAAGTTGGTAATTCGGAGCACCGGGAGGGACTCAACTCTCTTATTCCTCTAGTCTAAGCTATGTACACGAGAAAAACTGTGTATACAATATAGCGTTGGATTCATTACATAGAGATACAGAATACATGTACGAGTACATACACTCACAGACCAGTTATATTGACCCACTGTCGGAGGCCCACATAATTAGCCCATCACTGACTTGCACGCTCTTTCCTCTTTTATACACTTTGGGCTGTAAGACAACGGCTCCAATACCCCCCCCTCTCCTCTCCTCTCTTCCTGGGCCAGGCCTTTGGGCTGGTCCCTCCCTAGTCGTGCCTTCCTCACGCTGCACAATGCTGACTACTCTCTTCTCATCCTCACATATATCACCCTTTCTCTGCATCTAGAAAATCCCTCCCTCTTCTTCCTCCTCTTCTTCCCTACCCACCACACCCTCTTTACTTCACACTCCCTTCTGTCCATCTTTGTTCTTACACGCCCCAGCGCGTCGTTTCTGTTTCTTTCTCTTTACTCTTTCTTATCCAGGTTTCGCAAGTCGTTCCACTCCCTTCTGGCCTACATTCTTGTAGACACCCCCCTCGACAGTCTCGATCTTCTCATTCTTATATATTCTTCTCTTCTCCCACTCTCCCTTGTTTCTTCTTCTCTCCTTTCTACCCTAGGCCAGCTCCTTGTCACCTTGACACCACACTCCCTTTTTAAGAGACTACCTGCCGACAAGCACCAAGCACGCATCACTCTTTTTGCGTCTTTGATAGACTGCGTTTCTCTGTTCCATTCATTGCACCTCTTTGCCAACCGCTCCTTTCACAGTTTCATATTGTCAACGACTGGTTCACCTCTGACAATAGTCCTTTCTTCCTGCTCTTTCTCAATCAACAATCAGGATTCAGATCGTCTTTGTCTCCCACTCTGCAACTCCTGTTCAAGATCTCGGCACTTTCACAAAGAACTTGCAAACAATCAACAATCGCCTTGTTTTGTTTTAATAGCATCTCGTCCTACGACATTCAGTTTTAAAAACATCACCATATCGTATCTACCAAAATCTTCTACCGCCAAAATGTTTTCTGCCAAGCTCATTGCCTTCGTGGCCGCCCTCATGGCCCAGGAGGCCGTTGCCCTCAACGCCCACCGTCACGCCCACAACGACTACCACGGTAAGCGTGCTGTCGTCTACGTCAATGAAGTTGTGACCGTCACCGACTGGACCACTATCACCGTCTACGATGATGGTACCCCGGCTTCCACTTCCATCCCCAAGAAGATTTACAAGGGCACCCACACCGATGCCAGCAGCACCAGCGCTTCCGTCGGTTTCTCGTCCTCTGCCAACTCCACCACGTCCACCGCGACGTCGTCTTCTTTCTCTTCGTCGTCCACTTCGTCAATCTACACGACTTCGTCTTCGTCGTCTTCGTCCTCCTTCTACATTCCCACCACCTTGGCCACCTCTACCAAGGTTTCCAGCAGCTACCCCGTTGCTGTGTCTTCCCCGGCCGCTGCTCACGCTGATGCCTTTATCCTCGGCCTGGACACCACCTCCAGCTCCTCCAGCTCTGCAATTGTCTACGTTCCTACCACCTCAGTGGCCGCGGTCACTACTTCCGCTGCTGTTGTTGCCACTACCTCCAGCTCTTCTGCTGCTGCTGCCACAACCACATCTAGCTCGTCTTCCTCGAGCTCCAGCGGCAAGCGTGGTCTGGCCTACAACGACGGCAGCCTGCTGTCGCCTTTCCTTAGCTCTGGCACTAAGTGCTCCTGGTCTTACAACTGGGGCCAGACTGCTGCCTTTGACGCCTCTCCCGACGTCGAGTTCATCCCCATGCTGTGGGGCCCTACCCACACTTCCACCTGGACTGATGCTGCTGACTCCGCCATCTCCTCCGGTGTCTCCGCTCTGTTGTCCTTCAACGAGTGTGACAACGCGGGCCAGTGCAACCTGGATGCTGCTAGCGCTGCTGCCGCTCACATCACCTACATGGGCCCCTACAGCGGCAAGGCCAGGATCGGTGCTCCTGCCATCACCAACAGCAACATCGCTGGTGAGGGTATTGATTGGCTGACTGCCTTCCTCGAGGCTTGCGACGGCGACTGCGCCATCGACTTCTGCCCCCTGCACTGGTACAACTACCCCGACGCCGACGAATTCCTCGAGCACGTTTCCAAGGTCCACGCTGTTTGCGGCAAGCCTGTCTGGATTACCGAGTTCGCCCCCATCAGCGGCTCTGAAAGCGAAATTGCCACCTTCCTGGAGACTATCATGACTGCTCTGGACAGCGACGCCTACTCCTACGTCGAGCGCTACTCGTACTTCATGGCTGCCACCGGCTCTATGCTGACCAGTTCTACCTCGCTCAGCACCTACGGCAAGACTTTTGCTTACTACTAAGCTATAACGCAACCCGATGTCTCGAACACAAAGGGTGTCGGCATGGTTTTGGACGGACGCAGGTCGACGAGCAAATTTTGCCCTGGGAATGAGACTGATATTTGATACCCTTGCTTCCATACGCTGTATCAAAATCTTGAGGGACTGGATCTTTTATATTTTGACACGATTTTCTTTTTTCTTTTCTTTTTGTTCTTTTCTACAAATCCACTTTTTTCATTGTCTCTTTATATGACTCTTCTGCTCCAGAGATATCGGACCTACTCCTTCACAACTATCTTGCCTATTTATTTCTTGTACATACATTTCAGAGCTTCTTGGCAGTTGTTCAGCTCTTTGTCCTTTCAAAGTCTGACCGCAGTCAATATTTTTCATCTTCTCCTTTTTTTTATATTACTTTTCTGGGATTTGGGATCGTTTTGTGTATGAACAAAAACGGGTTATAAAGGAATCAAACATAAATACAAACCATTGCCAAACAGAAATATCAAAATCATCTGGGCCCTTGAGTCACTTCTGAAGATTTGTAAAGAATGTGGTATTTTTATACGGCGTACGCAATGCAATCATACTTTAGCTGCCAGTTTAATTAGTCTGTTAGGTGTACGACAGCAATATTGGTGCAATTTACGAGGCCCAATATAAAAAGATCGGACGTACTGGAGTATCTATAAAGTATATGCTTTTAACAATGTCTCCGAATAGTATGGCCAGTTGCTGTGTAACTACTCAGTGAATCCACCTCTGCAAAAACACAAATGAGACACGCGTTGATTTGTGGAGGGGAAAGGGAGACGAGCAGCCGAAAACAGGGAGACGACGTAAACAAAGACGCATCCCTTGACGACCTCATCGACCGGTATATATATCGATGCCCAGCCTTGAAAATGTCATGCAAACGTACTAGAACTCTACAATACGAAGTTGAGATTGCTGATAGGGAGACACTATGAATTGCATCGATATGGTTGGTATGTCTCTGTAATTATAAACAATGCGATGCAAATATAGCCTTGAGAATTGGGGATGTTCTGTTTGTCGATATCACTTTAGATGCATCTCAACAGGGAAAAGCCAAGCAAGGAGGAACTCAACGGCAGAGCACAATGCATCAAAGGAATGGATGTTTAGATATGAGAAAAAGGCGACAATGAGAATAAGAGTAACAAGATGTATAGAAAAAAAGAATGAAGAGGTTGTGATCCAGACGATTGAATATCTTGATATTTTGTTAGCAGTCACGATTGTTGACAATGCCGACACTCTTAAGGCTTAACAAAGCAGTCGACAAGCTGACAAGAAATTAACATTGCCATTGAAATCCTTGTCTCTCCTATATTATATGTCCACATAGCCTTCACATACCCTTTAGACGTCCTAGACTAGACATCTAAACCAGCATTAGATTTAGACATCCTTGATCCGCTGTCGGAACTCAAGCACGGCCGCATCCCATGTGGCTCGGGCCTCAGCACCCGACTCGGCCCACGCCTGAACCTTTTCAACTCCGGCGATATCATCAGCCATGTGTGCTGGTGTGCTCGTACCGTCCAGAATGACCACAGGACTTGACGTTTCAGTAGCGTTGTTGCTGCTGCTGTTGTTGTCGCCTAAACCACCCAACCCCAGAGCGATAACTCCATAGAGTGCCACCTCGCGTCCGACCTGTGCACCCTGTGCCACGGCTTGGACGCTTGCCAACTTTAAAAGATCCGGATTGGCTGTCAATGTCCAGAACGACTGGTAGACTACACGTCGGTCTGGGTGAGTACAGTACTGCCGCAGTGCCACATCGTAGGGGTCCGGGTGGTGTCTTTGGCGGTGGAATCGGTTTTGGACCACGACCGGGCTCAGGCTTCCCGCCGCCACTGCAGGCTCAGTCTTTTCCACCTCTTGGGCCACGTCGAACAATTCCTTCAGGTCTTCTAGGAGCACATTGCTGATGCCCAGCGTACGAATACGATCTGGTACATAGGTCTTCAAGGTCTTCCATGCGGCCACAGTATCCTCGCGCCGTGAGAGCGGGGAGTGCAGCACAAGGCAGTCGAGATACGACGGCGAGTCGTCCTTGAATGTGAAATTGCGCAGCGATGACTCGACAGAAGACCGCACCTGTTCAGCGACAGGAGCTGACGGGTCGTATGGCGGCGCGTTGGGGCCTTCTAGATCCTGGCCGCCCGGCGGTGTGAACTTGGTCTGTAGGTATAAGTCGCTACGAGACGCGACGACTCCGTCGGCTAGTGCACGCCGCACACCCTCGGCCACGAGATCTTCGCGGTAATGGCGTGGCTGGGCAGCAGTATCGACTGCGCGGAATCCAGCCTGCAGAGCCTGGTACACGAGGTCGGCCGTGCGGTCCTTCTTCCACGCAGTTCCGTACACGAGGCGGGGTAAGCGCGTACGGCTGCCTCTAGTCGTGACAAAACTAGCCATTGCTTGAGGGGAAAAATAGAGTCGGGCAAAGAAAAGAGCTATGCAGTACGGGGTAGATATCCCGAATGTGACAATCCGGAGTATTGGCGATCGAAAATGGGATAATCTGGGGAAGTTGAGCGACAGCCGAGATCGCGACAGACGATTATTATATGACTATAAGGGTTACAGAGGAGAGAAGGGAAAGGAAGAGGCTGCATCGTGCCTTCCCTATTGTGACCGTAATTGGCTGGCTCGCTCAGCTGGCAATTGCTAGTTAGTCGCACCTTCCCGGAGTAGGTCCGTTATGGGGGTTCCGGATTCCTGATTCCAAGCTCTATGTCTGCCGCCCCGTCCCTCGCTCTTTCCATTTATTGTCATGATGTGTTTTCGGTTGCGTAAATTTCGCGGGCATTTCTCCTATCTATGCAGAGTCATTTCCATATGACCAAGCTCATGACTGTACGAGCAGAGTAAAAAGTTATGGCATAGCCGCTCCCAAGCTAGCGCATGATGTCAGCTCCGCGATCCACCTCCACCAGCAAAGCACACTGCGGGGCATGCAACGTGCTATTGTTGCTTCTTACGGAGCGAGAGTCGAGCTATTCATGCCATTAGCAGGAGCGACTGGGTCGAAGAAACACCGGAAGCTCCCATTTGGGAAGCTGCGCAATTTAGCCTCGACCTTCCCTTTTTGCAAAACCAACTTTTATATTTATCAAGTCCATTTTAGTAATCATAGCTGGCGACTTCCGAAAACAGATAAATACCAGTTATCTGTCGTCACAAGGCTGCCAAGAGAGCCGTTTCTCCCATCTCTACATCCGACCTTTGATTACCCTCAACCACCGCCCTCAACCCCTCTTCTCTCTTGACCTTCGCCCACTTTCCAACTCCAACAAAGCTTCTTTCATTCACTATGGCACCCTTCACCCTCAAGTGGGGTATTCTGGCCACAGGCGGCATCGCCACAAGTAGGTATCACAAATATATTTGGTGCTAGACTATTGCTTGGACCTCATCGGCTGACCATCTTTGAACAGCCTTCTCCAAGGATCTGCTCGCTGATCCATCTGCCCGTGGCACCTCTGATGTTCGCCACGAGGTCGTCGCCGCTGCATCTTCGTCCTCCAAGGATCGCGCCGAGAAGTTCCTGAAGGAGGTCGGTGCCGGCCCTGATGCCAAGGCTTATGGCTCTTATGCCGAGCTTGTCGTCGATCCCAATGTCGATGTCATCTACGTTGCCACTCCTCACAGCCACCACTTCCAAAATGTCATGCTCGCTCTCGAGGTCGGCAACAAGAACGTACTGTGTGAGAAGGCCTTCACGGTCACAGCAGCCCAGGCCCATAAGCTTGTCGCCACGGCCCGCGCCAAGAACCTGTTTCTCATGGAGGCTGTCTGGACGCGCTACTTCCCCCTCAGCATCAAGATTCGCGACATTGTGTCCTCGGGCGGCATTGGTACTGTGTACCGTGTCACGGCCGACAACTCGCTCAACAAGAACACCGACCACACCCCCAACGCCATCGTCGACTTCCCCGATAGCAACCGCATGGTCAACCGCGACCTGGCTGGAGGTGCACTGCTGGACCTGGGTATCTACTCGCTCACCTGGCTCTTCCAGATCCTGTACCATCTGCAGCCCGAAGCCGAGGGCCAGAAGGAGGCACCCCAGGTGCTAGCTGCCATCAACAAGTATGACCGCACTGGTGCTGACGAGTCTACCACTGTCCTGCTGAACTTTCCCAAGCACCGCAGTCAAGGTATTGCCACTACCTCGATGCGTGTCGGCACAGGTGTCAACGACGACCAGAAGAGTGTACCGGCCATCCTGATCCAGGGCTCGGGCGGTGAGATCCAGGTGCGGGCACCTGCATATAAGCCTACACAGTACCGTGTGCTCAAGTCCGATGACAAGGTTGACAGCGCCACCGTCCCCTGGATCACCGTCGACATCCCGGCTGATGGTAACAAAGTGGGCCACGGCATGTTCTGGGAGGCCGACGAGGTTGCCCGCTGTGTGCGTGACGGCAAGAAGGAGAGCTCAACCCTGCCGCTGTCCGAGTCTCTTGTCATCATGGAGACCATGGACTCAGCGCTGAAGCAGGGTGGTATTGTCTATCCAGAGGTCATCACGACCGATGTCTACGACCCGAAGAGCCCACTCAACACCGGCAAGGCCTAGAAGCCACATACTAGATACCTAGCGATAATGCAACCTTGAAGCATACATTGAACCAGCAAACAGTGTAGTCAATAGTGATTTATCTTGTAATATAAACACAAAGCATAGAAAAGTATCGCCACTGTTGTGGTGTGTAAGATTGAGTGCGGAGGGGCTTAAAGAAAAATGGAGCATATGTGACCCACTTTAACGAGACGACGGAAATTTTATGAAGCCAACGACGACGACGTCACGACATCTCATCAGGCTCATAGATCTGCGACATAATTGCCATTAAGTACACTGAAAATCACAAATTTATTAGTATAGCTTCAGGACAGCTAGATATACTATATAATATCAGGGCCATATATCTACTCTATCATTTGTGCGGCTTAAGCTAGGGCTGCCGCCTTAGCGAGAGCAAAAGCCAAAATACTATAATTCAAGGCTAGACACTTGCCGCAGAATGCAGCAGAGCGACACTGAAGCGGCCTCGAGCCGACTGCAGAGCCTATCAATTACCGAAACAGAAACAAGTAAACAGAGCGCCAAAGACAACACTGTCTCGAAAGATCCTTCTGTCTACGAGGAGACTCATGTGCACTCCGTCTATGAGTCCATCGCAGACCATTTTTCAGCCACGCGCTACTCGCCATGGCCGCTCGTCGCTCGATTCCTAGAGGCACAGACTGCCGGGTCCTTCGGCCTTGATGTCGGCTGTGGCAATGGAAAGTACTTGAGCGGACCTTCAGGCAACCCGGAAGCGGCTCCGAACCTGTTCATGCTCGGCAGTGATCGCAGTTCTGGTCTCGCAAAGCTCGCACATGCAAAGCATGCACATCATAGAGTCGGAGCCGATGTGCTACTGGCTGACTCGCTGGCACTTCCGTTCCGCGATAAGTGTGCCGATTTTATAATTTGCATTGCCGTCGTACACCACCTGTCCACGCGCGAACGGCGGCAGGAAGCCGTCAAGGAGCTGCTGCGCTGTGTGCGGCCAAGGGCAGTAGAGAATGGAGGAGAGACCAATCCAGATCAGACTTCTTCTTTAGCGTCCGGCAGTGTACTTGTTTATGTATGGGCGTTGGAACAGGCATCAAGCCGACGGGGCTGGGCAGCTGGTGGCGACCAGGACTTGCTGGTACCCTGGGTCAAAACTATGAAGGACAAGCCAAAAGAAAAGGGAAAAGCCTCGACAGAGTCGGGATCAAGAAACCAAAAGAAGATGAAGGGCGAGAAGCAAAAGCAGAGAAAGCAGAGACAGGCGGTTGAGGTGGCTGAGGGTCTCCAGAAACAGAAGCAGCTGGAGGAACCTCTGGAGCCGCAAACAGCGGAGCAACTAACAACAGAGACAACACAGGAGCCCCCAGAAAAACCACAAGAAGAGGCTCGGCCCAAAGAATCCTTTGTGCCACCAACCTTCCACCGCTACTATCACCTGTATCGCGAAGGAGAGGTAGAGGAGGATGTGGTAGCTGCAGGGGGTCGTGTTGTTGCCAGCGGGTACGAAAGAGACAACTGGTGGGTTGTGGCCGATGTATTATAGTGATACGATATCAAATTCCGCAAACTATTGCGTTGACTGCAATGAACCTGGACCTTATTAATGAGTTAAGCTCATATATTATTATCTCTTCGTGTGTGGTCAAAATATACAAGATAGGGGATGCAAATCGCATGTCACAAGCTTCTCACGAATGAAACAACCTTTACTATATGGTGGCCTTACTGAGCTTATTAACTGTAGACGTAATTATGAAAAAAATTATAGATCTCAAAATCAAATACCGCTTCAGATCCAATACAATGTGGCTCCCTTTTTTGCCGGCAACAAAACCATCAAGCTATGATATGAAGACCTGTCGACAACAACATCCAGAAAAATAAAAGAGATAGATAGGACAACCAAACAATATCCCAAAAAACCAGAAGAGTCGGGGCGATGTACTCATCCCCCAGCACCGAAGCCGTGCATGCGGCCGTTTCCGCAATGCCATAATGTATCCCAGAGCTGTTTTTATTTCCCCACTCCTAAACTCCTACTTACAACCCATGAAAACGTACAAACACGCAAAGAGAGTATCATCTGTGGTAGCCACCACGGCCATCGTCATATCGCGGAGACTGTATATAACGTCTCCGTTGCTCTCGTGGCTCAAAATTTGGACTGGCGCGGCGCTTCCCGACTATACTCGATGAACCGGATGGGTCAGCCCCCCCGACAGCACCTCCGTAACCGCTCGAGTACATGGGATGTCCCGAAGCCGGTCTAGAACTTTCCGTCATACTGGGAGCAGGGCTGGCCCCGAGGGAGTATGCTGGCGTGCTGTAGGGACTGACACCTGTTGTGATTTCGGCCAGACTGGGAAGTGTAGCACTACCGCCCACTCTTTCCTGCTGAAGTGGTGGAGGAGGACCGCCTGTTTGAATTGGCGGCAGACCAGGGCCGACATGCTGGTATGACTGCGGCGGCGGCTGCTGCTGCGGCTGCTGTTGGGTGTGCTGCTGATAGTGATACATGTTGTTTGATGGATCCGAGGAGCCGCCTGCACTTGTACCGCGTCCGGGTGTACCGCCACGTTCCTGTCGCCCACCAGTACCACCAAACGAACGGGGCCCCAGTCCTGGCATTATCCTATCACCAAGCATAGATGTCGGCGGCGGGGGTAGAGGAATGGTCGGATTCCCACGACTATACATTGGAGATGGCCCACCACCGCCGATGCTACTACTAATGCCTTCGACATCTCCTCTGATGCTGCCTTGTGAGTGGTGGTGTGTGTGGTGGTGTGAGTGTGCTTGCTGGTGTTGGTAAGGGGCGTGGGATGGAGATCGGTGATGGTGGTGGCTCGAAGAAGGGGTTTCGGCAGTTGCGGCCGTCAATGAGAAAGGCGTGACTCCTGCTCGCTGGGCCATATCTGCCTCTCCTAGCTGCCAGTGCATAGCTTCTGCTGCCCGCCATGGAACATGCATCTCTTCTGCCACTTTCGCCCACATCTCTGGCTTGAATCTATCATTATGTTAGTTGGGATTCCAAAGTAAAATTTTACTCCAGGAAAAAGGGGAAATCAGTGAGAAACAAGAAATACTGTAGCCCATTATAACCAGTAGCTAACCTTTCATACAGCCTTGCCAGCTTGTTCTTTCGCTCTTCATCCCACTCGCTTCGCCGCTCCAGGTAGTTCTGATAGTGTAGCCTGCAACTAATTGCACTCCGGCCTGGCAACCGCTTTGATATGTCCTCCCATTTCATTCCTCCACCCCGAAGCTCGATTATCAAGGCATCTTCGTCCCCTGACCACTTGCTCTGCTTCTTGGCGGGACTGTCTACTGTATACGGTGGCATGCTTCGTTTCGCCACCGTGGCTGCAGACAGACCGGTCCTTCTCCTCGTCAATGTTGCCGGATAACGGGTTGTTGGCGAGTATGCAGCTGGATGAGGTGGTAGTGTCTGAGGTAGTGCTTGTTGTGAAGGGTGTGATGGTACTTGTGCTGGTGCTTGAATGTATGGCTGTGCTGGAATCCGAAATGAAGTTGGTGGAGCCAAGATTGCTGTTCCGGTTGTTGATGCGATTGGAAACGGATGGGTTCCAGGAGCAGAAGCAGGAGATGGCGTTGACGAAGTCACTGGCGTTGCTTGTAGTGACTGGGTCGGTGGTAGGGAGGAAGATTGGTAAATATCCGGGTCTGGCTGAGAGGGGTTGTGCTCGATTGTTGGTGGTATTGCTGGCAGTGCTGGTGGTGCTGGTGGTAGTCGCTCTTGTGCCTGAAGTCGGGATGATGGTACGGGCACAGGTAGGGGTGAGGAAGAGATAGACTCGTCCGAGCCGGAACGCTTTAAAAGTGCTGCGATATCCAGGTTTGCTGTCTCTGGCTGTCTACTGCCGTTGAGTGGCTTACTGGAGATGCCGTTCTGATGGAGCGGTGGGAGACATCCGCCACCTTCCTGTTGACTCAAAGGAGAGAGGCTTCTGCAAGTGGAAGTCTCCTCATATCCCGCAGATTGCCTTTGGTTGCTTGCGACAGCTGGTTCGCTGATAGATGGAAGCTTTCGATCACCGCTGCCGTGGCCGCATACAACTCTGAAATACTTGAGCTTGGAATAGGTTGACAGCTGTTGCTGGTGCGAGTGCCCGTGTTGCCACAAAAATATATTATGCTTTGGACTGTCGTAAATGTCGTCCGCTCGAGAAGAAACGGTGAGCGCCAACTTTGCGGTGTGCTGAAGCCGTTGTAGAGGATGATAATGTTGATGTGCGTGTTTTTTAGATGAAGAGGACGTTTGCGTCCTTTAAAGAAAAAAATTCCTATCTGCAGGTGCTGACGTGCCAGCCGATGGTCGTATTCGACCTTGGTCGGTAGACCTTGGAGGAAGCAAAGAACTCGTGTGCTTGTAAGGTGCTGTAGTTTTGCGAAAGAGCTCCGAGTTTGTGCGTAGAAGAGCAGCACACAATTGTTGAACTTGCTGTGAGTCGTGCCGTGGTTCTATGGCCGAGTTATGTGCCAAAGCTGGTGATTATAGAAGTGAAGGGGCGTCTTCAGATATAAAACGCAAAAATCGAAGAGGGACAAAGGGAGGATGCCTGTTCAGGGTATTCATAGACCTATGTCCAGTTAAGTCGGTAAAGTTTTTGTACTTCTTGATTTCGAGGCAGAGTACCGGCGATTTAGGTCCTTGATTGGTGTCTATGCGGCAACTCCTTGGCCAATAGACAGTAGCCGCGGTCGGTAACAGTGAAGGATTATAGAAACGAGCAAGATGTAGCAGGAAGGCCTTAGAGGAGTGGTCCTGCATGAAGAGCTGGAGCGGAACTTTATTGCTAGCCGACGAGGCGATACTCGTTCTTTCCCGGTATATAGGAAACTTTGCGGTGATAGCTGGGTAGGTCTTGTCAATTCGGCAAGCAAGTGGATGACAGGGTTGTGCTGTAGCTGGGGGTCGATGCTGATTGTCGAGCTATAGCGTCTCTTACTATTGGAGTTTTTAGTAATTTGAGTCCGAATGTATAAGATATTATGACCAAAGAGAGCTATTGCGGAGAAAAAAAAAACAAAAACAAAAACAAAATAGTGGCTGTAAAGGACAAAGATGATGCCTTGCTTTGCGGCTCGAGAGTGGCGGTAGGAAAAGTGGAATAAGAATTAACTGGAGAGAAGAGACACGACGAGAAGAACGGTGGTTTAAGAATAAAACAGTGATTTAGCCCAATAAAGCAAGACGCAAAGAGAAAGACGCAAGCAAGAAAAAAAGCTGGGAGGTCTGCGAAGATGGGATAATTATTTGTATGTTGTAGTCCCTGAACAAGGGCACAAGAGGGGGGAGGGGGGGTGATGTGAGCTCTCTTCTCGAGAGTCGTCGGTAGTCGAGGGGTGGGAGTAGCCGCCTAGGACGATCTCCAAGAATTAGCAAAGTATATACGAGAGGGTAGAGATGGAACTAGATGGATGGTGTGTGTGTAGCATGTAGTCGTGGTTGCTGTTGGGCTGGTATAAGCTTCGGGGGGGGGGGGGGGGGGGGGGGGAGGCAAAGCTATGAAGAACTGCAAAGAAACTTAGGAGATAAAATCAAAAGTCAAAAGACATGATCTAGATCTCGGTTGAGGATGTCTAGATCAGACAGGGTTAGTTCGGAGTACATATACTCATATAAGCCCAGGCATCTTGCCTGAAGAGAGAGAACCGTCCGACCTTTTGTTGAGAACCCTATCTGGGGGAGCTGGACCAGCTTCCCTTGACAGAACAGAGAATGTAAGAAACGTCGGTGCTCGAGCGCCCGAGTGCTAGAAAGGCACTTTGTGCGGTGTGTAGAATATATATTGGGCCTGAAATAAGGTTCCCTCGTTTCAACTCATGTGGCCCTCGCAGTGGGTGTACCTATAATGCAAATGCTATATGGTCAACCCGCAAGCGGAGGAGGAAAGAAGGATATAAGACATGGCCACGCCAGAGACAGACAACTCAGCAACATACCTATTTGTAGAAATATACTTAGAGTGTATACCAAAATCGTATGTGTGTAAGAGGTATATGTGGCTCAGTACTCTACATCGGAGAAATGTGTACGTGCTATAAAGCGCGCAGCATGCTGAAGAAGCAAGCACGTACAACGATGAGCTAGAGATACCATGCCGAGGCGTTTTGTTGCAGCTGTCACTCTCGATACTAGGACAGAACGGGTATGATTCTTTGCAGCAATTTGTGAGAGAGCACAGGCGTTATCTGCTCGATCAAGGGTACAAGAAGGAAAATAAAGCTAAGACTCCCAAAGTCTAGAGGAGAGGGGGGATATGACGATGTCGAGTTTTCTTTCCGACAACCCCTGTCGTAGCGACGAGGGTAGTAGAACACTCAAGACGAAGTAGATGAGTTTAGAGTAGGTATAAGGAGGGAGACGAAGATAAAATGATAAAATAGGTATCAAAAGATAGAAATGGAAAATAATGATAATATAGGCGATAAAAGAACAGCATGACATGGGTGGGAGGGGCTCCCATACACCCATGCTTACGCCAACAAACGTAGAGGGAAACAGTCAAACAAACGCAGGAACTCCCAGGAACTGGTCAAATGGAAAAATAGACAGAAGAGGATTAAGAAAGTGAGCCAGGAAGAGAATTGGCCGAGTTGTGTGTGGAGGTTCTACTCGCTTGAAGGCACCTGCAACTCTCCTCAAAACCGCTAATGCATACATACGTACGCAGCCCAAAAGTTGTACCAAGTACTGTTGTTTTTGGTAACCTCTTGCCATAATGTCCTTTGAGTATGCAACGGACCTTTTGTTCGTGCAGTCTGGCTCTCACGACTTGGTGTGGCGGCTGAAACAGGGCCATGCGTTCATCAAGACTACTCTATGTCTGGGGCGATTGGTGATGACGAGAGGACAAAGCACCGGTAAGAAATGCAAGAAACACGGCAACAGAGCAAGAGCCAGTCTCTATTCTCTTGCCTTGGTAAATCTAACCAGTTTAGAGTCTGAGAAGATTGCCTGTGTGTATTCAGAGAACGCATAAACCCTTGTTTTCGAGTGCATAGCAAGGGAAAACTGGCCAAACTAGAATCTTTGCAGATGCAACATGCAAGTAGAGCAAGCGTGGGTTGAAGAAGCTTGGCCGTAGTTACATTGCTGACGACCTGGTCTGGCCTCGTAGATTTAATGTCGAGTGGTTGTGAGGCGATAAACCCGGAGATAGAGACACTAAATGAACAAAGAAGAATCTCAAAAGGGAGAGTGAAAAAAGAGGCTTACTGGCATATAGTTACTTAAAGTTAGGACTATATTTGCTAACAGTGTATCCAATGGTTGAACTGCTGCAGTACTTGAAGTGTAGCGGTGTCTATGCAGCATTAGGAAGACAGGTGTGGGTGGATAAATGGACATGAATGTTGGGGCAGGGCGGCGATCACAAGACCAGGGTAACAAAGTGGTTGTGAATATGGCGGAGGTCGTGAGAGTTGGCTGTCGATAGCTTGAGCGGTTTTGTTTGCGAGGGACTGGCAGCAGAGTGGGCGGAAAGGTGGAAAGGGAGTAGCCGAGTGCCAGCGGGCGAGAAGAGGGTGCCAGAGCGTCGTGTCTTGCACCGCGCAAGACCTGACTTGCCGCAAAGCTATGCCTTAAATAGCTATCTTAGATCTTTTCCCCTCGAATTGTATATTTAGTGTTTTGTGTCTTGTGATCTGAGAATAATCGAATGTGCTGCATACATTGCTTTGTTATTTGTGTCGGGCCCGCTCATAGTCTGTACATGCAGAGGATGGCATTGCTGGTCTCTGTGAATTGCCTGGTTTTCCTACTTGGCCAATGGCCGGAAAAATACAAGGTGATGCATGCACGTAAAAAGATAAACGATATTAGGACGGGTGCGGACGAGACGACATGGCGAGAAAAAGAAACACAGACGGTGGCAGGGTTCAGGGGCGAGGGAGAACCGGGTACAATGTGAAGGGAAATAATATGAAGACAAAAGAGTTGTATTCTTGATTAAAAAAGAGCCATTTATTTTCTTCAAAAGAATCTTGAAATAGATTGGTGCATTGACTAAAGAGGAAGCTTGCTAAAAGGAATGGGATAGGACTAATAGGAACAAAAGGAACAAAAGAAAAATAACCAAGTTGAAACTGCAGCAGAATGCTCCGTATTGGTTAGGGAATTAAGTGTGGGAAAATGCAACATAGATTTGAAGAGGAGGGAGACCCGAAAACCCGGACAAGACAAAGAGACCTTCTCGTTCATTTGTCCGGAAAGCTTCACAATGTGCTTGAATGCACAGATGGTATAAACAGCGTACACGAGATGGGACTAGACAAGAAATGGACAAGAAGCAATATTGCAGAGTGAAGTAGCAGAGTACTTGAGCAGAGAAAAAAAACAGAGTAGCAACGCTTAAGCCCTCGAGCCTGCCAATGTATGCGGGTAAGAGATAAAATATGGAAGAGAAAGGGACCAAACGGAAAGACTGAGCAAGGGTCACAAAGCTAGAGAGGAAAGGGGAACAGAACGGGATGGGCTATATGCTTGCAATGCATGATGAGAATGGACAGTACCAGACCACAAGATCAGAGCAAAAAAGACATGACAATCTCTGAGTCGTTCTCGGCCAAACTTTGCAATGTCAAAGCCAAACTTAAAGACTCAAGCATAGCACCTAAACGAAAAGAGTAATGACTAGCCCGTAGGTAGATAGTTAGACAAGAGGTCTGATCTTTGAATGGGGCCGTGCTATAATCCCCGCCAAAAGCAAAGGCTTGGAACGGGTGGATGGCGTATCGAGTATCGCAAGTGATTGTTTGCTTGTCCAGAGGATACAAAAGTGTGGAAGACCGGGGTGGGATATCGTGAAAGAGCACTTAGCATGAATAAGTCAATATCTGCCACGGTCTGGGTCTGAGTTTGGGTGGGTGTGCCTTGTAGCCAGTCGGACAATTCGCAAAGCAGGGAACCAGGGGTGTAGGTGGCTTGTAGGTGGAGGACAACAGGGACCTAGGATGTGTGCGCTTGCCTTTTGTTCGTTGCGTTTATGCCAAGTCATTAAGGGAAGCTCGCCTAGATAGGATAAGAGCCGTATGGGACAATTAGAGATGCGATAGAGAAAGGCCGTAACAGGGTCAGGTGGAAGCTGGACAAGCATAGGAAATACTGAGTAATACATATTGAAGTCCTGGATGTAGGACAAAGCTGGAAATTGTGGTGATACTCACCTGGCAGGTTTTTCAAAGTGACCATTACTTGAACTGACAGGATCAGGAGACAGTTTAGAACACAGAACCGCTGTACAGACTCGCGAATAATGCGATGACGAGACGTGGTGTAGTCAATATGGAGACATTGGAATTCGGGATGGAGTGGATGAAATTGAAGTTGAAGATAGTGGGAGGAAGGCAACGGCCTGAAAAAGGAAGGGAAACTGTTAGGAGAGAAGGAGGAAAACTCCGAAAAAAAGAAAATTATATAATAGGAATGACAGAAAAGGGGTAATATACAAAAAGGCAAGAGCAGACGTCAGGACTCGAACACAATACGCATCCAATGTACTGTTGTCAACGATATATGTGCGAGTGTACTTATCAGTGGAGCAAGACGATCGCACCTGCCTTTTGTTAACAAACTACAAGCACGAATTGACGATTGGCATGCGTGAAGCCGAATATAAATGAAAATCAAGTCAAAATAAGGAAGGAGCGCTTGTCACTCGACGCGATGCGGTTTCCCGTCTGCGTGTTAGACCCATGTGGTAAGTGAGACCCATGCGGCAGGAGCCTTTGGCCGCCACCAGTCGCGCCTTCCAGGCTAAGACAATAGCCCTCCACGTGAAATGCCAGTCATCAGCAACGACAAGTAACTAAACAAGATACATAGGACATGATGGTGTCAAGTACAAAATGTACACAATGTACAAAATATACAAAGTACAAACTGATCCAAGCTTGAGCATTGATGTATTTGGTGTCTCATTTTGATACTAGCATCATTAATTTTAACACCTTAATGCATCGTCGTGTCGTAATTTTGTCGCATTAGAACTCTTAAAAAACTGGAAGCTGTGATGGGCGCGATGGGTCGTAGCTACCCCCTTTGCATTTCAAAATTTACATTTTAATGTCTTATATCATGCCTATTGTTACCCCCTATTGAGTTACTCCTTCTGCCTTTTACATTGCCCGCTTTGCTTCGTATGCTCTGTATCTTCGAACATTTCCAATCTTACTTCCTCAATGCTATGTTCGATCTTGATCCCACCACACATCGGGCCTTTATCATGCTCGGTTCGAAACGTCCTTTGGCGCTGCTATTGCATTTTGTATTTTGCATTTATTCCTACTGCTCAGTCCTGCTCGCCGACTAGCATAGCTATGTTGGTCGCCCCCCCCCCCCCCCCGTGTCTGTTTGCTCTCTACAGCCTTTGATGGACTGACGTCGATGCCACTATTCGCAGGGACCCCTGTCACCCCTGTCCCTGTGGTGGTGCATGCTGGGTGGACTGGACCTGCTATCTTACAACACGGTACAACAAGGTCCAGCAAGTTCAGGCGGTAAAACGGTTTGCTATGGGGCTATGCTCCATTTGCTGCTACTCATGCGCGGTACCTTATATCCTGCAAGCTTCATCACCTCCCCTCTTTTCCGTTCGTCATGAAGAGCCATCACAAACGAGCACAGGGCTGTGTCCCGCATAGTGCTCACCTCGCCCAAAGGCCAGCGCAGATAAGTCACGGCCTGGTCACCGCTTACTGGGGGCAGGCGAACACGAGAATAAGAATACAGCACATCATACACCGCCACTGCACGCTTGCATTCTTTTGAGCATTGAAGGATTTTCGGGCTTTAGCCAACACCAACAGCTCGATCGTGGCCAGCCCATGAACCGATGGTGTACGATCTACTAGTCACAATGCTCGCTAGTATAACCATAGTCATATCCTGTAAGGGAAAGGCTATTATTTCGAGCTCGATGCTAGATGACACATGCCAGATTCATAACTTCAATTCCTATTTTAGGCACAGGCACCAGATACCAGGCACCAACATTGATAACCAGAAGCCAATAACTATGGACTAGGGCATCAACCGTTTTCTCAAAAGAGGCCCAAACAAAACCCATCCGATCACACACCAAAGACACATGCCAGCGCATAACTAAATATATGGAAGGCTACGGTTTTTTGGTGGTTTTCTTTTTGTTTTCCGTTGCCGTCCCTGCCTCCTGCCCATCACTGTCATGTGCGATGCAACACGCTGGGATTGATGAACGCTGCGAACTGCCCCAGGCGCTTGTTGATCGAACAGGGTCCGTCAGCCGAGCCAAAAATGTCTGTGCGTCTGCCTGCCCGGCACTTGATGGCTGCAATGAGCTGTGTTTGCTTTTGAACCAAGCGAGCCTTTCACATTCAGTACTTTCAACAACACATCAACACATACCGTACAAGTACTCTGATTGAAGTATTAGCTACCAAATCAGCAAGGCACTCATACCATTTTCACGGCAATTTCATGGCAGTCATTATCAGACTTGCATATGCAAATCTCCCCATGTCCCATAGATGCACCGTGCTATCACAAACGCTAGCTATTGTCAGCACCAGCCTACATCAAACACTATCGACGATCTTCCTGTGTTTCTAGTCCAGACCTCATATAATCACCCCTCCTCCACGCTCTTCTACATCCTGGTCAGCTCTGTAGGCAACACGGGTCATGTTCTGGCCTCCTTTATGTTTCCAAAGTCACTCTGGTTGCTACCTTGGTTTCCTGCCACAAGCGCCGGCGAAAAGCCCGTGTCGCCTGTGCGGTGTCTTTCTCATGATCAGCCCCCGTCAGAGGCGGAGGCCGGAGATCGATTTCCAACCATAAGAGGCCGTGCAGCAATGAAACACGGAATTGAGAGATTGTCGTGTTGGCACTTACAAGCATGCCATCACGCATGGCCCATCCTTTTCCATTCTGCTCCACTCAGTCTTCCAGTCTTTTTTTGCGATGTGCCAGAGTCGATGGCGGTATTCAAACTAGCGGTCAGTGTTTTGCATCCGTGGTCACATTTGCTGTTGATTCACAAACTATCACCAGCAACGTAAGCATATGCATGGACATTGCACAACAAAAGCATGCATGCGGGAAACACCAACCCTGCTACCATTTTTTATTTGTTTTGTTTGGCCTTTGTCTCTTATTTTACAATTACCCTTATCCCTGTCCTCAGCATCAAGTTATCTTTCCTCAGCACCTTTCACCTGGCAAGTGCTCGGGGTTGTTCTCTGTTCTTATCCATAAGCCCGGCCTACGTGCCTACCCGGCTTTGGTTTTTCACCGCATGGGCTGTTGTTGTTTGATTATATTCAATAGCAGACGAATAGTTAGAGCTCACGTATAATCATCTTGAGGCCATTAGTTATTTTCCATGTTATCTGGTGTATGGTGACACCTGTCAGTCTGCCAAAAACACAGCTCTTTGATCGCCTCAAAGTCTTTTCTCCCAACATAATACCAGCGCTTATAATCAAGGTTTCCCAAAGTGCACCCTTCTGTTTCGCAATTGCTTACCCATCTACCATTTAGCCGTGTTGACAGGCTGTCCGAAAAGCCTACGAGCGCCTTCCACAGTGCACTGCCGAGAACAGCATCAAGTACACCGTGAATGCAGTATACTTTGTGCACCCTTTGTATTTTTCGGAATAAATTTTCTCTAGGTACGACCTTTCTCGGTGACGATTCTCCTGGTCGAAATACGTCAGGTTCACAAAGACAGGTCTACCAAGACCAAGACCAAGCCATATGCTGGAGGCCACAGTCTGCCACAAGTGCGTCATATGCCAGCACACAAAGACGAAAGTACCCCCCCCCGCCCCTCCAGGCGGTGATGTTCCCAGATCCGTTGATGGAACACACGGACAAATATGGACAAACATAGATAACTTTGGACAAGCACGAATTTTCATGGATTTATATCGCAAGCCCGAGGCAATGAGCTAAACAATCAATCATAGCTCCTCGCTATTTAGCGTGCTGAAATGTGGCTTGAATAACTGAGGTGAGGCAAAAATCATTGCTGTGCTATTATGGCGAGGTACACGGTAGGACAAGCCGGGAATCCAGCAAGCTGAAAGCAAGCAGGCCCGACACTGGCCGGTGCTTGTATGACCTGGGCTCTCCAACAGAGACAAGTTACAAGCCGCGTCGCAAGTCATGCGAAGTGTACAAACGACTTTGCCATCCTGAGATCCATCTTTGTCTTGGTCTGATTTATATTGTGGTTCTTTGTTTTGTTTTGTTTCATCTACTTTGTGTTGGCTGCTTTGTTGACGCCCGACGATTACGGTGCTTCCTTGCCCTCCACGTGTACCTGACACGATACAACTACAACCGTCTCTCTTGGGCAGTCGGTGAGAGTCTAGAGCCAACTTCTTCCTGTTGTGCTCTGGAGTTCCTAGGGATTCAATTTCAGAGTTCTTGTTGCTGAAATTCAGCAACTATTATTTTTCTCCGCATGTTGGTCATATGAGGGCCGGCGTATGTATGCACTTGCGCCCGCGAACAGGGTTTGCTGTACGCAAACGAGCTAGTGCCGGGTCAGAGTATAAGGCGCAGATGAGCTGTCAACATTTCGGGCGCAGGGTCGCAAGGCGGCATTCTCTTTGCTTGCGGTATTGGGGCACCTGGCCAATGGTCACAGAGGGCATATTTAGGCCTCGAGTCAACAGCCGTTAGGCAATAGACGGCCATGATTATTTTTTATTTGATTTGAGCTGATCTCTCTATCTGATGTGGCTGACAAGTTGATGCCAGCACGGCTTGGACAAAATTACCGCATGCTACTATCGATGAGATTGCAAAAGTTGTGTTTTAACGTGTCAACTAAATTGTCAGTGGCAGTAACAGAAGCCAATGAGTTTAATGGGTAGTATAGGCACGGCTGCTGACGGATATCCAAACAAGTCCTGGGTTTACTGACTTGTGCGAGGCTTGGTTGCGGGTGGTTGTTTGCCTTGATACCTTCTCGCCTTACTCTTTCAGTTTATTTTTCGAGACGAGATATATGTACTTTGACAGAATGGGATACTCGTAAGTCGAGAATGCATTTCAGCTGTCATTCATCCTTGTTAGCTGAAGTATACTACACGCAAACTGTACGCAGTCACAAGAGCAAACAAAGAGCGAGAGGGGGGGGCAAGACAGGATGGCTCGAGGGGAGAGATAGTACGAGATTTGCGCCTTTTCAAACAGCTTAATTTAGACGGCTTGGTGGGACGCATACGAAGCACGCCAGCACTATGTTGGCCAAGACTTTAGTAAATTAACTCTGTGGCGTTGTGTGCCCGTCCTGGCATGGCGCGGAGTGCTGCTGCCGGCCTGCTGCCGGCCTACTGCAACCTGCTGCCGACCTACTACCGACTCGAACATGCTGCCGACCTGAGGCCTCCATTGTGCACCTCGAGCGCGAGAACGATACGATAGGTTGTTCACCTTACTTGTAGCATGTGAGCACTGAGCATCGCCGCTTGTTGTGTGTGATCGGGTTGCCTGATTGCAACCCGTCTTGTGGCACTATCCGCCTGTCTTGACACAGGCTCCCAAACAAAGCGTTGCTTGAAGAAACGGCAGAAGAGACGGAAAAAGTAGCCAAAACTATATCAAAAGAACAGACAGGGTTTACCGACACATGCACATACATAAGCACAGGGTAAAACAGTTACTCATCGCGTATGTAGTCTTTACGATAGTTGCGTCTTGATGATGCCTGCCTACTACCCGTCCCGTGTCTTTTTCTATTTCAAGCATCTACTTTGCTTTCTACTTTTTATTGTCTGGTTCCAATCCTGCTGTATGTTCAGTGTTTACTGTTCATCGTTGGTGTAACTCTGCTAATCCCTGCAAAAGATCGCAGTATTACAGCATTTCTTTCCCGAAAACATGGAGGGAACACCACCGTTTGTGTAAGTACAAACGTGCATTGTGCAGAAACGACGAGGTATATTGTGTCGAGTCAGCAGTATGCATATGGGTACAACTCACGGCTAGCAACATGGAACAAATATCTTTGGAAGCTACTTTGAAAGTCACTACGTTCTTAACAAGCGCTGTTTGTATGTGCAGGTGTATTGTTAGGGTGAATCAAGCCCGAGACCTTGCTCCACCGATCGTAGCTAATAGAATAATGGCATAGCTTCTACTTTTTACAGTCCAAAATACTTGGACAATACTACTTTCCTCAAGAATATCGTGCTGCTGGTCGTGCAGCTTCACCTTTGTGCTCCCCAACACCGCATATTTGTGCCTCGGTGTCTCAAGAATAATATAAAAGAGAGACTAGTCATCAATATAGCCAGCTACCGTATTGGCTGCCACAGCACATGGAACCGGCCAGAGGCCTAGCTCAGCCTGGGTAGTGTTGTCCTCTAGTGTAAAGACCATGTGAACGAAACACGCCCCCTAGACAACGCACCACCCGGCTAGCCGCGATGTCGTGCATTCTGTATTATGGATTAAAAGTTGTAGGAATTGTAAAAGAACTTGATTACCAAGCTTACATGTCTCCCGGACCACGTCACCATATTCCGCTCCCGAGCCAAGGGTGTACAAGACACATCAGCAAACTAGCAGAAGAAAAGAGCTAGTTTGTACTCCCACCCATCCTCTTATTATCTTCTTCCTTTCTGTCCGTTCCTTTGATTGAGAAAAGGTATACCACACCCCTTCAGCCCCTCTAATGCATCACAGCATGTACTAGTGCATACAGGGTATGCCAACCATGAGGGAATCTCGGTGATGTCCATACTTGCTCAATGCCGGATCTCGTCGTAGTGTAGCATTAATATATGTAGGGCTATTCAATTCAATTAAAATTAGATTGAAAGAAAATTAAGATATTAATGTTGTCACCAAGTAGGCTTGGCTTGTCTATTTTCTTTATAATATGTCTAAATGCCTTAGCCTTTGCTGAGCATGGTGCAAATAATGACTTTTGCCCTTCATTTGGCAAGGCAGTGTTTATCTTATTTAAGTAGTACAACTTGATTTTTGGGCCAAATTTGAATCATTAGTATGAGAGTGCTATTCAGCCTATACCCATAGCAAACCAAACTAAACTTCTACCTAATACTATCTGCGCATGGTATCCAACCCAATGCGCATCGATGTCGTTCGCGAGGCTGTGTTGGTTCTTTACCCTGAGTTGGGTGGTTGTTAAGCTGGCCAATCAGATACTAAAACAGGCCCACCTTTCCTTCCCCTGACTAAACTAGCCCGCCTGCCTAATAGGACGTCATGTCAAAAAGTACGAAGCCTCATCCCAGCCTAACGGCATCACCAAGTCACAATATTTTTTGATAAAATTAACTCATAGTTATTATTCGGATCTAAGATACTATCAGAGCTTTTCGAACAACTACCACCACATAACTACAACAAACCCACCAAAAGACACAATGGCGACTCTGGCTGACGTTCCCATGATTGTCATCTCCGACAACGCCTTCTCGGAGAGACGCATCACACCCGCCTGGTCCATCAGCACGCTCAGATCCAAACTTGAGCACATTACTGGTGTCCCGCCATCGTCGCAGGCCCTGTATCTTGCACCACCTGCATCGAGCGGCACTGCGGCCGCCCCCTCGGCCGCCCCCTCGGCACAACAGGTCGCCATTACGGCCGCCGACGAGGACGCCACGCAGATTGCCCAGTTCAACCTCACGCCCTACTCTGAGCTGCATGTCGTCGACACCCGGCCGCCCACAGCGCGCCTCAATCTGAACGATACCTCGGCGGTCGAGAAGTTTGTGCTGCCCGAGGAGGAGTACGCCGCCAAGACCGACTCCGTGCTGGCCTGGAAGAAGGCTCAGAAGCTGGGCCGCTTCGACCCCAACGCAGACGAGAATATGCGCGCACGCATCGCGGCTTTTGCAGCCGAGGCTAAGGCCCGGGGTATTGTTGCTGGTAAGCGGTGCCGTGTGGGCAACGATGACACACGACGCGGTGTTGTCAAGTATGTCGGCGAGGTGCCCGAGATTGGCGCTGCTGGCGCGAATGCACAGGCTGCACAAGGCGCTGCAGGTACATGGGTGGGTGTTGAGCTGGATGAGCCTGTGGGTGGCAAGAACGATGGTAGCATCGGTGGTACACGGTACTGGGGTGAGGACCCTGCATCTGGCCAGGTGGCCAGCACCATCTTGAAGAAGGGCGTCTTTGTGCGGCCGGAGCGGGTGGAGGTGGGTGACGAGTTCGGCCCACTGGACGACCTGGAGGATATGGAGGAGATTTAAAGGTTAGACGTAGAGGGCTGCAAGAAGCACGATATCTACTATACGCTGACATAACACAATATAAAAATACCTTTGATCTTGGACAGTGACTAGGTACAGGATCAGTCCGCCGTCGCCTGTTATATGCCTGTTTTAACGAAAGACAAGACTTGTTTGCATCACTAAAAGATGGGCGGCCTGCAAACCCTGTCTTTATCTCCATTGCCGTACAAGGTGTGCTCAACGGCCAAGCACTTAAACGCAATGTTTACGAAAGGAACGGCATTCTCATTGTACCAGGTTCATCACAACACGGCTAGGACTTTTTTCTTTCGCCCAGCAGTTGTCATAGTGCATCAGTTCTTTACTTTCAAGTCCATTTCCATGTATAAATTGTGTTTTCGTACTGCCCACGGCGTAGATGCTAGAGAGTATAAGTTGGACGCCTTTGTCTCGCTCTCGCTTCCTTTTATCCAACTAGCAAAGTGTGTTTCTCCCACATAGATGATCCCGCTATATAGTACTGATTGTAAATAGTAGTTACCGGGTATGTCGGAGATTTAGAATCCGAAACCAAGCACATCCATGCACGCCCCCGCCCTAGATTCTAGTGCTTCTATTTCCACCGCTGACCTCCAGTCTTTGTTTGCGCCTCCCTCTCTCTTTAGTTTTCTGTTTATTTTTCAAGTGGTTGATGTCTACTAGCCTTCGTCACAAGTGATGCAGTCGATTTCATGATGAAAAGGCAGCGCTAAGCATGGAATCTCGGCATCTGCTCTTATATAATCTTTTTTCTTCCTTTCTCTCTCATTTTTTGTCTCTTCGCTTCTACCCTCTTCGCTTTTGATAGATCCCTGCTGCTATGTGCAGGCATACCCATTGTTGTAATGTAACAAGAGCCACAATACAGCAAAATATCAGCATCAAAACAAAAACAAAACATATCAAAATGTGACGCCACACTCACTGATGCAGATAGGCTAAACATGCAAAACCGTTACACAAAACTCACAAGGTGGCACGCAGACAAACATAATTGTATGCATAGGCGCATGCTTCATGCACATTTCGCGATATGTATAAAGCGTAGAAAATGACTCTGCACTGCGTCTCGTCCGGTGGTACTGCTGCACTTTATCATGTTCTTACAGTGTTCAAAGTTTCTGCACTTTTCACATGAGCTCTCACCGAGAAACGCATTGCCAGTCATGAATAAACACAGCCTCTTTGGCGCCGTGGAAGAAGCCCGTGGTACGACATTTGAAATCTTGGCTTGATGGTTATTTCTCCTAGGCAAACTGCAATCACAATTGCTGGCCTCTTGATGTTGATCATTTCGTAGTCGGCACGGACAGATCTTGCTCCGCCCCGCGAATATAGTACGATTAAGTGAGAGACAAGGAGAGAAAGGGCAAAAAGTAAAGTCCGAGGAAACAAAAATACGAAAAATACGAAAAATAAAGAACACTCTAATCGACCGTGCAAAACCATAGCACACAGCCACAGTCGAGCGTGGTGGTGTGGTGGTGATGAATTTTTCGTCGGCAGCGTTTCTTGGTGTTTCTTGGTAGTTTCAATATCCTCGGTCTTCTGGATTAGTCAACTATCAACCTTCTGACCTCATGTCACTTTGGCAGCTTACGTATGTCCAAAAGCTCCGTCTGGGCCGCTCTATCCAGACGGATGGGATGGAAGGAGCCAGGCACACGAGCTATTCGCACTTGCCCCAAAAGATTCCTCATCCATGGGGTTCAGCACCTAGCCCCACTCACTCACTACCTCACTCGGCACTGCCACCCCGCCCTGTAGCCCAAATACAGTGGATTATTTCTTATTTTACAGTTGATATCATATAACCTTACTTACTTCCGACACCTTATCGATAACACCAGCCGAGGGTCCCTTCTTCAATTTATTTCCTTATCAGGGTAGCTCTTCTATATTATCGATCTCTGATTGGCTGACATCTCAGCTACATGTCACCATAAGTGGGTCACTACATCGCACCTTCCTTCCTTCCTTGGCCTGACGTCGCCTGCTGCCACGCTTTAACGACACAGAGGCGCTAAAACAGCTTTGCGTCTCAGACTGGTGCTCAGGTGTGTCGCAGATCGCCCATCAACCACTTAATGACTTAATGAGGTGTTGCTTGCTGTTTGCTGTCCTGTCTCAGAGCATACCTGAGATCTCTAAACATCTGATGGCCGGTGCTCAGCTTTGTGCGTGACCGTTGCGTGACTTCTTTCTTTTGGTTTCTTTTGGCAGTTGCGACCTAAAATATCTCGTGCTCCTGCCCTCAATAGAATTTGCTTCTGTTGATGTGCCTCCTAAACTGCCGATTGTCGATCGTTCTTTCTCTTTTGGCATACAGCAATGCAACGGCATACCTCTCTTCCACATACAGAGTAATAGATCCTACCGCTAGCGTCTCCACCCGCCGTGCAAGCCGCGCCTTTCCTCACTGGCCCTTGGTCCTTCTTTCCTACTCCGTGCTCAATCTGACTATCGACAACGTCTGTTATCCGGACGCCGTCTTTCCACTTGTCTTCTCCTCTCACCCCCTCCCCCCAGCCCTCACTTTTCATTCTCACGCACAACTTTTCCTCATATCCACGGACAGCTGGCATCCTGTCAGCGTCTTTCACAAATCCTCACCTCCCTCTGCCACCAATTCCATACCCTTGTCTACAGAAACACAGCCGCGCGCAACCCTTTCTCCGCGATCGACCGCCTGTTACCAATCCTCTGTTTCTTCTCTCAACTCTTTGCTTGGCACGCTTCCATCTCGCTCCTGCTTTCCTGCTATTGTACATACTCGCATATTCGTCAGCCTGTCGATCAGCAAACCGGGATCATAGGTTCCAACCTGCGCTGTTCTGTCATCGGCACTGACTATGTGACAGGCCCGGGGTCTCCTCTTGGTACGCCCCCCCCCCCTTCTTCCGTTGCTGCTTGTCCTGCCCTCTTCTCTTATATTGCCCTCTTTGTCAATTTGTTTTCTTTATTATCAAACTAATGCATTTTGCACTACTCTCACTTGTCATCTGCCTTTGATTCCATGTTGCTGTTGCCCTGCCTCACTCTTCCCTAGCGGTATATCTTATACTTGACTTATACCTCTCATTATCTCTCCGTTTGCTGTTTGTCGTCTGCCGTCTGCCGTCTGCTCGTTCTCTTTTTAATTCTCCTGATCCGCCCTCTTGGTTTTGTTCCTGGTTCACTTTCTTCCTATTGTCCGTCTTCACATTTCACCAGTCCCGGTCCTATCGTGATCTTAAAGCTAACATTATTTAAACAGTATTAGCTCTTTCGCCAATTTGCTAACTCACCAGTCACACTGGCACTACTTCTTCTCTACCTGACATCCAATACCAACAACCTGTTATCAGTCCTCTCTCGTCAGCACTGGTCATGACGTCCTGGAAATGGGTCACGGCCGCTGTGGCTGCAGCCCTCTCGGTGGCTCCGGCCTCTGCTGATAGCAGTGCATCAATATTCTCCATGACCATGGTCCCTGCTTGGCTGATGTCATCTGAGTTGGTCTTCCAAGTATGGGTTCCGGACGCCGAGATCGCGCCGCAGCGTTATTCCGTGGTGCCTCTGACCGCCGTTATGGGTCTTAACCAGACTGCCCAATCACGAGCAGTAAGCTTTACGAATCACTCATGATCGAGGTAAATTACTTTGATGGATTTTTCTAATGCCTCTAGACTGTCGACATCAAGGGTGATCTATCTATTGCCACGGACACATCCTACGTCAACATTGGCGGAAAGGACCAAATCGCCTACCTCTGTTGCGACAACATGACGAACTCGTTCATCGACGCAAACACCATGTTTCGCTCTCTCATGAGTCAACTCCCAGCCGCCATCCTTCTCTACAGTGAGGTGGGCAACTGCTGTGGTCTCTCTAGCACCGATGACTTGACATACATGAATATTCTCACAATGGTCGACATGGGTGATGCAGCTCAGGCCGTCAATATCACCCAGGCTAGTGCCGATACAGTTCGGGCCGAGATCATCGGTAACACCACTGCGGCCAACTTGGACAGCACCGATAACCCAGAAGGTAACAAATCGGCTATTGCTATGAGCGTCCTGTACAGCATCACTGGCATTGTAACCGTCCTCTTCCTTGTCATTATCGCCACTGGTGCCATCCGTGCTCACCGCAATCCCGAGCGCTATGGTCCGCGTAGTGGCCACAGCGGCCGTCCTCGCCAAAGCCGTGCTAAAGGCATTGCACGCGCTGTTCTCGAGACCCTTCCCATCGTGAAATTTGGTGACCCGACTCCCGCCAAACCTGATCCGACTGTAGAGCTTGAAAGCGTCCCTGATAGTGATAGTCATTTGGATATGACCATGGGGCGTGATCCCAGCGAGGCCCAAGTCCACCATCTTTCAACAATACCCGAAGACGCCGAGTCGACACCTAAAATGTCCAAGACACCCAAGACACGCGACATTCCTGACACCAATACCGCCGACGCCGAGGTTGGCGCCAAGACCGAAGCTACTGCTGCTAAATATCCAGTACCCGGTATCGGTCAAGCGACCACTGCGCCGGCAAGCCGTGATTCTAGTGCAGCCGAAGATGCCGAACACCTTGGCTGTTCTATCTGCGCTGAAGATTTCTCAGTCGGCGAGGATGTTCGCGTCCTGCCTTGTGATCACAAATTCCACCCTCACTGTGTCGACCCATGGCTAGTCAATGTATCTGGCACATGCCCCCTTTGGTAAGTCTGTTGCTCTTTAAGTGATCTTGTACCTGCAACTTCAATGCTTGTTTGAAGCTAACACTAATCTCTCATAGCCGTCTAGACCTTCGTCCCCACAATGACGAGGGTGAGCCTTCAACTTCACCTGACGGCCAACCTCATGTAGCGCCGCCTCTGGAAGCAGACAATTCGGCAGAAACGGCCGCGGCAGCAACAACCACGGTAGCATCAAATGCGATTGAGACTACTGCTATTGCCGCCGTTACAGAGCCCGCCGAGGCATCAGGGCCTACAAGCCGGCACCGGTCATCCCGCCTGTTTGACTTGCACCGCCTTCGCCATGCCCCTGTCGAGGAGCGTATCGAGGCCCTTCGCCGGCTACGCGCGGAGAGCCAGGCAGAACCTCAAGAGTCTTTGGATTCCGCGCCTGGCGCAACCGGCGGTGAAGACGAGCATAGCCGAGACAAGCTGACTAAGCGTCTCCGTGACAAGTTCCGCATCCGCACGCGTACCCAATCTCCCGATGAGCCTAGCAGCAGCTAAACCGTCAACGACAGATCGATGCCTTGTTTTTTTATTACTTTCAAATGACTCACTGCTTATGATTTTCGACGCTCACTTTACGCTTCACCTACATACCTAACAACTCACGAAGGAACTCACAGTACCATTAGTATCTTACATCTATACGATGTTATGGCTGTCAGTTTTCATTTTCATTTCTACACAGCCCATTATGGTAGTTGGTAGGCATGCTGAGGAGTGTGGTGGTGGTTGTTTCTCGTTATTTCTGCTTATTTCTCATCTTTTGTGTTATATAGTTGCTATTTTCTCAAGGAGATACCTCATGCATGGCCGGCGCTACTCTTTATGCTTACTCTTCTTTATTTTATTTTTCTATTTCTATTCAGTTATGAAACGATGTTCAATTTAAGTTTGTTTAAAATCACTTTTTGAGCAGTAAAAACCGGTATAGTATGCTTTGCTTAGTAAACAAGATGTCGGCTCTATTCTATAGGAATATTTACCACAAAAAAGACAACGCCGTTTGTTATAAATACATGAGGTCTATGATAAAAGATCCAATAATTACCCGTGAGCGCAATGGAAACACTTGTGCGAGATGCAAGATGCGAGATGCGAAACAGAAACAGGAACAAATCAAATCAAATAAAACAAAGTGTAAACAGAAATGGGCAAATGCTAAACTTGAAATGGTGATGATGGGACTGGAATAAAGAAGAGTGAAAGGAGCACAAAGAGCAAAAAGAAGCTAACCACACAACGCCAATATGAATGCTACAGTGTAGAAACTAGTAGGGCAGCGCGTTGAGGTCGACCTTGGCGTCTTCGCTGTCGTCGTTGCGGCCATATGACCGGCCACCCCCGGTTCCGTCACCAGTACCGGCACCACCGCCAATATCGGGGTCGACACGATCTAGATCAGGGGGGCGCCGGATGCCACCAGGACCACCCAAGCCGCCGCGCTTCTTCTTGCGGCCAGCGGCACCCGTGGCACCACCAGCTGCTCCATTATTACCATGGTTAGCATGATTGTGGCCACCTCTGGCACCATTCTTGCCTCCATTGCCCCGATTATTGAAGTTATCCTCGGCTTTGCGCTTCCCAAGGACCGGTTCAGGTGTATTGCGATAACGGTTGCGGTCAGCAGCTGGTCCTGTTGGGATGGGCACAGACACGCCGGGAAGGTGGCCGCCGCCGCCGCCGCCGCCAGACATCATTGCTGACATGGCAGCCGCAGCTGGGTTTTCGCGATTGTGACCGCTTCGAGTTGCCTCAGCGTGGCAGCTAGCATGGAACACGCGCGATCCGACTTTGATGGCATCAATCCACACCCACTCCTGGGCCTCGTCGAGCCACTTGAGCTCAAACTTTTCCTGGCAGATGGGGCAAATCTGATTCGTGTTGGCATTGCCCGTCGGCACAGGGATCCATTGAAGCTTGGTACTGGCTGCAGCGTTACCACTACTAGCCGCGGCTCCTGGGCCACTAGCAATACGGCCGCCTACTGCGCCTGCGCCAGGGCCACCGTGACCGTCGCCTGCATGGCCAGATCCATCAGGGTCAGCTGTCTCGCGAGACTGCACCCAGTCAGCTTGGTCAAGGTACCAGCTGCGGTGCTGGCCACGCTTCTCGGCCTCAACAATACGCTGGTGGACGCGGAAATGCCAGTCCATGTGTACAGTCTTAGCAGCACGACCCGCATCATCAGTCCGGAAACGACGACCACATTGTGTACAGGGCGGACCAAGGTCATCGTACAATAGGGGTAGCAAGTGAGGGCGGAACTGCTTCAAAGATGCAGCTGTAAACATGATCTCGTTTGGGATGTCACGCATAGGATCGCGAACACCAAAGGCAGGGGATTGGATGGAAGCAATAATACCCGCCAGGCCCTGAACATTCAAGCCTTGTGGAATTTGAGGCACGGGAATTTGAGGAGCGGGCTGGCCTGGTGCGCCTTGTGGAAGAATGCCCGCTTTCTTGAGCATTTCCATCAGGGCCAACGGATTAGCGCCACCACCAGGAGCAGTATTAGCATTGCCTGCATTGCCCGTATTGCCCGGAGCCGGGGAGAGCCCCCCAGCAATACGGGAAGCAGCAAGCAGAGCCTGCTGTAACTGAGGCACATGGGGGGCCTGTGGCTGTGGTGGAGGAGCATGCTGGGCTTGCTGCTGGAGAGGATACGACGGATATGATTGTTGCTGGGGCGGCGGCAGTTGCTGTGGTGTATTTTGGCGTGCGGCCAAGATGGATGCAAGAGCTCCCCGGCCAAGGAGAGAGTCAAGGTTGAGGCCTCCTACAGAAGGCTGGGTCGGTGCTGCCACGGGAGGTGGTGTTGGCGTTGCCGCCGGCTGTCCGGCCTGTTTGGCCTGTGCGGCTGCCAATGCGGCCATGATAGCAGCAGAGAGCTGTGGTGGTTGCTGCTGGGGCTGCTGTGATGATGCGCGTTGTTGTTGTTGTTGTTGCTGCTGCTGCTGTGGTGGTGGTGGCTGGAAGGGGTAGCTAGAAGCAGCCGGTGGTGTCGGCGTAAGGCCGGCCTGGGCTCTTAGATGAGGCGGCAAATTTACGGCAAGTGCATCAATTTGATTTCTTACAAGGACCAGCTTGTCGTACTCGAGGTTCTGGCTCTTGAGAATAGTCTGCAGATTCAGCAGAGCCTCCAGTCTCGCAGCCACACTACTATCATACGGCTTTTCTGCACGTTCAGCTTTGGTTGCTTGGATCAACCGCTCGACATCCCCATTCAGCGCCTCCAAGGTTACTCTAGACCCAGAGGCCTGGTGTTGTTGGTGAATTTGTGATATTGGTAGTTGGAAGGGACCGCCAGCTGTTGCGTGGATGGGAGGTTGTGGTGTCGTCTGTGTGGTTTGCTGGGCCTGGAAAGGTTAGTAAAAAGCTATTTGTATTTGTAAATGTGCTAGCTAGGGTATCTTACTGGATGCATTGGATATACCTGCTGAGGCGGCGGCTGGTGAGGGTGTTGTTGGCCATGCGGGCCTTGTTGTGGGTATCCTGGACGGCCACCGGGCGGTGTCGGGGTTTCGCGGTAGGGGGTGTTGCTCTGTGGCCGGCCGCCGCGGCTGAGAAGCTGCTGCTCGCTACGAAAATGCTCATGCTGAGCCTGCAGGGTAGTGCTGCGGACCTTCATGAGGGCATTCTCAATAGGCCGGACGGTATCGAGGGTGAAGACAGGTCTTGGGTCGACGGATCCGGGCACAGGCTCTTTCCAGGTCTTGAGCATCTCATCCATCTTGCGGCGCGTGCCATTGTCGACAGAGGCATATGCGTTCATAAAGGTTGCGTAGAGGCCACGACTAAAGTAGATTGTGTAAGGGGTGCCGACGTTTTTGACAATGGAGTCGAGGAGGTAAAGGGCGGGCAGTTTTCGAGCAGGAGTCACCTATGCTGTCAGTACGGGATCCAAGGTCTTTAGGTGTATTCATGTCACTTTGCAAAAGGGCCTACCTTCTTAATGTGCTCCTGCAAGACCTCGGATATACCATGAGCGTACTCGGTGTTCTCACGGGCGATGACGGTCAAGGTGGTGATCTCGACGCGGTTGTTGCCGGTGAGACCCTCGAGGGCATCACGGAAGTCCGCAGCGACATCCTCAGAGTGGTCTTCGTAAGTCATGATGGGATACTATCGATGGCTAGCGCCGAGCTAGAAACGAAGCAGAGCAAAGCAAAAGCTAAGAATAGAAGAGTAGAAAGGAATCACAGATTCAGCAATCGTCTAGTATCACCAAGGTCAGGTCAGAAGCACCCGAAGCCCCAGAAGTTAAAGCAGAGCTAGAGAGCTAGAGAGCTAGAGTTACAGCCGCGTTCCTTTAAATTGGCAACGCGTTTGTCTCCCTTTCTGATGATCCAGGGCAGCCTTGTCTTCTTTCTGATTGATCTTTTGCCTCTTGTCCTCTAAAGATGAGGTCACTCGGTATCTAGGATAGCGGCAATTTGATTGCCGTGTGTCCTTATCCTCTTCTGGAGTAGCACGCGTCCCTTGACTAGTCGACGGAATAGACGAGCAATTGATGAAGTAAATACGGAGAAGGAGAAGAAAAGAAGAAGTAAAGGAGAAGCGAAGAAGAACTGGGGGAAAGAAGAGGAAAATGAGGAACGAGGAACGAGAAAAGGGAATGAATGGATGGTGGATGAATTTCAGAGTTGAATCGCGATCTGAGAGAGTCGCGAGAGTCGAGCGCAACTAATGCGGTTGAAGCAGACGGAGAAATAGAGTAACGGGTCGTGGTGGTGGATTGCAAAGTGTCGATGATGACGATGGTAATGGTGATGATGGCGATGGCGATGCCCGATGATGGGAATGGGCAAGTCACTTTCAGTCGCGCAACAGCCCTCAACACAAAGAGCTCCTTCCAGTTCAGTTTACGAGGTCCCCTAGCTTCAGCAATTCAGCATCCAGCTGCTCCTTCCATTCGAGTTTATTGTATCCTTTGCTCTTTCCTTAACTGTGCGTGTATTGTCTCTTTGCTCTCCCCTCATTTAGCAAATGGCGCAGGCAGAGAAAGAGAGGATTCGATGATGCTCGAGGAAAGGGGAAGGAGCAAAGGGATGGAGGTGCAATGGGGAAGGAGAACAAGTCGACTTTTCGACGGGGGCTGCGTCAATTTTGTGTTCTTGGAAGAAGGTCACGGTCAATGTCACGTGTAGTGGTACAGCACAGCTGATGGGACCCATTTCCACGCTGTCATTGGGAAGCATTCCGTATTAGGCAATTACATCATTGACAGACTGTTAAATATACATTCTTACATTGTTGAGGCAAATTTCACTTCATGATATGCTATTATTAAGTTTAGTTTTTTTTTTTTTTTTTTAAAGTAAAATCATTTTCAAAAGATAATTAACGGCCGTCAGCCTAAATAAAAAAGCAAACTCCCGCTTTCGTGTGTTCTCTAGGGTATCAGAATCACCTCCATGACAAAGGAAAAGAAAGAGGAAGAAAGAAGGAAGAAAGAAAGAGAAAGAAACAAGGAAAGGACAAAGAGATAAAAAGATGCAATAAATAAAACACGACCGGTATAAACGCCAGCAAACGCCAACCTCATATGTAAAAGAAAGTAAGAGTAGTGACACATTGCGTGAGTGTGGGTGTGCTGGTGAGCTATGGTCAGAAGGAAGACAAGGAAACAAGCCTCGTTATCTGCATCTCCAAGTCAACTAGAACCGGTCCATATTTGCCACGCTATAGTTGCTGCTGCTCATAGCAGGGTGCAGGGCAGTTGGTGGCCGGCGGAGCTCGGGAATGATAGGGCTGGAGCGGTCTTCGGGGTAGGTGCTAGGAGCAGTGCGGCGGTCATCATCGTCGTCACTACCGACAGCTGTGGCTCCATCTGAGGCGTGCATGTTGTAGTAGTCACCGCCACCGTGTCCGGCATTCTCGTCATCGTAGCCACCAACGGGAATAGGTCTGCTGATATGAATCTTCTTGCCGTGGAGGTCGATGCCGTCGTCGCCGCTGCGGTCGTGAAAGCCGCCAAATCCGGCAAGGGGATTCTTCTTGAAGACCTGAGTGGCACGCTTAAGGCGGGCGCCAATGCCACCCGCGGGATCTGTCTGGGTATGGCCAAGAGCACTCTCGACATCAGCCGTGCTGCCGTTGCCACTGAAGAGCATATCCTCTTTAGTGCTGTTATAGCGAGCAAGGCCAGGTTTGCGCGAGGATAGGGACGACGAGGCATAGTAGTCGGTAGGGTTGCTGGTGTCGTACTTGCTGCCATCGGCGAGATTTCCATCGTTGCGAATCATGCGGGCAGTCAGACCAGAAGGGCCGTCGCGGAAGATGAGGCCGGCAGCAAAGTTGAAGAAGCCAAAGGTCAGAGACAGGATACCGGCGGCCAGGATGACACGCCACAGGGGTAGGCCCAGGTTGTCGATAGAAAATGCGGGCTTGTTGAGGTTGGCCAGCTGATCGCAGCCGAGGATAACCATGGCACTACCGAGCCAGAAGAAGCCGTGGCGCTCGGCAAAGACAGGCCAGGCACGCTCGAAATAGCGCTTGAGAGGCCCGAACTGGATCTCTGTGAGGATAAGGAAGATGGAAATTGTGGAGGTGAAGACGTGGGCAATAGCATCAAAGAAGAAGAACTGGCCGGTAACACCAGTCATGACAATCATGACCCAGCTAGCAACGGCGACCATGAGGAGAGCGATGATGTTGCAGGGACGCATGGCATTGAGGGCCTTGTAGCCGATGCCACGCATCTTTGTGTTTTGAGCAAGGTCAAACATTGTGGGTGTGTATAGTAGTTATTCTGCGGGAGAATATTTGGTTGTGAAGGTAAAGGAAAGGAAGAGATGATCTAGAAAAGAGCCAGCTTTTGTAGAAGATGTAAACGGCGGACAGCAAACGGTGAACAACGGGTAGGAGCAGTTCACGACTGAGACGGGCGTCTGAACAAAGAGGACGATAAGAGTCTGAACAAGAAAGTGAAACGAGATAAAAGAAAGAGAGATGGTAAAGAGAGTAGATATGATGATGAGCAGAAACAAGAAAGTGAACAGGTTCTTTGGCTGAGACTAGAACACCGATGACCAGCAAGGAGTGTCGGAAGACTTTGGGGGTAAGAAGAGAAAGAAGATGGATGGAGAAGGAAGGGAATGAAAAGAAAAGATTTAGAGAAAATCCAGGAGCGTGGAATGAAACGAGAAGCAGACACCACTCAAATGAAAAGGGTATATCTTTGATTTTATTTATTTGGCGAGAGTCGACGTCTTGTCATTGTTCGTCGGCGTCAATAGAAGTGCAAGAGGATCTAGTAGTGGGGCAGATGCTGTGTACTGCGAGGAAGGAACGAAAGCGCGCGACAGGGAAGGCGCGATCTGTAAATAAGTTTTGTTTAATTAAGAAAAATGAAGCGAAACGAAGATTATCAACAGAAATCGACAACGGCGAGCCAAACAATTGTGCGAACTCGAGGCAAAAGAGAAAATGGAATGCATGCCGTCAGGAGAGTAGGAACAGAGCGCGGGTGTTGACTGTTTCGCATTTACAGGTGGTCCTGGCCAATGGATTGTTTGGCGCTGAGCGTGATCCAACACTGGCCCCGTTTGAAGGCCAGTTGGAAGAATAAGACAAATAGCTTCGATACTTTAGATGGAGTTTTGGAATGAGAACAAGAATAAGAATAAGAATGAATAAGAATTAAAGTCTGTCTGAGGAGGCTCAAGAAGAAGATTGTCTCTGAGACGGCTCTGTGTCATGGGTAGTGATAGACTCGGGAAAGAGCACCTCGTCACAGTACTCTTTCCTATTCAAACCTCCTCTTCCTCTCCTTCTTTTCTGGCCTCCGATATGGTCTTCCCGCATTAGCAGACAAGTCAACCTTGCAGTAGTCCACATTGTCACAGCACGTACGGCTGCGGAGAACAATCGCTGGTGTACCGACGTTGTGCTCGGCACTCTTGTAAACCCTGCATTTGTTTCTCCATCCAGCATGTTTCCCCTACTCCAGACTATACTTGCTTTGGTCATGTAGATTAATGTGTATTGTAGATACTATCCATATCGGGTTCCTACTGTCATAAAGTCATTGTTGTCTGACGATCCCAAGATATCCCGAGCATCATGGGATAGAAAGAATAGATATGATCAGTGATCAAGACAGCCGACAGTCAGTAGTTCAGGTCTCAGCAGTCTACGAGTACATACGGGCAAAGACGCTGTTTTGCATTAGTCAAGGTGCCAACACCAATCACCCAGCGACCGATCATACCAGGTTGAAAAGAAGAGACTGAATTAAGACTGAAAAGAATCAAAAATGCATGTTAGGACTGTCTTGGCTATGAACATTCTGATACTCTCGAGAACAGCCCTGGACCAGATGCATCGATTGGCCGCGAGAGCTCAAGGCGTGTTTCAGAAGAGGTTGAATAGCCGCCAAGACGCACACTTTAGGCTCTTTGAATGGGTGCATTGACTACAAGGGGAACTATCGTCTCGTCTCAAATGCCCTTGCATTAAGCATTGCCCAGGCGTCGTTTCTCTTTCGTGTGCTCATGCATTGTGTTGGTTAGTCTGGCTCAACAGCCTGATGGTGAGCTAAAGAAAAGGAAGACGAGCAAGCCAGTCTAGCTTTATAAACCCACCTAGACCTGAGCCTTCCACGTACGGCCATAGATACTGGAAAGCACGGGATCCCGTCCGCTCTCCCCTAGTTAAACCAGTAATCGGCGGATTAGTAGTTGGGTCGGTGACGACCAGCGAATACCCTCTGCTGTACGTTTTTTTTTTTTGTTTCGAACTAATATTCAATTTTTTTTGGTCATTTCGGCAAAACATATTTAATTTTGAGATATATACCTTTGCTTAACAATGCCATGGCCAGAGAAAAAGTGAAAATATCATGGGCCAGCTACAATGCATTGGAATGGTTTGGGGGGTTGGGGTTTTTTTTTATATTCATAGATATTGAACCTGAAAGATACCAAACTATATTACAACCCCAAAAATCGATAAACAAACATGACAAAATAATTAAAACAAGGCAAAGAAGAAAAGAAGTGGCTCACCTATTTCACCTTGCCTCGAGGGCCGCAGAGAAGCACCAAGCCAGTAAGAATGAAACTTTCGTAAATGGAAGACAAACAATGAAGAAGCTTCATAAAAGTAAAAATAGAAAGCAATATATATCGTAGTAATAGAACGGTTCTGTAGGTAGACCCTTTATGCGGCGGCAAATGGCGTCAACGACAGTCAGCAAACATCAGCCGGCGTCAAGTGAAGCGCGCAGTGTAATTACACCAGGGGTAAGCTTTCTATCGTGACCACGGCCACGGACTGCAATCTTCAGATACTAGTTTTCTCAAAATAGAAATAGCGGTTGAATGAGGGTCGTTTATATTGTGTAGCCGGCTTTGAAAATGAAGCTTTTCATCAAACTTATTAGTCATCCCTACCCAATCAATGTCACTCAACGCACAAGCCGTCAATAGTATGCACAGTAAAAACACAGTATATAAATTTGAATGGTACTCATAACACTGTATTGGTCGCGAGTCGAGGCCCTCACCCCACTTGCCCAATCAATGTGAATGGGGCAAAAAAGGGTCCACCAATTTGAGGCTCATCTTTTTGTCATCACTCGCGACTGTCTCCGGCTCGGCTCTCTCAACAAATATCCAACATTCGACTTTGACTTTGAGCCCATCCGCCGCCTCGTCTCGAGCTCCGACACCCAGCCTCACCTCTACAACACCCTCATCTTCTACCCCCACCTCTACCCCATCCATCTCAAAAATGGCCCGTGGCAACCAGCGTGACAAGGCTCGCGAGAAGAACCTCAAGGCCCAGGCTGGCCAGAAAAAGGCCAACCAAAAGACGGGCAGCGAGATGCAGCGCGACCGCGAGGCTCTCGCTCTCAAGATGCGCGAGAAACAAGCAGCAGGTGAGTCATGGTGTGGTCGACCCTAACGTGGTCCATGTGCTAACAAAATAGCCGATGCGCGCAAGGCCGAAGAGGCGGCGAAGAAGTAATGGGCGGTCAGCCCGGAAGCAACGCTCAGATTAGCGAGGCCATAGGCGAGTATTCAGGTATTCGGTACGACTAGGCAACTCAAATGATATATGCTGAGTATCGATACTCGACATTTATCGAATACCGACTTGAATACCGACACCCGCGACAAAAGCAAAATCACTCGACATGCCGTTTCTTGACAGAAAGAGGCAGTACTGGTGGACTGGCTCAGGCCTGATTCAGTTTATCCAGACTCGCTTATTGCTCACTCTGTCTTGTTCTGCTGATGGCATCAGCTATTCTGTGCACATCTTCTGTTTTTTTTGCACATTTATCTGCAGCTTTTTTTTTGGAGTTTTTGGATTCATTTCCTTTCTATCTTACATATTCTGAGAAGACAGCGTTCTCCGTAATTTCTCGTCTTCGATCTTTGTCTTTATCTTTAACCTTCCTCCCAATCAAATCATCCCATCACACGTAGCCAAGGAAATTTTCTTGTATTTGTTTATTTTATTTTTTGGAGTAAAAATGTGTTGTATATAAAATGTCCTTATTAAAGTCCATCCAGAACATAAAACGATACGAACCAGTCATACACGTAGGGACCCCTGGTGGCAGGGAGAGAGAAGAGGAAATAAAAACCAAGAAAAACCAAGACAAAAAAGAAGACAAGAGTAAATGAAAACATCAAAGAGTCTAGAGAGCGGCCGTGCCCTTCCTGCTCAGTAACAACAAGGGGAGGTAGGAAACAACAAAAGAGAACAGAAGTACAAGAGAATCAAAAAGATCGAAAGAATAACAAAAAGGAAAGAGAACAATACAGAAGCGGGCCCCCAAATAGTACACCGATTTCCCTTTTTCATCTCTATTTAAACATGAGATTATAAAAAAGACAAAAAGAAAAGGTAATAAGCAGAAGCAGCCTGTGAGACTTGGTACTCCGATAAAAGTGTAATTGAAGAAGAGAAAAAGGCAAAGGAAGAAAGAGAATTGTTGAAAGAGAAAGAGAAATAGAGACAGAATGAAAGACACAGAAACGAGATCCTCTTCACCTAGTCAAAGAGAAGAGAGACCAGTAAACCAAAAAAAGTACAGATAAACAGAAATCATAATAAAAACAAAAGACTGTATTTTCAAAACTGTTCTGTTCTCTTCTCAAACTCTCTTTCGCGAACCATTTACTTTCTTTTCTTATTTTACCGGAGAGCCAGGGCAGCCATGGGGACCGAGCCGCCGAAACCGCCAAAAGCACCAATGCCCTGTGCCTGGACAGCAGGGAAAGCATTGGAGTTGCAGACAACAGCGCACGAGCAGGAGCCGTCCGAGTTGACAGTGCCGGTGCCGGTGGTGAGGCCAGTGCCGGCAGTGGAGTCTGTGCCGGCAGTGGAGTCGGTGGCAGCAGAGGTGGCAGCGGCAGCAGCAGTAGACGTTGAGGCAGTGCTGGCGGCAACAACAGCAGCAGCAGTGGTGGTGGTGCCGACAGCAGCAGCCGAGGTGGTGCCACCGGTGATTGCGCTATCAGTACCGGTACCGTTCTGGGCAATGGCCAACTGCTGGAACATGGCGTGGGTCTTGTTGGCGGTAGGGTTGATGGAGAAGGTCATGCCCTTGCCACAGTGACCGTTCTGGCGGCAGTAGAACCCTGTGTTGTTAGCTTTTGATACAATGGAATTTTCATCAGATGAGAGAAAACTTACAAAGAGGAGTGGAGACCATGACCTGGAGGGCGACCTGAGGAGGGGGGTTGACAGTGTTGTTGACGTTGGGCTGGAATCCAGAGTCCATACCGTCAGCGAGGAGCTTGCAAGGAGTGGCAAAAGCAGACTGGGAAACGGTGTGGTTCTGGCTCAGAAAAGTAAAAACGACCATATCACCAACAGCGGCAGAGATACTGCTGGGCTCGTAGATCAGACCCTTGGGGCCACCGACGGTGACAGTGTGGGTAGCACGAGCGCCAGTGGCGACGGTAGTAGCAGTGTCGGCAGCAGCAGTGGTCTCAGCAACAGCAGTAGTGGTAGCGGCATCACCACCGGCAGTCACAGTCTCGGTGACGGTCTGGACGCTGTTAATGGTGGTGGTGGCAGCACCGTTACCGCCATTAACCCAGATGACAATGACCTGGCTCAGGGAGCCCAGGAGAAGACCGGCATGGACAGCGGCAGCCTCGGCAGAAGCCAGACTGCCATGGCTGACGGAGCCCTTGATGTTGTCGTGTTCGTTTTCCTTGTGGGAGTTGCGAGCTACGCGGCGAGCCGGGTAGCTGTTGCGGACAGACTTGGCCAGGACCACGGGGGCCAGGCACAAGCTTAATGCGACGGAGAACTTCATTTTGATTTTTTGAGGTGGGTTGATGTAGATGTTGTTGGTTTTGTTGTTGCTGTTAAGGATGTTTAATGAATGATGTCGAAGGCTAGCTTGCGATAGAGTATGGTTTTTATGAAATTTGCTTGGTCGTTCCTCTAGGGATCCGATATAATAAATGAGGGAAATAAAAAATGTTCTGGATGATGGCGAGAGCCTGCTCGTAAGGACGAGAGTGAAGTGAATGAAGAAAAAAAAAGAAGAAAAGAGAGCGAACGTCTTTCGAGAGTTGACGAAATTAAGAAGACGAGAAACAGGTATGAAGAGAGAAGAGAGGAAAGAAAAGAGGAAACAAACAAGAGAAGAAAAAGAGCAGAGAAATAGGAAGTTGAGAGGGAGAGGGACAGAGGGTACATAAGAAGAAAAAAGGCTGCGAAGAGTATGAGAATAGGTTCAGGCAAAGAGAGGAGGCGATCCCACGACGGGGGGCCCAATGCGCCGGCCTTGGCTTTGCGACTCCTTTATTTTATTTTTATTTTCGTTCTATTAATCGGTCTTTATTTTTACTACTACTATTACTGCATTTGTGTTCATCTTTCATCCTTTCATCACGGCCCCTCGTCCTCACCAAGGGGTGTACGGAGCACGGAGTCGTCGTGGTGGAGATGCCCTCGGGAGGGGAGCAGCCAGCATCACAGTACTACGCCCAGACCTGAACTTGACCTATAGATACTAGAATAATAGATATACAGCAGGCTTCCAAGTCAAGGTCTGCATGCCCCTGTCCTCGAAACTCAAAATTCGAAACAGATGGGCGACAATCAGCTGGACAGGAACACGCCCCAAGCCCGGGCCCTTCAGTCTCCGAGGATAAGCCTCTTTTGGCTTAACACTTCGTATTTGCTGATAATAGAAAAGGTTAGGAAGAGTCGTATTGGATAGGAACAGGATATGTACTCTGTAAATCCCATATAGATGGGCTGGCAGCGTTGCAGTGGCCAAGGGTCCAAACAGACTTTTGTTTCTTGGGTCGATAGTCGGGCCAGGAGGGAAAAGGGAGAAGGGACGAGTGATTACGGTCAGTAATAGAGAGAAAAGGTACTAATTCTCAACGGGCAGGAGGCTCTGACCTCTATGACTGACACGCTTGCACTAACCCTACCTAACCGGCTAGACCCAAGGCCACGCTACTAAGCGACAGGGGCGTTTTATAGTTGTTGTGGCAGATCTGTCTCGGAACGTGTTTTGGCATTTGTCTCCAAGTCCAGTCCAGGAGACGGAGGCGGCAGGGGTGGGCTAGCCGGCGGGTCGCACCTTCTCGAATTATTTGTACGCCTTGACGGGTAATTTGCAAGTAGCTATTGAAGACGGAGTAGGAAGGCACGACGCTGTAGCTTAGTCATTATACATTCACTGTATTCAAGCAAAAACATAAACAAACAACAAAAAGGATAATGGAATTGGAATGGAAACGCAAATACAGTGAAAAGATGGAAAAATAAAAGGTGTGAAATACAATACGGCGCCGGCATACAGAGTACTAAGCAATACAGAGACTATGGACTAGGCATTTCAACAGCTTAATTTCAACAGCCGGCCACTTCCTCTGCCAACTCTACTCAGTAATATCCTCCTACCGAGTCTCGCCAGTGCTTGTCCCTCGCTCTTGCTTTTGGTGCCTGCGCTTCGACCCCCGAGTGGGGCCCTTCTGTTAGTGACTAGCGTCCATAGCACGTTTTATCTTTTATGCTTCATTCGCTGCACACTAGCCAGAGCTTGATATTTGCGAGGGCGAGGAGAGGGACAGGAGACAAACTCGTACGACTTCTCCGTGTTGTATCGGGTCGGATTGCATTCGCTTAGTGTAGTAGCAGCTGCCCAGCCACCCGGCAAAGTCGTGTTCCTTTCTGTGTTAAAGGTGGGAGCCGCAAGTGGCCCATATGTGCTTATATAATCCATACCCTATACTATCTTCTATACTATACCAGCACGTATCGGTAGGTCTCTTTTAGCGCATCTTTTGATTGGAAGATAGCTTTGACCCGCTTTGGGTCATAAAGTCGTGATTGGTCTACGAAGTGGTTTGACCCACTTCTTTCGTAGCTGATAAGGATAATGATAAGGGGCAGATAACGATAAGGATTAATCGAATTCAAATGCTTTGAAGGTAAAGACCATGAAGAGGGGCTGTAGAAGGGACTATATGAGACCGTAATAAAAGACAAAAAGACGGTGTAAGACCGCAAAGCTTACATAAACATCCTATTTTGCCGGTGTATACCGCTACGTTATAGCTTTTATCTACAGCCGGGACAACTTACACTGGCCCGTCTGCGCTACCTCACCGGGCGAGGCCGGTGCGAGGCGCAACTACTAGTCTTTTGCTATGACCATGTAATAGCTACCAGCAATATTGCCAGTGCTACTAGCAACAGCTCCTCACCTGTTGCTACAGTGCCTGATTCTGATTGCTCTGCCTTTTACCCCTATTGCTATTGTCCCGTTTATTGATTATATTCTGCTCCAATTTGATTTTTATTTAGTTCTGATTTGCTTCTCGTCATTTCCACTACGTCTCCATCACCCACCATATCCCACCAGTATATGTGTGACTGCGTGGCCTAGATACGATCCTTGTTTTGATTCAAGAGTACTGTTTGCTCTGCCTTGTTCTCTCCGCGTGCTGTCTCCCGCCCGCATCTACAGTTGCGGAGTATTGGGGGTTCAACGATCTTGCTTCTGGGGCGTTGCATCACAAATGTTTTGTCAAATTTCTTCAGTATCTTTTCAGGAGAAGTTTCTCCATAGTCTTTTGTCTACTGCCAGTCATTGTGGATATGGGTAGTAACTAACTTGCTAGTCATGATAGTATTGCGTATAAAGGTAGACAAAACACACAAGAAATAGCCCAAGACAAGATGCTACCGTTTCTTCTTCTCTTGTCTAGTTTCATTATCTTATGCAGGCTCGTCGAAAGGCAGCGGATCCGCCAATATCCAAGTCTACGGGCATATTCAAATAAATTTGAAATACTTACTGCAATTTCCAAAGGAGGAGCGGTCCGGGCACACCAAGAGCCGCTTGAGAACTCCCGTCTCCTAGAAACACTTGGTGTATCAGACCGTTGCTGATTCTTTTAGTCTTCTCCCCCTTCCCTTCGTTTCCATGTTTCTCTGTCTCTCCGACTCCCTTTCAATTTAAATGTCTGTTGTCGATCAGACGAGGTGGATGTGTGTACACGGACGGCAGTGCTTGATGCCCTTTTCTTTTTTTCTCTTTCTATTCTCTTCCTTCCTTGATTTGTTTTCGCGTCGTCTCTGACCTGCTCGCCTGCCTTGCGACATCCATACTCTCCTTTCCCTTCCTCCTTGGCGTCCAATGTTGTGCAATTTGTTTTTCCTGATTTGCACACTCGCTTTGCCGCACCGCAATGACATGGATAAAGACGTAGCTGAAGAGATAAAGATAGAAACTTCTCTGCTCGGATCTTGGAAGCTTATTTGCTCCGTAATTGCAGTTGCACCCAAGCGGTTTCCATCCGATAACGCCAAGGAGAAACCAAGATGTGTTGTATGCAAAGTCTTTGACTTCAAACTACATCCGGTCGAGACTCCTCGTCTCTAGTATTGCTTTGGCTAGCCTCGCCATCTTGTCTTTGGTTGTGCTTGCCCTGCTGCTGCCGTTGGAGAGCTTTCTGTTCTCCTTCATATAGGCCAGTATAGTATCCTGCATAGTACCAGGACATCAAAAGTTTCTTCATTGAGTCGTCGGCTAGACTGTTAGCTCAAGCATGATGCAATAATCAAGACTATAAAGACCTACCTCCTCCTAGGACAGCTTGTGGTGGAAGAAGGCTAGGAACTGGCGGCATGTTCTGTGCTTGTTAGCAAATGCTCATCCAAAAAAGACACAGACAAAGACACAGATGCCAAGATGTGCAGCAGATCATGCAAAGCGCAGACACGAGGTTCAGAAGATAAAGGCTTGGGGGGGGGAGCCTGTCCGTCTTCCTTTGTTTCCTATAGCTCTTTCTGCTCCCGGCCTCGGGATCGCCCAAGGGATTCTCTTCATCCGCTCGTCGCCGAACCGTCTGTTATGTGTTTCATGCCTCTCTGAGTAAAGTACTTGCCGTGTCTGATGGCCCCGTGCCTTGGCCATCTGATTGTGATGCTTGCGTGGCTGCCACAGACGTGGGGCCGGGTTTGGACTCGTCGCCGGCAGATCCGTCCCGAGCACCGATACTTACGGGGACGTCATCAACATCATCACTGATTTCGCTTGCGATCATCCCGTTCGTTGCTGCGCTGTTGGTGAAAGCCTCCTGGACGGCACCGTTTGTTTCAGGCTTGGCATCCCGGTTTGTATGTGTTATTTCTGGTCTTCAAAGTTGAGAACGGATTAGTCAAGGCTCTGCGGCAGTGATGACCTGATTATGCCCCCTAGGTGAAGGGCGAGGCAGGTCAAGAACGCAAAGGGAAATATGTATCGTTTTGTTTCGCCAAGGATTTCGAGGCAGAGGATGTTCAAGGTAAACGTTAAAAGTGACGTCGCCAACGGACGTTTTGGGTTTTGACCAAGCGGATGAAACGCGTCACCATATGCTTTACTGGAGTCTCTTAGCCTCTACCGATGTTTCAAGCTCGAGGCCTCCTCATCCTCTGCAGCTGCTTTCAAATATTGGTAGTCTCCCGCTGTCAAATGTCTGTCAAATAGCTCAGGCTCGCTCCTTTTTACGCCTTTCGATCCTTATTCATATCTTGGTCAAGAACGTATCCCCTCCCATGCGCTTTCTTTGCATTTCTTCATGTTTCCCAAGTTGCATCTTTTTGACTTACCCATTTTGTGCTATGGGAAACACAGGCAGATCACTGACTGTACCACCTTGTGCCCGAATATCGTGAAAGGTCTATGGTAGATGATAGGGGGTGTTAGCTACTATTCTCGGCCTTTATGCATATTCAATATGCTGATCACTGATAACGAATTTTGACACTGTTTTGGACAGTATCCTATCAGTTGATATCTATCAATTGGTATAATTGATACCAATTAAACAGTTCTATCGATCAATAAAGAGTTGTTCATGTTTATTTATCTCCTGCAGCTCCGTTTTTTGGGGGGGGCTTCAGCTCGATGCGAGGCAATGCACGAAAATACTAGGACCAGCATCAAGGACCAAAAAAAGGCTGAGATGCAAGACAGTAGACAAAGGCAGGAGAGACAGACACGACAGCACAAAGGTAAACACAAAACACAAAGAGATAACACCTCATACTACCCCCGTGGTCTTACCTTGTAATCACTCACGACACGATCCCATGATTTGTCAATGACAGAGTCATCCCGCAGAGAGCCGTTGAGCGTGGGCATAGACGGGGGCGCGGAGGCGGACATGGTTGCGCCGGATCGTGGGATGGTGTTGGTGGTAGTAGGCGTTGGCGGTGTTCTTTCGTCTTAGCTATCAGAGGCTGAAGACGCTGATTAACGTCTTTTAGTATTTAGTGTTTGCAGTCGTTGTCTCGTAAACTAGTGTTGTGAGGCGGGGAGGTCACGAGGCCATTAGTAATTAGTACTTTACTAGCCAGATACTGCGTAAGGAGTATTATGTAATTACATAGGCACTGCGACTATATTTGCAGGCAGGAGCGTTCGGCTACTGTTCCTGCCTACGCGGTTGCTATCTTTAGAAGATTAACTGTAATTCTAACAATGAGTTTATCGATGAATTTATCGATTTATTTTGGGTATTTATTTGATGACTTAATTTACACGATTGCAAATTTGGTTGACTATTCATGGCATCACAACTATGCTCTCCCGCTCACATTTATCATCGTGTCTACTCGTATTTCTGTTGGCTTACAAGTCACATCAAAAGTGCTGTCTCAGCCATCACCGCTTGTAGCATAGCGGTGAGCCCCCGTTACGCGACGTATGGTCATCTGGACACGGAATTTCATCCGAGATTTCTTAGCACCCCATCTAGCTCATGTGTAATCTAATATCGGTAAATATAAAAATAAAAGGATAAATAGTAGTGCTGTAGAAATCGGCACAGATGACCATCAAATTTGACGACTCACACCCACTGTATTATTTCTTCCCCTCCCGTCTCTCTTCAGATTCACGCACGCCTAGCCTCGTCCTTTTGTCACCTTGCCCCAGTTTCTCACTTCCGCCAATGCAATCTAGAACGCCAGATTCGCTGCGTGTACCTGAGGCGAGGCCCGCAAGTAATCCGGAGATGGCGGATAGCTGTCCATCCCCTCTTCCTCTCTTCCTCTTCATCTCTTCTCGGAGGTCTTGAAGTGTGCTGTTCTTGGGGCACACTCACATGCTCTAGAACTATTGACAGGTCTAGATGAGCTCGCCGAAGCCGGCGGCCGGACTACACCACCTTGCATGTTTATTGGGGTTATTTATGTATGTTTCAGCACTTTATTAATAGAAGATGTTTATCAGTATGTTCATTACGCCGGAAGTTCGTGGGGGTCTCGAATTGGCTTAGACTGGGGACGTGACGGACTCGGCCTGCTGACTGTGTGTGCTAGTCGCTCTTTCCCTGTGAAGCGCGAAGCTGCCCTTTGCCCTTCGGCTTGCCTCTTTGGTGCTTTCTTGGTGTCTCTGGTCCATCCCTCCTCCCTCCCACGATTGCTTAGGACTTTCTGTATTGAGCAGCCCCGCACGATACTCGCCTTCGGTGGAGGTCAGAGCGGCCAGCTGACAGTTGTTGTAAGTGCTCGTATGGAATGCGTGCTGCACTACAATGCAACGACGATCTATGGTAGCTGTGAGTAAGAAAGTAATATGAAAGAACGAAAATCAATAAAAGTCTCTACAATCATACGGGCTAGAGTAGAGGGGAAGACTGGGCAGAGGAGTGAGCATAGGAAAAGGAGTGAGCATAGAGAATGAGGAGAGAATGAGGAAGGAACGAAGTACACGATAGGGACGGAAAGAGCGAAGAGGGGAGAGGGAAGGAGCTACCCAACAAAGCCAACAAAAAGAGAAAGAGCAATAGCTCGAGTAGAGGAATAGCTTGACTGGCAAGAGCGAGCACAAATAGCCGGCCCATCCCCGGGATGAAGCACGATCTATTGCAAAACCCATAATCTATTTATCCGTTGCCAGCGACATAGAAAAGACGAGCTAAAACTACTCTTTTTATTATTACATTTTCCCCTTTTGCTCGATAGACCGTTGAGAATATCCTCTTCTCTCTTTGATTAACACCTTTTTCTACTATCGTGCTGTGAAGTAAATACAATGGGTGCCAGCAAGGTAAGCCATGATCGTGAGGTCGACGTGAATGGAGAGTGAGAGGGGTGAACCAGAAGATAATAGGCGATAGCAAGAGAGACACAGATAGGATCGTGAAGCGAAGCTATCCAGATAAGAGCCCAGTATCACGAGGTGGGAGCTACGGGGCTGAGAGTGCCGATCACTACAAAGAAGCTTGAGGGAGCTCGAGGAAGCTCAAACATCACGAGACAGGACAACAAGTCAACAACAACAACAAAAAAGCACATTACTGACTGCCCAGGATTTCTACTATATCGGCGTCGACGTCGGCACCGGCTCTGCCCGCGCGTGCGTCATCGACTCGCTCGGCGAGATCAAGGGCCTGGCTTCAGAGGACATCCGGCTTTGGAAGTCATCCTACGGTCACGATGAGACACACTATGTACGTTATAGCTGCGTACATGCGTGCAATCCTGGCCTTTGCAACGATACATCTAACATTCCAGGAACAATCCACCACCGACATATGGAACCACATCTGCGGCTCTGTGCGCACAGCAGTCGCCCAGGCCGGGATCGACTCGTCCGCTGTTAAGGGCATCGGATTCGACGCTACCTGCTCCCTGGCCGTCTTCAGTCACGATACCGACGAGCCCGTCACGGTCACCAAGTCACACCTTGGCCAGTCTGCCGCTGACGCAGACGACCGCAACATCATCCTATGGCTCGACCACCGCGCCCTTGAGGAGACCGACGCCATCAATGCAACCGGTCACAACTTGCTGCGCTACGTCGGTGGCACTATGAATGTCGAGATGGAGATGCCCAAGGTGTTGTGGCTCAAGAACAACATGCCCGCCGAAGAGTTCTCGCGCTGCAAGTTTTACGACCTGGCCGATGCCCTTACACACATGGCTACGGGCTCCGAGACCCGCAGCTTTTGCAGTACCGTCTGCAAGCAGGGCTTTGTCCCGGTTGGCGTGGACGGCAGCGTCAAGGGCTGGCAGGAGGACTTTTACTCGGCCGTCGGCTTGGGCGAGCTTGCTCAGGACAACTTCAAACGCGTCGGCGGCGTCAACGGGGTGGTTAGCCTTTTTTCCCTTCTGGTATAACATTGCTCAAGTTTGACTAACAAATTCTTTTCTCTAGAACGGCGAGTATCTCAGTGCTGGTGAGCTTGTCGGGCCCCTGTCTGCCAAGGCCGCTGAGCAGCTTGGTCTCAAGGAGGGTATTGCTGTCGGCAGCGGTGTCATTGATGCTTACGCTGGCTGGATCGGCACTGTCGGTGCGCCTGTCGACCTCGGCGACAAGTCTGCTGTGGCAGCCGGCACCCACAATCCCAGTGATGTCAGCCAGGCCTTCACGCGTCTTGCCGCTGTTGCAGGCACATCCACTTGCCACCTGGCCATGTCGCCTGACCCAGTCTTTGTCGAGGGTGTCTGGGGCCCTTACCGCGACGTCATGCTGCCAGAGTATTGGATGGCCGAGGGTGGTCAGTCGGCCACTGGCGAGCTCATCCGCCACGTTGTCGAGACACACACTGCCTTTGACGCTGTGTGTGCAAAGGCCAAGGATACCGGCGCCAACATCTACGATTACCTGAACACGCGTCTGCGTGCTCTGGCTACCGAATCTGGAAGCCCTGCTGTCTCCCATCTCGCGCGCCACCTGTTCTTTTACGGCGACCTCTGGGGCAACCGCTCACCCGTCGCCGACCCCCACATGCGCGGTGCCCTTGTTGGCATGAGCCACACGGACTCCAGTGAGGACGGCCTGGCCCTCCTGTACTACGCTGCTCTCGAATTCATTGCCCTCCAGACTCGCCAGATTGTTGACACTATGAACGAGTCCGGCCACAATCTGCGCAGCGTCTTCATGTCCGGCAGCCAGTGCCGCAATGATATCCTCGTCGGCCTGATCGCCACCTCCTGCAATATGCCCGTTGTCATCCCTCGCTATGACAACGCCGCCGTCGTGCACGGTGCTGCCATGCTCGGTGCCAAGGCTGCCAGTGGCACTGTCGAGGTTGATGGCGGCAAGACCGAGCCTCTCTGGACCATTATGACGCGCATGACCAAGGCCGGCCGCATTGTACTGCCGTCGGGCAATGTCGGCGAGGCCAAGCTGCTGCAGGCCAAGTACGAGGTCATGCTCGACCAGCTGCGCACCCAGCGCGAATACCGCAACAAGGTGAACTCGGCCATTGCTGGCTGGGAGAAGTAAGCCCATGATGGCCATGGGCCCATGATAATGTCCATTTCCAAGAATTTTTTTACATATTTCCTTTTTCTTATTTCTTTCTTCACCATCTTTCACGTAAAATAGAACTGGGATCAATAGGGGCGTTGTATTAACTAATGGAAGCTCGGGAAGAGCAGAGACGGATGGTTCTCAAAATACAATGCGATAGCTTATGAAACACATGTATAGAGATGGTTGCAGTTTAGTAGAAGCTCCTCAGAATGGTGAAATATAGTGCCGTGTAAGCTTGGTTGCAGTGGTAAAGAGTAAAGCCTAGAGGCCCGCTCTGATTGGTTGTCTAGGGAATGTGCTCTTTAGGAAGGAACTTGGGCCTACAACAAGGCAAGAGCGATAGGGAGCTATGATTAAATTTAATCGAACTTTTATCCATTAAAAAACGCGAAAGAAAATAGCAGGTCCCAGCATCACCAATGCCCTTTCCGCTCCACGCAGCATCACGGCCCTTTGATATAGCTGACAGGGACAGCCGCTATCTCGACCCAACCACGATTCCTCAACGGTCGAATACCGTCAATTTTTGCGCCAGTTATTCATTGTGTGCCCAGTCCAACCCTTTTGAGCGCCGTCTCAAAAAGCCCGACCAGCTCTGTTTGTTTGTAAACAACTAAGAGAGTTAGTCGAACTTTTGCCTCACTCTCGACACTCGACACTCAACTCCTCTGAGCTCAACGCGCTCTGCTCTATCGATAACATCAACATTTCTCCCTCTCACAACATCACGATGTCTCTGTTTGGCGCCCCCAAGCCCGCCGCCGCCTCGACGACGCCCTTCGGCTCCGTCTTTGGTGGCACGACAGCGGTCAACAGCCAGGCACCAAGCGCTCTCGGCGGCGCTGCCAGCACCGCACCAAAGCCCTCCATGTTTGGCACCAGCCTCTTTGACAACAAGCCGGTCGCCCAGCAGTCGACTATGGGATTCGGTCTCCAGGCCCCCCAGACTGCCGCCCCCTCGGCCTCCATCAACCCGGCCGCCGCTAGCATCAACAATGCCGCCCGTCCTACCTCGGGCGCGTACTTTGATAGTTTGCTTGCCAAGAGTAAGAAGCGGACCGACGGCGAAGCTGGCTCAACCACCGATGGTGGCAACTCGGACATGCCTAGCCTACACCTCGGGCTCGGCGACCTGCGCCAGAAGCTACGCAAGCTGGGTCCCCGTGGCGCACCCGGCACCACTGCCTCGGGTGTGACTTCTTTGCAAGATGGAAAAGCCCACTATGTCCTCGCTGCATCCGGTGTCGACCCTGGTGCTGCCGTGCGGGATCTTGGCAACTTTGGCATTTTTTCAACTGCGCGGCCCGCCGCCCCCGGCGGTGCTACAGACTTCGGTGCGACTGGTGGTATTGGTGGTGCCTGGCAGTCTACAGCGGCATCAGGCCCTTCCGAGGTTGACGTCGACACCTACCTGACCAACCTGCAGACCAAGACGACTCTGAGCATGATTGCCGACGGCCTGGAGCGGTCTGTCCGCGACTTTGACAGCTTCCTTGAAGACAATGTCACCATGGAGTGGGAGTCCCAGCGCAAGCGCATCTACGAGCACTTTGGCATCAAGACGCGCGAAGAGCTTGCTGGCCCATCGGCTGGAACGCCGCGCTACGGTACACCCGATATTGGTGGAGGTGCTGGCGGTGTGGCTGGCAGCACAGGTGGTTTTGGCCGCCGACGAAGCCGCCAGCAACAGCCCTCGCAGCAAAATCCCGGCACCAAGACAGGCGGTGGCAGCGTTTTTGGTCGGTCGCGGATGCAAAAGTCTGTTATTGGTTCGGCCAGCCGGATAGGCGCACACACGTCCGAGTTCTCTGATGTCGAGACGGCCACCTCTGGTGCCAGTGGCTCTGGCGCTACAGCTGGCAGTGCCGGCTCGCTGGACGACCGCTACACACGCGAAAAGCAGGGCCGCCTGGCCGAGGCTGTGCACCGCCTCAACGACAGCCGCAGCGAGTCGGCACCCTTCCCTATTCTCAGCGAAATGGTTGCCGTCGAGACCAGCCTCGGCAGTGACCGGCAGGCGACACTAGTGGTCGAGGCATTCCGTGCTCTGGCCCGTATCGTCGGCGAAGACCCCGAGTCAGTCAATCAGTACACCACACGCGGCGCACCAGGCCCGCGCCAGCGCACATTCGCCCGCGCATACCTCGACCCTAACCCCAATAGTGCCGGCGCCACCTCGATCCGCAAGCGCATCATTACTGGTGCCAACGAGTTCCTGGAGAAGAAATTCTTCCAAGAGGTCGAGGCTCAGATTGCAAAGTTTCCCCAGGAGGCCAGTCTGGGTGGCCGGCCCGATGTGGTCAGCAAGATCAAGGCGTACATCCGCGTGCGGGTGGCTCAAAAGATGCTTATCCCCGACAATGTGGACTTGCAGCAGGTGCAGGGCGAGTACGTGTGGGCAGTTATCTTCTACCTGTTGCGGTCAGGCCATGTTACGGAGGCTGCACAGTACGTCAACGACAACCAGACCCAGATCCGCGGCATCGACCGCGTGTTTGCCAGCTATATCAACAGTTATGCAACGAGCGAAGACCGCCGCCTCAAGCGTGCCATGCAGGAGCGGTGCAACAGTGACTACAACCAGCGCGCGCGCAACGCCCCTGAAGGCTCTGTCGACCCCTTCCGTATGGCTTGTTACAAGGTGATTGGCCGCTGCGACGTGAGCAACCGGAACCTTGAGAACCTGCAGACCGATGTTCACGACTGGATCTGGCTGCAATTCAACTTGGCCCGCGAGGGCGACCGTGCCGCCGAGCTGGCAAGCGAGATGTACGGCCTTGCCGAGCTGCAGGAGAGCATTCGCGAGATTGGCCAGAAGCACTTTACCAAGAACGCGCCTGGTGTTGCTAACGGCTCGTATGCCATGTACTTTTACCTGCAGGTGCTTGCAGGTCTGTTTGAGCCTGCCGTTGCCTATCTGTACTCATTCTCGTACATTGATGCCGTGCACTTTTCCATTGCGCTCGAGTACTATGGCTTGCTGCGCACGCCCGATGCAAGCCTTGCGGCTGCCAACGAGCTGCTCAGCCACAGCACCCGCGGCCACCCGCAGATCAACTTTGCGCGCATGATTGGCTACTACACACGCGACTTCCGCGCTGCAAATGTCGCAGCAGCCGTCGACTACCTAGTGCTCATTTGCCTGGGAGACGATGTTGAGGGTGGCGCCACCTCCTCTGGTGGTGCCAAGGAGCAGTCGGCGGCGGCATCTCTGTGCTACGAGGCTCTCCGGGAGCTGGTGCTAGAGACGCGTGAGTTTAGCAAGCTGATTGGTGACATTCGGCCAGACGGCACCCGCATCCAGGGCCTGATCGAGGAGCGCGGACCGCTGATTGCACTCGACCGTGAGCAGGATCTGGTCAAAGCCATTACCCTGCAGGCGGCTCGCGATGCCGACGATGGAGGTCGGACGACGGATGCCGTATTGCTGTACCACCTAGCAGGCGACTACGACACTGTCGTGGTGATTGTCAGTCGCGCACTGAGCGAGGCTATTGCGCTCGAGATTGGCGAGGAGCCGATGCGTCTGGTGCCTGTGAAGCCGCGCGTTGACGGCAAGGACAACAACACATCGTCGACTGCATCTGTGTCATCATCAAAGACATCCAAGACGGCCACGCCCGGTAGCAGCTTGAGCCTGGCTTCGATTGACGACCCGATCGAGCTGGCACGTACTATGATGATCATGTATGAGCGCGACAACATGTTCCGCCAGCGCATCCGCGACGAGAACCGCATTGCCTGTGGAGTGCTGCTCCAGATGAGCGAGATCAAGAGTCTCATCGAGGCCCGCAAGTGGCCCCAATGTCTTGATGTATGTCAAACCCCCCTCCCCTCTCTCTCTCTCTCTCTCCCTCCATTACTCTATCCTAGTTGAAATATACTGACTTTTTTTTAGAAAATCCGCGATCTTGGTATCCTCCCTCTTCAGGCCGGCGGCGACCCCGGCACAATCCGCAGCTATGCAGCCCGCTTCTCGGGCCTTGCCCAGCCGGTGGCCATCAACGTGCCCAACCTGCTGATGTGGACAATCCTGTGCTGTACGCAGCAGCGCGAGCGTCTTCTTGGCGGCCAGTTCAGCGGCAACGAGTCAGCCTCGCGCATGCTGGCCGACGAGCTGAAGCAGATCTGCGTCGACCTGACTGCATACACAAGTCAGCTTCGCTACCGCTTCCCGCCCTACCTGCACGAGGCCCTTGCCCGCGCATCTGCCGACTAAGCAGCACATCTTGTGTTCTTTTGCCATTGTCTTGAGCTCGTTTTTGGTTCTTTGCTGCTCGATTTGGAGATTAGCCAGCAGCGGATTTTTGATTTTTGATCGTTAACCATGTATTCTACTTAGCTAATAGCACAAGCATGATTTGTTGTTGTTTTTTAAATTCGACATTTGTCAGTGTCTCTTTATTTTGTTGCTATTCTTTCCATTTGTAGACTCGATTGGTTGTCTAATGATTCTTGCTGTTGTTGAAACTAATAATAGGTGCTGCTTGTCTATCATAAGTTATGCTCATATTATTGAGGCAGTGTGCTGTCATGTGCATCTCCAGCAACAATCAGGCTGTCACTGTACTCTATCTGACTACCACTGCATGCCAGAGTCAAGTTCAAAAGGCATTACATGATGTATGAACGCGGGATGAATCTCGACACAAAAAACTCAGGTGGGTCTTGCTTTGTGCCGGCACGGCCACGGGCATCGCGCATCTCGTCGGGCTCCTCGGTCTGAGGCATCGGTGCTGCTGTCTCGATTTCTTTTCCTTTGGGGTCCCGGTACAGTGGTGTACTGTCGTACATCATATTCATATCCTGATACTCTGATGGCTCGGCCAGGATTTTCTTGCTCGCACACCCCTCGTAGCACAGGTGCGGATCGAGTGCCGTCGGCCGGGCTGGGGTTTGGTCTTCCTTGTTGCTGTCTCTGTTGCCGTTGTCGTTGCTGTGAGCTGGACTGTAGTACTGAGCCCATACGTCAATATGGCGGTCATTCTTGCTTATCCAGGATGGAGTAGGCGCCCGGCTACCAGGGCGGAAAGCTACCGATTGTGTCAACAAGAATAGCAAGCAAGATAAGTCAAAAGTCACTCACCACAGTCAATTTCTGTGTACTGGTCAAGCCCGAGGGAGTTTAGCCAGCTGGAACCGCCGTAAGTATCCCTGGCATGCTGGGCCTGTCTGGCTGCCTTGTCAAAGTATCTGTCTTCCTTGTCCCAGATATATTCGGGAGAGCTGACCAGCGTCTGGGCCGTGTCCGAAAAGCAGTCAATCATACTCTCATCGTCACCTTTGTACTCAGCGTACTCAGTGTACCAATCGTACCCATTGTATCCATTGTACCCAGCATAGGCATCTTCAAGGCCCTTGCCATATCCGTGCATCAAAAGACGTGTGTGTGCATCGCGGGCCAAAAAGGCATCCCTTAGAGCACGCGGGACCTGGCGTTGTTTTCCTGGCTTAGCCGAGTAGTAACCGCTGTCACGAGTATCGCGAGCATCACGGTTGGCACGGACGGCTCCACCAGAGACGCGGTCTTGGGTTGCCTGGGTTTTCTGGATTTTCCAAGGTCTCTGGGATTCCAGATCATTCTCAGAGCAGTCCAACTCGGCAGTAGATGGTTTAGCATCGGGATCATAGTACTCGATCGAGGGCATAACAAACTTGGTAAACTTTGACGGCGTGTCACTCTGTGCCTGTAGGCTGGTGCGTTTGTGGGCGCAACGAGACGGCAATCCCTCGTCATGGCAGTATCTGCAGTCCTGGTTGCGCTCACTTTCGATATTAGACTCTGCCGTTGCTTCCTCTTCAACTATGCTCTCACGGGCCAGTTCAGAGGGAGAAATTACAACAGGTTCATCTTTGCCCTCAGAGCTCTGATTTGTCCAGTAAGTCAAAGCCTTGGCCGCGCAGATACATCTTGCAGCCGTCTCGGCATCGAGTCTGGGCTTTGTAATGCGGTTCTGCTTCCGCTTCTTGTCGGTCCAGGCCGCACTGGTAGGGCGCAGCTGGGCGGTTCTCCGACGGGTTTGTCGCTTTGCGGCTCGAGACCGGCCCTCACCATTGGCATTATTCTGGAGACGCCTGAGATTGCTGCGACTGCTAAGCCTGCTGTCTAGAGTCTCGCCGTTGCTGCTCGAGGTGCTCTCTTGGCTCTGTCTCTGCAGTCTAGCCGACCGGCGAACAGCAGCTAGTTTCATGATTTCGTAAGAAGGCGTACATAACGACGGAGTAGTGGTTACTGGCTCGTGCTAAGAGTATAAGAAGAATAGAGAATATATACAGCTGTGTGTAAGAAATTGGAAGCTAATGTAGAGTATAATGGTATCGGTGTGAAGTTTGAAGATGCAGTTTGGGTGATAATGTAAGAAGGGGAAAGGAAGATAAGAGTGGTTTCTATTCAGGGGGGGCTGACTCAAATACCATGAGAGTAAACAAGGACGAACAAGGACGAGAAAAGAAAGAACGATGAGCAATAAAGGCAGGAGCAAGTCGTAACGCCAACATTGTGCAATGCGTCCTCATCAGGCAAGCACGGCCACGAGCATGTACAGTATATCATGATGGTCGTGACCACAGCATCATTAGCCTCTATTCCGATATTGAGCATCTGTCTATAATCTATCACGTGGGTATAATTCATGCACCAGGATAAAACGGTCTATCGTTTTACTAGAACGCATAGTCGTCATCCTGCAGTATAACATTGTAATTGTAGTCGTGAGCTAAATTTAGCCTACCCCTCGCCCGCTGCGCTCTCTTTCTGCCTCTGTACTCGTCGTCGTCGTCGTCGATGACGTCCTCAAAAATCTTGCGGGTTGAGAACTTGTGCACGTGGGAACCGACACCGGCAAACAGACTGGGGCCTTGTTCACCCGGCAGCTCGGCAAAATTCAGTGCTGGGATGCGCGGCAGGGGCTGGAAGCTGGCATTGGCATTAGCATTAGCATTAGCATTAGCATTAGCAGTTTTTGCCGCTGGCGGGTTGGTGGTACAAGTGATGGTGGGAAGGGTTGCTTCAAATGACGGGTACGTGCGCGATAGCAATTCGGTCGAGTGGCAGAGTATCTTGTTGAGGGACGGCGCCGCTAGACGCTCGCCCGTGGCCAGTGAGAACAGCCCGACGCCGCCTCCGAGACGCGTAAACTCTTCATGCTCCTCGGCGGCGGCGACGATGCCTAGCTGTTTGTCGACGGCAAACCCGAGCCTGGTCATGCGGGAGGGGTTGTAGTAGTTGGAGAAGCTAAAGAGCGGCTCCGCGCCAATAGATGCACCATACACGCTGTGCCCGTTACTACTTGAGCCTGAAAGAGTCCAGCTATCGCCTGTTGCTCGTTTTGATGAAGGCGCGTTGACGTATCGCAGATCGTAGAGGGCCATGGTGTTGCGAACGCCTGCCACGACGACATGGTTCTCGTTGACAGACTTCACATGTGCGGCGCCCCATATGGGTGGCTCCCTGTTCTTTCTGGTCCATGTATTTCCCTTGCCCTTGCCCTTGCCTCCGCCTCTTCCCCTGTTCCTGCCCCTAGCCGATGCTGTTACAATTTGCCAATTGTCCAACCTGGCATGGTCTTCAGCGTCCTCAAGTGCAAAGGGTCTAAATGCTCGCCAAGTGGTCCCTGCCTCGGATGTACCCTCGCGCAAGTCGACGAGCCAGGGCGTGGCGAACCGGCCTCCAGCAACTACCAACGACGGGTGGTTGTGCACGAAATCGACCGATGCGACATACCCGGCACAGTCAGCACGGGGGGTGCTCAGCTGGATAAATCCGCCTACCATTTGATGAGATTTGTAGGGCGGCTGTAGTGGCTGCGGCGGCTGGAGCTTCAGCGTCGTTCTACGACCGATGCCCGGTCCAAACGTAGCTCGCGATTGTCCAACGTGGAGGTCGACCACGGAGATTCCAACCTCGGTGCCGACGACACACAGTGCGTCGAACCCATTGGGCGACGGCACGCACGCATTGATCGAGCGGGCACCAATCGTCTGCCCGTCAATAAAAGTGTATCCGTGACCGCGCTGCTGCGTCAGTCCCATCCTCCAGGTGATGCCCATGTTGTCGGGGTGGTCTGGCTCTGATGTGTGTGGCGAGAACACCTGGAGGATGGGTTCGTCTGAGCGTGCACTTTCCGCCGTGACGATCATGTTGCGCGAGCTCTCGTGATAACTGATCGTCGATGGTACAGAAATCCGGAGCATTTCAGGGCGTGTCCGCTCCCATGCGTGGTACTTGGCGTATGGCGACCGCATCGGCCACTCTTTTGAGACAAACTCATCCTCCGTGGTCATAATGTACTGACCCTTGATACTGTTGCCATTCTCACCTTCATAGTTTGTATAGACAATGCCAAACCCTGGCGGACCGGGATCAGGCTGAACGTACATGCACGAAATTCTAGTGCGTGACAGGACCTTCCGTTGTGGTAGAGCTGTATTGAATGGCCCTGTTGAGTGGAGGCCGCGTTCAAGCTGAAGGGAGAGGTCCTCGTCTAGTATAGGAGCCGTGCCCTTGTATTGAAGAGACCGTGCGTACCACGATGCAGCTGATGCCCGCAGAGACGGTTCAAAGCAGTGGCCGGTGCTCACAGACGGTGCTGCTGGTGTGCCAGCGCCGCTGGTCTCACGGCCATGAAAGGGCAGCCGCGCGGCAAGGCGCGTTGATGCTCGAGAAGGAAAGACATTGTAGTCGTCCCCAGGCTCTCTCTGCTCTATTTGATACTCGCTTTCTCTTTCGGTCTTGCTGTACTTGGTCCGCTTGACTGGGCGTTGTCTGCCTCCTCTTCTTGCTCGGCCTGTCTCTGCTAGGCGTTCACGCTGCCGTTGGTGAGACACTTGCTCGCGCGACCACGATGCACCAGCCGGGGCTGTTCCTGAACTCTCAATCTTAAAGAACTTTTGCTTTTCCTCGTCCCAGTAGTGCCCTGGAAAGTCAAAGGGTGCTGGCATAATGACGGTCGTATAGTGCTGTCGAACAACCTACAATATCGTCGAGGCTAGCATCCTTTGAGGTCAGTTTAATGGGCGTGCGTCATCGAAAGTACTGTATTTTTCATGTGCAGTGAAGAAGTACTGATAACTGAATAAGATTTTGATTTTCAAAGTGAAAATGAAACTGATGTTGTTGTACTGAAGCCGTCATAAGTAAAGTTGATATTGAAGACGCCCGGGCAGTTAAATGATGTCTGAAATTTGAAGACTGCGTTACAGCATACTGTTAGTGAGTGGTAGCTAGTGTTGTTAGTGTATGCTCTGGTGATTAGCTCAGCGCCGGTCGCACCTTCCTCAGCATATGGATAGGTATTTTCCTCTTATTTACAGCGCTTTGCTACAGTGTGTATCCACACGTGACTAGCTGTTCTCACCGGACATCACTTATTACTGCACAACATCACATTTAAGCATCACGGATTCAGAATCATAACTTGTGCACAAGTGATGACAAAGAGATAATGAAATTTTACTTTATTAAATTAGGCCCGTCTAAAAAAAGTATCATCGGGGGTATACGCCGCATCTCTTCCCTCGTGGAACAGAAAATGGGATGGACAAAAAAGGAAATTAAAGAATGACTGGTGAAAGCAGGCGACCAGTTTGCCGATCTCAAGTCAGCATTGTGATGTCCACTTGTGGCCATTCTAGTCCCAAACATCCCACCTCTGGTCTCTTGATAGTAAAAGGAGAGAAGAATGGCGTAGAATATTAGGAAGATGGCCAGCAGTGGTATCCAATGAGACAAAATCAAGACAAATAGATCAAGCAAGCAGACACGCAAAAATGATAAAAATAAAGGTATTTCATTCGCAAAAAGTATATGAAAGAATCCTTTCAACCGGCCCCTCTCAAAAACTTAGAAGGGGAGGCATTACAACAAGGAAGCGCGCATTTACTGCGACTTCTCGTGCTGGGTAGAAACACGCTGCAGAGAGACAACAAAGTCCTCAAGCGAGCGCTGCTTCTGGTTGCCCTTGGGGCTCTTGCCGTGCATCAGGTTGTCGAAACCAACAGAGTCCTGGAGCATGTAGTAGACACCAGCCATGACACAGAAGACACCGAAAGAGAAGACCCAGACACGGACGACAGCGACAATGGAAGTCTTCTGACCGTGCATGAAGAAACCGAACAGGGTGAAGAAGGTGGCCAGCAGATCAACGATCAGGATGGCACCGCTCAACTGCCACGAGGGGATCGAGGACCAGAAGGGACCGTTGGCACGGGTGATGAAAATCAGCCAGTTCTCAGTCAGGGAGATCTCAAGGAAGACGACCTCGTCGAGCTGACCAAAGTTCTGGACGATACCGCCGTTCTCAGAGTGGGCGTACATGGTGGTGACAGTGATCCAGGTACCGACGGCCAGAACAACACCGAGCAGGACGGACATACCCCAGAGCTTGGGCAGGTTCCACTTGACGGGGGTCTTGGAGAAGGGAGCGTTGTCGTAAGCAATGGCCAGGGTAGCAACATCAGCGAAAATGGCAATGAAGACGACCAGCTCAATGTTCAGCGAACGGTTCAGGATGGCAATCCACAGACCCAGGTAGATCTCGAGATGGATGGACAGAGCGATACGGTAGACAACGTAGGCGTACATGCGGTGGAAAATCTGGCGGGAAGTCTTCAGGGCATCAATAATGGCACCAAGACCGGGGGCAAGGAAAACAATATCGGCAGCGGAGCGGGCAGCGTCAGAGGCACCCTCGACAGCAATACCAGTATCAGCCTTCTTCAGGGAGGGAGCGTCGTTGACACCGTCACCAGTCATGGCAACGAGGTAGCCACGCTGCTGCAGGATCTCGACGACGTTGTACTTGTGCTGGGGGAAAACCTCGGCGAAACCATCGGCAGCCTCAACGAAATCGTAAACCTCGGAACCGGGCATGTCGCCACCGCCACCAAGACCCAGGCGCTCAGCGTTGTAGATGTTGGTACCCAGGCCAAGCTGGCGAGAAGTCTCGCGAGCAATACCGACGGCATCACCAGTAAGCATCTTGATGGACAGACCCAGACCCTTGGCCTCGTTAACAGTGCGGGCGGTATCGTGGCGAGGGGGGTCAGAGCAGGGCATGATACCGAGAATCTCCCAGTGCTGGCCATCACGCTTGCGAGCGACACCAAGGGAACGGAAACCACGGGTAGCGAACTCGGCAACCTTGTTCTTGTAGGCCTGGTCGACATCCTCGGGGATGGGGTGGTCCTCCTCGACAGTCTTCAGAACGAACAGGGGAGCACCCTTAACACAGGTGATGCGCTCACCAGCGGGGGACTCAACGATGGCAGTGACCTTCTTGGAGACAGGGTCGAAGGGGTAGAAGTTGATGACCTTGTACTTGGACAGAACAGACTTGGCACGGGGGTAGTAGCGGAGGGACTTGAGGAAGGCCTTGTCGATGGCATCGATACCCTTCTTCTTGCGCGAGGCAGCCAGACAGGCAGTAAGCATCAGGTCCTCGGGGTCGACACCGGCAACAGTGTAGGGCTCAGCCAGAGACAGCTTGTTCTTGGTCAGGGTACCGGTCTTGTCAGAGCACAGAATCTCGACACCAGCCAGGGACTCGATAGCAGACAGCTTCTGGACGATGGCCTTCTTGCGGGCAAGGTAGGCGGCACCGACAGCCATGGTGGTGGTAACGACAGCGGGCAGACCGACGGGGACACCAATGATGGTGATGGCCAGAGTGTACTCGAGGATCAGGACAATGGGGTTGGAGCGGTAGAACGAAGAGACCCAGACAATCAGGTTGGTCAGGATGACCAGGACCAGCAGAATGGTACCAATACCGTTCAGGACCTCAGTGAAGTGACCGGAACCGGAAGCAGCAGCGTTAACCAGGGCAGCAGCGCGACCAACGAAGGTGTTGTCACCGGTGGCGGTAACGACAACAAAGGCCTCACCGCGCTTGACGGAGGAAGAAGCGTAGCAGGAGTCGTTCTTGTGCTTGTCAACAGCCAGGGACTCGCCAGTGATGGCGGACTGATCAACTTGCAGGAAAGCGTCCTCAGTAACAATGCGACCGTCAGCGGGGATGATGGTACCCTCCTCGACCTGGAGGATATCACCGGGAACGACCTCGGGGGCCTCAATCTCCTTCAGGGTACCGTCACGGAGGACGACAGCCTTCAGGGCCAGAGTCTTCTTGAGCTCATCGACAATGGAACCAGCCTGGTACTCCTGGACGAAACCGACAACAGCGTTAAGCAGCAGCAGGGCGCAAATGACACCGAAATCGACCCAGTCCTCAAGACCAGCAGCCAGGACGGCAGCAGCCTGTGTTGTTAGCAAATTGATTCAAAGCCATGGTATGAATTGTATGATCGGCAAAACATGTTTGTTTCGTCTCGTCGTGTCCACTAGAGCTCCATTCCTTGCGTTGCATGCTGGTGGATCCGCGAGTTTTGAGTTGGGGAAGAAAGCTTTGGAGGATGCGAGCGGGTCGAGTTGAAATATTCGGAACGCCCCATTGGCTGATGCCCGTGCAAGTGCTAGTGCTGCTGCATGGGCCCGAATGGCTCAATTGAATGAAGCTAGTGCTGGAACTTTTTTTGACTTTCTTTTTCCGTGCGCGATTTTCAAAAGATCGGCCCCAAGCAATAAGTGCTCAAGGTTGTATGGGTGGAGGATGCAGGCCAACGCAGAAGAATGGGCCAGGAACACGACTAGGACGGAAGGAATAACAGCCGCAGCGACAAGTCGCCAACGATTGCAGAGCCAAGCCATAGCAAAAAATACAGAATGATAAAGCTTACCTCCATGACGAACTGGATAGGACCAACGAAGAAACCGAAGAACTTGAGGATCATGTTCTCCTTCTCCTCCTTCATCTGGTTCAGACCGTACCTGATTTGTTAGCGACGCTGTGAATGCAGTGCAAGTGGTAGAATATGCATGACTTACTTGCGGCGACGGGCAACAACCTCCTGATCGGTCAGACCGATGCGGGTGTCCGTCTGAAGCATCTCCTCGGGGATGACACGGCCACCGTGAACGTTAGTGTCGGCCTCATCATCATCCTCCTCGTCGAGGGCGTGGCCATCGTTGGACTCGAGATCCTCAATGAGGGCATCAATGTCCTCATCTTCGTCGTCGTCCTCAACGGGCTTCTTGACAGCCGCGGCGGGAGCGGCAGCGGCGTTCTTCTCGTCGAACTCGCCACCAGGAATGCTGGTGTTCAGCGCAGGCGCTGCAGAAGTAGACTCGGCCATTGTTGGTGAATCTTGGGGGGGTTTGTTTGGGGTGCTTGGTTTGGCGTTGTTGATTGAGCTGTCTATACAAGATAGGAAATGTGAGAAACAGAGAATAACTTCAAGATGCCGACAATCAGACAACCGGTATTTAGGTCGACTAGTTGAGGAGTCTGAAGGAAAACAGGCAGAAGAGTCTGTCTATGGCAGCTCAACTCACTTTGCCAAACGGCAAAAGGGAAAAGGGTGGAGGGGGAGAGGGATCCCAAGATGGGAGAAGTGTAGCTGTGCTGGCGATGGGCGAAGCGCAATAAGGATAAGGGTTTGAAGAGGGAAGAGAGAGGACAGAAAAAAGAAGAAGGAAAGGGAGAGAGAAGAAGGGGAAAGGGAAGGAGAGGAGAGGAGTTTATGAATGGAAAGCGGAAGGAGCGAGAGTAGGAAGAGGAAGGAGCGCCGGGTAGGATAGAGGATCGGCTTAGTAAGGCTATGGGACCAACAGTAAGAGCGAAAGCACAGGGCAAAAGTCTCCAAGCTCGAGGACTACTACAGCTAGAGGCACTTTTTACGCAAAGAACGAGTGACAAAAAGACGACAATAGCAGTGCAAGCCAGAGGCAAGGCCGTGGTGCGTGCGTTTTTTTGTGGTGCTCGCGCTCCGAGTTGGGGTGACTGTATGGGGGCGAGAGGCGAGAGGCAGTGGCCAAAGGTAGTGTAGAGTCTGGAAATTGAGAGAGAATGTACAGTGAGAGGACGGTGAGAGGACAGTAAAAGAACAGTGGGAGTGATGGTGAGGGTATTGTGACAGAGCGCACAGTGATTTGAGTGCGTCACAGAGACAGGGGAGCTAGAGCTAAGAAACAGGCAGGGGTGTGGGTATCTGGGTGTGAATAATGAAATGCGGGTCTGTTACAGTGTATGTGATGTGGGGCGTGTATACAGTGTGGTTAGACTGTGTGCGTCCGCTTGGTTGTGCGTGTTTTTGTAGCTCTGTTGTGGGGCGTGCAGACTGCTTCTTGCTCGGTTCCTTCTGTTCCTGGCCGGTATTATTCAAGACTGTCGCAATAGGAAAGAGCTGCAGTCGGGATAACGCGGGGGTGCAGTAGAGGCGGAGGCACAGAGGCACAGAGAGAGTGAGCGCAAGTGAGAGTGCAATGGGAGGAAAGAGCGACCGGTAGAGTGGATACCCAGTACTGGTCGAAGGAATGGTGTTTTGATTTTGGGTGTTTTGATGAGCTAATAAGCTGGGAGTGGGTATGTGTGAGATTGGGACGTGCTGGTATGGCAGTGGTATTGAAATGCGTGGGATGGGTGAAGCAATTGGCAATTGAGCGCGTCGCGTAGATTGTGCAGATGAGGTATTGCGAGTTGAGCGTGACGTAGACAGTCGCCTTCCTAGACCGTTGTCTGATGTCGAAAGGGGAAAGAGCATGGACCTACCAGTAATTAACCTGTCGAGGCGCGGTTTGGCAAAAACGATGGGGTATTAGGGGAATCAACAAAGATACTGATGGGCAATGCTGTGTAAAACAAATGAAATAAGAGAATGGGGAAGAGAGGGACAGGGAAGAGGGGAGAGTGGCACCTCACGATCACCGTTTGCGTAGACGAGGACAAAAGAGCTATCCGCCGTGGGTGGTGAGAGAAGAGAGGTGAAGAACAAGACAATGGATGAAAAAGAAAAGAGGGAAGCGGCTCAAGAAATAGGAAATCCAAAGTGGGTAGACGAGTCGAGTGTTGGAGCCAAAAGTGGTGGTGGTTGTTGTTGTTGTCTAAGATATAGAGATATGTGGTGACCAAAACAAACAACGACACACCATAGCTCGAGATAGGAGTGGAGGACTGGAATTGAGAGAGATCCGCACTCCTGCTCCGTGGTGGTATCTTGGTAGAGCTGCTACTAGAGAGCAGAGGCTAGAATGGCATTGAACAATAAAGTTAATACGATTTCAAATGGGATAATAGAAAAGGCGCATGGAACAATGAGGGAATGTGCCAAATAAAATAGCAAGTTTAAATGGATAAATCACAGATACGGGGCCTGCACATGCATACGGAGAGGATCACATAACAGCAGTGTTATTGTCTGGATGTTAATACCTGTGTTATCAGGAGTGAGGCAGGAGCGAGGGGAAAGAGCGAGGGACGAGGCGAGCAGGTTGCCTTTGACACTATGGGGATGAAGGGGTCAGCAAGCATACGGTGCCATTCATGGAAAGTGCCATGCCGGTCTATCAGCGTTGTAGTTGACTCCTTCCGTGTCGAGTGGCCATTGACTATCACATGGCCTTATTAGTCGTCGGTATTTTTATTTCAATATGCAATATACGCCACTGAGGAAGTCATCTGTGAGCAAAGCTTGACAGCCTTACTTTGCTTCTGTATTTTTGTAGTTATATTTCGATTGTAGGCAGTATTTTTGTATGTTTTTGTGTATTTTTTTTTTTGTTGATGTTGTACTATTTGTATGTGTTTTTTGTAATTTTCTACAATGTTTGGGTGATTTGTTACGACTTGTTATGATTATTATTTTGTGTTTGCTTTATTTTCCGTATATTCGCAATTATTTCTAAATTTTCAATGTCAACTAACAAGCATACACATCATGTAGAGATCTCCACGATTCATCAAACTACTACAACTAATTAGTATTTCGGCTTTGTCTTCATGCCAGTGCTCGCTTCCCGAATAAAGACGGAAAAGACAGAAATGGCTTTGGAGATTCCGCTTGTGACCGTTTGTGGCATGCAAATACAATGGAAATAGGATAGAGCGATACAGCGAGCGCGAGACCCAGAATAGGAGAGTGCAGGGGAAAGGGGTTGCTTATTTGGTAGTATCGTGAACAGTGGCCCTCTTCCCACTCCTCCGCCGTAGAATGATAAACGCCCGGCGAGCACGCGAACAAGGCAATCATAACCCGGCATCATTATCATATCTCATACATCATGCCCCATACGGAGATAGATCAGTGGTCCTTGATGATCCTCACTCTTCATTGCATCACTGTATCATAGTAACAGCATCTCCATACCGGATTACTCTACAAAGTAGACACAACACACGCAATAGACCCACGAACCCGTAATGAAGGACAAGCTAGCCAGGGCGTAGCCGCCACAGCTGGTCCCATTATCATCAGCGCATAGCAAAGTAGTGGTTCTTTAAAGAGCAATAACATATTAGCCTAGCTCTTCTCACTCCAAGTCCAACCTACTTCGTAGTCGCCGGCGGACATATTTGCGCCGGCCCATTTTCTATTAGCCATGGCTGTGGATGCTCTGTAATTAGAAGAGCAAGTAAGATACGATTTATGCTATCCAGCTCTCTACTTAGTATCTCTCCTTTACGGAGTAAATGCAATATGATCGATGCCCCTTTCAATGGTCTACGACGTGCGGCAATTCATAAACAAGACATGATGACCATCGCCAATCGGACAAGGGTACGCGCTTTGGCCATGAGGCATATCGGCATCGTAACGGCCAGTATTGTATATTTTACTTCCAAAGCACAACAGAAAGAACAGCATCAATTAACACGCATATTTGTGTCGTAGAAAAAAAATCACTAATTACAGAGCAGAAGTCAGCAGTAGAGCCATGGACCAAACCGGCTTACTGTCAGTATATTCCAGCCTCTTCCATATACCAGTCATATACCAGTCGCCCATCGCTCCTTCCTCGCTTTGCCTCTGTGCTCTCAAGCGAGTTACATTAATCTCGTCTAGTCTTGCGTACCTGCCCCACCCGCATTCCCCCAGACGGGCCTCATCTCGCATCAGTCAGGTACCTGGCAGAAGTGTGTCCACATGTATACTTCACCCATAGCTCTTTTTTCTTTCCTGCTGCGGGATTTTATTTGCCTGTTGCTGTCGATAATTCGGGATATCAAACTATTTGGTGCTTTGTTTTGTCATTTATTTTATCAACCCTGCTATCGCTCCTTCCTTTGCGGCACTAAAAAGAGTCTAATTACAGGTACCTGCTGGGTCTGCATGACGACACTTTGTGTAAAGTATACCCTTCGACCCTGCCCTGTCTGTGTCTTGCCCATCGTCTCCTTCCAAAAGCAATCACAAAATCACAAATTGGGGTCTGTCCATTGGCAATGCGCGACAGCATAATACGGAGGAATACATGAGCGATAAAGCGGCATTAAGTACAAGATATAAGGCGGTCAAGGCCAAGCCTGATTGTGAGGCGACAAGCCAAGATGGATGCAGAAGAGAGCATTCAATAAACAACGCACTCTGTCAATAATGTCAATATGCGCAATATTGTATCATACCCGCGATTGATAGCTTCAGACTGTTTGATTGATTGATGTGCAATTGCACGAATTCCCTCATTGCTCATCCCATGGAAGAGTATGGAAGAGTAGCAACCGAGAAGACTACAGAAGGATGTTACTCCGTAGAAGAGGAACAGTGCTGCCGGCTACTAAGATGACCTTTATCTACGCACATGCACGTCAACGGAGCCTGCTCGGGACATCACTCCCAGTGCCTTTGATTAGGACATTAGCTGATCAATCGGGACTCTCGGGACAGCCGTTAACGGTTTACTTTTTGCTTTAGGAAGAGTTTCTTGATGCATTGAAGCTGGCTCGCCCTCGGACATTGTGGGATTGGGATGGCGAGATGGATCGTCACAGCCGTTATATCGATACGGGGTAGGCAGAAAAGGATACATGAGACATGCTCGCTCTAGATACTGGAGGACACGAACGGTAGTCCGTCACCGTCCGTCTTGGGTTTGAAATTGACAGCCTAGCGACCCGGTCGAAAAAGAGAACGAGAAGAGAAGACTTGGCTGCCCTGTAAGCAACGAGTCAAGCACAGTGATTCGTCTGTCGTCTGCAGTTGTTTCTTGCTCATGCACCTTTTCTTTTTCAATCCAAGCTTTTTTAGCCCCATGCGGTTAAATTATTTATTTATTTATTTATTCGTATTATTACTAGTTGTTTTGTTTGTTTATTTGTTTGTTTATTTATTTTTGCTATTTAGTTCGCAATCTGCCCGTTGAATTACAGTCATTAGTGTCCCCATGGCCTGGCCGTCGTGCGCTGTAATTTGGATTATCTGCACTGTAATACTCTACAACTGGCTGCTGTACTTTATAATTCCTATGCTTTGTCGGCTGTACAGTACGCGCACCGTCCTCTTTCTGCTCTCCCCCAAAAGCTACTTTTCCAATGACACACCCTCCTGAATTAGGTCAGTAGAAAAGTCTACTTCGTACTAAGTACAACCACTAGCTAGGACATTACAGGCCCCACCCATGCATGCACGGATAACGGACTTTGACTGGCCCACATCTGATGCTACTCCCCATCAGGAACTCAAACTTGCGACAGTCCTTGTATTTGGTTTTTGTTTTCTAGTTTTGTCGTTTTTGTTTGCCTTTTTTTCTCTCTTCTTTTTCGTTCGTTGCTGCTTTGATTTGCTCTGGCTTTGCTTTGTGGCATTGGGTCTTTCCTCGGTCGGCGCGGTCGTATTCTGCCGTTCTTTATCTCTTCTCTTCTCAGTCTTTTTTTTTCTCTCTTCTTTTTCTTTCCAATCCCCCATTGCTGTCTTTTCTCTCTTCCCCATCTATCTTGCTTTTTCATCTTTCGCTCGTTCTCTTTCTGTCCACTAGATCAACTTTTCCATATAATTCTATTTGTCCTTCGTCTTGGCAGCCAAATTGAGAATATATTTACTGTCTGTCTCTACTCCGTACACCAATACTTGAATACCTCTAGTATCCAAATAACAGCTCGGTTAACTCAGCTTCCTATGCTCATGCACGATCGAGCCAAGACTTTGACGGTACGTCGTACTCACTACGACGATTCTGTCCTCAAATGCGCCGAGTCCTCATTGGTCAAGAGCCCACACTGTGCCCATATCTGTGTCTAAAGCTCTCTTTTCTAACCTCTTTACTCCTGACAAGTGCGAATAAATATGAATAATCAGAGGAAAATGTAATAACAGACCAAGTAAACATAGCACAAAATATACTAAACAACACCCGGCTTCATCCTAGTGACTCCGCTATGCTGCAGCACCATCAACCGTCCCTGCAGCTACCCGTTGTTCAACATGCCCGTCGCTTCACGGCCGACAGCTGAAGCTGCTTGACCTGCTTGAGCTATATACCGGAAATGGAAGTTGTAGCAGCGAGAAACTGTCGTGGGCATGAAGACACGGCAGTGGCGGGGCGACTCGCAATGAGAACAATGGACAATAAACAATGGACAAAGGACAAACTCAGTATGCAATGAATCGTTAACAATCAATTAATAAATGAATCTAGCAAATGGAAAATGTACCTATCCGGTCCAACTATTAAACTTCTAACAGTGTGCACTGCGAATACGATAGGGCGTTGGTCGAGATACTTGCTTATGACAGCACGCCGCTGCATTAAGCAAGTATCTTATATCACTTCTCACTTCTACGCCCAGCTCTACCGACCTGCTATATTTCCTATTCCGGTATCCCTCTGGATCCTTGAAGAAACCTCGCATGTGGACAATGTGGGGATCATCGAACCTGGCAGGCATTGCATGGCAAAATGTGGGAGAGAGACTCAAATATCTCAGTATAGAGCATTTGTGAGGCAATATCTTCACCGCTTTATCGAGGTCGGTGAGTGGTCATCAGACCAGTTTCTGCTTTGGTAATGTGGTGTAGGTGTTGGTGTGTCGTTGTGTTTTTCTCATGTCATAGTGTAACTTGATGTTTGTTTGGTAGCATTTATTTTCATCTATTCTTGTAATTTTAATGCCCAATTTAGCATTTGTTGTTATCACCTGTTTTATATTAAGAAGATGCCCCCAAACAAGTACATAATATTTACAATATATTTAAATATGAACAATGGGTTATATATAAATAAATAAATAAAAAACACGACCCAGCACAACTAAAACGACTCGATCGTAACACTATAAATATAACAATATCAAAAATAGCCAGCAAACAAGCAAATAGAACATCTCAAAGTTGAATCGCCAGCCAACCACAACCGTGCCGGGCTGACTCGTCGACGCTCCCATGCAATACCAAGGCGGGATTACTAGTTTCGAGATCAAACAGCCTACGGCCAAAAAATGCAAAGAGGTTACTCGGAGTTCGTGTCTACAGTCTGCCATTGCCTCCTGCCTTCCCAGGTTGTCGTTCAGCCGCGTCCTTGTCGCTCGGCTTTGGCGATGCTATCGAAACCCGACCGACACTAGCAAGTAACATAATAACCAGCTGTCAGAGGATTAGCCTGGTGGAAAGGGGCTGATATGTTATAATTATTCCTCTTTCTCTATCACCGAGTAGATGGATCCAACCCAACCCGTTGCCGAGGCATAAAACTGTGTCCATATACTCCAATAGATCGAGGATTTGACAATTTCGAGAGAAAAAAAAGGAGATGTCTCAATAGATGCGACATGGTAATTTGCCTATTCGTTCTCCGAATTACGCGGTAGATGCCATTCCTGATTAAAGAAGGACGTGCTACAAATAGACTCGACTCCAAGGGAGCAGCTCGGAGTTTCAAAGGAAGCGAAAGACGAGCTGCGATCTGATTGGCCAGAAACCTGATTGGACTTGATGGACTAAACTGGAAATAAGACAAAATGATAGAGAAAATAATAGAGAAATGACAGAGGAAACAAGACAGACCAATAAGTGGTTGGCTGGTTGGGCTCGCTCTTTATCATTTCGTGCTTATTTCCTACACTACGTCATATGAGAAGAGGCAGAGGAACGCGAAAAGAGAGAGAGAGACCCACAAGAAAGTGAAATAGTCAGAGAGAGAAAAAGATCAATAAAAAAATAAAAAAAATAGGCTTTCCGACGCAACCGACAGAAGCGACCAAAACTAGGCGTGGGAACTAGGAATGCAATCGCACTGCAAATCGTAAACAAGCAAAAATCAGAGCGCAAAAACAATAAGTAGAACAGAGGCCGAATATACGGGTAAAAGAAGAGCGAGGTTATAATTTCAGATCGGAGGATATATAAACTTTTCGTCATAGGAATTTAGAGGTGACTAAAATACAAGCATCTGCATGTTTCGGCGAAAGAGCTCTTTACAAGATTCGGATATGTTTACTAGAGATACCAGGCATATCCTTGGCATGTTCTCTTGCTATTGACCTGCTGACAGCGAGTATTTCGACATTTGTTTTCATTTGACGGATGCGTCTGTCATGAGATTTACGTTTACGACCGGACCAAATACCCATACTGGAGAATATACTGATCAGCACTGGACAAGAGACAACTAGATCGGAGTTGACTCCCCCTCCATGGGGAAGGCGACTCGGAAGACAGAAGGGAAAAAGACAAAGGAGGCGAGTGGAAGAAGCGAGGGAAAAAAGAGAAAAAGAGAAGACAAAACAGTGTAATTATCCGACTGTTCAATAAGAGCAATACGATGAGCAGGGACAATACAGCCAAGAGAGTCCAAGACACCAAGACACAAACCCAAGACACCGAAACAACCTTGACACGACTGAAATCAAGACAACTCAACTGGGCAAATGGCGCAACCAGCAGCAGCCAGGGAAAGAAAGAAAGAAGAAGTGGTGCCAAACTATCAAGTATCAAGTATCAAATATCAAAAGTCTAAAGTCTTGTCGCGAGTGGCCTTTGTCTGTCTGTTCCGGGTCTATTATCCTTACTCTAGAGATAAGATACGTTTAGGGTCAACATCATATATCAAAGTAAGAGTACGGTAAGAAAAACTCGGCAGAAATGTCCAATTTACTTAGTACGCGTCGTCGATACAAGCAGAATTCAAACGACGACTGAGAAAAGCAGGAGAAGTCCTCTACTAAAAAGATTCTTCTGACGGCTATGCATTGTTATACAAAAGTAAGTTCCCGCTACGAATTTCCCATGTATTTATAAAAAGGTGGAGACTGTTCTGCTGAGTTTTTGCTATCGTACTCTTTACTTTGATCATAATGTTGACCCCTAATACGGGCTAATTCAGAAAACACGGAAATTCGGGCACGCCGTATTGGAGTGTAGCATATCTCTGCACTGTAGAGGTTGTCTGTCCACTAATTCAATAGGCCGACAGACTATATCGACTACGTAAAGATAGCCCGAACCCACTGCATTACACTTGCATTTGACATCTCCCTCGTTCTCGGTCACTTACTTCGATTGCACAATGATTCGTAGCTTGCACGCTATGATTCGCATGTCGAGCATGGCTGCCTTCGCTGCTCGCTCCTCACCCTCCCCTGGTAACCCAATGTACGGATTGTCCCGGCCAAAAGAACTGCCAAGTAGGATTAGGGCGAGGATGGGCAAAGAAAAGAAGCGAAAAAACGAAGAACAAAGATTGAAAAACGAAAAGACATAATATTGATTATCCCACCTGGAGTCATCGGCCTCGTTTGCTTTGTCTTCTTTATTGTCTACTGCCTATCAACTGCAGGCCTTGTAGACCTACTGAGTAGACCTACAAGTCGGGCCTGCCCTGATTGTTCTGGGCTCAAATGGAACAGCGCATGGGCCGCCGATGGACCGGCCAAGACGAGAGAAATACTGTCCTCACCGATATCTTAGCATACATCATATGGGAAGAAATACACGAGGCATAAGACATACTACGCAATCATTGATTCCTTTCTCGTAACGATATCTTCTCCACATCTTCAATGGACTCGGTGAGATAACACGGAGACAAATCGTGAAAACTCTTCCTCATATTCCTCTATAATCTCTAGTAGTCCTCCATACTCTTTCCCCATATATTAATCTGGGACAATTTGGTCAATTGCCGGTTGCGCAAGTAGTAACTATTACAAAGTACTCCGTACTCTGTAGTCGAGGCAGTTTTCCGTTCGCCGTCTTCTTGGGAGTTTTGTTTTTGCCGCTCTTTGGCCACCCTCTCTACAGGTACTGTCTCTCTGTTCCTTCTTCAACCTTCTCCAGGGCTTCCAAAGCCTTGGCATCTCAGGGGACCTCTACTAGACGGCTAGACCTTTACTAGACCTCTGCTATCCGCTCGCAGCAACTTCGGCATTGTCTATCGACGCCATTGTCTTCTCGGAGTATCTGTTTGTTGCTTCGTAATTATTTCCTCTACTTGTAAACACTACTCGGCATTACTCTTGTCCTGCAGAGGGCGAAGATGCATCTCCGGCCTTGTTCTTCCATCGTTGTTCTGTATGGGGCATTACTGCGTCCTGTATGTATTCTTGCCCTATATTCCTGATAAATGCTCACGCTCACCGCCTGGAAGAAGAAGAAGAAGCTGGTAGACAAAATAAGATAAGATACTTTAATAATTATACTAGATAATTATCTAATTAAGAAGCCGTTGATCATTACACTGCATTTGCAGAAGATCGGTGTAATCAAGTGACCATTTCAATCTACATGGCCAAAGTCACCGAGTACAATTGCCAGCGGAAGACGCGGCACGGCAACGGCAGCCGCGTGTAGAACAGGATATCGGACTGTATTACTGCGTTGATGAATTCACTCATACTATATCAGAAGACATATTGTGTATGTAATAAGTAGAGAACACAGAAGACAACTGATCGTATTGCGAGGCCTGTGAGTGGCTGCCTTCAACAGACTTCACCCAGTTCCTCCATTCCCTCTCCAGTATCCCCATTGCTCGCTCCATTATCTCCATATCGCCTCTCCAGATTTGCTCCTCGTGTTTCTCTATTTCAACCATATTATCGTGTAATTTCATGCTGTCTCTTGTCTACTTTGTCTATCTTGCCTATCACAGAGGATACGTGTCGTCGCTTGGAGTTCGGGATTGTGGTTCTCTTCTGTTTTCCGCATATTCTCTCTTTATTGTTTTCTCTTACTTTATTAGCCCATTTTCCTTTTGTCTTTTGCAGTTGTCCTCTGGAGAATATGGAAATTTAGAAAGGAATAATGGAAACGAGAAGGGAAAAGAGCGTACCTTTTTTCTCTTTACAAATGGATGCTCGGAGACTGGTTTAGGCTAGACCATGGAAAATGTAATAAGGTATCAATATGTGAATATACGAATAGAAGACAAAACAAAGAGACAGGGTGAGCATGAGCAATGAGAGAATAGAGGAAAAGAGGAAATGAGGAAAGAAGAAAGAAGATGAAAAACAAACAAACAAACAAACAAGACAGCTCACTGAGTCGCAGTATTACGGAGTCAGTGGAGCGGCAAGCAAAAGTAAGGCCGAGTATCGAATAGCGGCGGAGATATGGTGGAATCAGAGAGGAAGGGAAGAGGAAGAATCAGGCTTGACAAAACAGAATAGAGAACATGAAGAAGGAAGAGAAATACGATAGTCCACCGTCTCTGCCTGTCTAGCAGGTCTACCCGTCAATACCGGCATATACGGATGCAATTGTTGGACTAGGAAATCCCAAGCACGACAGTGATGATGTAAGACAGTAGCGCATGGTAGAAGTCTGCTCCGTATTAATCGTCTAGTTCCTGGATGGATATTCCGTGGAAGGAAGGAGTATTCCGTATAAGCTTAGAACTTGGAGGTACTAAAGAGGTAGAATGGGATGCAGAAACGAGAGCGAGAGCGCGAACAGCGAGGTAAGTGACCCAGTTTTAGGTCTAATTAGGAAGGAATACGATGGGGGCAGTAGGGCGGTCAATAAGGCAGGAGTGACTGTTACAGTGGACATGCCTCTGTTACGGATACTTTTACAGGAAGGAACGGCGAGAAGCGAGGCAAACAAGAAACGACTGGCAAGTGACAGCTCACCGGCCAATGCGACACACACGAGAAGGAAAAAGGAAAAGCAAACGTAGTCAGGAATGAGGAATGACCGAGGAAAGACGGGTAGACTCGTGAAAATGGGACAATGGAAAATGGGTAATGGGAAAAGAAAGGGACAAGGAAAAGGGAAAAAGAATGAGCAGAGACGAGAAAAAGTATTAAGTCAATTAAATATAGCGTCAATAATAAATGGTAAATTAGCCGACTTCCTGACTGGAGATTGCCACTCCAAATATCTTGAATACAGGGCGAAATACAGCGAGATACAGCGAGAAGTAGCGAGACATAGCGAGGATGGCAAGGAATTACGGCGGAGTAATCTGCAGAGCGACAGTATGTAGAAGTGTCCAAGTACGGCTAGTCCAGAAATGCCCCGTACAGTGCGCAGGTATAGTCGGCACTTGAGGATGGTTCCTTCCTGGCCAGTGTGTTGTCCACTATCCACTCTCCTGCCAACTGAAAGAGAAGTAGCGACCGATAAAATGTCCAAGTGTTGCCACCCATTAAAGCTTGTTTGCCTTCCCTGCACGGAGTATGTCCGAGGTCGATGATAGAACGAGAAGGAGAGAAGGAGGGAAAAGAGAGAGGCTAGACGGGAGACTCGGGTGTTTTCTCTGGCAGCTATCACTCAAGTACTGAGTGGCTGGCAGACAACAGCCAGGTCTCTACTTTCCCCTTTAGGAAGGGAGAGGCGCGACAGTCTGAGTCCGAAATTCGGGGTCTACTCATAGTCTGATACTGTCTTCAAGGCGATGACATATTCAGCAAACAGAGCATATAGAGACACGAGAGGCGACAAGAGGCAACAAGAGGCAACAAGAAGCAACGAGAGGCAACAAGAGACAACGAGAGGAACTACACCAAAAGCGAAAAATCCCTGAAACTACAAGTGACCATTCCAGGGGGTAAAAGTACAGGATGGACGAGCTATCATGAAACATCACGACGGATATATCCTGTGGATGGCATCAAACAAAGATAGTGTTGCCTGTGGCTAGGCCAAGTCTGCTGACACTGCCAACATTATATTGCAGTTTGATTGTCGAGATGGCTGTTGAACATTGCATGTGACGGTGTCGACGACGGCGATTTTACGTACGACGTTCCGGGAGTTGATTTCATTGTTTCGAGGGCAGAGTAGTAGACTGTCAAAATGCGAGATAAATAGGAGACAAATAAGAGACTAGGTTTGCAAAGTAAGGCTAGGGTTAGAGTTTGAGAGTTTGGCCTAGACTGACCTAAAGTACTCGCAGGGTCCAAGCCATCCCTAGTCAAAGCGCTGTTATCTTTGATGCCCCTGAACAATCTTATAGCTGTTACAGTAGCCTTGTTGATAGTATACTAGTTAAGCTGTTGACAATTCTCAGTAGCAGAAGCAATAGTAATAGCAATAGCAATAGCAACAGCAACAGCATTACCATAACAATACGCTACACTACCACATTGCAACCGGGTGCATTCGAGGTGGACTACCCCTGTGTGTTTGAAACAACCATCCAATCTGTGTGGCTGGTCATTATGAAACGGTGGTATAGAATACAGAAGCGACCTGGAAAAGATGAGGCTTTTACTTCGATACGGAGTAGAAACAGAAGATCAGCTACAACATAAACAATCAGAAACAATGGATAGAAACAGCAAAACAGAAACAGGCCCGTTCACAGGAGGCAGAGTGTGCGAGCGAGTGTAACACACCTTGGCAGAGTTCATGAAGATGGCCGACAACAACTCTCTACCTCTACTGTAACAGCTTGGCAGACGAACAGAGTAGCGATATTCAAATGCCATACAGGAGAAAGAGAAGCCGTGATGGTATTGCCTCATCGGTTTCATAGATGTCAGTGTACGACTACGAAGTATCATTACCAACATGGCATGTATAGTATAGAATATAGGGGAAAGAAACTCGATAGTCAACTCGATTATCAACTCGATAGAGCCAGCTTGATGGAGACGAAACACGGCAGTTGAAGATATGCAGTGTAAGGTCCTCAGCCTCGCCCTGATATGCTTACTCCATACACCTGGATACGGAGGGATAGGCTTGTGTGGACAGCTCTTATACAGGGACGGTATGCTTAGATGGAGGCTGGAGGCTGGAGGCTGGAGACACACCGGAGACTATGCGGTCTATGCAACAAAGAGTGTATTGCTAAAGAGGAGAGAGCAAACACGTAGGGGCTGGAGTTGGTAGCCACACTGAGGAATAGATATGCTATTTACAAATGCCACGTCGGCAGATGAGGAGGTTTGCCAAGGCGTACAACTCTTGTTTATGCTAATACGACGGTTTATATTAGGTGGCCTCGATGGCTGATGTCCTGCAAATCATGTCGGTCTTGTCTATCTCTCAATTCTCTCCATTTGTCTTGTCGTCTTGTCTCTCTTGCTTATCTTGTTTCTAGTTTCGATTTGGTATTTGCTGTGAAAATATCTCCTGGCATTGGCACTGGCCAGGCCAAGAAGGCGCAGTCATATGCACTCGTAACCAGCAGATTCGTCCGTCAAGTTGATCGAGTCATCAAAGTCAAACAGCCAAGTGTTGATCATAGCAACAAGACCGACGGCTTGACTCTGCTTTGCCTCTATCTGCCACGTCACGGCTTGCCTGCATCGGTCTTGGGTGCCGTACAGTCTCTGCAATGTGCTACAATGCAATCTGTTCAAAACCGTGATTTGGATGAGCGACGGACGAACAGACCCAGCAGCTTGGCACTGTCTGACCGACTTGTTTCTACGAGTCTTGACGACACTGTACGTTGCATATCCGATCCCTTGGTGATCTATTGTGTAGCTTTTTTTAGATTGCGTACATCAACAGCAACAGGAAGCAACAGGAAGCAATAGGAAGAGTGATCAGGATCAAAGGGATGCAATAGGAGAGACAGCCAAGAGCCAAGACGATCTGCACGATCGGAGCAGATAAATTGTATCGGGCATCATCTATATCTTGATTGAAATTGATTGCATGGTGTATAGAAGATGGATTTTGACTCTGCTTTTGCTTTTGTCATCACGGCTACGTTCCATGTTGAAGCATGCGTATCACCATAGAGCCGAATAGGCGACAAGAAGACATGAATAGAAGAGGACATGCAGGAGGATAATGACACTCGGCATCTTAGAGGTGGGCGCAAGGCTGCACAAGCTATTTCACGGTTGATAGGATCGTCGGCTAAGAGTTGGCGTGGCAGAAAGTAGAGAGGCAGTGCCTCTCTGCCTCTGCCTCTGCCTCTTTGTCATTTGATACAAAAACAGATACCGATACAGACAGCTGATAGTTGTACCTGCATCCTTCTTGGTTGCCACACATTGTTATATACTGATCTTGGCGCCCATGATATTAATTAATAACAATAGAAACATCAACAAGACAGTAAGACACCAAGAAGAAAAACAGACTGAGAAACAGAACAGTCGATCATGGAGGCTCGGCATCTGGGTAATCGTAACCGCCAAGCACGGCAGGGAGCAGGGACGCCAGTAGGATAGAGAGGCGGACAGACACGGGATACAGAAGGGTCTGCAGAAGAAGAGAACAATGTGAGACAGACAAGAAAAGGAAATGAAAAGAGAGCGGACAGACATTGGACAGAGCAAGGGACGCGACAGCCAAGACAGGAGAAACGGGAGGCGGCCGAAAAGACAAGGCGGACAAGGTAGACAAGGTAGACAAGGTAGGCAAGGAAGAGAGACACGGTGTAGAAACAATACAGCAGTAGAACTGTTAAACAACAGAAACAAGAGGGACAACACTTGGCATCAGAGTCCGTCGAAGCTCATACGTACTCAAACAGGCAGCAGGCATTGCAACAGCAAACACCTACCGAGCTGCAGATCACCGTGGGGGAAGGGAAGGGGGGGTATGAAGATGCCAAGGCTGTGCAGAGTGCAGACACAGACATTTATAGAGTATCCATCTGCAATGTAGGACAGCCAAGGCTGGCGATGCACGAGCACATACACAAAATGATAGACATCTATACACTCCCTCCACGGACATCTACAGGTACAAGACACAGTGTGCAATGCCCATCGATGAGGCCGTGGTACATGAGAGAGGAGAGAGGAGAGATTGCCCGAAACACTACACAGCCAAGGCTTGCGCGACGGAGAGGTGGTTGTAGTTGGTTGGTAGGATATCTTACAATAGTAGAATGTAAATTGCTAATTACAAAGTGTAGGACTGATAGCTATGTCGCCGTACCCGAACGAAAACAGGCAAGATATAGATAACAAAACAGAGAAGTGAATAGAGAGTAAACGAGAAGCGAGAAGACGAATAGAAAGAATAGAAAGAATATAAAGACAGAAATAAGACAGGTATGCTGGTGATGATATCTAGTGAACCCATTAACAATAATACATGTCCATCCTGAACGCGAGCCTTCTTATGCCATAAACGAGGACTGAGAACAAACAATGAAGAAAATAGTAGAAATGACAATAATGAATAAAATCAAACAATACAGAGAAACCAAACAGACTACTCCGCCTGATAGTTGTTGTAGCCGCCTTGTGGGAACAGCAGGTTGTTGGTCGCTGCCCCGAATTGGAATGGAAGCACGGCAGCAGCAGCGTTATGGTTGTTGTTGTTGCCGTTGTTGGTGCCACCGTTGCTTCCGCCATTGTCGTAGCCGAGATCATCTCCGTTGCCGCCGCTTCGCCGGTCGTAGCCGCCACGGCCACTGCCAGAGTGGTTGCCGCGTCCACCGCGACGGCCTGCACCGGGTCCGTTGGGGTTGATGGGGATGGCATTGGCATTAGCAATCTCCTCTTCGCGCCGCGTCGACCGCGGGCCGTTGATGCCACCACGGTCTGTCTGCATACGACGGCTGATAGCCTTGGACGACACACCCGCGCCAATCTCGATATCGGGCTCTTCCACCACCAGGCCGGGCGTGATTGCTTGGCCACCACTGCCGCCCCACGGTGCTGTCAGCAGCCACTTGCGGTCTGCATCCGTGAGCTTTGTAATGGGGATCACGCTGATGCCCTTGGCGTAGTCGCTGCAGTCGCGCGGGCCGAAACCAACACCCCAGCGCGTCCGCAGGCCAGAGTCGTCGTGGCGCATCTGCTCCATGCCCTCCTTGGCCGCTTCGGCATCCTTGCGCGTGTACATCTTGACAAACGCGTGCCGCTTGTCCTTGTTCACAATGCACGTCTGCACATCGCCGAAGCGGAGGAAAATGGACCGCAGCTCCGACTCGGGAATTGTTACACCGCCCACAAACAGTGTCCGGCTCAGCACCCGGATACTGCCGCTCGGAAGCGAAGGGTCGTGCTCGATCCACTTCTCGCCAGGGCCAGGAGGCTGCCGAGGGCTGTTGTTGCCGCCGCCGTTGCGGTGGCCGCCAGGAGGCGATCTTTGGCGGTAGTCACGGCCACGACCACGGTCGCTGCCGCCACGGCCTCCACTGGGGGAAGCCCGGCGGCCATTGCGGTCGCCGTTGTTGTCCCAGTACTGAGGTGACCGAGACCGCGAACGGCCACGGTTGCCATACGCGTTAGTATTGCCATTGGCATTTGCATTGGCATTGCCCCAGCCGTTGGACTGGCCGTTGCCGTTGGGAGGCCACTGGCCGGCCTGCTGGACATTACCGCCGGGAGCGGCAGCGGCAGCAAGAGCAGATGCCACAAGGGATCCGGGGCCACCTGCGCCAGGAGCAGCGCCCTGGGCTCCGCCAAGGGATCCGAGAATACCCGTGATGCTCTCAATCGGCAGACCCTGAGCAAGCAACGCCTGGATCAGCATCAGGTTTTGCTGCAGGTTAGGAGCACCCGGCTGCGGAGCGGGCGGCGGCGGCGGCTGCTGAACAGACTGCTGCTGGGATGCAGCGCTAATGAGACCAGCAAGGCCCGCCAGTGCAGGAGCTGCGGGAGCGGCAGGCGGAGCAGAGTTGGCCTGGCCAAAGGGTAGCGAGAACGGCGGCTGCTGTGCCGGTGCCATCTGGTAAGGAGCAGGAGCAGGAGCAGGGGCAGGGGCAGGGGCAGGAGCGTTGTAAGTGGCAGACACCTGAGGCTGTGCTGAGTATGACTGTGGTGGCTGGCCGAATGGTGCAGACATGGTCGGAGGCGTGGCAGATGCTGCAGGGCCTGTGTTCTGCTTGGCGAGGTTGGCCAGCGTCTCCATGATGCTGGGCGGCAGAGCCGAGGGGGCTGCTGGGGGAGGAGCAGCACCAAAGCGATGACCGTTGGCATTGCCGTTCGCATGGGGTGCGTTTGCGGGCGGGCTGCCAGGCGGTGTGGTGGATGTGTCGGGGGGAGGAGCGTTGAACTTTTGCTTGAACGACTCGATGAGAGCCGCAGGGAAAGTCTGGCCCTTTTCCCAGATATCCACAAGCTTCTTGATTTTATCCTACTAATGTGAGTATACGATCTTTGTACGGGTTTGATGTAGTTATTGAGTGAGCGGTATTGAGTGAGAAATGAGCACTGAGAAGACGAGACAGACTGCGTGGAAAACAGCCGCACAACCAGCCTGAGCTGACCCAAGTACAGCCCAGACATGAGATACAAAGATACGGCTGCGTGGAAGTGCAGTCTCGGGAAGATGCAGAGATGCAGAGATGCAGAGCAAAATGTAGTGCAGAATGTAGTGCATGAGAGGTGCAGATGCAGCCCACCGACAGTGTGGCATCGCCCTCTGCAGTGGTGCAAATGACCCCCAATGGACAGATAAGCGTAGTAGACAAAGGCAAGTTGGTCATAGATGCAAGTCTATCAAGACAGATCTATAGGACACCTTACTAGGATCACCAGATGCTGTCTGCTTGCTTACTGCAGATAGAAGCTGCACTTTTGCACTTTTGCACTTTTGCACTTTTGCACATGTGCTGCTCTGGCTGCCACGCCTGTCTGATATACTTGGCGTACGATTACTCATACTCGCTTCGACACTTGAAAGTCGATACTCATACTCATACTCGACTCACACTCATACGTAAGATTTAATGCGTACCTTTTGGTCGGTTGGTGCCGTCGACATGATGTCGTTCATCAAGACGGGAATCAACTCGGTCACTCTATTCACGCCAGCAGCATAGCTGCCGTCCGGGGCCGACCCGTCAACGGTCTGGCCGTTCTGCTTGGCCTGGTCCAGCCACTTGCGGGTTACAGAATCTACGACATAGAGCACGCCGAGCTTGTGCGTGCCTTGTGCCTTTTTGAAGTGTGTGTAGAGTTTTTGGACGAGAACGGATTCTGACTGTCGACTATTAGTGTGTGGTCTCTAGGATAGAGAGATAAGAGATGCAAGAGAGTGATCTAAACCTACCTGGACGTTGTTCACACAGAGAGATGTGAGGGCAGAGATGCGGGTGCCGGAGACGCCCGGCGGCTTGAGACCCTGCATGGCCTGCAGACCGGCCTCGAGCTCAGCTACTGGTGATGCCATATTGGATATTGGATGTTGTGTGTTGTGTGTTGTATTGGGGAAAAGAAGGAATGATGAGAGAGGAAGAGAAAGACAAGGTTGTTTTGATGTGGTCGTCAAGGATGACTAAGTGAGAGACGGCAGGTACGGCCTGGCACGGCGACACTGCAAGTTCTATCAGATATCAATCAGATATCAATCAGATATCAATCAGATATCAGTCAGATATACAACACTCTTGAAGAGGTCAGGACCCAGCCCGACAACGTATCAGAGGTAGTTTCCCTTGTGAAGGGAAGACGAGAATGAGAGGCTTTATAGTGGCTCTTTTATCCTCTAGCTCGGTGGTGATAGAGAGAGTAGACACTCGGACCGATTACGGGCCGGCGAGATGTGGACAAGCGGTTTACTGTACGAAGTAGCGTGCAAGTGATGCCTATACCAGAGATGATCTGGGCTGCGTCTAGTTGGTGGTTTGTAGTTTTGTTTATTATCTCAGCGAGTCGAGTCGATGCTGGCAAATGCTGCAGTTCTGTACGGCCTGATGGCAAAGCTTAGTAGGACACAGGCGAGTGATGAGTTTCAGAGGGTAGGGAGGTAAAGGAAGACGCGAAATCTCAAGATGTGAATGTGAAGAGGAGGAGGATTGCAAAACGCGTATAAAGGGTGGCGGCTACAGTTCGCGTGTTGGAGGTAAAACGAAAAGAACAAGGCCGTGGTTATCTAGAGCACGGAATGCAAATGATGAGCGATACAATCACAATGTCGAACGAGATGCTGATAAAGAGTCGTTGATGAAAGTGATGAGAGTCGAAAAGAGCGATGATGACGGAGAGAAGAGAGGAGGAGAAGAAGAAGAGGAGAAGGACAGAAGGGCAGAAGGGCAGAAATTTGGAGAGGAAGGAGAGGTGTAGGGAACAGGCCAGAAGGGGCAAAAGAGGGAAAACTCGTCGTACGAGTGGGGCATGCCTTCCTTGGACTTTAGTCATCACTCATGTAATATAATCATGTGATCTGTCACACATACAAACATGTGATTTTATAGATCACGTGCCACCAGCCGACGTGAGCCGTTTATCTGCCGCGTTTTGCCATATGTCCGGATGCTACTTGTACGAGCTCGGTTGTCGACGAGGCTAGCAGACACTAGGCAATCTTGACCACGAATGCACGCGGGATCATGCATGTGTCTTGTGGACGAAATACCAATGACTAGATGATTTGTATAGATGATTTGTATAATGGCCACGTCCGCCTGTGCGAGAACGGAGGTGTGGCAAGGTTGATATTGCAATCTGCCAAGAAGAAGAAGAACAGTCAAGGGTCATAATCCGGGTGAGAGGTCGGCGATGCAAGGGAACAGAAGGGCACGAGGGAACGATCTGATATCTCGGTAACATGCATCTCCTTACGTCAGGTTGCTGCAAGTGTTTTGGTACGAGTTGGCGACTTGTGATGGTGGTTGCCCAGTTGTGTCCCGTGCTATTGCGTTCCTCCGAGCCGGTAGTTGATTTCAAGCATTTTGTTTATTGTATATTTGTATATTTGTATATTTGTATATTTGTACAAAGTATCTGCTTTGATTGTTACTGTTCACAAACAATATCAACGGGAGGACGGCAAGAACGAGAGACAGGACAAGCGGGTGCTGTGCTAATCAGACCCGGAAGATATCCGCTGCCACGCTGCCACGCAGTATGCAACACTCTACCAGACTGTTTACTTGTGATCTAACCTGCTAGCAAGCTAGCAGTTGTCCTCGGTGTTATACTGATGGTCAGCTGCTCGTCTCGGCCAGTCGCGCTGTGGCGGCGGAGATTTCGGCTGTCACAGGCGACGTGATACGAGTACGTTTTGTTTTTAGCACTAATTCATTCTTGTTTTTGTCTTCATTGCTTCACCATTTACTTGAATTGAGCTGCCGGCAAAATCTGATTCTGCCATCGTCGTCTTTCTCAAAGTTCACACCTCGCGCTTTACTTGGACGCGCATGGTGGATCACACCCCCACTCTTTTCTCTCACAAGACAGCTAAGCATACTTTCAACGACGTAATTTGGTAATAGAGGAACGAGCTGCAAAAGCTGGGTACATCAGATGGAAAGGCAAACTCAACCGCAAAAAAAAAAAACAGAAAGAGCGATGCATCACAAACCCGGCCAGAAAAGGAAGCCGCGCCAAACTTATGACTAAGGTACAGCGTATACACGGACAGCCACATGTATACCCCAGCACGTAATTACACCTTCCCCCGTAGCCCGAATGTGTCCCCGATTTTATTATTTTCCATTTAAACTCGCATTAAATTTAACTGTTTTTACACCCGTGAGGCTTTTTGTGTCTCTTTTCCTCTGATGCATCCTGTGCACACTCTATGGAGTACTCCGTATTATGCTAGCATGCTAGCTTTTCTTGCTCTCATTTTTTTCTACCTGTATTCCACCTTTTACGGGCCTTCTACCCTCTTTGCACCTATGATTTGGCTTGCTATTACCACCCAGACTGCCCAACAAGGGGAGCTCCGCTGCTCCTTCTTTCCCCGTCCTACTCCTTCCCTGTTGGTGCTCCCCTCTATCATCCCGCGTTGGGAAAGAACGAGTAAGAACAGGACCCCCCCATACCTCCTACCTTCTCCCTCTGTCCCCTTCCCTCCTTCCCCTTCTTCCTAGCCCGCCCGCGGTTAATTGAAAAATAAAAGTGGTCTAAACCCACCAAAACGTTTTCTTTTATCCCTCCCTCCACCTATTACCTGGCTGTCCGCTGTTCTAGAAAGACTTACAGCTATCCTCTTCCCGTCTCTCTTCTGCTCTCGCTCTCTTCTTTCCCCTTCTTCTTTTTCTTCTTTTTTTTTTGTTTCTTTTCTTCCTTCCTCCTCTCCCCCTCACGTCTTTATACCCCAACCACACTTCTACATATACCTCACAACACAGTCACAATGGCTTCTGCTATGCGTCTGAGTGCCTTCCGCACTTCCCTCCGGGCTTCGTCCGCTTTCGGCGCCCGCAGCACCGGCTTCGCTGCCACCCGCTGCTACTCCGCCAAGGCTCAGGTGAGTGGTTTGCGACAATGGGAGGAGCACTGGTTTGGCCAATTGGCCCTGTTGGTGTTTTCATAACATGTTGACAGAGATTGGAGATACTGGGGAGATGCAGAGCAATGGACTAACATGTGCCCTTCCAACAGACCCTCAAGGAGCGCTTCGCCGAGCTGCTCCCCGAGAAGATTGAGCAGATCAAGACCCTCCGCAAGTATGTGACGAATCCCCGGAATCTCGACTTTTTGATTGTTTAGTAGGCCACTGCTAGGGTCGACATCTCGGCGCATATCTCGGATTAGTTCGGATATCCCGGGAACAAACCCGACATTGACAAGCAAACAAACAAACAACCTCGTATGGAAATCAAAACTCACAACTAACAAAAAAGGGAGAACGGCTCCAAGGTCATTGACCAGGTCACCCTTGACCAGGTCTACGGCGGTGCCCGTGGCATCAAGGCCCTCGTCTGGGAGGGCTCCGTCCTGGACGCCCAGGAGGGTATCCGTTTCCGTGGCAAGACCATCCCCGAGTGCCGTGATGTTCTTCCCAAGGCCCCCGGCGGCACTGAGCCCCTTCCCGAGGGTCTCTTCTGGCTGCTGCTGACTGGCGAGGTCCCTACCGAGCAGCAGGTCCGCGACCTGTCCGCTGAGTGGGCTGCCCGCTCCGACGTCCCCAAGTTCGTCGAGGAGCTGATCGACCGCTGCCCTACTGACCTGCACCCCATGGCCCAGCTGTCTCTGGCTGTCACCGCCCTGGAGCAGACCTCTTCGTTCTCCAAGGCCTACGCCAAGGGCATCAACAAGAAGGAGTACTGGAGCTACACCTACGAGGATTCGATGGATCTGATTGCCAAGCTCCCCACCATCGCCTCGCGCATCTACCAGAACGTCTTCAAGGGCGGCAAGGTCGCTGCCGTTGAGAAGGACAAGGACTACGGCTACAACTTTGCCAACCAGCTGGGCTTCTCCGGCAACAAGGACTTTGTTGAGATGCTCCGTCTGTACCTGACCATCCACTCCGACCACGAGGGTGGCAACGTCTCTGCCCACACCACCCACCTGGTCGGCTCTGCCCTGAGCTCGCCTTTCCTGTCTCTGGCTGCTGGCCTGAACGGTCTGGCTGGTCCCCTGCACGGCCTGGCCAACCAGGAGGTCCTGAACTGGCTCACTGAGATGCAGAAGGCTGTTGGCGGCGACCTGAGCGACGCCAAGATCACCGAGTACCTGTGGTCCACCCTGAACAACGGCCGTGTCGTTCCCGGCTACGGCCACGCCGTCCTGCGCAAGACTGACCCCCGCTACACTGCCCAGCGCGAGTTTGCTCTGGCCAAGATGCCCGATGACCCCCTGTTCAAGCTGGTCAGCCAGGTCTACAAGATTGCCCCCGGTGTCCTGACCGAGCACGGCAAGACCAAGAACCCCTTCCCCAACGTCGATGCCCACTCCGGTGTCCTGCTGCAGTACTACGGCCTGACTGAGTCGAGCTACTACACCGTCCTGTTCGGTGTGTCCCGTGCTCTGGGTGTCCTGCCCCAGTTGATCATTGACCGTGCCGTCGGTGCTCCCATTGAGAGGTGAGTTTTTTGTCCTCTGATTTCTTGTCCGAACCTACCTGAATTTATGAATGCGTGCTGACCCCTTGCAGACCCAAGTCTTTCTCCACCGAGAAGTACATTGAGCTCGTCAAGAAGCTGTAAGCAGCCAAATGTCGGTGTGAAACAGAACAGCGTGGCGCGCACTTGCAGCACCATGCTGGGAAGCTCGACGCACAGCACAGCTCGTGGAGAATGCAGTATACGCCAATCCGAGACCCGGATGACACGACATTGCGCCCCCTACTGAGGCTGGATGTCGGGGAACAGACATTTTACTTTTCACAAACTACAAACCAAAAGCTCAAAGAGAAAACGAATGGATAACGAATAGATATGGATTTTTATACACTTTTTACACGTATACACGATTAGTATCTTACGGAATCTTACGCAGACGACGACCAGCGAAACCAATGAACAGAAATTATATTACACCACTTTGTTATGCAGAATGTCACAATGTGAGAGAAAGAGAGGGCACTTGAGAGACGGGTATGCGTACGGCTAGACGAGGCGATTTAAGCTCACTATTGTACTATTATCGGATTGCGGTTTACGGACCACGGATTACGGCGGCATGGGGACGGCAAATAGAAGCGGCGCAGCATTCTTGGCTCGACAGATTTCACTTGTATCGTTTAAGAAAGTCGCGCTTGCATTTCATGTTGTCCGTTCATGTTACTGTATTTCTATCTCGGGTTTTATTTGTTTCATTTCTAGATACATCGTTTCGTTACTGCCTTGCTTCTTCCAATCCATATCCTTTCTGTTACTTTGTTGATATTGCATTACTTTGTCGATACAATCTTGAGTGCCTGCGTACCTTTGCTTGTTTCGCTTTATTTGATCTCACCATTAGCCTCCATACCAGGCAAACCATGCCGTCATGCTCAAGTATGACGTTGCCTTAGTATCGATACCTGCTAATTCCAATAGTTGCATCTCTACAAAAACGAGCATCTGGCTTTGATAGCAATAACACCCGACTTGAAAATGTCACGAAATGTGTCTTACATAATATCTACAGCTCTGCGCAGACATGTTGTGAGCACAGGACCAGCTTGAGACTACCCCAATCCAGGTCCGTCGCCTTCCCTCTCACGTCCCTGGCTAATGCTTCCTTGCCTTTTGTCATTCCTCCACTGGGCTTGTGTGATCGTCTACCATCTCCTTGTTGTGCGGAGAAGCTATGGGCTGGTATGAGCTAGGACTTATCGAATGATGAGGAACAGGCAGATGAGGAGATAGTATACCAAGAGATGCAAATTAGGAGTAGCTACGGAGTTGTAAGTTATTTCCACCTCAACAAGCGAGGCCAGATAATACGATAATTACTATCGGAGCCCAGACCTGATCCGCCCCTCATAAGTGACGACTAATTCTCCGGAGCTCATCTCACATCAGATCCATGACGCGCCTTCCTTTGAGATCAAAGTTTTTCATCTAGTCTCGTTCGCTCCTCCCGTTTTTACTGGCCTTTCCATTCAACTTTGACAGTGGGTGGCTCTTTCTTTCCTTTCTAAACCAGAAAACGCCCAGTTCACACGCTTTACGCGCTCTTTCCTTTCGCAACACGTTGCGGATTGTTGGGATCGCACGTGGGCGTGGCACAAGTACCTTGTATCTTTTCGACAACAGCTTCAAGCTCAGCTCAACAGTTGACCAACAAGGCCCTACTAGCCAGGTTCCCTTTTCAGTTTAACAAGGTCCAAGAAGACCCCGGCCGTGCTAGGCACTAATAGCTAATAAGCACTTCCCCAATGGATCGCCGCGCGCAAAAGTCCTACGCCAGTGTTTTTGCGCATTTCGTAATTCTGGATCATTCTCAAATTTCGGGTCCCTATTTTCGTTGTTTTGAGAATCTTTTTCTTCTTTTTCTTCTCTCACCGCGCTTTCATAGTGAACGAAAATGCTTATTGTGCCTTGGTTCTCCGTAAATTCGCGATGGAGACTGACTAAATCTATTTAATCTATTAAATACAATAGCAACAATAATATAGAAATAAACAAGGAGACAAACTACCAGAAGAGGAAAGAACAGGACTAGTACCCTGAGAGCTATCAGTCCTCGTCTTGCCGCGTTGGTATTCTGTCTGCTGCCATTCGCTCCTTCTCTGAACGAACCTTGATAGGTATTATCTCCTTTGTTGGAAAGCCGCTGGACAGCCGCTGGACAGCCTCTGTAGAAGCAGTACGTAAGGTATTTGAATAAAGACATCCCCGCGTAGCTGTGGCATTTTGTATTCTCTCTCTCTCTCTCTCTCTCTCTCTCTCTCTCTCTCTCTCTCTTGTCTTTCCGAAACGGACATATATTCTCGGACAACGGCTTCCTATCTCAGTCGCCACCGCGCATCTAAACTGTATGTAAGCTATTAGCGAATGCCTGTCAGCTTTGTCTTTCAGCTTTGTCAGCTGTTGCCTCTTTATAGTACAGCACTTGGTTATCGCTGTCGCTTGGTCGCTCTTGCCTCGCGGGGTCCTGAGGGCTAAGCAAACCGCTGGAAACACGTGCAAATAAGCATTAATCCTGTACAGCAGGAACGACCAGCACGCTCTCTCCTCGAATCACTGACTCGCTCATATAACTAACTTGTCGCCCAGCTTTCTCGTTCCTTTCCCTCTCGGACTACAAATCGAAAAACACCGCATCATACCGCGTTAAAGTGATCCTCGCCAACCGGCACTCAACTACTCTACTACTTTCCCCATCCTCGGCTTATCGTGTTTCTACAGAGCTGTACCTCCCTCAAGGAATTCCTGAAATATTTCTAGAGAATTACCTGTTGAATTTCTTATACAATCAGGAAGGCACCTCTCTGTCGCTCTTTCCTCCCATTTCTCCCTCTCCTTCCTCCTTTAATCCTCGGTCGTATGATAGTCCGAGACCCTCTTCTCTCTTTCTTCTTTCGACCTCTCTGTTAACACAAAACCCGTCGTCACAGCTCGACGTCTCCGCTACCCCAAACTTTCACCCGCCAATTGCCCACCAATCCACTCCCACCTCCCTAGCCATCTCTACCTACTCCTATCCTTATCCCTATTAATCCAATCACCTACCACTCATAAGAGACCGCTCATCTCTCACACCACATAACCACATACCACAACCGCAACCACAAAAATACTACATTCCCCTCTTCTCCCCCAAATTCTTTAGCGAAGAAGCGCCCTCTTGCCTTGGTCAGGCCTGTCTTGTGTCTACTTTCGATTCATCGTCTTTGAAACCTCACTTTTCCTGTCTCTCTCTTACACCACAACCACCCACCCAAACCATCCAGCCATGTCTGCTCCCACCACCACCATCGTCGCGGAAAAGCCGCAGCAGCTCGAGAAGCCGCCCATCAAGTTCTCCAACTTGCTGCTCGGCGCCGGCCTCAACATGTTTGAGGTCACCACCCTCGGCCAGCCCCTCGAGGTCACCAAGACCACCATGGCTGCCCACCGTGGCGACAGCTTCGCTTCAGCCCTCGGCCGCATCTGGTCCCGTGGCGGTGTCCTTGGCTGTAAGTTGTAATCTTTGCCTTGATTCTTGAGGCTTTTTTCCCTCTTTTATCCTTGCAACTACACCATTCTTTTCTACCTTCATCTCCATTTCGATATCTACAGGATCACATGTCACTAACACCGCGTAGTCTACCAAGGTCTGATTCCCTGGGCCTGGATTGAAGCGTCCACCAAGGGTGCCGTCCTGCTTTTTGTCGCCTCCGAGGCCGAGTTCTACGCCCGTAGAGCCGGCGCCTCTGACTTTGTGGCCGGTATCTCTGGTGGTGTCACCGGTGGTGTTGCACAAGCCTATGCCACCATGGGCTTCTGCACCTGCATGAAGACGGTCGAGATCACCAAGCACAAGATGGCCGCCTCTGGCCAGGCTGCTCAGGGTACCTGGGCTACCTTTATGGACATCTACCGCCGTGAGGGTATCCGCGGTATCAACCGTGGTGTCAACGCCGTCGCCATTCGCCAGATGACCAACTGGGGCTCGCGCTTCGGTCTGTCGCGTCTTGCCGAGCAGGGCATCCGCAATGTCACTGGCAAGGGTGCCAACGACAAGCTCAGTGCCTGGGAGAAGATCCTGGCCAGCGGTCTGGGTGGTGGTCTGTCGGCCTGGAACCAGCCCATTGAGGTCATCCGTGTTGAGATGCAGTCCAAGAAAGAGGACCCCAACCGGCCCAAGAAGATGACCGTCGGCAACACCTTCAACTACATTTACCAGCAGAACGGCATCAAGGGCCTATACCGCGGTGTGGCACCGCGTATCGGTCTCGGTGTCTGGCAGACCATTTGTATGGTCGCCCTGGGCGATATGGCCAAGACCTACGTCGAGAAGCTGACTGGCGAGAGCGTCACTGCAAAGCACTAAGCTAGCTAGATATGCACACGCTCAGAGGCAAGCCGTCTAGCCCGTCCCTTTCATACTCGGAAGAGGTACGCAAAGAAAGGTCCCGACTTGGGGCCGGATGGCTTACCGTCGAAAGAGACACACAACCAAACGAGAGTTATTAATGGCGTTTCCTTAGATCCTGTTTTGATTTTAGCCTGCGTGTTTATCATCACAAGTTTCAACAAGTTTCAAGAAGATGGTGGAAGATTCAAGAACGATACACAACAAACGGCATTCTTTTGGTGCTGGGCTGGAAGGTATGGCGATGTATACGCGCCATGGATCTTGCCTTCATATTTACTTGCTTGATTTACGTTTACATTGTGCGCTACTATATATCTAATGCACATTTATATATCGATGATCTATTCGACCGAGCTGATGTTCACTATGAGGTCTGCCTTGTTGGCTTGGAATGAGTATATATCATTCCAATATGACTACTGTGCTGCCGAAAATACAGGATAAATGTTGATGAGTAAATAGGAAGAAGAAGATAGAGAATAAATTATCAACGAAATTAAATGCAACAAAGTGGGTATAAACGACGTCCCTTTTGATTGAAAGGTTGGGACATAACAACGCTGCAATACTAGAGATCAGCCGGTAACTCCTCGTAATCAAAGCCGAAATCATAACCCTCTTCCACACCCTCAGCGGCTTCAATGAGTAGCTGCAGGGCGCTGCTGTCGTCTCTCATGAGTTCGCTTATTGTCGTCGTGTCCAGATCCTGTATAGTCAAGTCCCGGCGCTTGTTGAGCTGGTGCAGTTCATTGACCCAGATTTTGTTGGCGGACGGCACCTTCAATGGGCGCTGCCGGGACGGGGCTGATCGTGCAGATAGCTGGTTCTCCTGCTGCATGCGTTCGTACTCGGCAAGAAGAGGCTCATGGGGCTGCCGGCCACGGTGGAATTCGCGCCGATAGAGATTTGTCTGTGCATAGTTGGGCCCCTTGACAGCCCCGACAGTGCGGTCCGCCACGATCATGATCTGTCCTGATGCCAGAAACTCTTTGGCTGGAGTACACCCATCGTCGTCCTGCTCCTCTGCTGCGTTTGTGGGAGCGCTGCCTAGCTGTGCTTGCGTTTGGAGAAGCGACGCCGGCGGGGCCGGGGCGGTCGGCACCTGCGGAGGGGGTGGCGGAGGAGTCGAGTGTCTAATAATCTCGCGCGGATGCTGCCTAAATGTTTTGGCGTGGTGTTGGTTTTGGTGCTGTTGGTGCTGACCCTGTGGACGATGTCGAATAGCGTCCTTGGCGGGAATGTCAGCTTCATCTTCACTGTCGCTCAGAAATGGAGCATCCTCGTCGTTCGTGTCGAGGTTGTCGTCGACAGAAAGAACGGTAACGCGCCCACTAGCATCGCCAATAGCCAGCTTAGATTTGTCGGGCGAAAAGGCGCCAAAGGAGACTGGCGCGGGGCATCGTAGCAGTTCGCGGACAAAGGGAGAAGCATTGGAGGACCTGTGCGTTCTCACGTTCCACACCTTGACGACACCATCAGACGAGCCAGTGTATAGTCTGTCGGGGGTCTGGCCCCAGGCAACAAACTTGACGCCGGTGTCTTCTGTAGAGATTTGTTCGCCAGCCAGTTCTTCAAGGCATTCTAGACCATTAGCATATATTAGAGCGAAGAGTGAAACGACAATGAGGAAGGGGGAAATAACATACTGTCATGCTCTAGGATGTGTATGGGGTTGTCGCCTTGCGAGGTGTCCCAGACATATGTCCTGCCATTCGTCGCACCTGCCGCGACGAACATGTAGGCAATGCTGTTTGGCAGGAGAGCTAGCTCATTGATGTCCTCGGCAAAACAGTCAAGCGTCTGGACTTCAGAGAAGACGCGACCGCCATTATCGGAGGTATTGGTCTGACGATAGATGCGAATTTGTGTGCGGATGTATGCTTTGGTATTCTCATCGCCGTGGTATTTTGGAGCTGTAGCAGCAATAAAGCACGCCTGGGTCGGGTGCCACGCCACTTCAAAGATATTTCGTCTAGGGCCATTGACCTGCCACGCCGATCCATCTCGGCCGTCCCAGAGACGAAGGTCGCCGGTGTCGCGCTGGTCGAGAGGAATGTCTTCGTCGTCGGCAGTCAGCCCTAGCCCGCGCGGCGAGAAACCGACAAGCAGCAAGTGGTTCGTGTCCTTGGTCAGGCCCCAGCGGACGGCGGCTGGGAGATACGCCCATTTGTCAGGAATCAGGGCGCGTCCGGCAGCATCAAAGATGCGCGGACACGGTAAGGTTTTGTAGGTGATACGGCCGTTCTCGTGGGGATTGAAGAAACGGTAGATGCGCACGGATCTCTCTGCAGCGTCGGTCGCCGTTGCCACAAGACCCATTTCGTGAGTAGAGGCGACGACAAAGTTGACCTTGCCCTTGTGTCGCCAGGTGCCCATAGACAGCATTGTACCATCCTCTTCGACGCGCCAAGCTTTGACCGTTTCGTCGAAACTGGATGTAAATGACAGTTTCAGGGCCGAGGCATAGTCTGAAGAAACAACAGACGTGTAGAGCCATGGATCGTCATGCGAATGTGCCGAGTTTGGGTAGCCAGGGCGCGCTTGGGGGCGCCGAATGATGCGATGGTCGGGGTATGCGGTCAACTGCCCGGTCTTGAGACATGCCAGAGCAAGGTTGCCTTGACGGTTGTACTGGTGATTACGGTCATCCATGTGAGTCGTTGTTCCGCAGATGAACGTATCGTCGGATGTCCAGGAGATGGTGGTGACGTCTCCGGCGCAGTTGGTCCATTGGTGATAGGGCGTCAGGGAGTCTTCGCGCAGCTTTCGAATCTCGTTTGTGAAATGGACAGGCTGTCGCATGCGGCCCGAAACGATGCGCTGTCCGGTCATTTCTCGGCCGAAAAGCAGAGTCCCTAGCTTGGTTGTGCGTACCACGCGTTTTTCATGTTGAGAGTACTGCACACGGTTCTTCCGGGTAAGGACAAGCGCTGCTGGAGCAGAAGGTGGATAAAATCCGGCGCGCACATCAGAAATATAGCTCATAATGTCGGTGTAGTGCCGCCCAGGAAGCTGCGATAGGTTGACGCTGTGTACAGCTGCGCTCACGAAAGCGCTGTTCTTCTTCTTCAGCAGGGTTTTGATATCCTTTTCAGGAGCAGTGGTCTTGAGTTTTGATGCACCAGGCGCGGGGCCAGTCGGCATTGTGAAAGAGCGAATAGCGTTGAGGACAACCTGCACTTCGTTTGGGAGCAGGTCGACGTGAATGGCGGGCGAGTCCTTGGCTTGGCCTAGGAGCTTCTGCACGTCCCGATAATGGTTGACAATAAACTCGCGGTACTTTGACTGGAGATAAGGGCGGCGGTCTAGAGTGGCAAAGCGGGTGAAGATGGGCTGGCTCTTTTTGGTTGACGGTGGTGGGTGTTGTGTCTGTGGGGCCTGCGTCTGCTGGGTGAACTGTGTCTGGGTGTGCTGTACAGCGAAAGACGGCGGGAGAGACGGCGGGAGAGACACAGGAGCGGCTGGAATCTGGCTCAAGGTTCCAAACGACGACGAGGGAGATGGCTCAAAGGCCATGCTTTGACGGTCTGGATTGCCATTGGAGAACCTGCCGTCACTTCCTCTCCCCGCAGCGTTCATAAGCGGCGACTGTGCATCATGTGCCTGAAAGTTAGCGGATTATTATGTAAAGCATATACAGGTATTTCTGGGTAAACATAAAAACATACTATTGGTATAGTTGTGGAGGTTAACCATGCCGTGGCTGGGTTGTGAGCTTGGCGAGGTATGTCGGCAGGTTTCTGAACCGGGGGCGGCGGCTGGGCAAGATGCGGGCGAGGCGATGATGCCGATGAGTGGAGAGGTTGAACGGACGCGTTGGGTGTCGGCGCAGCAGGAGCAGATATAGAAGGCGCAGGAACTGAAGAAGTAGTAACGGCAGGAGCGGGTGTAGGAGTGGGTATAGGATCAGAAATGGCAGGAGCAGGCACAATAGATGTAGGCGTAGACACGGCGAGAGCAGGAGCAGGATCAGAAACGGCAGATGAAGAAGGAGCGTGACTAGGCATGGGCGCGGGCGGCGGTGCAATGTTTTTAAGGGTGGGCGGAGCCGAGGCTGACAGCAATGGAGCTGACGGCGGTATAGGCGAGAATAAGGCCGGCTTGAACGTTAGTGAATGCGATTTATGGGAAGCGTGTGAATCCATGTTGACCTGTTAAACGCGCCTGTACATGATTTAAATCAAGCCGTTTAAACGCGTGTAAATACACGATTTAAAATACGCAAAATACAGGTAACACAAATGACAAAGACTTACTTGTGTGGGCGGAGGAGCGCTGCTTCTCACACTCTCCGAAACAACGGCACCGGCACCGTCGTCGTCGTCGTCGTCGTCATCCAGCACATACACGACCTTGCTGTCTTCAACAGACTGTTTCCATCCACTAGGAACTTTGGGCCGTGGTGGTGCCATGGGCTTCTGTGCCAGACGCTGTGTTGCACTCATCGGGCTGCTGCCGCCCCAGGAGCTAGTCCGGCCGATGGCTCCGGATCCGAGCCCGCCTCCAACCAGGATCGGCTGGCTTCTCGACATTACGGGCGATGTCTTGATATGCGGGTTGCCATCGCTGCCGCTGCCGCTGCCACTGCTTCGCCTGTGGGCATTGTCTTTTTTCTGCCGCTTGGACGCTGGTGGTGGCGACCCATACTTGTCCAGTGGGTTTTTGAAGACGGGCGTCGGCCGGTTGGGCTGTGATGATGATAATGGCGACGGCACGGGTGTGGAGACCGGAATGGTGGGTGCTGGGCGTGTAGGCGTTGAAGCAGGAGCAGCTGTATAAGAAGCTGGAGCTGCAGTGTTTACAACGTCAGGCAGTGGCGCCGAGATAGTCTGCCCGCTAAGCAGAGGCCACTGAGCTCCTGGTATTGTCGACCCAGGTGGTGGCTGCGACTGTGGCGACGGCGTGTATGATCCTCCGTACGGCGGTTGCGCGATGCCGTTGAAACTCGGCTGCTGCCACCCTGTCTGCGCTTGCAGGCCCGGCTGTGCTGTTGTAGGCTGGCTTGACGAGTGGCTCGCATGTCCATAGCCGGGTGCAGCTCTATTTCCAAGAGCTTGCCGTAGTGTTGGGAACATTGCCCACACCGCATTGGCTGGCTGTGCGTTTGCGTTTGCGTTTGCGTTTGCACCAGCATGACTAAAGTGCCCGTTCGGCCCGCCGTGAGCACCGCTCGAACTGGCTGCACCGCCTCCAGACCCGTTTGGCTTGGGTGCCGTCCACATTTCACTCCGGCCGCATGAGACTATCCGCCGGGCGGACGCAACGGCCAATCTTGAGGGTTTGTTGTTGGTTGTGCATTCATGCACAATGTCGTTGATCAGCAGTCACCAGTTAACAGATAATGGTTAACAGTTGAAATATAAAAAGAATAAAGAATAAAAGAATAAACAGTCGTTTCCTCGAGAATTGCACGAGTATCAACAGCTCGCTGTCACTTTAGCAGTTTCACCCGTCGTTCTGATGGATCTATTTACTCTATGAAATAGACGCGCATCATGAAGCTCTAAAAGGGGGCCAATATAACAAGTAGGGTCGGGTGGATTAATGTATATCCGTGCGCTTATATTAATAGCTTAAAACGCAGTTTTGTACTAACAATTACGTTTCAGTCTCCAAAAGAGATTATAAGACGTGTTTATAACTCAAGTCATTTACTAACATTATTTTAAACAAATCTCATAACATATTCTGGGAAGAAGCCAATTCTTCTAATATACATTTAATTGGCAGTTCAAGTACATTAAGCACTTATATGAAATCGGCTGTAGTCAGGTGATATTTTCGTAAGGTTGCTAAAGAGTTGTATTTTGATGATTTATGTAAGTTGTCATCGTATTCATTTGAGATAGTTTAGCGCATTCCCCTTACTTGCGAATATGCGGGTTTCTTTACTTTAGTGTTGCCCAATTGAATCGCAAGTACAAATAGTGTCGCAAAGGGGTCAAGTCGTTTTTTTTACAGGCAATGGATTTCTAGAGCATAGAGTAGAGCGCCCACCTGTTTTGCGACTGAGAAGCTTTTATCAAGACGAAAGTCTACCAATTCCAGCTTTGGCGTTGCGGGCTGGCCCGACAGATGTATAAAAAGTGGTCGTCGCATCGCAGTAATCATCGCAGATGTAGTTGAACATTATTCTCTTTATAAAAAAGTATGTAAAGGCCACTGTATACATGCAGATAACTGGCCGTTTGTCGTACGACAGGAGGGGAACATGTGCACATGACATGTTAGTCATCAATTAGGCTTGTTAGGAATAATAGTAGTAAATTTGCCGCTTACGTCCTATCATCTAGGATATGAAAGGGGTGTATTTTTACGATAAAATTGAATATTATTTAGAATATCTAGTAAATACTGAATAATCATACATACTCGCCAGATATTTGCTCATGACTAACTTGGTTTAATACCGGGATATTGACAAACAGAAAATACATATATAAAAAGCCAATATTTTGAACCTTATTAAAACCAAGTAGAAACAAATACATCACCAGAACATTCGAAAATACAAATAAAAATAAAGACCTTGACTACCCCTTGCAAAAGAAAGCCCAAAATAGCCTCAAGTCTCATCCTTGTCTTTCCCTTTATCCATTATTCCAACCCGGCAAGCAGCCAGCACCCAGCAGCACCGGGAAACCGGACCAGAAAGAAAGAGGACCGTCTCACTCATCGCACTCGCCGACTCCTCCTGTTACCTACTTTTGCTAGCCTTCTCCCGTTTTCTCTCCTTTTGAGACAGATTAAAGCTTATTTATATTTATATTTATAGTGCAAACAATATGGACAGGTATTACAAAATGACAAAAGACAAAATTTACAAAAATATATATCAGATATCAACACATTTCCACCAGCATCTCAACACTCCTTCAAAGCCTCAAAATATACAAAAAATAAAAAAAAATAAAAAATTGACACCTTACAGCTTGGCCTGGGTAGCGGGCTGCTGCTCGCGCAGCTCAGCATACAGCTGGTCTATCTCCTTGCGGAATGCCTTGGCAGCCTGAGGACGCTTCAGCTTGAGTGTGGGAGTCAGAAGCTCGTTCTCGACAGTGAACGGCTCAACATCTAGGTACACGTTGCGCACGCGCTCGAAGCCGTTAAACTTGTTCTTCTTGCCAATCTTGTCAATGACGGCCAGCATGGCAGCCCGAACACGGGGGTCCTTGGCAGCCGTGCGCACAGCCTCAATGTCCTTGGCAGGGATCGGGTTGCCGCCCAGAACTTTGCTGGCAAATGGCGCAAACACCTCGGGCTCGACACCCAGAATGGCCACCAGGCACGACTCGATACCGTCACCGTGCACAAAGGCAGACGACAGCAGCGTCGAGGCGCCCAGGTAGACGTTCTCAATGCGCTCGGGCGACACGTATTCGCCCTGGGCCAGCTTCAGCACGTTCTTCTTGCGGTCGATAATCTTGAACAGACCCAAGGCGTCAACCTCAACAATATCGCCCGTGTGGAACCAGCCAGTCTCCTCGAGGGAACGGCTTGTCTCCTCAGGGTTCTTGTAGTACTCGCGAAACACAACAGGGCCACGAACCAGCAGCTCACCACGCGGGTTGGGCTTGTCGTCGACAGTGTACTCCAGATCCGGAGCAGACTCAATGCAGAACTCCACACCGGGCTGGGGTCCACCAATGTTGCCGGTAGACATGTCGCCGCCCATCTGCACTGAACCCACAGCGCACGTCTCCGTCATACCCCAGCCCTGTAAGAAGTTGATGCCAAAGGCAGCGCGCAAAAAGTTTTGCACCTCGGGGTCCAGCTGGGCACTGCCCGACACCATCGACACAGTACGGTCTAGACCAACCGCCTTGCGCACCTTGGGCGACCAGATGCGGTCGTACAGGGCGTGGTAGTTGGTGGCGCTGCCGGGGGGCAGGCGCATGTTGGCCGTCTTGGCAGCAATGGCTCTCCGCGACAGCGCGCCCTTGAAGCCGTCAGCCTGGATGGTGGCAGCACGGATGGCAGAGTTGAATTTGTTGTACAGACGTGGCACAGAGAACAGGCCAGTGGGGCGCAGGATCTTCATGTCATCGACAAGGCCGACAATGTCGCCACGGAAGTAGCCGATGCGCGCACCCATGCTGATGGCGGCCCAGTCGGCCATGCGGCCGTAGATGTGAGCCAGGGGCAGGTACGAGATGTGAGTATCGTTGGGAGTCATGAAGCCCGACGAGCGAGCACAACTGATGGATGCCAGCATGTTACCGTGGCTCAGCACAACACCCTTGGGAGCACCAGTGGTACCAGAGGTGTAGTTGATGGTGGTAATGTCGTCCTTGGTAGGAGGGCGCATGGGACGGCCAGAGCGCAGTCCAATCTCCTCCACCCCCTGGATGGAGAAAATCTTGATGCCGTGCTCAGCAGCCAGCTTCTCGAGGATAGAGGCCTTGGACAGTCCGGCGGGCTCGCCGGCATCAAGAGGATCGACCGACACAATCAGCTTTAGCGAAGGCACACGGGGAGCCAGCTTGAGCAGAGCAGGGATATGGGGGAGCGAGGCTACAACGCAGACAATCTCGCCATGGTTGAGGATGTATTCTGTAGCATCGGGGCCAAGAGTCTCGTACAGAGAGACGTTGTAAAGAGACTGGGAAATGGCAGCAAGGTCTGCAGGTTAGTAAATGAATTGAGCACAACAGAAATATACAAGCCGATTACGTACCAGTAATCTGCCACTCGGGACGGTTCTGGCACCACAGCCCAATGGCGTACTTGTCAGCCGTGACGCCGGCCGCCTTGTGAATCTCGACGAGACCGGCACCTAGGTTCTTGCGGCGCTCAGCAACCTCGGCATAGGTCAACCAGACAAACTTCTCGTCGTGTGTCTGGGTTGCCGCGTTCCATGGACGCCAGCCCAGGAACTGCTTCTTGGGATAGTGTTTGGCAGACACCTCAAAGGCATCGTGCAGAGTCTGGACCTCAGCCTCGAGGGTCTCGAGTAATGGCGAGTCGCGGAAGCGCCAATGTCTGTAGACGGCCGAGCGGTTGGGAGTGGCGCTGTTGGGGACCGGTAGGGCAAAGGGAGCGCCAGCCGGAGGAGGAGCAGAGATTTTGGCGACGGCCGCCGCAACCTCGTTGGGAGACATTGTGATGTGAATTTGGGAGGGGGGGGTGGAAAGAAGAAAAGATGCCGAGGTGAATCAACGGTGCTGGCAAAGAGTGTCGTCGAGTGGGTCTTTGTCCTTCAGAGGCTGGGAGCTGGCAGTCCGATATCGAAAGTGGAAGGGGAGGAGGAGAGATGAGGTTGAAGATGGAGAGAGAATATGTGAGAATAACGATGCCGAAGTGAAGAGTAAGAAGTGAAGTAAAAGAGAATATGAAAAGGACAAAAAACAACAACGAAGAGGATATGAAAGAAAGAGGAGACGAGGAGATCAAAAGGGAGACGGAGTAGTCAAGGCAAAAATACAAGAGGAAAAAGGACGAGCACAAGCCAGACGACCTGTAATTACTCCATACAAGTATTTCCTTGACAGTCCCGTCTGACGTCCCTAACCACAGAGGAGTAGAGAGTATCTGGCGTCCCCCCTCTCATACAAAGTACATTTCCAGTATCATAAAGGGGGAGCCGTCGGCAGAAGCGGAGGACGTCATTCGGCGTTTTCCAAGAGTTGCCCCGTTAATATGGGGTGCATAAGCTACACTGCGACGTAGGCTTAGAGGTAAGATGGCCAAGTCTTACTCAGTAGCTAGCTGCTAACGTCGACAATTTTCCCCAGTGGCGCGTTCTCCCCAGCTTCCCCTATCGCTGCTTTGCGAGTTTGCTAGTTGAGGCCTGTTTAGCTTTGCTCCAGGGCGTTGATAGTAAGATAGGACTTTGACCAAGCCCATGCGGCGCGGGGAGATAAAGAGGTCTCTCTGTTCCCTCTCAATGAGACAGAGTGAATGCGGTGGTGTCTCGGTATAGGCATGTCTTGGCTGTCTGTCCCTAGCCTAGCCTCGCAACCTCGAGACATTCCCAGAGCTAATTGCGGAAACATTTTCGCATCTCGGTTTATGCGACACTGTTGGATCTGACAATGGGTGGCGATGAGTGCCTCAGCCATCTAAATTACAAAGAGGTCAAAAAGTGAGGCCGAAAAGAAACTACGTGGCGATGGCACACAGGAGCTGCAACGCGCTGCCAGTTGCACAATTGACGCAGATATGGAAAGAGGCACTGGAGATTTACAGGAAGCTCCTTCCCTTATTTCTTCCTTAATTCTTCCTAAATTGTACCCCATATATATTAGGGGCAGCTGTGGAGGAATTCCGAGGGCCTCGGCAGGTGAAATCGGGGAAAGTGGGTGCGCGAATTGGAGCGCGCCAGCATTAGCTGCAGTATATAGCTTTGTTTGCTGGTGCTTTGGTGTTTTGGTGCTGTGCTGTGATAGCAAGAGCTATCGCTGCAGACGCGAAAGACCGACAAAATCGGAAGAAAGCAAAAGCAAAAACAAAAAAAAAAAAAAAGTTCTCAGACAAGCATAATCGCAGCTTTTGTCGGAATTGGAAATAATAAAGAGAATCCTTATGTTTTGCTTTCTTCTGCTCTTTCCATAATCCCTCGTTCCTTTTCTTTCTGCTCTTTCCTTTCTAGTGCGATCACGCCTGACCGGTTCCTTCCTCACACATCATCCATCGGCCGTGTCCTTGCTTTCTTTTTTTCGTCTCTTTCCTTCTTTACTTTCTTCTTCCGACGCATCTGGTATCTGCCGCTTTTTTTTCCTCTTTTTTTTTGTATGCTCTCAATAGCTCAAGCAAGTCGCAGCATAACTCAAGATCAACACATACCCTTCTCGATCTCTCGTCTCGTATCAACGAGGGCATGTGCCATTCCCCAGACTCGGGTTTAGCGCGGAGGTACCCAAAAGAGACGCTAGTGCGGCCTTTGTGCACACTCTGTATGCATACTGCAGTAGAGAAAGAGGAAGGAGGGACTTACCACTTACATCGGAGTGGCATGTGAAAAGGGAAGTTGCTGCGTGCACATGGCCTGCCTTTTGTCTCTAGGCACGCACTTGGCTTATACCGACCTATTGCCAAATGCGACCAAAGATGTAAAGGGCTCAAATGAGACGTGATTTGAGGTGATTGGTAAGAATTCAAGTCGGTAATAAGCCACCAATATTTACCAATTACCTGAACAAAGCCTGCATGCAAGCGAGTGCGTTCCCCGCAGTTTCCCCAGGATGCAACTTGGTCCTCCAGAGCTGCCTCGGGATCTAAATGAAGCAACCCACTTCAGGTGTCGACAAATTGCATGGTGGTAAATAAGGATTATGCGTAGAAGCAGTAGAAAAAAGATGGCATGTTAGAATAGGGCACTATGAGTTCAATATGGGTAGAGGGTAGAGATAGGAAGACATACGTTAGGTCTCGACCCGTTTTGTTTTTGGAGATGCGCGCCTTTCGAGCGATATGGTTCCTAGAATCTGCATATGTTAACGGAACATCTCCAAGACCTACCGCAAATCTTAGTAATCGAAACAGCCCTATTGTCAGTGTATAATGATAGCATGTAATGGAGCACGTGTACTCTGAACATCAAATAGAAACTCATAATCTCGCGTTCTCGTCTGTGGCATCTATCGCATTATATATGTCGTCTTCCAGTCATTACAGTCCGCTTATTAAATTTCATCAATACTTCTCTCATAACCGCCTGCACATTTGTCATTGTGCTGCTCCGATATAGCTGATACAGATCTGTGGTTGGTCTGAGACAGGCCAAGCCCAGCACTGACAGCCTGCAAGCTTTCAAGACACAAACCCGACCCGATTGTTTTGCATCATTTGTTTTGGCCAAGTCGAACACTCGAACAAACAATACTCGAAACTTGAGTTCTTGGCTTTATGAGTTGCCTGCTTTGCGTATCCTGAATATATATATCCTCCAACGGAGTTACCCCCGATGACGTAGATTTACATATCAAGGGCCCGGGTCCTGCGGCGGAGATGAGTGTCACTGCCGGAGGCTCATACACAGACCAAATCTGACAAGAAGAAACTGCCAAAAATGTCCCGAAAATAAGAATGAACAGTAGGAATAAAAAGAAAACCGTCTTGGTCTGGCCTTATGAGAGTCAAGGAGCCTCTCTTTCATGAGATCTAGATCTTGCATTTTCCCTCCTTACCACGTCGTAAAGAAATATTTCCAGCGTTTCTTCCTTTGATTGTTCCAACAATTGGAAACCGTGGAAATACTACGCTGCTTTGCGTTTTTGTTTCCCAATGTCTTGACTGATTCAGTGTTGCGAATTGTTCTACACCTGTTTGTTTCGCCATGACGGGTGAACGCTTGCGAAAACAAGCAGGAACTACTATGATATGTGCTATTAATGAACTCTGGTAACTTTATTGAAATATATATGAACTGAAAATGAAGGCAAAGAGAGCATAACTCATTTACTTGTGATGGCCGTTTCGACCATTTTGGCCATTTCAACCAAGTCACGTGACCACTTACACGCAACCACCACACAACTTCGCCACAGTCAACATCCTATAAAGTGAGAGAGTTTTGACAATGTTTCTGATAGAGATGTATATTAATATCTAATTATTTTAGCCCAATAGAGTTCAATATCTATGAATAACCATAGTGTTCAACCAGTCGCAGGCCGAAAGCTGGCCAATAGCCCGCCGTTGTGGCTCTGTCCGCGTTTCATATCGGCTTCAGATCGCGCATCCGCATGATGGTGATCCTACCCTGGGGTGTAGCAAAATGAGGGTTCTATCATAGACAATCAAGTGTTGCGTGGTCTGTGTATTGGAATAATACGCCAAACAAAAGTTGGGACGCTGACGAGTCCATTTGGCAGGCGACTGTAATAGTTTTGACGACGGCAGACTGCATACTCCGGACAACCCCACCCCCCCGGCAAAATGTGCAGTTATCGACGAGGAAGCTTTTCATAAGAAAGCCAAGGGCAAGCCAAGACAAGGAAAACAACTGTAGTTGTCCTGATGGGAGTATTCAAAAGGCATAGTATTGTTTCCCCTTATGGTATGCGGACAGAGCAAGTTGCATACTACGTAAATGGCAAGAAATTGGAGAGAAGTGAAAGGTAAATGGCAAAGAAGATGGCAATTGGATAGCAGAGACATGAATAGTTGATCAAATGGCGTTTCGATAAACTGACATCTACCTCTCCTTGCCATCCTGGTCTTGGTCTTAGTATGTTTCTTGTTGACGCTCATTTCTTGGCCGTCTCAATGCATGCTTTGGCATCGCATAGTATGTAGTCTATGTATTCTAGTACAGCCATGCCATCAAGAAAGAACCGAGTGTATCGATCCTTGAAGGCATCTTGTATCCCGTCCCTGAGATCGGACTGTCTCTTCCTTCTCTCACATATCTTGCATATACTCCCCACTTCCCGTTTCCTTTACTTCTCCTCTCCCCTCTCCCCTCGTCTTCTCTCCTCCTCTGTTCTCTTCATCCTCTTCATTTTGTTTCTTTTCATCATCACTTTCTCTTCGATTTTCTAGCGCACCAGTTTGCTGCTTCTTTTAAATTACGTCGAAAGCCGGTCTTTTCTTCTTTCTGTTCGCTGACTAAACTCTCTTAACGCCTCACGACCCTTCCCTTCACACTACCGTCACTACAACCTCTAAATAAAAAATGGCTATCAATTGGATCCTGATCCTGCGTGCGCAGCAGCTTGTCTTTGCATTTATCGTCCTCGGTCTCTCTGCTTTTGGTAAGTCTGCCTCCTCGTCATGCTTTATACTTAGGTTACCCTGAATACTAACAGTGTAGTCGTCAACTGGTACACCGTGGACACTCGCTCTGCATCGCCTGCCCAGATCAACTTTCTTGTTGCTGTTCCCGTCATGTCTCTGTTCTCGCTCGGATACACTGAGGGTGTTTCGAGGTTTGCTCCTCGCTTCTACAAACCCGTGATTGCTATGGGCGTTGATGCCTTTAACGCTCTGCTCTACTTTGCTGGCTTCATTGCCCTTGCTGTCTTCCTCAATGGCCTGCTCTTCTGCCGTGGCAACGTGTGTGGCTCGGCACGTGCCGCCACTGCTTTCTCGGCAATGTCCTTTGGTGCCTGGGCTGGCAGTGCTGCCATGCTGGCCCTAAGCGTCTTCAAGGGTGGCCTGCGCAGCAAGGCTAACCAGCGCACCCAGGCCATGTATGCTGCTGAGATGAAGGATGCTGCTGCGCGCGCATAATTCTCTGACAAACTGCAATTCCAAGGTCTCCTGGCAAAGCCACCCACGGCCTGGAGGCGTGGTTTGATTGATCAAAAGTCCAGCTGGGTCGATGTAGACCTCAGCTGACTATCAAGACTGGGTACTTGCTATCTTTCGAGGCTCCCCCATACCATTCATGACAAGTATAATTCAGCGAGCATGTCTATTCCTCACTGAGTATACCGGGCTGTAACAATGTCAGCTGTGCTGTGTTGCGGCCAAGGTTGATACACTTTGGATGATTAGCCCTGGAAGTTCTTTATATGCCTTGAGATAGCCCAGTCGAGCTCTCCCAAACCCATCTCCTTTCATCTTCTCTATTTTCAAATATCTTCTCACCTCTCTCTTCTCAGATGTTCTTATCACCTACACCTTCCCATCTCACACCAACCTAAATCTACCGGGTCTATTTCATTTTCATTTTCGTTTTCGATTTTGTTATTTTCACTTTATATTTCACTCACGGGGAGATGGAAAACAGGGCTGGCGCGAGGGCTAAAGGAAAGGGCTGCTTTACTAGGGTGTGCTTTCGTCATCGTTAAATACAATTGTCTCTTCTTGAGTTGCTCGTTTGTTGATGTTGATCGTTGTGATTATCGTAGTTCAAGCCTTTTTATACTTGTGTGATTTATGTTGGCAATTTCACACTGCAAAATACATGCACATTGCTCTTGCCAGTATCAAAGCCCATATCTTGTTGCCTGCCGAATGTGGTTGGCAACCTCTATGAACCCTGAATCTTGGTGACGCAGTCGAATCCGGGGGTGGATCGCACGCACTAAAGTGGGCCAACGGTCGTGGTATATCGACGAGCGATAAAATTCAACTCCAAGTAGAGGGAGGGGTAATATCGTTGTTACCTAATATCTTGTCAAGGTTTGGGAAGAACTGTATTGAGAGAAGGTGCATGCCCGTTAAGCTGGATCACTCTTTCCGTTTTGAATTGGACTTCAGCCTCGTAGCTTCCTTTTTTGCTACAATCTCAAGATCGGCCATATAGCTGAGTCATGCAGTAAGCGAAGCCTCGAGGCTGTGCTTCAAACAGCTATGGCTGATATCTACGCAGGTGCAAAGTGACAATCTACAGTAGTAGTTAGCAGATACATATCATAGGATGACCCCCGCGAAGCTGACTCTGGGCGTTTTTGTCCAATATACCCCACGATGGTGTGAGCGCTGGGCAGTCGTGCATCTGAACTGACGAGAAGAGACACTACTGTACGAAAGCTCTGACAAAAGACTTGAGACCGGCCAGCCGTGGCCGACAGCCGCCGGCGTGCTCCATCTGCAAAGGCAAGAATGGGCGAAATGTCGAAATGGCGAAACATTGGTCAAGCCTTCCGCAATAGCGAGAGTCGTTCCTTCCCGTTTCTCTTTTTATTTTATCTTAATTCTTTAGGAGCGGAGCTGAGCTTCAACGTCTTAGCTGCCTATACTCTACCAAATAGCCAGCAATTGCCGCCTGTGATTGGCCGAGAGAGTCAGGGTGTCGATTGCGTGCTTACCACCACCCCACCACGTTCCCGAAATAGGAAATGAACTAATGGCTGGACTAATAGCTGGGACTAATAGCACGACCGAGACGACCACCAAGCTCACATTAAGAGCAACTGGTGACAGCCGTTGCTTGGGAAGATGCGCGTGGGAGGTTGGAAAGAAAGAAGAGGAAATAGAAAAGAGGGGAAGGGCGATGGGAACTATTGCATGCCTACTTATGATCTCACCTGTAGAATAGCCATTTAATTTTAAATGCTTACGACTTCTCATAAGAGCGTTTGTCCCGCCCAAGTGCCACTTTAAAGTACTGTCGTTGCTTCTCTCTTTCACCTTATCCCTCCTCCTGTCTTTCCAAATCTATCTCTCTAAACCATCACCACTCTTGTACCACACACACATCCAACACATCAACAATGTCTGAGAGCCAGCACTTCGAGACCCTCCAGCTGCACGCTGGCCACACACCCGACTCGGCCACCAACTCGCGCGCCGTGCCCATTTACGCCACCACCAGCTTTGTCTTCAATGACTCGGCTCACGGCGCCCGCCTGTTCGGTCTGAAGGAGTTTGGAAACATCTACAGCCGTCTGATGAACGTACGTTGCTGAAGTAGCTAAATCAGACTAAGAGAGAGAGAGAGTATAGGCACACTGACATGACTGCAGCCTACTGTTGACGTTTTTGAGAAGCGCATTGCTGCTCTCGAGGGTGGTGTTGCTGCTGTTGCCACCGCTTCCGGCCAGGCTGCCCAGTTCCTCGCCATCGCTGCCCTTGCCCACTCTGGCGACAACATTGTGTCCACTTCCAACCTGTACGGTGGCACCTACAACCAGTTCAAGGTTGCCTTTGGCCGTCTTGGCATCCAGACCAAGTTTGTCAACGGCGACAAGCCCGAAGACCTGGCTGCTGCCATTGACGACAAGACCAAGGCTGTCTACATTGAGAGCATTGGCAACCCCCGCTACAACATCCCCGACTTTGAGAAGATCGCCGAGCTTGCTCACTCCAAGGGCGTGCCGGTTGTTGTCGACAACACCTTTGGTGCGGGTGGCTACTTTGTGCGCCCCATCGACCACGGCGCCGATATTGTTGTGCACTCGGCTACCAAGTGGATTGGTGGCCACGGTACCACCATTGGCGGTATCGTCGTCGACAGTGGCAAGTTCGACTGGGGCAAGAACGGTGCCCGTTTCCCCCAGTTCATTGAACCCTCGGAGGGCTACCACGGTCTCAAGTTCTGGGAGACCTTTGGCAACATTAGCTTTGCCATTCGTGTCCGCGTTGAGCTCCTGCGCGATTTTGGCCCGGCCCTGAACCCTTTTGCTGCCCAGCAGCTGCTGATTGGTATTGAGACCCTGAGTCTGCGCGCTGAGCGTCACGCCCAGAACACCCAGGCTCTGGCCGAATACCTGGAGAAGAGCCCCTACGTCGGCTGGGTTTCATACCCCGGTCTTGCAAGCCACCCCTCGCACGAGCTGGCTAAGAAGTACCTGAAGCGCGGCTACGGTGGTGTTCTGAGCTTCGGTGTCAAGGCCGGTACTGGTGCCGGCGGCAGTGCTGTTGTCGACAACTTCAAGCTGATCTCCAACCTGGCCAATGTTGGTGACTCCAAGACCCTGGCTATCCACCCATGGACAACCACCCACGAGCAACTGTCCGAGAAGGAGCGCATCGCCTCTGGTGTTACTGAGGACCTGATCCGCATCTCTGTCGGTACCGAGCACATCGACGACATCCTTGCCGATTTTGAGCAGGCTTTCAAGGCTGCCTCTGGCGCTCCTGCCGAGACCAAGGCATAAACTTGAATTATGACAAAATAAGGAAAGAAGAAGGAAAAAAAAAAAGAAAAAAAGAAAACAAAGGTAGATAGTTCTGAGTGAAGCTATGTTTTGGATCTAGCTAGCGATTAGTGCTGAGAGATTTTGTATATGAGATGCAAATAAATACCCCTTTCACACGCGGCGCCCCTGCCTATACTACTATGAACTTGAACCAGTAACTCGAAAAGCCTGATCATAGATATAACGGTGTTTGCAGAGTGTAGAGTGAGTGTAGATGCAAATAGTTGTGATCTGGGGACGTCTATATAAGACCCACTAAATTACTGATTATATAATCAATGCTTTTGGCGCAGCTGGCCTGAAGGTGTGGGTAACTATGAGCTCCCTCTTGATAGCACCTAGATCGACGACAACTCCCACCTCGGAAACAGAGCCGCATCCATCGAGATTCGACTCAAGTACTCGACCCATAGTCTCCTACCGACAGCAAAGATGCGGTCCACCTCCATCATCTCGCTGCTCGTTGCGGCGGCGACATCGGCCGTTGCCTCTGCGCCGACAACTTCCTTTACTCTACAGATTGGCATCCCCGAACACCTCCAGCAGCCGCACGGCGGCCAGAACGCCAACTTTGACGCCGCGGTGATCACAAAGCAGTTCCTCGCCAGCATCCCGGCATGGACGCGCGCGACGCTTGAGTCGGGCGATGCTACAGCGGGCCGGCAGACCTACACGTCGGCGCCTGTCACAGCCTCGGGCAAGCTTGTCTTTTCCAATGTGACGGCCGGCTCGTACCTGGGCGAGGTGCATTGCGCGACGCACGTCTTTGTCCCTCTGCGCGTGGACATTGATGTTAGCGATGCCGAGGTTGATGCCCGCGTTACCGAGACGTACCGGGGCAACGACTGGGCCAACCAGGGCGAGGCTCTGCGTAGGGTGGCCGTTGACGGGACTGCCACGAATGGCCCGACGTTTGTGGTTGCCCCCCTGACGCTGGCGACCAAGTCGTACTACACGGCTCGCAGCACATTTGACGTGCTGAGCCTGCTCAAGAACCCCATGATCCTGATGGCCTTGTTTGCCATGGTCATGATGTTTGGCATGCCCTACCTGATGGACTCTAGTATGTTGATATGCCCTGATGTACTTCTGATATAATTTTAACCAAAACAAATACTGACTACTCTAGTGGATCCTGAGATGAAGGCCGAGTTTGAGGCGCGGCAGAAGCAGAACTCGATGAGCAGCATTCTTGGTGGCGGCGGTGGTGCCCCTGGCGGCGGTGGTGCACCGGGAGCTGGTTTCGACATGGCTGCATATCTTGCCGGTAGCGGCGACAAGAAGCAGGGTGGTCGCAAATAAGCAAAAACCGAGTAAGAGGTGGTCGGCTTGGATAGTGCGCTTTGATTTCATAGTCACCATGCATCAAGTAGGCTTATGGCTTTCTGGATTACCAGATTATATAATTGTTTCGTATTGATTACCGCATAGCTACAAGAGTACAGCATTAAAAAATACCAAAAGAACACGATAAATTCAGAGACCAAGTCTTGAAGAATCAGTGACAATTCTGTCATTGAAAGTGACGAAGCACTCGAGACTAGCGAGGAAAGATGAGCAATAAAGTAGACCGTGAGAGTCAAGCAGAAGAGACCAGCGAAACAGAACGTAAAAGATTGACAGAACAAAAGGCAAATACATTAACCAGCGACGACGTGTCTTTTCTTAAAAGTCACCGCCGCCGTCATCACCGCCCCAGTCACCACCATCGCCGCCGCCGCCGTCACCGTCAAGGGCCTCGCCCAGCATCATACCACCCAGAAGACCACCACCAACACCTAGTGCGGCTGCGCCAGCCATGCCCATACCACCCGACTTACGAGGGGGCTGCTGTCCGTATCCGCCGCCGCCGCCGTAGTAGCCGTGCTGCGGCTGGCCATAACCGCCATAGCCTTGGGGTGGGCCGTAGCCGCCGCCACCGTAGCCTTGAGGATGGCCGCCGTAGCTACCGTATCCCTGGGGAGGACCACCGTAGCCCTGCTGAGGGTAGCCACCGCCGTAGCCTTGAGGTGGCTGGTTAGCATAGCCGCCAGCGCCGTAGCCATGACCGGGGTAGCCGCCACTGCTGCTACCACTAGAGAACTTGTTCTTGCTGCTGCTGAAGATCTTGCCGAGAAGACCGCGCGTACCAGAAGAGCCCCCAGCGGCAGCACCAGCAGCAGCACCGTCAGCAGCAGCAACATTGGGGTTCACGCCACCAGCGGGCGAAGGCGAGTGCGAGCTGCTACCGCTGGCCAGATAGGACGCGGCAGCACCGCCACCGCCACCGCTACTCCGGGCTTGCTCCTCCTGCTGGAGCTGACGAGCAAGGCGCTCATCCTCAGCCTCTTGCGACGATAGAGGACGGCCGCTAGAATAGTTGTTGCCGTCGTTGAAGGGGTTATTCTTGGTGTCAGAGGGAGCAGGGCCGCTGCCGGTGTAGCTGGGGGGAGGACCGTCGGGAGTGGGCGCGTTAGGGTCGACGGCAGGTGCGGTAGGCTTATCCCATTGGGACTTCTTGGTGTAAGTGTTTACATAGAACCTGAACAGTTAGCAAGGAGTGCTAAATGAGAACCGAATGAAGACAAACCGGCGAATCAACATCGCTGCATATCGAAACTTACCATTCCTTGTACTGATCGTTCCAGCGCGCAATCCAGCCCTCGGGGACCTTAGGCGGCGGGGGGCCGCTAGGGGCTTCAAAGTCGGCCATCGATGTCGAGTAACTTTCGAACTTTCGAGTAGATGAGGGCAGATAGACGGTTAATGTATGTTTTTATCTGGGAGATAGATGTAAAGCTGAAATGGCCGACAAGAAGACGACGACGTAGATTGAGACGCAATGGAAGAGAACAAGAAGCGATCTGGAAAGAGGGGGATCAGGGGGCCGTCGGTTTAAGATATAGCTCGCAAGGAAGGATGTCAGATAGGCAATCGTGGGTGGCTCTTTACTATTAGAGTAATCGACGCTACGGGACGATGGGTTGTTGAAGAGGGGGGGCAAGAATATAGCAGCTAGGTGCGCAGCAGGAAAGAGTAGTGCAACCCTGGAAAACGGAGACGCTCCGTCGTCCGTAATAGATACGAACGGAGGGCAGGATGAACATTCCGTTTCAAGATTATTTACTGTATTGATCACTCTGAACAGCTGGTACTGGTCGTTCCTTCCTCAAATGATAGAAATTTATGCAGAAATGACACACTGATGATGCGGGAAAGAAGGAACGAGATGGAGGGGCTTAGATGTCCTATTTGCTTAGATGTCCTATTTGGATGTATCGCTCCTACCATATTTGGGTATTAATTACACCACTTCTGGGGCAAGACTTTTGCGTGGCTGGCTACGGGACGAGGGAGCAAGGAGGGGCAACGACCTATAAGAGTCTAGTGACGCCTGGCGAGCCGGGGCATTGGAGGGCGCGGAGGGATGGAGCAGCGATGGCTGGGGCGATTAAGTAAGTGCATTCTACCGTCTTCGAGAAGCAGAGACGCGGACGCCAGGGGGCTACCAAGAACTGTTTATTTCCTTCTTTGTTTTAGTGAATCGTGATGATAAATTACAGGTCACTAATTCCTAGTTGATGCAAATCACAGCCGAATACAGCGCACAGAACAATGCAAGTGATTAGTCATCTTGTATAAAGCCACGATGACGCTCAAGGCTGCCCATCTCAAATCCCATGTCGTAAAATATGGAACACAAACAGATATAAGACTATTATAGATACTATTAATGGCCCATTTCGCATGGATGGTGCTCTTTTTTTCTACGTTGATTTCCCTTTCGCACGGCTGCCAAGAGATGGCGAAACGTCGGCTGTTCGCTGTTGCTAAAGTCCGTTTCGTATGGTGGGAAGGAGATGCTGCTCCGTTTCAAAAGCTATTTAATGAAGAATCAAAGCATGAATCAAAGCTGAAGCTTACAGTGATCTATCCGTTATTTTGCTGCGCCTCAATTTGAGTCACAAGTGCTGGTGTGTATGAGAGGCAGCCTATCAAGCCTCGTCATAGGAATACTGTACTATTGCGGCGGTCGAACTACAGCAGTAATTGTAGTTTAATAGATACGGAAGCAAAAGTAACCGTTGCAATGCTCAGCCAGCTTGTTACGTGGACATGAAGGCAACTTTATCCCGATTAGTCGGTATCATTGATTACTAAGCAATGTATGGCGAGATTGCCAAACACTAATGTGAGTCGACGACATGGTGAGCGTGGCAGGTATGTTGAACAGTAGAAAGAGTGTAGAGATATGAAAAACATAGTTATCTTGAGAAAGATGAATATCTAAATGCAATACGGTTCAGCTTGGAGATCTTCTATAAACAAACGGATAGAACAAGCACCAAGTGAGATGGATATGAGAGGAAGACCCAAGTTGGAAGTTCACAAGAACAGAGCAACCAATGAGAGAGGAAACGTACTGAAACACAACGAGAGGTTCAATGACAATGTGGGAATAGACAAAATAATAAAATAATAAATGCAGGCCCCGGCATTGGATATACCCAAGTGACTCCCCTTTCCCAATGTAGAAATCAAAACACCTTTAATACACCTCCCGGTTGGTGCGCCGGAAATCATCATCCCCAATGCCGCCATCGTTGCGGCCACCAAATAGATATGCAGCCTCCATGCAGTAGCCACCACCAGCTCCGACTCCAGCATTCTTGGCCATCCGAGTCTCACTGCCGTAGCATATTACCACCGCATCCACGATGCCGCTTAGGATACCCTCCATGGCGCCAAGAACACCCCAGCCGATGAAACTGGCTACGAGACCAACAACGTACGCATACGCACTGCCCCGGATAGTATCGCCCGTCCCGCCAGAGCCGTCCGGAAGCGCAATCCGTAGCTGCCGTGCAGTTATTACCCAGCCCGCGAAACCCAGAGCAGTTGTCATGATGAAGCGTGTCGCATGGAGCAGCAGCTTGGCCAGCCGGTATGGCAGCAGAGGCGCTCCGGCACCGCCAGGGCCATAACGACGACGCCCCTGCCGTGCCTGGAATGCGCGTGGGGTCAGCGTCGTAGTCGGGGCCTGAGGCGACAAGAAATCGAGCTGGCTGAGACCCTGCGATGAAGCAGTCAAGCTTTGCGAGTGGATCGCCGAGTATGTCAGGGTCAGTGGGTTCGTAAGGGACGTGATCGGGGTCGGAATGAACGAATAGAAGAACATGCCCACTCCATTTGCCAGGCGTCGCGGCAGCACCAAGAGCGGCAAGCGCACAGCGAGAGCCATCAGCGTCGACAGGCAGATGGACCCGAAAATGGTCGACACTGCGTGATTCAGTGCAGCCGAGACGACTTCATTGGAGGATGGAGCCGGCTGCACATTGCGGTGAAAGTACCACTGCGATACAGTGGCACCCGTCGTTGCGCGCTGCACACCGGATATGACAGACAATGTCCATATGTACATGAGCACAAAGAAGACGCCGAGCCACCAGCTGGACGTGCTGATAATGAAACGAGAGAGCTTGCTTGAAAATGAGCCGCCAAGGAAGACACGCGTGAACATTCCCAGCCAAGCCCACGTCCAGAGCACAATGAGAGCGAGACAGCCCATGCCCACCAGAACAAGCGCCGAGTTGGCCGCGAGAATGCGGCTCGAGAACTCGAGGATTTCAACAGCCGACTTGAGGGCTGAGCGGCCCTTCCAGACCATGTAAACCCAAGCCGCTGCCGAGACTGCTGGCACAATGGCCGCCCAGCGCATCACCGTGTCTTGCAGGCTAGAACTGCCAGAATTTCCACTCTGGTAGCTGGACACGAGCGGGTAGATGCTGAAAGAGATGAGAATCACGGGCACAGCAACAATAATGGTCATGACAAGATAGCGGGCAAATGACCGCAGCGCAGCCAGCCACACAAGTGACACAACAACAGCAACGAGTGTGTCAACAGCCAAGAGGTGAATAGACGACAGTAGGGTAGTATAGATCGTATCGCCCCATGGCTGCTTTTTGCCGCCTTTGCTTGGCGCAGACGTGTGCAGCCACACAAGGGCAAATGTAGCAAAGAGCGAGGCCACTGCGATAAGGTAGATCCACGCAAAGAAAGGGTCGTGCCGAAATAGCTCAACATCAGATGCATTGGGGTCTGTAGCTGTGTTCTGCTGTAGGATACTACTGTTAATTGGGCCGCTGTCAGACGGGCCATAGTTGGCCTCGCTGTCGGCACCGTGCAATAGCCCCAGCTCGGATTCGTTGGTCGAGTTCCGTCCAAAGCCAAAGCGGCCGGCTGCCTTTGCTGTCGTAAACTGTTGGAATGGCGGCGGGTCCTCATCATCCTCGTCGTCGCCCCGGGCTGCCTCGACAGTGAGATCCAAGGGCGGTTCGCTTTCTGCAATCGTCGACTCTAGTCCAATGTCTACCATGTTACCGCGGCTTTCATAGAGTGGCTGTTTGCCGAAATTCCCACTTGGCTGCTTCCCAGACCAGCTGTCAGTACCGCGAATGGCAGGTGACGTGCGTGCCCGTGAGCCAAAAGCGTTGTCGCTCTCGCGGTCATGATCATGGCCGTCTAGGAGACGACTGCCCTTCTGGGGCCTCCGTCCGCTGCCGCTTAGTTGTTGATGGCCAATGTCCTCGTGGCTTTCGCCCAACGATGCGTGACTGCGATCGTTATCGGTTTCGGCGCTCTCTTCTAGACGGCTGGCCGCAAAGACACGCCGTGACCGCTGCAGAGCGTATAGATCAGCTGCCTCGCGATCGCGCTCTAGCTCGTCGTCATCACCTTCACCCTCACCCTCCTCTTCGACTTCGTGAAACAAGGGCGCGTCCTGGGCGGCAGTTGAGTAGCGCGACGTAAAGTTGAACCGGGAACCGGACGAGAGGTATGGGTTTCCTGATGGGCCAGTGCCAGTGCCAGGCCCTGGACCTGCGCCACCACCGAATCCGCGACCAAGAAATGACCGTCCGTATGGTCGTGTTTGCCGTGTTGATGGAGCCGACCAGTCGGTTACTCTGCGGTCGCCCCCGGTGGTACTGCTGGCGTCATCTGCATTGTTTGCTGGCTGGCCAAAATTAGACAGTCGCGACTGAGACTGTGCCAGGAATTTCGAGGCATCTGTAAAGCAAATGTTAGTTATAGATGTAGCACTTTAATGGGTAGCTGTTGCACTATTGCACATGAGTGGACATGAGTGCACAGGTTAGAGTCGACCTACATTCCGAGAACATCGTGTCGTATTCCTCCCCCAAAAGACGCTCCCCACAATGCCGGAGCTGCTATTCCAAAGCGTCTTGAACTGCAAATGCGGCAGCAGTATTGGTCTCAGTGGGTGTATGTGCAAAGAGAGGGATCGCTGCTATATGTCTCTTGGGCCGGGCCGGACGTTTGTATCTTAGATCTGGGGCGGCGCCTATCTTCACGCTGATAGCGAACTTGTGTGTAAATGATAAATGTGGACTAAATGTGCAAGAAACCGGGCATATGCCGAAAGTCGAGATGTGTATGTTTCCAAGAAACAACAGTGAAGAAGCTGAGAAGGGGGAGAAGTGACAAAGTGAAGAAGGAAATGAGGGAAGAAAGATGAACTGCAAGAGATGTTGCACGAGACCGGGATGCGAGAAGGTGACTAAGTCGGCTGGGCGGTCCAGATGACGGGATGAACAGTGGCGGGGAGAAATTTGGGGGAGCTGTAAGGCGTCGGTAAGGTGCTGGTAAGGCGCGAATGAGGTGCTAGTAGATTCAAAGGGTACTGTTTAGGAGGTGTCCTGGCGAATGAGACGACGAGACCAGGGCGTGGCTCGATCTGCACAAAGGGTACCAGTAATATATAGGGCAAAAGATACGATGACTCTGGCTCAAAGAAATGACACAAAGGGGTATGGAAGAGACGGCGCAAGCGGTAGTGCGTTGATCGGGATTGATGGTATCTTTGAGAACAAGAACGGTACTTGAGATCGAAGCTGTTGCGGCCTGTTTCTCGATATATCTCTTGAATTGTACAAATCGAGGCTCTGTAAGTCGTGAGATAGAGGACGCCAATGTGGGCGGTGAAGTTGGGGCGGCGCGATGTGCGATCACGCAGAAGAGGTGGATGAGGCCAGAAAGTGATGGCGATGTGAGAGGAATAGCGATGCCTTGCGCTGGGAAAGACGGGATAGGGGATAGGAGGGCAATTTCGATGCAAAAAAAAGAAAGAACGATGGAAAGACAGAAAAGGCAGCAAAACAATGCAGAAAAGGAAGGCACGAGCTCCTCTATTTTCGTGACCGCTAGGTGATTGTAACGGCAGAAAGCAGTTCAGTTAAGGAATTAAGGAAGGCGCGAGGCACACGCAGCATACGACGTCCCGGGCAGTAGCGCTTGCCCTAAATGAAAAACAGTGGACATTGAGAGGCTGTGGCTCCTTCCGACTCTGACGCTGGTATATAGTGGAGTGGATGCATCCAAGCGGGTATGTGGGCCACACCTTACTAGCTGCGTCGCTGCCTGTGCCTTTGCGGACGCTCTGCTGCCTTTCACGGGCTTGCTGAGTGTGATAGACAGTGAAAAACGAGGCGGAAGTGGAACATGGGAAGCGGGAAGCATGTGCTGCAACGATAATGTTGCCGTGTGCCTGGAAATGCAGCCTGAAAGGTCTGATAGGCACGGCGTGGTAGACAGATGTCTACAGTGAGGCTTTATATGATATATTTACAATTAAATAAAATAAAATAAATAACAGCCACTCTATAACTCAAGCTATGCATATATAAACCACACAGAAGAAAAGAAAAGAAAATGAATGACAAAAGACGAGACAACCACTGCAAATGACCACCATCTTTGACGTTATCAGGTTGTGGTGCTGCTTTCAGTGGATCCGCTCGCGTGCTGGGTCATTCGGGCAGCTGTATCTCGAGACGAGAAGAGGCAAGAGCGGGATGGTGGTAGACCCACTTGGATCACAGGACCCATTGCAGTGATAGGCAAGGGGACCCGACTTGGGGACTACCCGACTTCGTGCAAATGCTGCCCACGTGAGAGGCTGGCCACTGCTATCTGGAATGTTATGTAAGTCTGTCTCAACATTTCCTTGTACGATTGCTTCATGCATGACATCAACCACACACATCGATACTGCTCAACATCCCACGATAAGCCCCGACTCGCACGCCGGCAAACAGCACTTGCTTTCCCTTTTTGGATGCGATACGATAGCCGACTTCTATCCCTCTTTCGCGTCGCATTTGCCACTTTAACGACTGTCCATTGCCATTCATTCTTAACCACCTCGACCATCGCGACCTTGATACTCAACGATTTGCCTCTTGGATAGCGCACTCGCACCTTGGACTACTAGACTAATATATCGGCCAATTGCCAAACTCACTAAACACTGCAACCTACCAATCCCACTATTCTCCAATGACGTCCACACCCCCGCCGCAATGGAGCTACATTGCCAAACTGGTGTGCATTGGCGACTCCGGCTGCGGTAAAAGCAGTCTCACCATTCGCCTTTGCGAGGGCCGCTTTGTTGCCCACCACGACGTCACTATCGGTGTCGAATTTGGCAGTCGTATTGTGCCTGTTGGCCCCCCGCATAGCAAACAGTACTACCCCGGAGGCAGTGCCGCCACTACAACGCCTGGTAGCGCTACCCCGACCTCGTTTGCTTCTTCAGCTGCACCGCTCTCCTCAATATCCGGACAGTCAAGCGATACTGCAGGCCCTGGCGGCCTGCCAGAACCGCCACGCCAGAAGCCAAAAGAGCCTGCAGAACCCCAGAAACACATGAAGCTCTCGCTCTGGGACACGGCCGGCCAGGAGACATACAAGTCGGTCACGCGGTCGTACTTTCGCGGCGCATCCGGTGCCCTACTGGTGTTTGACCTGTCGCGCAAGCAGACATTTTTGCACGTCAAGGACTGGCTCGACGACCTGCGCCAGATTGCCGATCCGGACATTGTTGTCGTGCTCGTCGGCAACAAGGCGGATTTGACCGAGGGCTCAGAAGAGGATGGCACATCCAATCAGCGGCAGGTGACGCGACAAGAGGCACAAGAATGGGCCGAACGTAACGGCGTGCTCGAGTATGTCGAGACGAGCGCCAAGAGCGGCGAGAACGTGGAGCATGCGTTCTTGCGCGTGGCCGATCGCATCTATCAGAACATCCAGGCCGGGCGGTACGACCTCAACGACCGGCGATCGGGTGTCAAGGGATCGAGTGCCGCAGCCAATGCAGGCAACGCAGCAGCTGCCGGTCGGAACGGACTGCGGCTTGACCAGAACTACTACCAAAGATCCAATGGCTGCTGTTAAGTTGCCGCCTCATTCTTTTTCATACCCCCTTTTCTCTAAATTAATGTCTGCTCTTGGGCTACCTTGACATGTGTTGGATGAGAATAATCTTTCACTTGTACATATGCGTCTACCGTTTTGATTGCTTGTTCATGTCGTTTTTGTCGTTTCTGTTGTTTCTCTGAAAGCTCTCGTTCTGTGTCCTGACTCGCTACATCAAGCATGTGCTTTCAGCAAGACTTGTTTTTGCATACATTTCTATATTATTGCTTGTCGCCTTGTTTTATTTCTATTTTTATTGTCGTATGCATTAGAATACCCACGCTTGTCTTACGTCCTACGTGATTCTCGCTTCACGAGTGACTTTCCACAGCCTGTCTTACACATACTACGTACACTGCATGAGGACGATATGCGTGAGTGATACGCAATCTTACCTGGGCTGTTCTAGATGAGAAACGTCGAAAGATAGCATTAAAAGATGAAGAAATCATGTTGAATTACAGAGTAAATAATGAAGCCCTGCTGGGCCGGTAGGGGTGTGTTTTTGGGTTTGGGGTTTCGCTGTTTGTGAGGGGAGGGCTGAATGTCGCAAAAGAAAAGGCTCATCATCTTCTCCTTTTCCTTCTTTTCGAGGTGATAGAAAATAAATGTATAATAAAACATTCCCAAAGTGTAGCCAGAACTCCCGCCCAAAATCCCCCATCTTTCTTTTGCAGCAAAAATAAGGAAAAACAGGGAAAGAGATAAAAAATGATAAAGGAAAAGTGGTCTGAAAAGCGATATCAATCCAGTATAGGTGTGTTGGTCGATTTTTTTTGGTGATCCGTTATGCATCACTCGTAATCGTCTCGGATAAGAGACCGAAAGTTGGTATTTTTTTCATGAAAGAACAAAAACCATTTGACTGCTCATTTACGCAGAGGCAGAGTCGGATATTCTCCAGTTGTCAAACCACTTCATGTAGCTGTACTGAGAGCTGGGGCCAGTCATACCCCAGCAGATGGGGATGAAGTAGATGTACAGGCCAATGATGCCGGCGTAAAGGGCACCGAAAGCAACAGTGCGAGTGATGGCCTTGCGGGCCTTGAGGAACCAATCGGCCAGGAAGCCAAACGTGAGAATAGCAAAGTAGAGCGCCGGGTAGTAGTGGTGCACGTACGTGACACGGGCCATGATGGCAAAGGGCAGGTAGTGCAGGAACCAGCCGATGACGGGGTAGATACCGGCGTAGTGGATGTGGTCAATATCGGACTGCGAAAGTTCCGTGAATCCACGCTGCCACCGGATAGCGTACCAGGCAACCAGAGCACCAAAGAGACCCAGGCCAACCGTAGAGCCCCAGTAGACCAGAGGGTTGCCTAGCAAGAAGTACTTGACAATCTTATCGTCCCACCCACACATGCGCAAACCAACGTTCAGGATGGGCCATTGCCACCACTGAGAAGCCAGGTCGTCCTGCTTATCCGGGTCAGGAACCAGAGCGTTGTTGCTCGTCATCATGGCAACGTTCAAGTGGATAAAGTCGCGGATGAAGGGTGACTTGTAGACGCCGGGGTTGCCATCAGGCAGCTTCTCGTTGGTGTGAGCCTCAACGTTCCAGTGTGTGTAGGTATCGCGGGGGTTGTTATCCTTGGCGCAGGTAACTTCGATCTGTCTGAAACCCCACTGAGGGAGGTTGACGTTGCCGGCACGGAGGTAGCAGCCCATGACCTTGTGCCTGAGGCGGAAAGAGGTTGTTAGGGTGCGGATGCGGCTGCGGTCGCGCGATGCGACGTCGTCAAGAACCTCAATCTTCCAGTAGTCCTTGGCGTCGCCGACTGTCAGGTTGCCGTAGCAAGAAACCTCCTTGTCAGCCTTGGTGACAGGAGCAGAGATCTCGTGCGAGTGCAGGTTGCGGCCGGTCTGGGCGTGGATCAGGCGGATTTCGGCCTGGTCGGCGACAAAGACGGGCTCCTCCTCGCTCTCGTAAGCGGGCTCCTCGCGAGTAGGATAGAAGAACCAGTCGTTGTTGGCATCCTTGTGGTGGTAGCAAGTAATCTGCTGCTGGCCGGAGCCCTCGGGGTAGGTCTGGACGTGCGAGTGCAGGAGGCCACCACCGTAGCCCATATTCTTGAGGGTGACCCGCGAGCCGTACGCAATCTCGAGAGGGCTGTTCTGGCCGACTTCGGTACCCTCCAGGTTGGCCTGGAAGAGGGAGCTCATCTGGGCATCGCCAGGACCGGAGTGAGTGAGGACGGCAAAGTGGACGGCAAAGCTAAGAAGGTAGACGAGGAAGGGCAGGACGATGAGGCCGACAACACGGGTGACGACGTGAGCAGCAAGAACAGGCTGGGCAGTTAGTATAAAATAGAATAGGCGAGTATCTTCAGCAATCTCTAGCAAAAGACTAAGTGACTTACAGGCTTGATCTTGATGTCGCCAAACTTGTGCCACAAGTCCTCGGCGGTGTAGAGGCCAACCATGGCAGTGACAAAAAGGCCGACCAGCTTAACACTAGTGACGCAGCCGATGCTCAGACCAGTCATGAACAGCCAGAAGAACCACTCGGGCTCAAAGCTCTGGCTCTGGACGCGGTGGAAGTTGGCCCAGCAGAGCACGGTGGCAACGGTGCCGAACAGGAGCATGGAGTCGAGGAGAATGAAGCCTGGACATTAGTATTAGTGAGGCTACGGTATTGGAGTAGTGTGCAGTGCAAGAGCACTATGCCGCGATGCGGCTGAACGTACGAGAGATGGTGGTGTAGCTGTTCTCGCAGAGGACCATCAGGGTGACGAGCCAGACGGCAGGGCGCGAGAAGTTAAGAGTGCGAGCAGTGAAGCTATTGACGGTCAGCAGGTGTATGCTAATATTTCAGAGCGGGCTACGCCGTAGCCGGTGAGCTTTGGCGAGTGATCTGACATACTAGGCCATGGGGATGAGGAAGACACCGAACATGGCATTGAAGGCGCGCATAGTCCAGAAGTCGATCTCGGGCGGGTAGGTCTCGCCAGACTTAAATTCGAAGCTACCATTGTAGCCCGCGATGTAGCCGGACAGGCCAACAAGAAGCTTTCCCAGAGGAGGGTGGACGTCGAAGTAGAAGGTGTGCTGGAGGTAGTGCGAGCCGAACTTGCCGAAACTGTGGTGATAAGTTAGTATCTGCTAAAATGCCAGCTTGGTATACAAAACTGCTGGGGTAACTTGCTGTGCCTCGTCCCAGGTGACAATGTCAGAGAGACCGATCTTGTAGAGACGAGTGAAGAGGGCGAGGGCCGTAAAGATGATGGGGGCATAGACAACCTCCCAATCGGCGAGGATCTGCAGAATAGAGGTCTGCTGTTGCTTCTTGGGGATGGTCTTGTTCTCCTTGGTCAGGCCAGGGGTGGTCTGAGCAGCAAGCTCATTGGCGCCTGCGCTCTTCACCTGCAAGGTATCTGCTGTGGTCCGTTGACGGAGGGTGTCGGCACCGGCGGGCTGGGCACCGGAGGCCGCAGCCGACTGTTTGCCGGCCATGATTGGGGAAGAGGAATGTGGTATTGTAGAGATGATGTTTTAGTGGTAAGGTTGTAGATTCGGATAGAGAAGAGAGTAAAGTCTCAAACTGCGATCGACGACAACGGGGGGGGTTGGCGAAGATGTTGAGATGAAGCAGATTGAGGAGGTTGAGGAGTTTGACAAGCGGCGGGCGCAAATAGAATAAGAAAAAAGACAAGATAAAAGGCCCAAAGGAATGAAACGAATGAAGATGAATAGAATGTGAAAGGGTCGGCCGTGAAAAGGGAAAAGAACCAATGAAGAAGATGAAGCCTGAAAGAAAGAACAAACAGGGCCAAGAAGGACGAAAAGGGGGAGGGGAGGATGAAGAGAGGATGTTCTCACAACGAAAAGCAAGATGGTGTGGAGGGACTGAGGACTGAGGACTGAGGACTGGCCAGGGAGCGAAGGAGCACCCAAAGGCTATGAAGTTAAAAAGTTTAGAGAAGGAACTAAAAAGGAGGTAGCGTGGCGCAAGGCAAGGGGGGTGGCAGTAAGAGTAGGAGCAAAAGAGCAGCAATAGCTAGCTACAAGTACGCAGTAGGATACTCGCATAGGGGAAGATGGAGACGTAATATCTCACATTTGCAGTAGTTTACTATTAATACTCTGTGGAAGCAGAAGAGGTCTAGAAGGAAGGAGCTTATTGCAACCAAAGCAGACGCAGAATACCCACGGGGAAGGATCGATGGCCGGGATTGAAAAGCAGACAAGGAAAGAGCGATGGGCAACTTATGTCATGGCTACAGCCATCAGGCTTCTCCAAACTAGCATGACTAAGATCTCGACTAGAGCTACAGCTCGGTGAACTCGATGAACAGAGAAGGAAATAGACGATGCAAAACCGACTTTACGATACAAAACCAAAGCTATCACCATGGAGCTCATTCTAGCTTCACGTAACTGAACTAGCCTATTGACGCGCCGCGTAAGAGCGTGAAAAGGGATGGAGCAGAGGGCGAGGTGTCCTTTTCGTATTGCACGACAAGCTAAGGCCAGCCGCAGCGGTCCCAGGGCCAAGACTGGCCAGCGTTGTGATACCCCTACAGGGGCCGTGGAGTGCTGTTCTAGAGTATTCAAAGCCTGGGCCATGGCAGTGGTGTGGTGTGGTTGCTGTTGTCTCCGACTATGTCCCAATAAAACAGTTCAGAGTGGATGGTGACCAATCAGAGATAAGACACGCGGGAAGCTCCTGCTGAAAAGTGGGGTTATGCAGGAGAAGCTGAAAGGGATGTGCTGACCCACTGTGAGCCGAATCGGGGCAGAAAAGTACCGACCTCATTTCAGTGTATGGCACAGCCTAATACTCAGTAGAGCGGACGGGCTTGGTTTTTTGTATATGTATTTTTTTTTTGTCACAATGGAAATACTGGAGACCAGAGACAGAATAGGCAGCCTTATGAACATCGCGTATTGAACAGTAATGCTCGTGTAGTATGACAGCTCTTAGGTTCGGCGGCATATGCATTGAGCTTGGAGATAAAAGCTTCAGCCATAATAAACTCACAAAAAATCAAACAAATACTCTATAAATATGAGATTAACAGACAGGGCTACGGAAACGCTCCAAAAGAGAATGGAGTACGGGAGCTTCGAACCAATAAAGGCGACAGACCAACTCTTGGAGAGGTCCATTGACATGATCATACCTAGGCTAGCCCATGCCAGGATCTATTTTGAGTTCATGTACTCCGTACTCGTAGTCTGCAATTATTTTCATCATTGCGCTATTGATGGATCCTGGTGACTATGGGAATCAGGGACAGCCTGGTCGCTGAGTCTAAATACGGAATCCTTGACGGCTGAAGGGTTGCATTGGCAAGCATCAAGGTGGCTTGGTATCGATCATATAATAGCTAGGATGGGTAATTAAACAGTAAGAAGTAAACAGACCCGGAAGGATATTCAGCAGCCGAGCAAACATGGGATACAAAACGTCGAGTCGTTTGGTCCAGACCGGCCGGCTGGTTAACCGGCCTGGACCGACCTCATCTGAAGCTCTGCTTCGTAGAAGATCTACCAGGTCCCTCTACTTCGTACAAATACTTCCGGGTGATTTGCAACCACCAACGCCAAGACACGCGAGTTGCTCGTACTTCGTATGCGAGCTTGGTCCATTAAACCCCATCCCTTCTTGGATTGCCATTTTGCAGTGCACTGTTCACCGTTCTTTCTCTGGTCGGCAGCCTCGTCTGTCTGTGCTTGAGCCTTGCGTAAAGTTTGCCGCATCTCAAATTGCATTCTAGCTCAGTTAATATGCCAGAATATTTTATTTATATCACTGAAATCTGGTTGACATGTTGAGTCAAACTAGCAATAAAATGTTACTTGCTATCGAGACAGACTGCCTATCCCTTTTCCCTTTTGCGAATACGATTCTCGGGAGTAAATAAAAGTCATGACCATCTCCGTCTCATCATCTCCCAATCGTCTCATCAATGATGCCAAATAAGAACGAATTGAGCTGGCAATAACACATAAAAAAAAACACATCAAATCTGATATAGCTTATATAATCAACCATTACATAATGTACATTCACGTGCCAAATTGTCACATCTTTGTTATGCCCCCGCTGGTGACCCCACTGTCGCCCTAGAGCCGCCCAGGATTACGCTGTAAGAGGCAGCTACCGCCCGTGCCCGCCTGCTGTTCTGGGTCGGGCCTGACGCTCTAGCAACACTATTACAGAGTAATACAGTATTATCGCTATGATATCGCTGCTGCGTAGTCAGCATCTTCCCACCCTCCAACCTTGCAACCTTTACCTCGCTGTTCGTCTGTTCTCGCGCCCTCGCACACACCGTAACATTCACGCCCACGAGCCTGTCTCTAGTTCTGATTGGCCTGTTTGCTTTCTAGACATTGTGCCTAATCCACGTTCCGAACCCAATCGTCCAGGAAGTGGTTTTTTTCTTGGATCAGCTCATCTCGTGATCTTTTCTCAACACTCCTCGGTAGTTCAACACACTCAGCCGCCACCTGCCTGTTTTTTTTTACTTTTACTGATCTCTCAATGCCCTCAATTATCCCCGGATTCATAATCGATCCTGTCCTCCGCCAAGCACGCCGCCTGTCATCCAACTTTACCTCATCTGCCTCTGGGCCAAGCACCCCACTCGTCAAGCCGACCTTGCTCGACTCGGTCGCTATTGACGACGACGATGAGGCTCCGGGATCGGCCAACAAGGCTCAGCTATCCACAATGGAGCCTGCTACAGTAGAGGCGGCGACACCGCCCCGGACACCGACTCAGACAAGCACTCTTGCCTCAGATGACCAAACGCCTTCATCACCATCTCTACCTCTACCTCCACCGTTAGCAGAGCAAAACCAAAGCAAAGAAGAGCCACCAGTCCCCGGAACGAGTTCGAGTACACAAACAATACCGCCACTGCTAGATCAAGGACCTACATCACCTCTAGAGACCGCTATCATGGCAGAAGGTGCCGAGGTTCCCGCCCCTTTGCCGGCTGGATTCTTTGGCAATGTCGAGCTGCCCGAGGACGATGGCATGCAGGCACTACGGCTGCGCATTCTAGCCGTGCAGTCACGCGATGACATCCACTCGACTGACAAGGCACACATGATGCACAGTCTGCTGATTGAGGACTACAAGAGACTTAAGAAGACCCTGTTGCCCATCCAGCCAATAACGCCTGCCAACTCAGCCGGCACGACGACAACGCCAACTGCAAGCAACGCCAACAGCAGCCCGGGTGTAGCCGCACTAGCAGCATCAACAGCAGCTCAGCTTGCTCACGAGGAGCACCACCCGTCCGGGCCGCTCGAGTCCCTCAAGCTGTGGCATGCCTCCCTGATGGCATCGGCAACACCATTGCAGACGTTTGTTTTAACACATGACGATCTGCGGCCTACATATGTCCCGGGCGCTTTTCATGCAGAAGAAGGCTGCGAGCTACGCAAGGTGCTGGGCTGCGAACATTACCGCCGTAACGTCAAGATGCAGTGCTCGACATGCGAGGCCTGGTACACGTGCCGGCTCTGCCATGACGATTTTGAGGACCATGTCTTGCCGCGCCGTGACACTAAGAACATGCTGTGCATGCTATGTGGACATGCACAGCGCGTTGGCGATGTGTGTGTCAAGTGCGGGGAGTCGGCGGCTCGCTACTACTGCAATATCTGTAAGCTCTGGAACGACGACCCGGAAACGAGCATTTACCACTGCGCCGACTGTGGTATTTGCCGTGTCGGCGAAGGGTTGGGTAAAGATTTTGTGCACTGCAAGAAATGCGGATCCTGCATTGCCATCAACCAGGAAGAGTCGCACCGGTGCCGTGAGGGCGTGATGGACTGTGACTGCCCGATTTGCGGCGAGTACATATTCACATCGCACAGGAAGGTGGTGACGATGAAGTGTGGGCACATGATCCACGACGACTGCCGTGCCGAGTACATTAAGCAGTCGTACAAGTGCCCTATCTGCAACAAGAGTGTCGAGAACATGGAGAGCATGTTCCGGCGACTGGACAAGCACCTGCAAGAGCAGCCCATGCCAGACGAATACCGGAACACACGCGCGCTGATCCTGTGCAACGACTGCGAAGCCAAGACGTCAACTGACTACCACTGGGGCGGGCTTCGATGTGGAGTATGCCTCTCATACAACACCGTCGAGCTGCTGCTGATAAACCCACCAGCCACGCACAATGGACAGCAGCAAGCAGATGACGGGGGCTTGGCTGAAGTTGCCGAAGGAGGTCTGGCTGCCACAGCTACGGCAACAGCGACAACGACGACGACGACAACGACACCTACACCTACAACGTCGAATACAGCCTCGGCAGTGCGTACAGTTCCGCACGACACACTACTCCCACCAGGAACACCTCTGTCATCAAGTCCTAGGTCCGATACCGAAGGCGGGGGTGTTTCTCTACTGGCTCACCCGCGCTTGACGCCACCAACAATGTCCTTCCGATCAGCATCACCTTCATTTATGGCATCTCCCACGCGGGCACCCGTCGTGCAGGCTACGGCACCACCAGGCTACAGCGAAGAGGGATTCGAGATTTCGGGCGACGAAGACGACTATCGGCAGTCATCGGATATGGAAGATGCCGATATTCTCGGGCTCTTTGACCGGCGCACGCTGGCTTGGGGACGACGCAAAATTCGTCCATATTTTGGCGGCGGCAGCGATGGAACAGCTGCCGACGACGATGACGACGCAGATGACGACGCTGACGACGAAGAAAACAAAGATAATGACGATGAAGACGATGATGATGATGACGATGAGGAGGAGATTCAACTGTTTGGACACCGTTAGAAATCGGTTGGCTGAAGCTCAGTATGGCTATCTTCGGCTGAATCGCAGTTGGGATACTAGTCTCAGCAAAACGCAACACATTGCATAACATAGCATATGTTATGAACAACATTACAAAATCATAAGGATTGGGTTTGCATACGGCCGGGGTTATTTTTTTTATATTATTTTTACTCTTTCTGTCTCTGTTTCTGTTTCTCTTTTTCTTTTTCTTTTTCTTTTGTACGCGTGCTTCTATTTCTCATGTTTTCTCCCATTACTTTACTGTTTACAACTCAAGTTACGACCATGATTATTATATATACCGCTTTCACTGCTCATTCTATATACAGCATTCGCTTTGTTAATGCATTACCGTGTCATTTGGCTCTTTGCCCATACAGTTGGCTATCAAGAGTCCAGCAACAATGCCTTCTTTACTTATTGGTTTTGGTTTTATTATATTTTTTATAGCAGATTATGTGTAGTCTATACTCTCGCCATGTATCATGTAATCCATAGCTCGTACATAACCTGTGGATGTAGTATATCCGTGCTGGCCTTCGAGTTCAGCCGCCCTAGCCAATAACAACCGCGGCTCGGCCTTGCCGTTGTATATTAATATCCTAGTGGTTGGGTGCAGCCCGTATGCCATTGGCCAATGTGTGGTCATGCTCAGTGCCCAGTGCCCGGTGCCCGGTACTAGATGCCGGAGCGGGAGACCGCTTTCCAGTCGTGCTGCCGACCCCGGCGGCGTTTGCATGCTCTGATCCATAGTCTATTGTATATCGTATAATGGTCATGTACCCCATTGTACCATTCACATTCGCTTACGACTGATCGACCTGACGCTTGACTTGGCGCAGCTTCTCGACGGCCTTCTGCTGATTGTTAGATTGGGCTGAAATGGGTGTGCTCACTCAGCCTGCATAGAGGAAACTTACCGCCAGCGCGACGGGACTGACACCGTTTTCAATCATGGAGATGCAAATGGACAGTTCACGGCGGTCCAAATGGCAGTTCTATCTGTTAGACCGCGTCTTTTCTTTATTCTTGGAAGAGTTATGGACAAGGGGGCTCACGAGGATGGTGGACATCTCGTGGAGGATGTCGACGGCGGCCTGGGCAGCAGCCTGCTTCTCAGTGATGCGATCAGGATTCATTTCTGAGAGGCGCGTGAGAGTTGGGTTTGATAAACCTTTGCCTGTTGAGATTGACTGTGGACTGTCCTGGTTGTCGTGGTCGTTGTCGTTGAGGAGGAGGAATGTTGAGTTAATGATCGTTGGACGCGTTGCGGGGATCGCGACTGGCTAGCGTGGACCCTGATAACAGGCCTTCGTTACAGCGTTAAACACCTGTAAATGTAGAATGACCACTGTATTTAGCTTATAAAGGTCACACAAAGCTTTGTCATATTCCACAGTGCAGGCAAAAGTAGAGGTCATCTTTGTCGTATATGCATAATATCAGAATAAAATAAAACCAGAAAATAAGATCAAGAAAACAGAAAAGCAAGGTATCAAGAACCTTCCCTAACGCCTGCACCGCCCAGTCCCAACCTCCTTCGCCATAGATAACCTGGCATGTGGGCTTAGTCATCAATCATTACCGCAGATTCATATGTCGCCTGACATTCGTCTACCCCGACTTCATTGCCTCGACAAACAGCTCCCGCATACCCTTGAGGAGTACCACCAGCTCGCGTGACTCGTTGACCCGATCCAACAGCCCGTCCACCTTTTCCCGCTCTAGTTTGGGCCGGCAGTGCCGCACCGCATAGTCCCGCTGCGACGTGTCCAGCTCAAACCATGCCTCGCGTGCCCAGTCCTGGTCGTCAATGTGCGTAAACACAAACCGCAGACGGTCGTCGTTGCCCGCGCCTTCCATTGTTAGGCACAGGTTTGTCACCCAGAAATCGAGCTCGGGCACGTTGAACCTCGCCTGTGCCTCGCGCTGCCGTGCGCGCGCCTGCTGTGCTGCCAGCTTGGCATCAATGGCCCGCTGTGTATCGGCAACCTGGCGAGCAAGTGCATCGCGCTCAGCCTCTTGCCGGTTGCGCTGGTTCTGCAGCGCGGTGATCGATGCCTCCATCTCCTGCTTCTCCTGCTTCTCCTTGGCCAATGTCTGTTGTAGACTGTTGGATTTGACCTGCATGATCTCGATATCGCGCTTCCGCATGCGTTCATCCTCTTGCAACTCGGCAACGGTCATGCGAAACTGGTTGCGCTCCTCGAGAACACGCTTGCGGCCTTGCTCGATGAACCCGTCGAAGCGCACAGTAAACCGCGCCATGCGCTCGCGCAGTGCATCAAAGCCAAAGTCAATGCTCGGCAGTTGGTCGGCCATTGACGGGCCATGCGGCGCCGTCTGCCGGCTTGTCGACATGGACGGCTCGAATGTAGACGCCATCCTTGATCTTGTAAAGGGGGTTTGTCGAGGGGGTCGCTTCTTGCTACGCGGGGTCGAACAACAAGAGAAACTTTGCCGTTTGTATTATATCGTAGGGGGTTATCATGTATGTAAGGACATGTAGCGTTATGTAGCGTCGCCAGTCGCAATCGTGAGAGTCGTCGCAGGTGCTTGGTGACGACAGAACGCTGTTTGCTGAAGACTGGTCGATTAAGCGTCGCGCCTTGTTGACACGCATTTCCTAATTGGGATGCACGGTCACCCTGGCGACTTTTCGCGGTTGCAGGACGCTCCCTATGTGATTGGCTAAAACCACAACACGACCCACCTTTCAACCTGCAAAACTTATCCAGATTCACAACAGCTTCAATCAAGCCTATATTCACACTGACGACATCGTTTGCCGCACATGCAGCTCCACACGCATGTCTATACTATGTGACCCAGCAAAATCTACTCTATGATTTACTCTGTATTTTCTCGCATCTTCATATCCAGCAATTGACCACCCAAGCACCTGCATTCTGCTCTCTTGCCCGGCCGCCTCCGCAACTACAAACCATGATATTGTCGCCATCTACCTCTGAGAATACTTCTGATTCCAGTCAAAATGGCTGAAAGAGGCCACTCGGGCATGCACACCAAGGACAAAAAAAGCAAAAAAAATGAACAGAACAGCATAACCTCCAAAAACAAAGCCGCTGTTCTCACTCTTGTACGCGACCATCGGACCAACGATTCTGTCCTCGGTCACGTCGGCCGTCTCACATACATCTCACCTGAAGATGGCGCACCCTCACATCACAGAGGTGCAACCGAGCGCGCAACTGTCGGCACTCTGGTTACGAACCGGGAAACCGGGAAATGTATGTCTACAACGCGCCGAGATCCTAAATCTATTCGCTCGTGAAGACTAACGACTGGCCAGCGCATTATTGGAGACAAATCAAACCATTTGAACAATGGCACAGCCCGTTGACCTCGGAAGTCCCGAGAGACTACATGGAATCAGCTGTAAATCCACGGCTGTACATGACCTGGCTTCTCAAGGGCGCCCCGGAAGCGCTGGAAGGTATAGCCGGCCCGCCCTACGACGATGTCGTTGAAGATATTAGAGAGGCCGAGAATCTTAGGAAGCCGCACACGCGACTGCCTCTGCTTGCGCATGGCAGTATCTCAGACACGCGAGTGGACACGCGCAGAGAATGTCGGGTCCTAGCTATGGCCACGGGTGAGTCTGGCCATGCTCTGCGCATCGTGCGCGTCTCGCCCCAAGACTGGGCGTGGGCCGCCAGTGGAAATGTCTCTCTCTCACTTGACAATATCGATATCCAAGACGAGGGCTACTGGTGCGGCAACGCGGTGGCCATCAACCAGATCAAATTTGCCGTGGACAACCCTGCCAAGCCTATGTCTCGGTGGCTGATTGCGCAAAAGTCGGCCGAGACGCTTATTTTTGAGCCCACGCTCGGCCGCACCCCCGTCTTGGACGGACCACCTGCTTGCTCCAACACTGGAAGCCAAGGACTTTCGTTTATATCCATGGATCTCAAGATACGCATCCCCATGAGCGAGACGGGCGGCCGGATGCAGTGCGACATGGCGTTCAACCCAGCCACAGGCACGCACCCTCCACAGCTTGCCATTGTGGACGACGGCGGCAACTGGTCTGTGTGGAACATTGTCGGCGACCGCCATATGCGCAAAACCACGCTGTCTACTGTTCTCTATGCGCAGGGAAATCTGGCAGAGGGCCGCGACCCAAGCCCGTACTCAATCACCACTCCCGGTCTCGGCCATCTCAACCGGGTTACATGGCTGCCTTTGGCTGCTGCAGGCGCCGAACATGCCTCAGGGGAACAGTCGAGGACTTTGCTGCTCGGAAATGCCACAGCAGTCAACATTGTCGACATTGACCAAAAGGAGAAGCCGATGCTGACACTGAATACGGTATATACTGGCAGCTTGGACGTCATCATCGATGTCCAGATTTCGCCTCGCAACCCATCCCACGTCTTTGTGTTGACAACCACAGCTGTCTTCTGGTTTGACCTATCATATGCCAAATCACTTCGGGGGACTCCTAGGTCCAAGCATGAACAGCCTCTTTTGCTCCTATCCTGCCCGCATTTGCGCAATCCGACCGATCGGACCTTGAAGCTGTGCCTGGTGCCAGTCGGGTCTGGCTCCAGGTCACAACAGGCAGTCGCCGCGCTAGTGTACTCTATAAACTACCCCGAAGCCATTCTCTTCCGATTTCCCGCGGTCACTCATGGCCAGGAGCCAACATTCGAACAAGAACATATCCGCTTTCACTACGCCTATGACGACTACTACTTCAACTATCACAATGTGGGAAGAAGAGGCAAGTACAATGGCCAACATACGATCCTCGTGCTACCCCGAGTGCCTCGCTTGAATGCTACTAGCAAGCTTGCTGTAGAGAATTTTGGTCGAGAGTATATCGACAATGGCGTCGACTTCTTTCAGGTCATTGTTTTGCGACCTGACCTGTCTTTGCAATGGTCTCTATACAGCTGCTCTCCTCCACATGCAGACGGTCGCGTTGCTACACCGTTTCCCAAAACGAAAATGGTGAAGCGAGACCCGAGGCGAAAGCAAGTCCGGAAAAAGGATGAGGTGGCTCGCTTTATTGGCAATCGCTTTGCTGTGCCCGACGGCTTTGTGGATGAGATGGTTTCAGAGGAGACCGAGTGGAAGAGGGCATTGCCCGATCCCCTACCGGTACCAGAGCCAATTAACAATACAAGAACATCACTCGCGGTGTCGGACACAGAAGCTTCAGACGTATGGCAGGCTCCAAAACGAAAGGTCGAGGTGTACAACATGGCTCGTTTATACAATATGCTTGATGGAAGGCTAGAAGAAGTCTCGGTGGATGCATTTGAAGCAACAGATATACCGCGCGACGACTCACCGGTTCCGTCGCCATTTGACATGATCCGCCAGATTATCGACATTGCCAACCAACATGGCAGCTTTGCCTACACAACATTGTGCGTAATATTCACCTTGTTTTCTTTTAAATATTCAAAACTAACAGCATAGACTTCATATATCCAACTCAGACTACCTCAAAGACTTTGGAGCAGAGCTAACGGCCTTATCTTGGGCAACACAGGTCCCTGAGTTGGGAGATCTGGAGGAGAAGCGGGTGTCCATATTCGACGGGCTGCAAGTGGACAGCATAGGGCAAGAAGCAGGAAACAAAGACCTTGACACCTTGTACGAGGTCATAGGCAGACTGTGCTCTGTCAGCCTTGCTCGTGACGACCGGGAGCGGTTCAGTGACGACCCCTTTGTGCGGCGGCAGGGCCTGGTTGCTTACATGGCTGTCAGGCTCTTCTTTTCTCAGATTAGCATGGTGGTCATGCCGCGCCAGGTCGCGAACAGCGCAAGTGCCCGAACGACGCCTGCAACGACGCCTGCAATGACGTCTGCACTCGAGGAGGCCCACAGCACGCTGCCGACACCACTATCGGCAGCTGAGTTGCGCGTGCAAAACCACTATCGCGATACTGTCCTCTCGTCGTCGCCTACCAAGCCGAGCGTGCCTAACTGGCTGATGTCTTCGTCGCAGGAGTATGGCGTGCCAGGCCCGGACTCGGCCGGGTTAGGGGGAGCGAGTAGTCACCTGGGTGGTGACGACGGAGACTATGTGCTTCCGTCCAGAGAGCTTGATGATCTCCAGGACGTGGATACACCAAGAGATACTGGCACGCCGAGGAATGAGACTGAGATTGGCGACTACGATCTCGAGCTCGAAGAGGAAGACCCCGTCGTCAGCCGCCTGCGCCAGTTTGCAAAGTCGATAAAGCCGGCACCGCCACTGGCCGAAGGCGAGCTGCGTCTCATTACGCATTGGGAGCTCGGCACCGATCCTGACCAATTCAGCTGGGTGCCGCTCGGTGCTGCCGGCGAGGCTGAAGAGGAGTTGCGGCGGCAGGCCCAGCAGGCGCGCGAGAAGAAGCAGCGCAAGCTGGAGAAAAAGGCCCAGCGCGATCGCGAGCGTCTCCTGTCGATGGGAGCCGGTGCTTTGAGCCTGTCACAATCGGCCAATTTTTTGCCGAGCAGCCAGCCTATGAGCCAGCTACCCATCAAGCTGCCGAGTCACTTCCAGAGCCATACCCAGACGCAGGCATATCCACAGTCGCAAGTGAGCCCAGCCATCATGTCGAGCCAAGTCTTTTCGAGCCAGATTATGCCGTCGTCGCAGCCAGTAATTCATTCCGGTGCTGCTTTCGGCCCGAGGTTGAAAAAGAAAAAGAAGAAGCCTACCACTGCAAGAGGATTCAAGTAGGCGCTACTTGCTGGGTTGTTCGGTGTTTGAGGGTGGCATTGAGTCGTCGACTCGTCGAGATCGGTCGATGACGAGGTTTATAACTACGTTGCATCTGTATTCTATAATGATGTAATGAAACCATTTGTATTAAGATGATCAGCTTATCATATTTAATCAAAAAATACTTTAATACTCTTGTGATTCACCTTGAACAAGGTATATGCAGAGATTTGATGTCGCTGTCAGTGATTCTTATTCTTGAGGCCTGTATTACATAAGACGTTCAGGCACCTTCCAGCACTGGCGAACCAGTATTTTAGTGCCCGCGCGCCACGTGATACTCCTCTTAACGTCATCTCTTCATCTTCACCACAGCAATGTCGACTTTATAAATCATTCGCAATTCTCACAATACTCATATAACTCACACTCGGCTCTAACAAACTTGAAATATAAAGTCCCGCAGAACCCATGTCGCACCACTGCCACGACGAGCACCACGGCCACGGCCACGGCGGCCACGACCATGAGCATGACCACTCGGACGACATTACGCCTGCTATCCAGTTCTCGCTCTACCGGCACATTGACTTTGACCAAGTCTTTACCCTGAATGAAGAGTCACCCGGCTCTGGCCGCGCGATTGTGAAAAAGACCTGGGACGAGCGGCTGTCCGTCGACCCAGAGCTTGCCAGCGACGCAGACGAGCAGCTGCTCATGCAGATCCCCTTCACCGGCCAGGTCAAGCTGCATTCCATTCTGCTGCGTACGTCGGCGTCAGATTCAGCACCACGGACACTGCACGTCTTTCAGAATCGCGAGGATATTGATTTTGGCAGTGCCGAAGAAGAGGCCGAGGGCGGCCATGCGAGCCAGACGTTTGAGCTGGCGCAGACGTCGGACGTGCAAGAGTTTGCTGTCAAGCGGGCCAAGTTTGGGCAGGTGCGGCGGCTGGCCCTCTTCTTCCCTGACAACTTTGGCGACGGCGATGAGGATGTGACCCGGATCACATACATTGGCTTCAAGGGCGAATGGATGCAGCTGGGCCGGGCGCCGACCAACATTGTCTACGAGTCGGCAGCAAATCCAGCAGACCATGCGCTCAAGGGCACGGCAGCAAACCAGATGGGCAGCAATATCGGCGGAGGACGTGGCAATTAGCTAAACAGGCGAGGCCGAGGCTTAGTTATGTTATAACACGAAATAATGAGTTACGTTTATTGCACTTCTATAGTGCTCCTTTCTTATTCATCATATCGTCATGGTAAGCTGTGACGGCCATATAGTGCAAAGTAAGTCAAGTTTGGTCATCAATTCATTGGCTTCAATACAGCAAGCCTACATAAAGTCGTCCTCCCAGTTCTCGTCTCGGTTCTGGTTGCTCGACTCCTCCATGTTGTCCTCAGTAAACAGATCGTCGTAGGCATGGTCTTTGCGGTACTTGAGTTCCTGCCGCTCCTTGGCAAGCCGGGCCTCTTCTTTTTTCTGTCACAGTCAGTATCGAATGGAAGAGGACAAGCTATAACGACTCCACCACATGGACATACCCTCGCTTGCTGTGCTGACTGATCGCGCTTACGCAGCTCTTTCTGGCGGTCCTCTTTCTCCTGCCGCAAATCAGGGTGCTTCTCGACCTTGGTCTTGTTCAGCCGGTTGACAATCGGGTTCTCGCGCTGCGCCACAAGGACACGCTTGACCTTTTTGTTGTCCTTGAAGCTGACCTGGCCGACGGCCATGCTTCCATCCTTTTTCAGGTTCGACCATGGCGTGTAGATGATGGTAATGTTGTCCTTCTTGTTGCCCTCGATCGAGTTGGCCTTGGTCAGCTGGGCCAAATCCTTGACGAGCTCCTCGGGGATGTTTTCCCAGTCATCGCCCTCTCGTAGCCGGAGGTAAATATGTGCACTCGACAGCTTGTCAACGTGAAACTGTCGGTGTTAGTTTCTGTTCCTGTTTTAAGCAGTTTTTTTCAAAAGCCGTCTCAACTTACCCTGAGTTGTTAGCTGCGGCCCCATTCTCACGGCCTCTCGCCATCTCACCAGCCTAAATGTCACTAACCACACGTCCTCCTCCCAGCCAAACTTGATGAGATCCTCGTCTATAATATGTTAATGCTTTCTTTCATCATCCATGCACCCACGCTCATCGCTTCATTGTCTTACTCTCAAACTTGTCCTTGCCGACGTAGACAAACGCCGAAGGGCTAACCACCGTCGAAGTAAAATAAAAGACCATATTGAAGCGTGTAGCTAGAGATACTATTGTCAAGCAATTCTTGTTTCGCTGCTATTTTTTTTTGAGAATTAATGGCGGCGGCAATGCGACGGCGACGTGCGTTTTCATGGCCAGTTTCGGGTTTGGCGTACTGGGTATGTATATAGGCCCCATATAGGTCTTATTTGCATACGCTAGTCCCGATTGGTCGACCACTTTGGTGCAACGATTTTTTTCACTTTCCCGCTAAACTTCGAAATAGCTTCACTCTGCCGATTGAGTGCATGCCGTGGCAAAACGACACCCGAGCCGATAATACTCTCATCAGTGTGAAATTGGCATACATTGGACTCCGGAGCCAGCACACATCCCACTCCAAAGGACCTCCACCCCAACAACACATCACAATGGCGCCCCGACTACTGCCCCGGTCGTGCTGGGCGGGCCTTTCCCGGGCGACGGCCACGACAACGACGTCCACGATGACAGCGACAGTACCTACAGAGATCTCAGCAGCATCATTAATAGCATCTTCACAATCATCACAACTTCTGACCAGCCGTATGGTGGAGGGCCGTCGTGGTGTCAAGTACGGCTGGAGCACTCTGCCCAAGCGTGGCTCAAAACCCACCCGCTTCAACCAGGTCACGTCCGGCCTGCCGGCATCGACAACGGGCCCTGCCGCGGCTATGCGTCGCAAAGAGAACACAACACCGCTGCGGACAGGCGTTCTGGCAACAAAACGCGGCATGACGGCATTCTACAGCAAGACGGGCACGCGCTACCCCTGCACGGTGCTCGAGCTCGAGAGTGTCCAGGTCGTGGCCAACAAGACGCGCGAGAAGAACGGCTATTGGGCCGTGCAAATCGGCAGCGGCGTAAAGCGTGCGGCCACGGTGGCACCCCCGCAGCTGGGCTACTACGAGGCCAAGGGCCTGGCACCCAAGCAGCACCTGGCCGAGTTCAAGGTGCGCACGGCGGCGGGCCTGCTGGCGCCCGGCACCAGCATCCAGCCCGACTGGTTCCATGTGGGCCAGTGCGTGGATGTGCGGTCGCAGACACGCGCTTTTGGTTTTGCCGGTGTCATGAAGCGCCACGGCTTCTCTGGACAGAACAAGAGCCACGGTAACTCCAAGAACCACCGTACGATGGGTACGACGGGTCCTTCGCAGGGCAGTGGTTCGCGTGTCATGCCGGGCAAGAAGATGCCTGGTCGCATGGGCAACGAGCAGGTGACGGTGCAGAACCTGCCTGTGCTGCAGGTGGACAACGAGCTGGGCATTGTGGTTGTCAAGGGCTGCGTGGGCGGCACTAAGGGTGCACTGGTCAAGATCCAGGATGCGCTCAAGAAGCCGCCACCAAATGCCGAGTTCATTGCCAAGGCGCGCAGCCTGGTGGAGCAGCGGTCTCCCGGTGTTGCTGAGCAGCTCGAGGCGGCGCGCAAGCGGCATCTGGAGCTCAAGGAGGCACGGCGCGAGGGCCGTATTGCCGACCTGCTGGCCAACGGCCTGACTGGCCTGAGCCTGGAGGACGAAAGCAGTATTGCTGCGGCCGAGGCTCTTCAGGATCTGGAGGGTGAGATTGAGGAGGTCGACGAGGCCGCTTTTACCGAGCCGCTGCCAGAGGAGATCCACGAGTCTACACAAACCGATGCCCGCCCATAAGCGGTGTATGTGTGTTGTTGGCGTTGGATCAAATGATTGAATCAAAAGCAAATCTTTCAGCGTTGAAACGAGAGACGAGCACCACCTGTACCTATAGTATTTACCATTGTATTGGCATGAATATTTATAAATATCAAGACACGATGACAGTTTCACACCTGGGAATTTATGGCTTCCATTTTGATTCTTTTGGTTATTAATACAATGTAGAAGAGAGGGAATATCAGCGCCGTGTCCGGGTAAATGGCAACACAAATGCATGCAAACGAACAGACAACAAGAGACAATACGAACAAAGACAAAATAGGCAAAATAGGCAAAAAAAGCAACAGACCCCCGAACCATGCTCTCGTGTACCGTCTGCGTATCAGACGATTTCAGTATTTACACAACCACTCAACCTCTGCCTATCCATCATTTCCGTGTTGGTTGCCGGAATCCCCGCGTCTCCTCGTCACTTGGCAGCACACCACGGGACGCTGCTGGCGGCAGGATGCCATAGTCGGCCTCCATCTCCTCAATCAGATCGTCTGGCAGCACATTGATGCCGCGGAACGGATCACCAGTGACGTCTTCGAGCAGGTCAATCTTGTGGCCGTCGCTGGTCTCGAGCGTCCACTCGAGCGTCTCAAAGACACCGCGGGCTGTTGGCCGGCGACTGGTGAAGCGCATGCGGGCCGAGTTGCGCGTGCCCTTGACCATGAAGTGAACATCAATGCGGCCCTGCAGCTGGTTCATCTCGCCGCCGATCCAGGGGATGCGCTGCTGAAAGTAGATCTCGTCGCCGAGGTAGGCGCGGGCCTTGGGGGAAGTGCGCAGGGCGTAGAGGGTGGATGCGACGACGGGGCTGGAGGACTTTTGGTAGTTGAAGATGGCGACACTGCTGGCGGCGACAATCAGGAGGAACCAGGGCATTGTGCGGGACCACCGGAAAGTTTCCTTGACGACGTCTATATTGTTAGTTCTTGTTTCTGTAGACAGGTGTTGGTGTGTTGAGGATTGAGGACTAAGGCCTACCCGGCAGTTCGCGGTCTGCTCTCCGCTCCATGAGGGGGCCATCGCCCGGCTGAGGGGCAGAACTGAATTTGCGTTTTGATAGAGAAGGCGAAAAAGAAGAGGAAGAAAGTGCAAGCACGCGGGCTTGGTTGAGGCCGAGGGCGTGGCGGAGGAGGGGCTGTTGAGGCCGGAGCACGCCGACGGCGGCACGTCTACCTGCTGCTGACAGCATTTGTGAGAGAAGGTGACTATTGGTGTTTTGGGCGACCTGTTCTACCAGCTGTAGTATTCAACGCTGTCGGGCGTGCGTCGCAATATGGGTCGTCGTTGTCGGTGATGTCGGACTTGAGCAGAAACAAGAGACTAATTCAATGGCTGATGGACTGATTTGCCGCCCCACATACTCAGTAATACACACACCACACTGTGAATTTCTTATCGCTCTTATCGGCGGCCCGCTTTAGCTTTTGGTGCAAGCACGTGCGGGTTGGCAGCTCCCGCCCACTAAGGAAGTCGCTAGGGTTCACTACACGTCATTACAAGCAGGCACGCGCCTGTCGCAGAGCTGTTAGAGCGACTTCGTAGTTGCATAACCAAGACTGACCAAGACAGCATCTGTCTTGTCGACACCCAACACGCCGTGAGATGACTGCATCCAGCATCTGACATCGAGCAGACGATACTATCTAAAATGGACTCAACGCGCCTCCGACACGCATTTCGTTACGACGACGACACACACTCTGACGACCACGAGGTTCTCGACGAAGAGGGTGAGCACAAGCAGGCCGAGCAGTCCACAGGACCAGCCTAGAACGACGGGGGGGGGGAAAAAGATAGTATATAGTATAAACATAAATAACAGAGACTAACTAGACAGAACAAGAATCTCTGATCCAGACTCTGGCTGAGCAGAACCAGCGCCGCAATGAGCAGTTCCGCCAGTTCCTGCTGGTAGTGCCCGGCCTGGCCATGGTGCCGTTCCTGATCGCCTGCTTCGCACGGCCATCCTCGTCGTCTCTCATCGTGTCGCTACTAGGGCTTACATCGTTGGGTGCTACAGCTTACCAGGTGCACTGCCAGCCAGCGACGCGGACGGGCATCCGCGTGCTGGACGCATGGAGCGGCGCCGACATCAAAGGCAAAGGGCGTGCAGCACCACCGCTATTTTCTCTCTCATCACTGTCTTCAGTATCATCACCGTCGGGGCTAGGGCTATCGGGAAGCCCACTCGAGCAGCATCTGCCCGTGCTCAACTTTGGCCTGTGTGTGATGCTTATCATGTCTCTGTTTCTGCCAGGCGGCCGTACCGCTGCAGCATCGATATCGTCCAACTACCTCGTCCTGGGCAGTCTGCCAGCCATTGTCTATGGCGTGGTGCTCATCGCCAAGGTGACCATGTCCGGCGTGGATCCAGAGCGTGATCTAAACCGGCTGCGCTACGAGTACAAGGGAGCGTAATTTATTCCTCTACTGTTTTTAAACAAATTAAAAAAGAAAGTGATCGGTCATCACGAGCTCGTGTGCGACATGAAGCTGCAGGATCGCCCGAGCAGTGCCAGGCATCGCCTCTTCTTTGCATGTGTTGCCACTTGTATTGGCATTGCTATTACCACCGCAGCTTTGATACAGACATGGCTGGATGGTGTAACGCAATGGTCTTTTGTGCGCTTCTTCATATTGCTTCTTCTCTCAGGTATCACGAGCAACACTTTATTGGTCTATGCTTTTTATCCAACATTCTGATTGTCAACCGAGTTTGTCTGATATCTGGCTCGGCATGGCAAAATATGGTTCGTCGGACAGGGCGAAAGCAAGGGCGAAGGCGACAACCAGCCCCGGCATCATTCTCTCCACGTACTCGCCTTTAGAGGCAGAGAGGGTATCACATGTGGAATTTAACAAGCTAGCCCCGTTGACGGTGTGGTATGACGAACCCACCGGGCTTTCCGTGTCGGCGGAGGATATATTGCCATGGTGCTTCCTGAATGCAATATATATACCTTGGTTGTCCTTTCCCGGCCCTCTCCGTTATTAGGCTCGGGTATGTTCAGGTGGGCAGATAAGCCAGAGCCAGAGTGAGAAGCAACTCAGGGACTATGGTCTCACGGTGCCCCTTTACAGCGAGTCCGGTGAGCGTGTACTTTTGAGATATTACATGTCTAATTCAGTAGATTGAAAATACAAATTGCAAGCAGAAGCAAGGGGCCACTTGCCGTGATGCAGCCATGGCGGTGAGGTCAGTCAGCATCGGGTCGTCGAGATTGCCAGTGCCATAAACAATAGCATGAACGTGGCAAGGCTGGCGGACTGGACGATCGCGCCCACTAACAGTCTTCTCCTGCATTAGGCTCTCAGACGACGCACGGGGTCCATGATTTGTGTTGGTTGCATGCAGCCTGTGGAACTTTGTTGTTTGTCTGTTGTGCTTCTGTGTTCCTGTGCTCCCGTGTTCCCGTCTGTTGACCTTGTTGTTGCTTGTATATTTAGATAGTCGCCGACCAGTCTGCAACTGAGAACCAACACCTCTCGTTTATTCTTGCAGCTTCTAATCCTTGCAGAAGCTATCTGCTGCTTACTTGTAGAGATAATCAGTCTCATAAAACTACTCGCAGAAAACAAAGTAAATATAAAGGCAAACAATCTGACAGACCGGAGCAGTCTCTAAGCTCCGCTGCCAACAGAATCTGTACTCTTTTTCCACAATCTTTCAAGGGGGTACTGCGGCTGACTGCGGCATCCAGGGAGACATCTTGTTTCTGTCGGAGTTGCCTGTAATGACTAACTGGAATAGCTAGCAACTGCAATACCCTCTACCTTTATAAAGGAATTACAGTCTGACAGCCTCCTAGAGTGCAAACCGACTTTCCTCACCTCTGATGACAGGGTTTCAAGGACCCCAGTGTCGATCTGCTGGCGATACCTGCTCTAGTCGGCAGAGGGTTTTCTCTCCTCCTTTACGGAGTAATTCACTCCTTAACGGAATAACTATTGTCTACGGACTGGATGCTGGACGGCAGTTGCAGGATCGTAGCCGAATACGACAGTCCTTCTTCTTGTCTGAGAGCCTGTTGATATCTTGTTTATGCAGCGGATGGTGCGCACTGAGGCGAACGAGACAGGATGATAAATTCAAGATGTCTGGATATACGGGTTCGTCAAGGCCAAGACCAGCGGATATATACCTTCAAATGGCAAACTACGACGTGCTCGTTGCTCGTTCAGAGTATGCGTACTTTACAAATGTCCTTACTACAGGTGGCTACAGTTTATAACTATTACAGTTCATAATTGACAGTAAAGCTGGCTCGCCTGGCCAGAGCGGCCCGGGAAGCAAACTATCGTAACCAAGACAAAAGAAGAGAAACCCCAGCTCAATCTTCAGGGATGAAGTGGGTAATATTTAGCTATGATACTTGTCGAGAGCTGATATTTATTGATTCTGTTTTGGTAGAATGCTCCGGTCGTCAGTGCTCAGAGCTCGAGCAGCCTCTGGCAGAGGTTTTGAACCGGTCCGCTCGAGGATAGAGTGAGGTAGAAGATGGCTAGTTGAGGATCAAAGTTTCAAAGAAAGAAAATCAAAATCAAAATCAAAATCAAAATCAGCAACCACCACGAAAGCAGGCTGGCATCTCATAAGCACCAACACTGTACAACCCATGTCCAATATAATATAAATAATCTTCCGTTCGTATTCTTGATTATCTTCATATACATCATCGTTCATCCTAGCAATGTTCTCTTACTTGCAGTACCGATAGCCGACTTGGCCCCTGAAACCAGTAAACTGCAACTCTGGATGTGGCCTGCGGTTTTTATTGTATTTCTTCCGCTACTCAGTATCCTCTTCGACCTTTTTAGGGTCACTCCGTCTGCATCTATCTACTTCGTACATCCCCATCGACTCATCCCGTATCTTGGTATTGCTATAGTAGAAGAAAGGGGTCCGACCGCTCGGGACAAGACATTGAACTCATACGAATGCATCTACCGAATCCTCTGTAACCACACTCACTCTTTTGAGCTCTTCTTACCCTCTATGCAACTCCTCAAACGCTACACGTCTGCTACGTCTGTCAACTCCCACCACATGGCACCCACGAGCTTGACGTTGTTCCCGCGGCACTTTATGCTTGGTGGCCTTCACGCCCACTCCGATTTCCTCTGTACAGCACTATTGGTAGATTAACTAGAAATTAGTTATGTGGTAATACTGGATACAGCATGCTCGTACAAGTAGTAGGACAACAGCCCCTATTACCCCTGTTTTTCAGCCAGCGTCCACTCGCGGCTCAACCATTGGCATTCAAGTAGAAGAAGTCCAGTTGATGGTTGAACTTGATTATTCAGTGACTCTGATTGCTGTTGAATGTTCTCGTTGTAAGATATTATGCTTTGATATTATCATACTATGCTTGTCTGACACGGAAGACTGCGTTCTTGTTTGTTTCCACCTGTTTTATTCCTTTTTATTCGTTTATATTTTTATTATTTTATTCCCTTATTCACGCCCACGCCAATCTCATTACCGTCACCCATCGCTCCTTCCTCCCTTACATCTCTGTCCTCTTTACATGTCTGTTTCCCTCTACCTCTTATTCCGCTCCGGCTGCCCATATACATCACCACCCTTCAAACCCGTTTATCATGCTATCTTGGATTTAGAAAATGCTCTGATGCTATTGAACTAGTCAAACTATACTCCAACTCCATGGTTTTGTTTGAGCGTTGAGTTGAGTGTCGGTCCATAGAGAACAGAGCGCAGTGACTGCGGGCCGTCTGTCTGCCAACCCGTGTCTCGTTCTCTCCTTCCTCATCTGCCACTTCCTTCCTATTATGAGGTTTGCGCCTTCCTGTTTGTCGCTCGTCTTGATGATTGCTTATTCATCATCAACCTCCTCTCTCCCTCTGTCTCTCCCTATAAAAATAGATGATGTTTATCTCGATCCCCGACCAACTCTCACCTTGCACCTTTATTTCCTGCTGTCTTTTTTGTCCATCATCCTACAGCCTGTTGACATCTCGGCCAGGTGCAGGGCATGTCCAGCTGTTGTTGTTGGCGATGCTCGGTTGCTTCTTCTATCAAGGTCCTCCATCTTTTATATTTGATCAAATAGTTTTGATTTCTTTTGATTTCTTTTGATCTCTTATGAATATCTCTCTCCTTCGTCTCTCCATTACAGCTCTTCGTTTATCAAATCATGCTCTTATGCACCCGTCCTTGGAACCACCCCTCTCCCCTTGCACTATAAACCGACGCGGCTGTCCTCGTTCTTTATTTACATTCTTTATTTATTCAACTGTTCTTTGATTAATTAATTCCATCATTTATGACAACCCCAGCTTTATCAACCATAGCCATTCTATATCCGTCCTGCTTGCTGTCTCTTGTCCTTGTCTTGAGCTGTGGTCATCATTCATAATACCTTTTATCTCTTTTCATTTTCTTCCCTATTCAGTCCTCGTCCTCCCATTCTTATTCTCATTCTCATTCATTCTCATCAAATCTACGATTATCTCTCCATCATCACCAGCATCATCATCATCATCGAACTTCTTATTCCCCAACCATCTCCCCATTTCCATCCTTATACTAAGCCCCTTTCATCTACCACATTACTCCACAAGCTAAGGGCATCATTACAACATCAAAGTAAATAAAAGTCAAAACGTCAAAACGCCAAACGCCAAACGCCAAACGCCAAACGATCAACACCGTCCGACTCTCACCGACACCGTAGCATCGATACCTCGCTTTCTCGCATCCTCTCTTGTCCTATTGTCCTCTCGGAGTTTTATTTTCATATGTTTTTTATACTTGTGGTTTATTCTATATCTTATATTTGACCTTGCCTTCCTATATTGCATACTGTATTGCATGCTATATTCCATAACATATATTCTGCCACACCAGATCCTATACCGCATCTACTATTATTTCCACTTGGTCATTTACGTCGACATACCCTCTTCTTCTTCTCGCGTCCTCTTATTCAACAAACTCCTTGTTTACACACTTTACATCACCACTTTCATCCAGATCGGATCCTCAACGATCTCTACAGATTTATTGTCTTTAAAGAAAAGAGCAGTTCCACCTCTAGCAAGAGAATCAAACAGAATCAAACAAAATCAAGCAAAATAAGAAACATCAACAATTACATCCCAAAATCAAGCAGGGCCTCGAGCTCGCACGCTCGCCCGCATGGCTGCAGACGGGTCTTCGACTGCCACTGCAGGCAACCTCATCGCCCTCGAGGGTTTGACCGACAATGCTCTTGATACTCAGCTCCGTCTACTACCCACATCATCTCAGATCCTTGTTCTGCCCAGCTTGCAGCACTATCTTGACCAGGACAGCGATACCGACAGCGACAACGACGATACACTCCAGCAAGGACCGCATTCGGCCGCCGTGTCCGCAGTTCAGCCCTACTTCACGCCATACGATGTCCGCCGCTACATTCGCCGAGTACACGTAGCTGCCAACACACGACGAGACATTGCCCTTGAATTTCTGCGGGGGGGCAATGACAACCAAGACCAGTCTCAGTCCTACTCTCAGTCAGCCCGCTCAGCAAGACAAAAATCAAAGCCAGGATCAAAATCGAGATCACAATCCACATCAAGGCCAGCCTCAAACCCCTCTAATCGAATCGTCATTCTCAACGGCGGCACCGCCTCGGGCCATGCTCTATGCATCGAGGCCATTCGTCAACGCCATGCCGCTGCCAACGGGAATGCTGACAAGGCAGCCCGCCTATTCGATGACCTCACTTCGGATGGTGTTGCCGGTCTCCAAGGCGCACCACGGATCAACCTTCGCAGAGCAACACCAAACCATATTCGAGATGCCACGGAAACTACCATCACCGCTGTTGTCAGCGGTAACAACGTCAGCTGTGCCAACTGCAACCTAGACCCCACCGACGATAGTGATGATCCCATCACTAAAGCCATGCGTGCAGCTGATGCCCTGGACCGCGAGACCGAAACCCTGCAGCCCAACACCAACACCATCGACCTGACCACGGACGGCGGCACCACACGCCGGATGCGACCCCGGAGCATGAGTCTGCCGGTCCACGGTGAGCTCCTTGACCTCATGGAATTCAGCCGCCGTATCAGCCATGCCTCCAAGGCGTCAGCGTCGGCCAGCTCTGCCGTCTCTGGTGTTTCAGGTGTTTCGACCACCATGACTGCCTCGACAACTTATGACCGGGCCAGCAGCATCTGGGTCCGGCCGAGCGTGGCGGCTGGTGCTTCAGGCGGCGAGACGTACGATTTTAGCAACTTTAACTTTATGTCGCCCTCGTTTGCTCACGCCATGGACACACCATCTATTGCCCCGGAAAATACAACCCTTCACTCGCACTCGCAGACTCGCTTCTCCATGACCACACAGACCTCGGGGACAACACACTCACCCACCCGCTCACCCACCTGCTCTCCCACTCGCTCTCCCACTCGCTCTCCCACATCCACCATATTCCCCATTTCTATGCGTCTCGACGCCATTGCCGCCCAGTCCCAGCGTGCAACGCCTGCTCATCTCGGGCAAGCACCTGCACCTCGTGGTCGGTCCCGCTTCCGGCCCCGGAACCTGGCATCCGAGACTTTAACACAGAGCCTGGAAGAACTTATCTTTCCTATGCCACCGCTCCGAGCCCAGTCTCTGGAGCGGCGCGGCAGCCAGAGCAGTTGCAGCCTTGCATCCAATTTTCTGCTTAGCAACAGCCGCGATACGTCACTGCAGCGGCTATCCTACCTCAGTGACATGACACAGAGCACAACATCAGCAGGAGCAGGAGCAGGAGCAGGACCCGGACCTGGGCCAGGAGCAGCCGGTGGCCCAGCCATAGCACTCCGTAAACGGAGTATATCATTTTATGAGACGGCTAGCATCACAGACTTCCCGGTACACAGTCATGGCAAGACCCTGGTCGCACCTGTCCGCTCTTCTCCTTCCGCATCCGCGTCCAAGCCGCACAAGCCCAAGGCTTCATACAACACCATCTCCAACCGCAAGCGGCCAACGTATGTCGACCGTGGAACCGATGCCGAAGTGGTCACAGAGACTGCCCCCCTACAATTGCAGTCTCCGCTGCCTGGGGCCGATGAGGTCTTTGAGCCTGTTCTGCCCTTTACCGAGGACCTCGTTATCTACTTTGACGAAGGAAGCAATGTCAACCCGGCCCTCGAGCTGGCCTTTGAGCGCTGCAGAGAGCTCTACTGCTCGCGCGTCCGTCGCCTGAAGAGGAGCCAGAAGCGGCAGCAGATGTTCAAGGCGCAGCCCAACGAAGAGCTGGACCAAATTGGCCTGAAGAGGCATCTCGAGTTGGACATGCAGGCAATTGCCTCGTCACTCCCCGAGACACCACGGTCGGCCTCGCATGGCCACGGCCACGGCCATGCACACACCTCGTCTGTCTCGACGATGGCCAGTAGCAGTATCGACGATTACGACCCTTTTGCGCCTCACGAGTATGATATAAGTCCACGGTCGCGACCGCATGCACCGTCATTGTCGTCGGTCAAGACGGCCAAGCCTCCAACGCCCGCACACACGCCACCACCAACAAAAGAGGGCGGCAATTCTGACAGCGAAGATGATCACGGACACATCCAAACTTCGCCACACTTTTATACTCTGGACGCGAGCAAGTGCCAGGCACCGCTCGTGCTTCAGAATGCCTTGCGCTCTATCCTTGCCTGCCATCTTGCAAACTCACCCACAGTCAACTTAGACAATGATGACGAGGTTGACCTCTCAGGCAGCCCCGGCCGTAATCTCATGTCGTATCTCACAGGCATGGAGTCTGCGAAGCTGTGGACACCCCTACTTGACGGCGTTGATCTTGTGCTAGCTATTGGCGGCCAGCGTGGTATCCAGCCCGAGCTCATCTCCAAGATTACCGGCCAGCTAGACCAGACCTTTGGGTCTTCTGACGGCGCAGCTCGGTGCGAGCGCCTTGATGTCCGCTACCTTATGGCCAATGCTTTGCAGTCCTTGTCTGGCCAAAAGGTCGAGCCCAAGACACTGGCCACACTCGTCATCAAGCAACTCGATCTGTACCTCAAGACAAGCCCGGTGGGTTTGTTTTCCGCATCCTCATTGTCAGCACCGCGAACGATCCTGCTCGACTACCCATTTGAACTGCTGGCTATCGTTTTGGGACTCCGGAAGCTTGCGGGCCGCGGTGTCGTGCAAGTCGCCAGTGTCATCGTTGCAACATCCAACGACTCTAGCTCTTACGACCTCAAGATCCAGCCTGGTTTCCAAAAGCTGCGGGCCTCGCCGCCGGCGCCTCTCCGGCCCATATCATCTTCACGCTCGGTCAGCTCTCTCAACTCTTTCAAGTCAACAGCGACATCTACCTCCAGCTCGACCTTTAGGAAGGACCCGGAGCAGCCGCCCTACATGCGTGCCAACTACCTCTTGACCTCGGCAGCCACCGCTTCTGACATTGCCGCATTTATCGCAGCTGTCCAAAAAAGGCCAGTTCTGTCATCGGTCTCGCCAGTGCAGCCTCGCGAGACGGCCGTGCGGTACTCGGCCTTGTCAACAGCGACTACTGCTGCCGGCATGAGTATGAGCATGTGCACGGGGATGCAAATGAACCTGGGCTTGAATCGGAGCTTGAGCCGCAATAGCAACAAAAGTCCTCTGCACTCGCCAGCCTTGATCCCGCCACCGCCACCGCCTCCACCCATGCCTGTGTCTTCGGCGTCAGCACGCAAACCAGTGCAACCACATACCCGTACCCGCACGGCATCAAGCACCATCACGGTCCGCCATGCACCCCAGACCCAGACCCAGACCCAGACCCAGACCCAGACCCAGAATCAGTCCCAAAACCAGTCCACAACAGCACGGCCCCAATCGCCGACAGCTTCGATCAGGTCGGAGGTCTCTCAAGCTTCGCTATCATCGTCGATTGTATCGCAGACCGATTCGTGGCGCTTTACGACGGACAGCAACTACAAGAATGCCACTACTGGTCTCACGCCGGCGCCAGCCATGCTCCCCAGCAGCCGGCTCGTGGCCAAGACCATCCAAGTCAGTCGTCGTCGTGAAGATCCAGCCAGCCAGACTCAGGCCCAGGCTCAAGCACAGCGCCAGCCATCACCTCAGCCTCAGTCTCGCTGTCAGGCTCAAAGCCAAGACCGAGGCCGTCGAACTCCTGATATTCAATACAACGATGACGATTATGACTTTGATGGCATGGATGACGATGATCTGGATACTGACATGGATATGCGCCGCCTGATGCCCATGTACATGCGCGACCAGACCGTGCTTAAGGCCAAGGAAGCGGTCGGGCTGCACAATATGCACGTCTCTCCAGCAAGCAGCAAGTCGGGTGGCCCGGTGGGCATGAGCAACTATAGCAGCATCAGCAATACTGGGAGTGGTGTAGTCCCCCGGCGGCCCGTTGTCGAGTATCAGAGCCAGACTCAGAGCCAGACTCAGACTCAGAATCAGAATCAGACTCAGAATCAGAATCAGAACCAAAATCAGAACCAGAATCAGAACCAGAACCAGAACCAGACTCTGAATCAGATTCAGGCTCAGAACCAAAGCCAGCTGGACCTAGAACGAAGCATGCTGCAGCAACGGGACAGTCTGAACAGCATGAACAGTATGAACAGCCAGGTCAGCCATGCCAGTCTCGGCCAGAACAATGGGGGCAAGAAGGCGCTCAAGTGGCTGGGTTTGGCGTAGGGTGTAAATCGGTTGTTGATGCTCGCTCTTTTTGTCTTTTTCTTTATTTGTTTATTATCTTTTCTATGTATTTAGCTCTGCAAAGACTGTACAGATATGGAGTTCATAATGATCAGACGGATAATCGAGTATTGGTTAGTCTCAGTTTTACAATTTTTCAGTCATAATAGTATTCAAATCAAGAGAAATTCACACTTGGATCACCCAGACATTAAGGAAGCAAGAGATCAAAACAATTTGAAGTTGATAGCGTTCAGAACAAAAATAGAAGTAAAAAGATTCCCCAGTGGTAACAGTAACAAGTGCACTAAAAAGAGCATCAAAAATACACCAAAACATAACAAAATCAATAGCCCATTAAGCGTGTCGTTCCTTGGTCGTGGTCTCTGTGATGCCGGCAGTCTTGGGCAACCTGGCGAGCGAGTAAGATGAGCAGGCCGTCAAGGTCTCGGATATCGAATATCGGACGATAAAGAGGTTGGTGGTTGGTGCATAACATTGACAGAGGGCCGATTAGGATATGCAGATATGCAAGATTAAGCGCTTAGCAGCAGCCACCGCCCTGGTTGTTGGAAACACCGTGGCCAGCACCGACCTGGACGTTGGGCTTTGTGTTGTTGGTGGTGGTGGTGCCCATGCGCTCCTTGATTTGGCGGGCCATGGTCAAGAAAGCCTGCTCGACATTGCTGGCGTTCTTGGCCGAGGTCTCGAGGAAGGGGATGCCCAGGCTGTCGGCAAACTCCTTGGCAACCTGGTAGTCGACGACCTTCTTCTCCGACATATCGCTCTTGTTGCCGACGAGCAGCTTGTTAACACCCTCGGTCGCATAGCGGTCAATCTCCTGCAGCCACTGCTTAACGTTGTTGAATGAGTCCATGTCGGTGACATCGTAGACAACGCAGATGCCGTGAGCGCCGCGGTAGTACGACGAGGTGATTGTGCGGAAGCGCTCCTGGCCGGCAGTATCCCAGATCTGCAGCTTCACGGTTTTTCCATCGAGCTCGATGGTCCGAATTTTCTAGTTGTGTTAGTAAGTGTTGCGTGCAAAGACGGCATGTCTCAGCTCTCAGCTCTCAGCTCAGCTGACCAGGCAAGCAGGCAGGCCGAGACTGAGTGCGCAGGAGACTAGAACAATGGACTAGGCAAATAAAGGGCAGCCAGAACATACAAAGTCGACACCGATGGTTGAGATGTAGGACTCGGTGTAGGTGTCATCAGCGAATCTCAGCAGCAAGCAAGACTTTCCGACACCGGAGTCACCGATGAGCAGAAGCTTGAAGAGGTAGTCGTATCTAGAGGTGTTAGAGCCGAGGTCTGAGTAGTGTTTTCATCAGGACATGATAGATAGGGATGAGAATATGTCGATGGAGATGAAAAAAGGATGCTGATGATGATGATTGACGTCGCGGTGTGATGTGTGATGTGATCTTGATGTCGAAGCGGAAGGGTCGTCGTTTGGCATGTGCTGATGGCGAGGGCGATGACGACGACGACTACGGAATGAAGAGGACGGTGACGCAGGAGAAAGACAACGGAAGGGAGACTCTATAGGCGCGTGTTAGTATAGGTCGGTAAACGGCATCGGTGACGGCTGCAGCGGTGGCCGGCAGCATCGGGGCCGTCGTCCAGAGCACCCGGTAGGCAGCCCAAAACGACGGCCCTTCTTGAGACAAAGGGACTCTCGACATACTACTCGGGGTTCATTGTGGCGCGGCGGTGAGCACGAGGTGCAATGGTCTAGAGTTGATGGTAGAAAGACGGAAGAGATGAAGACAAACGTCGAAAGTTGGAGAATTTGAGTGGTGTTGGAGAGGTTGATCAGTGGAAATAGTGGTGATGATGGCAGGGCGGTGTTGTAGTTGCAGGCGGGAGAAAAGAGATACGTCGATGTCCAGGAGGCAGGCTCCTGATTTGTTGTCCCGAGACAGTGAGTGTGGCTCTGGCCGTTCTCAGTAGTCACGTGGGGCGCCGGATAGTGGAGGATAGTGCTTGTGACGCTGTTCAGGGGCTATCAGATGGTGGAGTATTACTGATGACTGATAATTAGCGCCCCTCTTTGCTGACTAAAGATTCACATATAAGTTGTCTAGATAAGGCAAGTGGCAACATCCCAAGCCCCCGTGGCTCAATGGTAGAGCGTTGCACTCGTAATGCAAAGGTTCGCGGTTCGATTCCGCGCGTGGGCAAGAAATACATTTGTACTTTTTTTGGTATTTTGCGCATTTGGACCAGTATTTTTTGCAGCTTTTAGCTAATTCTAAATAAAACATAGGACATATTTGAAATATTCAAAATAACTATTGTTAGATGTAGCTTTTAGAAATAAAATATTAATATAATAATCAACTATTAAAGAAAAGAAAATAGTTTAAAAGAGCTACTTATAAAAACAAAATAAAACAAGTTAATCAACCGCTACCATATCACCACTCCCACACCATCTGCAGCAAGCAAAAAGACATGTTGCCCACGCGCGGAATCGAACCGCGAACCTTTGCATTACGAGTGCAACGCTCTACCATTGAGCCACGGGGGCTGGGCTTAATGGCCGGTGCAAAAAGAATAGCCACTATGTAGAGTTGAGAAATGGCAGTGGATCGTGATGGATATCGTGGATGCCATGTGGGTGTAGACTGAAAGAGCCGTGGAGCGGAAAAGGAAGGAACCTCCTTCTATGAAGGCAGGTGCGACTCGTAAAGATCACGTGAATCAAATCCGTTGTACATTTCGGAATTCATGGCCGAAGACGAGAATCATACCACTGGGATATGACTGCCAGACTATCATCAGAACATGCCGAATGCAAACACAAGAGTAGACATGGAAAATCACACGGTGAAGCTTATTATCGGCTCCTGTGGATTGGCGTGGAGGAATGCTAGCTTGGAGAGCTAGGCCTCTAGCCGGCTGTTCCCTCCCTATTGGGACGACACGGGTAGCTTTATAGTGGGTCCACCGCGCCGTACTTCCTGACATCATGAGTTCAGACGAGAACAGGACGAAGTGCGGAGAAGATTGACAAAGATCAAAGAGTTGCCGATTTTGTTGATTCCCAAAGAGCACACAAACGACTTCGCTAATTACGATTTGTTTTGCTTCTCCTACTGGATCTGTCTTGCGTCTCGCAGTGACTCGCTGCCAGTCTATGCGGAACAGCCTCGATTGGCCGTGGCCTAGAGGGGGACGCCTGTCACTCGATCCAGAAATTATAACCACACTTGCTTGTTCACCAAGATGTCACGATCTTCTACCCCTCTTCGGACGCTGCCGGCATTCATCGTAACACACCGTCTATCGGCTGCATCATTGCCGGTGTTCTCGGCCCTCCCCCGGCGACGCCTCTTCCGTTCTCTTCACCCTAGAAGCCAGAGCGTTGCATCACTACCACGAACCAGCCAGTCTCTCTCGAATCTGTCGAATCTGTCGAATCTGCCAAATCTATCAGATGTACCGAATGTACCGAATGTACCGAATGCACCAAATCTGCAGACCCTTCCAACTCTTCCTCAAACAAATCTGCGGAGCCTTCCCCAAGTTTGGTTCAACCCTTCGTTCCCGCGTCGACTGGGTGCCCAGCCAGACGGCGACAAGCCCCCAGACGAGCGGACCGTCAAGCTCGGAAAGAGTATGTACCTATTTTCAAACTACTTGTACAGCCAAGCATACTGACAGACAGCCCTGCGTATTCTACAAGAACGCATGCCGACGTTACTACAGTCACCATTACCTTCAGAGATTCTCGCGCCAACCATCTCGCTCCATCTCTTCCCCTCAACACACCCGCACCTGCCCGTCGTCTCGGGCCGCGTCGCTTATATTGCCGCCCTGTGGACATCCCCGCTGGCGTGGAATCGCGTGCCACTGGTGGGCAACGTCAAGCTAGAGATCTTGTCGGAGCGGATGACGCGCCACCCGCCTCTTGCCAATACCGTCCCAGGGTACCAGCCACGCCCCGGTGCCGGCGATGAACAACTTGTTGTGCGTTGGCGGACTGTCGGCGGCGGTGCCATTTCGGCATTCTTCAAAAGTCTGTCGTCTCCAAACTCGAGCAATGCCAAAGCATGCGAGTCGAGGAGATCTGTTGTCGGCACGGGCCAGGCCGTGGATGACCCGAAAGAGTTTACAGGCCTGTTTATATTTGAGTTTGACAGCAAAGGCCGCGTGCTGAGCCATACAATCGAGAATGTGGCCGAGGGCAGTGAGTGGGAGCGGAGTGTTGGGGCGCGGTTCGTCGGGCTCACAGACTGGCTACTAGGCGGGATCAAGGGCAGCGGCAGCACCAGTGGAGAGACACCCATGCCGGCTTTTGAGAAGCTGCGCCATCCTCATAAAGTGAGGTCATGACAGACCCAAGCCAGCCAGGCAATCTTCCAAAATGCGATAAAATTTGGAGGCGATATGTGTACGATATGTTTGTTGACTGGAGAACAACACTCTGTTCAGGATGGGTTGGCGGCGGCGGCAGATGAACGGGACTCTTCACTCAATACCCTCGGCGTTTGATGGGATAACAAAACAATTATGTAGCTTGTGCATTCTGATTCATGTTTATTGTGCTTTCGCTGTTTTCGGTACTACTTTTGCAGTACCAGAAGTATGGCGATCTCTAGCCAATAGCGTCAATGACGTCACAGTAGAGTAGAGTGGAACTGTAGAAAAAAAGAGAGGATATCATCTATACTAAAGACACAACAGACAGAGAACAAAACAAAACAACAACGATAAATCAAACCCTTGTGCCAAGCTTGGATGCATAGCGCTGCACCTTCTCAATGGTCGCAATCGTGCCTTGGAGTAGATCTTCGGTCACCATCACTATACGCATACTCTCTTGCGTAGGCGCAACGTCTCTGTCCTGGCCATTTTGGACTTGGTCGTGCAAGGCCGCATCTTCGTAATTTTCGTTTGGTGCCGCCATTGCATCCCAGCCTAGTGGTGGCCACATTACCGGCATCGCATCGCCATCGGGACTCTCGTTGACATCCACATCCATGTCCTCGGCATTCTCCGCATTGTCGGCATCCTCCAGACCATCCGTCGCCGTGTGGTCGGCACTGACTTCGCCTCCATCCTCGCTGTCGCTTCCCTCACCGTCCTCATCCTCGCCATCATCCTCACCCTCATCATCTATGGACATGCGCGTGTCTAGCTTGGGCTCGGCGGAAATGGCTCCTTCAATGTCACAGAAGCAGCTGCTAGTCTCGCTATCGCTGCCGCTGCTGCTGTCACTGTCACTATCGCTCAAGTAACTTCCGCTAGCACTACCACTACCCCTCCTGTTGCCTCCCGAGTGACGGTGGCGGTGACGTCCCATTGTCTTTCGTGAGGCCATGCTCTGGCTATTGGTCCACTGGTCCCAGACCTGCTGACACACGTTGTTGCTCATGTCGTACGAGTCGAGCCCGTTCATGTCGCCGGAATACTGATTGAGATCAGCTGCATGGACGGCCATGCAGCTGGCCTGCGTGTCGTTGAGTCGCGGTCTACCCTGATCGTCGTAACCAGTGCCGCTAGGGTTGCGCTGCGTCACGGCAATATTGGCAGCCGTCGTGAGTACCTCGGCCGCCGCAGCACTGTCGGAAGAATTTGCGTCGGGCCGAGGATGCCTTGATCTAGAGCTACGAGAGCTACGCCGGTGGTGTATACGCGGAGGCGACACGACGTTGAGACACTTTTTGATCTCGAACCGGTCAATGACGGGGAACAGACGTGCATAGAGCTGGTTGGCCATGAGCTCGCCGACCCCGAGGTCCTCGGCATTGCATGCCACATAGCGAACGCGCTTGGTGTCCGTCTGCGGCATGAAATACACCATGGACGTGCTGGCGGCCTCCAGACACGGTTCCAGTGCGCCTTTGAGAAAGATCGAGTCGTAATCAAAGTTGAACCAGCACCCCGGGCCGCTTGGGCGCGCTCTCTTGGCAGCAGGGCGCTGCACTGGCGTAGACCCGGGCTGAACGCGGTACCGAGAGCCCAGAACAGACGAAAGAGGTGGCAGATTTTGGGTTTGCAGATCTTGTTGACCGTCCTGGCCGTGTGTAGAACTGCTGTCGGTGGATGCTGACTGGGATTGGCCAAAGAATCCAAGAGCGCTACCAGCATAGTAGCCCCGTGTGGCAACAAATGCATCATCGCCGACGTCATCGTCGACGAGCACGTGCGGCACGCGCCAGTCAAATGCCCGCTCGTAGAATTTGATGGCACACTCGTAGGACTCTCGGCATGTTGCCATGAGCGCAGGCAGCTCGGCTGGAGGAGGCTTCCATGGCGGCGGTGGCGGTGATAGCGGGGGTAGAGAGGTCAGGACGGGGCTCTGGATGCCGGTTAACTGGTAGTTATAGTTGGTCGGTGACAGGGGATTCAGAGTGGTGCCTATTGGCGGCGTATAGTCCTCGTACTTTGAAGTGACGACAATGATGCGCGGCTGGCACAGAGCATATTCCCAGATGACGAGGCGAATTTCGGGGGGCAGCCGGCCGAATTGGGGAAAGCGAACCGCGGGCACATCGTGGAGGTCATAGTCGTTGCTGGTCTTGTCTTTGCCTCTGTGCTTCTTTTCGAGCCGCCGCATAGTTTTCAAAGCTCGCTTTGACGGGTAGTGCGGCAGCACCGAGAACTCGAGCCAGAAGCGGCGGCGCGGAGTTGGACAGAGCTGAATCATGAAAGGCCGATCTGAGTAGTCGCTTTCACGTGCACTCCGAATGTTGTCGGGGAGGATAGGGTAGGAGGCCATGGTGGAGGAAGGAGCGATGGGTGCAGATACCAAAAAGGAAAGAGAAAAAAAAATGATACACGGAGAAACTAAGAAGGAAGGAGCAGAACACGAGGAACTCAACGAGGAAAGAGCGATGCAGATAACACTATCGATATCGGTGGAAAGACGATCGGATCGGAGGGGAAGAAAAAGGAAGATGAGAAGTGGTGCATTTACATTGACAATATTATTGTATAAAGAATGAATGAGGCGATTTGATGATTTGATAATCTAACGTGCCAGTCAGAGCGAACCGCGTTGGTCGTTGATAGAGCGAAAACGCTGATATTTCCGAATGAGATCGGAGCAGATTCGGCGATGCGGTGCGAGCGAGGTGTATCAAGAGCACAGCACCAGAGCTATCAGAGCTATCAAACTATCAGATGTTAGGAGGTGTAAGAGCGTGTTCGAGCGTGCTAGAGGCGGGAGGAGTGGAATTCGGGTGGGTTTGTATGGGTTTCGGTGGGCACAATGTTTGCTGTAAATAGAACAAATGGAAAATGTGCTAGACGTTGATACAAGGCTGAGCTTGGGTGGGAAGGCGTGGGATGATGTATTGATGATACTTTGGTGGAGAGTAGGTCGCAATAGAAAATACAAGTAGAATATGAGTCGAAAATGAGGTGACTCGAGATTGTTTGATTTTTAAAATCAAAGAAGGGGAGAGTGAGGGAGCAGAAGTCAATGTGAAGAGAAGGAAAAGAAAAGAAAGGAAACGCAAAGCATGGCAAAGAAAAAAGTACAGCCACACAGCACAAACACTGAAAATATGATCACGTACTAAGTACAAGCTACAAACTAATACTCCTGTGTCAAGCATAAGCGTGCATGGAGCTGAATAGCCATGGAAGCCGAAAAGCCAGGAAGAAAAAGAAAGCATATGCAGACCAGGGGGGACGGGTTGGTAAGTAGGTCTACAGAGTACAAAGTAAGAGGCCCCAAAGCTGCCGAGTAGAAGAACAGAAACTTGCCATGATCGACATCATTTTCGCCAGTCACGACTCGCAGACTGAGGAACCGTTCGACAATCCTACGAGTACGACGCGTCACTCCATGTGTGATGAGGCCACCTGCTGCAGATAGAGCAACCCTTTGTTAAGAAAAAGAAGGCGACAATAACAAGAAAGATAGTAATAAAACAAGAAAGATACTAATAAAATAAAAGTGATAGAAATAGCATGATAAAAAAGCAAAAGGCGGTCTACCTCGACGAGTTGTGCATGCATTTCTGTACTTTGGCTGTCTAGTAAGGATCGAAAAGGTGGCAGGCAATCTCACTGCCGTCGTATCGGTAGACTCAATGCATTGGGCACGAGGACAACCAACAGAGCAGACGGAACAGACGAAACATAAGACAGACGAAACAACAAGAAAAACGGTGAGAAGCGAGGAAGCCGCCCGAGGCTTGATTATGATAGAAGCTGGTATCGGATAAACCTCTACTAGACGAAAAAGACAGAAAGAAGAAGATTACAAAGTCTAAAGAAAAGGCAAAAGAAAGACAGCCCCTGGACACTGCTGCATGCCGATGCATGTTGGATCAACCAGGGTATGCTGTTCCGCTCACCGACCGTTTGATATTTTGCTCTTAAGCTTAACAGTCAGGAGTGCTCGTTGAACTCATGTGTCATAGAAACTAGAAAAGGACGTGCATTTAAGACAGTACTCGATTATTCATGACATTCCTCCGCGCTCTTTCTTACTCCCCAGCAGGGTGGCTAGATAGACTTCAGTGACGACGTGCGGCCGGTCATGTCTTGTATGGCCCGCTTCTGCAGTCTCTGCAGTTGCGGTTCCGGCACCCCCCCTTTCTGCAGCCCCTGCCTCGACCTCATTCGTTGTACCTTTTGTGATATTAACATTGCCCAAGAAGAGGGCACACATGACACACTACTAGTCAGCAGGCCGGAACAAAAATAAAGAGACATATGCACACATATGCATTTTAATGACTTACCGATATCATTAATGGAGTGATGGCGACAAAGGCCCAAACAATGCCCATCTAAGCAGTCCGATTAGCTCCTACTCATCAACTGCATATTATATCGGTATACCTTTGCTTTTTGCTGAACAGCTGCCAGCTCGTCAGGCGGCAAATGGTTAAGAGTGGTGACACTCCGTAGAGGCGAGGTACTGGCAATGCCTGAAGCATTGTTGAAAACAGTCGACATGACGGTGAGTGCGAGTGTACCACCAAGAGGCACAGCGACAGCCATGACAGACACAACAGTGGCAATGTGCTTGGGGAAGAAGCCCACGGCATGCAGCGACCCAGGCATGAGCCTAAGCCCAGTACCCGCACCGGTGAGGGCCATCATGCAGATAATGGCAGGCAGGTGCTCGCTCCATAGGGCCCATGCAAGAGTTGCGACACCTACGGCCTCGATGATGGAGCCGAGCATCAGAGGTGCAAACGTATTGCGAGGCCGGCCATTCAAGAGGTACATGGAGAGATAGACTCCGACTATTATTAGTCTGACTATAAAATATAGAAAAGAAGCAGAGAAGAAGAAGAGAAGAAGAAAATAGAATAGAAACCTACTGCCGAGTCCAGGGGTGTAATAGAGCAGCTGCGTGCCCGCATATGTCGGCCCGTAGACCTTGACCATTGTAAAGTAGAGATTGCAAAAGTAGAGCACCGAGTACATGGCGGCTCCCGTCGCAAAGTTAATGTAGAACATGAGCCCAATGTCTTTGCTGGAAAGCAGCTTCCACGGCAGCATGGCCTTTTGCCGCGGCCACATGCGCGCAAAGATACCACTGGGCGGTACCATGTGGAACTCATAGCCGACAAACGCGGCGATTAAGAGCAGGCCTAGAAAGAGAGGCACCAGCACGGCCGCAGCCGTCCATTCGTACGTGGCACCGGCCCAAGTCAGGGCAAGAATCAACAAGCCAAAGCCAAAGAGAAAAAGTGCTTGGCCGCCAGAATCGATCGTCGCGATCCTCTCAAGGAAGGTTGTCGGTAAACTTCTTGAGCGCTGTTCAAGATTATCGTTCCCATCTCCATCGTCACCTCCGTTTCCATCTACTACCACCTGAGCGCCGAGAAGCTCGGGGCGGAGGACAAAGTAAATCAGCGCCACGGCCACAACGCATATAGGAAGGTTAATGGCAAAGCACCAGCGCCAGTTCACATTAGTCAAAGCACCACCGATAACAGGTCCTATCCCATAGCTCATGCCGGCTGTGAAAGAAAATATAGACCAGTTTTTTGCATTCTCTTTGAGCGACACGCGGTCCAGGAGAATGACACGGACAACGACATTGAGGCCGGCACAACCAAGGCCTTGGATGCCGCGGCCAAGTAGAAGCACGGCAAAGGCCGTTGTCGGAGCCGCCGTGCAGATGGCACTGCCGACCATCATGATTATGAGCGATGCCTGAATGGCGGGGTGGCGGCCAAAAATATCAGCGGCCTGGCCCCAAAAGGGAATGAACGCGGCCGACGTGAGGTTGAAAGACGATATGATCCAGTTGAGCTGCGAAACCTCACCAAAGTCTGTGGCTATCCATGGCAGGGCACTGGCGATTATGGTGACATCGAGTGCCTGGAGGGCAAACGGAAATATCAGTCCTACGACGACCTTGCATCGGTACCGCCGCGCTGCTAGTTTCTCTTGTCGGCATGCCAAACACTGGCCGTTGTCGACTGTCGCCAGAGCGGTAGCCGTCGTAGCGGCAGTGATATTGGGAGTACTCGTGGTTGACTGTGGAGGTGATGATGCTGTTTGTTCCGTCTTTGTTGTTGGTGTTGAGGATTTTATACACGATGTGTCTGTTTCTGCCCCGGACACGGCCTGGCCTGATGATGGTTCAGACTTGCTGCCTTTTGTGTTGCCTATTCTGTCTGCTCTGTCTCTCTTGTCTGGATTATCTAGACTGCTCCTTGCTATGAGCAGCATCTCTGTAGGAGTGTGCAGTGTGCATGGCTGGTTTCGAGGAGATGTCGAGGTTGATGCCGAGGCTGGGGCTGATGTGGACGTCGATGTTGACAGTGACGAGGATGAAGCCGACGGTGAGCTGTCATTTTTCCGTCCCCGGAAGAAGGACATCATACTGGTGAAGCTGTGTAGACTTTGTCGAGTGTCGAGTCGAGTCGAGACGAGTTGAGACGGATAGAGAAGACAGACGGAAGAATCGAGCTTCTGGAACGGGACAACCAGGCGGGAAGGTTATAAGTTTATAAGTTTATTTTCCCAATTTGGTTACATAGAAGATAAAGACAATCTTATTCCAGAAAAATAAATAAACAAATCAACACAGTCGGACAGATCCAGTCATGTCGCAACGACTGGCACATATGCATTATACATAACTGACAAAGCATCTGGAAAGAGACATGTCTGATACAAAGCAGGACAGCAGGAGATTTAATCACACCAAGACATGCAGGGGTGACTATTGTAGATGGTATTGGTATTGGTATTGGATTAGATTTGATATCAGAGATGCTAGAATCAAAATCGGATATCAAGTTGTAGCAAGCTCAGCTGGTGGTTAACAACAGACTTGTCTGCAACTTGTGTTTATTTCCAGTCCGCCTCGACCAGTCTGTCGTCTCCCAGTCTGTTATTATAATTATATCAAATATCTTGAATCTACCTCATGCTGGTTCGGAGAATCAAGTAATATATCTAGAGTGGTGTAGACCAGGGAGAGGACAGGGTGCGTAGGCGGGATAGCCATGCAAAGATGGAAGCGGATCTAGGGTGTTGTTTTAACTCAAAAAAAAAAACATCAATGAATAATCAACAAGCAAACAATAAGAGAGACACAATACACGGAGGGAGTACTATGGCAAGCCGTGTATCTGATGTCTTGCTTGTCGAGTAGCACGGAGCTGGGCAGGCAGAGGAAAGGATGAGAGATGCGTATTTTGTCTGCCATTCGTCATTTTTAAATGTCCTATGTTATCTGCATCATGGCCGTCCTATCGTATCTCTCCTTCTTCTTCCTCTTCTTTCCCTCTGTCTTCCCACACACTCTCTTACCTGCTTCCGTCTGTCCTCGGCTCGGCTCGAAACATGCACAAGTACTGCAGTCTACCGATGCTGTTTCAGCTTCTGTTATTTCACCTTTTCCCACCTCTTGATATAAATTCAATCAACCAATATCAACAGCAAAACTAAAAGCGAGACGATTACTACCAGCTTGTCCAACACTGAACGCCGAATGGCAGTGCAACGGGTGACAGCATCTACGGAGGACAGAGGGCAGTTGATGGGGTCCAAGAAATGAATCAACACATCAAATTAAATACCGATGATAATCTGCCTCAACTGCCACAGTGACTGGCTATCCAAGCATGGGGTCATCTCCAACTTTAAGCACACACAACACAGACCCAACAGCCGATACCGGCGGACTCGAGAATATAGTTCATACTCCTCGGCTGCCAACCTATCATTGGTAACCTTATGCTGTGTATATGTGTGGTTGTGTGGTTGTGTGGTTGTGCTGGGGCAGTACTCCTGATCAAGGTCATACGCGTCACAGGCCTTGCAGATAGACGATCACTTAGACGACTACAGATGACCACAGATGTCTACAGACGACTGCAGGCGACTGTCCAGAACAGACAGCTGCATCTTCTTCTTTGTCCTCGTGCTGCTTGGCGATTTGCACAAACTGGTGGTCAGCCATGTACTACTGTGTTGAGGATGAGCCGGTGCATTAGTCATTTTGGTGAGCATCTCTACCCAACGTTATCGTCCACAGCCAGCAGCAGAGCTTCCTGACTTGTATAGTTTTTGAGAGAAGTATAATGGGCCAGTGTGCTTTCGTTTCGATTTCGTTGATTACATAAGCTGGCGAGGGAAACAGCAGCCAGATGTCCATTAACGCAATTACAATTCCCATCTATTTGATTGCAAACACCCTATTCCTAGACCGCCAAATACACCCCCATAACCCATTCGGCCGTGGGTGGAACGATGCCACCTGCTGTCGCTGTCGCTGTTGCTGTCCCGTCCTCTCTGGCCGTCAAAGGTGCTTGGCCTTGAAAAACCACATGCATGCATACCCTGTCTATTCATGTCCTATTCCAACTATGATAGTATCGACTACCAAGATAACATCCGCTCCCCCATCTTCTCCATGCACACTTTGAACATTCCAACGTTAGGTCATCCTTGGCCACGGAGATCTACCCTGCTTCTCCGCGTATCAAAACAGCTTCGTGCGGAATAGTAAGAGTTTACGGAGCGTGCGGCATGTCGTGCTTTTTGATTTTGAATGTTTCTACTATTTACTTGGATCGCTGAAAGGCAATAATGCAGTGCCTGTAGAACTCTCGTACGAGGATCCAACCAACCAGCAAAACCCTTTCTAAATTTACATCTGCCTACAAATACGAATACAGGCTACGTACGAGTCTGCGGCCAGTTTGCCCAAACTGGTTCTTGTTCCGTTTGTCACTGTGTGTGTAATTTCCAGTGCGTAGTCTGTGCTCTGCACTCTGTGGTGTGTAATCTGTGATCCTGATGCGTAGGCCGTGAACCGTCACCCGTCACCCCGTAGATGGTAGGCCGCGGATCGTGAACCACGAGGACTAAAAAAAGCAACATTCAGTAAGCAGAGAGAGAAGAAAGGAAAGGAGACGAGGTCGGACAGAGCAGTCCTCCACCAATACTGAAAAGTCAGTGGACAAAACCCGAGCAGAGGCTGAGATGCAAGACAGTCGCACCAAAATAGCGAGGGTCTAGTATTATGTATTTATTTTCACATTTTGTATATATTGCATTGTTTGTATAATAAGACATGCATCGTCTCAAGCGGGTGCGCACGCATGCGATGCATGCACTCCGCACTGAGACAGGAGTGGTGGCGATAGACACAAGGATATGGTAGACGAGGATGCCCAAAGAGGTGTTGGTGAGGAGGGTCAAGGTTGGCGATGAGAGCGGCGGAGGATTATGTAAAACCGATCCAGGGACCTGGAGATGTGAAAAGGAAGGAGTCGTGGTATGAATCATTAGACGTTATATGCGATTATATAAGCATACGCATTGCGAATGGAGAAGGTGCGATGCCGACGGTATCGAGCAGTAGCATTTTCAGTCGCGCCTGCCGTTGAGTGCTGTTACAGCAAATGCATTCTCGTGGCAGGCACGGCCGGACCTCCAAGGTGCTCCTTCTCATAGAAGCTCTCCTATCACGTAATCTATCTTTTCCTGGGCTTCTCCTTTTCCCACGACCAACTTCATCTCTTCGTCATCACTATTTATCTACCCCTCGTCGCTATCTCGCCTTTTCTACGTCGCGAGGTTGTCGCCACAATGCAAGCCGCACCACAAGTACGCTGGACGGAGCCGGTACAGGCTAGGTTGGCACGCACGATGCTTTATAGAGAGTCTGCAGCCGTTGTAGTGCTCAACCCGAGTCTCGTCAGAGTTATCAGAACTCATCAACTCATTCAACTCGTACAATCTTCAGTGCAGACGAAATCCAATACTCGAGTATAGTTGCGCCGAGTCTGACAAATGGCCGCTTGCTAAGTTGTGAGTGCCACATGGGACGGCAAGCCCGTTTCGCGTCTCGAGATCTCGTCTGATTATGATTATTGATTATAATTATCGATTATTGATCCATGCTTTATCATTCTTAGCCCATTCGTCTTCTTTTTGCTTTATTCGCTCTTGCCTAGCTTTTACTCAATACGACCATCCTTTTTACCGCTATAGTGCCATCCCCATCCAAGACATCCTCTCGTCCGAAAAGGCACCACACTAGCACCGCATGCCAACTGGGCACCACGGAGTAGATCATCGCCACTGTTGCGTCATTCTTAGGTGAGCCATCATTGCTTTTCGCTTTTTGCTTGTTGCATTCTGCTTCTTCAGTTTCGTGTTCTTGTCATTATCAATGCATGTCCCCAGGCCAAGCCTCGACGGCACAGATCCTCCACATCTCTCCATCTTCGCTCACCCGGCTGGCCTCCAGATTTCCCCTCATTCTCATTCTGCGCTTGTATCTTGTATTTACTACGTCGTATCTATTGTATTGTTGCATTTGCAGTCTGTACTTGTGTTTTTTTTTTGGTTATCAGATTATAAATTGGAGAAACGTCCTTCATTACGGCATCTTCAGGCATCCCACTCTGCTCGTTTGCTCCCTGGCTTAGCTGCTGATCTGTTGCTAACTGCACACTTGTGCCCTTGAGGACTACAGCCTTTGGCAGATGTAAAGACAAAGAAATAAAGACTAGTTACCTCTTTCACCCCAGTTCGGCCCACTCTCACCCGCCAGTCCGTTCCCCCGTATCCCCGGATGCTGCACGGCATGGCCTAGCCCGGTTTGGTCTTAGCGTGACGTTGCCACACTCTCTAGACTACTCCCTCGACTACAGTCATTACAGCGCTTCTCATACGCTGTTTGTCAGTCTGGTCAGTCTGGTTCGCCAGTCTACAAAGTAAAGACTCGTTCTACTTTCTTGCTAAACTCACGGCTGGCAGAGCGTTCGTCTTCACGTCAGGCTCCAAGGTCATCTTCCACAAATCAGACAGCCCCAGGCAAACCACACATCAGCCAAATCAGACAAATCAGACAAATCAACCCACCACATTCTGCAGTCACCCCTCCACCTTTGTCTCGTGGCGGCCCCAGAATCTGCCCCAGGCTCCCTCCCATATTCTCATATACTCATATTCTCATATCCCACTCTTCTCGTGTAAGTTTTGTGTGCTTGTGTTTGTTATGTCTACCTTTACCTGCCCTGCTTATCCTCGCCCCTCCCCCCCTTTGCCTCGCCTCCCACGCTCACCGGTTTCTCGGAAAGGTCTGTCCAGTTCGGCTCAAATTTTGCTGTTCCGTATCTCGCCTTTCCACTCGCTGTCTCGCCGTTCTTATCCAAGGTCATCTGTTATCCAGGTTAGGCACTGACTAAAGCTCGTCTTCATCGTATCTTCATATCGACCCTCATATCTATCTTCCTCTCCCCATCGTCATCTCATCCTCTTAGACCCCTTGCTACGTCAATCCCCACACATCCTTTTACGTGCACTTGTTTACTCTGTTGCATAACCCAGCCACCCGCCTGCCCGGTCCTGCCGGCCTACCCGACTACAGCCCCGTCCAAGACCAACCCCAGACTACCAGTCTATCGGCTTTCGGACTCGCTTTAGCTGCACCTGTGTCTGTCTGAACCTAGCCAAGGTATGTGTACATCTAATGTATTATTCCCGTTGATCTCTTGCTTCTGTCTCTTTTTCATCCGCCTCGCTGTCTCTACTACTTTGCCTTGATCCTACCTGCCTCTCTGGATAATCACCCGGCTGATTGCAAACTGTCTCCTCCCATATTGCTTATCTCTGCAATCTCTGCAATCTCTGCAATCCTCATCGGTCATGCGGAATAGGGTCAACCTGAAAACCCCATAGTTCTTGATAATCCACGTGGAGTGCTGGGTAGAGCGTCTCTTGTGCTTGTGAAGCACTGCACACCCGCACAATGCCCGGTCATTTGCCCGATCCACCATGAGACACTCGTGACTTGGTCAGCAGCAGTTAGCTGCTACAACAAGGAGCTCATACAGTCTCAGCCGGCTGATTACCATGTGCATGATCAAAGCATAGAGTATCTCCCTCACCTTCTACTGCCGATAAAGGTACCCGTGTGTAATACGGCATGCTGGCTGGCCAAGTGGGCCCCAGCACGCCCCGATATTCACTTCCACTCTCCCGTGCGCGCTCCTCCGAAGTACGCTCTATCCTTCCTGTCACATCATCCAGCCGTCCCTTTCTTTTATTGTTCTTTGTCATTATCCCTCTCTATCTTATTGGCCCTGTACTTTGGGTTTCTATTTCTCCATATATACTTTCTTACATCTGTATTTTGATTTTTTGCCTTCTTTTCGGTTATCCAACTCCTCCACCCCCATCCCCCGTCTCTTTGTATTTACTCTGTATTTTACATACCCCATACTCCATACTCTGCCTATCTTCCCGTCATTCTCTTCCTATCATACACCATCTCTCCATGGCCTAGTCTCGGCCTCTCGTCTCGTTCCTTCCAACATACCAATATACTATACTATACTATACATTCATGATCGAGCCCGGCTCCGTCTCTCTAGCAAACACTTCATCATACCCTATATGCCACATACTTGCCTCTCAGGACCCCAGCCAAGTCACTCACTTACTTTACTCACTTACTTGATACCTCCCGCACTCCTCCATCATCCGCACGCCCATTCATCTCCACATTTATAATGGATTAGATCCGATATAAACCCTTTAAATACACTCTTAGCCGTCGTTCTTTGTTGTCTCTCTTCTCTCTTAGCCATACCTCCTCGTATATAACACCCTTGCCCTCCCCATCATATCTATTTTATTCTACTCAGCCGTCCTGCTACTTAACTATCCTCACAATCACCTCTGCCTTCACTATGAGATCAGTGTGCTAGGTCTCTATCTACCAAGTGTGATGCTACCTTATTTTCTCCAAGACTGCCATTACTTCTACCGCACGGCTCTACGCGGCTTGAGCGTCTCAACAAGTGTTTCGCCTCTTTACGCATAAACCAGTCCTGCCTTTTCTTTTCACCTCATCTGCAATATTTTATACCACCTACCACGTTACCGTCATCACGACTAACAATGACGACCCAAGTCCGCACCTTCACGCTTCCAAAGCCTTTCGGCGAGGCGCTGTCTTCGCCCACTTCTGTCCCTCCTGTTCCCATCGACCGTACGCCTACTGCAACACCGCGCTCGGTTCCCAACTACCCAGAGATCCCTCGCCTCAACGGCAACGGAGGAAGCACTCTCCCCAGGATCAAGCCGAGCCCCAAGTCTACCTCTAAGCCTACCAATATGTCGTACGCACATGAGCAACCGTCTGCGAGTGACGGTATCACATTCGCACATCAGGATAAGCTGCCCAAGCTGCCCATTCCAGAACTCGAAAAGACGTGCCAAAAGTACCTGCAGGTTCTCAGGCCACTGCAGACCAGCCGCGAGCATGCAGAGACGCGGCATGCCGTGGATGAGTTCCTCCGTAGCGAGGGTCCTGAACTGCAAGAGAAGCTCAAGTCGTACGCTGAAGGCCGTACAAGTTATATTGAGCAATTTTGGTACGATTCATACCTCAACTTTGACAATCCAGTCGTCCTTAACCTCAACCCCTTCTTCCTGCTCGAGGATGATCCAACTCCTGCCCGTAACAACCAGGTGACGCGTGCTGCATCTCTCGTTGTGTCCGCCCTCAACTTTGTGCGTGCAGTACGCAAGGAGGAACTGCCACCCGACATGGTCCGCGGTACACCACTGGACATGTACCAGTACTCTCGTCTGTTCGGCACAGCCCGTGTGCCCACCGACAACGGCTGCCAGATCGAGCAGGACCCCAACTCGAAGCACATTGTCGTTATGTGTCATGGCCAATTTTACTGGTTCGACGTTCTCGATGGCAATTCGGACCTCATCATGACGGAGCGGGATCTCGCCATAAATCTACAGACCATCATCGATGATGCTACGCAAACGCCGATCCAGGATGCAGCCAAGAGTGCACTTGGCGTTCTGAGCACCGAGAACCGCAAGGTATGGTCTGGTCTCCGCGATGTTCTGACGCGCGAAGAGGGCTCGAACAATGCCGACTGCCTGGGCATTGTCGACTCGGCACTGTTTGTAGTCTGCCTCGACTACACGGAGCCCGCATCAGCAGCCGCGCTCTGCCAGAACATGCTGTGCGGTTCGAGTGATATCGAAAAGGGTGTTCAGATCGGTACGTGCACCAACCGCTGGTACGACAAGCTACAGATTATTGTTTGCAAGAATGGCAGCGCCGGCATCAATTTCGAGCACACAGGCGTGGACGGCCACACTGTGCTGCGGTTTGCTAGTGATGTGTATACGGACACGATCCTGCGATTTGCCCGGTCTATCAATGGACAGTCGCCATCGCTATGGAAGTCGGCGAGCCCGGACCCGTCGAAGCGGGACCCCGAGAGCTTTGGTGACGTCAACGCGACACCGCACAAGCTTGAGTGGGACATGATCCCCGAGCTGAGCATTGCTGTGCGGTTTGCCGAGTCTCGCCTTGCAGATCTCATTGGGCAAAACGAGTTCGAGTGTCTTGACTTTGACGCATACGGCAAGAACTTTATCACCAGCATGGGCTTCTCACCCGATGCCTTTGTGCAGATGGCCTTCCAGGCTGCCTACTACGGCCTGTATGGTCGCATTGAGTGCACGTATGAGCCGGCGATGACAAAGGTGTTCTTGCACGGCCGCACCGAGGCCATCCGCAGTGTGTCGGAGGAGTCCGTCGACTTTGTGCAGACGTTTTGGGGTGACAATCAGGCAGAGCTTAAGATCGAGGCTCTTCGCCGTGCATGCCAGCGCCACACGGCCACGACGCGCGAATGCTCCAAAGCCGAAGGCTGTGACCGGCACTTGTATGCACTCTACTGCCTATGGCAGCGGCTTGCAGACGACGAGCTCGGCAGCATCACCACTGGGGTGAGCAGCGGTGGCTACGGTAGCAGCCCGGCCGAGTCGGACCGCGGATTCAGCCCGCCGCCGCGCGACAGCTTTTTGTCGTCGGAGGGTGTTGCTGTGGACGGTGTTGATACGTCGACTATGCGCGCGCGCGGGGACAGCACGACGTCGCGGACCAACGCACAGAACCTTCCGTCTATTTTCATGGATGCCGGCTGGGACCGACTCAATAACACGATTTTGTCGACTTCCAACTGCGGTAATCCGTCGCTGCGGCAGTTTGGTTTCGGACCGGTGTCGGCTGACGGATTCGGTATTGGCTACATTATCAAAGACGATGGCATCAGTGTGTGCGTTTCTAGTAAGCACCGGCAGACGAAGCGGTTCATCGACACTTTTGAAAGTTATCTGCTGGAGATACGGCGGATTCTGCGCATTGCCAACCGGCGCACGGGATCGATATCCAAGCAGCAGTCGCGTGCACGCGAGATTGAGAACATCCGGCCGCGGCCCTTTAACCGCATCAAGTCGCGTGGCCGGCTGATTACCGGCGATGCGATCCGGACGGCGATGCTGAGCGGTGCAGAGTCACCGGCCACAGACAGTGTCAACATGAGCGAAGACGACGAGCTAGGTGGATGTAAGTTTTCTATATACTCTTATTTGATTCATTCTGTGTGGACACAGCTAACGATGCAGATGGCTTCTTTGATGCGGGCATGCTGCTACAGGCACTCAAAGCGCGCAACGAGAGTCTGGATACGGGCGAGATCAAGCCGTCGGAGCGAGCCTCTCGGCGCCGGGACATTGGCAAGAAGCTACGGTTGATTGACTATTAGTTGTGTTGTCGTTTTGCATTTTGTATATTGTCTTTTGTATATTATCTTTTGAATCTGCCTTGATACTAGCGAGCGAGGCGAAGGATATTAGATACGATTGTTGATGATCTTGTTGTATATCGTTTGAATTGCTATCACCCTCATACGCCAATGCTTGTCGAGTGCATAATGTTTATGTTTTAGTTCTTATATTATTATGGCTCTCTTTAAAGCATAATAGAATAATGAATCATGTTGTTTTTATTATCTTAATTATTTCAATTATTTTACATAGTAAAAACCCATGTTGGCTATTTGTTTGACTGCTTACTTTTTTTATTTTAACTATTTCCTACACCATGTCATAACACCAACGCAATCAACACTCGCATAATAGGACAAACGAGTCGAGAGCACCAGCCTCCCCGTGTCTATGACCGGAGCACATCTCCGTGGCGTAGTTGTCACATGGCCGCTACGGTTCACACCCTCAGCAGACCTGCACACTGCAGCAAAGTTTCATGTGGCAGACCCTCTTGAATATATTTCTTGTGACTTTTTTGTTTTTTGAAAGTTATGAGTCTATCCGATGCCCATGTAAACTCCTGGCTCCTGCTTTGACTGGCTCCTTGCATATATGCATCTTTAGAGTATTGTGGTAAAATGTCTGACTAGTAAAGTAGCAAGGAGAGCAACTGAATCAAGAAAAAGAAAGCTGTTGTCTAACAGTCATGCGGGGATGTTTATGTCTGTTCCTGCATACCTGCACAGACCTGCATCAGGAGTACATATTACGGCGCGGATATAGTGTAGGATCTCAAGACCAAGTAGTAAGAACAAGATCAAGGCAAGCAGCAAGCAGAGATCAGGCTGTGTGCCCTGCACCCTACAGGGGCAAAGAGGCTACCTGTGCATGAGTGATGCGATCAGCACGCCTTACTGAGAGCATTTGGGAGCATTGACGACAAGACTGCTCACCGTAATGATATGCAGTCCTTTCATACGTTTTCCTTTAACAACCATCAGCCACCCAGTGGCCCTTTGTCATGCCTTTTTCTTCATACTTGATTCCTACCCGAGTCCCAACCCAAAGGAAGCGGAGGGAGGGGGTAGCAGACGAGCAGATCAAACGGGTCGGGAGATAAGACAAAGGAGCCAAAGGAAGCAAGCGAAGAAGAAGCGAAGAAGACCGAAATAAGAATAAGAAAATAAAAAGAAAATAAAAAGAAAATAAAAAGAAAATAAAAATAAGATAAAAAGAAGAAAATAAAAAGAAGAAAATAAAAAGAAGAAAAAGATATGCCCCTCAATGATAGGGGCTCTGGGCTCCATTGTCGACATCCCTCGCATCGCTACTCTGATAGTCTATTAGTCTAGATATCTTGATAGTGTGTATCATGTCGAGACCTACTCTACTCTCAGCTGCACCACTCACTGATCGTCAAGCAAGCACGGGAGTCGGAGAGGTAAAAAAGTGTCACCACTACAAGACCAGAGCCGTTTGTATTCTCCTATGCCGTCTCGGCCGTGTTCTAATCCCAAGGATCTCGAGGCGTAGTTCAGCTCAATTTCTGATAGGTAACACATGGACAGACATGAATTCACACAATCAGCCCCTATCCATAGTCAAGAGACTCGTCTCCTCGTCTTTTAGTCTTTTCTTTGCTTATTTCCATTCGAACCCCTCCTGTATCAAACCAGGACATGCCCTCTGGATGCATTTAAGAAGCTTGTCTAGACCCGAGCGAGTGTTTTCAGGCCATTTGTAACATTTCTGACTATTGTGCATAATGGCCGTGGATTTAATATGTGTATTCCTTGGTATATCATTATTGCAAGCCGAGTCGTTATCGTGTGCTTTATCACTGTGATCTCTATGGCTCTATCTGGTCTTGTTTCAGACCGGGTTCTGCACCCCTAATTTCCAATGTGCCGCATGGGAACCTGTGGCTTCCGGCAGCACTAGATCTAGTTGACGAGACTAGCACAAGACCAGAGACATCCTCCATCGTTGGCCATCTCGTCAGTCACATCGTTTCAGACACGACTAGACACGACCAGACACGACCGCGACAAGAAAAGAGTCCAAGATTAGATCACAGAGGCCACTAGGAGGTGGCCAAAGAGACCCGCGTTGGGTACCTGTGTCTTGGAGAGCAACACATACAAGCAAATGTACTTTTGACCCCATCAAACGCGTCGTTGCAGCCCAATCTAAATCTATCAATCAAGTATATCGCAAAAATCTTGCTCGTCTGAACCTGCCGTCCAGTCTCCCACTCCCACTTTTGATCTTTATTCTGCAACACTCTCCAGTCTCGCCGTGGCTGGTGGCTTATTGTGCAGTCCGAAGCAAGACATTCCAATGACAGGCGAAGACCGACAAGCGAGGGTAGATGCAGGGTAGATGCAAATGTGAACAGAGGAAAGTCTACGCACTGTTCAGAAAATCGGATAGACGAGAGCGGTGTGGCAACACAAACAAACGCCTCGCGAGAATTTAGCTGCATCGTATACTCTTTTCTTCCGCTTGTCGTCTCTCTTCTTGTCGTCGGTTCAACAGTTCACCGCAAAAGTGGCTGGAGGTTGGATGTGCTGTCTTGGGCTATGGAGCACCTGCCTGATTATGGAGAAGGGCGAAAAAATACAGAAGAAAAATGAAGAAGAAAAAAACACTCAATAATTACACCTTGTGCATTTGCGGTGTAGAAAAGTCGGAATAGGATCACGTCGTGCGACTGAGGCAATGACCAGACGCGCAGAAGAGAAGAAACGGTCAAGACTACCACTCCGTATTGCAACGTGATTCCAAACATGGTTAAACGGGGCACTGGGTGGGAGTTTCTTTCCCTTTTTGCTCGTTGCCCCTTTTCCAACGAGCAAAGCCTTTCCAAAACGGGCATTGTAAGGCTAGTCTATATTAGGCAAGGCATATCCGGGCCGTGCTCTTTCCATTTCTCAGTCACTCTTTACTCTCACAGCTGTTGTTTACTTTTCTGTTCCGCGAATTGTGTGGCGAGTCTCCTGTTTAATTCAGGAATCGGGTCAAATTTTGTGGAAATCGTGAAAGTCGATCTGAAAATCCAGTGGCGTCACAGATGGTGTTGGGTGAGAGGTGACTCCCGCGACTCCTGAAGTCAATACAAATTATTAATAGTGAGGAACCACGAGCAGATCGAAAAAGGGAAGAGGAGGGAGCGTTCGTTCGGCAAGAGCGATGGACAGTGCTTTGTGCGCTGACCGTTGCTCCTCTGTTACAGCAGCTACGACAGTAGCTACTGTAGCTTACAGTAGCTTGCGGAGAATTACACGTTGTCGATTTTTAGTATGCTAGTGTGCGCCTGTTGTTGGCTGATTCGTATTGTTCCCCCATAGTTATGCAGTGCTATGCATTATTCCTGCAATGCATGACTGTGTTTGCACCATATGCATGGCGTGTTTACTAGGCTTATTTTTTGTGTTTTATTTGTGATCATAATTAAATCATATATTCACATCATCAAACAATTTCATCTATTCTTCCCCTACTCTATCCTATTCTTTACTCAGTATTCCAAGATATAAGCATACGAGTATGCATGCGATCTTGATCATTAGCATGACTTTTCATAGCATCAGCCAAGTATGCTTACACCTGATAGACACTTGCTGTCTGAAGCCGCTTGAGATGGCCCGACGGTAGAGACAGACGATCACATAGACGATCACATAGACGATCACATAGACGATCTGTGAGTGACACGAGTTGACAGGCAAGTCAGTATTCAGGGAATTCTAGTAAGAGAGAGACAGGACAGGAGTTAGTCCTTTACACAGATTACATAATCATTGGAATGCTTGCTGATGATATTGCGAGGGGAAAGGGCAATGGTCTGCGATGGCCGCCATCCGACGCATTCCAGCCGTTGTAAATATGACGAGTATGTTTTTGCAGCTGGTATTGCTCCGTAGCAAATAATGTAGATATACGGAATAGATACAACATAACAAGGCTTTGCATGTATCGGTTGGAAGGTAGATTCATGTTATAAGCATAGATAGCACAGATGCTGCTGTAATTCCACCGCATGAGATAATAACAATTGTATATAAGCAGATCAATGCAATAGAAGGAACAACTTCTGTTGTTATTACGTCTACCAAGCAGATCACCAGTGTCACCCCATCCCAGCTGCATGCATACGTGCATGGCGACAACGCAAACGACAACCATTCGTAGATGCAGAGAGCAGATGTTGCTGTCCCGTTGCTGTTATTGATGCTATCACCGTGGCTGCTGTTTTTGTTGCTTCTGTTGTTTCTCTTCTGTTTATCTCTAGTTGCTGTGTTGTTGGTGAAAACATAGATCGCCTTACTGCTAGCAACTATCCCATCACCACATCATCACAACACACCAGTCACCAATAGTATCTGTATTAATGTTTTCGCCACCGTCACATCGACCAGCACTTCTCTGCCTGACCGTTATCACGTTCACTCTTTCCGGGAATTTGTCTCTAGCGAAATGACTCTTATTTGCTGGAACGCGCTCAAGTGGTCCCCCCTTTCTTGCTTTTCTCCTTCTTTTTCCATTTTTTTTTTTTGTCCTGTTGATTTGCTACTCATTAAATACAATCAACGCATCTACCACTCGTTGCTACTCTACTTGTAAATATACCTGTAAATATACTTGCACTCGTTGGTACAGTCATTGACGTTCCCCCCCCTGTAGGCGTTGTTCATGCCAGGACGGGGCCAAATTTCAATTTAACCAGGCCCTATTTTGGCATTTTTCGGCTTCTTTTGATTTTGATTTTATCTGTGGACCGCCGGCGCACATCCCGCAACATTAATTGCTATTCAACTAGTTTAGTTGGCCTGCCTAGATATATCTTACAACTAGTTACAGAGTAAGAGATACCTGCAGCTTGACTATGAATGTGGGCGTGCACAAGTATCTCAACTCTTTCGAGTTCATGTCTTCTCCCGCCATACTCCAGCCGTTGTTTATTTCCGCTACTCCGTATTCCAATGCCATCGATTGCATCGCCGTTATTATGCCTCTTCCCGTCATGCATTGTTCCCAGCCCGCCCTACGCAGGATCGCTGGGATCCAACAATGTCATCCAGACAAAGAAGTCAATCGACAAGATGCAACGATGCAGACAATAGTTACAAGCATCATGTCTGCCACTTTAACTCTGTAACTTGGCCATGCTCTATCTAATTGAGGCCCAGCCTTGAACTATCCATACCTGAAATACGTAGGTACATCTACCAACCCAATCTACAAAGTATGAGTAGTTTGCTCCACGATCATCGTCATAGACACGGACAATCCCTATTTCATTTCCTCAGCGTAAATACTTGCATCACCCAATCCGATCTACAACACTCTGTCGTTTCTCAATTCTTCACCTCATTTCAGCACCCCTTGACCTTGTCCTCTGGCCTGTCCTGGCCTTGCCTGGGCTCCAATCAGCTCTTGTTTCACTCACCCATCACTGCGTCCAATCACTTTCTAGTCTGCTGTGAATCTACTTTGTATGCTTATGCGTACAAGATATTGTATTGCAATATACTGAGTATCTTTACAGTAACAAGAATATAAGATACAATAACAAGAACAATAGCCTGCTGCAGACAAAGACACAAAGTACTTCGACTAGATCCGTCCTCACGGCAGTGTCCAGACCGCCCGTCCACGCTAGTCCGTAGCGCACACTAAATAGCTTCAATGGTTTGTTTCTTTGCTATTTATTTCTTTGGTTTCTTTAATTCTTTTAGCATTTAGTTCTTATTCTTGAGGTGAACTGAGACATTCCATCTATTGCTGCACTGGTGCACTTATCTGACCAGTAATTATTCCAAGAGACTTTGCCATTACCAATAACTCCTCTTCTTCCATTTTCCTTTTGCTCTTCCCGCCACAATGGTACATTTGACTGCGTATTCTCCTTGCCTCTTCCATCCTCTCCATCTTACCCTCTACTCGTACTCCTCTATATTTACTCAGGCTTCCCTGGCTCATTCTTCTGCCCCTGTTTTCTAAACCCATTTCTCGTGTGTCCCGGGAGCTCCTTCCACTGCTAGCGCCTCTGACGCAGTGCTGTTTATTACCATGGAGGGCTAGTCGACGCTAGCTCGTGCTGGACGCAGTAAGGATCCCCGCTGTGTCCCTCCTACTCTTATTTTTCCATTTCTTTTTCTCATTAAATTTAAGAGGGCCCTGAATGGGGACCAATTTTTAGCTCTTGAACCGTGAGCCTCTTGGGTCTCTGGAGTCTCAGTCTCTTGCCTAGCAAATGGGAGATAGGGGTACATACCAAAAGGGCATGAGTACTTTATGCTGCACTAAAAGTGTACTGTATACAATGTACCCCTCTCAAACGTGCCCTGTCCCCTCATAATTTTAGGGGGAAGGCGCGACCTTGTAGCTGGCCACCCGCACCTGTCTTTAGTTTCTGTGCCTGTCCCCTGTTGCTCTCCTCTTCCTGCCACCTTCTCGCTACACTCCCATTAAACACGTACTGACAATACGCACACGCCCCCCCACCCAAACCTCGTCCCCAGGAAATCAGTCAAACGTTGTCTCCTTTTCTCACTGTGCCTCTGTTGCATCGCATTCTCCCGCTGTCTCCCGCCTCTCCAGCACCCTATCCTCTGTAACTGCTCAGAACTCAAACTCAACAGTCAACACTCAATACCTAGTAATACTCACATTCTATTCTCATCACCCACTCCCCTCTCTCTAGGAGTCGCTGTGCTTAGTATGTGCACTCTGCGCGTCCCTCGCTCTTGCCTTTTCCTCATCTTTCGTTGCTCGCTCACGCACTCTTTCCCTCCTCGATCCTGTCTCTTGCCCTCATTCACATCTTATCACATACTTTTGTTGTTTGCTCCTTCTTCATTCGTTAACCACTTTCCTCAGTGCTTTCTCAGTTTTCTCCATTCGTTTCTCGTTCTCCCGCTTTATTCATCGTTGCTCTTTCCTCTTTCCTCTTTCCTCTTCCCCCCTCCCCCTCCGTACCTCCGTACGCTCTTTCCTCTTTAACACACGCCTCTTTACCTCCCGACTACCTCATTTCCTTTTTCATCTCCTGGATCCTCCACTTACTTTCCCCTTTCTCTCTACCCTCTCATTCGGAGTACCCTCTCTTACATACTCTCTCTCTTTCTCTCACTCTCTCTCTCCCTCTCTCTCTCTACTCCTTACCTTTCTTCAATATCATTCTTCAGTCTTAATTTTCAAGTGTCTCTTTTGTTTCTTATTTTTAGCCGTACCGCCACCAATACCTCTCGTCGACTCGAATGTTATACTCGATCTGCCAGCGACGTCCGACCACAATCGTCCTCTCGCTTGCACCTCTCACCACCTCATGACCTACCAGTAACTTTCGCTTTGCTTTGACCTTTGCTCTTCGTTGACAATCACCTCGATTCGTCTCACATCTCGCCTTTTGCAACTCCTTCTCAACATCTACCTGTCGCTCGCAATCGACTACAATCAGTCTGAATGTCCCGGAACACGCAAGCTTGCTCTTTTTAAAAAGAGCTTTCAGCTTTAGGATCAAGTATGTCTACCCCTACGTCAACCAAGACGAGCACCATCTCTCATCTGCACACACTCCCGTGTCTCTTCATGTTTGTGTCTCTGCTGAGCACTCCTGTATTCAATATCTTGCCCGCTCGGCCATCTCGTGTGGTTACACATGGGCCCCTACTGAAGACTCGCCATGCTCTATTCCTGTCTCGTACCTGTGTCTTGCTTGCAGACGCTTGCAGATGCTTGCAAGACCACACTTGTCCTGCCGTGCAGTGGCGTACACATGTTGCACCTCATGTCCTTGCTTGAACTCATCTTTCACTCTCCTCGACTTCATCCCGCCTCGTCTACACATCACGTCTCTGCCTTGACTGCCATTCATTTCTTTGTATTTTGCATTTCTAACTCGTGCTTTAGTCCTGACAACTTTGCCAGAGTTGACGCAGCTTCGTCGCCGCCGTCAGCCGTTCCGCTCTTTTACTCTAGCATCTGATTTTGTATTTTGTGCTTCATTTCTGTTCGACTCGACAACTCTTTAATCCGCCTCTTACGCAACTCACACCCACCACACGCATCACGATGGCCGTCACGCACGATCTCACACATCGGACTACGTCCACCCAACCCCTCATCTCAAACACAATGGCTCTTGAAGAGCGGTTCGAGGTCCTGAAGGAGATTGGCGACGGTAGCTTTGGCAGTGTCGTTCTTGCCCGTGTCCGCAGTGCTGGCTCGAATGTCGCGCGTCGTGGTACCGTCATCGCTATCAAGACCATGAAGAAATCCTTCCAGTCATTCACACCATGCCTGGAACTTCGCGAGGTCGTCTTCCTCCGCACCTTGCCACACCACCAGCACCTCGTTCCCGCCCTCGACATCTTCCTTGACCCTTTCAGCAAGAAGCTGCATATTTGTATGGAATATATGGAGGGTAACCTCTACCAGCTCATGAAGGCAAGAGATCACAAGTACCTGGACAATGCTAGCGTCAAGAGCATTCTCTTCCAGATTATGCAGGGCCTCGAGCATATTCACGCCCACAACTTCTTCCACCGTGACATCAAGCCCGAGAACATATTGGTCTCTTCATCTGGCCACCAGGAAGCTTCCAACTCATTTCGCCGTTACTCATCTCTCGTCACACCACCCTCGACGCCCCCGTCTTACACCGTCAAGATTGCCGACTTTGGTCTAGCCCGTGAAACACACTCAAAGCTGCCGTATACCACCTACGTTTCCACCAGATGGTACCGCGCACCCGAGGTACTGCTCCGTGCTGGCGAGTACTCGGCTCCTGTCGATATCTGGGCAGTCGGAGCCATGGCCGTCGAGGTCGCTACTCTGAAGCCTTTGTTCCCCGGTGTCAACGAGGTCGACCAGCTCTGGCGTGTCTGCGAGATCATGGGCAGCCCTGGTAACTGGTACAACAAGTCTGGACAGCGTGTTGGCGGTGGTGAATGGCGGGAAGGTTCGCGCCTTGCAGGCAAGCTCGGATTCTCGTTCCCCAAGATGGCTCCCCATGCCATGGACACCATTCTGCAGTCGCCGCAGTGGCCTGCTTCGCTCAGCCAGTTCGTTACCTGGTGTCTGATGTGGGATCCCAAGACCCGGCCAACATCCACCCAAGCACTAGCACATGAGTACTTTGCCGATGCCGTCGACCCTCTGCGCCCCAAGTCATCAGCCTCCCGCATCCTCGGTCGTAAGCAGTCTGATATAAGCCGCACCTCCAAGGACCCGGCAACCACAACCCCTACTTCTTCCAAGCAGTCATGGTTCCGCAAGTCCATTATTGGCCGCTCCGAGCCCATCTCTACTCCCGCATCTGCCACTGACCCTGCAAGTGCCATGTCAAAAGAGCCCGCCGTCAGCTCCACGCCCGTCTCCGTCATCAACAGTCAGCCCATTGTTGCTCCTGCCCCGGTGGCAGCAGCGCCTGTTCCGGCAGCTGTTCCCTCGCAGGCATACCATCAACAGCAGAACCAGCAGCAGATTCCCGCACGGGTACCCGTGCCTTCTCATGTTTCTATGGCTTCGCCTGCGCCGGCCCCATCCACTCATGCTCCAGTTTCGGCTGTCGCTGGCCCTCGGCCTCTTCCAGATCATCCTAGCGCTGCAAACGAGGCGGCGTCTCTGATACCCACGGCGCGCCCTGCAGTTGCAACTAGCAAACGCGCCACATGGACAAACGGCCCATCAAACGTTGCGCCTATGCTCATTCTGCCTACTATCAAGCCCGTCTCGCCCATGTCCGATGCTGTAAATGCCCAGGCCGCTAACAACCGGATACCAACATACAACGACGCATACGCAAACGCCACTGGCCGTTATGAGGAGAAGTCGCCCAAAAAGATTGGCCGGCAGCTCTCGGTAGCCTCGAGCACCAACCACTACGCCGATCTCCACCGGCAGCAGGCTGAGCAGGCCCTCACTGGCAACAGCGGACTCGTGTCCCCTCCCGGCGCCCACAAGGAGAGCTTCTTCTCGCACCTGCGCAAGCGGGCGCGGCGGTTCTCTGGCCGCAACCAGGCCCCGGCCACACCAGCATATGATGAGGTGGAGGCTCAGGTCGGCTGTGGCCCATGGGCAAGCAATCGGTCGTCTATGATCATCGATCAGCAGCAGCAGTCCGGCTACATGCCCATAGCCGTCCCGGTGCAGGCCCCTGCCCCTCTCCCCAAGGACGGTGCTTATGATACCCTCGGCTACATGCCCACCATTCCAGCTCACGGCTCATCGACAAACCTGACAACGTCAGCATCCGTAGGTGCCTCGGCCGGCATGTCTATGGCCAACGCCAGCAATCTGAAGCGCCATCATTCGCTGCCGCACCATCATCCCCGCTCAGTCGACAACCTGCACGTTGCAGCACGTGTCGGCCCCATCTCAAGCCGGACTCGCCGTGCTCAGGCGACGCAGGGGGTACACCAGTACGATGCCCCCGATGAGGAGGACGAGCTGCTCGATGAAGCGCTTACGTCAACCCACCGTGCTATGACACGCCTGGAGAAGGACGGCAAGCCGGCGCTGCGACAATCAGTTAGCAACATTGCTATGTCCAACCCCTACCCAACGCCGTCACCTTCAGCAAGCGGTCACAACGTGCTCTTTGCCGACGGCACCGAAGCAGTGACACCGAAGCCGCTGGACCTGAGCAAGAAGACGTCCGACGACAAGTGGCCAACGCCACCGTACGATGAGAGCGACTGGGCAGCGTCTGCCTCTGCAAGCATCTGGGCTGCAGGTAGCCGCTTTTAAGCTCCATCAATGTGCACTACTATTATCTATGTGATATCTATTCACACTTTTCTTTTGTCAACAAGATCTTATCATTTCCTTTGTCGCGCACATTGCTCATAACTTTGTGTTTTCACGGTCTATTTACCTCTTTTTGCTGGGCGGTCTCGAAACACTCCACACAAAAAAGTTGCTCTCTGCGTCCCGCTCTTTGCTTTCCGGCTTTTGTTTTGTCTTTTATCTATCCGGGCATCAGGCGGTGTTCTCATGGGTGTTTTTTTTACTACTATCTTCAAAGTTTTTTGTTCGTCTTTTACTACCTTCACTTGTTTCTTGTACATGCTCTCTTTGCCTGTGCCATCCAATCACGTTTGATATCTGGCCTTCACTTTCCTTGTCTACTTTGCTCTCATCACTTGACAGTCGCCTGCTTTTTGCTGCTTTGCTGCTTTTCTCTACTCCTTACCTCCTTTTAGTATATAGACTGCTTGGGCTTGATCGTCTTGGGTTTTCCCGGCAGGCACCTCTTTTCTTCTTAGTTTTGCCCCTTTTGCACATTTTTGCAGAACGCACCTCATACCCCTCCCAGTCGATGCGCGCCTGGCAAAGATATCCGCGCCGCGTCTACTGGGGATTGCACATTACAACAGCATGGCGATTGTTTTTATATTGTTTCTCTTCGGTTCGTTCGTTTATCTGGAAGCTTTCACACCCAGCACACAAAAAAAGAAAGCTTTTATTCAATACCCCTTTTACAATTTTCTCTTTTCATTATATCTTCTTTCCTTTTATCTCAGAATCTGTTTGTATTTGTTCACTTGTTATCTGCCGGACCGTTTATATATTATATTTTGTTGCTCATAGATTGGAAGGCTTGCTCTCCCACCTTCATTTCAGTTTTATTTCGTTATCATTTTCTCATTGTTATCGTGTCTGATCATCTATCTGATAGCTTGCGTTTGCGTCCACCGCCGGATTGGTAAGCTGGCCTTCTTTGCTGCTGCGGCATGTCTGTCTCGTTTTCTGCCATCAAGTGGCTATAATATTGGAATGTTCTAATTTATCTTTTGACTTCTTGTTATCGTTTGGATATAGTGTCTTTGGCCTTCTTTCTGCTCTGTCAGGGACTGTATTTTGTCTATATCTGTGTCTATATTTTTGGGATACTGTCTATATTTATATTTTGTGGTATGACATACTATATGCCAGCCAGCTCTAACTTGGATCTGTTAATATTGGCAGCCTAGCTGTGTCTTACTGCCATTCAGCTTCTCCTCATTCAATCACCGTGACAGTTTCAGCCTTCTCTGTTTAGGCTTGCATTTGCCAATCCGTTAATTTTGGCCTTGAGTGTTTCGCTGCCGCCTGGCCTCTGCGTGCCCATCTTTTCAGACTATCCCGCACGGGGTGTGGTAAGCTGTAAGCTAGCCGCCGCTACTCTGACAGCTCCCCTGTTCTCCGTCCTCGATTACAGCTATTCTCAATCCCTCCGCCAGGCAGCAACAAAATTACAGAGGATGCGATACGCAGTGTTTTTCGTCTAAAAATGGGTCGAGAGCACATGTTTATTCTTTAAATGACGTGCGTCTGATCTAGTTTCCGCTTTCCTTTTTTAGTTATCCCCCTTCAAGACAAGACAACGTCCGAGCCCCAGACCCTATTTCGGTGCCTAGACCAGGCACAGAATTAAGCTCGCCGATAGCTCTACTTTTGAGTATTATCGCTTATTTTATTCAAGAGCTCTCTTCTATTTCTATTTCAGTTCCTGGGTTGCCTGTCGCCAATTTGGCTTCTTCAACAAGATACCAAAATCGTTCAATTTCTCATTTGCACGACTGCAATGTTTTTTGCTGTACTATAGCCTCTCTCGGCTCAGCCTTCAACCATCCAAAGAGCACACGCTGACACGCGAGAGCCTGATAGGCATAACCCCGCCCTCTGCCTCCCCTACCTCCTCGTGGTAGTCAGCCTGGTCAATCCGCCCTGCACCGCTTTTAGTTTGGAAACGCAGAGCTGTTTGGCCCTCCCCCACCCATTCTCATTCGCAATCTCACTTCTGCCGCTTTCAAGTTCATTTCGAGTTCATATTTATACTCAACTTCAGCTTCAAAACAAGCCTGGCCTCTGCTACTGTTCTGTCCAGTACCCGTTTTTGCGAACTCACCTGGACAAGAGCACGATCCAAACTCCTACCTCCACTCCCTGCCGTTAACCCCACACAATGAATAGTGGCGGATCTATTCGACCCCCTCCGCCACCGGCGCAGAGGTCGAGGGACTCCCGGAGCAACTATTTTGCAAATCACACCTCCCCGCCGGCCAGCTTTGCACAGCAAGCTCCTCCAGCCTCGGCAGCAGCAGCAGCAGCAGCTACTGCAGCGCTAGCAGGGTACGGGTCTTCAAACACTCAGTCACCACCACCTCCACCTCCGCCGCGGACCTACAACTCGTCCCTCTCATCCTCATATCCATTACAGCTGACTCCGACAACACTTTCGACCGCTTCGTTAGCTGCCAACCAAGCTGCATCCAAAGCTGGCAATGCGCGCGGCAGTAGCTTTGGCGCTGCCGCTCCGTCCTCGTCACCGTCCTCCCCGCCGCCATCTCCACATCCAACTGGGCCCTCGCCGACTAACTTCGCCTCATTTATTTCGACAGGCTCCTTAATAACAGGCAGCAGCAGTGTATACTTCAACAATAATAAGAGCTACGACCGAAACACACCACCGATCAACACGTCTGCAACTTCACTTACCCACTCAAACCGAGCCAACAATGTGACATCGCCGATATCACCAACGGCGGGAGTTGCGAGCAGCGGCATTAACAGCACAAGTAACGTCATCGGTGCCAGCATAACCCGGGGAGGCAACTCGACACCGAACCAGCCATCTGCCGCCGAAGCTATCCACGGCCCGGTCCGTGAACCCGTTCGCGAGTTCACTCCACCCACCGACCGATTGATTGTCGGCGTTGATTTCGGAACCACGTTTTCTGGTGTTGCCGCTGTCTACACACCCACGCCCGACGACATTGAAATTATCAAGACATGGCCAGGTGGTAACGGTATCACATCCGACAAGGTGCCAACCGAGATGACGTACGACCTGCCAATCGATGCGCCACCCGGGACGGAACCGACAGTGCGCTGGGGTTTCCAGTTCAAGCCTGAAGAGTCGCGTCTGCGGTGTATCAAGCTGTTTTTGGACCGCACACAAAAGTTGCCGTTTTACGTGAGCCCGCTTGAGACGGCAGCCCAGCTCAGCCGTTACAAGAAGACGGTGGTGGATGCGGTTGCCGACTACCTGACACAGGTGTACAAGCATACAATGGATACACTGGCGCGGCGATACGGCGCATCGTTTATGGCATCGACGCGTGTAGACTTTGTGCTGACATGCCCGGCCGTGTGGTCGGATGCGGCCAAGAACACGACCCTGTTGGCAGCCGAGCGCGCGGGCATGGGTGACCGGTCGACAATCCAGATGATCAGCGAGCCCGAGGCTGCGGCTGTATATACCCTCAAAGCGATCCAGCCAAACCACTTGAATGTGGGCGACAATTTTATTGTGTGCGATGGTGGCGGTGGCACAGTGGACCTGATTGCGTACAAGATCATTTCGCTCAAGCCGCTGCGCGTCGAGGAGTCAGCTGTAGGCACGGGTGGGCTGTGCGGCAGTGCTTTCCTCAACTATCGCTTTGAGGAGCACGTATGCCGGCGGCTTGGCCAGAGCCGGTTTGACGAGATGAAGACCAAGAAGAGCAAGACGTGGCAGATGGGGCTGCGGTACTTTGAAGAGTTTGTCAAGCGCAACTTTAATGAAAACGAGCACCAAGAAGTCAATATCCCACTGCCCGGACTTGCTGATGACGAAGAGGCTGGCTTGGACTCGGGGTTCTTGGTCATGACAGCAGAGCAGGTGCAGGATATATTTTTGCCAATTGTGCAAGAGGTGTGCGATCTAGTCCAGGGCCAGGTCGATAAGCTGCGGGCCCAAGGTGGGATTGTGTCGGGCATTATCTTGGTGGGCGGTTTCGGCCAGAGCGACTATCTGTACCGGCGACTAAAGCGGCATTTCAGTGGCAGTTTCGATACTGGCATTGATGCTGGGGTCGGAGTTGGAGGCGGCGGGCTCGTTAATCACGATACAGGGTCGACCGTACAGCTGCCTCCGCCCCCATACAGCGAGCGGCCAACACATGCAGCGGCAGCGTCTCTAGACATTGCCAGCTTGTCACTGGGAGACGGTAGCGGCGTTAACGGCTCTAATGGGGGCACTCAGCACGTGCCCCCTATTGAGGTTATGCAGCCCGTGTATGCATGGACTGCCGTCGTCCGCGGTGCGGTGCTGCGCGGTCTGGAGGGCAGCATGGTCCTGTCACGCCGCGCACGCTACCACTACGGCACATCCTATGCCACAGTATACGACGAGTCGAAGCACTCGGTAAGCGAGCGCTACTGGTCGCCCCTGTGGGAGCGCTGGATGGTGTCGGACCGCATGCAGTGGCACATTGCCAAGGACGACTCCATGTCGCCGATGTCGCCCATTGCCTTTCACTATACACGCAACTTTCGGCCGGGGCAGTCGCTTATTGTCACGGATGATTTGATTGCTTGTGCGGATGATGTGCCACCCGAGGCCTACTCGCGACCAAATTCGTCGGACGTGAAAGGCAACGGGCTGATTCAAGTGTGCACGCTGACGACCGATCTTGGAGCCGTGCCGCGCAGCCTCTTTACACGCCTGACGACGACACGCGGCGTTGAGTTTGACAACCTCGACTTTACGCTAGAGATGGTTGTCGACAGTGCCGGTCTCGGATTTGAGCTCAAGGTCGACGGCGTCCGTTACGGCCGCGTCGAAGCAGATTTTCACTGAATCTGATTGGGTCTGGTTGGTATACAAAGAGTTGGATTTCAGCATATTCTATTTTACTTGATAGCGTTAAAGCGTATAAACATTTACATTCTGCATACCAGCTGTCATTGGATAATATGTAATGACGCGTGATGACTGGTGGGATGTCGATATCCGCATTGCGGAATTGGTCCGCGGTTCGCAATTCGCGGTTCGCAGTTCATCTAGGGGGCTTAGCTCTTGCATATTGTCATTACAATACGCAGCACAGCCCTGTTTTGCCTTTTTATGCTGCCCCCCAAAACAGGCACAAGGATTTAAATCTTTCTTATCAATGTTTTGAGTGGAAGGAAAAGCAACGTGCCAAATCTTGAGAGGCGATTTCCGAAGAAAACCAAACAATAAAGAAAGCATCTACTAAGCTGATTATACGCCTTTTCGCGGGGAAGGACGGGATGGGTTCGCGCCTTGTTGGAAGCCTGCCGTAGATGGCTGATGCTGACATCTTGCCTTTGACGGGGGCACTGCACCTCCTTGGGATGCCTTTATAAGTGGCAAAAAAATATTGCCAAGCAGATGCGATCGAGCAATCGTTTTGTAAAAAGATGTATTTATATCAGGTCATCATGTCCTAGGTCTCAGATACTCGGATTGTCTTGTGATTCTAGAGCATCTGCCATAGACCAGCAGGACCAGCAATTACACCGACATCAACAATCAACAGAGATTGTGCGCGATATCAACACTACCACATGCTTTAGAATAAAGGTATGTATAGGAACATGTCATATTTGTTACGCGGGGGTATACAATCTGATTGTGTGAACGAGCACAGAAGAAGCACAGAACATGCTTTGGATAAGAAACAGAACAAGCGAGACTAATAAGCCAGTGCAAAATGGTGCAAACCGAATCAGGAAGAAACAAACAGAATGGCATGATGAATCCATGATGAATCCATAATAAGTGCATCATGAATGCAAAGACCCCGGACCAATATTCGTCGCCGATAGCCACAAGTCTGGAAGAAACTGGACATGGTCAGCAGACAAAGCTAGTACTAAGAGTTTGAGAAGAAGAAAAAAAGCAGAAAACAAAAACAACAAAAACTAACAACAGAGAATACAAAAGAAAGAAAGAAAGAAAATATCTCTAAAATCAGCCGAAAATCAAGACTAACCCAAAAGGCAAGCAGACGATGTGGCTGGAAGAAAAAGCCGAATCACAAAAAAAAGTCGAGAGAGAATAGCAGACATAATAGAGGAGATAACCAATGTGAGACGGCCGTTCCTTTCCATAATGGAGAGACAAATGGAAACTGTGAGCACTGATCGCTCTTTCCCAAACGGTCGGCAATTACCAATGGGCGTGCATTGATCTCCAGTGCATGCCTGCAGAGTAATACTGCCGGCAGTTTCCCCTCCTCTCTTACAGCCTGCGACTGCCGTTTAGGGAAAGGAGGCCAGGCCAGGCCTAGTGGCTCCTACCCAAATGCCCAAATCTGGTATATACACACCGCACACCGCACACCGTCTGCTAATGAAAGCTCCGCGTGGAAGGTGTTACAAAGATGTGCCTGGCTGCCTGATCACTTGCCACGAGGCTACACACGCGACTTGCCCATGTGGGGAAGCTCCCGGTGCCGCCTTGTTTTTCTGGGCCGCTGCTATAATTCAACGACATGCCATCTCCCTCACTTCTTTTTTTCTTCTGCATCATCTCCTGCTCCGTCATCCCCACCTCCGTGTTCTACCTCAAAAATCATCAATCGTCAATCCTTCATCCCCTCCATCCACTTAGCATTTCTTCCCCCTCGGCCTCTCTGGCAACCAGGCCCTCCGCTTCCAAGACACTTCTGTATACCGACAAGAATCAAGAATATACACAGCATTTTCATTTGCCCCCTGCTTCCCTCTTTCAATCAACGCTCTTGCACTGGCTTGGGATAGGTGTTTGCGGAAGGACCAAGGTCGATCCACGGTCGGTTTGCGGAAATATCAAGCCCCAGTAGAGCGAAACACCATTACTGAGAACTTTGGCACATACTTCCGAAATCAGGATCTTCTTTCGGAAAGGACACATCTTGGTGCTGAGTCCCCACCCCATAATACCTGCTCGACGATGCATTAGATGGCGTCTGACTGCTGCATTCTTGTGACTCAAAGGTGAGGCTGTCCTGGATATGGTTGTATATGTGACTCGCCAGCTCCATGACCTTTCTCTCGTATTTTCTATTAGACGTGGTACTGTATGACTCTTTGCAGTAATGGCAGAAAAGATCTTCCTTGCGGAACAATTGCCGCAAGTGGTCGGTGATGTGGGCGACCCATATTTGACTTCCCCAATCTTGAGGCTCCATCATGCAGTAGCCATTGCTGAAGGTGGAAACATAAAAACAGTATCTGAGAGACTGGTCGTGGTTGGGAGACACTGTTTCCGAAAATTGTTCAGCTGTCCGATATGCACTCGCGTCGCCAAATGCGGGCTGCCCGCCTTGGTAGAAGCCTGAACCCACTTCGGGCTCAATGAAGGCCGAAGCTGGCAGACATACCGTGTGAGGATCTTCTTGAGACAGGTCGAACACTTTACCATCCTCAACCCCCATAGTCTCGCCACTCTCTCGGTGATTGTCATGCATTGAAAGGGGTGAGGCCGGCGAGTACGGCTCTTCCGCGATACTTGCTCCATCTGGGCTGTTGTTCGAGGAGGAATCATCCACCCCTTTATACAGGTGTTAGCTTGACCTACATTTATAAAAGGCCTTCCAAAACCGTTCACTTACCACTTCCGTTGTACATGGCAACAAACAAAAAAAGGCCACCGGAGGACCTTGTGCCGAACTTGAAGTGGTGTTGATGGCTGAGGGGATCTGTGTGGGCAGTGGAAGGGAAGCAAAACAGTATATGGAGAGAAAGAGAGAAAGAGATGAAAAAAGAAGAAGAAGAGAAGGAGAGGACGAGAAGTGGGGTTATGAGGACCAAGAGCATTGAAGTCTGAAGTAATGACAAAGACAATACAATACTGACGCCAAAGCCTGAAAAGGGAGGGGGGGCGACAAGAGGTCAAAGAGAGCAGGCAGCTCGAGATATAAGACATCAATCAAGTAACGGTAATATCTTGGGGTGAAGTGGGGAGGCACGTTCACAGTATAGCACCCGCGACTCGGGCGGCACGGTGCTATTATTGATTGGAATTTCTCTGTGGTGAGTACCTCGCTGAAACTGAAACAATGCTCGTTTCTATGTGATTGTTCGACAGGTAGGTCAACTCCGTACAGCCCAGCCTGGAGACATTTGTCATTCTTCACAGAGCCTCAAAAGAACAGCAATCAGAGGGATACACGTATGTGGAGTGCACGCTTACTAGCCTAGGAAATATACTATGTTCTGGCTGCATGCTTGCATGAAGGGTTCATTCACCACATATTAAGAGCTTTACAAAAAGCCTTGATCTTTACTTTCCGTTCAATACAACCACCCCCCTTCAGGCCTAAAGGATTGGGGTGCATAGGTGATCGACTGATGGATAGTCGTTACCACTCTTAGCCGCCAGCGCTGGGAGAGCATACGCACAGCTTCATAAAGGTGATGGCCTCCATCATTTCTTCCAGCAGGTATACTCAGGCTAACAAGATCGAGTTGAGGCTCTTGCTCTAACAAGCCAATCTCCGTCTCTTCCTCTTTTCCTCGCGTTGGTTTTGGATCCTTCATGCGGAGCCCACGGCCAAATTTATCGCGCAGATGGTTCCCTTGGCGCCAGTCAGAAGACGACATCCAACCTTTTCTTGTATTGCAAAGCAATCATGATAGGTTGTAAGTCTGAGGACAGTCCGACGTCAGCCCGGCCTTCTAGACAAAACATATTATCCCGGCACAATGGCGGTGAGCTAAAAGGAAAAAAAAACGGAATGACGTGTGAGTCTCGGATACGGTACAATACGATATGATACGATACGCTACGGTACGGTGCTATACGAGAGCGACGATGTGTATGATTTTTTGAGAAGCACAAGGCAAGGGCGGCAAGGTATGAAACCATTGTGAGGTGTGGAAGACGGATAATCCACTTATCACTATAGAAAGTGTGTCCCTAAATACTAGATACATCGACGAAAAAAGCCAGCTCATGGCCTTGCACCATATCGACATGGTCTATTCTACCGGTTGGGCTCCCTCTTTTATCAAGGCTCTAAAGCAGCTAGAATGTACTTGTTTGTTGGTTTCCTGGAATGTGTTGCATGGTGCATGGTGCATGGTGCAGGTGCGGGTGCGCTACAAGCCACAACTACATGCCTGCATGCATATGCTGGAGATTAAGCAGCTAAAAGACAAGAGAACGTGTCTAGGACCTAGATACAGAAGGCTACAGCAATAGTGAGGGGAACTAATGCAAAGCTGCCTTTACATTGCTGGACTACCAGCAGGAACAGGCCAGCACAGCGCGACCTCGAGCGTGGTATGAGTTTGAAACAAAGAACTCTTAAGAAAGAAAATAAACTACAGATTTTTGTCAAGGAGTCTTGATTTGGCCAAGGAAGGCACATCTGAAAAGTCTACAGACGATTATCAACTAGCCAGCAGATCGGCAAATCGAGCAAGTTAACGAGAACGCGGCGGTTAGCAGAATACTCGAGACGTTTCAATAGTCAGCAAAGACTGGCTGAGGACATGGCGGAAACCCGAAAAGAAAATCTGAATGTAGAGACAAGAGACGAGAAACAAGAGTTCGGATTGTTTGAAAGGGTGTGAGGCCGTATGTGATCATACTCCCCTCTCCCATATTAACAAACCTCCTTACTATCGACTGATGCCCAAAGGCAATGTATACTTATACTTCCTACACATACATTAAAGAAGCCATACAATATGCCCAAATAAAGTCACAAGCAGCTCGGATTGACCCTGATTTTTTTTGGTGCGAAAGCCGGAGAAGACAACTTTATTGAATAGAGATTGGGGCAGATACTATTCCCTCTCAGATAGTTACGAGATACTAATAATGAGACAAAGATTAAAGATTAAAGATTAAAGATTCGGCACGGCATATGGCCACTCAATCCCGAATACGGCTCAAGACTCTAACCGCACGCCACACCTCGATGCATTGATATGTAGCTCTACACGAATTCATTAGTTAACGACCAGTCATCTACTATCCTTATTAAAGGTTATATTTCTTTTAATCAATCGGCAAATACAGTTTCTCATTTCGACTATATTTTTTTTATTATCCCTATTATCTTTATTATCACGGTTTTTACTGTCCTATTTCTTCCATTCAACGCCTTCTCTACCTTATTGTCGGCACACGACACTCGCCCAAACCCGACAGCCACCAAACACGGCTCACCGTCGTTATACTCACACTCGACGAATTCCGACCTCGCCGTAGATTTTCATGCTTTTGAAATAACTCTGAAAACGGAATAGAAAAAATACGGAAAATAAAATTAGGAATGAGTGCTTCGCGCTTCGCCCATAAAAAGAGATACTTTATCTAAATATATAAAAATTGAAAAGGAGTTTCATAAGTTTTTAAGCCTCACGTATTGACAGATAACTAGTTGTATTCTGTGTTTCCAGATCTAATACTTCTAATTTTACACCACTAATACACTTTCTATATTATATCATGTGCATGTCTTCAAGATGCGGTCGGTGACGTCCCACTGTTAACTGCAATTGACATGCACTAATTATGCACAACAAGCAAACCACAATCACATATCACGTATGTTATGTATCCTTGAAAATGCAGTAATGCTGACGTATATATTCTGCTTACTACGCGGATGAGGCTCTGCGAGCTCTTTCGCCCGGCCAGGATCGCACAAGCAGAATACCTGCCCCCTGCTCCCTGCTCGTTGACCTGGCACTGCTTTATTCAGCTGCACAAAGTACCCTTGCCTTGTAGATTACATTGGTGTATTGTAGCTGACTTCCCGTTTCGTCGCCGCGCTTGATAATCCCGGGAAAGACAACACACGATATTTCCCGCTGTGAGAGACCATCCTCGTCGTCGTCTCCACCACCTCCAATGTCCTCCATGGTCGCAGCGTCATAGAAAACTTGCTGATGCGGGACCACAGACGGCATGTTTACGCGAAACATGGCTTTTTGTGCCACCAGTAGACGTGCGAGATCCACAGTGCTCGTCACAAGTTGACGCAGAGCTTGGTCTCGTGCCTCAGTTTTGGGGGCAGAGTCAGCCGTGATCGCATCAAGCAGACCGTTAACACGAGCCACGACACTCTCAGTTAACTTGCCGGTGTTCTCTTGCAGCTGCTGGCCTGCATCTTTGCTGACGATGGCCAATGTGAGGGAACGCCACTGATTGATAGCTTCGGCGGTGCCGGCTGGAGTGTGTTAGAATATAAGCAATATAGAGAGTGATATTTTGCACGTTTAGATTGCAACTTTGGATTATAAAGTGGCAATATAACAATGCAAAGAACATGGACAAATAGGACCAAATCGGAGATGGTTGACCTGGTTTGCCGTCCAAGAAGGTAAGCACGAATAGGAAGGTGATACAAGATAGTGATATCAAAAGTGAATCAAGAAAATGTAGGTGGTGTGCACAATTAAGATACGAATGGGGTGCGAGAGGGGGAGCATCGTTCTTGCAAGCAATTCAAAGGCACAACAGGGCGAGCAATGGCAGTCTGACATACCAGATTTTTTTAGGAATGCTTCGACCTCCATGAGTTGGGAGGCTTGATCAGACGACAGTCCTACATAGTAAGAATCAAAGACGAGCTCGACAAAGATACGTGATACCGCCGACTGCAGCATCTGGAGTTTTGACGAATGCATCAGATCCTCGTACGTTGGCACAAGTTTGACAAGATTATCGCGGGCCGTCTTTCCCGCTTTGTCCAGGTCTAATAAGGTTAGATAAAAAAAGGAAGAAGACGCAAAGAAGAAGGGTTCAAAATAATATAAAGAACATCGCATTGCGCAGCACAAGACTCAACGAGGTCATGCCGTCCGGACTACTTTACCTAATTTGGCACGTCGGAAATGTACAATGACCCAGTTCTGCAAACCGTTGGCTAGCCGGGCCATCCCGTCTCCAAATACTTCGTCACTGGCTACTTGTCCGTCGGTGCGTGTTGACGTGCTCACCCACTCCTTGAGCCCCCGAACTTGATTTCGCAGAGCGCGCATCTCTTCTTCCCGGTCTAGAGCCGCACGCTGCATGTCCTCCCAGCCCGCACGCAGCTCCGTCCGCTCAGCCTCGCGCAGCTCTACCTCGGCCCGGAGCAGCTGGAACGCCGTGTCCGAGTGCGAGACCTGCTGCTGTAGCCGGTTGTACTTGGCTTGCCAGAATGTGGCCGTCTCCGATTCAGCCTTACTGAGCTTGTCTAGCTCGCGCGTAAACTCGGTTTCCATGATCTTGAGTTCGCGCTCCAGCTGAGCAATGCGCAAGTCCTTTTCTCGCACCAGCTGGGCTGATGCTGCAGACGCATTTAGCGATGCAGTGGCTGCTGCTGCTACGGACGATGACGTCACCGACGACACGGAAGATATGCTGTGGTGATGGTTTTGGTGACCAGAATGGTGGCCATGGTGTCGCTGATGGTGATTGTGGTGATTTGCAGTGTATAAAAAGTGGTGCGGCTGTGCATCTTTTCCATTGCCGGCTGATGACCCGGCAGTACTACCACCTCCTCCTGTGCTTCCGCTGCCAGAGCCTCCAGGGCTGCCTATCGGACCACTCGCGGCATTGACAGGGACGCTGGCGCCGCTGCCGCTGCCGTTAGTGTTGGCTGCGCTGCTAAATTCAGGACCTGTTGGCGTGCTCTGGTTGCCAGAGCCAAGAGCTACCCGGGGCGGCGGTGCAATCATTATGCTGCTGGCGCCGCTGTGCACGCTGTTGATGCTTCGCGGAGACGGAGGTCCACTGTTGATACTGTTTATGCTGCTTCCGCCCGCTAGACTAGCACCACTACTGCTCATGTTCGAGCTAGAAGCTGCAACGGCACTTGCCGTAGATGTTGTTCTCAGGATATGCGAGGACGACACTGCACCGGCGGCAGTTCCGACTTTTCGTTTGCTACTACTTCGACTGCTGGACCTAGGCTTGTTGGGTGTAGTTGAAGATGCAGCAATTACGGGCGGTGTGTTAGACGGCTGTAGGGGTGAAATTTTTGAGGCCCCGGGTGATGCAGTTGCCGATGAGCCGGAAGTTGATGGTGCCCGAGGAGATGATGTAGTCTCGCCGCCTTGGACATCAGATGTGGATGAGATGGCCGAGGAAGATGCTAACGATGATATTGATGATGCTGATGACGAGGCTGTAGCCCCTGTGGAGGGAGGATTTAGCATGGTGTGTGAAAAATTGACTAGTATTCGCACACTGTATCAAGTCCTGCCGTGTGCCCTCGTGTAGTCGTGAGGTTATGAAATGAAATGAGATGAGATGAGATTTAAATGAAAGCATAGATTGCAGAAAATGACAGAACACAGGCCATTCAGTCGTTATAAAATATCAAAATAAAAAAGAGCAAGAGGCCCGGCACGCATGACTCTGGTGGCAATGCGCAATAGATGCTGCCGGCAAAGAAGTAGGTTGATGTCGTCCAAGTACAATGATACTATGGTTATTGGAAGGAAGTGAGGTCTAATTAAGCTTATTGCCACGAGGCGAGGCTTCCCGGGAAGGAAGGAGCGATGGGACAATGTGTGCAACGGGATGGAAAGAGCGGAAAGAGCGGGAAAAGCAGAACGAAGGGAAGGAGCGACTGGTCGGGATCGGACGAAATGAGTTAAGGCGCTCGGGCGAAAGAACGTAAGAACGTGAGAACATGAGGAGAGTGAGACGGAAGGTGCGATGAGTGACTAGTGGAGTAGATATGCCAGAAAGATGAGATGATACAGCTAGAGTGAGGTGACAACGGGAAGGAGCGAGTGCTATCGCGCGGGGCAAGGCAGCAATGACTGGGGAGCGGGTCAGGCAAGGCACCCAACAGTACTGCCTGAAAGGGTAATTGTAGTGAGCTGGCAGGGCTGGCAGGGCTGAAACTGCCTTTATATTATTATGTCAACCATCATGGAGATACAAAAGTTCAGTTATAAATCCCGGTATATGTTGTATGTTTTGTGCTTGTTTAGAAACCATGCATTGAAACCCGAGTTTATTTTCCATCAGTGTTTTGTTAGAAATATAGCGTTGCAATTGCTTCTGAAATCATAGGACACAAACAAGATAAAATAAAAACGTGGAAAAAAAGAAAAGAATGGGAAAAGAGAACGGAGAGCAGAATTGAAAACACACTATAAAGAGCAAGAAGAAGCATCTATTATTGACAATAATTTCGGTAATTTCGTATACCCAAACACCACAAAACTGCACTATATCAACTATACCAACACCTCTGCCTCGATGGGATATGCTGCATCTACCACCTCCCCAAACTCGTCTGTGGCTGTTGTCTGCGCACCCATCCTGCACAGTGCCACCTTGTTGATAGCCACGTTCTCCATCCAGAGGAAGTCTTCGTATTGCTCGATGAGGTCACGGGCATCAAAGGTGATCTTGCCTCCGCTCCGGCCACCGTGACCACCGCGGTTGCCTCTTCCTCCGCCACTACCACCCCGACCGCCCCGGCCGCCCTGACCGCCCCGGCCGCCACGGCCACCACTGCCAATATACACGGTGTTGACAATAGTTGCATGGAGTAGCAGAGGCCGTTCGTCTTCAACCATGAGATCTTTAAAGGCCGCTCTTACACGCTCACACAGCTCGAGAAACGGGCCACCAGCTGCTACTAGCCGGCCAGTGCTCTTGTCCACGGGCGATGCATACAGTACAGACGACCTTGCAGGCGGCTGCATAGAGGTTAATCCCTGGAGGCCGATAGTTGTACGGGTAGAAGAAGATACAGAAGTAGAAGTAGCTGGTGCAAGTGTTGCTAGACGTTCAACAGCCTGGGTAAGACGATCGCCCTCCAGACTCAATGTGCCGAGCGTGAGGTGGAGTGTACCGACTGGCCGTAGTGCTTGTTTTGGGAGAAAGCCTCGTCTCGTTGTTGCATTACGGTCATTGGCACTGTTGGCACCGCCTGTGCTGCCGCTTGTCATGGACACTGTGGTGGCGGCGATGTCAGCATGGAAAGTAGCGAGGCTGTTTACCAGCTGTGGCCGGGCGGCCGGTGTAGCAAGCGGGATGCATAAGAAATGAGTCAACTGAGGACGTGGCGGTCTTCGGGCCTGCATTTTTGAGGTGTTCTAAACCTTGAACTTGTTGTGAGATGACCTTGAGTAAGCTAGAGCGACCTGAAGTGAGGCTGTGGGCTGTCCCTAAAAACTATCATGTACAGTGCCATCGCACACTGTGTATACACTGTGCGATGTTTAAATGACATTAATAGTCTGATGAACTTGTCTTGCATACTTTAAGATCAATAATTGCTTCTTATATTTTGAGTACAGAGCTCTCAGAGCTAATCATCCTCCATCAGAGCAGCCAGTTCGGCTTCTTCCTCGGCCGTCATCAGGCCCTCGTTCTCAGGCTTGACCTCCTCGACGGCAACAGCTCCGGCGGCAGCCTTCTCGAGGTCCTCCTTTTGCTGCTTGATAACTGCATCTAGCTCTGCTTTTGCGAGAGGCCATGTACGTACTGTTCCATCTAGACTCACACTGCACAGCCGCCGGCGGTCTGCTAGCACAACAAGATCTGTCACCTCGTCAAAGTGGCCAGTGATGGTGGCATATCTGCTGTTGCTGTTGTCGTCCGACGAGCCGGCACGGTCCCAGTATTGCAGGTCCTCGTCACGGCCGGCAGTGATAACCCAGGCATCTGTGACGGCCACCGACCGGGCATGGTTGCCGTGCTGGTAGGTATTGCCCTCGCCGCTGGCATTGTGCTTGAAGCCGTGCATCCGCGACAGGCACTTGACCGTGCCGTCTGCACTAGACGTCCACAGATCAACCTCTTCGTCGTCGTCGCCGTCGCCAGTGTAGTGAGAGTCGTCAAAGACAACCTTGTAGACGGTCGTCTCGTGCGCCAGCAAACTCTTGGATGCCTTTTTCGCGTCGCCCTCGCTGTCCTCGCTTTCCACCACCTGCTCCCAGCCGTCGAGCCGGATGCGCCAGCGACGAATGTGCGGGTCACTGCTTGCGCTGACAAGCAGTATCTCATCGGCCGTCGTGGCCACAGGATCGATAACCAGATCCTGCACGGCAAGCATGCTCTGGCGATCGCTGACAGTCGGACCACTGTCTGCCAGTGTGTGTAGCCGCTTGCCCGAGGCCACATCCCAGACGATGATTTTCTTGTCGGCGCTGCCCGAGATCAAGACGTCTTGACCGCCCAGACGGCCAGCAACTACAGCTTTGACAAAATCCGTGTGGCCAATAAACTTGATGCCTGGCTGGCGGGTATCGCGGTCAAACGACCACACTGACTTATCCCAGCAGCCGGCAAACAAGGTCTTGCCACCCGGGCCGCCGAGGGCCAGGCATGTCACCGGCGCAGTTGGGCCGCGGTACGAATTAGATGACGCAGCCTTGGAGTCGGCCTCGGTGTCGTCGACATTGACTCTTCTTGCCGAGCCGGCCGACTCGGCGACAAAAACATGAGATGCCGATGTGGGATCGGCCAAGACCGCGAGGACCTTGGACTTGAGTGCCACGGGGTTGCCGTATTTGTTGGATGACTTGGCAGCCCGACGCTCTCTCAACTCCTGGGCCGCACTAGATATGTCAGCATTTACTTCTCGTTGATGGCCATCAGTTTGAGAAATAACTTACTCTGTCTCAAAAAAGCGCTGGGGGTCAGATGACTGCATTTTGAGTGATTGCAGATGGAAAAATTGTAGAAAATACAAGATGAGATAGGATAAAACAAGACAGATGAGACCGAAGATGTAATAACTTAATAGTCTTGGCTTGTCTTCTTTTCTTCTTCTCCTTTCCCTGCACTCCTTACTCTTATATACACCTTGCTTGCCTGCTGCCTGTGAGCTTAAAGTGACTTGATTTTCGGTTCAAGGTTGCCTGGTTTCTCGGACCAAATCCAATTCAACATCAATCAAGGCTGCCTGAATATCTCATTGAGAATCAATCAATATCAACTGAGGGTTGCCTGGATAGGGGGTCAAGATGACCAGCATCTAGCATATTCTGCGGGACAGCTGTCGACGGGCCGACGATGTTGACAAATGCGGTAGCAGCGGGGCCAGTCGACCCCTGTTTCCCGTTTGGTGCACCCCTCCCTCTTTGGTAGGAGCCTTTAGTGTACACAGTGCGCGACCCAATTAAAGCCATTAAAGAGAAACGCGTCCCGTCGCGTCTTCCCAGCCGACAGCTAACACGACCGCGATTTTAGTGGGAACCTCGTCCCAAGGTGCAAATCCAGGGCAATCCAGGGCAGTTCAGGGCAGTTCAGGACAGTTCAAGGGCACATGAAGACGGCCGTTTGACGACCTTTCGACGATATTTGACGACATTTGACATCAACGAAGCAATACCACTTTAGACACTGCTGTCTCGACTCCGACAACCTTGCTTGGCTCAATACAAGCTCCTAAGTATCTATTGTTTATACTTTTCTCAACTTTTACCGTCAACCACCTCGACTATCCTCGCCGACGACTTCGATCTCAACCTCCTCTCACCATGTCCTCTTTGGCGTCGCGCCCTAGGCCGCGCCCGGCTCATATTGCTGGTATCACGCGCTGTGCCTACACGCCCAACGGCCGCCATCTTGTCACCGTTGGCGCCAACAACACCATCCGCCTCTACAAGACGGGCTTTGACGGCGAGCCCACCAACTTTGACGATGTACCGGACAACAATGTAGCTGTCGCTGTCACCAACGAAACATTCATTGTCGGTTGCGAGGACGGCTCCGTAAGCCTCTACTCGCTCGACGCGCAGTCCTTTGAGAGTTTCCTGGTGCGCACTGCTCTACCGGTGCGCGACGTGGCCCTCTCGCCCGACGGCCTTTGGTGTGCTGTGGCTAGTGACGAGTACGATGTGCGTGTCATCAACACCCGGGACAATATGATTGTGCGCCGTCTTCGCGCACACAACAAGCCCGCTAAGCACGTGTCCTTTGACCCCAAGGGCCGCACTGTCGCTGTTGCGTGCAACGACGGCATCATCTATGTGTACTCCATGACCGAGAGCGACGGTGACGACGACGAGGAAACCGCCGCCGAGAAGGACAAGGGCGACCCAGCACTAATCCGCAAGATTGACGGCATCATTGGCAGCCTGGAGGGCAGTGACGAGGCGACCAACAAGATTGCGTGGCACCCCGATGGCCGGTCCTTTGCCGTAGCCACGCCGACACGAGATATCCAGGTCGTCTCCAAGCATGACTGGGAGAAGCAGCGTGTATTTGCCAATGGCCACGAAGGCGCGATCACGGCACTGGCGTGGTCTCCCAATGGTGCCTTGCTTGCGTCTGCTGGCAAGGACGGCAAGATCCTGATCTGGGAGACCAAGTCGCAGAGCGTTGCTGCTCGCTACGAGTACAGCGGTGTGCTGGACATTGCATGGCACCCGACAAACAACCTGTTGTCTTTTACAAACAGCGAGGGCGAGGTGTACATTTGCCCCGACTTCATCACGAGCCAGTACTCGGTGCTGCTGCGTCTGCCTATACAACCTAGCCCCTTTATCCACGACCCATTAAGCGAGACGTCTGGTAACCAAGGCCTTGTGCGCCGCCCCCAACAAAACCAGAATGGCAAGAATGGACTGAAACTACCAAATCGTTCGGGACTGGAAGCCGATTTGAGCGACGGTGACGAGCTGGACGAAAATCTCATGCGCGAGCTCAATGAAGACTACGAAATGGGTGACGAGGATGATGACGGGTTCGTGGAGGACGACGATGGTGCGGGCTACACAATGACAAGCGTCAACGGCCTAAAACGGCCACATGACGGCAGCGGCCCCCACTCGGGCGCAAAACGGTCGGCGGGAGCCGGTGGCGGTGGACGTGCACAGTGGCAGCCGACATACCACCCGGCGTTCCAGCCTGGCTCAACACCGTGGCGCGGCAACCGCAAGTACCTGTGCCTGAACCTTGTCGGTGTTGTCTGGACTGTTGACCAGGATGACCACTGTACGGTGACGGTCGAGTTCTACGACCGCGAGTTTCAGCGTGATTTCCACTTTACCGACACATTCCTCTACGACAAGGCGTGCTTGAACGAGCACGGCACGCTCTTCTCATGCCCACCCAAGGGCAACACTCCCTCCATGGTCTTCTATCGGCCGCACGAGTCTTGGACCCAGCAGCGTCTCGACTGGCGCACAGCACTGCCGGCCGGTGAGTCTGTTGTTGCCATGTCCCTGAGCACATCGTTTGTGACGGTCGTGACGAGCGCCGACTATGTACGCGTTTACACCTTGTTCGGTGTCCCGTACCGGGTGTACCGGCCAAAGAACACGCCTGTCGTGACATGTGCCAGCTGGCGCGACTACGTGTGGACGCTGGGCAACGGGCCCATGGCCCCTGATGGCACGGCGCGCCTGCAGTACACGATTGAGAATGTGCAGCGCGACGAGATATGCCAGAACGAGGACACGGTTGCGCTGCCTGCTGGCGAGACTGTCAAGTCCATATTCTTTTCCGACGAAGGCGTACGTATCCTCCGTTGTCTCCCCGGTATCTATTCCAAGATAGCAAGCTAACTGTATAGGACCCTTGTATTTATGACTCGACTGGCACGCTGTTGACTCTTTTGCACTGGCGGCAGCCGTCAAGGGCATCATGGGTGCCGCTGCTGGACACGACTCAAATGTCGCGCCTGGCCTCTGGACGCAAACACGAGACATACTTTCCTATTGCTGTCGCCGACCGCAAGTTTCACTGTATCATTCTCAAGGGTGGCGACCAGTACCCCTACTTCCCTCGGCCGCTGCTGTCCGAATTTGAGTTTGCCATACCTCTGGGGGCTTCAGCGGCAGACGACGAGGCTGCCAAGAACGGCGACGACGCCGGTGCCAGTGAAGCCGTCGAAGCCCGTCGTCTGGAACATGAGTTTGTCCTGCACGGCGTCCACTCGGCCCAGCTGCAGGACCGTGTCGAAAACGGCAACGAAAAGAGTTCCATGTATGCCACTAAGACATCGCTAGCGCGTCTCGAGCTCGAGGCGGACAAGACGCTGCTGCAGCTGTTGGCTCTTGAGTGCCGTGCCGGTGAGGAGCGCGGTATGCGCGCACTGGAGATCGTGCGGCTGATGCGCGACAGCAACGGCAAAATGATTGAGGCTGCCGGCAAGATTGCCGAGCGGTATGGCCGCAGTGTTCTGGGGACCAAGATCCGGGCACTAGGCGAGCGGCGACTACAAGGGCGTATGGGTCTGCTCGACGACGACGAAGCCGATGAGTAGACAGAAGTTGATAGAAATAATGGTATAATGTGTTTGGTTTCTACGGCTTGACGGCCCAACGGTTTGGCAAGGAGTAGAAAGTGGGGAAAGTCAGGCGATGCTGGATGATGTTTACGAGGTTCTTTAGGTTGCCAGTTCTGTTCTTCACTCTATTGATGTATGATTGCATATTGTTGATCTATTCCTGTTGTCTTCATCCTTCGCCTTGTGAATATGCCTGCTTGTCATGTTGAATCGATGTGTCACTTGTCGACCCCAAGCTTCCAACGCCAAAACAGGCACAAACACTTCTGGCGGCTTTCTCAAAAGCTTCTCCCTTGTTGCATTTCTTCTGACAGCCTGGTAGATCGGAAGCTGGGGAAGCATGGACCTGTCAAAACAAGGTCCGAGCGGTACGTAACGGGGCTCGACTCGATGCTATTTTCAGATATCCTATGTTTTCAAGGTCCGGATATTCCTTGACGAAAAACTCTTTTCAACGCAAGACTATATGCACGGCAGATTCGAGCTAGCAAAACACGAGATCCGAATTAACAGCACATCTCTATCTCCATCAGATACTGCATAGCCCCAGTTGGACGTTCTCGGATCTCACGAGAAACAGGGTTGATGACGATGAAACAGTCAGTTGTCAGACCTGTCAAAGAGCAAGCATTATCAGTTCAGAACAATAATATGGCAATGATAATAGTCAAAGCTTACAGGATAAAAATAGCAGCCGTTAAACGAGTTCGTCTTATGCTGTGTTTGTCGTGTGCTGAGTCTTGACCACAGGGCCCTTGGCTATGACATTGCTACACACTACCTGCACTTTTGCTGGCCATGATACCGCCATGCACTCGTGAGTTATTGTATTCCATGGGTGTTTCAAAGTCATTATGGCTTCCTGCAGCCCTTCCTCGCACTTCAAGTCAGCCTCTCCTCAGTGGCATACACGTCAGTGGATGTCTGATGTCAGTATGATAGAAGACGGGCTTGATCTGATCTAATACGGGAATGTGAGAAGTGACTGATCGCAGTGATCGGAAGTCGCCCACTACAGCATCCTCTACCATATCCTCGACACCCTCGACACCCTCGACACCATCAACATCACCCCTCATTGTGCTGGCACACCCGAGGTCGTCGCACAGCATGAGACAACAGCCACGATCAACTGAATACAGCGAATAGTATCAGCGTAGATCAGATGGCAACAAGCTACAAGACAAGAGCATATGCACCATAGAACCATGGAACCATGGAAATAAAGACCGTAGCAGTACAAGACACCACACACCACATCACTGCAGCACCGCAGCACCGCAGCACGACGGGCAGATCACGGCTCATCGCCGGCGAGAATTCTCCGATGCACGGCTTGGCAAGTGCACCAGCATGCACAAAGAACATGGATAAGATGCGTCTGTCAGGTTTATCCATGTCGTCCATACCTTGGGCGTACTGGGTACGTTTGGCGGCTTGTTATGTGACTATATCAATAAAACAGCTTATGTAAGATCCATTGGACTCTGGTAATACTAAAGCGGTATTCAGTCGTAAAGGAAGGAGCGCCGCTACCTACTATTAAACGGACATTATTATGCAGTCAAAGCTACTTGAGAGTAAAGGTAGTTGTCTGCTTTCGGCAGGTGCGGCAGGCAATATGTGTCCGGCCTGCACTTTTGAAGATGCGTCTTCCAGAATAGGAAGGAATTCTGACACCAACGTATCAGATGGAACATTATTGCAGTATTTACACCAATGCAAAGCTTTGGGGGCAGTTAGAATAGGATAATAGATGAAAGCCGTCGCCACGGTGTACCTCACCTTGTATTTTCAACGACACGCATTGAAACCCATGATAGCAAGTAGCAACTGTCGATGCATACCGGCCGCGCCTTCCCAGAGCAGATTCATGATGGTCGCACCTTCCCTCGTAATAGTGATAAGTAATCAAACGCACAGATTTACTGTGAGATCAATTGTTTGCATCCCCAAGATGGCTTCGTGTAGAAGTAGACAACCACAAAGGAAGTGTCCATATTGGCATCGATGATAGCCCACAGCCTCTCCGCGCGAACTTCAGAGCGCAGCAAGCACGCTCCTCTGCGTCATACCGTGCTCATCAATCGGTTGCCAGGGCTCGTCTTTTCCCGCGAGACGCGGCCAGTCACAGCATCACAGCATCACAGCTTTTGTGCTTTGTGCAAGTCCGTAAGTCAATGTTGAGGTCTCCCATGATATGTGTGCTTCACACTCTAACTCTAGGAGATAACCTGCACACACAATCTTTAGAGTTCGGTTGCGTACCAGAGTTTTGAATGCCATGGTTCGGCGCAGAGAAAAAAGTCTATTCTTGTACTGCCAGCGCTCTTATAAAGCCCTGTCGTGCTGCCGAGCTGGCAAGTGAAATGAAAGAAGAAAGGAGTCCGCATGGGTGCACAGAGTACGGCGTATTGCAGCGTTGTAGCCTTGTCTCCGCAATGTCACAGAGTATGCCTCCTGCTACCACTGTTTCAATATGTCAATTCTCAACACGACATGACAAGAAAAGGCAAATGTCTCTCAGGCAGTGTGGACAGAAGCAAAGGATGCTCAATACACAAGACTCGGAAAACTGAACGCAAGGCCGATATGGCCACAAGACCAGCTGACCGGGCTCGAAGTCACAAGCTTCGGTGAAGGAAGTGCGTGCCCGATGCTATGACCGAGACATGCCTATTTAGGTAGAGTTCTCGGTATCTAAGCTTAAAAGCGAATGCACAACTGTCGTGCAGCTGTGCATCATTGCCCGGGCGTGCACTTCAGTACATGAGCTCCACTGTATCGACGTCTGTCGAAACTATTGTGACTGCCTATCATTCAGAACAGCTTGTCCGTTTTCAAGCCCAGTTGGGTCTGGTTCTGTTCTGTAACAGCGTGTCGATGCCACATTGCCATGGCCATTACTGTTGCCCGTGCGCGGCTATATCCTTCTAGGCTTCTAGGATCGGCATTCTGCAGCGTGGCGGCTCTTCAAATGCCAGTGACCAATGCAGCATGTATTCCGTTTGGGCTACTAGGCTGCTGGGCTGCTTGGGGGCCAGGCCAGGCCAGGCCGCTTTGCTACTGTACGGGTGAGCGAGAATAGCAAATAGCTACCAACAAGCTCCCTGCTCCCTGCTCCCTGCTCCCTGCTCCCTGCTCCTTACGCCCTCTCCCCACACCTACTCTCCGACTCCTGCAGGCATATTCTAAGATACAAGGAAACCACTTTGAGTGCGTCCTTGCGCTATAGAGAAGCTAGTGCTGGCTAAGTGAAGCTCTCCACGCCTAGAGGAAGAAAACGAGAGAATCTCTGATTGGGTTTGCTTTGGGTGGTCCTTTTGGGAAGATATCTTGCTTTGATACGACCATGGACCAATTGGCCCTCGCCACCTTTCGGGGCTCTTACCCATATGGTTATCGACCCCCGACACAACAACTGCGAGCATGCCATGCCGTAGCTCTGTTTGGAACAAGACCTTGTGCCTTGTGCTACTTTTCTACTTTTACTACTTCTGTTTTTTTCTTTTTTCTTTTTTCTTTCTTTCTGCCTGTCCCTTTTCTACTGCGTACTTTTGCTACTTGCTACCTGTCTTGCTCCCAGGACATCCAATACGGTAATATGGATGAGGAGACTGTCGGTCTACGACGAATCATGCCGCAGAGTGAGATAATGACTGCATGCACCCACGGCAAAGTATGCAGCTATCTTTCAAGAGTGTCTCCCATTCTGGAAGGTGAGCGCATCCACTGTCTCCTCTTTATTCTCTTCCCCGTTCTGGGCGAATCCTTCTCGGTTCTCCTGAGTGTTACTCTGACTGTCTTTTGGTTTTCGTGCTGTTACAACGGTTTCTAGTGTTCTGATAATCTCCTATTCGTTTCCTTCTGTCGCGTCTGTCGCTTCTGTTGCTCCTCTCGCCGTTTGTTCCGCCCCGTTTCCGTTTTAGCCTACCCACCATTGCCACTGTTCCTGCTTATTGTTTCTGCTGCCGAGCTTCCTTCTTTCGGTCTTTTGCCTTTGGGGCTTCTTTGTCTGATCCCGTCCTGCCGAGCCTACAATGGCCCAGTGGCTTGAGTAAGCCTGATAGCTTAGGCTTAGTAGCTGGTCGGCTTCTATGAATATTCATTTATTCTTTTTCTCCCCGATCCCATGAGCTAGCGGCTGTTTACAAAGCCGCCTGCGAGATCTTAGTGATATCCTCCCTCCAACCTACTATCCTTCTAGTGTCTTGCTCGTCTTGTTCCACCCGACGCATCTGACCTAGCGGACTGGTTCCAGTAGTTGTGTGCTACTTTTGCTAACTGCTGGCTGGTGTCTACTAGCACCCTCTACCCACACTACCCATTGAGCCACCATTTGTCCTCTGTTCTTTAACTCCACCTGCTCTCTATTAGCCTATGTCTTACATGACAGCAGCCACTTCTAATGTGTTATTATATGATGGTTTTGATAGCGTTGCCAGCTCTTCCCTGATGCTGTTGCACCTTCTGGACACTATGGCGCGTGCTGGGACACGGCATCTACGGAATCTTGATCGAGATACTTGTTATCTTAACAGCGCAGTTGCAATTTTGCTTCTAGTTCTGAATGACCTGGGGACCCCTATCTGCCCGGCATATATCTTATATTTCGTTTCTAATTATTCGACTTTGCCGTCCCGTCCCTCATGTTCGTCCGTGGCCTAGGTTGCTCTTCATCAGTATCTTGCTAACCTGATATTAATCTTACATTCCACGAATTACTGCAGTCCTGTACGAGATAAGATATGAGGTATTACAGCGCTGGGGTTTTAAGATACAACATCAGACAGACCCCTCCCGGGAAATCACCTTCCATCAGCATTGGCACCATATTTGCCCTAGATTGACGCCAGATTGGCGTACGATTCAATCAATGAAGCCTGACGTGCCATTGAGTATAGGACATCTAACAATACAGACGATAGTCTCTGCAGCGAGGTGGTTTAATGTCTGGGCAGCAAATCCGGCATGCTTGTGTCTGTGCAATTGCAATTGCATCTCTGTGACTCGCACATGAAACGAGTCTCGCCAGCACGTTCAACAAAGAGAGCAAACTCGGAAGCAATGCGTTCTTCTTGCGTTTTCATAAGATACCCATCTTGCCTCATTTCCTTTGATACCCGCTGCGGCCACCATCCACCATTCACCACCCACGGTCTACTGTTACTCCATACACCGTCAGCCACAGCACTCGCTCACCTCCCGCCTCGTGCGGCACCGCCCAGAAACCCAGGCCTGTCTCCAACAGCGTGGAGGCTATGAGCAGGTGGAGACGTGCTGCACTAGTGCACGTTTTTCTTTCTTGATCCAGTCAGCCTGAGAGTCTGTGCCTGTCTTTCTGATAATACAGAGTAAGATCCGTCGTATCTCCTCCTATTTGACGGAGTATTATTACGCAGTTTCTCTTGTCTCTATCCTTCGTTCTCATGTCTGCGGAGTACTACACCCCTGTTGCGCAGCGAGACGAACTAAGACACGAGGCACTTCTCACTCAAACAGTTGTCTGCACTGCTGTGTTGAGGTTGTTTAAAATACCAGCTTGTGTTGTTTGAGTAAGCAGCACCCGATACAGCAGGATTCATATGCAGAGCTGTTCTTGGCTTGCCGTCTTCTTCTCCTGTGGCTCCTTTGCTTACCCTTTTACACCCACCCTCTACCTCAGACGCCTAGGCCTACCCGTCACCGAAGAATAGCACGGCTGAAACCATCTCATCCTTTCATCCTCTCATCGTCCATCTCAAATATACAGTGAAATACAATCCCGAGACGGCAACGAACAAAAGCCGGGACGGTCCATTTCTTTTATTAAAAATACCTTTTCCCTCCACTAGAGGAGAATATCTAGAATATTTCGACCGTTCAGACCGTTCAGACCTTTCGGGCCTACACCTCAGCTTCAATCCCAAGTAACCCCTTGTCTTTATTCCCTTTAAGATACTTCCGCTATGGCCTTGTCCTTGTCCACTAGCTAGAAGACATCGCTGTCAGTCTGTTTATTTTTTTTGGTCATCTTTTCTACTCTGGTCTCCCCTCGTTCTCATCCACCCCCCCATGTAAGATACAAGTCCTCTGTATCTTGCTCCGTACTCCGTACAAGTGCCATCGCTCATCGCTCCTATCGCCCTAGTCCGTTCCATGTTATTTGTTATTACATATGCACATGCATGCGACTCCTGCACACTCCTCGTTTTGGTCGTTTCTTTTGTTCTTCTTTTGTAGTTCCGTTTTGTTCTTCGTTCTTCTTAATTCTTCCACATGCCCCCAATCCCCCTTCCCGCTCTGTTCTCTGCTCGTTCTTTTTCTTCCTTTCAGGTTTAGACTTGTCTGTTCTTGTTCTCCATTGACATTGACTCTCGACGCTTAGCATACATTCCTCTTCAGCAGGCGGCAAAACCCATCTTTCGCCTTCTCAACTGATCTCATCTAATCTCATCCCATCTTGATAACAGCGACAGCAGCCTCGCCACGCTTTCAACGCTCTTCAAGGTGCAACGCAGACCCCCCCCTCCTCAAAGGGAGCCACAAGCGACTAAACACAAAACACCACAAAACACCAACGACCAAAACTAGAGACATATTGCTGTCTTGCTGTCGTCACCTGTCTACTGTCTTTCAATCCCACCCACTGTACACCTACGATTCACGATTCTCGCTTGCCACTGTTGGCTACTCGCTTCTCGCTTCTTATCTTCGCATTTCGCATAGATGTCCATCGACATCGTGAATATCGCATTGATTCATTGATTCACTGATTCACTGATTCTTTGATCCATCGGCCCATCGACTGCGTCACTTTTGCCGGGCTCCATTATATTTCTTTCCCTTACTGCCATCGACATTTTCCGTCCCTGCGACCATCGAGCAGCCCCTCTCCTTTGCATACCGAAGCTCGTCGCGTTTCGCGCATCCTGCCACTCTTCGCCCGGCTCCTGTCCCGCATCGCGCAAGCTTGGTTAGCAGTCGTCACCCGCAATCCACGGAAAAGCCATACCACCTCCAGACAAGCCAAAGTATTTATTTGCTATAGTCACCACACTTCAACCTCCAAGCTTGATTGTCTACAACCGTTTGCGACTCTACGACTCTGTGACGCCGGCCTTGGACCGCTAAAGCCCGGCCTATAGCCAGTCAAAGCACTCTACCACCTTACTTAAGGACGGGGCGATGAGGTAAGTTTTGTACTGTTGCTTATGTGGCTCGTGTAGCTACTTCTCTCATATGTAATGCCGATGCTTCGTGCTTGTGATGCACAGCCAGTGACCACCGGGTTCGCCATCCATCGGCGCATCTGGAGTACTGTCTGTCTTCCGTGCACCCCCTACCTCTCGGATATAACTAGTACCCCCTCTTCTTGACCTTTACCAATATGGCAAGTCCGCTGACCAGTTGTCTCGGTGTGTTTACCGTTCTTTACTATAGAAAATGACAGCTGCGACCCAACCCGCACACCTACATCGCATGCTGCAAGTCTCCGACGTCCCCCAAGATCCAATGACAACTCGAACCATTCCCATTATCACGACGCCCACGATCCAAATGTCTGCCCCCTCTCCCGGAGATCCAATGGAGATCACAACGCCCACAAACAGTTCACCACCGCCGTCGCAAGCGCAACAATTATCATCTGCGTCACAACAGCAGCAAGGGCAACATCAGCAACATCAGCAACATCAGCAACATCATCACCACGGCGAAATTAATGGCAACAGTGGTCCCGCCACCCCGTCTGGTGCAGCTAGCCACACATCCGGCCCGCGCAGCTCTGCATCGCCGCCCGAATCTGCCGACCCAACACCCAAGTCCGAAGCAGCAGGCCAGTCGCTCTCAGCATCATCATCACTAGGAACCGGCGTCGGCATGGCGCAAGCTCCGGTGGCTGCAGCGCCAGCCATTCACCAGCCCAAAATTGTCCAGACTGCCTTTATTCACAAGCTATACAAGTGAGCTCATAGAAGGTCTTTGCTTTTGATTCCCCATAGAACCAGTGCTAATGTTGCGACAGCATGCTCGAGGACCCAAACATCCAGCATCTTATCTCTTGGTCCAGCTCCGCGGAGAGCTTTGTAATGTCGCCTTCTCACGACTTTAGCAAAGTGCTTGCGTAAGTAGAAGCTGCATTTGTGACCGACGTGGCTTGGCGTTTACTGACTGTCTATTAGGCAATACTTTAAGCATACCAACATATCCTCCTTTGTGCGCCAGCTCAACATGTACGGTTTTCACAAAGTCAGCGACGTCTTTGCCAACGGGTCCGACTCCACCACGTTATGGGAATTCAAGCATGGTAACGGTAACTTTAAGCGTGGTGATTTGGTTGGTCTTCGAGAAATCAAGCGCCGAGCAAGCCGGCACTCTCTCGTACACCGCGAATACCCCCCGAAGCCGCCACAACAGCCGATACAGCCTGGAACTCCGGCCGAGGCAATGCCTGTCCCCGACAATAGCGAGCAGATGCGCGGCACCCCGATTGATCAGGCAATGTACAACTTCGACGCTAGACTACAGCGCCACGAAGAAGCCATTCATATGATGCACGTGCGGCACCAAGCGGCAATGGAGGCAATTAGCCGCTTGCTTCAGTTCAACCAAGAGGCCACACGTGTTATCAAGCACCTGGTGCCTAACCAAGAGAGTCCAATCTATCGTGATGGTGAGTTTTCTCTTCACCACTGACCGCTTCCAAGTATAAGGATAAAACACTAACCTCGCCAGTGCTAAACATGCAGACGGATATCCAGCGCCAGGTCGAAATGGCCAGCCGCGGCTTTGACGACGTTCACGATCCTCTGCCATTCAACGGCACGCGCCAATACTTCGCAAACGTGGAAAATGCGCCGGTCAGCCCCCGGCAAATGCCACAAGACGACCCGCGGCGCCAGACTCTGGCTGTCCCACAGCCACCGCAGCCACCACGTGGCAACTTCCACCGCCCTCCTGTCCCATCGAATCTCTCTGTCAGTACGCGCCGGCCCTATGGTTCGATCGGCGGCTCTTCGCAAGCGTCTCCGTCATCACTTCGCCCGTATCCTCCACCGCCACCGCCACCTCCGCAGACTCTGCATCCCCAGCATCCACTAGCAAACGTCGACCCATCCTCGAATAACATGGGGCGCCGCCATACCTCGGCAGATATCAGAGCACAGGGTTGGCAGCCTACAAACCCGCCACACTTCCCGCCGTCTGGACCTCAACACGCATCTCATTTTCCGCCATCGCCAAGCAGACTCGTCCCCGAGGAGCAGCGCATCCGCGAATCGTTCTCCGCCTACTCTTTCTCACAAGCTTCGCAACCTCACTCGCGGCCCTCGACGCCACCGCCACCGGTTCCGCCGTTCTCGAGTGCTACTAACGGTAGCAGCAACGGCAACGCGAACGGCGGCAGTGCCAACAATGGCAACGGTGGCGGCAACGGCGAGCTAGGCAACTGGTCATGGACGGCAGCAAACCGAAGCAACAACAATTTGAGTGTCAAGGACAGCTCCGGTCCGCCGACAAGGCGAGGCAGCATGGCCCATATCCTGAACCCTACCGACACAGCTGAGCGCGATGAGGAAGAGGACAGCCCGCGAGACGACGACCGGAAACGGAAGCGCATGCTGTAACTATGCCGGCCTAGTTTCCTTGCCAGCGTCTCGACTAGCCGCCGTCTTGACTATGATTTATACATTATATTCATGCCGTCTTGTTTCTAGTTTCTGTACTTTTTGTACTTGTGTACTTGTTACTGTTTTTATAGCCTCTATCCCATCACACGGGGTCTCGAAAAGAGAGACCTCACGGGATATTCTCATTATTTGTATCTTTGCCTTTGTCTACTATATAAGGGACAGGGCCGCCACAACTCTGGGGAAAGCCATGGGGAGGCATTGAATTTGGACTATTGGGCATTTTGGAATAGGACTTCTGGGCCGGAATCGGCACTTTGCTTTTGTTTGTTATTATTATGCTTATTATGCTGGACGTCTATTTTTTGGATATTCCCATTCAGCTTATTTTATATTTTTTTTTGTATTCTTTCTATATTCTTTCTATATTTTTTTGTATTCTTTTTATACTCATCTACTCCATCACTCATCATCATATTACTACAGTCACGGCCGAGCAAAAGTCCTAATACCATCATATCAAATAACTATATTTGTTCATCCTTGAATCATTCTGACGTCGGAACAGAGTTGACAGGCGGGCCATCCCGGACGCATGAGATTTGTGCATCAGGATTCCCAGGACATTGGGCATTGGCTGCAGATTGTATTCGGTCTCGGGCTGTGCATTATCAGATGAATGCAAAATGGCGGCCCAATTGGCATGTGACCACTGATTATGAGTTTGTCTTGGTAGGGCTGGCTTTGGCAGTGGATATGTAGGTGCGATAAGATAAGGATTTTACTGTATATTTGGGTACGCGCTAACTAATCAACTGCTATCGTCACCAAAATTTCTCAGCCTTGTCCGCCGTCCTCCATTCCACCCTGTTTCTCGGCACAATTATAATCGAAATCGCAAACGACAATCACGGCAATCACGACAACACACTCTATACTCCTCTCCGACACATTTTACCTAGACCATATACCCACAATGGCCTCTACCGCTCGGCCGCTAGCCAACCCAAAGGGCCCCAACCCAACCTCGTCCGCTTATGCAGCCCAGCGCGGCTCGGTAGACATGCTCATGAAGGTCAAGCCGGCCTCTGCTGCAGCAACAAAGTCAGCCCCTACTGGAATCCAGAGAGGCCCTGTAGCAAGCAGCACGGCGCAGTCCGGTGCCTCCCCCAAGATGAGCTTTCTCGAAGCCGTGCGCGCGCAACGGCAGGAAAAGGCTCAGCTGGTGCGCAACAAAGTCGGCGGACAGTCTTCCTCTACGATCACAACGACAACAATCACAAATCCAAATGCTCTTGGAAAGACGCCCAAAGCGGGAGGGTTTTCTGCTTTGCTAGCCAACAAAAGTAGTGTTGCAGTAGTTCCATCAAAAGCAGCGGCAGCAGCCGTGAGAACGACCACATCGACCACGACGACCATATCTACATCGTTTGCCGAGGTGCAGGACGAGCTCGAGGCCGGATTCCAGCGGTACAGCCGAGCCAACCCACTCGGTGGCGTGGGCACTACATTCAGTAGTGGTAAGGGCGAGGAGGCAGGTCAAGACGCACACACACACAACAAGGGACAGGCCACGACGGCGACATCACGAAACCTAAAGGCGCGGCAGTTGATGGTGGCGCCCATGACCAAGAACGAAAGACAGAATCAACAGCAGCTTCAACAGCAACAGCAGAGGAAACAGCAACAGCAAAACAAGGGCGGCGACAGTAGCGACGAGGAGATGGGACGGAGTGCATTAGGCCGGTCAAAGCGAGCACGGAAGGGGTGAAATTGGGAAGGATTCTCACTGCAAAGAGGTACAGAAGACAAGCTCGAATGGACGCGAACAGCCACAAAAGACGACAGTGTCGTGTCAAGGGGAGTTACACTCAAGCTCGCCTATGATGCTACAAGATGCCACGGCAACGCCATATAAAGGCCCGAAAAAAAAGCTTTGTAGCCAACAATGGTCACAGCCGAACTCATTATTGAAACAGGGAAACAGGGTGATGAACTACATGATTCAAATACCGGCCATTTGCTGCTAGCATGCATACACTCGTCGTTAGGCCAACATAATACCAATTTATCTTCATTCAGCGTTGTATGATTATATACTCATTACCACTGCCTCATTGCAAACACCGCCACTACTTCTTCATCCATGCATCGACGTCCTCCTTGTACTCTGACCGCCAACGCGACAGCGGCGCACGGCCCTCGGCGACATCGCCCGCCGACCACAGAATTCGCTTCCGGTCAACCTCCTCAGTGACGTCGTTGTCGGGGCAGATAATGTAGAACTTGTTGGCTGCCATTCCCTCGACAAGGTAGTCGACAACCTGCTCGGGCCACCAAGCACCCTCGGGCTTGGCCGGCCTCTCGTCCTCCTTGTCGCCGTGCTGCTTGAGCGTCGAGTCGCCAGTGATGCCGGTAAACGTCCAGCCGGGCACCAGCAGATGGACGGTTGGCCCGTTGGGTGTCTTGGCTAGGTCAAAGGAGAGCTGCTCGGCTAGCGACCGCACGGCTGCCTTGGATGCGTTGTAGGCAGGGCTGGTGCCAGGCGGGTTGGTGATGCCCTGCTTGGAGCCGGTAATGACGATAGACGTGGGCTTGCCTGCAGCATCGGCCGACGTGGCCTGGACAACGGGCAGCAGTGTCGAGATGCCGTTGATGACACCCCAAAGGTTCACATTGAGAATGCGGCTAAAGGATTCCGTGTCGGTCCATGCAGATGTGCCACCGACGCCTGCGTTGAGAACGAGCAGGTTGATCTTGCCGCCCAGGGACGAGTCGACGGCAGACTTGAGCGAGGCCCAGTCTTCCGTCTTGCTGACATCGACAGAGATTTTGTGAAGCGTACCACTGCCGTTGCTGGACAGCTTCTTGACAACAGCGGGAGCAGCAGCAAGGGCGGCGGCATCCCGGTCGGCGACGAGGACAGTCATGCCGGCAGCCACACACTTGGCGGCGAGCGACAGGCCGATGCCCGAGGCGCCGCCGGTGATGACGGCCGTATTTCCTGGTTGAAAGACTGACATTTTGATGGGTTGCAATTGGGTTGGGACTCTAGAATAGAGAGTTGAACGATGTGGGTTTGTCCTTGAGGCGAGGTGGGATGAGGGTCTCTTTCTTATATGTGATGTCATCGGAGTTTACAGCTCTACCGGCGATTAGAAATGGGCCTGATAACGTAAATTTTACGCATGAAAATTCAGAATCAAACCAACATGACGATTAAAAGTAAAGTGTAGTTACGAAACGCAGACCTAGAGAGTATTTAAACAAGTAAAAACTGAAATAGAAACAGATACAAAGGTACTTCAATATCGCAAACCCAAAGACTCCTCCATGGCAATCCCAAACAAACTGGACAAACTGGACACCGGCATAAGAACGTACAACAAGCAAGGCAGCCATGCAATGGACAAGCTGACTGGGCCTACACAGGCCGCGGGATTAGGGGCTGCTTGGCCAGCAGCAAGTTGACGCTCTCGCGCGCGTTCTGCGACGCCCACACGCTGTCCTGTCCGCCGCGGCGCCACCACGACTCGCCCGCACCACCGCCAACGCCGCGCACCGACTCGCCCATGATGACCTCGAGATCACGCTTCTGCGAGCTCAGCCACTGGCGCACAAACAGCGCCGGGTCCTTGGCGAGCGCGCTCAGGAACTCGTGCTTGCTCTTGGACATGCTGATAGCCTGCACCAGGATGGCCAGCTGCTCGTCGAGCGTGCCGACATCGCGCAGCAAGCCCAAGTACTGTGGGCTCTGTACAAACGGCCGCAGCTGGGCACGCAGCGGGTCGTCGACAGCGACGCGGACATCGTAGATTGTGGCTGGTGGTGAAGCTTCCTGCTTGTGGAACTCCTCGTCTACGCGGATGGTGTAGACGAGCTGGACGGGCGGCAGCGGGCGGATGTGCTTGTTGACGTACTCGTGCAGCATGGGGATATAGCCGATATCGTTGGCCACGAGCTGCTTCAACAGGTCGTCGCATCTAAAGTTGCGCTTCTCCTCGTCCTCCTGCAGGCCCTGCAGACGAATGTACTCAAACAGGCCCATGACAGCCTCGGCACGCGTTGCCTCCTTCATGTCCACAATGTCGGCCAGAATCTCGTCCAGCTCGAACCGCTCTGGCTCATCGTACCGGAACATGTTGATCGTAATGTTGATGTTCTCGTCACCGGGACGCTTGAAGGTCAGCTCGTCGTACTCGGGCACCTGTGCCGCTGCTGGTGCGGGGATGGGCTGGCCAGGAACCGGCGGTGGCGGCCGCGCCTCGGGACGCTTCCATTCAATCGGCCTGGGCGCGTTCTCCGGCAGCACCGACTTCTTTGTGTTGTACTCGATGGATATCGCGCGAAAGAACTGCGTCAGGTGACGCCGTGCCTGCTTGGCTGGCTTGCTGCCATCCGTCGTGTCCATAGCATCGCCATCTGCACCCTCGGGCTTGTCGCCATCCTTCTTAGTCTCTTCGACCTCTTCCTCGTCGTCGTCGTCGTCGTCGTCAATCAGCCGGCCCTCAATCTTCACGCGGTAGGAAGCCTCCGAGTTGGTCGAGAAGTCAAAGTTGTCGACGTTGACGCCGCCGCCCGTCTGCCACGGCTGATTTTCGACGGTGTTTGAGATCCAGATCCGAAGAGTCTTGTAGCGCTGCAGCGACATTAGTACTTTGATCAATACACCATTTTTAAAAAAAAAGAAAAAAGAAAAAGGTAGGCACTAACCTTGGCACCTGGGCGCTGGATGCTATCAACGACATCCAGTCGCTTGCGCGTCATTGTCGCGTCGAGACGGCGCTCAAAATCACGCAGATCACGGTACCGCTGCACACCGTCGCCAATGATCACGTTGTCGACTCCGTCCGGTATCGTCTTGTCCGTCGGTTTGCGACTGCGCCGCTTGGCCGCCTCCATAGCCATGTTCTGCTGCTGAGCCGCCTGCTGCTGTTGGGCAGCAGCGGCGGCGGCGGCTGCCTGTTGCTGCGGATGCATATGCGGCGGCATATGGTGGCCCGGGTGGCCGGGATGGGCCATGGGCGGCGGCGGCTGGTGGTGGTGCGGTCCGGGAGCCATTGGCGCGTGTGGGTGGTGTTGTTGAGGGTGGTTGGGGCGATGAGGGTGCTGTTGAGGATGGGGATGGGGATGGGGATGGGGAGGGGCCTGCTGCTGCAGCTGAAAAGAGGCCGTGCGTCCTAGGTGTCGAGTATCTTGCTCGGTGAAGCGCTGCGGCTGTTGATGAGGTTGCGGTTGGAGATGGTGATGAGGCGCGCCAGAAAGAGGAGCCAGTTGTTGCGCCACGCCAGCCAATGGAGCTGGAAAGAGAAAAGGGAAAGAGAAAACGTTAGACCAGATCAAGATGAAAAACGGACGGAAAAACGTTAGTGAGCTATGGATTGAGAGACAAGGAAAGAGGGTCCAGCCTTGGCCTTGGCCTTCCGTTTCGCGTCGTACTATCGTGTCTCTAGTGCTAGTGTTGCTGCATAAGCATGAAACGGAAGTCACCATACCAGGGCGCGTTTTTTTCTTGCAGTTTCTTTCAGGCCTTTTCTTCTTCTTTTTTCTATTTGCTATTCCCACTTGGCGTAGCACACTGCAAGAAAGAGGAAACATGGGGAGAACAGAGCAGCAGTTCGAGAATGAAAACGGAACGCCAATCCGGCCTGGGCCGTCACGTCGCGCCGCCTTCCGTTTGGAGCATTCTGACCTCTCTTGCTCCTTCCCTTCTTTGCACAAAATACACATCAAAACAAAACGGAGAATAGAAACGGAATCGACACGGCATCACTCGGCATACAGAGTACAGCACATACCTTGTCCTCGCCGCGTAGGCGTGCTTCCTAGAGGCATCGGCGCCACCTGCTGTGGGAAGGGATGGTAGCCCGGCTGCATTTTGGATTGGGTGACGTGTGATGCTGTCTTGTCAGTGGCTTTGAGACTTGCTGATGGTCGAAACGGAGGCTGATCCCTGTGGAGAGAAAGACGAGACAGGGGACGGTTGTACTGGGCAGAGAAATGGAAGAATGGCTGAATAAGAAAAGACAAGAGATTCAAGGCAATTCAGGAATGTGATAATACCCCCCCATATTTGAGGTAGACGCAGGATATGACATGATCAGACAGACGGACGGACCGACAGACAGACACATAAGAGAGACTCGAGGAAAACGGTGACCAAGAAAAAGACATACCAAGCCGACTGGGAAGGAACCGTTTGGGGCCTTTTGCTTTGTGATTTTGCAAGATAGCTTTGTTGCCAAAATGGAAAGAACCGTCGACGGGCTCCTGCCGTTTTTTCGATGGGTAGTTTGTGTGGGGGATAAAGGTGGCGCGCCGGTGCAAGTGTCGTCTGCTTATGCCGTCGTGTGTTGTGTTTCTGTGCTGCACGATGGAGTTTGTAGCATTTGCACGACAGGATGACAGAGATGAAGGAGCAGGAAATGAATGCCACAGAACACAGACGCGTCTCCTTGTCTCGTATCTATACCAGCTGGCATCGGGTTAAAGTTGAGGCGTCTTGTAGATGTACAGGTACATATTCATCTAGTATTTGTGGTGTCACCGTATGTACCGATACTTTGAGTAAGTACGTCACGTGCACTGGTCCATCTTTGGTCAGCTTCACTCAGCTTCACTGTCAATAAAATTCACTTTCATATAGTCGAGATTGCCAAATTACAGTCTGAGTGTGATCACCAGATGAACCCGCCATGATAATTCTATTTCGACTGCTGCCACCGTGCACACTACGTAATCGTGTATATGCCGTATGATCGCTGTAAACAAAAGCAAAAACAAAAACAAAACAAAAAATGAAAGATGCCAAATTACAAATGCTATCAACGAAGCGAGACAGAGAGCTGTCTCTGGAACCAAAAGGCAGAAAGGAATAACGACAGTGAAGCTGCAGGACAGATATAACAGAGTGCAATACCAACAACAAGATAGTGTTAGGAGTTTGGCAAAAGACAAGGACAGAACAATGGTAAAACAACAAGAGAAACCGGCTGGTAAGAAAGACGTAAGGTTTCTCTTATATGCATAACGTGATGGCGATAAGGTGAATAACTCAAAAAGGAGAAAAGAACAAAAGAACAAAAAATGAGACAGGAAAAAGGGAAGGCGAGGAGGAACAAGAAGACCAAAGAATATAAAGAAAAAATACGAATGAAAGATCAAACAATGCTTGCTTGTGTCATAACAAAAAAAACGTCCATCAGTGTACTCAACAGCAGACAATAGACAACGACTACTTCAGAACTGAGCGCCTAGGCCATTCTTGGACTGCCGTTTGCTGAACCGGTTTCGCTTCCGCTCTGAGATGATCGTGTCATCGCCGTTGTTCTGCGGGTTGCCCGAGTACGTCATGCGTCCTCCAAGGGTGCTCGCAGGGCTCGACATGGACGATGACATCTCGCCAAACTCTTCGTTCCTATTCGATGACAAGAGGTTCTGCGACAGGGCAAGGTCTTTGGCACGCTCGAGCGACTCGATCCAGTCTTCCATAGCGGCTGAACCACCCTCCAGCGCACTCGAGTTTTTAACTTCTTCAAAGGAGTAATGCGTGCCGTTCTATCAAAGTTAGTCAAGGCCAACCCCACAAAGATATTCGGACACAAATAGACATGTGTACTGTAGAAACTTACTGTATCGACACACCAGATCAGCTGCCCCTTTGCATCCGTCTGTGTCCGCCATGTGCAGTCCGGGTTCAGCAGTGAGATCTCCTGCTTGGCTTTCTTCTCGTCGCCGCCGGCTGGTGCAAATACAATCCGCCCACTTGACGTCACCATCACCAGCCGCTGCCGCTTTTTGGTCGTGCTTCCACCAAAGAAACGCGAGAGCTTCTTGTGCCCGTCGCCGTGCTCGCTCGATTTCCCATGCAGGCTATTTGGAAGCGGCGTCGACATGACCATCAAGTCGCCAAGCTTAAGAATCCGCTCATTTTGCCGCGTCAGCACAGGCGACCAATCCAGGTCCAGCTGTGTTGGTGGAGGCAGTTCTGTGATTATCCGGGATGGCCGTTGCTGCCCGCCAGCTTGAGATGCGCCGCCGCCGCCACCGCTTCCACCATTTGCGCCAGGGCTTGTCGTTGCTGGAGTTCCCATGGGAATGCCTCTTGATGCCGGATTCGCCTGTGTCTGCACACCCGATGCACCTTGCCCACCACTATTCAGCTGTATGATATTGGTTTCCTGGGTCGGTGGCACGTACGGCCGCAGCCTTGGTGCCTTTGTGCGCCACAGGTCACGGCCAAATGACTGGCCGTCAAAAAACTCATGGTTCATAATGTGTTCAATCGTCAGCCGCCGGGCCGGTTCCAGAACAAGGCATCGCTCCACAAGGTCCCGCGCCGCGGCCGGAAAGCCGGGTGGAAACTCATATTCCAGGTTGACAATCTTCTGGAATGTCAAGTACTCGGACCCGCCCTTGAACGGAGGCCGGCCAGCAAGAAGCTGGTATATGATGCATCCGAATGCCCACAGATCGCTTGCCTTGCTAGCCGACTTGTCCATAAGAAGTTCGGGGCTGACGTACTCGGCCGTGCCAACGAACGACGCCGAACGCCCGTCGCCTTGCATGGCCGCATTGGTTCCGCCGCTCTCCGGGTCCTTTGGGTCGGGAAGGAGCTTGGCAGTACCGAAATCGGTAATCTTAACGTGCATGTTGTCGTCTAGAAGTACATTCTCCGGCTTCAAGTCGCGGTGAATCACTCCGCGTGAGTGCATGTAGCGGATCGCATCGAGAATCTGCGCTCCGTAGAACCGTGTACACTCCACGTCAAACGTCCCTGTCCGCTTGAGAATGCCCAAAAGCTCGCCTCCACTGCACAGGTCGAGCACGTAGTAGAGCGACGCCTCGTCTTGAAATGTGTAGTATAGACGCACAATGCCCGGGTGTTCTGTTAGGCGATTCAAGGTGTTCTTCTCAATGTTGACGTATTTGACCTTTTTCTCCTTGATAATGTGACGCTTCTCCAACACTTTGATGGCGTACTCCTTGAGGCTCTGTCGATCAGTAGCTAGGTATACCGAGCTGTATGAGCCCTCGCCTAGAATTCGACCAAACGAAAAATCCTGTACACCCTTCTTGACAGTTCGGAGAACGGGCTTACCGCTTGCATCCAGCTCCTTTCTGACCGTGGTAGCTGCGCCTCGCTCCTTCCAATCTTCGCTGCTCTTTGATAATGGGCCGTCACCGCTGGGGTATGTCGGCTGCTGTGATGGCTGCGGTGAGGTCGCTGAGTTTGCTGTTCCACCAGGTGCCGAAACATAGCCGCCAGCCATGCCTTTTGAGCTCCGCCGTGGCGGCAGAGGGCTACCTGCTTGTACAAGACCAGCCTTCTGTTTTGGGCCGTTATAGGTCCGGTCGGTGTGGGCAGCTTCCCGAGATGAGACGGACGACACGTAGGAGTTGGGGATGTCAGATTCGAGATTGATTCTTGAGCTCGACGGTTGGCGATAGGACGCCGAGCGAGCTGGTTCGTTCCGTAATGCGTTGTAATTTGTGGGCGACGTCGAGGACGGGTCGGCAGAGCCTGGCACAGTGGGCATGTATATCGTAGACATTGGCCTTGACGATGGCATGCCCGGGGCTGCTGTAGCGCTTTGGCGGTAGGCGGCATATTGTTGTGGAGATGGAGGTACATATTGATCGTGTGTTGACCTTGCTGTGGAATTGGAGCGCTGAATGCCACTCAAGTTATTCTGTGCAATCTTGAGTAAGGCCGAGGCACTATCTTGAGATCTCTGCTGTTGCTGCTGTGGAAGCGGGCTGGTGCCTCGAGTCGGGGCCTTTTGGTGCATTGGCAGTGATAAGGAGTATGAAGCTGAAGCTGGCTGTTGGCTTTGTAATGTGTAGCTATCGGCTGACTGCTCATAGGATGACGGCACATCATGCACATCCGAAAAAGTGTCTGTAGTCGGAGAAGTCGCATCGTCGGGGTTGGCAATCCGCAAGCCGCCATGGGCTTTGGATAGACTTAGGTCGCCGTTCATTGTGACACGGGGGTTGCAAGCTCCGTGGTGGGAGTCTGTCGGGCAGGATCAAAGATGGAGTTTGTGTTTACAACAATCGACACTTGATATGCTGTGTCTGCCTCGACATCAATAGATCAGAGCTGGGGAGAAACGCAGCAGGTTGGCAGCTGGTCTCCGTTCCCATCTGTCAGGGCCGTCGATCGGGTAGCAAGCGTGTGGGAGAAGTCGTAGGTCGTAGGAGGAGCTGTAGTCGAATCGAGAGTCGAGAGTCGAGCGTCGAGCGTCGAGTGTATGTAGGTATGAAGATATGCAGCGACGAGTGTTTCAAGGTGATTTGGCGGGCCACTTAATCGATGATGGCTGTGCAAAGAGCAGACGATTCTTGTTGGATGGAGAAATGCAGGATGACGACTGCTCGTAACATAAGATAGCGGAAGATAGCCGGGTAGGATCGTAGGGTCGAACACGAGGACGAGGAGAAAGAAGGACCAGTAGAATAGAGACGTAAGACTATCAGAGATTGTAGGTGTAGGTGTAGGTGTAAAGGTCTGAGGGGCGGGGACTGCTAGCAGGTAGAAGATGTGCGTTTGGTGATATGAGATATGAGCTGAAGGATTGGCGGCGCAGTTAGTCTCTTGTTCTTCAAGTTGTCTCCTAGTTTTTCAAGGGCTTTGGTTCGAGGTTGTTCGTGACGTCGAAAGCCTAGGGCGGGGAAGTCGGGCAGGGAGCATTGAGCAGTTGCAGCCCACATCCAAGCATATAGAATATAGCATATGGATAACAACTTGGGCTACTTGATGTAGAGATGACCGGAATAGAGCCGAGAGGTGGTGAAGCCAGACAGAGAATATGGCCCAGGGCGTGGTTGTGGTTGAGCTGACCAAGGGGGGTGAAGAAGGGGGGGGGGGGGCGCATTTGAGACGCCTTCGGGGGTTAGACGCACCTATCTGTAGTAGGATCAGTAGTGAAAGGCGTAGAATCAGAATACAGCAGTGTGGCGGTAAGGAGATATCAGGGCCAAGGCACGCCCGTATTAGATGCGAGACAGAAAACCGAAAACCAACAACGACTGTCCAGGAGAGAGAGCCGCGAAAAGGGTGCTTTGCGCCAGAGAGGGAAAAGGAGGTTACAAAATAGAGAGGTAGAAGGTGGATGGAAACTAGAAAGGGGTCGAGGAAGTCATCATTGACGGGTCAAGCTGGATGAGATGAGATGAGGAAGGAGCGACCGAGAGGAGCAAGAGCCGGGCAGGTGCGACCCAAAGGGTACCCTAGGGTCTACAGTTAATAGCAGTATGGCAGTAGCAGTCTAGCAATAGCAATCTAGCCTTTAGTATTACGGAGCGGGCTGTAATAGCGTGGTCCCTTGGAGGTAAATCGATAAATAGTACAGTTAATCAGTTAATTGTAATAGAGCTCTCGTGATTATGTAATTACGAATCCTACGTGTCCAAGCGAGAGTGCCTACAGAAGGCAAAGTCGAGGATATATTTAGCTGTTGACGACGCAGGATGTCTTGCAAGTAGATCAATAGATTACTAGGCAATAGCAATCGACCAGATCATATGCTTACTCACGCCTCGTAAGATATCATCCTGTGCCAACTCGTATCCTCCAGGCGGTGCTGTCTGTAGCCTATCTACTCAGAATCGTGTTTTTCCTCTTCTCTCAGCCCCCAGCAACGTTCTTTTTTTAGCATTCGATCCGCAGACAGGCAGTGACGGCAGTATCTTACTCTTTGTAGAGGTATTGGATTGAGATTGCTCTGATATGGCAAGATACTGAGTAGGTCCTATATCTGTTGCTCTCCGTCGCCGTGACAGGTCGTACTGAGTAGGGCCGCTTTTCATGTTACGCTTCCCCCAACATGGGAAATTGGGTATTTTCCAAGTGGTCCAAATCTCGTTTTAATCAAGGTCCGGCCAGCTATGAAAATACTGTACAGAATGTTTGCAAGATACCATCTCCGAGATAGTGTAGCTCAAAGTAGGTACAATGCATTGAAATCGGGTAGAATGACTCAACAAGCAGAGTCTCGTCGCGGGGTGGTCACAAGTTGCTATGAATGTCCAATGCCTATGACATGGCCAAGTCTTGCCTGCATTCTGCTCATTCTCGTTTAGCTAAAGGTGTCTCTGTTTCTTGTTCTAATGCTGCTGCCACCCTCCGAACTTGTTTCCCACCTGTAAGATGCACTGCAGCAGAGTCTCAGCCTTGACCTGTTTTTTGTGCTTGTGGGGAACTGGAGACTGGGAAATTGGCAGCTCCATCAACCAACCCCAATATGGGATGCTCGGCTTTGCCAGAAATAAAGAAATGCGTTGTTGTCGTGCTCTGGCTGTCCAAAGGTTAAAGTGCTTCGCGGCTTTAATTAATAGCAGGAATTACGTAGCGCGTCAAAACAGGTCGCGTCGCGAAGATGATCAGACCGCGCTCCCCAATATACGGACGTCTGCGGTGCGAACTGCACCTATCATATTGTCACGATGCTCACATTCTCATATGTGCAAGTTGTCGATGCAGTCAAATGCAAGATGACTAACTGACTCTTTCCTTATCCGTCTTTGGCGCGCTTGCAGTGACTGGGAGCATGTAGAGCTCTTATCGTGATGCCACCTAAGAGGGAAGGTGCGACCGGTAGAGTGCCAGGACAATATGCCGCGGCTGCCTCATCCGAAACCATGCTATTATGTGTGCATACGCGTAGCCAAGACATCGTCGGACTGCTAGGCAAAAGGTTCAATACATTGCACGCACTCTAGTTTAGAAACACATACGCACCGCTACTATGCTTCGATTACAACCCACTGCGATCAGTATGACTAAAGAAGAGGTGAACTGCCTAAACCTACGCCGGGCTCATCGCTCTCCGCCGCGTCCTGCAAGTCTGGAAGATCGAAATCAACGAATCTTTGGTAGAGCCAAGAATACCAATGCCGAGGAAGCGGATAGGTGCAGAGCCGGCGATGTCGTAATGGCAACAGACAGTCTGGCTTTGACCACAGTGACGCCGCCACAGATAAGCCGTTCTCGGCCCCATAGCGCCACCACCTACGGCTACAGGCACAACTCGACCGGTTTGTTGTCAGGTGCAGGCGCGTCGCCGTGGCTTTCCATGCCGCCCCGTAGGCCGCACCCAGCATGGCTAGCCGCAGAGCGCCGCGCGGCCCAGAGTCCTCTTGCAGGCAGAGTTTCCCGCTAGCAGCAGGGAAAACTCACAGAGACAGGAGTGGAAGCAGAGCCGGCAGAAGCGCCAGCAGGAGAGAGCAGAACCGTCGCAATGGCACGGCCACAAGAGAGTGCCAGTATGGACGCATCACGGCCTGACGATGGTCTCGACTCGCCGCCTTTGCCAGGGACGGCCTATGGAAGCCCTAGCGTCACTTGGCCCGTCGGACGGGTGCGTGAAGGGGCAGAAGGCTCGCACTCTGCATCTGACTCGGACTCCGACGTCAATATCGGCTCCAACCGCTCCGACAGAAGCAGTAGCAGCGCCGGTAACAGTGATGGTGGCAGTGATAACAACCAGCATAGCCCTCCCATCTCCTCAGTACGGTCAAATCCCCAGACTCCGACAATCCAGGCACCGTACAGTCTTCGAAGACGGTATGCAGGTGCCTATACAGCACCGACACGGTCATCCTCCGAAGACACACGCAGCACCGGCAACAGCAACGTGGCGTCTCCGGGCCGTCTCCATCTTGCTCTTCGCCGCCGCCACCGGCAGTACATGACTGCAATGGAGACTCAAGAGCCCAGTGCCGAGTAAAGAGCACTTGCACCAGTTAATCGGTCGTTGGTTGAACTGGGCGAAAAGCAGTCTAGCGGGAGGTGAGAACAGGGTCTACAGAGTAATCAGGGTCATTGCATGGCGAACATCGAACATAGCGGAAGAATGTGGTCACAAGACAGGTTCAAAGAGTCTTATTCCTTCCTTGCGGCAGTTGATGCCTTTTCTCTTCTTTTATCATCTTTTTTTTTCGGTTTGATGGGGCTGGTGTCGCTAGGTTCCAAGGCAAAGTACATGTATATCCTCTCATCTCCTCTTTGCGTCATCGGCCTGACATCACCGTCTTGAGAAATGTCTATAACACAAATAGCACCACGATGCATTAATAATACAATGTTGCAATCAACTTATGCACGAAATATGCACATTACGAGCACACAATTTGCAGAGCAGAAATAGCGGTGGGACAAGACGACAGCGCCAAATCTGCCGGGAGGGCCGACAAGCTGACAAGAACGCTGCACCGCACGGCAACACACAGATCCATACCAAGCCATATAGCAGCCACATTGCCACGGTCTTCACAGCACACAATCCAAGGCAAACAGATGGACAGGGAGACGATAGAGGAGAGGCACAGACGAGTGATCTTCTTGCTATGGGTCTGGGGGACGTCCGGAGCACGGAATGGATGGAGGAGAGAAGCATGCGCTAGTCTGTTTACATCGAGCCTAGACTTCTCTTTGCGCAGCGAGTCTCCCAGTATATTTCTCTTTAATGGGTGCTTGGCAAAAGGTACTTGGCCGTGCTCCTTTTTGCACCTTGAGGAGGCCAATTCTGCGTACCCCTGCCAAAAAGCTGCGAAAAGAGGAGTGGATTGATTGCCGTCACAGAAGCGGCACAACATCATTAAAGTAAATATGTAATTAAACTATGAAAAAGAAGGCATGTGGAGAAAGGAGGAGAAACGACGGCACAGTATACAGCACTGTGTCTAGTATATTTTACACTATCGGCACGGTGTACAAGCTACATCGTCGTACTTACGACGACCCTCTTTTTTCGTCTATCGACAGGTCCACTTTAAGTGTCCAATCATAACTACCACCTCGCTCCTCTCTCTATCCTCGTCAGATCAGAAAGGGCTCCATATATTTCCGGTTGCTGTGGACGTCCCCATCCCTCACGCACTCGCTCTCGTCGCCCTCGCTCTTTGTCATATTGTTACAGTCATAAGATACGGGCATTATGATGCAAGTAATAAAGTAGAAGTAGATTTCTAGATTCACGTAACACCTCATCCTGGCTCCCCCCACACAGCAGAACAGATTTCCCCTTTGTCTTTGACCTTCTTTCTGTCTTTGAGTCCGCCTCCACCTGGGGCTTCTCGTGGTCTACGAGCGTCCTCTTGTTCTCTTGTTCTCTTGTTAGTTGTTAGTTGTTAATTATCCTGGTTTATTGCACTCAGCTACGCTACTCTCTTCTCGGGCTTTCGTGATTTCTTCATTGTCCGGCTTATCAGCAGGCGATGATCCCATATTATGGCCATGAGAGCTCTTACTCAGTAGTTGCCATGGGCAGTTGACTATGTCGCGAGCTGACACCAAAGAAGAAGGAACATTTGCAAGCGGATAGGACTACTATCTTTGCTCCGTAGTCCGTGTCTTTAGACGTCTTCAGATGTCTTTAGGTATGCACTACAACGTCGATCCTCACATCTTCCAATATGGCTGAATAAGAGAGGCAGCTTCCCTTGAGTAGAGCAAACGAGCTCACCGTTCGCCGCCAGCCTCAGCTTCTAGCAAGTCATTGGGGACACCAAGAGGCAGCATTAATTGTCTATGCTGGCTTATTCATCAAGATTTTATAGAAAGCGATAGACCATGAGCCTATGAATGCTTACTTACGCCTGATAGCTAGTTACTCTGACCGACTCGTGTCGTTCCTCCCCTGTGAACGTGCGGTTGTGGTCGAGCCTTCTGGTCGAGCCTTCCGCATTTTCTAACGAAGCAGTCAGGAACACAACACCGGAAGTGTCCATAGTCTGGTGCTAGTAGTGACCTTTCAGTACTTTGTTTTGTATATATAGCTTCAGTAATAGCATGTACTCAGATGTTCCTTCAAACAGTCGGTTTTTCTTCTTATTATATTTTTTCCTTCTTTATTCTGTTTTATTTTTTCTTCTTTTTTTTCTTCATAATCTTTATTCTCTTCCACGCTCTCTACTCCGTACTCTTACATGCCTCCCCCCATACACGCCCCCTGGTCTCGCCCTCTTCTGTCGCCCTCTCTCATAGACATCATCCTGCTTGTCCACGGAAACCAATTCTTCTCACTTATTGCCCATAGTTCCTACCCTCCCCATCCTCACTCACACGCATACCTCCTCTCCTTTCTCGGCTTCCCTTCCATCTCTCTTTCCTCTTTCCTTCCCTACTTCTTCACACTTTCCCTTTTCCATCCATCTCTCTCACGCTCCTTCCTACTACACACATAAAGCGTCCCATTCCCCCCTTCCACCTTTCCTCCCATCTATAATTCTACTTGCTCCTTCCTATTTCATCTTTCCCTCTTCTCTTACTTCTCTCTTCCCTTCCCCATATTCTGTCTCTTGTCTTTATCTCCTTCCTTTACATCCTCGGATTTCTGTTCCAACCTCTTCTCATCAACCTCACGTTTTAACACCCATCTCTCCTAGCCACCACAACTCTGTTTACACGCCCTCGGCTACACCTCAACTACACCTTACCACACCATACCACCACCTCGACAACATTACGCCAACAGCTTGTTTCAGCTTCATTTCAACTCAATCCAACCCCAGACTCACTTCAAGCTCTTCTCAGCGTGAAGTCTTTCGACTTTCTCTGGAGAGCTCTTTAACAATAACATTTCCCGAGTACACTTTTATTTGTCCACAGCTACTTACTCTTTGTTACTAGCTTCTTCTTTGACTTTTTTTTTCCGTTGTCGTTGCCACTTACACTGCTCGCGTGCCTTGTAGTTCATCTAGTCTTTATTGTCGTCCAAACTCCCAACTCCCAACTTCCGCGCATTATCTCGTCGTCATTTCAGTTTTTTTCTTTTTTCTTTTACTACAACCGCAAATTCACCTTCAAAACTGTAACAGTGGTTGTGGGTGAATCTAGACCAAGTCTTGGTTTTTTATTCTATTATTCTACATCTTTCATCCAATCTGCCCAGCTCTCTTCCTCTTGACTGCAAGTGTGGTCGTCTGGCTCGTCTTGTTTCTCCAATTAGCTTCCCGCCCTCTTACAACGACGACGACAAACGCGACAGCCCTGAAGAACGCGACGGCAGCAACATTTCACCGTACAAATATCCATATATGCAAAGACCCAAGATCGCAATGTCTTCTTTCAACCGCACCACGTCGCCAGTCCTGACCATGTCGTCCCAATCTGCTCACCAGCTCCCTTTTGATAAGCCGTTTGCTATGCAGCAGTCCTCACCTTTCGGCAATCCTTCAGCCTGGTCTTCACGAAGCTATGCGCAGTCTCCAATTACAGCCCCTCCCCGTGGACGTAAGCGGTCACGGGATGAGGCAGCCGTCAACCTGGACAATCCCGAGAAGGCACCTCCACCGGTTGAGCTCATTCAAAGCGCCGAAGAGGAGTGGGAGTACGGCCCTGGAATGGTCCTGATCAAGAAGAAGGCACCCAGCTATATCGGCGATGCTGGTAGCCAATCAGGCACCTGGGTGGACGAGAAGGCCGCTGCGCAAGATGCCATCCGCAAGGCAGAGGCCCTCAAAGAGCAGCAGCGTCAGGCGCAGGACCGTCCTTCCCTGCGCAGCCACAAGTCGTCGCGTCTAGATCTGTCCGCCCAGGTCAAGGCGCAAGAGACCAACTCCTCTCCCACCAGCCGTAATAGCCGCACCAGCCCTAACCGCGACCTCTCTCCCTTGTCGCAGCCAACCGAGTCAGGCTCCGGCCCCAGTCAGCCCATCATCGACGACTTCACCCTCCACCTCGGTATTGGCTGGAACCGGCTTAGCGAGCACATCCAGGAGGCTGCACGCGGCTGGGCTCGCTACATCGAGAACCATTACCCCATCACGGAACCCAAGATACTGCTCGAGAGCAAGGGCCTGGAGTCTTACCTAGTCGAAGCGCGCGAAGGATATTTTTTGTTCGCCGAGAACCTTCGCCAGGGCCGCCTTGTCAGCAGCGACCCGCAGCGCGCACTAAGCAACCTCAAGACATCGCCGCCTATGTTTGATGACGATGTCACCATGACCGCATCGACCACTCCTCGGCCTACCGACTCCGCAACGGCCTCTTCTGCATCACTCGCATCGTCCATTGGACTGTCGGCCACTTCTGCTATTGACATGGACATGGACATGGCCTGAACGTGGTCGTCTCGCAGTCGTTGTTTTTCTCCATTTCATATTATTCGTCATTCGATATGTTTGCTTTATATTTTTTCAACAGGATTTCAAGAGGCGTTCTTTTGGGACCGAGACGCACTTTGCGACGGCATGGGATGGGACTGGTCAGTGGCTGCGCAACAAGAAAAGGGCTTTTAAAACAAAGTAGAGCTCTTCAAATCATTCAGGACGTCGGATGATGAATGCATATATCAACAGAATAACCCGAAAACAGACCAGAAAAAAAGGGCCACGAGGCATCATAGGGCACCACGGAGTATGATTCGGGCTTTGCGGGAACAAGACGTTTAAATAGGTAAACGGCTTTCAACTTTTCCTTTTTGATTTCATCGTATTACAAGCTACTCTTCTCTTTCCTTTATTTCTTGCTTTTCATTTGTTTGCATTTACATGTTCATCCACGGCTGCATTGCACGACAGGCATCCAAATAGTGTTTCGGGGTCTGGCTGCCATCCGGCTTCAACCGATTTTGCTTTTATTGGTCATTCTAGTTCAAATTCAATCTCAATACTAAGTTTCAATACATCTACAGTGCCACCAACCTTGTCGAGTGTTATTAAAGAATTCAAATGATATTGAAGCTTTAAAGAGCTCACAGTCACCATGTTGTTGCTTAGTAAGCATGGTACAGACTTACGGAAGGCGCTTCCCCTGCATGAGTGTGCCTCAGGCCATGCATGGACCGCAGCGCGATGGTGCTACGATAGGATGTGTCTTGATAGATGGACTCGAAGACGGACAGGCGAATGGAATAGCGATTCCAATAAAGTTATTCTCTGACCAATGGTTAACCAACATACTCGATACTGACCGCAGTCTCGTCAGCCAATCGCTGGTCAGATGCGCATGGCCACCCTCACTCCATTTCTATGCTGCTGCCAGTAGGGCGAAGAGCCAATCACAGTGCAGATACGACCTCTGTAAGAAGACGAGTGTGCCTCGTAAGTGAGGGAGGATGGGGGGGGGAAGGAGAGAGAAATGAATGAAAAGGATGGAGTGTTGCTCCTTCCATTTTTGTTGCAACGTGGATAATAATCAGAAATGAGCGAGATATGGAATTGTGCCCCTTCTTCATTTGCAAAGGACGGCGAGGGCAGCAGGACAGGCACTGGTGTTTACATATGCACACATATGCACACAGCCTCAGGTTAAAGCTCTAGGCAGACTTGCAAAGAGCAAACGTCATTTCCATCAAAGACCGCTACATGGGAGGCCCTCTTTCCGTATTTGTGCAGTGCAGGTCGTGCTTTCCCAGTATGCCGGATAAGAAACAATAAGAAACAAAGCTGACCAGTCGTTCCTTCCCTTTTCGACGACTTGTCGTTAGCACTGCTTTAAGCACCTGCCTTGTGAACGTATTGATCCAGTGTCTTGTAAGCTTCTTTGAGCAGTAGGCCCGGCTCTTCCCTGAAGTTACCTTCTGCGCGGGTCGCTGCTTCCTTTACTGGCGGTTGTAACATCTTTCAGGAAGTGGCAAACGTCTACGACTCCATCTGCTTCTACCGAACTGGGAATCCCGCGCCATCCAATCGATATGGCGACTTCTCTACTTTTTCTGCTTCCTTGTCTTCTTGTCTTTCTGTCTTTCAATCTTCTTCACTGCCATCCTATCTTGCCCGGCTCTTCAAAGTACCGCTGTATCAAAGACACGAAAAGGCACCCCTGTCATAACGCCGATGTGCAAAGCCGCCTCTACCCCATGACTCTATCGTTCACGCGCTCCTCCTCGACGTCAAAATCATCTTTACCTTTTCCATCTTCTTTGTGGTCTTTTTCTTATCTTGCTTGTATTTGATCTATCCCATCTCTGTTTATCTACTCTGCAAGTACCTGCATTGCACTTTTCTTCCTGCGTGCATCACAGCGTGGCTCTGCAAGTAAGATACCACAATAGCACCTACAAAACGCCACCAGGACTACTACCACGTGCCCACAGCTGCCAACATCCACCCAAAATAGCAGAATAACAAGGAAGCAAGCATCGACCAGCCTGACAAGGCGGCCTCCTCTCTACGTCTCAGTAGTTAAGATACAAGTTACTGACGCATACGAGCACAACACCAGGCCGCCAAAGCTACCTCCAAGAACAGACGAAGCGGCTTTTCTACTGTTGTTGTTTTTGCGACCTACAGGAAACTCTTACCACGAGACACGACGTATTGTGTTTTCTATCTTCTTCTATACTCATAATCCCGGCGCTACCAATCTTTCCAGCCACGCGACGTGCTGGACCACTATTTTATCCCACTACAACTACGCCGCTACGACATACTGAGACGGATCGACCATTTCGCAATTGCTTTTTGCTACTGCTACTACTCGCCGTCTTTCCACAAGCACTGTCAAAGCATCACAACGTGTCTCGACCCCTTGACAAACAATAAAAATAACGAAGAATAACGAAGTAATTACGATCAAATACGCACAAAAAGACTGGCAGAACTAACACCGACCAACTTGCAAGCACATCGTTACTTAGCTTCCGCACTCGGCCGCCCGTTTTCCGCGCGCCAACCGCCAACCCGCCGCTTACTCTCTATCTGCATCTACGGCACGCCTCTCTCGACCAAAAGACCACCCTCATGGTCTCCCAGCCAGACGAACGCTACTACTCCTCTAACCTTTCGGTTCGCGGCGCATCCTCTGCCCTCGGCGTCAGCACAAGCGGCAGTGGCCCTAGCCACAGTCACAGCCATAGTCACGGACACAGCAACAGCGTACCCCTTCCGCACCTCGCTACCTCTGTAGCAGGTGGCGGCGGCGGGCATGCGCCCTCAACTCGCTCCCGTCGCTACAACCGCAGCCATGTTGGAAGTTTATCCACTTCTGCGTTTGGGCCTCCAAATGAGTTTCCCGTTTTCACCAGTACCGGAGATGTCGAGATTGTGGTGCGGGTGGGCACTGGGCACGAGAATCGATACCTGCTGCATCGCGATACTCTAGTCCGGTGCTCTGGCTTTTTTGAGGTCAGCACAAGCAAGGAATGGTCAAAGGCACAAGTGGTAGGGGCCGAAAGCGACCATCCAGGCCGGGCGGGCTCGCGCGCCCTTACGAGTGGCAGCGAAGTAGCCCGAGTTGGAGAGTCGGGAGGCAGGACCGGGAGCAGAGGTGGGAGTGACAGAGATGCTAGAGATGCTCAGGTTGGAGCTCTTGGCGATCTTTCCCGACAAGGACCAGAACAACAGTTGCGCCGCCGCTGGAGATATGAGCTGGACATGGGCCGCGACGAAAACGATAAGCCAATCCTGGTGCAGCGAGACGAAGATAGTTCTCGTGCTGTCACTTCACATACGACCGCTGCATCGCAGTCCATCTTTGGAGGCGGATCAGGCGCCAACAACAGCGCATCTGCTCACCGAATGTCGAGCAGTGGTGGCGGCAGCAGGGGGGGAGGGGCACCGACACACAGCAACCCGGGCTTCTTTCGGTCAGTAGCCAACCTCGCTCTCTCGCACGGCTCTCGGCACAATCACGCTGGCAGCAGCTACGGTGGCCAGCGTGGCTACAGCGGACATGGTCTTGGAAACCCCTTATACAACGCACCTGCATCCCACCTTCCACCTCCGACGCCGGACGAGGTCGACATCCTCCGCGACTACGACAACCTCTTCCGCATCATGTACAACTATCCACCCTTACTCGACGGCATCAGCATAGCCGACGCTTATATGCAGTGCAAGTCGCTGTTGGCTGTTGCTGACCAGTATGATGCACTTGCTTTTGTGGCACCTCGTGTCGACCACCACCTTTTGCAGTTCCAGAGTCGATTATGGCGCCAAATTGCAAAGTACCCTATCAGCTACTTACGTCTCGGTTATCTTGCCCGGTCGCGTGTCATCTTCCAGGAAGCGCTTGTGCATGTTGTAGGCCAGTGGCCGTCGGGCGAGCGCAGCCTACGGTCTGCAATGCCAGATTCCGTTATGGATTTGATTGAAGACAAGGTGGATGAGCTAGCTGAGGCCGTGTCCCGGGTTGAAACACGCCTTTTCCGCTTACATCTGACCACGCGAGGCGGCGAGCGAGTCACACCTTCTACCTCCTACCTGGACTGGCTCGCGGTATCACTATTTCGACAGTGGCTTGCCGACAATACGGCACCGGCGACCAGCGTTGCGCCAGAAGATACCAAGCTCATGCTTGCCGATCGACGCGGTGGAAGTTCTGGGTCAAGCGGCCACGGTCATGGCCCCCGAAACGGCCCGCATCGGGGGCATCATGGTAGTAGCGGTGGTGGTCGTGCCTCTTCTTCGTCATCATCGTCGTCTGGGTCAGGCCTGCATGGCCGCGGAGGAGGCGCAGCAGCGCTGACATTGCACAGCATGCGCACGGCCCCTGTGCCCGCGTATACACCACCACTTGCCTCTCTAGGACGCGCTTACCGGATACTGGGGACTGCCTCCAGCTCGGCATTCCTCGGCCACGACGAGTGCAAGCGGTTTCTCAAACTGTCGCCGGATTTATATACACGGGACAATCTGCGGCGGTTTGAGAAGCGCATCGAAGAGCTCAAGGCCATGGCACGCGAGATTGTGCGCCCGCTGATGGGCAGTGGTCTGGAGCTGGACGTCGCTGGCGGCAAGTCCAGCCATGGCCACGGTCACGGCGGCAGCGGCAACGGCGGCGGTGGCGGTGGCAGCAGCAGTTCCAATACACCCCATGAGGGTATCACCTATTTCACCTGCACATATGTATCCGACCGTGATCTGCCCTGGCTGGTAGACATGTAAAGATGCTACAGAGCATGCAGGCTGATCTGGTATCAGTCTGGTCTCTGTTTTTGGTCCGTCTTTACACGTCCAGATTATGCAACTAAGATGATTGTTGTGTATTGTTGACTGTTTATTTCTTTTGTTTATACTCCCACTGCACTGTCGTCTCAACTATATATATCTCTTTTGTTTGCTTGGTTTTAGTTATTTGTTTTGTTTTGTATGTCTTTTTTTTGTTATTTTGTTACTTTGTACACAATCTGTTCGTTAGATACCCGCCAATATTCAAGCTTTTATATCATCTAACAAATCGTAAACTTAATCTTTTGTTAAATAAAGGAACTCTTTAGATGAGTCAGTTTGTTTTGTGAGTATCAATTAACTAAACAAATACTGTTGTCCTGAAAAGGTTAATAATCATACACCAGCCGTATGTTTACATAATCAAAAGTCTCGTTCAAAATGGTATCCAGGAGAGTAAACAGTAAAGTAAAAAGATACAAGCAAAACGCCACTGCTATCCAAAGATCAGCAATGCTATACATTGTCACCAGTCAGGTCGACGACACCAATCTCACTCAACCGCCAGCCACGTCTCTCTCCTTGTTCGTGTTCACCCTCGCCACTCTCGAGCTCACTCTCTTCTCGAAAGTAGCCCACGTCACTCGTTCTGGGGACGTATCTTGTCTTGGTCGTTCGTTTCGTCTTTGTCTTTGACGGTGTCGTCTTCTTGAAAGATTTACTTTTCTTTCCAGAAACACCTGCCGTCGACGTCAATCCTGCTGGTGCTCCCAAAGACTCACTGGAGGGATTTCGCGTCAGAGCTGGTGACATGGCAGTGCCCTGACGAGACGAGAAGATGGATGGTGACGAGGAGAATGGGTCATCATTATCAGTGATGCTATTAGCCAACGGGGAGTCATCCTCATCATCAGATAGCAGTATCGCCATGTGCCTCTTTTGCTGCGGTAGAGTTGGCGAACGGCTCTGTGTAGGCTGTGGGCGCGGGGAGATAAAGTCACGAATGGACATCTGTTTCGTGGGGCTGCTCATTACCCAGTTTCCGGATTTTGTAGGTTGTGGAGGTTGTATCGGCCGTGAAGGGCGTGTGGGTTGTGAGCTGGGGATGACTGTGCAAGTAGGGGCGGCTTCCTGGCTGCTCCGTTTCGGTGAAGCGTTTGCACGCTCTGACAGAACAGATGCTCTCTGAGCCCCCTTGGATGGGGGTGTCGGAGACCATGCGAGAGACGAGAAGCTGGAAGTAGGTGGAAGAGACGACTCGATGGGCGATGTCGGCATATTGACGGGCGCAGGGACGGGATCGCTTGACAGCAGGCTGATGATATCGAGCTTAGATTTTGACGCAACCGGCGTTTCTGCCAGGGCACGCTTTCTAGTCGCACGCGTAGGCTCTGCTGTCGCTAGGGAGTGCACTTCTTTTGTTTGTTGACTACTGTGAATCGCATGTTTTGTCACCCGTGGCACATTTTTAGAGCCTATGAGAGCCCATGGATTGCCGCCCGCTCTTCTCGCCTGCTGTGTTGCTGGTGGGACACGCTGGATCGTGGGGAGAGTGGTTTCTTCGTCCGAGTCAACGTCGCTGAAATGCATGGGAACTGGCTTGAATACAGGCTGCGAAGCACTGACAGCCTGGCTTGCTGGTGCTGCAGTTGCCTTGGCAGGGCTCTTGGCGAGACTGACAAATCTGTCCATGGCACCGGTGGGCATGTTTGATTTCAACGCAGCTCCCGAGCCAGGTTTTCGTCCTCGTCCTCGTGAGGACGCTGTCTTGGCCCCATCGCCTGTTTTGGATTTTGCGGCAGGTTTCTTCACTCGCTGCTGCTTCTGCTCCCACTCCTCTAGGGCACCCGGTGCACCAATGGCGACTATTGCGCGGGGAACCCAACTTACCGCGGCGACGGCCGGGTCGTATGGTGCAGCCGCTGTCATGGCTTTTGAGCTGGCCACTGTGAGCGAGTTTATATTTGTACTTGAAACAGCTTGTGTGGCGGCTGTTGGCGGCGGCTCGTCAAACTCATCGTCGCTGTTTAGAGCTATACCGTCGCGGCCAAATGTTGCTTCGGGGTCATCCAGCTCGCGACTGAGATCAATTCCGACTACTGTCAGCGGGACAAACGATACGCGCAGCTCGGGTGTGTCATCGGTGCTTGCGTGAGTACGCATCCGTGAGATGCCCTCGACAAGGCTGGGAAAGAGCTCGCTGTCCTCAGTGACAACCTCGCCGTCCAGCCCCTCATCGTCGTTGTCGGGTTTTCCGTAGTCCGATGACCACTTGAGAAGCAGCATTCGTGTGAGCAGACCAGGTGCGAGGACCTTGATAAACTTGATTGCACCGCCGCGGTATGTCCAGTCAAAGGTGTCGGCTACAAACTCGCGCAGACCAAGAATATCAATGGGCTTGATATTGACTGCTGTCCGCACCCCGAGGCCGACCGATGCATCATATGCCGACTCGGGGGTGTTGTGAACGGCAAGCGCTGCACGCACGCGCTCAACGACGTCAGAAGATGAAACGACCGGGTGCGTGTAGTAGCGCAGGACATCCAGGTTGGGAAACTCTTCTGGAATGATCAGTTTGCGGTGGCAAGTCCGAAAGAACTTGCTTTCGTTGGTGCTCAGCTCGTGCTGCAGATTGGCACGCCATTGTGCAAACGCAGTCGTGTCCGACCGCTTGATGCGGCATAGTGACCGTCCAAATCCTGCCTTTGCCGCCTCACAGGCCAGCTTAACACCGCAACCGGGGACACCCTCGGGGATGTAGTCACCGCCGCTCATAAGCGCGACAAGCACCATGCCCTCGCGATCTAGGCCGGTTTCATGTGAACGAAGAACCGCCTCTGGGACAACTGCTGGGTCTACTGCCTCTCCTGTTGATGCTGGCAGATGCCTTTCGGTTTCGTACATGGTCACATGGGTCACTGGCGCCGACGAGCTGCCCTTTCCCGAGGACGTTGTCGTGGCGGCCGACCAGTTCCGCAGTGTGCGTGTGCAGCCAAACATGAGCGTGTCCACATCCTCGCTAAGAACGGCATCGACAACGCCTCGCTGCTGCAGCAGAGCACACTCGGCTTCGGCCTCGCCGGGCGCGTCGTGGATATAGAAGCCAAACAGGTTGATCATGCGCTTGGCCATTGCCGTAGCCACGGTGTCGCCAGGTCCTGCAGAGCGCTTATTGCGCTTAAAGAGGGGCTTGTTGGGGCCATCAAAGACGAAAATGGGCTGAACGGGCATGCTGAGAAGACGGACAAGGCGGTAGAATAAAGTGCGCACGGCCGGGTTCGAGCCGCCTCGTGCTGCCTGGACCTGAAACTGCCAGATGGAGATGTCGATAGCAAGGCGCAGAGGCCGGCCGCGCTTCTCCACGCTGTCGATGGCTAGACGCAGGAAGGCAATACGGGCACCCGCGCCGATCTCCTTGTAGATGCCCTTGATACCCATGGTGGAAGTTGAAGTTTTATCGTCGTCGTCGTCGTCGTCGGTGGTGTTGATTGGAAAGAAATCAAAGCGACAACATGGTAGGGCTATATCTCATTAAATAGGTGACCTAATAATTGTTCAAAAAAATCATAATTCACAGGGCAACTGGTGAGCCTGAACAAGTCGTGAATCGATAGTCGATAGCCGATATGCGGTGGCTGATGATGGTGACGTCGGACGGGAATCCGAGACGTGCCTACTTTTGGTGATGCAGTGATTTAGTGCACGCTTTTCTGTTGACACTATTACTGCATTGGGACATGCCGGCGTGACGTTCCTACGGGGACCACAATACATTGCTGGTAATGGGGTCGTAGCCTGTAGGGTGTGCCACGGCCGCCAACCGCGCCTTCTTTTCAGGGGCTCTTTCCCTGCAACCAAGACCACTATATTTTTCTGCCGAAAGCGGTGAGCAATAGCTATCATATGCTACGGAGCTTCAACCTCAACGTCAACCCATCCCGTTACCGGCAGCACGCTCTCGCTTTACGCCATGCCCGGCCAGGAATACCCAGCCATTTTGATACTCGAACTATGGTGATCAATCAGCCAAATCGTTAATTTCGACTTTTCAGTTCTCAGTCTCATCTCTATAACGCCAACTTCACTGCTCGGGCCTCACCCGGTCGGCAGCGACCATGGCATCCAACGCCAGTCCGTCTATCCCGCACAGAACCGTTTCGACTATCAGAGGAAGCGAGAGTACGGGTAGTAATGTTGGCGGCGGAGTAGCAAGAGGCGGAGGTGGAAGTGGAGGCGGTGGTGGTGGAGGATACTCGTTGACAGCATCTAAGAGTGGCCAGGCAGTTCCTACGACCCCCGGTGGAGGCGCAGCTGGAAGCACATTTACGCCCATGCGCACTACACCCTCTGCATACATGTCGCCAGGATCCCAAAGAGCCGAAGAGCAGTTTATAGTAATTGAATTTGGAGCACGACAGCTTCGCATTGGAATGGCATCCGAACCGGTCCCGCGCATAGCTATGCCGTTTGGCCCCGAGCACCAGCGCCGTGTGGGCGACCTGCGTGTCTGGGAGGACAACTATGTTCGCGACTGGCGGCACGCGGGCGAGGACGGCGTGGGCGTTTCGTGGGATACGGCATTCGAGCTGTGGCAGCTGGATATGCGCAACACCGACCTAGGGCTGGTATCGGACAAGCTCGAGCGCGCCCTACGTGAAGGGTTGACAAAGTGAGTTTTGTGAATACCTCGAGGATTGTGTGTTTGCAAAGACAAGACTAACAAGCAGATATCTAATGATTGACTCAAGGCCACGACGCTTCTGGGCCATCATCCCGCCTGCTCTGCCACTTCCTCTGATTTCTACCATCATGGAGACGCTGTTTGGCCGCTTCCAGAGCCCGACTGTGACGCTCATGTCCTCGCCAGCAGCCGCCACAGTAGCGGCAGGACTGCGTCATGCTCTGGTTGTCGATATCGGCTGGAACGAGACTATTGTAACCAGCATATATGAGTTCCACGAGGTGTCGACTACGCGGTCGGTGCGTGCAGGACGCATGCTGATTCAGAATGTCCATGACTTATTGGCCGGCGAGTTGTCGGAAGACTACAAAAGGGGCACAGAAGAGCGGCGAGGTGTGTCCACGACGACAGCCAGCAGCGCGCCACCCACAGCAGCCCGCGAGCACTTGCTCAGTTTCGAAGAGTGCGAAGAAGTGGCCACGCGTGTCGTGTGGTGCAAACAGGTAGAAGGACTGGGCCCCAGCCGTAGCAATGCAGCGGCAAAGCCAGCACCAGAAGAGGCAGCAGCTTCGGCTTCCGCGTCACAACCAGCGACAGAGAAACCAAAAGAAGACGGCCCGTCAGAGGATGCCGAGGAAGGTCTTGCAACTGTCGCAGAAACGGACGAGAATGAGGACGACGCCGAGTCGACGTATTCTTCCGCCAAGTCTCGGAGCAGCACACCGCCACCAGCAAACGACGGACACAGTGGAAGCAGCGCAAACACCCCAAGCAACAGCAACAGCAACAGAAGCTCGAGCCGGACAACGAATATCCCGCTGCGGTCGTGCACACCGCCTACGACGCTGACTCTGTCATTTGACAAGCTGGCCGAGCCCTGTGAGACCACATTCATGGGTGGTACTGGCGAGGGTCGCGATAACGTGGCAAGCTGGGACGACCACGAGCTGCCAATCCCGCTGCTTATATACCAGCATCTGCTCAGCCTGCCGCTTGACGTACGTGCTATCTGCATGTCGCGGATACTCTTTATTGGCGGCTGCACCAAAGTGCTGGGTCTGCGCGCACGCATCTTTGACGAGGTTGCGCGGCTTTCTGCCGAGCTGGGCTGGGACGGTGTACGGGGCAAGGCTGTCGGTCAGTACAAGACCAACCCGAAGCTGAAGAGAGAAAAGAAGAAGCGAAGAGGTGCTGTCGGCGCAGTCGGTACAACAGACGCAGATGCAGGAGACAGGCCCCAAACGTCAGACTCTGCCGAGTCAGCGGACCCTGTGTGGCACGATGCTGCAAATGCTACGGCAGAGAGCGACCCCGTCGAGGCGGAACTGCGCAAGACGCGCAAGCGCGGCGACAGCACGGCACCCCATATGCCGGGCATGCAGCCGCTGCAGCCGACGGGCCAGACCATTGGCGAGCTGCGGGCTGTTGCGACGCTGGGCCCGTACAGCGGTGCAAGCATACTGGCGGCAATGAGAATACCCGGCCTAGTGATGGTGGACCGGGACCAATGGATCCAGCAGGGCGGAATCACGGGAGCAGTGCGGCCGGCGGACATGGACTGGAAGGTGCTGCAGCGGCACAGCGTCATACCCAATGCCGGGTTGCGGAGCTACATGGGCGGGCCGATCACTGCGCCGGCGCCGACAGGGCCGATGAACTGGACACTGGGGCCATGGGGGGCTGTATAGTTCGGCAGGTGTTGGTCGATGCCGGAGAGGTCAGATATACCCAGAGTAGGACAGTTTACGCTGTATTATACAAGGACGTCAATATAAGCGATGAATGTCATTTTATTTGTGAACAGTCTTGCAGACTAATAAGAGAGCATGAGCACAGACAAGATTCAGTTGTGATATCAGGAAATTCAAAAGACGCCAGCCCAGATGCAAAAGATCGATTCCCTTCCGGAATGTGTCTCTACTTGTGAAGGAGGACACCTTGTATGTTCGTAGCAGAACTCTCAACTTTTTGATATCTGTAGATTGTGGTACAAGACAGCATGATATGGTGTGAGGCGTGAGTAGATACTGAGGGGGAGAGAGGGTGTAGATATGATGGTGGTCGTGAAAGATGACGATAGATAGTGTGATAAGGTCGCTTAGTAATCACGCAATGTGGCTACCAACGTGTCGAGACGCATCACCTGTGCCATGAGCTTCTGCTCGACGTCGCAGTACGTCTGGTACTTGTCAAAGTACTTCTTCTCGAGCGCTTCCTTCTCGCGGCCCTTGACGTCGGGGCGCTGCACAAAGGTCAGCACCTCGGTGTTGTGTTGGCGATGCACGTCGCGGATGCGCAGACAGCGTACCATGGCCTTGTAGGTGGTGTCGAGCAGCGTGTCGAGCGACCGCGGCGTGTCGCAGAACCAGAGGAACAGCGTGCGGCTCGCCGTCCGGTTGGTGTCGCGCGGCACTTCCTGCATGTCCACAAAGCCGTGCATCTGCATCTCGAGCATCTTGTTCTGCACATCACTCTTCTTCATCAGAGCCAGGGTCGGCAGCGTCTTCTCGTCCAGCTTGCCCTTATCGCGCAAGATCCGAGCCAGACGCAGTCCCTGCCGGCCCACCTTGCGCTCAATGGCATTGTCCAGCTCCGACTCGCGCAGCCGTGCAAACAGCGGTTCAAAGTCGACTGTCCATACACCGCGGTCGCAGTGGCGCACAAAGCGCATCTTGTGGTCGCACAGAAGCAACAGGTGCTGCCGCATCTGCTGCATGCGCACCTCCTCTGTCGGCAGGGAGGATGCGGCGGCTGCTGAAGTGGCACTTTCGTCGAATTTGACACGTGATTCTCGGCCGGCGCCGTTTGTGGTGCCGTTGCCGTTTGTAGTGGTTGAGGCCCCATTCGTGTGGGTGCCGTTTGTTGCTGTAGTCGTGGTAGATGTAGTGGTGGTTGTAGGAGGGGGCGGTTCAGGGTAGACCTCGCCTTCAGAGTCGTAGTCTTCGTCGTCCATGTCCATATCATCAACCTCATCGCCGTCGTCAACACCGACAACAAGGGCGTCGACCTTGGCATGGCGTTCCAGGCGCTCAGCAGCAGGCAGGTCCACTTCGTTTGGTGAAGCCTTGCCGATGCCCGTAAACACATCCAGGTTGGCGTCCAGATTGTCGAACACGTCGCTGGTGGCCACAGCGCGCTGGCGGTAGAACTCGCCGCCGCCGACATCGATGAGGGGGTTGGCGCGACACCGGGGAATCGTCTCGGTGACCTGGCGAAGGAGAGCTGCGTAGACCTGGGCGGTAGTCTCGCCAATGGCTGCTGAAGCGGCCTGCACGAGGCGGTAGTTGCGCAGTTCAACGGCGCATTTATCATGGTTGACGCGGAGGATAGTATTGGGCTGTGCTGTTAGTACATAGATTACGCAGGGAGGTACTGTAACAACATGGTTCATTTCGCGGTAGGTGACTCACATCAAGGGGAGGGAACCTGTCGTCGTCGGCAAAGCCGTTGGTGAACCCGCCAGTCATCAGCTTTCTGCGCTTCTGCATGCCGCTGCCATTTGCCTGCAGCGTGCGCTTCAGCTTCCGGGGCTCCTCGCGCTGGTTGGCCAGTTCTTCCGACACGCGTGTCTCAAACTCTTCCTTCTTCTTGTTGCCGCGCACGCCGTCGGGGAAATATGTGGTCCGGACCTTTTCGCGCGCTTCTGACTCGCGGTCTGAGAAGCACTTGAAGGATGCGGCGTTGACAACCTCGAGGACTTCTGCGGCGACAAGTGTGCAGAGGACAGAGTTGAGTTGTTCAAGTGAGCGGATCTCTGGTCCTTGATCGTCGTGGTAGTGGTCGTCGTCGTGAAGGTCGTGAGAGTCGCCGTTTGTATACTCGGCATGGTGGCCGTTTGTGCCGTTTGTGCCGTTTGCTGCCCCGTTTGTGCCATTGACACCATTGACGCCGTTGAGGCTGTTGATGCCGTTGACGCCATGTGCCTTTCTGGAGCTGTGCCACCTGTCAATCTTGGAGCGGTATGCCTCTTTCAAGTCGGCAATGCGCGTGTGGCCCAGCGCAAGCATGCTCTGTATCACATCGCGAGCTCCGCCACCGTGCAGGCTCTCAACCATCTCGAGGACCTTTCCGGTGCGCAGAAGGTTGTAGGCGGCTTGGGGGTTTGCGTCGTAGACTGTCGAGCCATCGAGGCTGACAAAGAAGTAGAGGAGGTCGTATTGGAGGAGGACGGCGAGGCCATGGCGGAGTTGACGGGGGGTGAGAGAGGTGTATTGCATGAGCTGGGGTAGGCCGGCTCTGCCCCGGTTGAGCATCGCGGCAAAGATGCGCTGAGTGGTTAGTTGCCTCCACTGATATTAGGTAGATGTCCATTGTCTGGCCTGCAGATGACTTACCGATGGCAGCTCGCCATACACATCGTCGATGACGAGGGTGCAGAGCTCTGCGAGGTTCTTGGTCTGTGACAGTTAGCATCCGAGCTTGTTGTTGGTGTTCCACATATATTGTGACAAGGCCAGCCTATTGCGCACTATGCCGCAACAACTGCGACACCATCTGCACATCTGCATCGTCACCATCGTCACCATCGTCACCATCTCGTGATGCAACCGACTTACCACTAATAACATTGTGGATTTCCGAGTTATGGATGAAACGATTATACTATGATAATGTGGCTTCTAGAGATCCTCTCACTATCTCTAGAGCTGCCCGATGTGCTACCGTAAGAACATTGGGCTGTAAAGATGGAAATGAGAAGCGAAGCGAACGAGCAGAAATGTGAAAAAAGAGGATTCGAATTTGCGAATTACAGAACTTTTTTTAGTGTACAACTAAATTAGCTGTGTCTAGTTTTTAAGTGGATAATGGTTATGCTTGGCCCATCGCTCCTTCCTGATGAAAGAGAGCGCAGGGTGGGTGGGCGACGAGTGTACTAATACGCCTACTGCTACAGTGCAGACGACTTCTGGAACACATTCGTTAGCGGGGTTGGTGACGGCAGAGGAGGGGGGGCAGCCTGTAGGGGTGAGAGGCTACCGAATCGAGTAACAGTAGCACTGCAAAGATTATAGTGCAATGCACCTTCCATATTGGCGGCAGAATTATGGGGATCCAAGACAACAGGAAGAGAGGGAGGGAGGAGAGAATACTGCCAGCTGCTACCCAAAGGCGGTGAGTGCCAGCTGGCAGCCATTCCGCTGGGTCTCCACTATTGCTCAGGCCAGGCCGAAAATTGCTCGGAACCGTGGTTAGACCGTTCCTGCCCATGAGCGAAATGAAATAACCTGCAGGCAATTGGATGACAGTCCCGTTGCTGCGAAAGGCAAGCGAGACCGACCCGGGTGAGGAAAAAAAATAGCACCAGTTGCTCTCTTTCGTCCACATCTGCTCACCACGACTCAGAACCACCACCACCAAAACATCACCACCCCCCATCCCCCGTCCACCACGTCCAATTGAAAGAGGTTATCACTCCACCAACCTCTTTTCTTTTTTCTCTCTTTTTCTTCCGTCTTTTCTTCGACTTTCTTTCTCTTCGACTTTCTATACCCTCTCTCCACAATGATCTCCAGAACCGCCGTCTCAAGGGCAAGCCAGCTTGCTCTCCGGCGGCAATCGTGCGCCCAGGCACAGGCCCGGGGCTACGCTGCCGCCGCGTCGTCTGGCACTTTCGAGTCTTTCGACGTTGCTGGTGTCTCTGTTGTCGCAAAGGATGGCCAGCGTCCCTCCACCAAGCTTGCTGTTATCGCAAAGGCCGGTACCCGTTACCAACCCGCCCCCGGTCTGACGGCTGGTCTTGAGGCATTTGCCTTCAAGGTGAGATTGACGCCATATTGATGGCCCGGACACCCGGAAGCCGGCATGGAGGAGGCTAAACTGTTTGAGGATGCTGTGCGGACAAGTCTGCAAGAGGAGAGTCTTGTTCAATTGGCGTTGGGCCGCACAGCTCCTCGGCGGCATTTGACGATACCACCAACCATTGGCGACCACTGGTCCCATCGAACCCATTGGACCGAACGGAATTCAGACTAACCTCTCCTCCTCGTTACAGAACACCGCCAAGCGCTCTGCCCTCCGCCTGACCCGTGAAACCGAACTCCTCGGCGGCCAATTGACTTCCTACCACACCCGCGAGGCCGTTGTCCTCGAGGCCAACTTCCTGCGCGAGCACCTGCCGTACTTCACCGAGCTGCTTGGCGAGGTTGTTGCCGAGACCAAGTTCGACAGTAAGCATCCCCTGTGGAGCAGAGAAGATCAAGAGATGCAGCCGTGTGTGGGTGGCTCTGTCGTGGTTGCATGCTTGGCATCTTCAACCAGAGCCGCCCATATTCGCCATGTGCAGATCACCCGGTCTGACCTCCGATCTGACGCGTCAAGATATATACTAACCAACCCTTTTAGAGCACGAGCTTGACGAGGAGATCCTGCCCGTCCTCCACATCAAGCAGGAGAAGTACGCCGCCAACCCCCTGGCCATTGCCAACGATGCCGCCCACTCCGTCGCCTTCCACACCGGCCTGGGTGAGGCCCTGAACGCCTCCACCACCACCCCCATTGGCAGCTACCTGAGCAACGACGCCGTCGCCGCCCTGTCTACTGCCGCCTATGCCCGCCCCAACTTCGCCGTTGTCGCTGATGGTGCCACCCAGGTTGCCCTGAGCAAGTGGGTTGAGCCTTTCTTCAAGGCCACTCCCGCCACCCCTAGCTCCCAGCTGAGCTCTGCCGCCACCAAGTACTACGGTGGCCAGCAGCGCATCGAGTCCACTGCCGGTAACGCCGTTGTCGTCGCTTTCCCCACCTCTGGCCTGAACGCCCCTGACGCCGCTGCCAACGTCCTCACTGCTCTGCTCGGCGGCTCTTCCAGCATCAAGTGGACCCCTGGCTTCACCCTGCTGGCCAAGGCTGCTGCTGGCATCCCTGGCTCCCAGATCACTGCCACCAACCAGGTCTACTCTGACGCTGGTCTTCTGACCATTGAGATCACTGGCCAGACCGCCACCGATGTCCGGAAAGCCGCCGAGGCCGCCGTTGCCGCCCTGAAGAGCATTGCCACCGGCACTGTTTCCAAGGAGGACCTGACCAAGGCTATTGCCAAGGCCAAGTTCGATGCCCTCGTTTCCCAGGAGCCTTCTAGCGCCGCCGTCACTGCTGCCGGCACCGCTGCCCTGCACGGCGTCAAGCCCTTCCAGCCCGCCACTGTCAGCAAGGCCTTTGAGGCTATTACTGCCGACAAGGTCCAGACTGTATGTACCCCCCCTACTCCTAGTATCTCCTTGACCCTCTGCCCTTTGATGACCAAAACTAACGTTAATAGCTGGCCAAGAAGCTCGTTGCCGGCAAGGCCTCGTTTGCTGCTGTTGGTGACCTGCACGTCCTGCCCTTTGCTGAGGATGTCGGCGTGACCGTGTAAGGTAGATGTAGTGAAGAAGGCATACAGTCGCTGTTGTTTAACCACCATTTTTTTTCCCATTTCCTCCATTTCCCTCTTTCCCTCTTTCCCTCTTTCCCTCTTATCCTCATTTTTTGCCGTTACAGCTGCGTCGGTTGGTTGGATTATGTTGATCCTTTTATTTTAATTTTGTTTTGTTAGACCTCGGATGTCTAGAACGAGTGTTTGCATGTTTACAGGAGGCAGAGCGAAAAAAGCCAAGACCCTCCGAAGACGATAAACCTCTTCCGAGAAGAAAAAAAGAAAGAAAAAAGCATTTGTATCAACAGTCCGAACAGCGATGCTGGACATTTACTCACGCATATACACTATATATATTATTGCATCACGTAAATGAGAAGCAAGTCCGTACTCGATTGGTGGCAGAAATAGGACATGAATTGGAAAATCGATCGCGTCCTTGATCCTTGATCCTTGATTCTTGAATAGTTTTGATTGCAATCGTCCTTGAATCGAGGACGTTGAAGACGAAAGACGTTGGGTGCTCCATAATATATATCACGTGACTGTTCCGGGGAGAGGCGGCCGGAATATGTCGCGCAACCGAGCTATTTTGGCTTGTCCTCTAGATTCTCAGATTTTCCCCTTTGCTACCTCAACACCGAGTCCACCTTACGACAACCACAACCGCCTCACGTCGAATCACCCTATACCCCCGACACACCCACCTTTTCAATCACATTCAAAATGGTTTCTGCTTGGAAAGCTGCCGGCCTGACGTGAGTCATTCAGGAGGAGAAGGCGGCGTCAAAAGTCGCTAGAAGAGACATGGCACTCGGACACCCGGCGACCCGAACTGACGACAATGCCGACCGATTGGACGACAATAACAGGACCAATTGCTGACAAAATTCTCACCGTAGCTACAACCGCGCTCTGGCGGTTGCTGGCCGTGCTCTGCGCGCCGGCCTGAAGGAGGACAAGAGAATCATTGCCGAGCGTCGCGGCCAGACCGATCTCCGCTTTGTTAAGTGGGAGGTAAGCTCCAATCTCTTCTCTTAGACATCTCACCTGCAGAAACTGACCGGCCGAATAGAACGGCAAGCAGGGCGAGGTCACCAACCTGTCCAACACAACTGCCGCCAAGTAAATCGACTCGACCTCTGACCACGAACCGAATCGAAGCGCTTTCCCCCGCTGAGAGGCCGGGCCCGAGAAACGATGTGAGTCCAGAAGAGTCGCTGCTGAGCTTCCGAGTGTCAACCAGAAGCAGACAGAAGACTCCCTGTGTTTCTTTGCCATCCTCTTTTCGGCCGACTGGCTGGGACACCAATCACCCAGACCGTTTGCCTCTTTGCGTTTTGCATCTTGTCTTTTTTTATTGTCTTGGACGGTCTTGTTTTCATACAGAAGCAAATAAAGAGCCACAAAAATATACAAAACGAAACGAATTTCATAATACTTTGCAATTGCTTCCAGTTGCTTGTCGTCGTGTAGGCCGAATTTGGTGTGTGATGTTGTTGCTTGCTTGCTTCGTGATGACATAAGACATCAGGTTAGGAGGAGGGTACCTTCCGTATTGGTCCGGTAGAGAGGAAACGTCCCACCGCTAGCGCACCCAGCAGCACAGCACCTAACACGCAAACTGAGCCTGAACTTGAATGTTGGACGCAAATTTGCATCGCGCGTGCCCCTCCATACCGATAATTACTAGTGCCGCATTCTTTATTTTTATTTTATTCTTTTGTAGAAATGTCCTTTATTCAAGACAGAAGTAAATGCATAGATAAAGCATCACCATCGCACCTTTCTAAAAATAAACAGAGTAAAGTTGTAAATGGCAAGAGGTAGTCAGCCACCGGTCGGCCCTTCCTCCCGTCCCTCTCCCGCGAACTTTTTTGAGCCTTGTAGCTAGCTCCTTCCTAGACTGTCTATCCGACTGTCTATCTGCCTGTTCTCTGTCTGTCCTGTCATATGCACAAGATAATCGCCGCTGCATAACCACAACAGCATCATACCTGTCGCCTTAATCTGTATGGCTGAATTATTGCGCCTACATCGCATGCGCTTGCTATACTGCCTGAACGTTGATACCAAGACCGCATTGCGCTCGACTAATCGGTACTTTTCGGATCTCGCCTCAGACTCTCACCCTTTCTCTCATCAAAGATCACATCAGCAGCTTAGAAGACGAAATACATCAAGAGACATTGACGATAACTCACACTAGAGGGGAAATGGAGGACAGGTCGCGGGCGGCCCTCAGGGTCCCCCGTACAGAGTCGCCGGTCTCCGAAGGTGAGCCCAGCCTTGAAATTGGCAAACGGAAAACGGAAAACGGCAAATAGCACCAGAGTGCTAACATCAACACAGCCATCGGGAGCCTCACACTAGATGGCGATATTGGCCGGGCACCGCCAAGGCCAGCACCTTTACCACCATCACAACCGCTGCTACTTCCCCAGTCCAGGCTAGTCGGTGAAGGGGTTATAGCGACAGACATCACGGCGCGGTTCCGAGCTGCAGCATCAGGTGTGTTTTCGTATTGTGTTCTGTAAAAATGGTGGTAAAGTCTATCTGCTAATACTAATTAATGCAGTTCTCCAACCCGGCGAACTTGTCAAGGATGGGTACTTTACACTCTTTGAGGCTGTCGGGGCTCTCGAGGTGAGATAGCTAGACATGATGTCCTGGGTATTTCAGTTTCGTGTTTCTATACTGACTCTTTTAGATCATGGACCCCAAGATGGACAGTGGCTGCGTTGTGACAGAAGACAACGACTACCAGGTCGAGCGGGCACTGCTGCCAACCGAGATTATTGGAATAATCGACCAGCTGCTGTGTCTAGAGGTAAGATTCTGCATATGATTTTGATTTTGATTTTGATTTTGATCTTATAACTCATCAGTGGTGCATTCTAACAAGCTAGATGGCATGGCATCTTGGCTATCCCCTTTCACAGACTCTGTTGACCTGTCTATACATTACCGGTATCCTGATCCCGACACCACGGTGCTTGGATGAGGCAGACTATATTCGGAGTCACAACGCGGCTGGCAAGCGCTCCCCTACACATGCCGTGCTCCGCGCATACTGCATAGCTCTAATATCGACAACCGGCAGCGTCAATACGAATGTCCGGAATGAAGTGTACTACGAGGAGGAAGACCTTGCTACAAATACCTACAATCTGTCTTTTCTCGAAGACACAAGTAAGGATGAGATTCGCCAGGTGTTGCAAGAGGCACGAGTTACTCTGATCGACACAGATCACGGCTGGCCAGACGAGGTAGTGGAAGCACTGCAGTCACGTCTGGAATTTCGCGAAACGTTCTTGACAGCCATGGACCTGGCCGAGCTGAGGGTCCAGCCCGACTCGCTACGAACACCTTGGACCATGATGACGGCGGCAATCAAGAAAATCAAGGATTCGCACGGACTAGGTGTTGCCGTTCCGGACGCATTCAACACAGAAATGCAAGGCAAGCTGGCCAGCACTATGCCTCCTCGGCCAATTGTGCAGCCCACCCTCGATAAAGCTCTTGAGCACTGGACGCGGTTGTCCGAGGACGCCGCCGAGGCTGTTGCCGTCCTCAAGTACAATGACCCTCAAAGTTTACTAGTAAGTTTCTATCTCACTGTTGTGTTCTCTATTGTGCTTATTTTGATATTTTACTAACTGTGCAGAATTTTGTCCAGTCATTCCAGGCAAATAAGCCGCAGCCTCTGGCATACATTCGTACTTTTATACAGGGCCTCATCTTCTTTGACAATATTATGCTCGGCGAACACAGCATTCGCCAAATCATGGACGATGACCTAGCCATTGTGGTCTTGCCCGGCAGCGGACTCTTGGACCCGCTCAACGACGAGGTGGAGGTGGCCCAAGACCCCCGATTTGCGATATCGCGGTACATGGAGGAGTTCCGCATACGCTCATTCCCGTCGTACTTGGAGATCTACCGGACAATGTGCCAAAACCGGAGCCGGTCGCGGCGCATGATGTGTCATTTGTTGCGGGAGTGGGAGACGTTGCAGCTTGACGCGGAGGAGATTGATACACGGGTGCAGACCCTGGTCGACGAGCTCGCCAGCAGCGGCCATGCCAGCGGTGCACTCTCGACCAGCAGCAATGGTGCCCTTGCCCTGCCACTGTCGTCGTGGTCATTCCTCTACAAGCTGCGGATCATGGAGTGGGTAGTGCAGCTCGGTTTTGAGCTAGAAGTGTACCTGCCGGATGAGCTAGCAGGTATGTACTGGTACCTGAGCTACTTGGCCAAGCGCCGAGTGCAGCACGCCGAGCGAATTCGGACATTTACACTGCACAGCCGGGGTGAGCTGCAGCAGCGCAACGGCGGCCGGGACTTTACAGCGCACCACGAGGAGGCTTTTTCAAAGTCGCTGCTGTACCTGCGCACCACGATGCTGGATGCTTCTGTCACCTGGGAGCTGGCCGATGCGCTGTCGTGCCTATACGCATCACTGCACCGCACGGGATTGCTAAAAACGCCAGCACGGCCGTACAGTACGGACGAGCTGCGGTATGAAGTGCGCATGAAGCCATTTGCCGTTGTTGGGCTTCCGGAGCTGCCGACGTTTGCCACTTTCAAGACAGAGGCAGAGCAGGCCAACAACAGCGTGGCAGCCCTTCTGCAGTACGCCGAGCAGGCTTTGGGCGGCGCCAAGAAGGGACTGGAAGCGCTGCTGCGGTTTGACGAGCAAGAAGCGTTTGCAGCCAACTGCCACGGGCGGTGGGTTTCGAGCACGAAGAACGTGTACAAGGCGGCCATTTCTGCTGGGCTAGCAGTGTCGGTCATGGGAAAGGAGGTGGAGCAGGTTGAAGAGGCCGGCGATAGCAGTACACGGGAAACTTTGAAGCTCACGGCGCAAGTGCCAAAGCCGGATGACAGCTACCACGCGTGGTGGCTCATTCCCAAGCTTGCCCCCAGGGTGTAGTCATGTTTAAGGCTGTTGAATCTCGATGGATCTGGAGATAAAATAGAACTGTACATAATCAAGCAATTAATTGGAATTTTTAAAGCAATCATGATATAAGCATTTAGAAAGAAAAGAGCATATTTTACACTGACAGTCTGGGGAGATGGACGCGTTGAACAAAAGAAAGTAGTGCATCCCAGGGGGGGGGCAGACAGTAAGGACAATGACAACGACAACGACAACGTACACTAAACACTAAGAAATCGCCCCGTGGGATATATAGATAAAAACCGACAACAAGCTTACGCCCGGATGGCCTTGGCCCGTGACCGCAGGAGGACGGTCTGGTTGTAGAGGACATCCTTGAGGGCAAAGAGGAAGGCGGCGGTCAGCACGCTCTGGGTGACCTTGGGACCAATGCCCTTGTAGAGACCGGCATAGCCCTCCTTGGAAATGACGCGGCGCAGGGCGGCAGTGACACCGCCCTGGCGCTCCTCGCTGCTGGAGACATGCATGCGGCTCTTGACAGTGATATAGGGGTAGGTAATGCTGGTGGCAAACAGCTTGCCGAGGGCGCCGAGGACAAAGGCGACACCGGGAGTGATGGGACGGCGCTTCTGGACGGCGTTCTTGAGCTGCTCAAAGAGGGTGTACTGCAGGATGGGGTTGATGACGAGGACCAGGGCCGGCACGACACCCGCAAACAGAGCACGGGGGCCCTCCTCCTTGAGGAGAGCAAGAAGGGTGCCAATGGTTGTCTTCTTGATTTTCTTCTCCTCGAGCGCAGCTTCGGGGTCGGTAGCCGCATCAGCAGCCTCGCCGTCCTTCTTCTCGCCCTTGGCCTCACTGCCGCGCGTGGTCATGCGCGTGTTGACGACCCAGATGGGGTTGGTCAGGATAACGGTAGCCGAGCCGGCCAGGGCACCGGCAAGCATGGACTCGAGCGTGGACAGCTGGCCCGCAGTACGGCCGCTGCCGGCACCAGCAGCACGACGGATAAAGACATCACGGGTCCACTCGTACCAGTAGTAGTAAACAAAGTTGGTAACGCCAATGCCGAAGATGGCCGAGTCAAGTCCGGCGTAGAGACCGGAGACGCCTTCGCGCGCGACGATATCCTTGACAGCCTTGAGGAAAGACGAGTCGGCACGGCGCGACTCGACCTGGGCGCGGGTGGACAACGTAATCAGCGGGTAAGTGACGACGGTGGAGAGGATGCCGCCGCCGGCACCGGCAATGGCATGGGCGACATTGTCATTTGCAGGGAGGGCGACGGACGAGGGAGCAGCGTCAGCGACGGGCTTGGAAGCGACGGGAGCCATGGTGGGTAGTTGAAGAAGCGGGCAAATTGCAGCTGATAGATGGAGATGGAAGGCTGTAGATGAGGGCCAATAAGCCGGTGGATATTTAGATAAGCTGGTAGCTGTAGCTGAGGTCTGAAAAGTGGCGATGCTGAGGAGGCCGATATGCGTTGGTCCTCGACTGCAGTGTAACGGTTGCAGATAAAAGTCAAATAGAATCAGAAAAACTGCAAAAGTATAAAGCAAGGTCAAGTCCAAGCTAGAATCAAGTCAATGGAAGTATCTAAAACATCAATGTTGCGGGTTCATTCACTGCTCATTTCGGCTTTCGTGGTGTGTTATTTCTATTTTGACAGGATCATAGGTAGAAAGAGGAGATGGGCTGCGATGCTTTATTCCAGACTAGGCAAAAGTTCCCCTTGGGGTAGTGTCGCATTACGCATTTACGGGAAGTATCGTCGGGTCGATGGGGGGAGCGCGCCTGCCTCGTGTTGCAGGTGCAGGTGAAGGAAGGAAGGGGAATGACAACCCCCTCCCGAAGCCGAGGTAGCTCCTGCAGTGCCTGTGCTCCCTGTGCTCTCCTCCCCTATTCGATCCGGCCTAGCACGCACCTTCCCTGGGGTAAACCTGCGCAACACTGGCATTGGCATTGTTGAGTTGCTGGGGGCTCTCCGCACGCTAGCCCGAGTGAGTCTTAGCCTTGCTGACATAATCAATAATTTCGATTTCTGTGGAGATTCAGCAGCCTCTTGACTTTGTTTCAACACGCAGTTGTCAGACACCCGGAACGCATTGATCAGATTGAATTGATTTGGATTTATTGCATAATCTGCTGAATCATTGGCACGCATTGAAATGAGGCGCAGCAAAATGAGGAGAAGCAAAATGAGGAGAAGCAAAAAGGGAGCCAAGGGAGACAAGACGAGACGAGACGACAAGGCAAAGACGAGAATGAGGGGAAGACATATTTCACGTGATAGCGTGACGACTAGAAACAGGAAACGGCAAAGGTGCGTCTTACACACGGCAAGCCGGACTAACACGTGCATAGTCTAGCTTGTGATCGCGGAAGCCTTCGGAGCAGAAAAGACCATTGACGACATAGTCATCATACTGTTCAGAGAGTATTTAGATTAGATGCCATCTTCTGGTATCTAGTTTCAAGGGGCTGTCGATATGATTGGCGTGTTTTCACTGATTGATACCAGCCTCGTGTAAAGACACCCATCGAGATCAGGCCGAGCCATTGCCAACTATTGTCGTGGTATTATGGGGGATTTTTTGATGATTTGTGATTTTTACCAATTAGATCGAATATCCAAAAGTGAATAGTGAACACAAAAGTGACGGCATGGGGTGCCGATTGCATTTTGTGATAGCATAATCACAGTGTTGCTTACATAACCTATACTGATAAGAAGATGGGAAGATAGCGGGTATCCACTAGGTCTGTTCGCCGACGATACTCAGGCACGGCGCCGATCAAAACCGGGGAATGGCAGCACCATTGCGGCCTTGTATTGGAATTTAACACTGTTTCTGACTTTGCCCTGCCCATACCATGTGTGTCTGTCTCCTATCAGTGATTTAGATCCCGAAGCAGCCAGTCTTCTGTGAACCTTTTTTGAGGCAAACCCCGAGCGTTGCTGGAATTCGGGTTAATATATCAGGGACCATACCCTAGATGTCAATTAATGCGCCATGCAGTAGCGACAAACAATGCCCAGCATCGTCTCTCTCGGGCTTATGTCTCTTGGGGCGCGCTAATGGATTGACGGACAAATGACAAAGGAGCTTAACCGGCATGGATTGCTGCTATCGCTGCCTTGATCCTTTTGCTTTTTGCGTTTCTTGGTACTTGCGCTTGCTCGCTTACTCGCTTACAGGTGCGAGGAGTGGGCAATAAAACAAGGAGACAATAGACAAGGGCATAAGAGACAATAGACCAGGAGACAGTAGACAAGGAGACAATAGACAAGAGACAGGAAATGAAATTGGTTGCTAGATACCTTGTTTACCACTGACGGCATCTGCTCGACACACCTCTATGATCGTCAGCACCATGCGGCCCGGTTCGTCCTTTTGCAGAGGCAGCACGCTTGTGCAAGGGTTGAGAGAGGAGTTGGCATCTTTTTAGAGTTTTTATCATGAAGAGAGCCATCTACTAATTCTACTTTGCTCTACGTAACCTAGCTAGGCGGCCTTTTGCACGAGAAGTGGTCTCATTTGCTGTCTTTCCTCTCGGCAAAATCTTGATTGCGTGCAGGGTAGGTCAGATGTCAGGTGGTTAGTCTCGTCATCAAAGGCAATATAAGCATGAGCATGAGCTTGACGTTGTTCTTCTATTTTGCTTCGTTTGCTTCATGCTCCTCCATGGACCGTCAACAGTGCCAAGGGCGGTTGATCTGGCGGGAGATCCGTAGGGCTATCATGTGTAGATAGCTTACTAAGACGGATAAGACGGATAAGATAAATAAGAAGGGGAAGGAAGGCACTCACACGGTTCTTTCTCTCGACAAAATCAGCCACTTACGCCTCGTTTCGTCTAGCCCTCCTCCGAACCAAAACACACAAACCCCGACACAATGTACTGTTCGTATTCCTTTTCCGGAATATGTCCGTCGAGCGTTGCGAAAAAAGATTCATTGTTCTTGTCGTATGAAAGTGCGCTCCAGACAGATGATAGGGCAACAGCCACTCGGACTTGCACAGACGAACTGATTTAGCTCCGAGTCTACGGCATGCGCGATGCCCTCAGCGGGCGGCAGTTGTCTCGTTCCTCTGCTTGGTGAGCGGTAGAATGGTTATATGCAGAGGGGAGTGTAGACGTCATCTTGAGCATGGTCTTTCTTTTTTTGCTTTCTTTTTTCTTTTCTTTTCTTTTCTTTTTCTTTCTTTTCTTCTTTTTTTCTTTTTAGGAACATTCTGCGCGCTCACGGTATGGAAATTACTCGGTGTAATAGACAGGATGCAGAGGGATTAAACGAATAGAAGCTATCAATTTAACACAATACCACTATCAAAACAGATGCCGAAGCCAATGATATCACAAGTCGAGAAGTGGCCGAGCCAAGCGGTGCCGACAGGAATACTGATGCCTGACAAGCTGAATGTCATGCACACTGTCCTGATTAGGAAAGCTATAGTCACTTGGGGTGTCGTTGGGTGTCCCTGGGTGTGCGGTGTCCCCTATAGCTAGGCATACGTAATTCGCCTTTCCACTTCATGTAGGTGACATATCGCCTGCATTGACAGCATCGCCGGCCCGCTGTTCTTTCTGGTGATCTTTTTTTTCTTTCTTTTTTTTTCTTTTCTTTTCTTCCTTTCCTTCTTTTCCTTCAGCTTCTGCTGATTCTGAAACTGCCGCTGGTTTCTATTTCTATTCTCGCCATCGGTGCCGTCATCGCCGTCTCGGGCCTTCTTCGCATGTCCGTGCGCACATGCATTGTCGGCTTCGTCCGATCCAAAGACTTTCTCTTTTAGGTATCTAGAACCCTAGAGCCTAAACTGCCGCAGCCTCGTCTTTGATCACGTTCATACATGCTTATGCGCACAGATGCAGAAGAGCATGCGTGAGAAAACACTTTCGTCGCAATCGACCAACAACTGTATTTTACCTCTTTTTACTCTTTTGCCTCTTTTGCCTCTTTTGCGGGTTTCCACGTGAAACTGTCGTCTTTATGTCTCACCTTGGCTGAGTCCTTATTTTAGATGCATTGTCTAGGGACCAAGGAAACTAGTGTCAGCCAGGTACGCTGAGGTCCAGTGAACATTGTGAGAGAGGCCTGTGGTATGGGTCTGGCTCGCCTGGAATTTGATTTTCCACCTGCTTCTCCATCAAAAGTCTTACACCGTCACCGCTACAGGCTTCAGGTCGACAGGGGTGCGTTAGGGTCTTGAAGCGCAGCAGCTAGAAGCGCCATGCTTAGGTGGCGACTGGGCAGAGAGTGAACTGTATCTTATTACCACATACCGTAGGGCAGGAGCGAGGCTCGCCGGCGGCAGGCATTGGCTTCCATCCTGCTCTACAAGACACGCAGTACGTAACAATAATTAATAATAATCAAAAAGAATCAATAACAAAAAGAATAACAAAATCAACAATAATCATGAATAATCACGGCTCACAGCAATCAACAATGCCGTGCCAGTGAATCAGATCCAGGTCCCCGCTGAGCCCGCCTGCTTGGGTCACGACGACATGTTGCAGTGCAGATCCCCGCCGGACCCTGAGTATTCCCCTGCGGATTTCTTATTCTTACTTCTTATTCTTATTTCTTATTCTTATTTCTTATTGCATTCTCTCTTTTTACGATAAGCACCCTTCTTTCCTTCTAGCTTGCGGAGGCCTGGCCACTTTAATTTGCCTCTGTGCACCATGGCGCTAAGAAGGATATGGTCTGGATTGCGTGGTTTTGGTACTTTCTTCTTTCTTTTCGTTTTTTTTTTTTGTCTCTTGTTCTCTTGTTCTCTTGAACTCTCCCTCTTTCTTTCACTTTTAGCCTCCTCCTAGCCTTCTCTCACTCTTCCTTGCTATATTAGCGCCTGTCTGTGCCCTATCAGAGGCTCCCGGAGGCTCTCCGAATGAAACGGCGAGTCTTTCTGTTTGAGGAATAGTTTATGGGCATTTGCCTCTTCTTCATGTTGAGTGCTTTTTAGGTGCTTTTTAGGTGCTTTTCAGTGTCTTCTCTTTCAGCACGGCACGTCGAGTTCTGCTGCCTATTCTTAGCCTCCAGGTACTGTGTATTTATCACACTTGAAATGGAAAAACCTTTAAGCAGCAGATTAAACAGCAAACCGTTACAGGCAGGCATTACTCTACTCGTACTGTGCTCTCTGCTTTGTAAGATACCTTGTAGTTTAGGAACCGCTTGGCGATCAACGCTGTCGCGGTATTTAGCCTACATCAATGTTCCCTGGTATTGCTACGCAGTGTTTATACTCTACTGCTGTCTGAATTAGCAAGCAGTAATCATAGACGTTCCTAGTTTGTAAGCATGAGAAAGACAAACGTCGAATTACAATCAAACTAAAACACATTGAGATCATCTTTGGAGATCTTTCTTCAGCCCAGTGATGACGATACCATTGGTCAATAGTATTTACCTTTTTATTCTTTTTCTACACTTCAATTGCTTTACATACTCGCCCAGTGAAGCTACAAAGCCAGATTACTATTTCTTAGTCAAGCTTGACGAGCGAGTTTCTCAAGTATAGAAAAGCTCTTTGATCCTACAGTCGGTTTACTTTGCTCGCACATTTTGCTCCGGCTGCCAAATCCCGTATAGATACTTTCCGTCCTTTTCTTCGCTAAATTCCTGTTTTGCAGGAACATGAATGTCCTCTTGTCCAAGTCGGCCTTGACTCTCGACTTTTTACTTCTTACTTCTGACTCTCTACACCTCTTGACTTTCAAGTATCTAGATCTGATCCTACAGTCACATGTCCATCCTCAGCTCTAGCTCTTGATAATGTCGTCAACAATCACTGGACCGTCTGACCAGCATCCGTGTGCCATGCTCTGATTTATCCTCTAGCCCTGTAACTCCTAGAACGCATGTAAGACATTGGATACGACTAGATATTGAGCCCTTGACGCCCTAGCTATCATGAGAGTGAGACTGTACTCAGTCTAGACAGCAATGTACCTGAGCTACTGTCTCCATAGGTTTATGCGTATTGCAATTGCCGATTATATTTGCCGTCTCTTTACTGTGTCTACCATGCTTTGCTATAGGATTCACCATCGTATTTGGGCACTATCGTCTGACCCTCCGCGGAGACATTGCCGGTCGTTGTCTGTATGGCCTGGCCCAGCTATAATCGTATCATTCTCGCTAGCTCTCCTGACTACTCCTTGCCCTCTGGAGCTATTTTGGTCTTTATCTTTGGTATATCTTTGATCTAGATCTTGTATATCTTGTATATCTTTGATCTATGTCTGATCTATGTCTTTGATCTATATCTTACCTATATCTTTGATTCCTTCGACGGGATCGTACAAAACTCGATTTGCAACGAACCACGGACAAGTCTTCTGTGTAACATCTCATGTCCATTCGTGTATGCGCATATCAGCAAGAGTAAGACGCAACAGATACTCCATCGTCTTGGAATGCATATGAATAAAATAATCATCTGTTTCGCCACACTCAATATAATCCATAACTGCATCTCCCAAAGTCCAAGCCTCGTCTGACTGTCCTATACACCACGCCTTTAGAGTGTTAGTCAGACGCCTGCATCTTCAGCTTCCAGGTCACGGGTCTCTGTGCGCTGGGTTTGGGGGCGCCGCAGAAAAGTACCCATCGGTCTTGTGCCCTGATTGTGCTCTCTTCCGTTGATTGCTTTCTTTTCTTGCCAACTAAGACCTGACACACCCCGGCGCACACCAAAATAGGAAAGCGCAACCACCACTGCTCTTTCACTGTTGCAGTCCGACTATCAACGCCACAGCACTTTCTTTTTCAAGTATCAAGTATCATGTATTTTTCGGGCTCTGCATTCGCCATTCGCCATTCGTCATTTGCCATTTGCTCATTCCTCTTTTCTTCCTGCGCCTTTTCTTTTCTCTCTTTATTATACATATTCTGGTTTCTTGAAATTTCTTCAGGTTGCTGCGTCTCGTTTTCGATTCGCACCTTGGCTGTGCTGCATGCGTCGCGCCTTCCTCTTGGTTGCATCCTTTTGCGGTCCAATGCCGACTTGTTACTTTATCTGGCAGTCGCATTCGCCTGGCTGTGTTGCACCTGCACCTTTTTGACAGTATGATGCTTGACATTTGCAACGGGCACGTTGCCTGGCAAGCTGACATTACGTGACATGACAGCCACTGTCCCTGAAGCCCCTGCATAATAATATAATGTAGGCAAATTTGGCAAGTTGCAGCAGCAGCGGAAAATAGGAAGCAGCCAAACAGGCAAATTAGCAAAGAATACACATAGTGTACCCGTAAGGAAGGAGACGTCAAGACCAAACACCAAGCACAGAAGGAACGATCGCACAAATGCCGACCATCACAATATGGCTGTTCTCGCTTCTGACTGGCTTCTGACTGGCTCCATTCCACCTCCTCCCATTTCAGTAGACATGCAAAAAGACAATCTGCGGGAGCTAAACAAAACATGAGCACCGCCCCAGACTACCTACGACACTACCGACTAACCTCCGGCGAGACCGCCGGGGCGACGTGGAGCTGCGGCCAGTACTCTTTTGGGCATGGCCTGGGGCCTCAAGGCTGACGACCAAGAGGTGCAGAGCTGCAGAGGTGCAGAGCTGCTTCTCGACGAAAAGATACATGGGATTCATTATGTTTACCCTAGCCGTGGCTCTGTTTTTCCTTATTCTTTCCTATTCTTTTCTATTCTTCTATTTCTTCTCTCTCTCTACTGGGGTGCTGCTGTCCCAGCCCGCCCTTTGTTGCCGGAAGATGCCCCTACGACACCCATTGGCCGCCACTCTGTATCGCCACACTATTAACCACTAACCTTTCTTCTGTTCAGATGGGCTCTCTACACTCTCCTGCATATTGCCGTAACCTTTCTGCTGGGTCCGGCACTTGGTTTCAAGTCCTATTCTCTTCCATTGGTATCTGGGGAGGCTAGACTGTGCAGTCTATGAGCAGCCTCGCTACTGACACCCCCCTCGATGCACTTGACTTGATACACTCTGCTCTACCTCTACATTTCAACCACATCCAGACTTCCAGACATGATCTATGCCAACCACGTGGAGTGCGCCTTAGTTGTTGTAGCTCTTGATATCATTGTGCCACTGACGCTGCTCTAGCCACGCTCTCTCGCCTCTTCACCGCTGCATATAGCTTGATATCGTCCGAATTTCCCGCATTTTCAGCATCTTCTCCTCATCTATACCTCTCTAATCTTTTGTTTCTGCATCTACCTTCCTTGCATTATCTTTACATCTCTGCCCTCTGCCATCTAGCTCTTCGTCTCTGGTGGACCGTCCTTTTTTCTTCTTTCTGCACCCCCCCCCCCCCCCTCTTTATATTCTCTCGCCTTGCCTCGCCATCACTACTATCTCTTATATCTTCATCTCGTTGGCCTGTCATATAGTCCCCCCCCGTCCCATCGACATCTCTAATTTCTATTGTTCTACTTCTTCTCCTCCTCCTCCTCCTCCTCATCCTCATAGACATACAGCTTCATCAAGCTCTCTTCTTGCTTCTTCCTCTTTTCGTTTTTTCTACTTGAATTTGCCCCCATCATCCTCCCTCTCTGTTTATTATCCCCCTTTCTCCTCTTGTCTCATCTTCCTTCGTCTACTCTTCGTCTCATCTTCCTTCGTCTACTCTTCGTCTCCTCGTCTCCTCGTCTCCTCGTCTCCTCGTCCCTTCGTCTACATCTCTCGCCTTGGATCTTCAAGTGCTGCGCTCCTTTTTCCTTTTTCCTTTTCCTTTTACTTTTTCCCTTTACATATCCCTCTTCTACCTCGTTCCTCTTTCACCTCTTTCCATATTTCATAACAACTCTCCCTCCGCTTTCTCTTTCTATTCCCACCTCATTTAGCCCTGTTGCTCGTCTTTTACATGAGCAATTCGTTGTGATGCAGCATCCCGGCAACGGCCTCTATATGGCCAACTCAGCTTCGGCTCCATCTTCAGTAGCTCCCTCACTTACTGGCTCAGCTTCAGCTTCAGCTTATTCTCCAGCAAATAGCGTCATTCTCGCTCAACCACCAAATACCAATATTATCCACGGTCACAGCCACCCAGGCCACCCAGGCCACCCAACATCAACATCAACAATGCAGTCTCTACCCGACTGTAACGTGGACGCCAATACGATCGAGGAGGCCTATGTCAACTTCATTCTTGCCTGCAACCCTGCTGTTTCCCCCAATGTCGATACAACTGCCCTGCGGGAGGCGTTCCGCACACCGCCCCGCAGTGATGGTAGAAGTTTCAGCATCTACATCCTCTACCTGCTGATCCGCGAGCTTGAAGAACGCATCATCAAGACCTGGGCAGAGCTTGCTCTCAAGCTTGGTGTCGAGCCACCGGACCAGGATAAGGGCCAAAGCTCGCAGAAGATTCAGCAGTATGCAGTCCGTCTCAAGGTGTGTCTTCATGTTTGTTTGCTGCCTCGCCTTTGACTTGGCTACTTTGCTTCTTCTGCGTGACACTGATTGGGAAGGGGTTGTTTGAGTGCTGTAATACACATTCTGCAATCTCCTAGCCCCCCATATCCCACCCAACGTCCCCCCCCACTGACAATTGATTCCACAGCGCTGGATGCATTCTATGCACTTGAATGCCTTCTTCGACTACTTGATGGGCCGGGAACACCCATACTGGACCGAAATCCCGCCAGAGAACTACCCCATCGGCGAGCTGCTTCGTGATGGTGTGGCTGCCAAGGACGACATGGCCCTGCGCGCTTTGATTCCAGAGATCAAGCCGCGCCGGGGCCGCAAGCGTGATGACGACACAGACTCTGAATACACGAGCGGCAGAGATCAGCGCCAGCGCGTGGATGACAACTACGCCGAGAGCTGGGCTAGTGGCCAAAACGTCGCCGGTGGCAACACATACGGCTACGCTTCGTCCCAGCAGCTGTCGCCGGACGGCACTATGCGCGCATCTCCTCCGTGGGGCACTGGCTCCGATGGCATGTCCTCGTCCATGTCACACGGCGGCTTTTGGGGCGACGAATACAAGCCTTCTGTCAGTTCCTCTCCTGTCAGCTCCAGTCGCCGTCCAGGCCGCCGCCACGGTGCCAAGGTCGTCTCGTCTGCATGGAGAAGCGGTGGTGCAGGTGGCTCTGGCAAGACCCGCGGCCGTCCTCCCATCAACCGTGCAGGTAACCATCATGGCCCCTCTTCCACCCAAGACGCCTCGTTCCCTCCTGTCTCGGTCATTGAACACACGACTCCGCCCTTTCCCCCTCAGACAACCTCAACTTACCTCCCCCACATGAATTCCACACCCTCTATCTCGCCTTTGCCACCTTCAGCCATGACCGCTCACACTCACCCCGACCTCCAGTCTGCCCCGGCCATCTCCAACGTCGGAAACACGTCGGGTATCCTGCACCCACCCAGTCCGCAGCCTGCCTACTCTGGCGCTATTGACCCCCAGCTCCGCAGTGGCGCTCGGCCTAACCACCTCTCGCTACAGGTCCCCGACCGCAAGGGTGACGTGCACCTGGCTTCGCCTCACATGCACAGTATGCAGAGCAATGTGATGTCGGATAGTCCAGGAATGGGTATGCATGTCCCGGGAATGCCCCATGCCGCCAATCAGACCATTAGCAACATCTCGCTCAATAGCTACGGTGCGAGCCAGCTCGGAATGCCCCCTACGATGGGCTTTGTGCCGTCTGAACTCTTGCATAGCCCGCACCCGCACCCGCACCCACACCAGCACCCCATGACAGCGACAGCCGGGCCCCCCTCGGTCACACCGGAAGCTACCCCTAGCTACACCTCGGACCCAATCATCGACAACACCCACAAACCGGGTGAGGGCAAGAACGCATGGAAATACCCCGTCAAGCCCCCGCCCCTATATCAGTCTCGTTTCGGCTCTGGCTCGCCAAACGACCGCACCAACATTGATGAGCTTGAAGCCTTCTTTATGACTGAATTGTTTGCCGCTACCTGGTATGATGAAAACGACAACAAGATCACACCATGCAGTGTCGAAGAGGCAACTGCCCTCGTTGAGATTGTTATTAACGACCTTACCAAGGCTGCTACATCCAAAGAAGCTTTTCTGATTAATTTGGCTGCTCTAGCAGGCGGCAAGATCCTAATGGCCAACACGGACGTCCGTATTAAACGCCTCGAAAGGACTGCTGAATATACAAAGTACGAATGCAACTGGGAGCTCCGTTACGGCGACGTACGGGGACAGTTCTCCATCCAAGAGACCGTATCACACGATCACTGGAAGAAGCTCACCAACGACGTCAAGGCTGCCGTTGCCCGTGCCTGCGGCCTGACCGAGAACTTTTCGAGTTCAACCACTGCTGCTGCTGCTGCCGCCGCTGCCGCTACCGCTGTGCGGCAGGCTCAGAACAACCAGAATTCCTCTCAAGCATTTTTCAACAGCGGTCCGGACAACTCGGAATTCCCCTTGTATAATACGGCGCAGTGTACTGGCACCGGCCGCTTTGACCACAACCCGACAACCACAACTGTCACTGGTCCAGGTACGAGTCTCCATGATCAGTCTACCACCACAACTACCACTGCAGCATACGCCCAGGCGCCCATAGACTTTGGCCTACCTTCATCCGCGTTGCAGGCCTCAGTCCGGGGTAGTGGTGGGCCGTCTTCCAGCAACACCGCCAACCTTGCTGAGAAAAATGCTGCACTGGCTGCACACTGGGAGAGAAAGTACCGTCAACTTTTGCACCTCGTGTACAAGAGAGACCAGCAGTTGGACCGTACGAGAGCGTTGGTCCTACGCGGTTTACAAGACACGCACCGGGACGATGACAGTTTTCATATCTGAGCCGTCCATTTCTTTTTTATATCCCTTTGATCTTTTGTCCGTCACTCTTTGTTTTCATCTTCTTTCATCTTTTTCCTTTTTCCTTTTTCCTTCTTCCTTTTTCCTTTACATTTTATAATTTTTACTTTCTCTTATACTTTCTTGTTTATATTTTCTTTTGTATATTTTTGCATTTCTCGGGAGTTTGGTAGCTATGGGAGGACATAGTACTCGGCATGTTGTTATTTGTTATGTTGGCATATTTGGATCTTTCCAAGGGCTGGAAAGATGGAAAGCCAAAAGACAGGAGTTTTCTTTGCCCATCTGTGTATAGATAGGGGCCGGATTTGGGTTTCGCATAGGGATGGTTCACGACATGGCTGCATTTTCTCCCTATTACACATTTTATAGTTTGTCTTATCCCCCACATAGGCTATAGCCGCATGGGATACTTTTGATTTGAAATACCCTTATTGTTTTCAATCTATACGTCGTACATTGCTTGAAGAGATAGGAATACTGTGAGGTGTACCATACATCATGATATTATGTAATCATACTGTCTTATATAATCAAGTCAAAAAAGGCACAGCTAAAACCAAGGAAACCGGTCAACGCTCATCGTATGCAAAACGCTAGATATGAAGCACTGCAGCTAGTGTATGAATAAATTCACGAGACTCCTCAACGCCTTTGCTTTTACAGGAACCGAAAAGAAGATGGTGAAAAGCAGCAAGACAAGAAATGATACACAAAACCTCCTAAAACGCCGACGCCAAAGACCATCCAAGGGCAAAAATGTATATATACTGAAAGAGCCAAAGCAAATGTAAATAAAGGCAAAAGAAAAGGCAAAATTCACTGGGAAAGTAGCAGTTCGCAGCACGACTCTCCCAAGTCATCAGCGACCCGAGTCGGCAAAAGTAACGCGTGCACCAGGCCGCCCTGTCGTGCTCTGTCCCGGGGCAGCCGACTGCGGCATCGAGAGGGTTGACATTCGCAGCGGCCGGAGCGGTGTTGCCGTCACAGCAGCAAGGCGACGGACTTGGGGTTTCTCGGCCTCGAATCTGGTGTCGAATCCAACGTCCATGTCGCCATCCTCTTCGTCAAAGTCGTCAGACGGCCGACCTTGGCTGCCGTAAGCTGCACGCAAGCGACGCTCAAAGGGTGATGGGAGAGGACCCATGGGCGTGGTCGTGACTGGATCAAAGGCCAAGGGCAGTGCACCGGCGGCGGCGGCTGCCGTAGCAGCAGCAGCTTTGCGAAGCGAGAACCCAGTTTGACGTCTAGCCGGTGCTGGTGCCGGCGCTGGATTATTGTTGTTGACACTCGCGCTCATAGCACCTGTTGGCCGGGCAAACATGGGCTGGCGTGGCTGCAGGGATTGAGACTGCAGCTGTGGACGTCTCATGGACGACGACGGAGGAAGTTCGTCGGATTGGAGGAAGCGCGTTGGCGTCTTTGTAGACTGGCCGAGAGATAACAACTGGCGCCGAGCAGGCGGTACAGCACTGCCTTGGCGGCCTCTCTGATGATTGACATTGGCATCGACACCGACTAGATCTTCGTCTCCCTCGGACGACACGTCTGCATAGTTGTCGGCTCCCGGGTCCCCCTGGTTATCGGTACCAACATTACGGTCGGCATCGTGCAGCTGGGTAACCTCCATATCGTCATTATCATAACCCTCATCGTAATCATGGTCGTAGTCGTCAAACTCGGACATGGGCCCAAGCTGGATAGAGTCGGCAAGGCGTGCGGCTGACTGCAGCCGGCGCTGGAGCAAGAGGTGGCGGTGGGAGTCACGGCCTGGTGTGAGTGTGGCGGATGTTGCTATAGAGCTGCTGGGTATTGTCGGCTGCTGCTGCTGCTGTGATTGCTCGGGTTCGGGCTCGGGCTCCTTCTGATAATGTCTATTATATGCCGGTGCTGTTACGGTTGATCGATGGAGGCGTCGCAGCGGGCCGGCACCTGGCGAAGGGCCATATAACGCAGGCATCGCCGGAGCGGAGCCGCCGGGGACAGGAACACTATAGCTGCCGGCGATACCGCCATCAGTCACACCTCTGGAGAAGAGTGGGCGCTTAACGGGAGCCGGTACTATGGGCGACTCGACAATAGGATGCAGGAGACTGTTTGCCGACCTGGCACCACCACGCGGAGGATCGGATCGGGCCACGAGCGGCGATGAAATCAACGAGTCCAGTCTCCACTGAAATGCTGTTGTTCGGAGGCCGCTACCACCACCACCTTCAGCCGGCCAACGACCTACCGACATTGACATTGGCCCATAGCTGCTAGCCTGGAGATCGTCTAGCTCCGGCTCCGGCTCCGGCTCAGACAGCTGCTGCTGCCAGACCGCCAACACACGTCTGCCGAGCCGTCGGTCATTCTTCTCGTGCAGCGCAGTAGCCGTGTGCTCGCGCGCACGCGCCTGCACAGCCTGCAGCTCCCAGTCGTCCCACCGACCCGCCATCTGGGTGACCGTGTCGTGCTCGGCCGCTGCTGCGCCGAGCTCCTCGCAGCTTGCTAGCTGTAGCCTCCAACGGCTTAGGTACACCTCAGTGTCGGCTTCTGCAGCCACGCTCTGCTGGAACAGGCGATCGTTGGTCTCGAGAATCCAGTTGTTGAGGGTAGCAAAAATAGTATGTGTCTCGTGCTCGTAGCGCAGCTCGTCGGCGACGTCATAGCCGCCACCACGGCCGGTGCCGTCGTTTGCCGTTGCTTCGTCGCCGACGTCGCCAAGGGCACTGGTCCATGCAGCAACACACTCGGCTGCAGCCTGGCGCTTGGCCTGCCGGCGGAAGTTGCGATATGTTGTGCGCAGGCGCTCTTCGCGCACAGCACACGCGTGTGCAGACCAGCCGTCGAGGGAGTTGACAACGCCAACATAAAAGGCTCCACGGCGCGCAAGCTCCTCATTTTGCGCAGACTCGGCTGCCGCAGCTGACCAGTCCTCGCAGATGTACGTGTTGGCCAATGTCTCCTCGTCAATCTGCTCGGCCATCTCTTGCAGCAGGCTGTTGTCTTGCGTCTGTGCATGAAACGCCGAGACCAGGTCGGAGACGATGCCGAGTTTGTAGAAATTGTCGGCAGTGCGTGCTAGCTCGTCTTCTCGCTTTTGCTCTCCGTAACCTTCTTGCTCCATCTCGTCAAGTCTACCAAAGTTTGCCTTGAGATATGAGCACGTCTTGCGGAGTAGCTGCTCGTCGCGGTACCGCATTATGAATGCGAGCTTTTCCACCAGGATCCAGCTGTGCACGGCATCGGCCTTGAGGTCAAACTCATAGTCTGCCTTGAATATGGCAAGGCGAGTCTCGCGCTGCCAGTGTGCCACGTACTCTTCGGCGATATCGAGGTCGAGCTGGGCTGTACGGTGTTGCGAGTCGGCTGCACTCTGGCGCCAGACGTTGAACGCACCCTCCTTGTATCTCTTGTCGTTTCTGCTCTGCACGGCGCGCAGCTGGGCAAGGCAGAAGCACTCTTTGGCCCAGTCTTGGACGGCGGCACGCATATATGTCTCATTCTCCTGCTCTTCGATACGGTGCAGAATCGACTGCTGGGTCTGGGTCTGGTCGATCCACCGGTTGCCGGCTGTGCTAAGCCGGACATGTCTTGCCAGAAGATCGGCGTCCTCCCCGATGCTTGTTTCTACCGCATAAACGTCGAGCCAGCTGTTGACGGCGTCCCTCTTGATGCGGTCGTTGGCCCAGGCTATTGCCGTCTGTTCCTGGTGTGTCCTAAACCAGGTCCAAAACTTAACAGTGACCAGATCCCGATTGTAAAACTGGACAGCAAGGTGATCACCCTCGTGCTGGACCTGGCGCAGAGCAGATACCCAGCGCTGTACAAACCAGCCCAGCGTGAGAGTGGTGGCCTTGGCGTAGTCGTTGGCGGTCTGGTCACGCCAGGCAGAGAAAACCTTCTTGCGCAATATATGGCGACGGGCAATCTTTGTGCGGCTGACCTCTTCGCACGCCATGGTGTGCCAGTGGTTGACGGCGTTGAAGAGTGTGGTGATGGTGTAGACCCGTGCAGCTCGTTTCATAAGCCGATCACGCTGCTCCTGTCGAAGACGGTACTCTTCGGCAGCCTCGTCTTCATCTTCATCTTCGTCCACAACCACACCTACATCGGAAATGCCGTCGGCGGGTACATTCTCCTTGTCGCCTTCAATGTTTCTGTCTTTCTCTGCCACTGCCTCTGCTTGTGCCTCTTCGGCATTGCTGGCGATTTCTGCCGCAGCCGCGACAATACCGGTTCCATTATCGGCCAGCAGGTCTGCAGTATCCTGGGGTGGCTGGTCTTCAACATGGTCTTCAACATGGTTCTCGTAGCTTGTGACTGGCCGCTCATCCCTCAGCTCCTGAACCTCTTTCATCTTGCCGCTCATGTCGTCAATATGCGCCTTGGCCACATCGTTCCAGACAAGCATCGCCTCGGATAAAGACAGTTCCCTGTCGATCTGGGCTGCATACCGTTCTTGTTCTTGATGGGCTGCAGAAATGGTCCTCCAAGCCTCTACAGCCATGCCGCCGAGGAAGGTAAAGCGCATAAAGTAGGTGTCGGCCACCTTGGCCATGATCAAGGGATCGACCTTGGGTGCCGGGCCCTTTTCGAGTTCCTCCTGTATTGTGGTATCGCTGGGAATAAAAACCTCTTCATCGTCTGACACCACGGACCGCGCAGACCGGGGTGATTGGGGCTCGGTCCATGAGCCTGCTGCCTGCGTTGAAGAGTTGATAGGGCGGACAGGTGCATTGTTAGGATAGGGGAGGGAAGTAGGAAGTGGGCGAGTGCGCAAGGGTAGCTCTTGGTGGTGTTGGTAGTTGTGTGTGTGGAAGAGGTGGTGGGCGCCTTGGGCGTGTTGGGCGTGTTGTGCGTGTTGCATATCGTCGGGGTTGGTATTAGAATAATGATTATGATGTTTGTCGTGCTGCTGTCGCTCCCTTATAGGCAGAAGCATCTGTAGAGATCGTGTATATTCGTCGACGCTAGCAGCTTTGTCGTTTTCGTTCTCGTCGTCGTAGTCTTCATCATCGCCCTCATCGGCGTAATCGCGGTCATCGTCTTGGACCCGTTCCTCTTCGTCGGCTTCGTCTGCGTCATCTAAGAAATCGTCGTCTTCCGGTAGATCTGGCTGCTGCTGCTCATCCTCTGTCTTTTCCGCATCGTGTGTGTATTGTGGGATCTGGGAAAGCCATGGGGCTATGGGACGAGAAGTGCGCGACGGCTGTTTCTGGAAGGGCAGCGGCTCTCTAGGCTCGCTAATCTGACCAAGGTGCTCCTTGTAGTTGAGCGATGATGGCGCCTGCGAGTCGGACCGGCGCCTTTGGTGCTGTCTAGATATTGAGCGATTCTTCTGGTACGGTCCTTGGTGCACCTGGTTGACGTCGCGGCCGCGGTTGTGCTGGTCCACATCAGCACTGACCACAAGTTCGGCAGCGGTGTCCGAGTTGCGCCGTCGCCGGCCTTTTGCGTTTTGTGCTTCGGAATGAGCGACAGCTTGGACAAGCCGTTCGTGTAGTGACGAAGGGGTGGTGGAATGTGTAGATGGAGAGGGCGGGGGATGCGGAGCGGGCGGGTGCTGATATTGATGCTGTTGTTGGAGGTGGAGGAGGTTGCGGCGATGTTGCGAAGACGAACGGCGGGATGACGATCTTCGACGTCTCTTTATTTGTGCAGGTGATGGCGGCTCAAAGCCGGTGTTGTTGTCGCCGTCGACACTGGATTCTTGGATATACTCGAGCTCGATGCCCATGCGGCTCAGCACGGTGCGGAAGCGGTCGAGAAGGTTGTCGGTGGAGCGCATGCCGCCCACCTTGAAGATGATGCTGCTGAGCTTGTGCTCACCATCTGGGTCGAGGCCATAGCGAGGAAAGACGACATCGGCGGCGCGAAAGAGCGCTGTGGTAGGAAGCCTGTCGCGCTTGGGGAGGGTTGGGAGGATCTCCTGGCCGAGGATGACGACCTGGTGAAGGAGTTCGATATCTGTTGGTTAGGATATGTTGACACTATCACAGTGGCGAGAACAAAGAGCATACCATCATTGGAGTAGTAGAGAGAGTCGCCCACTTGCTGGACGGACGACGACCGGATTCTGCCGTCTCGAGTGGACAGCGGAGCGTGAGACGGCATGGGGTCGAGAGCACGCCGGCGAAGGCATGATAGAGGGGTGTGGTCCAGGCGAACAAAAGTATCAAAAAGGCGACAGAACCGGAGGATAGAGCAAGGGGATAGCGAGCCAAAAGTGAAGCTATTTGCAAGGTTCAAAACTAGAGATTCAAGACTCGAGACTCGAGCCTCGAAAGACCTGGGCGCGAAGACGGCACTGGTGGCAGAACGCTTCAAGCTGGAGAGAAAATGATGCAAAAGTGTAATTCGTAGTTTGCAGATATAGTTTTGATATGGGAGCAAAAAGTCGGGACGCGGGGAGGGCGTGCGCAGCAATCTGGATGGCACACTGGCTGGGCGAGTTTGCGCGATGTTCGCAAAAAAGCTTCGGTTGACGTTCCACGGTCCACGGTCCACGGGGTGTTCTCCAGCAAGGGGAAAGAGCAGAAGAGGAAGGAACGCGTTAAGAGGTTAAGCGCGTTGGGTGCGGTCCTGAATAACAACAGTGGGTCTCGTTGACGGATTGGGAATGGTGACGGATTGGGAATGGTCTGTGCACGGGACAAGAAAGAAGAGCGAATGGAGCAGGAAAGAGCAAAAGACTACAGACGAGACGAAACGGGCGACTGACATCATTGGGAAAGAGCAAACGTCAACACAACAGCCTCAAACGGACATTGAAGATAGCCAAAATAGCCAAAAAATGCAGTCACGTGCACGCCCAATCCAGCGACTTGCGACGGCCGCCGGCCAGTGCTCGACCGAGGTATGTGACGACGGCAATGGTGACGGCAATGGCGACGGCTATGACGACGGCTATGGCGGGTGTTAGATAAAGACGGATGGGATAGAAAGACTAACGAGCAGGCTGCCGTGTATGGCAAGTGTATTGTCGCCGACTACAACTCGGTGCACAAAGACAAGTGTGTCGCCGAGTTCATGAAGTTGAAGAACTGCTATCTGGTGAGTTCACGGCTGTTGCATAAGAAGACTGTTTGGTATAGCCGTGTGTCTTTTATTTCAGTAGAGGGTCCGGATACAAGAACTTTGAACGGGCGAGAGTCAAATGAAGATGCATTGCTGACATAAACAGGCTGCTGTTAAGAACGGCAAATGAGGAAGGAAGAGTTTGAGTGCTCTTGCCTTTTGGGCTGCGAATGAGTAAAGCTTACTCATCCATTCAGAGAGCCCGGCTTCAGAGTGAACCAAGCCGAACAGATGTCAAGATGGCCAGCATTTACCAGCAGCCAACGACTCTACCCCAGCTGATATATGGCGCCTGTCTACTCAAACACTCTTTACACCGGGTAGGCTTACATAGCAACCGCCTGCTCGCCGCCATAACAATTCACGACCGTTACGACCACGCCTTTATAAATTGCAAGTTAAACAATTAAATAAATTAAACAGCTTCTAGATATACTACCAGGTGTACATATAACCGAATTGCTTTGTTGTCGCACCTTCTTTCAGCCACGTATTCGGGTGCTGTGTAAATAGTACTCAGAGTGCTCGTCTCTGGCATAAGCGATCCCCCGTAACACGCTAGCAACCCTGCAAGCCTCGTGCTATGACAGCACCAAGACCAGTGCAACCAAAAGATACAGTGGATGCCCCGCATTGGCTGGCGGCTGGTTGCTGCGACTTCCTAACAAGGACCATGTTAAGGGGGGTGGGGCCCGCCCAAAACACAGGAAGGAGCAGAGCACGAGCACAACAAAACAAAGCCCAGAACGGGCATTGATGACTGATGTAAATAGAGGACCCATCGACCCCGTTCCAGCTCAACACCTCATTACCTCGAAACGGTAGGAGCCTTCCTCACATGTGGGATACTCTGTATTACTGTCTGGACACTACCGAAGACGGCCTTCAACCTTTGCTCCTGCAACGTCTCTCGCCGCGACGACATTAACCTTCTTATCCACGCTCCACGTCTTATGTTTATTCTTACTTGTAGCCTCGCGGCCACTACCACGCCAGAGCCCACGCGCGACTGCGACTGCGACTGCGGCACCGATTGAGCCTCCGCCTTCTTCTTCTAGCCCAAGATACGTCGCCGTCACACCCGCCATGTCTTTCTTCTTCAACCGCGGCCGGAACCGCACCAATGCCGCCGAGCTGGCACGGCAGACTTACGATCTGCTCGCTCGCGTGGACGTCGTCAATAACCCCAAGGTGGGTGTGCTTTACTGTCAGCCAGGGAGGGGGTCTAGATGCCATACTGACCGGCCAGATTGACGAGAATCTGCCGAAGTGCTTGAGCCAGATGAAGGCCATTCTTCAAGGAACGCCAGGTAAGTGGAACAAGCTCCAAAGCCACAACTACAGCTGCCATAGCTACAACGGCTGACATCCCAGACGTCGAATCTAGCCCCGAGCAGGTCTACCAGCTAGTCCACAGCATCGTCGAAGAGCAAGTGCTCTGCGTGCTTCCCCAGATCCTGCATCTTCTCCCCTTTGAGTCTCGCAAGGATGCACAGGTCATCTTCTCGTTTGTCTTTCGCTACCGCCCACCCAACAACTACCCCGTTGCCGACCCTCGCGATCAGCCGCCACCGCTCGCCGTCGACTTTGTCGCCAACCAAGCCCCCTCTGTCCTGATTGCCCTGTGTCACGGCTACGACTACAAGGAGAGTGCCACAACAGCCGGTTCTATTTTGCGCGAGGTGCTCAAGCACGAAGCTGCTGCTGCCGTTGTGCTCTACGACGACGCCGACAACGACCCCAACAGCGGCTCCAGTGCTGGTGGCATCTCCAAAATTGCTGTCAACCGCGTGCAGAGCGGCCGCGGCATCTTCTGGCAGTTCTTCAAGTGGATCGACACGAGCTCATTCGAGGTGGCCGCCGATGCCTTTAACACCTTCAGAGTGTGTATACTTTGGTTTCGAGTTCTTCTTGTGTATGCATCCTCCTGCTAACTCTATACCCAGGAAATCCTCACCCGGCACAAGGAACTAGTCCCGCGCTACCTTGCCATCAACTTTGACCTCTTCTTCGGCAGATACAACGCTACCCTGGTGCAGTCCAACAGCTACGTCACCAAGCGCCAGTCCATCAAGCTGCTCGGCGAGATCCTGTTGGACCGCTCCAACTACAGTGTCATGACCCGCTATGTCGACTCGGGCGAGCACCTCAAGATCTGCATGAACCTGCTGCGCGACGACCGGAAAATGGTCCAGTATGAAGGGTTCCATGTTTTCAAGGTCTTTGTCGCCAACCCAAACAAGTCCATGGCCGTCCAGAAGATTCTCATTATGAACCGCGACAAGCTGCTCAACTTCTTGTCGCACTTTCTCGAGGAGCGCACCGAGGACGAGCAGTTTATCGACGAGCGCGAGTTTCTCATTAAGCAGATTCGCAACATGCCCGCTACTCCTGTGCCTGTCCAGCGCTAGATGCCATGGCCCATGGATTTGGTGGACGCCTGGTACTGTTGCCTTGTGAGGCGTTGATATGTACCATCTTCTGTATGTCATTGACAGGCAGGTATCTCCAGCGTGTTACTCTGCTGTTTTGTATCCCTGCAATTCTCTGTGTCTTTTTTTGTTATGATTCTATATTCCTTTTTGGCATTGTTTGCTCTGCTTGCATTTGTTTGGCGTTTCGGGTATGGGTTGGGAAGACGGTATTGCAAAGATCAGGAGACGAAAGACTACCTACTGGGACACGCGTGGCCGACCCAGAAGGTCGCGGTTTGCGCCATGACGCATGAGTAAAAGATATCGTCAATCACCAAAGCAGTTTTATCTTGGTATTTTGGTATTTTGGCCTGCTCATCATTGATCGCTAGCATCTTGGAAACGAAAGCGAGGCCCGGCCACTGCTGCTGTTGTCTTTATTTCCAGTCCTTCTGAATATACAAATATATATAGCTTTCCTCATGCTTTATTAGCTTCATCGGGCTCATTGAACACGTCCAATGCTGGATAGACGTCACTGATGTTCGCGAGATTTGTTAGCTGATTACTCTCAAAGCACGTCAATGTATAAGACACTTACGTTCGCCGAATCAGCGGCAGCCGCTCGCGCACGCCCTCCCATATCGACAGGTCGATGTCCACGAGCCCAAGCTGACCCTCGGCGCCGTCCTCGGCATTGCCCACATCGGGACCCGTGGCATTCTCGTCTTCGCCGCCCACGACGCCGCCCAGACGGCACAAAACCTTGCCCCACGGATCGACAGCAATGCTGCGTCCGTAGCTCACACGCTTGGGGTTGTGACGTCCGACCTGTGCTGACGCAATGACATAGCATTGGCTCTCAATAGCACGCGCGCGCAGCAGAACCTCCCAGTGTGCGCGTCCGGTGGGCACGGTGAAAGCCGAGGGATAGGTGATGATGTGTGCCGGTGGCTTGGCGTAGTGCGCCAGGGCAATCGCCGGTTCGGGGAAGCGAATGTCAAAACACGTCAGACTGCCAATGCGGCCCACGGGTGTCTCGTAGGGCGGAAGCACACTTGTACCGGCTTGTGTCTGCATGCTCTCGCGGAGACCGGCTGCGGCATAGTCAAACAGGTGCAGCTTGTCGTAGTTGCCGTACGGTGTGACCTGGCCGGATGCATCGATATAGATGGTGCGATTGAACAGTTTTGTAATCGCCGTGCCAGGCGACGATGCATTACTGGCCCGGGCGACGGTAGGCATCACCTGGTTGGAGCCTTGGGCGGCTGCTGTGACATGGACGGGCACGTGGATGCCGACGTGTACGCCGACGCCGTGCTGGGCGGCGGCCGACTGCAGGCCGAGGACGAAGAGCGACTTGTCCACGGGTTGGGCCAGGGCCAGGGCCTCTTGCGGCGATGTGGCAATATAGTCTGCAGCCTCGGGCAAGAACAGCACCTTTGCGCCGGTGGCTGCAGCACGACGGACGAGGGCGACGCACTGCTCGAGGTTGTGCGCGACCGACGCCGTCGAGCAGATTTGGCCGATTGCCTGCCTGTTAGCCGTGCATGCTGAATTGGATATAGCTCAAGACATACTGCAATAGCCATGGTTTGTCGAGATTAGACTTAAAGTATCAGACGCGGTGTTGTCTACCGTCTGCAATCGGGGCCGTTTACGGATGACGTTGATACGGATGATGTAAGCGGGTCCGATTAGCCACCAATGTGACTATCGGCGATAAGAATAACACCATTTGCAGCCAGTCAAGTTCAGTGTATAAAAGTCACTATTGCTTGTATTTGTTTATAATTCAAAGGCTTGTTTTATTGATGCTTTGTGGGTTCGCCGTGCCGATTCTAGAGGCCAGTAATATGCAAACAAGATAACCCGATAGCCATGGCCACCGGCAAAAGAACAGAGTTGAAATTCAAAATAAAACAAAGAGCCGTCCTCGGCATTACTCCAACGATACCGCGACAGCAGTCTCCGGCATCAGGGAATATCTCATATGAATGGCCGGGTAGCAAGCAGCTCATAGCAGATAGAGTTTTGAACAAAAGGGTAGTAAATATTAAAAATGATGGTAATAATGTCAGCCGTTCCCAACGCCACTGTTCAATCCATACAACGCCAAACAAGGTGTGCGAGTGTCAGAAACAATTGAATTATGAGAACACATAACATTAAACAGTCGGTCTATTGTCGACAGTAAGCGCAAGGCGTTGCTAGCCCTCGATGCCACGCTGGGAACAGAAGGCGAAAGACGTAGTCCAGCACTGTTTCGGACAAGCAGCCTTTGCCGTCTTGTTTCATCACAAATGTTAGTACACTGCGGAAGTAGATCCTGCAGCCCTGGGGGTGTCCGAGGTTGTCGCGACTCAGGTCGTCGGCGCTGTATTAGTGACTGGAGTTACCGAGGTAGTAGCGAATGTGGTCGAAGTCGTCATAATTAGGGGCAGTCGAGGCCGGAGTGGGCGAGGCAGCCAGGCTACAATCTTTGGGTGGTCGCGGTCTTTGCATACTCAAGTACTACTCCGACTTGGACGCTGCTGGCATCCTATCCAGCCTGTTGTAGGCCGTCTGTAATGCTAACCGCTCACGCCCGTCTGCTTCGAGCGCAAGAACAAGATCGCGCAGCTGAATGTCCTTGCCTTTGATGCCGTCCTCGCGCCACGAACCCCATTTCGTCCGGCCCTCACCCGTCAGCATTACCGGTCCACTACCCGGACGCCGGCCCGGGGTGCTTGTGCCGCTTCCTCCGCTGCCTGGTCCGGGAGTGCCGCCAGCATTGCCACCACCTCCACCGCCGCCGCCCATGCCTCGCTTGGCTCCACCCCCACCACCCGACAGCCACGAGTACTGCTTCTTGCGGCCGCCCAAGAAGGCCATACTGGTCCTGTTCGCACTCATAGTGTCGTTCTGTTCGGCCACCTTGGCTGCAGCATTTTTCTTCATCTCCTTCTTGGTGGGCGCCTTATCGGGCTCTGGTGCAACGGATCCAGGAGTACCGGGCGCACCGCCCGTCCGTGCTGGTGTCGCTGCCCCTGATGTAGGGTCCGCTTTCTTCTCCTCGCGCTTCTGCCGCTTCAACAGCCGCTGTTCTTCCACGCTACGTTCGCTCTTGCCCACAACCCGCAGGCTCTGGATCAAGGTGTTGGCACCTGCAATCTTCTTGGCTACCTCGCCGAGATCTTCTGGGAGCTCCGTCTCTGCCGGACCTAGTGTTTCCTTTGTTAATACACTTCGTTTTCGTATTAAAGACTGTTGCTCATTAGGATGCTGAATACTCACGTTTCGATGCGGTTTTGCCCTCTCCAGTGCCGGCTGCCGGCAGCGGTGATGCTGCTTCCAACCAGTCGTCCGGGACAACACCATGTGAGGTGTTCTGCCGAGTCGTGGCAACTTTGTGGGCATCTTCCAGCAGCTCTCTCAGCCGGTGCTTAGTGGCTAGTGACAAAAGTGCAAGCTGGTCTGCAAGAAACGTATCTTCGGGGATGGAACTCGACAGTGTGGACACGAAAGCCACTCCGTCAGGGCCCACCTCAGTCTTGACAGTAAGTGATGGCTTCGGGATTTCGGGCTCCTGACGCGTCTTCGTCGAAGTCGCTGCTGTCTTGGCATCCAACACCACGCCCAGTCCGTACTCCTTGGCAATCTTGTCTGCACGGAAATGAAGTGTGTTAAACTCCAAAAACCTGTTTCTCAGAGCATTGCTTCGTGAAGTGGCCATGCTCCGCGACGCATCCGTCCATGCCTGTTTTGCTGCCTCCAGCTCAAACTTTCTCTGGTTGGCTTCGTCGACTGTCTCGGCCGGCTGGTTGGCGGCCAGGGACCCGTAAAATGAGCTTCTTGTACCCGGCGTGTTCGCTGGGAATCCCGTCCGCGCTTCCGGCCGGTATGTGCCAGCAAAGTAGTCGGCCTGAAACTGTTCCTCCTGGCGCAGATCGATGCCAGTTCCTGCCAGCGAATCGTCGACGTCGTACTGGTATTCTTTCGTGGGTCGCTCAGCCGGTTTCGAAGGAGGACCCATAATCCCCGTCGGTGTTTGCGCCATTGGCGTCACAGCCGTTGGCATGAAACTGTTTCCGTTACCCATTGCGCCAGGTGTGCCGACACCTCCCATCTGAGGAAGGGCCATGCCGGAGGGTGTACCAGGGCCGCTCGGGGTCGGTGGAGTCGATGTGTTGTTGAAGGGTATTGGAGAGAATGCCTGCTGGCCGCCGGGAGACGAAACTGGTATGTGCAGTTTCTGGGGTGAGTTGCCATTGTTGAAGTGAGCAGGCAGATTCGACGGCGCGGAAACCGGAGATTCCACAGATGATTGCATCGTGGGTGTAGGGAGAGGTAGAGGAGGAGCAGATGGTGTCGGGATAGGTGATGCTAGAGAGTTGGGCGTCGAGGGGTTTGCTGGGCTTTGGGCATTGTTCATTGGCATGGGAGAAAATATGGCTCCGGGTGATTGGGCCAGGCCCTGTGGTGATGGCGCAGGTGAAAGCCGTTGCTTCTTGGCCGGAGGCTGCTGTCCCGTGAACCCAGCAGCATGCGGGTTGGGCGAGGGGCTGGGCTGTGTCGTTGGGGAAAAGGTTCTCGGGGGGACCTGGGGTGGAGGTTGCGCCATGGTCGGGTATTTGGTGATGCAACGGACGCACGACAGCTATCGAGATAAAGTGACAAGTAGTTCACGTGGATGAAACCGTCGTTGGGGTATAAGATATAGATGTCGAGATGCTGTGACGCATAGGTGATACCAGGATGAGTTGTAGGCAATGCTAAGAAGCCCGAGATGAGGAGTGCAGATGAGCGTCCGTCGACTGGGCGTTGGAGTAGACGCCGCCCGGTAGACAGGCAGGCCTGTCAAGGCTCCCTAGTATATAAAGCTTAGTCAAAGACCATTCAAAGCTTCCGAGACCTGTGGAAGGCTCTTGGTGATTGCTGGATGGTTGATGGTCGAGATTTGATGCGAGGCACGTCGACGCGCGCGTTGTGATGCGAGGTCGAAAAGCGCCTGTCAGCACTAAACGCGATTGTCGCTCGATGGTTTGTCGGATGTCTGCAGCTCGATTGCAGATCGTAACTGTATAATCTGGTGATGCTGAGTCGATACTTGATATTGTAGTGTTGGTGGTGGAGGCTCAAAAACTTGAAGCTTGAAAGGGCGAAGGCACGACAGGAGATGGAAACCGGGATCTAGTTGGCATTCGGCACCACCAAATTGCATCCGCGCCAAACAGAGGCAATGGAAGGAAGGAGCGACCGTGGACCGTGGCAAGCTTAGGCAAAAGGGCCCACTACTTCCAGCATCGTACACGTGATCTTGTTCGCCATGTTGGTCGGAACGCGGAAGAATGAATGGCCGCTAGAAACCAGTCGCGTCTCACAGTGAGCATAAGCTATGAGATTGAGCTGCATGCGCTGTAACACCCTGACCTAGACAAAGACGGAAGGAAGCAGCACCAGGCGACAACGACACCAGCTTCGCGACTTGCTTGAGCCTACTCGACCTCTGCGCCCTCGCCACCGCCTTGCTAAAGTACAAGCTACAACACTTTGACGAGACTTTACATTGGATTTATCGAATTGCTTGCGAATGGAAGGCCTGTCTTTCTTGTTTCGGTAGCCAAAAAGCAGGCATCTTGCGCTCAAACACCGACTACAACGCCCTTCTTATCACCGCGCCGTCGCCGTTGTCGCCACATCTTCACCCAGTGTCTCTAGCCCTTGCAATCTCAGCCTATTTGGTCATACAGTCTCGTCTATATAACGTACTCACATTCAAATAAATAAAAGGCCCGCCATGGCTTCCAAACGGAAAGCCGCCTCGATGGCCACGGCGCCCGAGGAGCCAGTCGACCCAGCAGACGAGCTGATGTTTTTGTGTCTGGGCGGTGGCAACGAGGTTGGCCGGTCTTGTCATATCATCCAGTACAAGGGAAAGACTGTCATGGTACGTTTGCCTCGAATTTATCCGATCAGCCCTAGCTGTAACTTCAGTGCTGACAAGTCTAGCTCGACGCTGGCCAGCACCCTGCATACGACGGCCTTGCTTCCCTTCCTTTCTTTGACGACTTTGACCTCAGCACCGTCGATGTCCTCCTAATCAGCCAGTAAGCCAGCTCCATACGCATGTGATTATGTATTTTCTCCGTTGTCGACTTCTATTGGTGGGCTATCGCCAGTTTAGATGGCTTGGAAAATGGCATTATTGGAGGTAAACGGCAACTTTGTATGTTCTCTATGGGACACTACATCGGGTGGATGATATCAAGGACCAGACAAGTTGTCTGAGCTTTGCACACAGACTTGCAGTAGTTCTGCAGCCTTGCAACGCCCCGGCAGTCGGGATATATACCATGTGCCATATGCCATGTGCCATAAAGTCGTCCAGCCACCCTGTATACAGATACCAATACAACCACTTTTGCTTCCACCCGGGCGTCCATCTTTATTGATTTATTCTTGTGGCCCGAGCGGCGGTAGAGAAGAGAAAAGAGAGAAGAGAGAAAGTGGGCAGAGTAGGGGTTTCTGTACAATGCTTGTAACATACTTGGGTCAAGGTTGCGCAAAGGCTAACGTGTTAGTTTTCACATCGACCACGCCGCATCATTACCATATGTCCTCGCAAAGACAAACTTCCGTGGCCGCGTTTTCATGACACATCCGACCAAGGCCATCTACAAATGGCTGATCCAGGACAGTGTTCGCGTAGGCAACACGTCGTCCAACCCGACAACACAGCTTGTTTACACCGAGCAAGACCATCTCAGCACATTTCGACAGATCGAGGCAATCGACTACCACACCACGCACACAGTCTCCGGTATCCGGATCACACCATACCCCGCCGGCCATGTGCTGGGTGCCGCCATGTTCCTCGTCGAGATCGCGGGTCTCAAGATCTTCTTCACCGGCGATTACTCACGAGAGCTTGATCGACACCTTGTTTCGGCCGAGGTGCCCAAAGGAGTCAAGATTGATGTGCTGATTACGGAATCGACATACGGCATTGCTTCGCACGTTCCTCGTCTGGAACGCGAGCAGGCGTTAATGAAGTCTATCACGGGCATCCTGAACCGTGGCGGGCGCGTTTTAATGCCAGTGTTTGCTCTCGGTCGTGCACAGGAGCTGCTTTTGATTCTGGATGAGTACTGGAGCAAACACGCCGACTTTCAGAACTTCCCCATCTACTATGCGAGCAACCTGGCCAAGAAGTGCATGGTCGTCTACCAGACCTACACGGGTGCCATGAACGACAATATCAAGCGGCTCTATGCTGAGCGTGCCAGAGAGGCCGAGGCTTCGGGCAACACGGCCGGTGGTGGTGGTCCCTGGGATTTCCGCTTCATTCGCTCGCTCAAGAGCCTGGACCGTTTTGAGGACATTGGAGGATGTGTGATGCTAGCGAGTCCCGGTATGCTGCAAAACGGTGTTAGTCGCGAGCTGCTTGAGCGGTGGGCGCCGAGCGACAAGAACGGCGTGATCATCACGGGTTACAGTGTTGAGGGCACCATGGCCAAGCAAATCATGCAGGAGCCCGAGCACATTCAGGCCGTGATGTCGCGGAGTTATACGGGAGGCGGGCGGCGCGGCCCTGGCACAGATACTGAAAAGGTCCTGATTCCGCGGCGATGCAGTGTGCAGGAGTTCTCTTTTGCGGCACATGTCGACGGCAACGAGAACCGGGAGTTTATCGAGGAAGTCAGCGCACCAGTGGTGATCCTCGTCCATGGCGAGCAGCACAACATGATGCGCCTCAAGTCCAAGCTGCTCTCGCTCAATGCCGGCAAGGCAGACAAGGACAAGATGAAAGTGTACAGCCCACGCAACTGCGAGGAACTCCGAATCCCGTTCAAGACCGACAAGATTGCCAAAGTTGTCGGCCGGCTGGCCACAGTGGCGCCACCAGTAGATCAGGCAGACCAGAATGGCTCGTCGGGACCTATCATTACCGGTGTTCTTGTGCAGAACGATTTCAAGCTGTCGTTCATGGCGCCAGAGGACTTGCATGAGTTTGCGGGTCTCACGACGACTACCATTATGTGCCGGCAGCGCCTCACGCTGAGCGCAGCCGGTATCGACCTGATCCGGTGGGCGCTGGAAGGTACCTTTGGCGCCATTGAGGAGCTGCCTGAGATGCACAAGAAACACAAGAAGCACAAGCTCGCGGGTGGGGATGAAGCTATGGGTGAGGGTGATGACGAAGCCGACGACTTGTACGACAACAACGAGGAAGAGGCTGCCGAGGAGGAGTTCAACAAGCTCGTGGCGGCGTACCACGTCATGGGCTGCGTGTCTGTGCGGTACTATGCCAACGGCGAGATTGAGCTCGAGTGGGAAGGTAATCTTCTCAATGACGGCATTGCCGATGCCGTTATGGCAGTACTGTTTTCCGTCGAGAGCAGTCCTGCAGCTGTCAAGCGTAAGTGTATCCTCTCTTTGAGTCTTTGAGCTGATGCGGAACTGATCAAATACTAACCGAATAGAATCCGGCAAGAATGGACACGCGCATAGCCATGACCATGACGACGGCCATCAGCATGTCCTTCCTGTCCGCAATTTGCACGCCCAGATCACACCCGAAGAGCAGTTCAGCCGACTCTGCATGTTCCTCGAGGCCCAGTTTGGTGCTGACAATGTGTCACCTATTGCTGAGCCACGGATTGATGAGGAGGCAGAGGAGGCAGAGGAGGCAGAGGAGGCAGAGGAAGAAGACCCAACCAAAGACTCGACAGAAGAGACTACGGACAAGAAGCCAAGTGAGGACGAGAAAAAAGCCAGCAGAGACGAAAAGATCCGCGTTGAGCTGGAACGTCTTCACGCAGCCGGCATCCCCGTGCCTGGCGTGCTTGTCAAGGTGGACAACATGGAGGCCAAGGTGTGGCTAGACGACCTTGAGGTGGAGTGTGCGAACCGCATGTTCGCCGACCGTGTGCGTGCCGTTGTCGAGCCGGCCGTGGAAGTGACAGCGCCTCTGTGGAGGTAGATGTTGGAGCTAAAGGGGTGCATGGGGCTCATTGCTAGTTCATGATCCAGGGCGTTTGGTGTTTATATGGAAATATTTCTGTGTATATAGTATTTAAGCGATATCTAGCCAATGCAAAACGATGAGATCATAAAATAGGCAAAATAAGCAGCAAATGTAATTTGAATAGATTATAAATTCAGTCAAAATGATGCATCAAGTACAAAAAAAAAAAAAAAAAGACAATTACTTTAAAAAAAGAAGATCATAGGCAATGATAACAAATAAAATGATAATCCCCGATTTTTAGCATTGCGAGTCGCATAAATACGAACATCAACTACTAGTAATTTTACTTTAATACATTGTATTTCACCGACTAACGAGACATTGATGAGACATTGACAGTTCAAATTTAATAAATAAGTGAAAAAAAGGAATAAAAAATAAAATAAAATAAAAAACAAAACAAACTCAAAGCAGTAATTGCCGGCCTCCAACCTTGCAGGACACATCTTTGGAACTGATAACTTGTTATGCATCCACCAAACTCTACATGACGGAGTAAAAACGCATTCGCCGACGACTCGCCGTTGTTCTCGCCGACAAGCTCGAGTTCCGCTGCGATTTCGAGAGCCTGACTTGTATGAATCAGTCAATCGTCAAATCCACTTGTAGTAGACGTCAACTTGGACCAATAGCGGCAGTTGAATAGTGCGTATCCCCACTTAGATTAGAAGCTCCCCACCGATAAGGAAGGAAAAACTTGTACTTGAAATGAAGGAAAGAGCGAGCACATGGAAGAGCCGACAGGAAGGCGCGACGGACACCAGGCCATCCACTAACAGCGCCGTACCGAATTTTAGCGTGCGAACCACTAGCACTAACAGCACTTAAAACCGCCTAGCAAGGGTCGCATATGACTCCATTCTGACTCCATTTTGACCTCTACCAGACTCTGGTAGACCTCTAATAGTCCTACATGGGCCGATAGCGCTAGCGATTTTCACGTCTTTTCCCCGGGGAAATTTTTTTCGAAGCGAAGCTCATGAGGAAGGAACGGAACGCTCTCTGTTCTGCTCTTTCCTATCCAGTTTTCTCCTCCCCGACGACTCGCACCTAAGCCTCTCTCTCATCACATCGCAACTTTCTCGACCGCATATTTGCTTTCCCTCGAGTTTCAATTCCTCTCCCGAGCGTCTCTTTACCCGCCGACACCCCTCCTCGCACCTCGTACCCTTACCTCTATCCTCCCCACATCTTTCGCCGAAATGTCTCCTCCGACCGGTGGCTCTAAGGAGTCTAACCTGGCCCGTGTCCTGGGTTCTGGTAAGTGACGACAGGAAGACCGGAGAGCAGAGATGCGCCGGCGAGTGGTGTTTCGCTGTTGCAGCTGTATAATGGTCTACTAACATGATAGGCTCTGCCGGTATTGCTGAGCTGGCTGTCTTCCACCCGGTATGATCTTCTGAAGTCCCCGATATCGCGACGTCGGTTTGAATTGACGACAACGACACCGACAGTGGCAACGGCAACGACGACTCTTACTAACTACGCATAGGTTGACACCATTGCCAAGCGCCTGATGAGCAACGAGTCCAAGGTATGCATCCACCCCCACCAGACCTTTGCCGTCAACTGTCACATGGCCAATGACCAACACCCACACTACAGATCTCCAGTACCCAGCAGCTCAATAAGGTCATTTTCAAGAACAAGGCCACGGCCCCCGTCGGCGCCAAGTTCGTCTCCCTGTTCCCCGGTCTCGGCTATGCCGCCGGCTACAAGGTTCTGCAGCGGGTGTACAAGTACGGTGGCCAGCCCGTGGTCCGTGACTACCTGACCACCCACTACGGCAAGTGCTTCGAGAACGTCTTTGGTGCCAAGACCGGCAAGGCTGTTTTGCACTCGACTGCCGGCAGTCTTGTCGGCATTGGCGAGATTGTTCTTCTGCCGCTCGATGTCCTCAAGATCAAGCGCCAGACGAACCCCGAGGCTTTCCGCGGCCGTGGTGTCATCCGCATTGTGCGCGATGAGGGCTTCGGCCTGTACCGTGGCTGGGGCTGGACCGCTGCCCGCAACGCCCCCGGTTCTTTTGCTGTAAGTTTTGGCTCTCCCCCTCTCTGTGGATCTCTATAGTAAAACTAACCTCGACACAGCTTTTTGGTGGTTCCGCCTTTGCCAAGGAGTTCCTCTTCAAGCTTGAGGACTACAACAAGGCCTCGTGGTTCCAGAACTTTGTCGCCTCAGTCGCCGGTGCCTCTGCCTCGCTCGTTGTCTCCGCGCCCCTCGACGTCATCAAGACCCGTATCCAGAACAAGAACTTTGACAACCCCGAGGGTGGTTTCCGCATCCTGTCCAACATGGCCCGCAACGAGGGTCTGGGTAGTTTCTTCAAGGGCCTTGTCCCCAAGGTATGCCCCGCTACCAACTTGTTTTTCTCACGGTAACTTCCAATACTGACTTTGCAGCTGCTCATGACTGGTCCCAAGCTGGTCTTCTCCTTCTGGCTGGCACAGACCCTGATCCCCGCCTTTGACACTGCCCTGAAGCGGTAGATTGGTAGAGCGTGATCGCGACAACTTTGATATCTACACCTATAGCGGCTTTCTCAACTTGATAAACACCAAAAGTATGGGATATTTCGGCATGACCCTGGATGCAGTTGGGTACGATCCGGTGCAAGGCCTGCCGGCGAGGATGGAACTTCTCGATAAGAGGATAGACGGCGTTTTTGTGTACTAAAATAGCTCGGGCGTGTTTGATTCCTTTTCTTTTTTTGTTTCTATTTTTTGCTTCTATTTTTTTTGTTATATTTTCTCTCGCATACTTTTGTCATATCTCTTGCCTTCTAGAACATCTCCCTGAACACTGAACATTTGCATGCTAATCTAAAGTTTTGCATTATCGTCTCCTGCTGGGTTCTGCGTCTAACCGATATGTTTTTTTCTCTCTTATTTTCAGTTCTCCATTCACGGTACACCGCCACTATGAGCCCCTCTATGCACACCGGCCACCCCATTCTGCGCAAGTAAATATACTTTGTTATCTTCTATCTTTCAAATTTCCCACCTCTTGTTGACATCATCACCTTGCCCGCAACGCTGTAATGCACCCGCCTGCGTATGACTATGTGCCCACCTTGACCTGTCCACTGCCTTACCGAGTTGCAGTCGCACCTGGAAATAGAGCTGGCCTGTACATTAGCTATGTCTACGCTTGATCACACAATATCAACACAATCCCTCACCATATCGCGTCCGTCGTGCGACTCTCTTTTCTTTGGACAACACTAGAGCCCAATGTGTTGATTGGACCCACTTATCAACGTGTGCATGTCGTCGTTGCCCCAGCAGCAAGTGGACCCGTTTGTTTACCCACAGTTCTCAGCTCTTTCCTGTTTTGATAAACGTTGCCGCCGGAAAACAGTGGCGCCCACTGATGCAGTCTGTTGCTGTTTGTTTGTGGTCGCAACGAGGGAAAGAGCGCTTGATACACTCAATCTATATGAGCAGCTCCTTCCATTTATGTCGCACACTGTGATATCTTGCGATATATCCCTCGTCCCTCCAAAGAGCCCAAAAGCTTCGGCTTCACTTTTACACATCTTTTCTCTCTTATTCTCAACCTTACCGTTATTCCCTTCACCGCTTTGCGCGCACATATTTTCTTCCATTCGCATACCCTTCTTTGTCTACGGACACTTCTATATCTATTTCCCCATTAAATTCTACATTCCTCAGCTTCCGCCGCTTATTTTCCATTGTCGACAAAAAGTCTCGACTCTCGACAGCAAAGGACACAAACAACCTCGACTCAGCATTCCTCACCTCTGCGATTCGCGCCATACCAGTCGACATCGCCTTCTTCCCACCTTTTCCTTCTCTCGCGCGGCGGCCGTTGACAGCACCCCTCGTCAACAATGGCCCCCATCGAGCGCGACGTCGCTCTCTACGACACCGAGAGAGTCTTGAAACACCAGCATTCGTCGTCTTCCGACTATGGACGCTCTCTCATTCCAATGTACGTGTGATCTTGCATAGCTGTTCTTTTGTGTTTCCAATGTTCTTGTGTTCTTGTCTTTTTGTGTGTTTATGCGCATCGACGTGTTGATACTGGCACTCTCTCGATCGACCATGAATTTCACTCGTCGCGCGTCTCAAACAGGTTGAACTTGACGCAGACAAGAATCTTGAATGTTTTACCTCTCTCTTGTGTTTCTCGTTTCTCCTCTTTCCACCCTTTGTCTCCATCATCCCCCGGATACTTGCTTTTTCTTGCCCCAAACAAACACATCACCATCTACCAAACCCCTCCCCCCCAGTCTCTCAGAGAATGGGAATGAGAACCTATCCCTTTTCCGCCTCTCCTCCCATCATTTCCCTTAACCTCTCCCATCGTCTCTCCAGCAATGGCGGGTGTGTGGCGTCGACTGACACATAAACGCAAAAATAGGTGGGATAGTTCTGATCCTGAACGGGCACCGCCACCGTTGCCCATGAACCCGCAGTCTCCCAGTGTCGGCACCTCGCGGCCCGGCACTTCTACAGCCATCCAGAACGCCCATGCTGCCATGCAAGAGAAGGCTCGCGAAAGCACTCTCATGTCCAACGTGCTCTCTAAGCGCATAGCCGAAACTTCACCAGAACGCACCCCCCGGGCCTCTTTTTCATATGCCAGCTCCATAGCGTCGAGCTCTCTATCCTCAAACCCCAGCTCTGCCACGCGCTCACAGTCTCACCGCCGCATGCAGTCCATGCAGTCGGGCTCTGTCCGCGACTTGAGCTTTGTGCTCGACGGCGGTGGCCGTGACTCCAACAGCTCTACTCCTCGCTCGCCTGAGAAGCGTCCACCCACACCGCACAGCAGAAGCTACAACGACAACGACCCTTTTGTTGATGAGCGCCCCAACCCCGGCCCTGGTCCCAGCCTGACACCAATTGTGCGCCCAATCGTTCGTCGGCCACAGCAGAGCATTCTTGGCGAGAACACACCACCACAGTCCGCAACGATGACTGCCCTCAACAGCATGGCCACATCAAGTCCCACTCCGAGAGAACTGCCACAGCCCCCCGTCTCACAGCCGCTTCCTCAGCCGCTTCCTCAGCCGCCTGCCCACCATATCCAGACTTCAACTATCCGCCCCGAGTATGGTCCTGTTCCTCCCCTAGCGCCCAGCCTCAACCCAGCAGCCAACAGCTCCGCCGGCGGCGCTGCTAGCAGCAGAAGCGTGCGTCCCAGCACTGGCTATGCCAACTCGGAGGTTGCAATGACTCAACAACCAACAGTGGCTGTTGAGAACCTGTCAAGACAGATCCTCAGCCTCACCAGCATTGCGACGTCTCTCCAAAAAGACATGGCTGCACTCAGCAGACGCAGTCGCGACAACGCGACTGATCTCATGAGCCTCAAAGAGGCCACCAATGCCAGAGACGAAGACATCCGCAAGAGCCTCCGCGAAATACTTACAACGTCCAGCGAGGCTGCCTCTGTTCGCTCACGCGACTCGTACCCAGGCGGTCCCTTCCTCATTGACAACAAACCGCACCACATCCACCAATCTACAACCTCTCCCCTGCTTAAGAATGCCCGGCCGTTTTCTCTTCCTCGGATCCCATCACCAAACAGCTTCGCCGCGTCCCTGGACCGCGACTCCATGAGCACCCCATCTCTCTGCGGCAACGATGGCCCCAACACAATCGCTATGCTTGAGCGTATTGTGCGTGAGATGGGTACCAAGGAGGGTCAGGACATGCTTCTCAAGAGACTTGTAGATGTCATTGATAAACTGACGGGCATGGCCTCTGCAACAAAGCTAGAAGACCTTGTTCAGTTTGTCAAGGACAGCCAGAAACAAACCCAGCCCCCCCCGTCCATTGTCACGTCTTCGTCGGCATCTGCCCTTGGCGATGATCTCAGTGGTACGCCCTCACGCCCACGCAACTACAGCTTCGGCGATCCCAGTTCTTCGCAGTTTGAGATTGACTTCAGTCGCAACGGTCCCATGGCCCAGCGCTCTGAGAGCCTGCTCCAAAGCCCCCACAAAAACGACCAGCGCCGTTCCTCTGCACCTATTGTCGGTACCGCTGATATCATCAGCGACGATGTTCTTAAGATTATCAAGACCGTCAAGGATAGCGTTGCCCAAGGGGGTGGCCTCACAGCCGAAGTCAAGGCTCTCGTTCGTGAGCTCCGCGGAGAGGTCCTCGGCATGGGCCGTGAAATCGGTCGTCGTCTTGACGAGGTAGAGACTAATGCCCGTGATGAAGGCAAGCCGGCTGCTGCTACACAAGTCGAAATGGCCAAGGTCGTCGAGGAGGGCCTCACTGAGATGAAGCAGCACATGAACAATCTCATGCGTGAGCACCGCCGCCAGTCTACTGCTGAGACTGCTGACGTTGCGGCCGCAGCTGCGCGCGCCGTTCCCAGTGTCGACTACGAGGAGGTCTACAACTCTATGCGTGCTGCACTCAAGGACGCCCGCGCCAGCAAGCCTAGCAAGCAGGAACTATCGCGCGAGGATGTCATTGACGCCGTCAAGGATGCCTGGGAGATGTACAAGCCCGAAATTGAGATCCAGCAGATCGGATTGGAGCGCGACGAGGTCCTGGCCTGCCTGGAGCAAGGCCTGCGCGACTATGCGCCCCGTGATGACAAGCCCGCTGGCGCAACCCGTGACGAAGTCTTCAAGGCAGTTGTCGAGGGCATGAAGCACTTTGTGCCGCCTCAGATGCCCCCTGCCGGCATGTCGCGTGAGGAGGTTCTCGGTGCCGTCCGCGAGTGTCTTGAAGAGTTTGAGTTCCCTGTGGCTCCCTCAGCCATTGGCGCTGAGATGACTCGCGAGGACATGGTTGAAGCCGTCAAGCAGGGTCTCGATGGTTTCGACTTCCCTCGGCCGTCAGATCGCGAGCTGGTCTCCCTACGCTCTATCGGTACTGGCGAGACCGATGCCGACGAGGTTGTCTCGCGTCTTCACGAGATCATGCAGTTTATGCGCGAAGAGTTCAAGGCCGTGTCTGACGAGGCCAAGCAGAACGTCGCTGCCAACGGTCGTGACACCGAGCAGGTCTTGGACGCAACCAGAGATGGCCTCGAGAAGCTTCGGGTAGACCTTGAGAGCTACGTCGACAAGGTCGCCGCTGCCGTCACACACCAGGACTTCTCCGAGGGCCTTATCCGCACCCTGGATGTCTTCCGTGACGAAATCTCCGAACTCATGTCCAAGGCTACCGAGGACTCCAAGGAATTGCTCAAGGATGAGATTGATTCTCTTCGGGACACTGTGAATTCCTCTCTGATCCCTGCTCTCCCTACCGCCTCCGCAGCACCTGCTAGCAACAGAGAGGTGCTTGAGGCTCTTCAAGAGGGCGTTAGCTGCCTGCGCAACGAGATCTCAAGTCGCCACGTCAACAGCACCACGGAAGTCCTCGATGCTATCCAGGAGGGCATCCAGGATCTGCGCGTCAGCATCGACAAGCTCAGCAACAAGCCCACCGACTTCTCTGCCAATGATGAGATTCTTGACGCACTCAAGTCTGGCCTCAGCGAAGTCCGTACTGACATTGATGGCCTGCGCGACAATAACAGCAGTGCTCTTACCACTTACGAAGGTAACAATGCAATCGTCCCCGCTGATATGCTGAAGCATGACGACATTAAGAACCTCGAGTCTCTTATCTCTGAGCTCCGCAGTAAAGTCGATGTTCTCGACGCAGCCCAGACCAAGCTTTTCAGCGAGCCCAAGGTTGCTGAGACACCCGTTTCCCGTGATATGGACGAAGACCCGGTGTGGAAAGAGAAGCTGGCCCAGATGGAAAGCAAGCTTCACGCTATCCATGAGTCAGTCACGGGTCTCGGTAGCCGCGATATGGACATCAAGCTTCCTGATATGGAGAGTAAGCTGCATGCTATCCATGAGTCTGTCAATGGACTTGCTACCCGCGATGTGACTGAGGCTGCCGATGCAGTACCCCGCCCATCTACAGATGCAGCATCCCGCGAAGATGTGGAAGCCATTGAGACAATTCTGCGCAACACCAAGGCGCGCCTCGATGACCTGATCGACGGCGAGCAACTTGTCCGGAAAGAGCACATTGACTCCATCGAGGCCGTCGTCCTGGAGACACAGCATAGCCTCACCGACCTCAAGGAGCTGATGGTCGGCCTGTCCTCACGTGAGGACATCAACATGGTCGAGTCTCTTGTCGCCCAGGTGGCAAGCGGCTTCGATGAAATGAAGGATCGCCACGAGAAGCATCTCGATGATCCCGAAAAGGTCACCAAGACGGATGTCGATGCCATTGCTCTGGCCTGCCTGCAAGTCAAGTCCGCCGTCGAGAAGATGGCGCAGGCAGACGAGGACACTGGTCTTCCCTCCAAGGCCGACCTTCTTGGCCTGTCTGTCATTGTAGGCGATGTCCGGGATCAGCTTGAGATGGTTTCTGCCGCCCAAACCAAGGCCACGGAGGACCAGCAGGCGGAAATTGTTGGGGTCGGCGAGCGTATCAGCGATGTCAAGGCATTCCTCGAGGTCCTGAACGAAACAGTCAAGGTTCGCCTCGAGGATGGAGCTCTGGGTGTGGAGTCAGTTGGAAAGATTCTTGACTCTCTCAGCGACACGATTGGTCGCAACAGCTCCGATCTTCACGACCTGTACGAGACAATGAAGAACGAGTTTGAGGAGTCGAGAGCTGGTGTTGTTGGTGTCAAGTTGGAGTCAGATGAGCGCTTCCAGCAGACCACGGAGACTCTGGAGGCCAAGATTGACGACCGTATCAACGAGCTGATGGCCAAGTTTGATGAGTTCTACGCCGCCGCAGACGACAAGGCGAGAATTGGCGAAGAGCGGGATGTTGAGGTGGAGGCGGCCGTTGTTGGCACCAAGACCGTTGCTGAGGAGCTGAAGCTTCTTGTCGACACCCTTGGCTCTGCTGTCACCGACTCTCTAGAGAAGATGGAGGAGGCGTCCAAGACAGTCTTTACCCGTGTCGATGATATGGTCACCAAGGCAGAAGAGAACCACACGGATGCCAAGGCCGAGCACCAACAGACGCGCGAACACGTCCAAGAAACTCTCGCAGCTGTGCAGGAAGTCCAAGGCCAGGTGACCGAGTTCAACCCCCAGATGCTTGACACGATCAAGGATGTCCTGCTTGTTGTCAACGACCACTTTGAGCACTCGAAGGTATCCGTGGTCACCATGCAGAAGGAGATCATCGAAGCCATCCCTGAACCACAGCTTCCACCTCCAGTTGAGCCATATGACGATACGATTATGCACGAAAAGCTCGACAAACTCGTAGGCCAGACGGAGCGCGCAGCTGAAGCCTACGATAAGCTGGACAAGATGGATGCGCTCGTTGATCACACGCTTGCTGTAGACGCGGCTCTTGCCAAGATTGACCGTCTGGTTGAGCACTCTGATGACACTGACAAGGCTCTTGTACAACTGGAGAAGCTGGACCAGCTTGAAAATTTGGAGAAGCTCGACTACCTTGTTGCGCAGTCGGATTCCACGACGGAGACCCTCGCCAGCCTCGAGAAGCTTTCTAAGCTGGACGAAATTGTCGGCCTTACCCAACTTGCGGGCCGTGCATTCGACTCTCAGAACTCCAAGATTGACAAGCTCATTGAGCACACCCAAGTGTCCACAGATGCTTATGCCAAGCTCGACAGCCTTGAGAAGCTTGACCAACTGGAGAAGCTAGAGAAGCTGGACTACCTTGTTGACCAGGCCGAGATCACTTCGCATACCCTTGTCAAGCTTGATGATCTTGCAAAGCTCGACCAATTGGAGAAGCTCGACTACCTTGTTGACCAGGCCGAGATCACTTCGCATACCCTTGTCAAGCTTGACGATCTTGCGAAGCTCGACCAGCTGGAGAAGCTGGAGAAGCTCGATTACCTTGTTGACCAGGCCGAGGCCACTTCACAGACCCTTGTCAAGCTTAATGATCTTGCGAAGCTCGACCAACTGGACAAGCTGGACTACCTCGTTGACCAGGCCGAGATAACCTCGCATGCCCTTGTCAAGCTTGACGATCTTGCGAAGCTCGACCAGTTGCAACAGCTGGAGAAGCTGAACCAGATGGACCAAATGGAAAAGCTGGAGCAGCTCAACCAGCTCGACAAGTTGGGGCAGCTCGAGAAGCTTGAGGGTCTCCAGAAGCTTGAGCAGCTCGACCAATTGGAGAAGCTCAGCCAGCTGGAGAAGCTCGAGCAGCTAGAAAAGCTTGAGAAACTCGAGAAGCTGGACTATCTTGTTGAGCAGTCTGACAGTGCATCTCAAGCGCTTATGAGCCTGCAGCAACTGGAGAAGCTCGACAAGCTGGAAGAGCTTGTTGACAACTCACACTCCATGGACGGCAAGGCCGACAAGGCCCTCGCTCGGTTGGAGACTCTGGAGAAGGTACATGAACAGGTGATGCGTACTGCCTCGGACCTCGCCCTATATATGTCCACCCAGACCCAGAGAATTGCAGACGACCACGAAGACCGCGAGCAGACTCTGCACGAGACGACCGTTACTCTTGAGCGGCGGCAGGCAGAGCTTGTGCATGTCGACGCCAACCTTGTTGACTTGCGCGAGGAGGAGAGACGCCTCAAGGAGAGCGTCGCGAACCTGCGGGCGGACCAAGAGTCGATGCAGCGCAACAAGATCCGGCTAACAGCCGATGTCTCATCCCTGGAGACTGCACTGCACCTTCGCCGCGAGGAGCTGCACGAGATGGAGGCACGTGCTGAGGGCTTAGAGCGGCGGATCCTGGAGGGCGTGATGGATCACTCTCGTGTGCTCCTCATGGCCAAGGCCAACAAGGGACGCGAGGCTATGAGCCGCAAGCGCGTTGTGCCTTCCAAGAAGGAGAAGAAGGAGCAAAAGGAGCCTACGGTCGGGATCCGTGGTGTCCAGGCCGAGAACAAGCCACGGGCTGCTTTCAACCTGGCTATGTCGTCGAAGCGCAACCCTATGCCTACCAACTCGCCCATCGGAGTGGCGGCTAATGGAAGCGCCAACGGCTCGCGCCGAATCTTGTCTTTGAGCCAGATTAACAGCAGCTCTTCCACCGGCAGTATCCGGCGCAGTAACAGCGTGCGCGCCAATGCTGGTGGTGCTAGCAGTCTACGGAAGAGCAGCTGGGGCGGACTTGTGCCTACAAAGGGGTACGGTGCTCTGGAGGTGGACAAGGAGAACGCACCGCTAAAGGAGAGCGACGAAGATGACAATCACAATGTGCGGGACTTGAGCAGCAACGACAGCCATGACGATTATGATACATCAAGAAACGAGGAGGTGAACGCAACAGTTGTTCCGCACCGTCGGAAGGGTGAGGAGGATGAGTACGATGACGACTTCCAAGAATGTGGAGACGACGACGAAGCCGATAAGCACAGCGAGGCGGGTACTCTCCGGCGATCGAGCCTTGAAATACCAGAGGTGACGAGTGGCACGCAGAGTGAATCAGGCGAGTTTTACTCTGGCGATGAAGATGACGATGTGATGAGCGAATGGACAAACAGCCAAGTGAGCTCAGCACCGCCAATGTCTGAGGGACCTGGTGATGTAGTGTTGTATGGAAGAGATTGATGGATTTTATCAATGATGGACTTATGATTTTGATTCTTGGGGTTTCGGGTTTATATCTTTTGGTTTTGTCTTTTGGTTGTTTTTAAAGTCTTGTGAGCCTATTTTTTGCTCTATTTTCTTATTCCATGAGTTATATTGGGCTCGGAGTTGTATTGTTTTTACCATTTTTGCTTGTGTACACTTTTGACTCGTCTTTGTTTGCAATGCTACTTTTACTGATTCTTATACCATCTGCTTCATTTTCTTCTTTGGCGTCGTAAGTGGTGGTGACTTGGCATGAATGTTTATATACAAAAAGGCTGCAATGATAAAGCTACAGCAATCTATTTTCTTGCTTCAATCGTCTCCTGGCCATCCATCCACGGCTGCAAGCACTCGGGGATGGTGACCGACTTGGTCTGCTCGTCCCATCCGTTCTCAAGGATAGCGGCCAGCACGCGAGGAACAGCCAGAGCTGTACCGTTGAGCGTCCAGGGGAACGTCAGAGGACCACCATTGATCTTTGCGCGTGTGGCCAGGCGGCGGGACTGGTAGTCTGTACAGATGCTTGCCGACGACACCTCGCCCCAGCCAGTGGCATAGTCATAGTCGGCAGGGCTGTTACCTGCTGCGTCGGTGGTCTGGTTACCTTTGGGACGGCAGCGGCCGGGAAAGAATGCTTCGATATCGATCTTGCGGTAGGCTGAGGCGCCCAGGTCAGTCGCGGGCATTTCAAGGATACGGCACGGCAGGCCAAGGCTGGATAGAATCTCGGTTTGGACATCGACAAGCTCATCAAACAGTTCGGTGGTGGCGTCCAGCTCAGGCTCCGTCCATGCAAAGAGCTCGACCTTTGTAAACTCGTGGACACGGTAGAGGCCCTTGGTGTTGGCACCGCGCGCACCGGCCTCGGCACGGTAGCAGCGTGAGACAGCAGCGCGGCGCAGAGGGAGGCCGTTGAGCTCCCCTGACTCAGTACTGGTTGTTGCGTCAATGGTCGAGTCTGCATAGAGGGCGGCCAGCGGAATCTCGGCGGTAGCAGTGAGGCTGAGGGGAAGGCCTTCGAGTGAGTACGTCTGCTGCTCGCCACCCTGGTCGCGCGGCTGGAAGCCACAGGCGGCAGCAATACCGCTGCGCACGATGCTCGGCGGCGACACCAGCTGCCAGCCGTGGCGGTGGACGACATTGAGGGCATACTGGACGAGTGCCTGCTCGAGACGAGCACCGTCGCCTAGCAGGTAGTACCAGCCCCAGCCGGACGCGGCCGAAGCAGCCGAAAAGTCCATGAGACCCAGCTCGGCACCGATCTGGACGTGTGAGCGCCATGCATCAGGCGTCTGCATCAGCGATGCGCTGGTGTAGTAGTCGGTGCCGGTGCCGTTGGTTGGGCGGCCCTCGGGAGCCTCGCCGTCGCAGTTGAAGTAGCTCAGGACGTCCTGCTCGGTGTCAGGGGTCTCGGCGCTGGTGAGGTTGGGCAGTGCGGCAGCAAGCTGCTGGATCTCCGAGGTGAGGCGGGTCTCATCGGCCTTGACAGTGGCGAGCTGCTGCTTGAGGACACGGGCTCTTTCTAGGAGGCTTTCTCTACTGGGGGTTTCGGATTCGGAGTTGGCCTCGTCGCGGGCGGCCGGGGCGTTTGTGATTTGCTTGCGGACCGTGTTGGCCTCCTCGCGCAGGGTGCGGGTATCGATCTGAATGGCCTTCCACTGGTCATGCAGCTGGACCATGCGACCCGGGTATGCGGCCATGGAGGCATAGTTGCGACGAGTGCAGTTTTCCGAGTAGATGTCTGCATTTTCACGAATGAACTTTGCATCAACAATGGCCTGTGGCGCTTGCGGTGGTGGTGTGGCTGGCGTTGGTGGATTTGGGGAGCTGGTCTGTTGTGAAGAAGAAGAAGAAGAGTAGGAGAAAAGAGACGAAGACAAAAAGGTACGGCAGACAGCAGCTCGCTGTGAGGCTGGCAGCCTTGTGGCGGTTGCCGTGAGCCGATGAAGGCCGCCGAGGGCCTGTCTTGATGGAAGGCGCATTTCTTGTTTGTGGTTTTGAGTTTCTATGAGAGATTTGGGATATCTGAGATATTCGCGAAAATTAAGAAACTTGAGAAAGCAAAGAAGACCAGGGGGGTGCCGCCGTGTTGAATACTGTTGTCGTCGCCTGATGTCCGTCGGACGTCGACAAGTCACGCTATTTTCGCCAACTTTTTCATGCAGAGGGGAGCTTTCCCGATTGGTACGTAGCTGGAGCGTGTTAGGCAAGGTACTTTTTGTGGCGCCAGATTGGCAGCCGTTTTAACGTATTCTCAGGTACCTCGCTCCGCAGCGTCCTTATCTTATCGCAGTGCATATTGATATAGCTTATACAGACATGTAAAGTACGTACGAGTGCCTGTATTCAAGTCGGTTGCACCTTCCTCTGCGAATATCGCAACTTCCCAAGTCAAGGCCGATGAGCTGGGTGTTTTCTGCCTGTTGCTTTATTATGTCATGTGACCGGAAACGGCCACTCAACATCTGCTCTCGATTCGCCGGCCGTCGCATATTGTTTGCTCCTCTGCCTTTTCTCTCTCCTTTTCTCTCTCCTGTTTTCTCTCCTGTTTCTCACACTTCCAGCCACCTGAAATATTGAACAATGCCAATTCCCAGATCGTAGGGACACACTGCCAGCTGGTACCCAGAGCCTATCTTCCCTGTGATTGTCTGGTCCGTAAGGCGCACCTTTGCCAGGCCGGAATGTTGGACGACGAAGACGACCGACAAAGACAACGGAGACAGAAAAGTTAGTGGAAGATGGCCGTTGGCCCTGTCTGTAAATTTCTTATAATTTGTTTACTATGTACCCTATCTGGGTTTGTAGTTGTTTGGTAGACTATACAGCAAAAGTCGTGTCTTCCTTTTTCGGACGAGTGACGATCTTGCTGAATCAGCAGTCCACTACAGACAATGCCAGAAAATGCCCGTCTAAAAATGCCCGTCTATCATGTCGTAATTCTCTCCATATATCCCCACAGACCCAGCAAACAGACCCAGAAACCAAGAAGCGATAGGCAGTCTGCGAGTGCCATCAGGATCTCAAGTAACAATAAAATCTACAAAGTATCCAGAATAAACGAGATATCAGATTCCCCAGTATTTATCGACGTCAGCCCATGATCGGGACCTTTTTCCCGTCGAGGGAAGTGTCGCGAGAATCGCTCAAGTAAGTCTTGTTGATAATTCTAGACTTTGCCAAAGGCATATGACAACTGATCAATGCCATGCAGTTTAAATAAGTGGCCTGTGTTCTGCCAGCTTGCCAACTCGCCTAACCCTGAGGCGTGCGACTAACAGCATTAAATATTCGTTTTTGGACGTGACTTTCTTACATTCAAAAGGGAGACGGAGTAAAGGGGCTGTATTTTACGGATAGAAGTACAGTCACGGACACAGAGGGATAAGAGGCGGCGATCGGCGAGGGGGGCGGGCGCCATTTCACGCATTGGCCTGCACAGGGCAGATATTCATTGTCTTGGTGTAAAGAATAAAACTTGAGAATAAATGGCAGCTTTCGATAGTATAATAATCTACTACAACGCGTTCATATGTGCTGGCTGCAACTATGCTACCCGTGCTGACACCCTCACACCATGGTCGTAATCGCGTAAGATGGGGGGATGATCGCCTGGGAAAATAAATTATAGAAATATTCGATCTCGATGTGCTGCTACTTTTTTACGGAGAAGGACTATCTGTACGTAGCTACGTATTTCCTGGCACCCGTCTGTTGTCATCCTTCCGGTGCATCACTCTTGCATTGGATGCAGCTCTTGATGTGCTTGACTGGTCGTGAAGAGTATCAATACGAGTATTCAACGCAAGGGCAAAGAAATCCTCTCCATGCTCTGGCTTCTCCGTATGGATTTGACGGCTGCATTCTACCTACGACAGCGCAAGCGGATTCTATTAATATGCGGCTAGGATTAAATAAAGAGAAATTTCTTTGTCTTTGCCACCTAATGTCATAGTAAGTAGAAGAACAGTGTAGAACAAGTAGGCCAGAGATAGCCCTCGAGATAGAATAGAAGGAAGACTTTGGTTTACTATGCACTTTTTTTTTTTTTGAAATAGAATAGCAGAGCCTGTATATAGCATAACTATTTGCAGGGTCTCAACACGCTTCTTATTGCATGCATTGCATGCTCGTCGTCGCCATCGCCGTCGCCAGTGCCATCTTCACATTCACCCTCCATGTTGCATCCATCTCCCGCCACTACGCGCTGTTCTATTACTCTCTAAGTTTTTCGTATAATCTACTTTTAGCTTCTAGCTTGGAATAATTCATGTCTTCTATCCACTAATTACACGCAACCGCCATGTCAATGTTGTAGCCGGTGGGCCTGTTTTGCCTCCGCTGGTTATCCTGAAACGCAGCCAGGGGCTGACTTTATTCCTTGTCTCTCGATGTGTCTGGTAATACTGTTGTCTTCTATCCTTTCATTTCCATCTTCGCTGCAACTCCGTAGTACTGATTCTTGTGCTTGTGCCAGTCATTACGTCGTTGTCTCTGCCGCATTCTTTGCATCTAGACTGGTCGTACGAATTAACTCGTTTCGCCTCGTATTTAATTGGATTAATCTATGGAGATAGTCGTCATCGGTATTCCTCTTTCACATCTTTGCAGTATCTGGATCTCTTTGTCATCTTGTCTGTTTCTTCGGAACTTTTGCTTGTTTCTTCCCGTTTCTTCCCATTTTCTTCTTTCATTATTCTTGCTCTCATTTGTATTTTTGCTGCCATGCAAACCCCCTGTTTCATTATTTTGCCAACTTGGCCCATGAACTACAGCAGTCAAAATATTTCATACCTATGCCATCCTTGCTGCCTCTTCATTCGCTGCGTGTTAGATCACCAATGTCGCCCAAAACATGCAGGACTATGCTAATTACCTCTCTCGTCTAATGCGTCTCGCCTTGTTTGTTGTATGTAGTGTTCGCACAGTATTGCACACTGCCCAAGTATCAGGGTCAAGTTCGGACGGGACACGTTCTTGCCTTCTCATTCGTATTCACCAACACCATCACTGCTTTAGTGCCCCACAAACGTCTGTAGCACAAACGGGTTTTTTAGAGAAGGACCCCCTTTTTTGCCAATCCACCCTGGGAAGGAGCAAGGGGTCACATTCAGCTTGTAGGCTTGCATGCTTTTATGGATTTATTTATGGATTTATTATATTTATTTTTTTAACCATTAATGGTTTAATGTTTTTTTTTAGACATCAAAGATTTCCATGTGGAGATATATTCATGTTAATGGCTTCGCGCTCCTGCCCTGCCTTGTCCAACGTCTTTGACAACGTCCTGCCGACCACACGCGCTCTTTCCGTTTTCTGCATCTCCTCCGTTGTTCCTTCCCCATCCTCTCGGTCCTTCTTTCTTTATTTGATCTCTTTACTCTTATACTCCTCGCTCCTTCCTCTTTATAACTCCAGTCGACGGTGATCTCTTGCCTCTTGATCCATTCGTTTTCTCTCTACGTGTAGATTCTCTTTCTCACCAACCGCACTTCTCCTTGTCGTCATATCGTGATATTAACATATCAACATATCAACATATTCAGTTCCTTCACCCGCCTACGCGCTCTACCACTCTCGCTTTACCACCGACCTTATATCATTACATTCGTTTTACCTCGTTATCCCCATTTCCGACGACCCCCTGCACTTGTTTTGCATCTTCCCCTTCCCCTTGATCTCATCCGTGCAGTCACTCCAGCCAGTTTTAGTGTCTCTATCTCAATCTCAATCTCATTTCTATCTCTCACTTGCTCTCTCTCATCATTCATTCTGCCTTTTTCAACTTGCATCTGCACCGTTGCTTGTTGTCATACACCCAACGCAGATCCGTCACTCATTTAACTGCACTCATCCGTGTTTCTCCTCTCTTTTTCCATCTACATCTCTACATCAACAGAGTTGTCCTTGTTTCTCTTCGTACACCCCTCCTAACCCCCGCCTATACACTCCCCATTGCTCCAAGCTAGCCTTGAGCCGCCCATCACACAGACAGGACTGGTATCTGTCGACATTCTCTTTATCGTCTTGTGCCCCGTTTCTTACCTATAATTCGGTTCTATCTTTTCTCCTCTCTTCCTCTTCTCTTCCTTCTCCCCACCTAAGCTTGGTATTTGTGAGACTTTGACAGTCTCATATTATATAGAAGCAAACCTCTGCTACCGATCGAATGCCGCCTACTTCTCCCATCAATACATCACGGTTTCCCCAGTATCAGGGCTTTAAACCTCTGTCAAATCAGCACAACGACGACGCAAACTCTCCAATGGATTCGGACGGAGGTGGCATCCCGCTCTCCCAAATCCGCTCCAATGCCTCCTTCGGTGCCCGCAAAGCAAACCAGGGCGGTGTAGGCCCTGAGATCGAGCGCATGCGGTCTTCCGGCGCCGATATGCCCGGCACCTCGGGCGGCAGCACTACCGACGAAAAGCACGGCCTCTTCCACCGCAACAGCGCCCGTAAGATTGGCCGCCGCCGCGCCAAGGACGACCCTGACAATCTCAAGCGCCAGAACAGCGTCGAGTCTGACACCGCCCTCAACTTTATGGGCCGTCTCTACACCCGCCTCGTCTCCGCCTCCGTCATCACCCGCTACCTCGTCTACGTTGTCCCGGTCGCCTTCCTGCTTGCCATCCCCCTCGTCCTGCTTCCCAGTACTGGCAACACCAATAAGATTCCCCTCGGCTCTGTCACAACTGATGCCACTACCGACCCACCGACCAAGGCCTATGGCCCGCCGCTGTTCCACCTCTTCATTTGGTTCGAGGCTTCGTGGGCTGGTCTCTGGGCTGGCAAGATCGTTGCTCAGCTTATTCCTCTGGCTTTCATGTTCTTTTGTGGTGTCATCAGCTCCGGCACCCGCAAGTATGCTACCGTTCTGCGCGGTCTCGAGGTTCCTCTCTCGCTACTGTTCTGGGCCCTGGTCACATGGCTCGTCTTCCGCTTTCTCTTCCACAACACTGCCATTGGCTGGATCTCTACCATGACCAACATCCTCGGCGCTCTGTTTGTGTCGTCGGCCGTCTTCCTCGGTGAGCGTGCCGTCATTCACCTAATGAGCATCAGCTACCACCAGCGTTCCTACTCCAACCGCATCAAGGAGTCCAAGCGCGAGATCTACCTTTTGGGTCTCATGTACGACGCTTCTCGTGCCCTGTTCCCCATGTACTGCGACGAGTTCGCCGAAGAGGACTACATCATCAACGATAGTATCGAGGCGATGCTGAACCGCGGCGGCAAGTACAAGGGCAAGATGGGTGCCCAGCCCATGCGCATTATTGGCAACGTCGGCCGTTTCGGTGACAAGGTCACTTCTGTTTTCGGTAACCTTGCCTCGGAGATCACAGGCAAGCAGGTCTTCAACCCCAATTCGGCCCATTCTGTTGTCGTCGAGGCCCTCGAAAAGTCGCGCTCGTCCGAGGCTCTGGCCCGCCGTATCTGGATGTCGTTTGTTACCGAGAACAATGACGCTCTCTACCCCGAGGATATCGAGGAGGTCCTGGGCCCTACCCACAAGGAGGATGCCGAGGAGTGCTTCGCCGCCATCGACGCTGACTCTAATGGAGACATCAGTCTGGACGAAATGGTCCGCAAGGTTGTGTCGGTCGGCAAGGAGCGCAAGGCCATGGCAAACAGCATGAAGGACATTGGCGAGGCCCTGGCTGCCTTTGACCAAGTCCTGCTCTTCATTGTTCTCCTCCTGGTTATCTTCATCTTCTTGGCCTTTTTCCAGAGCAGCTTCATCACGACCATCTCGACCGCCGGTACCGCCCTACTGTCCATGTCTTTTGTGTTCGCCGTCACCACGCAGGAGATTCTCGGTTCTTGCATTTTCCTCTTCGTCAAGCACCCGTACGATGTCGGTGACCGCGTCGATATTACTGGTCCCGAGAAGGAAAGCCTGCTGGTCGAGAAGATTTCGCTGCTGTACACCGTATTTGTCCGCATCGATAAGATGCAGGTCGTCCAGGTCCCCAACATTGTCCTCAACAACCTCTGGATCGAGAACGTGTCGCGCAGCAAGGCTATGCGCGAGACTCTCGACGTCAACGTGTCTTTTGATACCAGCTTTGAAGATATCGAGCTGCTCCGTCTCGAGTTGGAGAAGTTTGTGCGCCACCCCGACAACAGCCGCGACTTCCAGCCCGATCTTGGTATCAGTGTCGGCGGTGTCGGCGATCTCGACAAGCTCACTCTCAAGGTTTCCATCAAGCACAAGTCCAACTGGCACAACGATATTGTGCGCGCCACCCGCCGGTCCAAGTTCATGTGCGCCCTCGCCCTGGCTCTCAAGAAAATCCCCATATTCGCTCCTGGTGGCGGCGGTGAGGCTGCTGGTGGCCCTGCAAACCCTACTTACTCTGTGGCCGTCTCTGATGAGTTTGCCAAGGCTGCCCGCGAAAAGTTTGAGCAGGAGAAGACAGCGAAGCGCCTGGCCTCTCACCTGCACACCGACCAGACCGAAAGCAGAAGCCGCAGCAGCAGCCACAGCAACAGCCTCGAGCAGCGGGCAGTGCGCGAGCTCAATGTTAGCAACCCTCTTGCCGACGCAGATGCCTACACCCTTAACAACGGCTCGCGCGACTCTTCCCTCAGTCGTGAGCGCCAGGATACCTTTGCCACATCCACTACCCACCTCCACCCGTCGGCATCACTGTCGCACTCTGGCGCCGGTGCCCGCTCGCGCCAGCGCGCTGCGTCCTCGGCATCGCGGACGACTGACCTGGACACAATTCGCAGCGATCTGCTCAAGTCGCACAGCCAAAAGGGTCGTCGCCAAGCTGGCCAGGGCCTGCCGCCGATGCAACTTGGTGGCGACCATATTCCAGTCGACCTTACCCGCTACACATCCACCACATCCTCCCGGCATGGCGGCCCCTCGATCGACCTCGAGCGCGGCCCCGCTCCGGGTGCTGGTAGCAGTGCGGACCCCGTAGGCGGCCCCCTGTACGCCAACACCACCAGCAACACCAACAACCCATACATGGCCCCACCACCTCCGGCGGCTGGTGCCGCCGCTGCCGCAGCGGGTCTGGGATACCCTGCGTACGCATCCGGCGGTGAATCGTCGTCGGCAGCCGCCGGGGGCGTCTCCATGCAGCCCCTCCAGGGCATTGCATCTGGATCTTCGGACGCCAGCCGTGGCCGTACACTGGCTGCCAACCGTGGCCAGCAGCCTGGTCAAGGTCAAGGCCAGGGCCAGAGTCAAGGCCATAGCCCGACCAACCCTTTCTAAAGGGACTAGTCAATCGCCAGTGTGATTGCTAAACGACCCGTTCCCATTTTTCATCTTATTGGTCATATTTTTTGGCAGGTTTTCTTATATCCTCGGTCATAGATTGGCTGGAATGCCTGGGTTAATGTCTTTTACTATTCTTTGATATCTTTTTGTATTTTTGTATTTTTGTTTTCATTCTCTTGTTTATCATCTGTCAAAAAAATCCGAGATGATCTATTCCGGCTGGCATATTTTGGCATACTCTTGATTTTGTCGAGGCTGGCTCGCCTTTGTATGGCTTGAGCAACTACCACATCATAAGGATTGGGCTCTCATAGATTTTACTTTTTTTGTTTTATTTTATTTGGACAATGAACAAGACTGTTATTGGTCAAGCACGAGTAATTATTTGGTGATATTGACCTTGATGTGACTGAGGTGCTCGCGGGCTGGATTCGTAAAGACATCATGTGATTATACTACGGCTATCAATACTGCCTTTATTCATCGACACAAACAGCATCATCCATATCAAAGTTGCGGGCTGTTTCCTGCAATTCCAAGTCTGATCTAGCAGTGTCTGGCAGTCTCTCGCCCTCTCGTTCATTTGTTCTTTCATTGTAATCCGACCCGATTCTGATCCCGCACTCCCGCCCGGTCTCGGTAACAATCAGTCCCGCTCCAGACGAGAAACGAGAGACGAGATGACGTCTAGCGGATGGCCTCTTGGGGTCTAGGTTGGTACTTTTAGCAATAAAAAACGAGTACCCTGCACATACATACAGAAACGCTCTTACTCATGCCACCTCATTCTGCTGGCAGTGCCGTCCACCTCATACCACTCGCTGTTAGGCTCGCGAGGGTATGCATCGGGTGCACCGGAGACCTTGTTTTCAAGATGACACTCGCGGGTTCGTCTAAAAGAGCTGGATGTTATGGATGGCGGCTTTACTTCTGTAGAATGAGATTTCTCATCGGGTTCAGTCTCCAATGGGGCGTCTCCTATCTTCCACTTGATTGAATGTATTCTAGTCGATTATATGGGTTTTGATGGATAGCAAACACTCCCAAACGCTCCATTCTTTTGTCTGTACACCATATTCACCTTGCTGGATCCTTCTAGAGTCATCAAGTTGTCAGTGGTTACGTCGTGGTAGTCCTTAGTGGCTATGAATCGACGATGTGGGATGTGTCCATATTATGTAAGCCTAGCAAACAACGACCTTAGGAGGGGTTGGCAATTGGGTATGGCAGACATGAGCCTGTTGGGCTCTCTTTCTTGTCTTGCCTGTCTTTCATGTCTTGCCTGTTTTGTTTGTCTCGTTGGTTGGCTTTTCGTCCTTTTGTCTCTGTCTTTATCTGCCAGGCCCACATATAATCCTTTTGTCACCAAGTAGTCCATCGACCTGCAGTCCTGCTTCGTGTTCATCAAACGAGTGTTGTCAAATGGCCATCGCAGTAGACGGCAAGAAGTCAAGCAGTAAATGGTAAGCACGAGTTACGATTCGCTCTTTCCGTAATCACGCAGTATCGCCTGTGCGGGTTGTTCTTTCTCAATCTGTCGATTAGGCAATAACCCCCCTTCCCCAAAGCCTTCTTACATGACACACTTTGAGAGCACAGTTCTTCCTAGATGCCGTGACCGTCAGCCTCGTGTTCCTGCCTAGACTTTTACTCTGACTCTATGCTCTGCTCGTGAATAAGCTCAGGCTCACTTCAACCTCAACCACATCCTCATCTCAGCTATGCATGACAAGCCCACTCATCAAAGCCATACATGTAACTGTAATTGGAGGCAACGACACGGTGAAGATGAGGGAGGGGTGTTGATGGGATCGCTTGCCTAGTCAGGGTGGGGTGGGTATAGCTGATGTGGAGTATTTTTACATCATGGAGAAGAACAGCGACGATTCGGGAAAATGTATCATAGCTTGTTAGCAGGTGCGACGGGCAGCACCCAGAGCACAAGAGACAGCCTCACAGAGCAGTCCAAAGAGGCCAGTAAATCCTTACTCTGTTGCTATATTGAAGCTTCACTACTGCTTCATCTAGAATCCATAGCCATCTCCATGTCATCATCGCTGGCCATCTCCAGCGACGCCCAGCAACTGCGAGGCCAGTCCAGCACCTTCCATAGCCCACAGTTTACAGCCCACAGTCCACAACCCACTATCCACAACCCACTTTCCCTTCTGGTCTGCCCCTCTGTTCTTTGACAGAGATACGTGAGAGAAGAGGAAAGGAGCATTGCTCGCCCTCCTTCGCTCTTTCCATCTGTTCCATTCAGTATCTTCCCATTAGCGCAGCCACACCCCACGCTTGCTTCTGATTGGCCCGCCTTGCCAATGCCCTTGCAGATGTAGGGTGTGTATTTAGCGTATATAGCTGTAAGAAGCTCTATAGTGGGGTCATCTTGGTTTCTGCTGCTTTCTCGAACCTTCTCTCTTCAACTTTTTAGTAGTGTCCCGCCAACCACACTGCTCGTAGTTGCTCGCACCTTCCACCAGAGCGCACTTTCGCCTCACTACCTGCTTCTCGTTCCTTCCCTCTGAGCTACCTTCTTGAGACCCTCTTGAGAGGCCTGCCCAATTTTTCACACATATAAGCAAACTTTACTCCCCTCCTTAGCTGTCTTCCCCCTCTCTCTTTCCCTCATTCATAACTCACACACACATCTCGCATATATACCCAACACTTCTCTCCCTCTCCCACTCTTGAGAGCTTTTCTCTTCTACTCTTTTTCACACACTTTTTTGATACCCCTCTTATCTCCAACTCTTTCATTTTCTCCCACAAACAACAACACACACAACCTTCAATATGTCGATGGGTCCTGCTGTCGGTATCGATCTCGGTACCACCTACTCCTGTGTAGGCATCTTCCGTGATGATCGCATTGAGATCATTGCCAACGACCAGGGTAACCGCACTACCCCCTCGTTCGTTGCCTTCACCGACACCGAGCGTCTGATTGGTGATGCCGCCAAGAACCAGGTCGCCATGAACCCCCAGAACACCGTCTTCGACGCCAAGCGTCTGATTGGTCGCAAGTTTGCCGACCCTGAGGTCCAGGCTGACATGAAGCACTTCCCCTTCACCATTGTTGACCGTGCTGGCAAGCCTGTCATCGAGGTCGAGTTCAAGGGCGAGACCAAGACTTTCACCCCCGAGGAGATCTCCTCCATGGTCCTCATCAAGATGCGTGAGACTGCCGAGTCTTACCTCGGCGGCACCGTCAACAACGCTGTCGTCACTGTCCCTGCTTACTTCAACGACTCCCAGCGCCAGGCTACCAAGGATGCTGGTCTGATTGCCGGCCTCAATGTCCTGCGTATCATCAACGAGCCTACTGCCGCTGCCATTGCCTACGGTCTTGACAAGAAGGTTGAGGGCGAGCGCAACGTCCTGATCTTCGATCTGGGTGGTGGTACTTTCGATGTTTCCCTGCTTACCATTGAGGAGGGTATCTTCGAGGTCAAGTCCACTGCTGGTGACACTCACCTGGGTGGTGAGGATTTCGACAACCGCCTGGTCAACCACTTTGTCCAGGAGTTCAAGCGCAAGAACCGCAAGGACGTCTCCACCAACGCCCGTGCCCTGCGTCGTCTCCGCACTGCTTGCGAGCGTGCCAAGCGCACCCTGTCCTCGTCCGCTCAGACCTCCATTGAGATCGACTCCCTGTTCGAGGGTATTGACTTCTACACTTCGATCACCCGTGCCCGCTTTGAGGAGCTGTGCCAGGACCTGTTCCGCTCTACTCTGCAGCCCGTTGACCGTGTCCTGACCGACGCTAAGATCGACAAGTCCCAGGTTCACGAGATCGTTCTGGTCGGTGGTTCCACCCGTATTCCCCGCATCCAGAAGCTCATTACCGACTACTTCAACGGCAAGGAGCCCAACAAGTCCATCAACCCCGATGAGGCTGTTGCCTACGGTGCCGCCGTCCAGGCTGCCATTCTGTCTGGTGACACTTCCTCCAAGTCCACCAACGAGATCCTGCTGCTCGATGTCGCTCCTCTGTCTCTGGGTATTGAGACTGCCGGTGGCATGATGACCAAGCTCATTCCCCGCAACACCACCATCCCCACCAAGAAGTCGGAGGTCTTCTCCACCTTCTCTGACAACCAGCCCGGTGTCCTGATCCAGGTCTACGAGGGTGAGCGCCAGCGCACCAAGGACAACAACCTGCTGGGCAAGTTCGAGCTTACCGGCATTCCCCCCGCTCCCCGCGGTGTTCCCCAGATCGAGGTTACCTTTGACCTGGACGCCAACGGAATCATGAACGTCTCCGCCATGGAGAAGGGCACTGGCAAGACCAACCAGATTGTCATCACCAACGACAAGGGCCGTCTTTCCAAGGAGGACATTGAGCGCATGCTGGCTGAGGCCGAGAAGTTCAAGGAGGAGGACGAGGCTGAGGGCAGCCGTGTTGCAGCCAAGAACGGCCTTGAGTCGTACGCTTACTCTCTGCGCAACACCCTGAGCGACTCCAAGGTTGACGAGAAGCTTGATGCTGCCGACAAGGAGAAGCTCAAGGCTGAGATTGACCGCGTTGTCAACTGGCTCGACGAGAGCCAGCAGGCTACCCGCGAGGAGTACGAGGAGCACCAGAAGGAGCTCGAGGCCGTTGCCAACCCCATCATGATGAAGTTCTACGGTTCGGCTGGCGGTCCTCCCGGTGCTGAGGGTGGCGCCCCTGGTGGCTTCCCCGGTGCTGGCGGCCCCGGCGCTGCTCACGATGACGGCCCGACCGTTGAGGAGGTCGACTAAATTGTTTCGCCCCAAGGCTGAAGCAGTTGTGTCCCCACCTTCCTTTCTCTCTTCAATTTTTAATGATATTCAACGTTTGTTCTTTTTTCAATGGTTAGATACGTCTGGCCATGCTGCCAACAGAATGCAGCAATTTTCCTAGGTCACAAGAGAAAGGGTCTGGTTTTATTTGTTTGGCGATAGGTTTTTTTTATTCGCGATGATGCATGTACCGGGAAAAGTCGGTTCTACGTGGTATAGCATAGTAATGAATACAGAAAAATTACAAAAAAAACTACATTAGAAATGTGAAAACTGGTGAACTGTTTAATGAAATGAAACCAGTGAATGCTAATCTAGCAAAATATAACAAATAATTACCAATAATACCCAAGAGAAATAAAGAGGCAAGATCTCAACTACCGTGACAATTTCATATGAGTGATTATGTAATCTTAGTAGTACAACTTGTGATACAATCAACTGAATATAAACAACTATGAAGTGTATCCCATTTCCTTGCGAATACGCTGGCGCCGTTCCGCATCGGCGAGGATCTGGTTTGCATCTTCCCGTCCATTGTCAATCTTGGCCGGAGTCGAGGCCGCCGTCATCTCGACCGGCCCCTCGGATTTCTTCAGCACTGCCTGGAAGCTGTTCTGGAACACTGTGCCCGGTGCCAGCACCTCGTCGACTGTCCGGCTACGCCACACATCCTCGCTCGACGGCGTGCCAGTCTTGTAGTACTTGTCCATCTCCCTTTTGCGGTAATGCTCACGCACCGCCTCTTCCTTGAGCGGGCCCTCGCCGTAGCCCTTGATGCGCATGCAGAACCAGAAATCGTCCCACAGCTCGCTGCACGGCCGCATGCCTCCATGACGGTAGACGGCACGCCACTGTCCAGCCGGCGACTGGCACGCCCACGCCATATCGAATGCCTGGCGGCATGACATTTGCACCGGCAGCACGGCTTCGGCCAGTGACCGCTCGCGCGCGACGTACTTTTCCTCTGGTGCAGATGCTGCCTCATCTGACGAATCGCCTGGCCACACTGCTTTCCAGGCTGACAGCTTTGAGGACGAGCCTTCTGTAGAGACTGCCGAGGATTGTGCTGCTTGAGATGCTTGGGATGCTGTGTTGCTCATGCCGCCGGCATTGCCCTGGAGCATGGCCATGAACTTGTCAAGCTCTGCATCATCCTTGTCGCTATTTGACGAGCTTGCCGCATGTGATGGTGGCTGTGGTATTGATTGTGCTGATGGCTGTGATTGTGAAGTCGGCGATGATGTTGTCGATGCTGTTGATGTCGCCGGCGATGCTGACGATGCCGCTTCGGGCGATGTGCTGGACCAGAACCACCCCATGATAAAAGCTCAGGCGAATTGAATCTCTATAGATGTATAGCAATCGAGTGTCTCGTTTACAATATTTTCAATCTCATTCAGTCTCATCTTCTCCTTCACCTCATCAGATTCTACTAAACTCAGAGAGAGCAAGTCTCGTGATTTTTTCTAGGCTAGGTCTCTAATTGGCTCCAGCTGACCCAGCGACCGCTGCTATAGAGTGGCCCAGCGGCTGTTGGCCTGTAGTGGCCTGGATGTCGAATAGATCGGCCTAAAAGCTTCTTCAATACCCACTAACGCCAAGTTTCCACTATAGTTGTCATTGAGGTGTGAGGTCATTGAATCGATTGAATCGCTAATAGTCTGTGAAAGCTGGAAGAGGAAAGAGCAGAAGGAGGGGATGCTCCTCCCCCCAATAAATGCAAAGCACGTAGCTGCAAGACACTTTCAACTTTCTTTCTAAGCTTTCCTTATTAACTAGTGCCTCTTTCCTTTACTTTTCTTCTCTTTCCCTCCTCGTAATTATGTATCAATCGTAGAGGGGTTGCTCTTTCCCATTTCAGCCCTTTCCTCTCTGCCCCGCGTGCCTTCCGTTTTCTTCAACTCGGGTACGACAGACAGGAAAGAGCCATGATGTCAATACTGGGCCGTTCCTTCCAGCCGGAATCTGTCCGTGCCTGGCAGCGACAGCAGCACCAGCTCCGGCGAGCACTCTCGCCAAGATCATCACCAGTACCGTCAACACTTTGCCTCTTTTCTCAGCTGCAGCCTAACCAAGCTCCACGCCTTTGCGCAAGAGCCACGCCCACTTCTGCAAACACAACACAGCTTGCCCAACGCCCACAAGTACCTCCAGTGACCTCCCTCGTTGTTGGCCGTGTCTCTGGCCGCCGCTGGGAGACTTCGACGACAGGTGACGACAACTCTGGTCACATTGCAGCCCAGCCAGGCGACGGTCTGCTGTTCATTGACAATGTCTTCCCGCTGCGCATTGGAAATATTATGGCGTGGCGGCCTTGGCGCACATCAGCCGATTACAACGATCGCGAGGTGTCGAACCTCCTGAAGCGGTTCACCGAGAAGATTGACCCGTCGACGGCAGAGTCCGCATCTTCTACGTCCACGTCTTCCTCGCCCAGTCTCTTTGTCTCAATAGCTTCAGTAATCGACCCTGTCGGCCTCGTCAGGCGCGCAATCCCAGACTCACTCAACTTGACCGTCACCGAGATTGTGCCGCGCCTCAAGGACGGCGGCGTGTTTGTCAAGTTCCGCCACCCGGCCGGCACCACACCCGCCGATATCGAGGCCCAGCTGGCCAAGATCCTGGTCGCCAACCCCGTTCGACCCTGGTTCAACCCCTTGTTTGGTTGCATGCGCGCAGGCCTCGTCTGGGGTGTCCCGTGGCTCGAGGACTTGGCGTCGCGTGTGCCCTCCAGCCGAGTCATTGTCGAATTCTGCGCACCACCTTCTGCATCGTCTGGCACAGGCGGTGTTGGTGACGCGTCGGGCAGTGCCAGTCTTGAGCTGTCGCAGGAGACCATCTACAGTCTGTTCCGTCGCTATGGCAAGATTGCCGAAATTGCATCGCAGCCCTTTGACTCCAAGACCCTGCCGCGGTATGCGACTGTCGACTTTATGCGCATGCGTGACGCTGTCATGGCACGCAGCTGTCTGCATGGCTACGTCGTCAACGGCACCACGCGGCTGCGCATGTCGTATGAGCAGCGTGCCGGCACTACGCGGCACCTCTGGGACTGGCTGACATCCCACCCGCGTATCGTCATCCCTATCTTGGCTGCACTGCTGGCCACCATCACAGTTGCTGTCTTTGACCCTATTCGCACCTTTTTTATCCGCGCTCATGTCCAACACTCGTTTGCGCTGCGTGACACCCAGCTGTGGAAGTGGTTTGAACACCGCACATCGGCCTTTGTGACATTTGCCCGCCAGTCGTACGACTCGGCGGCCGACAGCATAGGCATCTCTCAAGGAGAAAAGTCGAAGAAGGGTGGCTTTCACTCGCGCGGCCAAGATGCACTAATGACGCACCGCCGCGACCTGATCGAGTCGCTGCACACGTGGCTACTGGAGACGGCAGGCACTTTTATTGTGGTGCAGGGACCCCGTGGTTCGGGCAAGAGTGAGCTTGTTGTCGAGCAGGCGCTACATGGCCGCCGTGATGTGCTCGTGGTCGACTGCAAGCCCATTGTTGAAGCTCGCGGCGAGAGCGCCACGATCAAGAAGATTGCCAATGCGATTGGCTACAGCCCCGTCTTCTCGTGGGCCAACAACCTGAGCAGCCTCATTGATCTTGCCGTGCAAGGCACGACGGGTGTCAAGACGGGCTTCTCCGAGACACTCGACGAGCAGCTTACCAAGATTTTGCAGACTGCCACGGTGGCTCTGAAGGAGGTCGGTCTTGATGGGCGTCACAAGGGTGACGTTGATGCCAACCTCAACGAGGACGCCTACCTTGAAGCACACCCTGAACGCCGCCCTGTCATTGTTCTGGACAATTTCGGTCACCGTAACGAGGACGCCACATCCCCCGTCTATGACAAGCTCGCCGAATGGGCTGCAACCCTGGTCCAGGCCAATATCGCCCACGTCGTTTTCCTTACCTCCGATACCTCCTACCCCAAGGCCCTCGTCAAGGCCATGCCCGACCGCGTGTTCCGCCAAATTGCGCTTGGTGATTTGTCGCCCGAGGTGGCCATGAACTACGTGCTGAGCCATCTGGCTGAGCAAGAGCAAGACGACGCAGAAGAGACACCAGCCCCGGCCCAAGAACCAGCAGCTGGCGGTGGCGATACATCTGCAGCTCCATCGGGGCCATTTGCTCCCAATGATGCGGCTGTGGCTGCAGCAGCTGCTACCGGCCCCAACACCGAGTCCAACTCGGCCACTTCGGTGGTCACCTCGATTATTGACGCCAAGAAGGCCAAAGAAGCCAAAGAGAAGGCCGATCTGAAGGAGTCGGAACAGAAGCAGCAGTCGATTATTAAAAAGGTTAGCATGCCCTTCCAGAAGGCCAAGGATGCTGTCGTCACTGTTGCCAGTGGTGCGTCAGCAAAGCTGCCGCCGGCAATTACTCCCGCAGCACCTGCCGACGCGGTCACCGACCCCAGCAGCCTAAACACGGCCGCGGCCAAGGCTGCCCTTGCTCTTGAGGGGGGGCCTGCTGCTGCTACTTCGCTCACATCGACCCTTACCAAGGCTGAGCAGGAGATCATCTCGGAGCTTGATAGCTGTATCGGAGTTCTAGGAGGCCGTCTGACTGATCTGGAGTCGCTTGTGCGGCGTCTCAAGAGTGGCCAGACACCTAAGCGTGCCGTGTCCGAGATTGTCGAGCAGAGCGCATCGGAGATCATCAAGATGTTCCTGCTGTCACAAGCAAAGCCACCCAGTGGTACCGCTGCGGCGTCCTCGTCGGCATCAGCTGCACCTGCCGGTTCGCCGTCAGCTAGTGGCCGTCTCTGGACTGCAGAGCAGGCATGGCACCTGGTGCGCGAGATTGCCGCCAACGGCGGCAGTGTCTGCTACAACGACGTGCTGTTATCCGATACTTTTGCGTCATCCGTGACAGGCAGTGGAGTCAGCGGGATCGCAGCTCTCGATGCGCTTGCAGCAGCAGAGCTGGTGACCGTGCGTTCACACCGGGGCCGTCCGCAGATGATCAAGCCAGGCAGTCCCGTGTATCTGGCGGCATTTCAGTTCCTGGGATCCGACAAGGCCCTTGCTGCCCGCCTCGATCGGTGTGTGCTTGCCGAGAAGGCGGCTGTCGAGGCCAAGACGGTGGCCAAGGTCGAGCAGGAGCTAGCCGTGCTGAGCACACTGTGGCGCCAGCCTGCACAGACGAACGAGCGGATTGTGTACCTGCTGAACAAGCTGCAGGCGTCGCAGGCCAAGATTGAGCAGTACGAGGCCGAAATGGCCAAGCTGAAGAAGACCATGTCCGAGAAGGCGTAGGCGGGTCGGATGTGCAATGCATTCTTGTATATCAAGAGCCATGTATAGCCGGGACCAATCGACTCTCAGATTCTCAATAATTACATGGTGTGAACAAAAGTGATGATGCAAGCCCACCACCAATATATTGGGGAATAATAAAAGAAAAGGAAAACAAGACCAAAGACCAAATAGAGAGAAACATGACTCTGAACGGCATTACAAGTAGCAATTACGTAATAAAACTCACAATAGTTGCCGTCCTCAAATTCATAACCGATAAACATATTTCCAAGAAAAGAACGCGACAAATCAAACAATCAAACAATCAGACAACCCATAGACAAGACACATCTACTCTGGCTCTTCATCTTCCAGCGTGGTCAATATCTCACAGCCTTGGGCAAAGAAGAGCCGAGCTTGGTGGTCTGTCTCGTTCCTGATGCTGTAGTAGTTCCCTGTTTTGTTAGTATATATAGCAAGATTCAAAATGCTTAGATGAGCGACAGAAGAGACGTGTAACTCACCTCGTGGGACGGACCACATGCCACCCTTTCCAATGCGGAACTCGGTGTCATTGACCTTGACAGACACAAGCCCATAGTGCACAAAGAAGGTCATGTGCATCTTGCGCGAGTTTTTGTGCTTCTTCTCCGACCCGGGCGGCATATCCACCATGCCCGTGCCAAAGAACGGCAGACTCAGCGTCTTGGCAAACCGGAACGTGCTTCCGCGCACCTCGTTGGTCTGGATCGCCGCGCTCGACAGTGCAATCTCGGCCGACATCAGGTCCACGTCCTGGCCCGGCGCCGGCGGCTCCAGCTCGTGCTCCGGCTCCCATACCACAATGTCGCCAGACACCTTGCCCACCTCAGTCTCCCATGCATCCCGCTGTGGCGCATCGTCGGCATCGTCTCCGTCGTCGGCAATATCGTCGCTGCGCCGTTTTCTTGGTTTGGGCCCACGCTTTGCACCGCCTGCGGTTCCTCGTGCGTTCTTGTGTTTCACAGGAGCAAGGTCCTCTTCGTCGACACGCACAATCTCACGCACAGACGGTAACAGGAAATTGCGAGGCCCCGGGTTCGTTCTGCCTATCAAGGTATCCTGCTGCACATCCGTCGGGTCCAGTTCCACATGCTCGTTGCGCCAAAATGCAAGTGGCCGAAACGAGTTGCGGCCGGAGCGCGTCTGGACAATCGAGCTGCTGTCTTCCGCAAGCTCTCGTCGCCGGACTACTAAGCCACGGCTCTTTGGTAGTGGTGGTCCACGAGGTACAGCAGCAACAGCAGCCGTCGCAGCACCAACACCAGACGACTTCCGCTTCCGCCCTGGCTTTTTCTTGGCAGGTGGCCCAGCTTCTTCGTCTTGTTGTGCTGGCTCTTCTGCTGCCGCACGCTTTGCTGCTCCAGGTGGACGGCCAGCTTTGCGCTTTGGTGCGGGCGCAGGCACTTCAGCGGCACGCTGCCGTTTGGCGCTTTGCTGCTGCTGCTGCTCCTCCCCCTCCTCCTCCTCCTCCTCCTCGGCTTCAGGCACATCTCTACTGCTGCCTGAACCCTGTGGTGGCCGACCTCGTTTTGCTGCGGCCTTGGGGGCGGCAACAGGACTGGAATATTGTAGTGGTCCTGGGGGTAGTTTGCGAGTAGGAGCTGGTGCCGGTGCCGGCGCTGATGGCGCCACTACTGCCGGTTTTGATTTGAGAGGCCGTCCGGGTTTGCGTTTTAGAATCGGTTCTGGCTCGGGCTCGGGCTCAGACTCCTGTTCTTCCGTGGGTTCGTCCTGCTGATCATAGCCAGGGTCCCCTCCAGCCATGATCATAGACTCGTCATTATCGTAGCCGCCGTTTTCGTGTCCGTAGTCTTGTTCCTCCTCCTCCTCCTCCTCCTCTTCATATTCCGCATTTTGTGGATGCAAGTACGCTACCGGCTTCAGTGCCTTTCCATTTGATCCTGCAAGTGCCAATGGCCGACGCTGCACACCTGAACCATCCTTGCCAAAGTTGAGGCGACGTTTTACAGGCTTGCTTGGGCTGCTTGCGTCTTGTTGTGGGAGGTTCTCCGGCGATGAGGGGGGGCGCAGAAGAGGGTTTTGGCGCATTGCGGCCTTGGATGCAGAGCCGCGTACAGCAGGTGAGCCAAATAGAGACTTGGCTGGTGATCGTTGTTGCTGCTGTTGTTGCTGGCGGGCACCGAAGCGAGGTACTGATTTTTGGCCGTTGATGAGAGCAGCAGGGTCCAGTCCTGATCCGGTAGTCAGGTCCATGTCAGCCTCGCCGCCATCGTCTTCGTCGTCATCATCATCATCGTCGTCGTCCTCCTCCTCCTCCTCTTCCTCTTCCTCATCATCCTCGTCGCCAGCGCGTGACCGTGTTGGAGAGGAAAAGATGTCGTCAATCGGTTCCATGCCATGTTCGTCGCGCACTCCTGTGTCGTGGAGAACCACACCCGTTTTCCTATTCTTTTGTCAGTCTTGCTCCTAGGATGCTGTTTCCTGATCATCCTGGTCATCCTTACCGTCCGCGCTCGCCGAGCTTGTAGATATGCTCGCTTGCCTGGGTTGAGCGCCGCACGCCACCCGGGCGCGTGGGAGCCATTGCGTCGATAGCTTGGATATTTGGTGCGTACTGTCGGTGTCGGCAATTTGCTACTTTGCCAAGTTGCTAATTCGCCGGCTTTAAAGTCGTCGTCGCGTTGTCGTCGTCGGTGCCGACCAATCGTGCAATCGTGTCCGACAAGATCTCAAAACTCCTAGTGTGTTGTCGCGTCGCAAATTGTAAACGCGCTAGAGTGTAACTTGATGCGTGCGGTCGTAACCGGATAGAAGGCCAAGAGCAAAGTAGATAGATATTTTTTCCAGTGTTTTTCTGTATTGGTCAGTTCATACTATCGTGACCTTTGCGGGTGTCGGAGGTGCCTTCCGTGGTTGTGTTCCGAGGCCTGGTCGCGACTTCCCGTTAATAATTCTTCTTAGAGGCAGACTACAGTGTCAGTCGCTCTTTCCTTTGCGCCAAAATTCTCCTCCACTGTTGTTGTTATTCCTCTCGACTTATTACCAGGAGGGGCGCATCCATACGGGCCCACTTTTAGCGACTATTACCAGCTTTTACTGGCCGATGCCCATTCTGATGAGATACTGTAGAACGGGCCACTAAAGTAGCGGCCCAGCACCAAAAAACGCGTCTCTCTTCGGCACGCGCGCGTTTCTCGGCCCTTCCTCTCCAGGGCAGAGGGCGCTGCCAGGTTAGCTTCACTTATCGATAAGCAGCAAGACCGACTTCACTGTGACACGGCGGGATTCAATCCTTTTGAAGTTCACCTTGCAGACTCGCAACAGTCTATTCTCTTTGAATCTGCAATTGTTTTCTCTGTGTCCATCTGTAAGAACCACCACAATACGAAAGAACTCGCAAACACAGTCGCAATCACTATCATTTCTCAGTCACCCCTTCACTACATCCTCGACCTCCTCGACCTCTACCCCTTCAAACCACTTTAGCCAGCATGGCCGACGACGATATGCACATGGAAGAAGAGCCCGTCCTCGAACTAGCTTCGGGCGAGTTCGTGCCGCCTTCGATCTACGAAAAGGAACTGCTGTCCGGCGCCTCCTACTCGCACTTTTCTCCAGTTCCTCCCTCTCTCCGCCCATCTACAACCTCGACAGCCTCTACAACCTCAGACTCAATCCCAGCACAAGATCCGTCATCACATGCAGACGGCCTCGGTGACAGCTCGGGCGTTCCTTGTGTGCTGGGTGTAGACGAGGCTGGCCGTGGCCCTGTGCTGGGCCCCATGGTGTACGGTGTCTTTTATGCGCCGCTGGCCGTCGCTGACGCACTGCTCCGTGGCGAGGCACCCAATGTCGACCTTGATGCCGTCTCGGGCGCACCCCACCGCTTTGATGACTCCAAGGTTTTGTCTGCTACTGTGCGCTCAACACTGATGGCCACTGTCTGCCGCAAGGGCTCCACCCTGCACAACACCTGCGGCTGGGCCGTCAAGCTCCTGTCGGCGCGCGATATTGGCTCCAGCATGATGGCGCCCGTGTCGTCAGCGGCTGGCAGCAACCTCAACGTGCAGGCCCTGGATGCCACTGTCAGTCTGATCCGCGGCGTGCTCGAGCGCGGCGTGCGCGTGACCGAGGTCTATGTCGACACTGTTGGCCCACCACTGGCGTACCAGAAGAAGCTGGAGCGGTTCTTCCCCGGCCTGCAGATCACTGTGTCGAAAAAGGCAGACTCCATCTACCCGAGCGTCTCGGCAGCGTCTGTCTGTGCCAAGGTGACGCGTGATGTGGCACTGGATGTGCTGTACAAGCCATACCACCAGGCTGCAGCAGCCGCCGACAGCTCCAGCTCCAGCTCCAAGGCGGCGGCCACTCCCGACTGGGGCTCTGGCTACCCGTCAGACGGCCGGTGCACCATGTGGCTGCGCAACAACATGCACCCCGTCTTCGGCTGGGGTCCTGAGTGCCGCTTCAGCTGGGGCACAGCCAAGGACATGCTCGAGGACAGCAAGAAAAACGGCGGTGTCAAGGTCGAGTGGCCCGCACCCGAGGAGGTGGAGGATGCCGATGACGGCTTCTCTGTGACGCGCATGACTGATTTCTACGCCGCTGCGGCAGCAAGGGGTGCAGGAGAGGCTGGCGACGACAATGTGGATGAGCTTGGATCATGGTTTGGCCAGCCAGCAGGCATTGAGAGTTTCTAGGTCTGAAGTTGGTTTTGAGCAGTCGATCTGCCTTGCTAGGAGTTTATATGTGCTGACAAGGCACCATGATATCATGTATAATAGTCTATATTCTTTGGGTTGCTGTTCTTGGAATGTTCTAGTTGAGTTTGTTATGCCACTATATGTCAAAGAATATGATATCAGACATCAGACGCGTAGAAAGGGAATGCCTAGTTGTTTTACTATCCAAGAGAATAAGAGAATAAAGAGTCCATATCTTTCCCAACTCGTCTCACATCTATCCAGTCATAAGTTCCGATCAGGTTTCCAACCTCCCGCCTGCCATCCTGTCCCTCTCCATCATTTTTCGTATGCTATAGCTATGTATTGAAATTGTATTTGAAATAAATATATGTAGGTTGCAAAGAGCCAAAAGAGAAAAGAACTGAAGAATAGAAACATAAAGAAAAAACAACAACAAAATCTACTCTTGCAATGACGAAGAGGACGACGTCTGCTTGCGTCCACTGGCATCCAGCGTGTCGAGGCTAATGTTCTCGCTGCTGCTGTTGTTGCTGCTTGACGCCTCAAAGCCGGCACGCGGTGGCATGGCCAGGGCCTGGCGGGCCGTGTCGTTGTTCTCGAGGAACTCGCGCAGCTTCTGCTTGCCAATCTCCACGGCCTGGTTCGACGCCGCGTTAGCCATCTGCATCATGGGACCCAGCAGTGCCAGCGAGTAGGCAACATAGGTGCCGCCGCCGAGAATGGCCAGCAGCAAAAAGAGGAAGGGGTTGCGCAGGATGGCAACCAGCTCGTTCCAGCCAAGCAGCAGCAGGATGCCGTAAAAGTACATGGGCACCTGGGTGATGCCGCCGAGGGCACCACGCTTGGCCTCAAAGTAAACGTCGTCGGCTGCCTGCTTGAAGCGAATGGCAAGATCTTGGCGCTTGCCCTCGCTCAGCACAGTCATCTCGTCCTCGAGCGTGCGTCCGCCCTCCAGGTCGACACCACCAATTGATGGCAGGCCATCCTCGCCCTCGGGCAGGACGCCAGCGGGCTGCACGCCAATCCATGCAGGGAGCTCGGGAGAGGCATATGTGCTTGCAAGACGGAATCGCGAGAGAATCGGGAGAAGGGCTAGAGTGGAGTCACGCGCGCGCGTGTAGACACCCTCAATGTCGTCATTGGCACGCCAGATGCGCGGCACGCCAGCATCGTCGTAGCGGAACTTGTGCTTGAAGTTCTCCTCGAGCTTGGGCAGGATGCTGCCCTTCATGATCTCCTCAATCTTTTCGCGCAAGGCAATCCAGCTCTTGCGACGCAGGCGCCACAGGCCGGCCGCAACCTCTTCCTCGCTCGCGTCAAAGTCCTTGGACTGGATCGTGAAGCGGTACTGGGCGTCATCAGAGACAGCCACAAAAGCGGCCCAGATGCGGTCCCAAAGATCCTTTTCAGACGGTAGGCTGCTGCCAGTGGCCTCGTCTGATGTTGCGTCCGTTGCCGACTCGGGCACAGCGCTGCCGATGGCATCACCAGTGCTGATAGCACGGCCTGAGCCGAGGTTGTTGAACACAAGACCGACGGCATCGTCGAGACGAAGCTTGACACCGCGCTCGATGACCGTGGCGAGACGGCGCATCTCCTCCTTGCGCAGACGGGCGCAGTCCTCGTCCAGACCCTTGAGACGCTTGTCGATGGCCTTTTCGAGCTCGGCCAGCTTCTTGACGTAAATGGTCTTTTGGTAGCGGCTGGCCTGGGTTTTGAACAGAGTCAGACAGGCAACGCGCGCAGCAGCACCAGCCTCGGCGACGTCGGACAGAGTGACAGGCTTGCCGGACCTGAGGGCATCGTTGAGCTGCTGCTCAATGGGGGCAATCTGCTCGTCAAACAGCTCAATGGCCTCAATGGTGATCTCGTCGCAACGGGCACGCGACAGGGCCTCCTGTTGTGAGGGCAAGTTCAGGTCCTTGTTGTTCACAATCTGGTCCCAGACACCCTCGGCATAGATGGAAAAGCCGTCAGCAGGTATCCGGCGGTGGTACTCGGGCAGGAAGATACCACCAGTGTACTCTTGTTCCGACGCCGTGGTTTTGGAGCGGTCGCCGACGACGAAGCGGCGGCCTAGGTTCTCGACCTCGGCAGTGAACTTGTCGGGCTGCAGGATCTTGTGGGGAAGAGCGGCGAAGCCAAAGTCGAAGAAGTCGTCAATGGATGAGGTCTCGAGACCCGGGGGTTTGGAAATGGACGACCAAGTCTTGTGCAGATCCTGGACAATGGTGTTGCGTAGGTTGGAGAGCGGAGTGTTGCCGATAAAGTCACGAATGACAAAGAAAATGAGCGAGCGCGGGTTGGAGTGGCGGTCCTTGAGGAAGAGCTCGAGGTTGACGTCAAAGACGGTGCGCAGCAGGACCATGTTGGCGCCATGGTACAGGCCGACCTGGTGCTCCCAGATGTTGATGATGAGCACCTCACTGGTAGCAAGGGCAAAAAGGGCACTCTTGCGCTCAAAGTCCTGGTCCTCCCAACGCTCACGACCGTCGGAGCCCTCAACGTCCATGACGAGAATGTTATCGGCCATGACAGAGCTGCCGTCGTCGCCAATGCGCTTGTTCTTCGACATCCAAACACCCTTGGTGGTCTGGCGACGCTCGGTATCGGACATGACGCTAAATCTGGTGTTGAAGAGGAGGTTGAGCAGGGTGGATTTGCCGGTGGACTGGGCACCAAAGACGGAGATGAGGTGGTAGTTGAAGCCGGCCTTGTAGACATTGGTCTTCTGGAGGTAGTCGTTGAGGTGCGGGCTTGGCATAGTTAGCAGGAATTGTATAAATTGCATAAATGCATTGATGATGGTTATCAAAATGTCACGCACGTAAAGGTCTTGTCGTCGTCGATGACCTGGATGCCATGCTCAAAGTCCTTGGCAGCCGGCTCGTCGCCGACAGAGACAAAGTGGCCGTTCATGGCGGCCATTATGGGCGGTGTAAAACGGCGGAGGAGGGTGGGGTGATCGGAGTCGGGGACGGGGATGGCGGGGATGGCGGGGAAGGCAACGCCGGTCGAGGAACAGAGTCAAGATCTACTCAGCGTATCCTTGAAGCGAAGATGTAGCAAAGATGTATGGACTTAAAATATCGCAAACTCAACCGAAGATGAGGCGGAAAGGGGGCCGCGTAGTGATGGTGGGAGGTTGGAGGAGACAGGTCAGAAAAGGGGAACAGTCTGTCGACGAAACTACTGCTCCATGGCAGGTCGACCGAAGTTGAGAAGCGTGGTGAGAGGTGCTGCAAAAGTGCTGCAAAAGTGCAGTGATAGATCACCGGTTGCGATGCGATGAAAGGGAGAAAGGGCAGCCACTGACTGAGCACAGGTTGTTGAGATGTGGTTGAAAATAGGGATCAAAGGTAGAGGGAAGGCACCACAGGAAGCTCCATCACTCCTTCCTGCACACTTGCACAGCTGAGCTGGTGGCGGTTGAATGGCTAGAAATTAGAGATTGGAGGATTAGAGGCCAGACGCTAAAGATGACGCTAGAGACTGGAGCACAAGACCTCCCCCAAGAAGCTGCCCCGTGGCCACAGCATGACAGGTGCTTTCGGCCGCTGACCTCATTTGGCAAAGATACTAACGCGATTAGGCATGATTAGTCATCGGTGGTCATGACTGCAGCGAAACATGGATCTGGCAAGGCTTCAATATATCAATATATATCAATATATAAATGGGACATGTTTGTTATGGCTGGTGTCTAGTAGATCGTATCTGACTTGTATTGTGACGATCCTCTGATCTTCTCGCGCTCCTACATCCTGTCTCACCTGCCACTTATCCGTCTATTAGGTCTTCTGACAAGCAGTACAAACACTCGAAACTACCAGAGCTATCCGTATTTTTGCAAAAGCTTGAACATGATGCTCATGGCGCCTCCCCGATAGCCATCTCCAAAGAGGGCATAGTGGTTGAGATGATGGTATCTACAAGTCAGTAGTGGGCCGATAAGAGAGTAGAGAGAGTAGTACTCACAGCTCGTACAAGGCCAAGCGATCCTCCCACTCATCGACCGGCTCGTCCTTTGGCACCAAATCGGTATACTCACTCCAGAAGCTGGTGCCGAACCCGCCAAACATTCGCATGATGCCGAGCTCATACTCGGAGTGGCCATAGACGGAGGCAGGGTCATACACCAGCGGAGAGGCTGATGTTGAGGACGACGATGGCAACGATGACGACGATGACGACGATGACGACGATGACGAAACGATCTGGCCTCTTCCTTTGTTGCCACTCCAGAGGTCGCCATGGATGACGACTGGCTGTATCGGTCCGCCACCTTTGCTGCTGCTGCGCTGCAGATGGTCATCCCCGAGGAGACGCGGGACTACAGTCGCAGCCGTGCGCTCAACAGCCTCTGCCAGCTGCGTGTCCGAGTCCGATGTGCCGTTGTTCTTCTGCCCAGCCCAAAGGACGTGTCTGAGACGATTGTCGGCATAGAACTCTGCCCAAGATGCCTTCCATGTATTGTCCTGCTCTGTATTACCACAGCACGTCGGCACAGGAAACCCAAACGACTTCCCCTCGGGACACCCACTCTCGTCGGGCGACACAGTATGGTTGTGCATCTCAGCTAGCTTGGCAGCAAACGAGATTGTCTTTTGATCAGTAGTCTGTGAATTACCGCTACCGCTACCACTGCCCCAACCGCGTAGCTCTAGGAACTCGGTAACGAGAAAGTATGTACTCGAGTTGTTCTTCATCTGGCCGTGTGCGTGTGCCCGCGGACAGAACCGGGGAACCGCGGCGGCAATGGCGTTGAGTGATGCATGCTCGCCGCGGAACATGGTCTCTGCTCCTGGGCCCGAGCCTGTCTTGACAAAGTACTGGGTAGGCGGTGCATTGGGTGCGTCATCGAGTCGAGACCCCGTCAGCTTGTAGGACGAGGCAAACCCAGAGCCGCCATGGGAACGGATGGTGGCTGTCTCGGGGTCGAGTTGCAGCGCCGCGACAATAGCAGGATCAACAGACATTATGTTTTATTGTAAATATACTGTAATTATACTGTAAATAGATTATAAATAAACAGATAATGTTGATTTCGTTGCTATGGTAGACAGCCTCAAAGGTGTATGCGCTATGGAGTGACGTCAATCATAATCAGCAGTTTAATACGCCACTGGGACAAGGCGGGGGAATGGCATCTCATTCGACGACATGTATCGCAGCAAACAATATATGTTTAGCTAGTTGACATGTAGGATGTAGGCTATTCTACAAGGTACTCGGGGATAACCACGGGCATTGCTGATTGGTGATTTATCCAAGTATTACTCTTTTTTATTTTCTTTATTTTCTCTATTTTCTTTGTCCTTTCGAGTATTAAATAGAAAGTGGAGAGCAATTTAAGAATATGTCATGTAAAAATGCATATCGGTTAACCAGAAATATGAACCAATCATGAAACAAACATAATTAGAAAAGACAAGGTCGCCGTCGTCGTTTACGCGAAAGGCCGAATCGCGAATGTGGCACCACATGGCTGTTAGCCAACCCCTTGCAGCCTTGCCTCTCGGGCAAGATCAAAACCGCTTCGGAGACCGCTCGGTATACGCTTGTCGGATCAACCCGTTCCTTCTCAAGAGTAGCGTGTGTAAGGCTAGAAACAAAAATAACATCAACTAAGCTTTGCTGATGCCCCACGCCGCCATATGTCCGTGAATGCTTAGATGCTTAGATTCTTGGTTGTCTACTATTGTGGCTGACTTGTCAACTGTGTATATTGGCTAGACTATGATGCAAAATTTAGAACCGCCAGCTGAGAGCAAAACAACGAATAAGTGGTATAATAAAGAAAAGAAAAGAAAAGAAAAGAAAAGAAAAGAAACCCCCAGTCAACAGGTCAGACGCCCCAATGTGAGACATGATGCATTTCTCGTGGAAGCATGTGCATGCAATATTTCGGACCAGCCGCCCTTGCAAAACGATTGCAGACAGCCACTAAGACTCCATGCTGTAGACAGAGTTGGTTGCTGATGCTAGGTTGACGGGCTGCTGCAAGGGACGCAGATCAGAGACCACACTGTCTTTGCTGCTGTTGAGTCTCTTGAGGAAGTGAAGCGGCGACATTTTTTCCGAGAAGACGGTGGTCTTGGATTCCGACTTGGTCTTCAAAGCCTTTGGGGCCTTTGGCGGACGCGGTGGTGCCAGTGCATGCGATCCATACTCCCAGCAGTCGTGGCAAGGACACATCGGGGCGACATCGATCTGGCGGCTACTTTGAAGCTGCGATGGGTGCGGGCTTGCCGAAAACATGAGCTCGCGAGACCAGAAGCTTGAGCTCTTGGGCTTGGTAGAAGTAGAAGTAGAGGTAGCGGTAGAGGTAGAGGTAGAGGTAGAGGTAGAGGTCCAGGTGGACACGGGCGTGATAGTTGATGTCATGCTGGCGTTCGTTTGGTCGTTTGCTAGGAAGAATGACTAATAGATAGGATGTCGTTGACAATGTGACAAGAGGGAAGGAGCGAGATCATGGGTGAACCAAAGAAGAAGGAGCAAGCATCAACGAGCGCAGCCGGATCTTTAGAAGTAGGAAGAGGGACAGGCTGACTATTATACTCATACTAAAAGACTGAATATTCTTAAACAAGTACGCTCAATAAAATCAACAGATAAATTAGATTTATTTATTGTATTCCAAAGTATATTGCTGTTGTCTGCCCTTGACAACAGGAAGGCAGAGAAGAGAAGTATGAAAGTGGGTCCTTGCTGGTGTAAGTCAGGACCCTGTCGCTATCGCTGCTAAAAGTTCACTGATAAGGCGCTTGGGCACCCTCAAAGATCCGAGGAGCAAGACAAATAGACAGTCAAAGGAAGGAGCCCCACACCTTGGACCTCGCCTTCGGCTCTTTCCTTTTCTTGCACGAGCACGCTGCAGTATCTAATTAGTAATTGTTTGTGGATGAACAACGGCAGACAGAGATGCAAACGGTCGAAAATAAGACAACAAAAGACAGGGCTCAATAACAGACGGAGAAAACCAAAGAGGCAAGGTCTTTGCTGCCCCAGGCAAGGCTTGACCACAAGAAACCTAGCTGGCAAGCCACAAGGAGGGGAAAATGCTGTGCTCTAGAGGGGCTGTAGTCTTGGCTCCTCTTGTGTCGCTTGTGTCGCTTGTGTCTCTTGTTTCTCTTGTTTCTCTTGGATGTCTGCTAGTCGGGCTAAACCAGACTGTCTATTATCTATCAAGGGTATCTGTTTGGTTCCTCTTCCGCAGTGCAAAGGCAAAAAGACCCTTTCACGCTCAGCCAGAGGTTATCCGGTTTTGTGGGTCTGTGGACTCGCGTACAGTGCTTTACTGTCCCACACTGACACGGACACTGTATCTGCAAGCTTGTGCTCGACGAGTCGGCAGTCATGACCTCGGAGCGTTGCCCTCACCTTGTCCAGCTATAAACGTCTCGGCAAAAGGTAGTCTGTAGTCTCCCGGCTGCCATTTTAAGTGTCTTTCCTCACAAGCATCAGTCTAGACCGCAGATGGGCAGACTCAATATTCGCACAGTGGCAACTCGCTCCGCCGTCTCTATCGGAATATCGCAATCACACTCCGCCCAGCTTTGAACCGGTGATGCCATCCACTGGGGCTCCCGTCAAATTCTTGTCGTGCTTTGTGAAACGGATCCAGATAGATATTCTATCACGATCGCCGTAGTGCGCGTGACTGTTATCAGATCCTTTGATTTTGTATGACAAAAGGCGGAACCTCTGAAACTATTCGTAAACGCAGCATAGATAGGTTATCGGCAGCCAAGAGATACTGACGAGTGGCTAGTTGTGTGGCTAGTTGGCGGTGTGCTTATCATGTATGGCCTGGACAATCGATTCAAAGGTACTTCTAGCATGGATATCCTGAGAATTCAAAACACCAGAAAGACATAATGAACAACAGACTCAACGAACCCCCACGATCAATAGATCCGTACACATGCCGTACCACCGCGAGGCTTGGCCCACGGCAGACGGGAACCGCAGCAGAGGAGCCGCAAAGAGAAAAAGGAACCCTCATAGATGATTGAATATGGCAGAGAGCTGTTCATAACATACAATAATTCACAGTAATTTACAGTAATTTACAAGGGGGCAAGTAAAGTATTCAAAGCCGAGAGTACCATGGTGATCAATGGTCATCGTAATGCTCAAGGACAAAACATTGGCAAGGGATGACAGAAAGAACCCAGTGAATAGGCTGCCGTCAACCAAATGCACCAAATGCACCCACCGCGTTGGTCAGCATTGGAGCCGCCAGCCATCTCCACGCTAGGCCTCCATCCATCGTAGCTACCGCAATGCTCGGCATATCATGGTGCGAGCAAGTGTCCACGTGGAGATGGCCACCGAAAGAGCTGTCATAGACGGCATATAAGCTGCTGCTGGTGTCAAGCGGGTATGTTTAGTCGGGTCTAGCCGAGTCTAGTCATGAACAAGTCATCTCATCTCATCAAAAAGTGGTAACAAATAGTGCATATAAAAAGGTAAAATAGTAAACAAAGGGACGTGTATGTGAGTATAAGTCTACGTTGCTCCCTCCGCAACTCTCAAATCTCAGCTTTAGTAGAAATGCTCAGAGTCGTCGTCATGATATGGCCAGCCGCAAATTGTTTAGATTCCCAGGGTGAACTCGACACCAACGTCAATGTCACGGGCTATACTTGTTAGTACTGGACAAACATGAATAAGTAGCAAAGCATCAAGAAAGATAAAACTCACCCATCTTCACAACCTTGGACAGCTGCACGGCCTTCTCGGCAGCGCTCTGGAGGTCGTCAATCGAGAAAATCTTCATGCCAGACTCAGCAATCAGCTTGTGTGCCTGCTCGACGTTGGTACCCTGCAGACGGGCAATAATGGGGATGCGCAGGTTCAGGGACTCGACAGTGTTAATCAGGCCCTGAGCAATCGCATCACAACGAACAATACCACCAAAAATGTTGACAAAGACGGCAGTCACGTTCTGCTCGCTGGTGATCAGCTCAAAGGCCTCCTTGATGGCAGCAGGGGTGGCACCGCCACCAACGTCCAGGAAGTTGGCAGGGTTGCCGCCGTTCAGCTTGATAATGTCCATGGTGGCCATGGCCAGACCGGCACCGTTGACCAGGCAGCCAATATCACCGTCCAGCTTGATAAAGTTGAGGTTGGACTTGGCAGCGCGGACCTCCTCGGGATCCTCCTGCGTGGTGTCGCGCCACTCAAACGTCTCCTTCTGGCGGAACTCGGCGTTGTCGTCAAAGCCAAACTTGGCGTCCATGCACATGGCGCGGTGGTCCGAGGTCTCGGACAGGGGGTTGATCTCGATCTGGGTGGCATCCTTCTCCTGGAAGATCTTGTACAGCTTCTGGATCGTGTCCTTGGCCTCCTCAATGCACTGCTCGCTGAAGCCCAGCTTGGTAGCAATGCCGCGGGCAATCTCGTCAGTGACACCGACGTCCAGGTCGACGTAGGTGGTGATGATGGCCTCGGGGTTCTCCTTGGCAACGGTCTCAATGTCCATGCCGCCCTGCGACGAAGACACGATAACGGGCTTCTGAGTGGCACGGTCCATCAGGATGGCCAGGTAGAACTCACGGCGCGCAAACTTGCGCTCGCAAATGTACACGGCGTTGCACAGACGACCGCCAGCGCCGGTCTGCTTGGTCACCAGCTTGTGGCCGATCATCTGGTCGGCAAACATCTTGGCCTCGGTAGGCGAGTAGATGACACGGACACCACCCTTGAGGCCGTTGTCGAATGAACCCTTACCACGGCCACCGGCCAGGACCTGGGCCTTGATGACCATATCGCCGCTGCCCAGCTTCTTGGCAACCTCCTCAGCCTCGGCAGCGGTGCGGGCGACGGCACCATCGGGGACGGCAATGCCGTACTGTACTGTTAGTATCACACACACACACACACACACACACACACAAATTGGCCCTGTATGTATATTTTTCGATATGACGTCGTGTTGACCGTTGCCATCGAGCTCGAGGGAGTTGGATTCATTGGTTCGCGGATCGGGGCTGGTTTCGGAAGGTCGGCATCGTCACTTACCTGGCGCATAAGGTCCGCGGACAGGTACTCGTGGATGCTCAGGGCACGGCGCTGCTGGGCGAAAGCAGGAGCGCGGAGAGCAGAGGATGCAAGCTGCTGCTGCAAGATGTTAGCTGTCAATTGTTTAATTGTTTAATTGTTTAATGTTGCTACTCTCGACGTATCAGAAGATGAGAAGCGAGGATGGATCGGATCGCGATTGGAGATGGAAATGGACGTATCGTCGACTAGAGCAAGCTCAGGGTGCTACTAGCCGAGGCCAAAAGGTGAATGTCGAAGACGGAATATCAAATGTACCTTGGAAAAGGCCGAAGCCAGAGCTCTGCTGCTGCGGCCGAGCTTGAACATGATGTGTGGTTGTGTGGTGGTGGTTGTCGAGGCGAAGCTCCTTTATTTAATACTATGTCGTTGTGATCTTTGTCTAACCCTGGTCGGATCGAGAAGAAGACAAAAAGAGGGGGGGGAGGGAGAGAGGGAGAGGTCGGAATCGACTGTCGTTGGCGTGGAGAGGTGGAAGGGTTCGAGGAAGCGAAAAGTAAAAACCAAAAGATCAGAAGGCGGAGAGGCAGAAGCAGCGACAGAGAGAGGCCAGGGGTGTGTGCGAGATGAGGGGACGCCTGTCCGTTTCTTGGGGAGCGTTTACTTTTTCAGATCCAAGATAAAGAAGGTACTTTTGTTTACGTGTTCTAGTAGTACAAATCAATGTACCATCTACAGCAGTCTGGCAGATCCGTTCCTGCCATAAAGCATAAGATACAAAAAGATACGTCGTGACAGTTGAGTTGCCCATCGTTCCTTCCTACTCTGTCCCCATTTCGGCCCTCTTTTCACCGGCCCTTTTTTCGCCTTTTTTCGCTTTTTCCAGTGATTTAATTGTTTATTTATCGCTATTTTTTTCGTTGTGCGGCGGTGTAGTGCCAGAAAAAGAGCAGGAAAAGAGCAGAAAAGAGCAGAAAAAGGAGACGAAAATAGACAAAAATCGCCAGAAAACCGAGAAAACCAGCTAAAACCTTCTGAGGGTTTTTTTTACTGGGCCCAGTGGCTCGTTTTGGCTGCTCGGGTTGTGAATTGTCGGTCGTCGGGCAGGATAGGAAATGACGATCTAGCATGGCCGGCTGCGCGATATGATTGGCCAGCTTTGACATCCCGCGGCTCAGGGTGGGCTGCTGTCTGAAATGCCGTTTTCTGTAAACATCAGGGGCCAGATTTACACGTGTGATTACATGTGACTGACGTTCAGTTTGAGCTTGAAACGATAACAGAAGGAGCATTCAACCAAGTTACTTCCTGCCATTTCAGTTGTTTGTTGGTTTCAAGCTCTCTCTCGATTATAATATATTATCAAATATACATCTCAAAATAATACTGCTTATTCATCGTGTGTTGTTTGTCCGCTTGATGCAAAGCTTTTTCAAACGTCGGGGCTGTCTTATCTTGACACACCTGCCATTATGAAATATGTAGCCTTGCACCAATCAACCCCATTCGCATATACGACTGCTATTTCGGGGGTAATCGGGGCTGCTTTGACCGGGCTGCCGAGATAAGATAGCGAGTAGAAAGCAGCATCGTGAGGTCATTATGGGATCTGATGGAAATAGAACGGGAGCAGCGATAGAGCTGTCGTTGGATAAGCGTAGATTGAAAAAGATTGCATGCGGGATGGGGGGAAAATTTAAAGAGCAAAAAACGACGAAAAATGCTAGAATGCTGGATGCTATATCAAGAGTATAAACAGACATGCAAAAGACAAAGACGGGAAAGACGATGCCACCCAAGCGAAAATCAATTCGAACCGTTCAAAAATACCAAAGAAAGATAGCAATAAAAAACATCCAACATTATTAAGATAGAACACAGACAACATCGGTAATGATGGAGATGAAAAACACGCAAGAGGCAAGAGAGAAAAGACAAAATCAATAAAGACGAAACAAGCCAAAGAACCAAAGAAGAATAGAACCAAATTAATCAAAACTGTCAGACGCCGGCTAGAGAAAACAGCTGGGACTCGACGACAGATGCTGCTGCTGCTGCTGCTTTTGTTGTTGCTGTTCATACTCCTGATGTTGCTGCTGCTGCTCCCCCCAAGCTTGCGCATCCACACTACCATCCACCGCACCCACTATGGCCTTGCTACCTCCGGTCACGGCCGTCTCCTAACGGTCGTACTCGGAGCCAACAAGCACATTGCCAAATGCCTCAGAGATCTCTCTCCTTGATGGTGCATGCGTGGGATCCGTGTTCAGTGCAAAGCCTCGTGCCAGACGGCCACGCATCAGCTTGAGAAGCACCGGCGGCACAGTCTCGTCCGTAGCACGGATTGTGAGACGGATCATCTTAAATAGTTAGTATCTGTGATCTGTGAGAGATAAGATGGAAGATTAGATGAGATAATCTTACCTGTGTCGTGTAGTTGGGCTCTAGCCGCATCAGACAACCAATCTTGCCTCCACCAGACGTGTACACCACGCTGGCACCCACAAAGTTCTTCTGGTTGGGGTCGACATTGTTCAGCACACCCCACCGGAATCCCTCAATCACCTTGCGCACAAACTTGTCGTTGAGCTCGCGCTCCGAATCGCGACCGTTCTCCACTCCAAAGATCGCCTGGGCCTCGCGCGGTGCACCGCCAATCTGCTTCCACCGCTTGAAAAAGTCCTCGCCCGACAGCTCAGCCACATCCATAAACTTGTGAATGGTCACCGGCAGCTTCAGCGTGATGGCTTGTAGCGCACCGGCTAGGTAGCTGACACGAATTGTCGGGCTCTTGTCAAACACCTTCTTCGCCTCAAACAGCGTCACCTGTTGTGACTGTCCGTTGGCGCCAATGTTGGTATCCGGGAGGTTCTTCACGTCCCATGTAAGGTTGCCCTTTTCGCTCTCGTCCAGGTCCAGCGTAGTCGTAAATGATGTGATGGTCGCCGGCGTCTTGTTTGTAAAGTACAGAATAAGACAAGCAACCTGCCCGCGGTATTCAGACCGCACACCAACTTGCAGCTGGCCATCTTCAAAGAGGACACCGTCCGGCCGCAGCAGCAGTCGGTTGTAGCCACGCTCCCAGCCAGGTGACAGATGTGCCGCACTGGCCAGGTTGGGCGGCTTGCTCACCTTGGGCTCGGCCACGCCCAGAGAGTTCATGTCAAGACCGGCCAGGTCATTGACAGCCTTGGCTTGGCCGTTGCCGTTTGCGTTGCCATTAGCACCAGTAGGATCCGCAGTGAGAAGCTGGCCGTTCCCGTTGGCGCCTGGAGCATTGTTGGAGCTAAACGTCCGCCGCAGACCAGGGTTCTTAACCATGCCCAGCTCGCCGCCGTTGGAGTTGGCGTCTTTACCGCCAACAACCCACGTGCGCTTGTCGCTGGTGTTGGAGTGCTTCTGGTGCAGGCGCGAGAGCAGCGCCGACTGTCTCTCAGGGAAAGGAGGCATCTCGTCCAAGACGGTACGCAGCAGATCATCCGTAGGCATGTTGACCAGGGCGAGGTATTCGCACGCGCGCTGCTGCAGTTCCGAGTCGAGGGTGTGGCTGAAGATTTCAAAAACGTGGATCAGCTGCGGCTTGATCTCGGGGAAGAGGTTCACAAACTTGATGAAGCAGGACAAAACCATGGCCTTGGTACCTGCCGAACATGCTGGCACCTTGTTTTGCAAGGCCAGGAATTGCTCAATGGGACTGCAGCCGCGCTCCTCCGCAATCAGATGACCAAACTCGCCCAAAATGTAGGTACCAATCTTGACGAGCGTCTCGTGGCAGTGGTCCTGCTTGACGTACATGAGACAGTGCTTGGCTGCGTACACCTGGAGCTCCTCGTTGTTGGTAACAATCTGGATGACACGTTGCCAGACCTCGTCACTGACGTGATCGCCAGCCATGGCGATAAGACGAAGCGTTATGTCGACATACCACTTGACTTCGTTGGCGTACTTTTCCGTAAGAATGGCAATCTTAAGCACCATCTCCTCGCGAATAGCAAAGTCGGCATTCTGCAAGTAGTGTAGCAGCTCGCCCACGATCTGCTGTGCATTGGTCGAGTCGCACATGCTGTAGAGCAGATCCAGACCCTTGCGCCGCACACTGATATCACGATCCCGCAGTGAGCCAACAATAATATCTTGATGCTGCTTGATAGGGTCGAGTGTGTCGGCGCGTGCTGCCAAATGCGTCATCGCCTCGAGACCGAGGTACCGAACATTAGTCTCCCTAGACTGGATGAACTTGCCCAGACGCGTGGAAATCTGCTTCATGAGAGCGTGCTCGGTGTCGAGGTGGATAATGAGGTTGATGGCCTCAAACAAGACCGCATTCTGCGCATTGTTCTGCTGCACATTCTTGCTTGTCTCCATGGCCTGGTTGAGGATCTTTTGCAGGGACTCGCGAATCATCTCGCGGATGTGGCTATCCTCAGAAGGCGGGAAGTACTGTAGCAGGCGCAAGAGTTTGACCTGCAGCCACGGGCATGGCACCTTGTAGTAGAGATAGTCTGCAGTGTACTCATTGTCGATGATCATGCGCTTGAGCCGCGCTGCCGCCTTGGAGTATGCGCCGCGGTAGTGGCTCGGGTTGTCCTGTGCCACGGCCATAACGAGTGACGTCACGGACAGGCCAACACCGAGGTCGACGTCGTCCATCAGCGAAATGATACGCTCAGCCCACTGCGGCTGGACAATATCGGGGTGTTTGCGGTACAGGCGAAGCAGGGTGAGGGCAGCCTTCTTCTTGACAAAGGATTTTGATGTTGGCGAGATGAGTAGTCTGTGAACCTCGCCGCTCAGGGCCTCTCCCATCTCACGGCCACCAACATTGGCAATTGCGTGCAGTGCCAAGCAGTTGAAGAGCTCGTTGTGGTCTAGAAGGTCTTTGCGGATACTATTGACGACCAGATGTAGCAGCTCGTGCTTCTCGTGGAGGAAGAGGGTCATGGCGAGGTAGCCAATCTGTTTCTCCGAGTATTTGGTAGCCGAGATGAGGTTGACGGCGTCGAGATGGCCAAAGTCGACGTTCCAGCCGAGGATGTAGATGTACAGAAGCTTGCACACGTACTTTTTCTTGTGGTAGCCATTGAGATTGCCATCTGAGGGGAGTCTATTAGCAATGGGTCGATTATTTTCCAAGTGATATGGGGAACAAGGTAGGACCTAATGGGTGCTCCTGCGGAAGACTGTCGGCTGTCTGTCATGTACACACCTTTGAACTTTTGACGAATGTTGGCGAGCTCCTTGTTGATGCGCTTCTCCTCCAGCTCACGAGCACGGGCATTACGCAGGTCGGCAATGAACTGGACAAGACCGCGCATGTTGGAGTTGCTGGCGCTGGAGCGGCCCAGGAAGCCACCCGTTGACGACATGGCGAGTTATATGTGCGAGGGAGGTCGCAGCTTGTCGGCGGTCCCTTGCAAGGGTCAAGAAGAGGTGGGGAGCTCTGGCGATGCTGATACAGATGCCAGGGCTTCTGAACGCCCGTGGATGAGAGAAGCCGGCGGCGTGTGTGGCCAGGCTATCGTTGTCGAGCTATCCGATGGTAATGGACTGGTCAACGCAGAGTCTGAAACGATCACGCGGCTGAACGGGGCGTGCCGTAGTCGATAGTCGAAAGTACAGCGAGGCTGTCAAAGGGGGGAGGGGGTAGTCGGATGACGGGTGCACAGAGTGGGCGATGGAGGCGGTATAGAGTATGCCGGGAGAAGAAGAGAAGGAGAGAGTCGGAAGTCGGCGCAAAGAGTGCAAGCAGAAGGGAAAACTGAAGCCGAGTTGAGGGTGTTCGTGGACCGCTCAATCGTCATACGCTGGTTGCAGATCGCGTGTCGTGAAGGATGGCAGCGCCGGAGGAGGCGGAGATGGGAATTGTTATTAAGCACGGAGGCGGTATATAGGGGACAGACAGACACAGAGACAGTAGAAGCTCTAGCGTCTAGCGTCTAGCCTCTGCAGTCGTTGGCGCTTTCGATTCTAGGCGGCCCTGGCCTGTTTTTCTGGGTCCCCCCTTTTCAGGTCCCGCGCCCCGCCCGTGCCTGCCGTTCTAACAGACAGACATCAGATAGACAATACAATAGACAATAGACAATAGAGAAACAGACAATAGAGACTACATAGAGACAGTCGCACTTTCCGCAAGGTGTCATACCACGGGTTGCGCCTTCCTTGTGTTATGTTTGGGAAACCAATGGCAGACAAGGCAAGAACGACCGTAGAGACATGTCTAAGTAATATCAAGCAATTTAAAGTAAATGATTGAATAATTACATAAATCAGAATATATTCAATCGCTCGATTACAAGCCCCGCGCATTATACGATGGACTGTGGCTTGCCGTGTGGCTGGCTTTACTGGGTTACAAAGGTGCACTGTAAGACAGCACTAATACCAGCTGAATACAGAAAGGCTGGCTAATAGTCAATGACGTCCGAAGCTACAGGCGCGGTCAGTAAGAAACACTGCAGTACTATTGGAGACTGCTTAATAAGATTTCCATTTTTCGCCAATGACGGGCTATATCAGCCTCGTCGCAACGATCTCAACGACAGTCTCCAGACGTTAGTACACTCTTAATATAATAATCGGCATAAAGCACAAAGAAAGCACTCACAATAAGCATGCATTGCTTACGTGCGTGTGCGGCTGCGCAATTGCGACAGGCATCGCCGTCTCCATTACGCCGGCAAGCAGTCTCTGGCGCATTATCACAGCCTTTTCAGTTTCAGTCACAGCCACAGTCACATCCATGCTCACTATGCTTGCCGGTATACCCACGACGCGGGTATGCAGTACAGGCTGGCGGCAAGCCGGTGTTTGAGGTATTCAACCGGCGAGCAAAGTGGATGCAAAAGGAGCGGGCGGCGGCCAATGTCGAGGCAGGGCGGCAGGCCGACTACCTGAAAGACGAAGTGGCCATCCGCTTATGTGAGCGGCTGCTGGACATCAAACGCTCATTCCCAAAGGCGCTCGACTTTGGAGCCAACTCGTGCAATGTGGCGCGGGCGCTGGTTCGTGATGACCCGGACCCGGCCGTGCCCGGTACGCCGGCATTATCCACGCGCATTGGCCATCTGACGGCAGCCGAGTCATCACCGGCACTGCTGTACCGTGACGCCGATTTGCCGTTCAACAAGGAGATTGACATTACTCGGCATGTCATGAGCTTCACCGAAGAAGAGGGCAACGGCGCGGCCATTGCGCCGGCAGAATCAACCAAAGACACAGACGCAGACACGGCCGCTTCGCCGTTCACACCAGAAGAGTACGACCTGATCTTGAGCAACCTGAGTCTGCACTGGACCAACGACCTGCCGGGCGCGCTGACGTTTATCAACCGCATGCTGAAACCCGATGCGCCGTTCCTGGGCGCGATGCTGGGCGGCGACACGCTGTACGAGCTGCGCACGTCACTGCAGCTGGCCGAGCAGGACCGCCGCGGCGGGCTGTCGCCCCACGTGTCGCCGCTAGCAGACGTCCGCGATGTGGGCGGACTGCTGCAGCGCGCGGGCTTCTCGATGTTGACGGTGGATGTGGACGACATCATTATCGACTACCCAGACACGTTTGCGCTGATGGCAGACCTGCAGGCGATGGGCGAGAGCAGTGCGGTGCTGGGCCGTGAGATGGGTGCGATTGGACGGGATGTACTGTTGGCCAACGAGGCCATCTACCGCGAGCTGCACGGCAACGAGGATGGATCGATCCCGGCGACATTCCGCATCATCTACATGATTGGTTGGCACCCGTCGGCCAAGGAGCCGAAGCCTCTGGAGCGGGGAAGTGGTCAGATCAACCTCAAGGATATTCTGGAGAACAAGAAGGACAAATCATAGGTGGATAGAGGATAGACAGAGCACGGATTGGATATGCATGGAATACGGATGGCACTATTACAACGGTGCACAGCAACGATGGATAGCAAGACGGCAATAAACAAGCTGTGAATTTTGATGACGCAAACTAAGCAAGGCACCTCGTCTATCTGAAAATCAACTTCAACTCTTTCCGGTCAGCTGGGCAGCTGGGCAGCTGGGCAGCTGGGCAGCTAGTCAGCTAGTCAGCTTACCAGCTTAGACCCTCCGCCAGTCGGACATTGTGCGCTGTATGCTACCCAGGCCAGCAACCTCGACGACCTTTTCGTGCCAGCTCAGGAGCACGCTCATGGCACCACCGGCCGAGTCGTTGCCAACACCTGGCCGGCCGCCAACCTGGCTGAAACCGCCTGTCTGCTGCGGTGTCTGCACGCGTGTCGGTGTGCGCGGTGCCGAGCCAGCCGAGCCCGAGCCCGCGGACGAGGACATTCCCTTGTACCTATTTTGGTTAGGTTAGCTTTTTGGCTTTTATCTATGATATTTCTAACAAAAGAAAATGGTATGCAAGGGAAGAAAACGTACAAGTACTTCATCAACACATCAAGCAGCTCACTGCCATTGTCGGTCTCGTAGAGGCGCTTGAGGAGGGGGCTCATCTCACTGGCCTTGATGGACTGGAGGACTTCGATGACGGTCTGGAGGGCGGATTCCTTGGCGGCATCGGTGCCGACATAGACGGGCATTTCCAAGCAGCCACGGAGTGCGCCGTCGTTGTCGCCGGCGCGCAGGAGCTGGCGGACCTGGGTGGCGAGCTGGCGGACTTCGGGTTCGGTGATCTCGGGGACGGGAGGACGGAGGGTCTTGATGTCAAAGTTCAGGGGGCTGTCCTCTTCGAGGGCGTCGATGTTGATGGTGCGCCAGGCATCGCTGAGCGAGTCGGCATTGTGCTGCTGAATGATGGACATGGTGGCGGAAGAGGTGGCTGTAGAGAGTCGGGAGGCGAGAGGCGAGAGTAGAGGTGAGGTGGAAAGAAGAAGCGCCAGTCAATCGAGCTCGAGATAGCTTCGTCATGGAACAGGCAGGCGAGCCAGGTGCGGGGCTGGATTGGGCGCAGCGGGTCCACAGTGGGTAGCAGGTAGCTATTGCACGCACTGTACTGCGCCTACTAGATAATATGTTGTACAGTGTGTGTTTTACCTGCTACTGTACGTATGTTAGTCGGCACGAGGCTGAGAACGACGACGTCAATGAAGTCGGATTCACTCTGTTAATTATTTCAATGATATATAGATACTGTAGCTGATCGATTGCCTTGGTATTATCTTGGTAGAAGCGACTTTGTAACCGAGTTTACGCCGATGCTGTGTGTAGTAATGTTTGCCAGCCGACCGTCACACTCGGTCAAGTCATCGCCACCAAGAGAATGTCAGAACATGCCAAAAGGATACAGGATATGCCCAGGGAAGACCATGACGAGTGCAAAAATGAGTCACTGTGCGTGTTTCGTGGCCGTGATGGCAGTTGTCCGTGTTGCGAATGGAAGTGCAGATTCCCAGTAGGGCGTTTCTGCTCGTACCGGCGGTTGAGCAGTTGGCCAATGATGGCAGGCGGAATATACAAGATGGGATGTGTGCAGTAGGATGATGCGGGAGATGGACGGCAAGAATCACAGCCAGCCAGCAATCGGCAATCGCGATTTGTCCTACTGCTGTATTCGGGTTCTCTCAGTTCACGCCCCTGTACAGATAGACATGGGGATGGGAGCTACGCTTGTGGCATTGGCTGTCACATCGACTATCACATCGACTGTCACATCGACTATCACATCGACTATCACATCAACCGGATGCGAGAGTACTCACATGTTCGAGGAGAGATGCGAGACGAGGCGACTTTGACTGCAAGCGGCAGGGCACCTACAGGCGTCAGCTGCAAGGCGCCAACAAGGGGACGCGGGTGGACGACACGATACTGAGATATGTCAGATAAGACAAAAGACACGAGGTGTGAGATATAAGCAAAGTAATGGCTGTACAGTGACACGATGCGTGCCGTAGCAGTAGGGCACTTGGCGGTTTATTCAGTTGATACGGCATAGTTGGACAAACAGTCAGAGCGGATGAGGCGGCGTGTTGGTAGAGAGGCGCAGGAGGTACAAGAAACATCGCATCCCACTCTTGGTCATTTTTTACGACGGCTTCGGCGGCAAGATGGGCAGCATAGAACGGAAGGGGGAGAGACGAGAGGCAAAGGAGGGTGGTATGGCTAGCTGAGTCCTGACGTGGGATGCCCGCTGCCTATCGCCTCACATCAGCTCGTTGCCGTCGGCGAGGTCAGGAGTTGAACTGTCAGACTGACAAACAGTACGGAACCAAATGAACAAAACAAAATGAACAATATGAGCAAATGAACAAAATGAACAAAATGAGGTTTCCATCGCCTGCAGCTGCAGCCTCGTTGGTGGGGTGGACAACAGCCAGACCCTTGCATCGGGGAGGCCTAAAGCGTGCAGGATGCATAGGGCGTACGGCCACATGCAGTCATGGCACAGGTAGAGGCACAGAGATGCAGCGCATCTGATACAGCTACTGAGTACGGGCCAGCCGTGTGGTAGCACATGCGAGCTATGAGTTATTTGTGTCCTGGCCGCAAGGAGTCCGTAACACATTGTTACGTTACCGACACTGAAAACGGCCATCACGGTAGGGTTGAATCGTGCAAGCACACTAGTAACTACACACATCCGGAGATGCAGTGGCCGTGGGGGTGCACGACACGGCGGAGTAGAAGGATGGGGGACAACAAGATATCAGGGTGTAGTCTCTCTGGCCTCTATTTCTATTTCTTACTTTAAATGCCTCGTGGAAGAGCTCCGTACTCTGTTCTCTGTAGATAATGCCTGCTGGACAGGGTCCTTTGGAGTGGCAGCATCAAGGACTACTTGGAAAGGATCTAGGAGTGACGAGAAAGTGACGCGTGGTGATGGATGATAATCATAGTTGACCGCAGCCATTCAAAACGGTTGGGGGGTGGTCGATATCCCATAGGTCACGAGATAGCATCTTACTGCACCACTCCCTGTCCATCCATCCGCCCTGACCAGGCCCATCTTCATATCCATCAGAACGAACAAGCCTCCGGGCAACCGTTACCACACCATCGCCATCACTTTACATTACCAAGAGACGGCCGCCTCTCCACTTGCACTGCTTCTCTGTCCCTATTTTATCCTTTTTCCTGTTGTTTTTTGCCTTGTCTCGTTCTTCCTGTTCGATCGTCCTGCATGGAAATTACTCGGGCGACTTTGCCTACTTTTGGCGCAAAGAAGGCCGGCACTCGCTCTAACTGTTTTGGCCCTGTCTACTCCGTAAAAAGATGCATCAGGCGCGGGACGACGGGACCCAAGAGCGTGGTTCTGGGTACGCGGAGCCTGTTTTATTAGTTTCTCAGTAGTATCGGCTCTACAAATGTACTTTTCACTTATTGCTAGCAGTGGCCACCCCCTTTTTATCTCCGCTTTGAATTGCGACTTGTGCTCGTTTGCGGCCTGCGATCCTAGCTGCCTGGTTTCACCTTGTTCTATCAAATGGCATCGCATCGGCATCTCCATCGACCCATATTTGCAGTTATAGATTGTAAATGTATATTTAAATCAGCAAGACAAGACGAGACAAACATGTGCCACTCTTGCAGCAGGGGTAGGGATCATTCCCACAAAGTATCTGAGAATAGAGGCAGCAGAAAGACGAGTGATGACAGGCGGAAGACGAAAGGCGAAGACGAAAGGCAGAAGACGAAAGACGCAATACGGAAGATAGGCACCTGATTTAGATGGACAGTGATAGACTTGACTATCGAAATGCCACGGCTGGGCATAGGATGTGGGATTCAATCTCTTGATTCTCTTGACTCGTTGACTCTTTGACTCTTTGACTCTTTGACTCTTTGACTCTTTGACTTTCACACTTGATCCAATCTAACAATGATGTGCAACGACGTGGTATCTACACATCGCTCGAGTCCTGTGCACATCGGCATTCACTGTTACGGATCCATCACGCGCCGCGTCTCGTATTATCATTAGATTATTAGACTATTAGACTATTAGACTATTAGACCATTAGACCATTAGACCATTAGACTACTTAGTTGAATATTTTGCATGTATTCCGCTTTTACATCAGTGTCTCAACGTTTGATGAGACCCAGGCAGTATAATTAGTGCAAGGGTCCGGGCCGGGAGGTGTTCCGGAGAAGAGGATAAAGGAGAAGTTGAAAGAGAATGTAAAGCAAATCAAGAGACTCAAAGGAAAGGAAAGAAAGAGAAAGAAGAGGAACAGAAGGCAGAAAGACCCTGGCAGAGTGATATCGACATTCCCAATACCAGATCGCCGGGCACGGGTTCCCAGGAGAACCGTCGTATGCAACGTATCAGGACATGGCCACTGCAAAGTATATTTCGCATTTGTCTCGGCAGGCCACCTTGGCAGTGCTAGAAGCCCTTCAGGGCTGTTTCGTAGGATATTGAGCCAGTTGTCCCTTGTTTATTGCATTGCGTATTGAATACGCAGGCTGAAATTATCAATGAATATATGAACATTTTAAAATGAATATGTGACAATAGATACGTTCGTATCTTAGTATAGTGACGTGTGCGTGGATGTTCCTTGATCCTTCTGGCCAGCACCGGGATCAGCCAGCATGCTACAACTACCGGCTGTCTGATATTGATTGTTGCATGATCCAACAATTAAATAGAAAATATTTGAATAAATAGGCCAGGCAACAGTCATAGAGACCGGTAGGTTGAGATCAGCAGACTAGGAATTGGGCTGAAGAACACGGATGCATAAACCAAAAGAAAATTAAATTAAAAAAAATAAAACCCCCCCAAAAAAAGAATGAACCTCCAACGTACACCCCGTAGATCCATGTCGTGTCGGTGTACAGGGTTCGCTGAAGCCCAAGTGCCCAAAGCCTGAATGCACACGCAAGGTGAGCTGTCGATACAACCCTCGATGAAGTCGACGATGCTGACCGCCTGGTAAAGCGGTCAAATTTTTAGTTAATTTATTTTTCATCATTTTCGTATTATTTCTCTTGAATATTTAATTCCTCGTCCGACGTGTTGATCGTGTATATTGTGTCCCACTAAGAGGCTAAGAGGTGCAGCCGTTAGGGCCGGGAGCAACAGCCTGGCTCCATACGCAGAGGTAGATTATCTTTGATCAATAGAAATAATCAAAATAAAATCAAAGCACCAATAGAAGACGGAGACGGGAATGCAGATGCAAATAAAATAATAATGAAATAGTAATGAAAATAACATAACGAGGCACTCCGAGACTATGCGCACTTTTGTGAAAGAGGTATAAAATTACGGGGATTGCAAGGGCAGCGAGAAGGATATGCTCGAGTGATGACGAGGAAGAAGGATTGTTCACAAGCCTCAAGTCCCTTTACCCGGTACATATCATACGATGCCAAATAGCAAGTCTTTGAGGAGGCCAAGAGCTCGTACATACCGCGCTGGATGTTGCTATTGACTCTCATACTACAATAAAGACTAATAAAACCTCTGGTACAGACCAGAACCAGAGACATCTACAGATTGGCCAGCACAACTAGGGCTAGGTCTTGCACTGTGCCTGCATCTGCATTTTGGATTTGTGCGCATCCAAGTCGGCTTGTTTATTCCGTGTGCATCCAAGATAATGGGCAAATATAGTCGAGATAATATAGTCTAGTCTGTGATACTTGACAGTGGCAGGATGCATGGCTATGCGGGAAGATGGGTACTGATCCGTACCACCCGTCATGCTTATTTCTATATTGTAGAGTGGTGATGTTGCTGGCTGAATATATTGTCAATATTAGATGTGTTTGTACCCGTGTTTGTGTTTGTGCTGCTGTGTATGTCCTGCCTCGACCTATTTTTGTCAGTGTATTGCAAGTCGAGGTGTAGTTATTGAATATTCTCTACTCTTGCTGGTCAGACATCTACTAGATTAAGTGTATTCACAGAGACGTGATGCCAATTGATTGATGAAAGTAAAATACTTTTGATAACTCATTGCGTAAATCTATATAGTACAGGAGTATTGGAAGCAAACTGCTAGCTGTAGAGGAAAAGAGACAAAGGAAAATAAGAGAAAAGAGAAAAAAAGAGAAGCTGCTTTTTGAAACGAATCGTCTGCGAAGACGAGACAGTTTCGCACAGCAGAGAAGTAAACTAAAATCAAACCGTCTATCTATATGCATGGCCCCAAACAATAAGGAAATAAAGAGAAAACAAGACAAAGAGGAATAACAGGAAAGCAAAAACGAGTTCTTTTCCGGTCCATCCATTTTGTAACCCATCCGATAAATAAAAAGCAAATAAAGAGAAAAAAAGAAGAAGAAAACAAGAAACAGTTGCCCACAGTAAGGAGCTTTGATATTCTTACAAGCCCAGATCCTGCTGCCATGCCCTCGATAGATGATTGATAAAATGCAGAAACGCAAAATGCAAATGCAGACGCTTGACAGACACTGTAGAAAAGAACCACGAGAATTGACTGTAGAGTGCACACGCTAGTGCGCCAAACATGCAGCTAGAGACGAGGGACGAGGTTGGGCAGCGACAGCACGACTCTTGGGGCCATTTGTTGAGGTGCTTGGTTGGCTGGTGGTAGGCTGGCTAATCGGCGAGGGGCCACTCCGACGGCCACAATGTGTTGTCGGGAGTTGCGGTGAGGAAGGTGAAATAGAAGGATGAATAAGGATTAAGAAATTGAGAAAATAAAATTAAAAAGTAACTCCGAATCCGTCTATGTTGAACGCCGCCGTAGAAAATCAAATAGAAAATCAAATCAATAAATAAGAGAGGGAAAAAAAGAAACGAGAGAGGAGCCATCTCTTTGCTGTCCCAGAGCTGCTGCTGGGAAGCAAATCAGAGGAAGATGGTAAAAATAGGCAGTGAGCCAAAACAAATATAAAGTGGGAAAGTGCAAGTGTAAAATGCAGGAGTGCGTCATCCTCGTAGTGATCAGCTGGCGACTGGAGAGTCAGCCAAGCTATCAGCTTGTGCTGGTGTAGTCTTGTCTCTTCTCTGACGGTGTTGCGTCGTGTTGGTGCGAGTATTACAAAGTAGTAAAATGTGGAATAATAGAAAGAAGAAAGGAAGAATGACTGAAAGCAAAGTGTTGGTACAGAGGCTGGCAACCTCGAGTCGGTAGAGAGGTAGAGTAGAGTGGTTGTAGTGTTGTCGGGTCTGTTATTCGAGGCCATGCGGCCCTAATGCAGCTGCATGCAGGATGAGTTGTTTGTTGCAGAGTTGTAGAAGTAGATCTGCTGACTGCGCTGTATGCCGGTGTCGGTGATGGAGCAGGGGCAGAACAGACAGAGAGAAGATTGAGCGTAGAGACTCGACAGCGCCAGCCAGCCAGTGCACGACCGAGATATCGAATCCACGACCATGCGCCGGCATCTTTCGTGAGAAAGCATTGCTCGCATTTAGCGAGTCTTTGGCGGCGGCGGCTTGGGCACGCCGGTTGTGTCGTAGGCACCACGGCCGAGGTTGACGAGTGTGTCTAAGCTGTTGGAAACCATTTTGATGTGAATTGGTGTGTAGGTTGTAGGTTGTATGTGTTGGGTGTGGTAGGTTGGAGTAGGGCAAGTTGCAAGTAGAGAGAATTGATGCTATCTGTGTTAGCCAGTGTTCTTATCTTTGGAAATGGGAATGCAGTCTTTATAGACTCGGTCTCGACCAGAGGTAGGGCGCAAGTAAACCGGTAGAGGTAGAAAGTAGACAGGGCAAGCAAAACAAGTCTTGACCAGCTATGCGCCGTGGGCTCCGTTGACCGCACATTGACTCACTATGGCTAGAGAAAAGGTCGCATGCAGATAATGGAGTAGGGAGTTTGCAGTTGCAGGCGTTTGCAGGAATTGGGCAGGAAGATGTAGGAAGGAGTAGAAGTGGCTAACAGTTGTAGAGACGAGGCGGTGGTGAGTTGTCTTTGAGGCGGGCGAAGCGAGTGGCAGATGGAGGTAATAAGTTGAGAAATATATTATTAAGAGTTGATGTAGATGTAGAGTGAGAGTGAGGAGATGGAAGATGAAGATATAAGATGGAAGATATAAGATAGATCAAGACAAGACAAGAATGGGAGAGGGAGGATAATAAATAAAACGAGACAAACGAGAAATAGGAGAGGGAGAGGCAGAGATAAATAGAAAATAGAAATAGAACTGTAAATGGAAATGGAAATGGAAATAGAAATAACAGTGTTTGAGCGTAAGAGAATGGGTGTATTATGGGCGTATTATGGCGGACTAGGGGAAACAGGAGAGACAGAAGAAGGAACTAAAGCACTAAGAAACATAGGAGCGGGAAGGATAGAAGATTAATTCGATTTCAATTAATCAAAGGGAAAATACATATAAAAGATAATAAAATACTAAGAGATTAAAAGATAAAACATTGAGAAAGCTGAGGTGAGTCGCGGAGACCGGGGGATGCTCTCGCAGTCAAGGAATCAGAAGAAATCAAAAGGAAGTCACCAAAAGAAAAGGAAGAAGGAACCAAGACAAAAGAAAGTAAATCGAACGAGATAAAATCAAACGAGATAAAATCAAAAGAAGAAGAGAGAAAAAAAGAAGAAGAAAAAAAAGCAAAAAGAAAAAGAAGGGACGACGAAACGAGGGACAGGGGCGCAAACACTTGCCAGATAGCAAAACGAAATAAACATACGAATATGGCACAACTACAAAAGGAAATGCAATGTGTAATGCAATGGATAAATAGGGGGCTATCATTTTCTTTTGTTTGCTGCTTGTCTGGTTGGTGGTTGTGTTGTCTCCGTCAACCTTTTTTTTTTTTTTTTTTTTTTTTTGCGCGCACGCGGTCGCGTGTGGATTAGAGCCGGGGTCAGGGGAAGGTGGAAGTGGAAGGGATCAGAATAGGAATGGGAGGGAAGGGGAGGGAATACAAAAGGGAAGGAGGAGTGCGCGCAAGCCTCCAGGGGGGTGTAATTTGCTACTAATATATTTAGATATGTGGTATATACTAACAGGACTGTCGCACAGTGAGCGGACAGTAGACAGCAAGAATAGGGAGTGGTAGCTGTCAGGTACAGGTGCATATAAATCACAGGGAAGGAGCGAGGGAGACAGGGGTGGGAAAGGGGAAAGGGGGTGTGTGGGTGTGGGAGTGGGAGAAAAGGGCCGCTTTGGGTATGTGAGTAAATGACGAGGTGTATTTAGTCTCTATTAAGTGCGAGTACTCGTAAAGGAAAATAAAGAGTAACGAGATTAATAAAAAATCACTGAAATTAATAGGGTAAATTGTAGAGCAAGCGAGAGTAGCATCCTCCGTGGGCAGCAAGAGTCCCGGCAAACGAGGACGGCAGGGGTGCAGAGAAGGCCTGAGGGCTTCTAGAAAGACGACGCGGTCTGTGGGTGCATGAATGCGACGTAGGTAAGAGGTGAGCAGAAGTAGAAAGTATTATAGCGGCGACGCGTGCGACTGTATGTACATTGTAGTGGTGGCAGCGCGTTGCCTCTAGAGTTGTGCTGTCGAGTGAGGCTTGAAAAGTAGAGGAATTGGGTGGCATGCGCGGAAAGCACTCGATGAGACAGGAGTACTTTGTAGCAGGAAGGAGCCAAAGACGGGACACAGAAGACTGGCAGGCACACACTGCCACTGCGGGAAGGCGCAACCCTCACGGCTGCTCGCATGCCCTTCTTTCCGCGGACGTGGCGTCTCCGCTGCCTCGGCCCTGTTTGTGTCTATGCCTGCCGTCTGTCTTGTCTGCCAGTCGCCCCTTCTTCATGAGACTATGTCAATAATTATTAAATAAATAAATAAAATGAAAATACATGTTGCTTCTAAATATACAGAGCACCGCATGATTACGGCCTGAAGGAGCACTGCAAAGTATGACGTTGCCAGAGGGCTCCTTCTCTTTCCTTCACTTGGCTGCTTTGATAGGCATCGCCACGCTACACACGAACAGCCTCAGGAACGCCTTGTGCGACGCTGCACACAATCTGTGCAAAGCTATTTGAATGTAGGATATACATATGCAGGCACCCGGCCATCTACAGAGTATGCTTATAATATTTAGCTTTGTCTGTACTATGTTGGATTGTTTGATACTTACTAAAGAGGTGTACGTGTAGCAACACTGGTGGCTCGTGAGAGATCATCACTTGGCAATGATGACGGCTCGACTGCGAATATACTACTGACTGCTACTGGCTACTACTGCTACTGCCTGCTACTGCTACTGCTACTGCCTGCTAAACTACTAAACTCCCTCTAGATCATAGTCTTACTCATGAATGCCGGCTGGCTCCCAGTCGCATTCTCAGATCCTCAGCCATCGGTAAGATGACGATTACAAGATAAGGATGCGAAGATGGGTTTGGGATGGCAAAGGCATGTTCAGACTCGCTGTCTCACAGTTGAGCCGGTACCGTCCTTTTGCTTGTCCTTCTACAGAGCACTGGTTTTACCTCTACTGTTGTTTGTTTGTCCCATTTGCCTGTTTGTGAGTCTGTCTGGCCTGTCCTTCTTGTCTGCTTGTCTCTGCCTGTCTCCGCGTCTCTGTTCGTTAGTCTGTCTCATGTATTGAATGTCTCGATCCCCTGGATATTTACCCGGTATTTATCGAGCATCTACATTGTCTTTCCGCTACTGTTGCCACCGGAGGGAGGCGTCGTGCACAGGCCCAGGCACAGCGTACCAGAACAGAGGTCAGCAGCTCCGTACAGGGAGAGACATGATCCAGACGATCATTCGAGTACGTAGGCGAAAAGAAAGCAGGCAAAAGCAAGTAAATATAATAAGCAAATATGCAGCACCAGCACGGAGTACGGAGTAATTATCAAGCAGTAACAAGTATCAATCCCAGCAAAGAAGGACTTTAAATGGAATCCAGAAAGAATACGCCGTGGAGGAACATGTAAAATCTTAGATACGGCAAAAACAAAAAGGAGAATAGGGGATGACACACTCTGAATCATTGAATCATCTCCAAACAGACTCCCGGCAAGACCCAGGCTATTTACCAAAGATCAAAAACCCAGGCCAAACAACGTCTGAATACCCGTAATACAGCCACTTCCACCTCCCAGAAAGGGGCACAGCGATCTCCATTCCCCGTTCCCCTGTCTTGGGACCAACTCTCAAACGCCAACAGGCCTCTCCGTACTGAGTATGATTATGTACAGACCAAGATACAAGACCAAGATACAACTACAAGACCCAGCAAACGGGTAGTGACCCGAGGGCCCGTAGTCGAGGCACCCACCCGGTCCACCCCCCAAAAGACTCTGCATTGTTATTGTATTATTAGTTATTCCACTTTCCTTTCGGACCTGCATGACCTCAAGCTGCAGGCTGCTTGAGCTAGCTGTGCAAGTGGGCAGGCTACTGCATGCTCTTGTGGTCTCCTGAGCAAGTACCGACGCGGTGAGATGGGATGACGGGGGGTGGTAAGACAATACGTATTTATTTATTGAAATGGAAGCGGTTGGCAGAAAAAAAAAAAAGAAAACAGAAAAGGCCAGGCGGGTCGATGACGGTCGACGCCATCTCTGATTGCTATCGAGTTAGCTACAAAGTACCATCTATCTATCCGTCAATAACAGTCACATCTTGCCTGCTACGTATCTGTGTCCGGCTGAGACCAGGTTGCCTCCGGTGGATGCAAGGTACTTTCCAGCCGTCTGGTTGGTATTGCTTTTTCTTTTGATATGGTCTGGTTTATTTGATTTAAGTGGTTTTATCTAACTGATTTATTTGATTATTTGGCTATTTGATTATTGATTATTCTACTACCAGTACCAAGTTACTTATTTTGATCTCTATTCTGCTGCGACGTAGCAGATGTGTCTTGGATCTCTTGATTACTCGACTTTGACTGTCTTGTTTGCTTACGTCTTTTCAGAGTTCCAATCTTTCAATATTCCCATCTTGCTTTTCTTGTATTGATGTCTGACTTTGCAAAACGCACCGTATCCATCAATGGTATTAGTATGGTTCTTTTGTGTAAGCGATACCGACTGGTAGTACTTGCTAGATGGCGTCTTGGACGTCCACTTTGTCTATTCCATCTCTCTGTGTATCCAATATCAAACATCCAATATCAAAAATCGTATGCAACACGCCGAGACCAACAGTCTTAATGGTAATTAAATAATATATATATGAATAAGACAGTACAACGTGTGTAAAATGACAGCTCGACGGACAGCTCGCCGGGTATGGCATATCTGCTGCTGCCGAGCAAACAATGCGCAGCCAACGGCTGATATTGCAATGCTGGTCGGGTGGCGTTGGACGTTGATGCTGATTCAAGCTGAGAAGAAGCATATATCCCATAAAAGAAAATAAATCATAAACATAAACATAAATCATAAAACATAAAGCACAGTATTTCTGCCAAAAAGGAAAGAAAAAACTCAACGGAAGGAAAATAATCATCTCAACAGTAATAGATTGAAAGAACCGTTCACTGTCCAAGCGTTTGTGTAGAGCGTACTTGTGTCTGCTTTCCTTTTCCTGCTGGCCGCTCGTTTGCCGTCGTTTGGTCTGATCGTTTGATCACGAGATTGTTTGATCACCTGCACAGTCCTTTTCAAAAGTCTGACTGCGTCTGTCCAAACAACCAGAATGTCTATCCCAACACTTCCCAACAACCAGTTGGGGTGCACTGGAGATCCCTGCTAGTCTGCTGCGACTGCATACGGAGTATTCCGTAGGGAGACGACTGGCTGGAGCGCCCTTGCATCTGCATGCGACCTGCCCTGCCCCTGTAAAGTGCGAGCTGCAAACCGTAGACGGCAGACTACAAACTACAAAGTGCAAACCGCAAACTGCACTCTACTTTATTGCACTTGTAGCAGCTCCCTGTCCAGCTATTACGGGGAAGACGGGAGCTACGGTGGGCTCCGCTCTCACCAAACTGCTGGGCTTCGTTCCGTACCAGTACTCCGTAATTAGCCACACAAATCAAAAGAAATATAAAATAGATTAATTTGGGGGGAGATTAATTTGGGGGGGGGGGGGGGGGAGAAGAGACGAGACAGAAAATGCGATGGCTAAATAGAATGAATAAAAGAAAGAAAGAGAGAGAAAAAAAAGAAACTACGGATACATCCGGCAGCCTTCCGCCGGTCAAGGTGAGTCTAGTCTAGGGAACCAGGATACGATACGGTGAGTGTTCAGGTCTTGATTTTCAGTTGATTCTTGCTTATTCCATGACAAATTGTCCTTTATGCTCCTATGCCTGTGCTTCTTTCGCAAACATTGCTCTTTTTGCACATCCTTCCTGCATATGATAAGGACAGATGATAGACTAGCAGAGCTGACACAATCTACAGGGTCGTATGGCGTGCAAGGTTCTCGACAACACGTATTCATATTTCTTGCTCGCCCACCGAGTAGATGACAAGAACACTCGGATCACATCTGTCGCTCGTACCGACAAAACAAATGCCGCTGCTTATCTTCCGAGTGCGCGGTCTTGGGCCACCTTATTTTTGATTACCTGGTTATTACTATTATTTCTATTTTTATTCGTGGTATTACTAGTACCCACGATCAGACTCAGACAGCCCGATAAAACAGTCTGCGTCGAAACAGCCCAGTCCGTCGCAGTCCACAACACAGGACACAAATACTCCATGGCCGGCAGACTGTACAGCCTCATCCTTGCATGGCTGGATGCGAAACAAGCTCGTTTTCGAGTGGCCCAAGTAGCAAGATAGGAAGAAAGAAGAAGGGAGAAGGGAGATCGCGATGGTCGATGAATGCTCGATAGTAAGGAGGTGGCATATTGCGACGTAGCTACCGACATTCTACTTTGTCCACTTGCAGCAGTGCCTTGTTATTTTTGGATGTTCTCGTCTGCATTCTGCCCTGTATTCCAATAGGAGCATTGTGTTCTGTTTCTCGCATAGTCTCATTTCTCATTTCTCAGCATGAAAGCAATGCATTATGGCCTATCATGTGGTCGACGTCCTTTATGTTTCACGGAATGCTCTCGACGACATGGGAACATGTGACACCGATGCCTGCAACTGGATGCTGCATGCCTGCCAGTACCTAAATATAATGTCCAATAACCCGCCATGTCCAAGCACTCGGACTGAGAGTTGCAGTCTAGTGGCTGATTTGTCGTATTGCTTCGTGCACCGTTTCTCCGAGTACAAGGAATATTGGTGCACTCCTTTGTCTCCTTTCTTTCAGCTCAGCCATCGACAGCTGTGAGCCTGTGTCCATCCACGACTGTTGTCCTAGGGCCGGGCAGAGTAGAATACCAAGAAACACCAGACTAGAGCGTAGGACAACGTGAAACAAACAAACAAAAAAAATCAGCTCGTCATCCTTCATCATTTCCATTCAATGTCATTATTCCCTCGGCTTATCAGTGTGTAGTCATCCCACGTTTTGCCCCCTCTCCTCTTCCGCTTTCCTCTTTCCATCTCCTGCCCCTTTGGTGACCCCCATTCACTTACGAAGTAAGGGCGCACCTGCCTTGTCTGTCGTTCAAGATACCGACTGGCTGGACAGTGTGGATATGGTTCCCCATATTACATAAACATTAATCAATTATTTATATTTGTATTTTATATATATTTTTTTATTCATATTCATATTTATATTTATATTATATAATTAATGTCAAGTAAACCGACGATGGCATTGCATAGCTGGCACTGGAATGGAATGTCTGACTATCCAGCACCTAGAGTCGACTACGATCAGACACAGAAGACCAAAGAGGACAGTGAGACGTCTTCCCAGGGATGGGATATGATGAGCACCGCAGGGCGCATGCCGATGTGCTGGACTGATGGTCCGATGGATCAAAGACATGATCAGCCTGATCGACGACTGACTGAGTTGGCTCTGGGACTGGATGCAAGACTCGGCTGTACTGATCAGCTTCCGGTTCAAATCAGTTTTTTACTCTAATCCTATTCAATACTAATACACAATGGAGTGAGACACGGCATATGTCGTGATCCGATGCGACAAAGACCTCGCCGATCAGGCTGTGGATTGAGGTCAATGTCAACAAGAGAAGAGGGCACAAGAAGCATCTGAGTAAGGGTAGATGTCTCCGGAGGGCTAGAGTCAGTGTTGAAGATGGCGAGATAAATCGTCGGAGTATTTGATAGTCACGATACTTTGTTCTTGCGCTGAAGATTAAGACTTGTTGACAGACCACGCCATGGTGTCGTTGTAGTGGTAGATATGTTTGTATGTAGACTAGGCTGATATATTAATCTATTGAATATATTGAATATACATTAAAATGATAAACTGGTGCGTATTTGACAAGATATAATAGTGCCAAAAACCCTTGAACCCTTCTCTAGATGCCTCGTCTGGCAACGGACAACATCCGACACAGCATCGTCAATATCAGTCTGTTAGAGCACTCCATACAAGTTACTACCTCCCAGACTCTTCAAACTGTCGCATATCATAATACTTTTTTTTTTTTTTTTTTTTTTTTTTTTTTTTTTGCTTTATTCAGCCCCGTTGTCGAATACAGCTCGCGGACGGACCCGAGCTTGGGAATACCGTGTTCTCTACTCTGTTCTCTGTAACGCAAATGCTCCAAAGTAAATACAACTACTCTCTTCCAGGTTAGGCTCAGACTACATGGCCCAAGCCCAGGGTTCCTGGCTCTCGGAAATGCTTCTCCATTAAAACAAAATGAATCTCTGCTAGGCTCTAGACTTGCTCCATCGACAGGGTTTGTCGGGCTTCATTAGCATTGGCTTTCCATGTATTTACATTTGCATTGACTTCTTCCAGTCAGTTGTCCCAGTTTATTCTTCTCTCGCCTTCTGTCACCCTCTCCTCCTCTTCCGGTCTCCTCTTCTCTGCATCCTTCTAGAAGACACAACAACCCTTTTTCTACTCTGTCCTCCTCGTCTTGCTTCATGTTCAGGTCCATCTACCCCTGGTTTGATTATCCCAAATGTTCTGCAAGTATTATTCTATTATTTCCGCTTCGACGAGGTCTGTGTGTCTTCTTTTTGCCTTTAGTCTTTAGTCTTCCCGCTCTTCCTCGTGTCGCTTGTCCTCTTTTTGTCTGTCTCGCCATGTTGCGTGTTTGCTGTCCTCTGTCCTACACCCCTATCTGCGTCGTATCCACGACCGTTGAGCACGGCCTGTAATGTTATTTTCATTTTCCTTATCAATATAAATCAACTCGTGGTCACCGGTGTGGAACTCTTGTACCACTCGTTGCACTTGCACAAGACATCAGCCTCATCGGCACGTCATTACTACCAATATCAAGTAGTCTCGAATATTGTCAGATGCTATCGATATCGAAAACCACAAATAATACGAATAAGCATCCATATATCTTGCCAAATAAACTTGTATCTCGTTATACATCGGCCTATCGGCCTTGTGTCTTGCATCTGGAAAGTCTTGTATGAGACCGAGTCTTGCATCTTCCTCGGGCATCTGTATGGTAGCATGGCATTCCTGTTTTCTTTTCGTTTAAATTAAACACTCCCTATGCATCGCACATCACCTGGCACTGACGCATTCCAGTCGTCGGATGTCGTACAACAATATTGCGTCTCTGTTTGTCTTTTATTCGTGTCTCTTGTCATCATCTTCTATGCTTAGTTGTGTCTTTCATAGTCCGCCGTGACCTTTTCATAGTATGTCCTACCACCAGCATCCTCCACTAGACTGTCACGCATAGATCACCGTCACACAAGCTGTTACACTACAGCAGGCTGATGTTCGGCAAGCAAGTGCATTGCTTGTCATCTTGGCTTGTCAGCTTACTGCTTCCAAATAGACACAGCCTCGTCTGCCAATATCGTCATCACGGTGGCACTCTGTTACGGTACACTGTCACCGCCCCGAATCAGCCATGCGCGAGATGTTGTAGTCTGTTCCGGTCCGAAGTATATATTTAAGCATGGAACTGTATTTATATTTATTATGAAATATAACTTATTTAATATTTATTCGACTAGAAATCAATATTTACAGTACTAGTCAGAATGTTTTTATTTTCATACCATTTTTTATAGCCCTTTGTTATTTTACTATATTCAGAAAAGCCAACAAGCACCAAAGAGAATAAAAACTTGTAAAACCCGAATTTAGCATTGCAAAAATAGCATGCCACTCGTACATCAACAGACATCAAGTAGTGAGATACAAACTTCTAGACAGACAACTATCATGTCCAGTCTGCAAGTAAACAAAAACATGGACACTCTAACTGCGATGCACCTCGATGCACCTTGACTCTGCTCCCGGCTCTGACTACGCCTTGCGGGCTTGCGGGTTTGCCTCTTGATTTCCCCTTGACTGCTACTGCTGTCCCAACTGCACACAAATACACCAACCACACCTAGATATTAACCTGTTAATGCATTGCCACAGGGTAGCATTGCCTAGTTGGCCCGTTGCTGTTGAAGCACCGGCTCGGAATGTCGATGCAACCCATTCACTCTCTAGTCTTGCCCGCGTGCCCTGCACTCATTTCCCAAACAAGGTGTCCAGCAGTCGCCTGTAGGCAGCAGAGGTTTTTGCGTCGGTTGGATCTTATGTTTAATCATCTACTCGTACTCCTGCTCATCTCCCATATACTGCCAGATCTGCAATGCTGTCGCTGTCTTTACCGCCAGAGTGTCTCTCACAATGCTGAGTACATTCATAGCATACTGGCAATTATAAATGAAACCCGGGGAAGTACTCCGTACGAAGTAAAGACGATAAAGACACAAAATACAACAATGACTAGCTCTTCAACGGTCAAAGCATAAACTTGTCTTTGTTGGGCGACCCCTGCACCTCATTAACCTGCTCTTTTGTGTTCAGTTTCGGCCATACTCGGTACTTTGCACTCCCTCCTCCCAGTGCAACCGCCAAAGCTGTTGGGCAGTGTTTATCATGGGATCAGGGGCTTCTGAACAGTTGCTTGGTTGCTGTCAACGGATCGTCAAAACCAGGTCATGTGCCCAAGACGAGATGAACAGACGACATCTCGAGAAACAAGAGCGGCAGAAAGTGCGTGCATTGCACAATACTCATACCTACACCTACTCAGGATGCGGTAGTATTGCATCGTATTTATATCCTCACACCCTCACCCTCGCAACCCCAAGCTAGGCTCTCTGAGGAATCCAGAACGGTTTGGTATGCTTGATAATATATTAGTTGATCCAGTCTGTGTATCTCATAATGCCAGTGTTCTTGCCGGCTGAGGCGTTGCCACACGTAGATGTAGATGTGAAGGCTCAATAATGAAAAAAAAAAAGTAACAACGTGAGCCGAGTAACTAGACTACCTCGCTACCTACACCTTACACAACAAGCTTTGCTTCGCCTTTTGGTGGCCGGATGCCAAAGATGGTGCTGCCCACACGCACCTCGCTGCTCCCCGACGCAATCGCGCTCGCAAAATCATCGCTCATGCCCATGCTCAGCTCCAAAGGCTCGTCAAGGGCCAACGCCTTGCCCACAAGATCCCGCTGCTCGCAGAGCGTCACAAAGTCGGGGTTCTCGGCGCCCTCGTCCACCGCAACCGCCTTGCTCCGCGCAATCGCACCAATCGTCATCAGGCCCAGCAGCCGCAGGTTGGGGCACTCGTCTACAATCGTCCGGCACAGCGCTACCGTCTCGTCGCCGGGGCTGCAGCCCGACTTGCTCTCTTCGCCCGACGTGTTGACCTGCACATGGATGTGAAGCGGCCCAGCCTCCGCCTCCGCCTCGTCCTTCAATAAGTTTCCTCTGGCCGTGTCCAAAAGCTTGGCCTTCTTGGCCGAGTCCACGCTGGACAGGCACCACAGATTCGGGATGCGTGCCAGGTTCTTGCAGTGTGTCGACTGCAGGCCGCCGATAAAGTGCCACTTGATGCTGCGCGGTAGCATCGCCGCCTTGTCGCGCAGTTCCTGTGCATAGTTTTCGCCAAAGTGAATCTGGCCCAGTCCTCCAGCAGCACCGTTGGGCTGGTGCAGTGCCAAGATGTCGTTGGCCGGCTTCAGCTTGCTCACAGCCACAAGGCGCACGCTCCTTCCACCAGCAGCAGATGCCGCGGCAGCAACCCGCTCCGCAACAGCGCCCAGGCTGGCCGCGAGAGCAGCGGCACGAGCCGGATCGACCTTCATATCAGCCACTCCTTCAGCGGGCGTGGCGGTAGAGCCAGTGGTGACGTCTCCCATAGTAGGAGTGCTCTAGTAGATGTACTTGTAGACTTGCGTATCTTTTATGGGTAGTCGTATCTTTAACGATCTAATGATCTCAATGTTATTCAATGACTGATGTTGCGCACAAAAAATGGATAATCGAGGTGTGAGTCGTTGCGTGGAGGTTAGCTTTGTAATTTTGGGTGGTGGAGGTCACGTGCCCACAGACGTCATTGAAGCTGCTCCGACATCACCAATTCACACGACAGCAAAAGTACCAAGAGTCAAATACTGTATCCAAAGCAGTGCATGTCTATATTTGAGTTGTTTTAATCGGCACGATACGACGCCTTCGATGGGTGTACTACTCCCAAATAGCAAAATAGTAAACGAATTGAACAAAATGAACAGAATGAACAATAACAAATAACAAATAAACAAAATAAAAATAAAAATAAAAATAAAAAGAATAAACAAACAGTAAAACAACAAACCACACCAACTGTTCAGCACCCAATAAATGTGCTCCGGCTGTCTGGTCCGTCACCAAGAAGCCGATATGCTAATTACAATAAAAAGAGAAAAGACAGAAAGGCTAGAACATCAATCAACTGATGACAAGTAGAATAGAAAACAAGGGATAAATAAAGAATCAAACTGATAGGCGCCATGCGACTCCGATATGCTGGTGTTGTACAAAGTAAAAGAGAACGAAATAAGAACGAAATAAGAAAGAAGGAAAGAGAGGTAGAGTAGCAACGGGGAAAGATAACAACAAGAAGAGAAGAAAGCAAACTGGCAGAGCATAACTGGTGTAAAGTCGGAAGTCACATTAAAAGAAAAGGAAACGCCGTCGACGAGGCACAGAGACGGACAGTCCACGAGAGATATATCAGACACAACAGAGACTACCGCGGGGTGAGAGGGCTCTTGCCTGGTCCGGCGGCCCGCCTGAGTGTCCGCAGCTCTTCTTCCAGCTTTCTCCGCTGTGCCTGCTCGCTCCGCAGCTCCTCCTGGAACTTCCTGCGCTCGCCCTTCATCGTCGCCCGGAACTGCTCGCTCAGCATGGCTGCACCCGCCCGCGATGTCGCGCTGCCCGGGACCACCTTGAGCTTCTCTGCATCCAGCTCCTCCTTGAGCGACATCACCTCGGCCTCCAGCTTCTCGCGCGTTGCCTGCACCTCTGACTCCAGCGATGCCTTGGCCGCAAGTGCGTCGTCTAGCTGGTTCTCCAGCTCCAGCTTCTCGCGCTCTGCCGCAATCGTGTCCTTGGTCAGGTCCTCGTACTCCTTGAGCGTGCCCGTCAGCTCCTTCTTCATGTTGTCCAGCTGTGTCTGCAGCACCTCGTTCTCTGCAGACTTGGCATACGCCGCCACGTCCTTGGCCCGCTGCGACCGCGAGCCATACGCGCCATCCAGCTCCGCCTTGGCAATCGTCGCCTCCGTCTTCATCTCAATCAGCATAATATTGAGCTCCTCCAGCTCCTGGTCGCGCGTCTTCAGGTCCTTGGCCACCTTGTCTGCGTTGGCTGCCGCGGCATCCCGGGCGTCCGATACCTCCTTGAGCTGCGCCGTCAGGCTCGCCACGCTGGCCTCGGCCGTAGACAGGGCCGTCTGCAGCTTGGCGCCCTGCGACTCCAGTGCTGACAGCTTGGAATTGCGTTCAGACAGCTGCTGCTCCACGGCCCGCGTTGCCTGGCTCGACTGGCTGTCCCTTTGTGCCAGGTTCGACTGCGCCTCGTTCAGGTCAAGCAGCGCCTTGGCAAGCTGATCCTGTGCAGCATCAGCAGACCGCTGTGCTTGCTGCAGCTCTACAATCTTGTTCTGTAGGGCAGCCGCAGCTGTCTCCAGCTCCACCGACTTGTTATGAATATCCTGGTCCTTCTGGGCATCAGACTTGTTGTTGAGCTCGCGCTGCTGCTTGATCTGCCGCTTGAGAACAGACTTGTGCTCACGCAGCTTTGTCGTCTGCGAGTACAGCCACTGTACCTTGGCCGACAGTGCGTGCAGAGAGTACTGCTCATTGGCGCTCATTGGCGACTCGTCACCAGACATGTCGTCGTCGTCAGGCGCAAGACCCATCTGCGCACGCGACGCCTTGCGCTCCTCGCGCTGCCGTTGCTGGTCGGCAAAGCCAGACTGAAGAATGTCCCACAGACCCACGAGCACCGCATCCACCTGCTGAGCTGCCTGCTGGCCAGTAGCCGCATCTGCGGCACGGCTAACACCAGACTCAATCTCGGGAAGCGCATCCTCCAGCCAGCTGAGCTGTGCGTTGACACCAGAGCTGGATCTGGCGCCTGTCAATAACGGAATCGGTGGCACGGCAGCACCAGATGAAGCAACCAGGCGCTGGATGTCGTTGTTGACTGCCGCCATGCGGTCTTCAAATTGCGCGAGAGCACCACCCATATCGGACTGGCGTGCCATATCGGATGCGCTCACTTCTTGTTCTTGCTGGGCAGTGCTCAGTCCTTCGCTCAGGTATTCGATCTGTACAGCAAGGCCGTTGCCCGACTGGCTGCCCATGCTGGGCGGGGGGCCTTCATAACCGCCGTTCTTGCTAGGGTTAAACCGAACAATGATCTCGCGCAGACGCCTGTTCAGATTCTCCACCTGGCGCTCAGCTTCAGCCACTGTCTGCAGACGCTCGCTGCTCTCGCGCTGCAGTGCGGTTAGCTCTTCGTTGAGAGAGTCACTTGCAGCTCGTAGTTGGTCGACCTCTTGCTGCAGGCGGATATTTGTGTCGCGGAGTCTGTCGCTCTCCTCGCGCAGCTCCATAGTCTCCTTCCGGATAGGCGATTTCTGAGGTATCAACATTGGTGCCTTTTTCGAGCCAAATGGCTGGTCGATGGGAAGGTAAAGGCTGCGGTCGTCGAACATGCTGCCGCCGGACAGAATCTCCATGCTGTCCCGGTCGTAGGTGTACATGCTCTCGGGGCTGCCGGGAATTCCGCCGACAGGAAGGCCGTCAGTTATTGATGCGCTGCCCTTCTTGTTCTTTGACGGGCCCCGGTGAGTCAGCTGTAGAATACCGGCAGTATGCTGGAACAGTCGTCGTTGAGGCTCCATGAGGCGCTTCTCCAGGTTGAACAGCTCCGAAGCAAGCTCTTCGCACTTCCGCTCACAGGCCTCCTTCTCGGCGTCTGCTTCACGCTCGGCATCGGTGGCGCTGTTGTCACTCAAAATACTTCTGCGCTTGCCCGGCGAATATAGTTTGGCCATGGATATGGCGGCATCGCGGTATTTTGACTGGATCGCAAGATTTGCCCGCGTCTGCTCGATGCGCTGCGCAATCGACTGGCACTGCTTTTTGAGATCGTCTACCTCCTCCTGGGACAGAATGACCCATTCGCGGCTGTCAGACAAGGCCGTCTCTGTGAGAAGGTGCACCTGGATGGGGTCTTTGAGGTCGACATTTGGTGAACTCTGGGGGTGGTCGACGTTTAACTGCGCGACTCTTGTCAGGAAAAGTTCTTATGTGCACTCATCTGCAATATATGTCGTGATAGCGTGATAGCGTGATAGCGTGCGAGCTTGCGACCATCCGCGAAGGGTAACTTGTAGACTTACTGGGTTGTACCGGGGGCGGTCTGCCTCAAAGCCGTTGATAATTTCCTGTCTGTATCCGTTGGCCATGGCGCGGCTGGTGGGAATAACATTCTGAAAAGGAGAAGGGCCTTCTGGCTCGATGCCAAAGGCCCTCCTGCTACCGACGCCGTTCATTGGAAATAATGAGGAGTGTAGAGGGAGATAGTGCCCGCGTGCGCGTCTCTGAGAACTGAGAGTCGCTGGCGATGATGCTTGTAAGACTATAAATGGTGCCTGCCTCGAGCGTATAGTCGTCCCCTTATTTTGCTGCTGCAGTTGTTGTAGTTGTTGGGTTTGCTGCAAGTCTGGCCCTCTACCAAGTATTGGCAAGAGAAAGCGCCACGATGGGGTTTGTCTGGGTCAGGCCATGGGTGATGAGATGGTAGCTAGCGGTTGGCAATTAAACCTGTTTCTTGGTTGGCTGTCTGAGACACTAAATGTCGTCGCTGTCGTTTGTGTTATTGTCGTTGTTGTTGTCGAGATGGTGAGGTCGTTTGTTTTGTTTGATTTGAAAAAGAGTCAAGAAGATCTGAGTGACGACGGGCTCTCTGAAACGGTTAAAGCTAAAACGACAAAAGACAACAAAGATAGAGAACAGAGAACAGAGGACGGGAAAGAAAGTGAGAGGCAAGGCGTGCGTGAAGGAGCGTGCTGCGGATCTGAGACCGGCGATCCAGGAGGGGGGTTTGCAGTGGTGGAGAGCCAATGGGAGGGTGTGCTGAAGGTTACGGCGACAAGGTGCCTGTGGATGCATTCATTCCTCTTCCAGGGTCCTACGGCATACAACAACACGAAAGACGCATGGTGAAAAGTAGAGAAATGTGTGCGACATAAGTGCTGGCATTCTACAGTAAATACAGAAACACAGAAATGCAGAAATGCAGAAATGGCGCCGTCTTGCCTGCGAAATTGCATGGACGTCACGATTGTTTTTCCTGTATTTAAATTACATCAGATTTATTCGGTTTATTGCCCCTTCCCATTTTTCGCGCATCTCTGCGGGTGTCTATCGGCTTTCCTCCTTCCTTTTCCTCTTCTTCACTTTTCCTCTTCCCCTGTTTTCTCGCTCTTTCCTCTTCTTCCCCTAACGACCCCTGTATCTTGCTGAGCTGCTGCCTCCTGTGTCCATTGCTCCTGCCCGCGAGACCGACTTGACTTCTTCCCGCCTTCCACTTCCTACGATCTTGCCTTCTATCACTTTTTCCATGGCTGCCAAATTGGGGAGGCTGATATCAGAATAGGAGAAAACGGAGCATGGCTAATTTGCCAGCGGTCGTTCTTTCCCCATCTTTCCCCTTCTTGGGCGCTTCGCGCCAGGGGTAATCCGTCCACCAGCAGCACCAGTGGTGTTAGTACTGGACCCACTTTACGCGTCTCCTATTGTGCATATTTCCATGTGTGCCTCTTGGTGCAGTATTATGAGTGACGCTATCGTATATGGCACGCAAGCACAAGGCTAAGCCTGTTTCGGCACTCTCCTTTGTCATCACTCTACCACTTAACGAACGCGATCCAGGTGGAACCGGATTAGGGGCCTGCATGTTGACTTGTTAGATATTCTCAGTTGAATTATGAGAGGTAGGCTGGTCCTGGCGTGGGCTTAGGCTCGGGCTTAGGCTCAGGCTTATGCTTCAGCTCGGAGGACTGGCTGTGCTGTGACGCAAGGGCAGCCATGTGCCTCTTTTGCTGTCGTATTGCCATGTGAAGGTGCTCTATTGATACTGACACTGGTCTGAAAAGTGCATGAATACCAAGTAACAAAGAGCGAGAGCCAAACACAGCCAGACAATAAGAGATAACAGTTCTCATTCCTTGGCTCCTTTGTGATAACTTGAGTATTTCCAAGCAGACGCGAGCCTGGCAGTTGCGAGGATTAGCGGCGCCGGAAATGAACCCACGCGCCTTTGATCGAATAGTTAGTTATATGTTTGGTAGAATGTTGGATCGAATGCTTGGTTGCTTGAATCCCTAGGCTGTGGCAGAAGTTGGAGGGTGGTATGCACAAGTTGGCATAGACTTGAAACTATAGTTCAATGCTGCCTGTATGCCTTTGCCGTGCTATCATCATTGGGGAGCCATCAAGTGTTGATCTGACCCTAGTAGGCTGGTAGCATACGTGTTGAGTTGTGATGAGTCAAGTTTAATCGAAAAAGAAAAGGTCTCATTAATAAATTCTGGTCTGAACTGTTGTACGGGACTGATGGTAAAGAAGAAGCAATAAGCACCCAGTTTTAACATGATGCCTTGACCTACATAGGCCCCTGGAACTGGTCGAGGATTTGCTGTCCAACAGGCCGCCGACGCTCGGCACCGCTATCGGTCTGGTCGTCCACGCCCGTCGCCGTGCCATTGTTCTCATCCTCGAGGCGTCTTCTTAGACCCTCAAACTCGTCCCGTCTCTGCGGCGTTGTCTGCTGGCCCACTATCCAACCAGGGACGCGCCACTCGGACAGACGGCCAGGCAAGACGTCGTTACGCCACGCGTGACCCATGATCCAGCCAAAGCTTGCCATCATAAGCGAGCCGGGCCACTGGAACAGGGCCAGCTGAGCCGCCAAGAAGTAACGGTACGACTTGTCGGACAGCGTGAGCCCGACAAAGTTGTCGGCTGCGCCACCGCTAGCAGCCGGAGGATCCTGTGCCGAGAACGCCACCCGATATGTGTACTTGTGCGGGATGATCGAATAGTACTGTGCGAGAATGGCAAACAGGATTGATGTAGGGCCCGCTGGGAGGTAGTTGAAGCGGCCACGCGTCGCGAAGCGAAGCACAACGGCGATGAGCGGCATGCCAACCGCGGACAGCGAGTACATTGCTGCGATAAATGACTATTTCGGAATCAATGTTAGTTGTGCTCTGCCGTCAGGATAGCTTGTAGTCCCCCGAGTGAATCAACTTACCGCGAGCTTTCTCGATCCCCACATTCTCTCAACTATTCGTAGCTGATATAATGCCATGCAGGCAAATAAAACTTCTGACGAGTTGGTATAGCACAGCTGGTAGCTGAGTGCCCGCCATATCTGGCCGTATCGAAGCACCTGCGGATCAACTAGGATGTAAAAGTAGTGCTTTGCGTCAAAGATGCTCGCGCCGAGCGACGCCGCAACGACGCCGAGGACGAGGTTGCGGGTGACCGGAGCTCCTGCAAACGACATGACTGCTGCTGGGCTCTTGTTCTATTGTAGCGGCGATGCTGATGTATCTATATAGTGTGCTGAGGCGATGCAAGTTCGCGATGATGCGAACATGGAGCTCTTCGACGGCCGAGGTAGATGCTGACAAAGCTCCAATTGTGTGCAAGCCACCAGTCCGTATTGCAAGGTCGATATCTCTCCAGTGGAACTATTGTACAATAAACTCGGCGTCTTGTTGAGTTTGTACTTTTGGGTGTTATAGCTAGTCGCAACTTCCCGCGCGTAAACGAGCTTGCGTGGTGGGCTGCTGAAGCTGTCGGTCGTAGCTTCCACACTTGCTTTTGCTTCTTGCTTTTCGGTGCGTGTAATTGTTGGGATGGAAACTTCGTTGCTGTCACATGCTTTTGAGATAAGCTGTATGTTCAATTCGGGAGCTTTATCCGGTTGCTCCTACTTTTCCAGGTGCAAAACTATCGAAAAGAGAAGGCGTGATGAGGTCGATGAGGTCGATGTGGACGATGTGGGCGCAATTATTGGGATGTGGCCAAAAGAAGCAGGCAGGTGGCTATCTGCTCCTGCCTTGCCTGCTAGTGTCCGATAGCACTTGCCCCCCACACAGCCAATTGCACCACGTCACCGTGGCATGTACTTTTGCGCTGTAAATAGTAGCCTAAAAATACATTATACGTCAGCATACGCTCTAGACTGTGGCTGGCGCTGCGCCCGATTCGCCCATCACAAGCAAAAAAAGCTAGGAAGGCGCAACTCTGGCCATTCGACGTGCCTTCCCATCACTCTCCAACCTCACCCCATCCGTCGCCTCTATCGACAACTTTGTCCATCTACTTGAACTCCTATTCTCCCAGTCAACATTCCTGGGTCTCTCTCCAGCACTACACCTTGAGTGAAGTTCTATTTCACCCATTCCGCTATTTCCCGTCCTTCTCCGCGCCTCTCTTGCAGCCTCGCAGCTTCGCAAGTTCAAGCGGACTCTGGCCGGCTACACTCCGCTGGGTTGAACAAAAGCACAAAACAGCTGTCGTCACAATGTCCGACCTCTATCTTTCCCGTCTTCGCAACTGGGCGCTCAGCTCGCCACCAGCAGAATGGATTCTGCATCAGTTTCATGAGCTTGCTATTAGTACTATCAAGCAGGGTCCGGTGCCCCAGCATGTAGCCTTTGTGATGGATGGAAATCGACGCTTCGCTAGAAACCACAAGATCGAGACCCTGGAAGGCCACCACCTGGGATTTGAGGCCCTGGCACGCGTAAGTCATGAAGAGGAACTAAAGTATAAAGTAACTGCTTGAACTAACGTCTGCTCCTCTAGGTTCTCGAGATTTGCTACAAGTCCGGTGCCAAGGTTGTCACTGTGTATGCCTTCAGCATCGAAAACTTCAACCGTCCAAAGTACGAGGTCGACGGCCTGATGGAGCTGGCAAAGGTGAAGCTCGAGCAGATCATGCAGCACGGTGATATCCTTGAACGCTACGGTGCTGCTGTCCGTGTCCTAGGTCAGCGGGACCTGATGCGCGCCGACGTTCTGGAGGTTATTGACCGGGCGATCGAGACGACGAAGAACAACGGAAAGTGAGTACACATCACTTGAACCATGTGGTCCTCTATTTAGACTTTGTGCTAACGATTGTTTTCCTCGTTAGCTGTGCCTTGAACATCTGTTTCCCTTACACTTCGCGCGAGGAAATCACAAGATCAATTCGCACCACGGTCGAGCAATTTTCTAGCCCTCTTGCCCCCCCGCCGCAGCAAAGCACCGCATTCTCCGAGACTCGTATCAAGCAGAAGATCATGTCCAAGAAGCTAGATACCCCTGAAGCACTGTCCACTATCCGGGAAACCTCGCCCTCCCCTTCTATCAGCCGGTCTGACGAGCACGACGACTCCGTGTCGACGACCACCACACTACCGCCCGGCTCACCCCCACAGACAAGCCGTGGCGATGCCAACGGAGCGGCGGTTCTGCCCAACCCTGAGACTATCACAGCAGAGACTCTGGACAGAAATATGTACACAGCAGGTGATCCACCAGTGGATATTCTCATCCGGACCAGTGGCGTGAATCGCTTCAGTGATTTCTTGCTGTGGCAGAGCCATCAAGACACGAATGTGTTCTTTTTAGATTGTTTCTGGCCCGAGTTCGACCTGGCCCGCTATCTGCCTGTCTTGGTTGAATGGCAATGGAGACAGAAGCAGAAGGCGCGTGATGAGAAGCCACGCAAGCGTATTAAGCAGTGGTAGGCTGTGCAACGTGCCGTCTGGCTTGTGTCGGTATAAGACACAGCGACAAAGCTTGCAACAAACCCATGTGTCTTGTAGACACCTCACTCATTTATACCCATATTACGAAAACAAAGTCACAAACCACAAAAACAAGAAGAAAACAACAGCATCAGCAAGCACATTTTGTTTGATTTTTATGTATTTGATTTCTTATTTGCTCATGATTTCTTATTTGCTCTTGATTGTCTTCATTTATACAGTCTTTACCAACACGATAAAGGGTATCGAACCCACAACCTGGCTTTTGAGCAATATCCTATTTTACATTGCTTTCCGAGCGTGTCTACGAGGCCCGCCAGCGCCTAAAGCGAATACATTTGCAGCTTTATCACAAAACCACGATGATATGTATATGAACCAACAGACGACCAAGAAAGGCAGACAGATAAATAGTGCATAGCCTCAACTATCAAAATTTACAAAATAATAATTGATACTATTGATTTCTGCCATGCGCACTGCTGATTCTCGTTACTGTGCCTCTTCTTATCGATATCAATAACTATAAATACTTTATCGGTTTCCTTATCTCTTATCTCTTGTCTTATCGGCATATGGTGACGTGCAGCTGTCCGGTACGGTTATACGAAATTCCGATAAGTGGATATCTCGTGGAGGTGCTACTATACGGCCGGCGCGCGCCCATGGCAGCCAATAGCCGCCAGTAGCCAGCAGGTGCAGCGCATTCTACGCTCTATGCGTCCACTTTGGACAAGAGCAGCCGCTGTGACCTTTCTCCTGCCTCTTTCTCTCCTCCGTCAAGAGACTCTTGAGATTCACCTCGCATCCTTGACACCCCCTCCCCTCTCAGAAGCACCATCACTCGCGATTCTGTGACTTAATACCACAGAATATATGCGATGATGCAAAGCTAACTGACACTTACTCCGAAAGCACCAATAAAAACAATACTGTGAGCGATCTCCGCGCCCAGTCTGGCCGGCCTTTGCCGCCTTTGTTTTGCCCTCTTCCTCTCGTCTTTCTCGTGCCTTTCTCTCGTCTCGTTGGTCACATACGTTGTGTTTAGGCTCTCGCAAGGTACCAAAAGCATATTCTGGGTCTTGCTATTCTCTGTATCGTTTTTTTTCTGCTACAGACAGCTTCAATCACGGTTGATTCGGACTGGAATCCAGCCATCGGCGCTCTCTCGACTCTCCCTCCTCTTTCGACTTTGACCTCGACTTGACTCCGCAGTCTCTCCTCCCTGCACATATACCCTCCCATACCATTACATCTTTTAATCGCAACAATGAAGACCTCGAAGCCCTCTGCGACCGCGTCCGACGCTCCCAACCGCCGTCAGCCTGTGCGTCAAACTAGAACAAACCCGCCCAGATCGTCAGCAGCTACTGGCCGGGGTGCTGGTCGTGATCGCGATGGCGCCTCTGGTGCTGCTGCAGAACAGCCGATTGACATCTTCCCTGGTGTCACACACTTTGCCGATGCGATCTCCGCTCTACCCAAAGAGCTCGTCAAACACTTTACGCTCCTCAAGGAGGTCGACGCTAAGATTCACGCCCCCCAGCAGGCGCTATTCCAGCTGATCAACACGGCGCTTCGTCAGCCTGTTCCCAACACAACACGCTCCCCTTACGACGGCAGCAATTCTGCGGCTACCACCTTGGCGACGGGTGTGTCCACAGCACAGAACAGCAATACTGGTGGTCCCTCTGCTGCAGCAAATGGCCACCCAGCACAAGCCCAGGCTGTGGGCACAGAAGTCGCAGCCGTGTCTGCGTTTGACCCAAGCAATCTGCCGCGGCGGCATCTGTTCCGCCAGGTCGCTCTCGAAATTCGGGAAATGCTCGTGGCTCTGGAAGAGAAGAATCATGTCATTTCTACTGCGAATGACGCGCTTAACAAGCAGATGGGACGAATTGACGACATCTGGCCACACTTGGAGCTTGAGTTCAGCGAGGAGGCCAAATGGGGCAGTGACAACCATTGGGCATACCCTGAGAATCGGGCGGCCAGTCGCGCGACAAACAACGCGCAACAAGCCGAGCGCTCGCGGCGCGAGGGTGCAGCCAGTCTGTCGGCTGCCGCGCAGCAGATTGCAGAAGAAGCAGCAGCACGCAGTGATGCCAGAAAACAAGCCGTGGCTGCCCGGCGGAGCCAAAAGGCTGCGCAGCAGGCCAATCATCAAGATTCAGATGCCGATGATCCTCACCACAAACCCGAGACCAAAAGAGCAGGCGGCGGTACCAAATCGCGAAAACCAGCGGCCGCTGCTGATGCAGCTGCGGCTGGTGTTGGCCTGGGCATCTTGAGCGGTGCAGCAGGCGCGGCTCCTGCTGCGACAACGGCGCCCAAGCGGAGAAAGGTCGAGAAGCCGGCGCCCACATCGGCACCCATGGAGCGCGCGCTGAGCGGAGTCTACGCATCTGCAACAGGGAGCGCCAAGGGCCGGATATCGAGCCCCCGCCAGTCTCCTGCTCCAGAGGGTGGAAAGAAGCGCAAAGCCCTTCCATCCGGGGGTAATGCGACTAAGAAGAGGTATGTTCACATCATATTCATTATTGCTTAGGTATGTTTGCTAATATTTCAATTGCAGTCGTAACACGGCTTCCGCTACATCATCTCCCGTTATCGGCGCTTTCCCCGACCCTGTCAAAAATGCCCGTGCCTCACCGGCGCCTTCTAACCTGGGCATCAACACATCCGAGAGCCTCAGCCGAAGTGCTAGTCAAAGCGGCGCGTATGCCGGAGTTTCTGTTCCGACCACACCAAACCTGATCCCTACTACTGAACTCCCCGCGAAGAAGATTGCCGACGCTAGCAAGGAGACTGCAGGCGCCAGAAAGCCCGGTTTTGACGGCAAGGCCACTGTAATCTCGCCACCCGGCGGCAACGCTACCGCCAGCTCCTCAAATATTGCATCCGGCGCCGGTGCCCCTGGTGCTCCTACCACGGCCGCTACACCTGCTACAGCACCCAGCACCACTACAGGCAGCTCTGCAGCAGGGAATCCGAGCAGCGGCAGTAGCAGCAATACAGCAAGTGGGACTGCAAGTAAGACGCCGATCGTTACAACTGCTATTCCACCCCCGGCTGCTGCCAACTTGGCGAATAGGGAAAGCGGCATTCCAGTTCCCACTGCTACATATCCGGGTCTGTCAGGCTCTCAGGCGCAAGCTGTGTCTTCCACGGTCGAAGACCAAAGCGAGGCTCAACTCAGGACAGAGAACAGCAAACAACGGCCATCGCCATCAGCCTCACCCGCCGAGATCAAGCCTAAGAATGGTGCTGGCGCAACACCATCTCCCGCTACTGTCGCAGCCGCGCATGCCAACCCGAGAGCACCCATAGAAAAGGCCCACAAAGTGTCGCTAGTGCCCACGCCCGTACCAACTCCGGTATCTGCACCTAGCCACTCGCCAGCTGCAGCTGCAGCTGCATCCCCGGCCAAGGTGCAGGTTCTCAAGGTGGAGGCCACTGAAGCCGGCTCGTCCGTCTCTGCTGTGCCGATGACACGTACTCGATCCGCGGGCGGAGCTAAGAAAGAGGCTGGCTCAGCACAAGCACCAACATCATCATCTGCATCTGCAGCAGTTCCGGCAACCCCAACTACTTCATCGGGTGCTCTCAACAACAAGTCATCCGCGGAAGCTGCCACTCCTGCAGGGCGGCCAACCTCGTCAGCAGCATCCGCATCCGGCACAGCCACGAAAAAAGAATCTACGCCGCTTTCGAGCGCTTCTGTGCTGTCAGCCCAGCAGCCATCAGTCACCACGAAAAGTGGCCGGGCCAGCAAACCGTCGACGCCATCATTGGCCACATTTTCCGAGTCAACGACACGATCACGGCCATCGCGGTCGAGCGAGCCTGCATCGTCGAATGGCAACAACAGCAGCAGCGGCGGTGCCAGCAATGGCAATGGCAGTGGTAGTGGTAGTGGCAGTGGCAACGGTGGTACTGGAAGCGGCTCTACCAAGCGCAGCCACAAGAAGGGCGCGTCTTCCATTTCATCAAACGCACATGCGAGAGAAGGCGGGAACCACCGCGACCATCATCGCAGCCATAGTTCTGCAGCTGCCGGCGATGGCCATGGCAGCGGCTCGGCCGGTGGGAATCACGGCAGCGCCGGTGGCAATGGCAACGGTACTGGCAGCGGCAGCGACGTGAGCAGTGGTAGCAGCCGGAGCCTGCAGCAGAGACAGCAGCAGCAGAAGCAGAAGCAAAGCCAGCAGAAGCAGCAGCAGCAGCAGGTGGACGATAACGACCCTCTATACTGCTACTGCCAGCAGGTTAGCTTTGGCGAGATGATTGCGTGTGATGCCGACGACTGCGAGCGCGAATGGTTCCATCTGGAGTGTGCCGGTCTTCGCGTCGCGCCCAAGTCCAATGGTGAGTTTTTTATTATTATTATTATTTGTACAACCAGTTACAGACGTATGCTAACTACCTAGTGAAATGGTACTGCGAAGACTGCAAAAAACGGCTCAGGGTCAAGTCTGGAGGGCGGTAATGAGGGCTGCACGATGCAGCCCATGTTCTGATTCTTATCATGCATTGCTATTTGCTATTTTGCTATTTGCTGCTTCATGGTTTTGTTATTATCCCCTGTTCTTGTTCTTCTCGGGTCTCATAGACGGCGATCATGTCCCTTTTGCTTTGCCGTTCAACTACCACGCTTTTGTTTTGTTTCGATTCTGCGTGTCTGCATGCTATTCTGCTACTGATGCATTACATAATCACGACTTGCTCCCCATTTTGTATATCCAGCAACTCTTGTCCTGTGTCCGCGTGTTGTGTTCTTTACCTTTAGTTCTATATTGTACGTGTTTACAAGTCTCAACAAACACCACCTGGCGGTTTCGTTCTATAGACCAATTATTATATCTAGTATTTATAACCTTATCTTCGCTATCATCGTGGCTATTGATACCAGATCTCAGTTGCTTAGTCATACGGATAGAGTCGCGAATAGTTTCACACGAAGTTTGATTTGCCTTTATTTATATATTTTTCCCCCATCAATAAGCCCTATTTTAAAATAGTTTAATATTATTCAATTCGATATCGTCTAAATATGAATATGTATAATGGGCAGAACAGGCGGAGGTGAAGCCATGACAAAGTGTTGCGAATACATGATGTTGGTGGCCATTCGTTATCTACGCACGAGAGCAGTCACGTTATGCAGTCACATGATACGTCACACGAGTACAATCGCTAGAAGCAGTCATGTACATCACCCGCAAATATACATTGAAAGATACTTTTGAATGCCGCCCCAAGGCTTGGTGGCTAAAAATTTCGACGCTAACGGAAAGAATTCACACAATTTGCAGTAAAAAGGAGAGCTGGGAAATCATGCCGCCGTGAATGAAAATTATCGCCCCACTCATTTTGTAGACTTTCGCATTGAGCATCCCACTACATCCCTCCACCACATTGACGTTTCGACATCAACGCGTGCACGACGACCGGCTACTATCGATATCGTCATCCAATCTTAAGCAACACACTATCAATATCAAAACACAAACACAAACACGAATACACAGTTTCTCTCACACACACATACTACAACATGTCAGCAACAACGCTGCCAACCCGTGCCCAGGACTGGGCCGACGATGATGAGGACAATGAGGCTGTCTCGACCGACCTGCCGCCTCCCCAGACTATCAACAACAAGGACGGCACCAAGACCACCATCACCTACCGCTACAACGAGCAAGGCCAGAAGGTCAAGACCACACGCCGCATCCGTTTAGTGACGCACCGCGAGGTTGTTAACCCCCGCGTTGCCGACCGCATGGCCCGCCCCAAGTTCGGTCTGTCGGCCAAGGACGGCCCCGGCCCTGCCACCGATACCACCTCAGTCGCCGAGAACATGATCTTCCGCCCTAGCGCAAACTGGCGCAAGGAGGCCAAGGACGAGTCCAAGGATCCCAACGCCACAGCGCTCAAGGACAAGCTCAGAGATAAGAAGGTCAAGTGCCGTATCTGTAACGGCGAGCATTTCACAGCCCGCTGTCCTTACAAGGACACCATGGCCCCGATGGGCGAGACCTCGGGCGCTGCGGATACGGGTGCTGGTCCCGACGAGGATCTCGGCCGCGGTGGTGCCGGCGCTGGTGGCGAAGGTGCCAAGAAGGGCTCGTACGTGCCGCCAGCACTGCGCAACGGCGGTGCATCGGCTGGTGCTGGCAGCAGTATGGCGGGTGCTGGTGCGGGCTCTGGCAAGTACGGCGACCGCGATGATTTCGCTACGCTGCGTGTGACCAATGTGTCTGAGCTGGCCGAGGAACAGGAACTGCGCGATATGTTTGAGCGGTTCGGTCGGGTAACGCGTGTGTTCTTGGCCAAAGATCGGGACACTGGTCTGGCCAAGGGCTTTGCGTTTGTCAGCTACACAGACCGCGCAGAGGCGCAGAAGGCGCTGTCGTTTATGGACGGATTCGGTTTCAAGCATTTGATTTTGAGAGTAGAGTTTGCCAAGAAGGCCACCTAGATGTGAGGCTAGGGAGGACGGGCATTCACGGCAAGAAAGGGAGGCAGTACGGTCGAGGATAGAGGCAAAGCTAGGATCTAGCGGAGGATGGGAAAAGCAAGTGTCTTTTGATTCAAAAAGCTTTTATGATTATTTTCTTTTGTCATTTTCTTTCCTATCTCGCAGGGGAACACACCCGAGGTTCATTTGTAATATCGATTTCTGTTCAGACAACAGCAAACACAGCAAAGAGCGCACGTTGATACTGATGCTAGATGTGGTGACTCTTGAAAACCCTAGGTGATGTTGTGTTGATGTTATGCAACCTTGCGCCATCCGCCTCATCTGACTTTATCGCCGACCAGTAGGACAAGTCCACCAAGTTATTACCCAACAACATGAGGCACCGATAGCTCCCAAAAGCCTATTCAGCTTTGCAGCCATGGGCCGTGAAGAAGCTGTGACGCTGTCTTCCGGTCCTCGGGGCGCCCCAGCATGGCGGCAACCTCGGCGAGACGGGCTTGTGTGGTGTGCTTTTATTTTTGTGTCATTCCCGTAGAAGGGATGTCTGCCCTCGTAGATGTCCCCCACGCTGCCGTCTTTGGACCCTTTCTTCTGCATCTGCACACTGAACAAGCCAGTCGCCATCCTGGCAACAGCTATCCGTTCTTTAGCGAGTGTACAAGCTACCTCGTCGCTTCTGTCTTTTTTGTTGGTCTTTTTTTTCCCTCCAATCTCTGACCAGTCTTTTATCTTTAGCCGTCCTTGAGGTGTAGCCCAGCTGTGACAGAAATGAGCGATAGTCAATGCCAAGGCCAGGATATTCCGGGACGGGTTGTTTGGCAGATGCACCAATGGTGTGCCTATGCTGGTCTGCATTTTCAGTAAGAAGATACGGAGCTAGCTTGAGCATATCTCCAGAAAGACGGGCATTTTCCAACAGATGGCTCCCAGCCTTGCTGTAGTGAGACCTGGCTTCGCCATACAGGGCGCGGGCCTCTGCCGACCGGGTCTGAATTTGATACTTGCTGGCATGGCTGATTTGTAGACTCCCAGAAAAGTCTGTGTGTTCAAGGTCCTGGGATCTATATACTGGCTTGCGTTGGATTTTTAAGCCAGTATCAAGTAGAAGTTTGTCTTGCTGCAGACCAGAGGTTGAAGGGATATTGTCTTCAAGAAACTTGACTGACACATTCCGGAATGCCATGTCTGTCTTGTTTGCGTCCTGGCCATGAGCTGTGCAATGGGGCGATGGGGATATGAAGCCCACAATGATAGTTACAGTCTAGATTTTCCTGTCTCTGGCATTGTCGACGAGGATGGTAGAGATTGTGGTCGTGGCCGCAGCTGCTCTGGACGGGCTGGAGCGACAGACGGGCTTGCTTCATGAGCCATTTTTGTCTTTGAGAGGCTGGCTTGTTTCTCTTTCTGCTTCAACTTGAACATCACGGAAGTATCGCCTTATATCACCAACGTCTCTACGCCCGGCGCGTGTATATCACACGACATATATAAACAGTGAGCACACACAAACAAGCACCAAACATGTGTGCCGCACCTACGGGATAACCGCATAAACGCAAAGATGAAGACGGGAAGAATCAAGATTAAATAGCACTAGAGACCCCGCCACGACCCCGCCGTTAAGCCGTGATATAGTAAGAAGAAGAAGAAGAAGAAGAAGAAGAAGAAGAAGAAGATGATGATGATGATGATGATGAAGCCTACACGAATGTCACCAAGAGCAAGAGCACGTGTTGGAGTATGTCTCTTATATAAGCACATATTTCTTATATAAGCACGACACACAGCGTGCACTGTTTTGTTTGCATGCGAGATGGCTATATCAGCCAGTTTTACATTGGATCAGGCCATTCTGTCTCGACTACCTTTGTTTTATTTAAAATCGATTCCTTTTGTTTTTGTGTCTGCTTCTTTGCTTCTTTGCTTCTCTTCTCGCACGTGCAACAGCTCGCCTTTATCCGCCTTTACTTGTACACACAGCACCAACTACTACTGTACGCTGCCTCCCTCTAATGTCTAACAGACTGACGGGCCGGCCCCACTATAACTGGCGACCGTACAGCCGAGAGCGTCATCCCGCAACGGCTTAGGTTCGACTTAGGTTCGTTGGGGAAGCTGCCTGCAACTTGGCTTTCTTTCTGCTCCCTTTCTGGCTTTTTCTATATATGTTTTCTAATTATTTATTGCTTTCCACAGTCTCGTGTCTCTCCTTACTCGTTTGGGCGTCCGCTCTGCTTCAGAGACACCTCAAAAGAGGCCAAAAGATACCAAAAGACACCAAAACACGCGCAGATATGTTTGAAAGCATGTGAAAGTGCCCGCTCGCGTGCTTCTCCCGCTATGCTTTCTCAACAAAAAAATCGAGCCATAAAACACTCGCAGCCATCACCGATCGCTATCCAGCTTGGCTAGAGTACATACGCATTATTTATGTAATTGATTTTGATATTTTCTGGTTATTCTTAGCAGACGCTTTATTTTCGTACTCGCGCCTGCCCTTTGTGATTTTGTGCGTCCGCTGCTCCTTCTCTTTTACTCCAAGTCGCCCAAAGTACCTTCCATGTTTTGAATAACCCCACTCGAGCTCGAGCTGTTGTCTGCCAACCTGCCAGTATAAACAGGTTGCTCTTTCCTTTCTTTCCGTTCCCTTTTGTGTCACCTTTCCCGTCACGCTTCCCCTCATTCTTACCAAATCACATCGCCAACGACGTCGTCTGTTTATCTTCTTCTCTAGCCGCGTCTCACACTCTCTCACTCAACCACCAATTGCACTCACACCCACTTACACTTGTTGCTGCCCCCTCTTTTATTTCACAATGAGCACTGCCCCGGAAGCCAATCTGGAGCAGCAGGCTCAGCTCCGCCAGCGGCATGCACCCGCGACGGCCACCGATTCGTCTGCCTCGCTGGTTTCCGGCACAGACAGCGGCAATGCGACTAAACAGGTCGAATCTAACACTGCTGAAGATCAGGTGAAACCAAAAAAGACCTATGGTCGGACACCAGATGGCACAGGTATGATTACTCCGTACAGCGATACTCTTACCACTGACGCTGCCCCGCCGCCCCGGTGAACCGCCTAAACTGCCCCATTCTTCCCCAGAGACCCAGGAAGGAAGACTGCAGAATTGCAGACAGAGTCTCTCTATTCCAACTTTGTTCTCTGTCAATCACTTAGCTAACAGTGCAGTCTTCACGGTCCCCACTACTCATGACATGGTGTCGCAGCTTCTTGACCCCCGCCAGCCCAAGAATTTGTCCGATGCATTAGTGCTGGCAATCTTGGCCTTGCATATCCTCGCTGCGTACCTGCTACCCACCGACCTCAAGCGCCCTGTGTGCGCCGTAATATTCCTCTTTTGGCGTGCGTCGTACAATATTGGTATTGGCACTCTGTTGACCGTGCAGTCCAAGTATCGGCTGCTCGTACAGTGGGCCAAGCGGTGGCGGCTCTTTGAAAACCCAGAGACGGGCAACAACCCGCGGCCATGGCTGTACCGCCTGCTAAAGTGGGAGCTCGAGGCCAAGATCCCCGAGGACTATGTCTTTGAAGATGCGCCCATTGAGTACAACACGTGGCTCACGTTCCGCCGTGTCGTTGACCTGATCCTAATGTGTGATTTCGTGTCGTACTGTCTGTTTGCTATTGTATGCGCCAGCAAGCCCGAGAACGAAAAGGCCATCATGGCTGCCGTGCGCTGGGGCGCTGGCATTGTGCTTTTTGGCTTCAATCTCTGGGTCAAGCTGGATGCCCACCGTGTCGTCAAGGATTTTGCCTGGTACTGGGGCGACTTTTTCTACCTCGTCGACCAGGATCTCACGTTTGACGGAGTATTTGAAATGGCGCCGCATCCCATGTATTCCATTGGCTATGCTGGCTACTACGGCATCTCCATGATGGCCGCCAGCTATGACGTCCTCTTTATCTCCATCATTGCCCATCTGGCGCAGTTTGTTTTCTTAGCTGTCGTTGAGAACCCCCACATTGAGAAGACGTACAACCCGCCGCAGTCGCGCGCAGACCGGGCTACGTCTGTCTCTGTCCTGAGCGGCGATAAACCCCTACTGGCTTCTTCGCCGGACCAGGATGGCAATAATAGCACACTACTGCCTGCCCCGCCCGCGCCGTCTGCCCCGTCGGCAGAGTCGCCTGCTACTGTCCACGATCTGTGGGGCCTTGCCAACATTGACCTGTTCCGGTCTATTGACTACACGGTCATTCTCCTCGGCGGCTACTTGGTCCTGCTCGCTATTGTGACGCCCAACACGCCATTCTGGCAGGCCCTGTCTGTAATCCATGCTATCGGCTGGCGTTTCTGGTACTCGGTTGGCCTTGGTATTATTCTGCGCCGTCAGTCGAGCGAGAAGTGGTTCACTCGCCACTTTCTCAAGTTTGGCGAGAGCGCGGACGAGGCTTGGCGGCAGTGGAAGGGCATGTACCATATTAGCATGACCATGTGTCATGTCTCCTTTTTCATGGCATGCTGGAAGATGTACACTCTTCCCGACGACTGGAGCTATGGCTGGGCGATGCTGAAGCATGTGCTGGGCAGTGGTCTGATCGCGCTGCAGCTGTGGACGGCTTTTAGCATCTACGACGAGCTTGGTGATTTCGGCTGGTTCTACGGCGATTTCTTCTTTGACAGCACTGGCAAGCTGACCTACAAGTCGATCTATCGGTACCTGAACAACCCAGAGCGCATCATTGGCACTGCTGGTCTGTGGGGTGCTGCCCTGATTGCCTGGAGCCGGTCGGTGTTTATGCTGGCGGTGATTGGTCATATGCTGACGCTTGGGTTCCTGGCTTATGTTGAGAAGCCGCACATGCAGAAGATTTACGGCCGCAAACTGCGGTCCGAAGCGGGCCTGACCAAGTTCATTCGCAAGTCTCTGCCGCCGCCGGTCAAGGACCTCAAGGACAGTGTGGACCGTGTGCTCGATGATACCAAGCACTTTGTGGAGGAGTTTGTGGATGCGGCTCGTCCCAAGCTCGCCGCAGGTGTGTCGACCATTGTGCGCGACACGACGGCGCTGTTCAACAAGTACCCTGCGCGCCTCACGATTACCCGGATTGTTCCTGATCTCGCCGGATTCGACCCCAAGCGCTACAGTCTGACAGTGGAGGCCGAGTCGCCGATTCTGGCTGCTGGAGATAAAGATAAGGCGAGCAGCCAGACAATGGTGGTACAGTACGGTGCCCCGATCCGGGTGCGGTGGACAGCACCAGCCAACCACAGCAAGAAGGACTGGGTTGGCCTGTACCTGGTGACGGACAACCACTCGCGCGAGAAGACGGAAGTCTCATCGCTCGACCGGTGGGTTCCCACGACACCTGGCGTTTTTGACACTGCCATTGACCGGGGTATTTTGTCGTCGGATACGCCAGTTGCGAGCAAGTCTGCCGACGACCAGGATCTTGTGTCGGGCGAGATGTTGTTCTCCGGTGACCAGCTATGGTGGACGCAGGGCGTGTTTGAGTTCCGGTACCACCACGACGGCAACCACAATGTGATGTCGATTTCGCAGCCGTTTGAAGTGCGCATTGGCAAGTTTGACGACGACGAGACTGGCTCGATGGACCTCGGACTCAGCGGTGGCGGTGGCGGTGCAATGGCGGGCGTGTACGAAAAGGCGGTGGAGGAGGCGCTGCTGCCGATTGTTCAGAACTGCCTGGACCGGGACCCCGACATTGCACCGACGAGAGCCGACGACGTGTTTGGCGGGCATGTGGAGCGGGACTCCAAGTATGCGCGGCGCGTGGTGTATGCGATCCGCAACATGTTTGGCATTGAGTTTGCACCGGCAGTGGTGCCTGCCGACGGAACGGTGCGCAAGCTGGCATTCCGGATATACAATGCCAAGCAGGTGTTGGTGAGTTTTAGAAAGTGATGAATGGCGAGTGATGAGTGTTTGAACTGTGCTAACTTTTATAGGCTCCCTACAGCATGTCCCCTTCGCGGTAAAGGGTTGTCTTTCTTCTGGTTGTTACGAGTCTACACAAAAGCGATACCACGGGCAATAAATATATAATGGGGGATTGGCTGTTTTGGGGTTCTGATTGTTTTTATCTATTTCTTCTTCTTCTTCTTCTTCTTCTTTTTATCTCCTATCAGTATTCGTCACAGCCGGCGAGTACATGATTGATGAATGTGACACCAATTTGCGAACTCCTTGTATGGCATTCTAGCTTGATACGTTTTCTGATCTGTGTGCACTGATGCTACACAACGCCCGGCCCGCCAAGTAGGACGAACTATTTGGTGGCAGTGCGAGAATGAGTGTGGGTTCTCCTTGGCTGGGCATGACGGTAATTATATATTTTAGTTTCCAAGTGGCATCCTGCATGACTCTATTGGCAGATGGCGCGGATCTTAGCTTGCTCAGAAGGGCATTTCGGCCGACTCTGGCTAACTCATAAGACACCCAATCATGGCTAATGGCTATTGCTGCAAAAGTTCAAGAGTTTTGTTGTCACTTACAGCAGAGTCTAGGCCATCCCATACTGCACATGTTATTGTCTACACCAACTATCTGACTCTGCCTGTGCGCAAAAGGCATCTATTGGTTTATTATTCTGCAGAAGCAGTCGGACGGTGCGACGGCCAGGTGTCACTCTTGTGTGCGCTGCTCTGTGGCACAGCACATCTTATCAGCCATATTTTTGTGCTTAAAATAGATTGAAAAGGTTGTTTCTCCGCCCTTGTTTAGTTCTCCATAACACTCTTGCCTGTGCTTCCTAGTAGATGCGCCCGATCATGCCAAGCCTTGTACCAGATCCATCGCCGTGAAAAGCAAGGGTTGGCACCAAGACGTACAGCAAATAGTCAGAGGTCGTCACATGACTAGCTGGCCCCATATGATGTGGCATGTGACGAAATCCGACACAAATGCGCCTCACTTGAGGTCGACTAATCCACACTTTCGCCTAAATACGGCTTAGCGCCTGCTCTAGAGAGTTGGCTAAAGAAAAGATTCAAATATCTTTCTTTTTCTTTGAACAGTCGAATAGTAAGAATCGGCAGGAAAAATCAAATTAAAAATAAGATAAAACATCTCGGCGCAATGTGTCGATGCGCCTCAGCTTTAAAGTGATTCACTGTCGAACCTTGGCGTAATTTTGTACTCCACCCAGTGATGAGGTGTTTCTGCCAACCGAGCGAGGTGTATTAGTCTGCGCCTCTGCCACCCTTAGTTTACAATGTAGTCTCTAGAATAGAAAGTCTGGGAATGTCCCTGAACCACTAAAATGTTACTTTTTTAGGACGATGATTTGATTGGTTCAAGTCTCTGCCAAAATCAACAAAATACGAAGAATTATATCCATACGTGCTGCTAATTGATCCTGTCTGTATCGCCAAGTAAATAAATGCCTACAAAAAGGCCTACAAAAAAAAGCATCATCTTAGCGGTCTAAGGGATAAAACCATGTAGGGAGAAAATAGTGCATCTTGTCACGGTAATGCATTGTATCATATCATGGGCGCTTGCAAGTATCTATTTTCACCCTGCGTGTTTTTTCTCTGTGTTTTTTCAGTCTTCTCTCTCTTCTCTCTCTTCTCTCTCTGTTCTTTATGTTTCTTGTACTCTCAATATATATCAACTCTTTTCTGCCCCCTTTCTTTTATCTCTATATTTACTTCCTCTCCCTCTCTTCTAATACCACCTCTGGTTCCTCTGACACTTGAACGGCATTGGCACCGTCTACAATTTGCAAATAAGGTGGCACATTGGATTTAGTTTGAAAAAGGGTCGTCTAAGTTTGTTCTGGAGATCTGAATCTGATCACCACCATCTGCACTGATCGACACGTTGCCAACACGTGGGCCTCTTTTGCACGTTAATTGCACGCCCGCCATAATTCCTTCCCGAATCGGTCATACACCGCTCGCTCTTTCTGTCCCCGGTCGAATCTGCTCTTGCCTTTTTCAAAATGTATTGATTATTTTATTATTTTTATTTTTATTAACTCCCATCGCACCTTCCCTTGGTTGTCTTCTCTCGGCTACTGCTGACCTTGACCGGCATCCAGAAACCTCATCCTGACAACATCCTGACAATGCCATGACACCTTTGGACTTGTCTTCTTTCTGTTCCTATCTTTTTCAAAGTCTTGGTCACGGTCGCCATGTTTAACGGTCTTGCGGCTACCACATGAGTTTCATCTTCCAGACTATTCTATTCTTCGGCCTGGCAGCCGTGGCTCGCGCTGACCTCGCCAGTTATGTCCTACCTCTTGTGAGTCCGTACATTGTATACTTTGTCAGCCGACTGCTCAAAACTGATACTAATACTAATACTAATACTACGTTCTAGACTGGGACCGAAGCCGGTGGTAATACCTTTCCCGGTGTTTCGGAACCGTTTGGCATGGTCAAGCTCGGCCCGGACATGGACAGGGGTGCCGACAGCGGCAGCTCCATGTACTCTGGCTATGCCCCTGGTTCGGCCTACTTTACCGGCTTCAGCATGCTGCACGAGAGCGGCACTGGTGGAGCTCCAAAGTACGGCGCTGTGTCACAGATGCCTGTTGTGGGCAGTCCTGTCACGAACCCACTGGACCGCCATGCCGACCAGCGCGGCTCTCTTGCCGATGTAGCCAGCCCGGGCTCTTATAGGGCCACCATGGCCTCTGGCATTGTTGTCGATCTTGCGGCTTCAGCCCGGGCTGGCTTGTACCGGTATACCTTTCCAGCAGAAAGCACTCGATTTGCAAATGCCACCAACAGCGTCATTATCGACGTGTCTCATATTCTACGTGCCCCCGATCGAGAATATCTCAGCCAGCATTATGTCAGCGGAAACATCTCCGTGTCGTCCAACCCAGATGGCAGTGGCCTGCAATACCAAGGGTGTGGCACATACGACAACGGCTGGAACCTCTCACCGGCGTGGACAGTCTATTTTTGCGGCCATTTCGACAGTCTGGGCACTGTCCAGACATTTGTCGGGACCAACAGCACAAGTACAACCACCAACGAGTACCCTGCCGGAGACACAGTCTCTACAACAACAGCTCGCCTCGGTGCCGTGTTTGCCTTTAACAGGAGCCAAGCCGTGGTGACCTCGCGCGTTGGTGTCTCGTTTATATCAGCTGCGCAGGCATGCCGCAATGTCGATAATGAGGTGCCCGCCGGCACGACACAAGAGTCTCTGGCAGCACAAACTCGGGCACTCTGGAACGACAAGGTGCTCGGCACCATGACGACAACAGATACCAATACCACTCGGCTGCGGCTTCTCTATACATCCATGTACCACATGCTTCTGCTGCCCCAGAACAAGACGGGGGAGAACCCGCTGTGGACGTCTTCGGAGCCCTACTACGACGATATTTTTACCCTATGGGATTTAGTATGTTCTCTTTCACTCTCGCTCTCCCTCTACATGTTTGACGCAAGAGTTTGATGCTGACTATCAGTTCCGCTGCACAACATCTCTTTTGCACATCCTCCAACCGGCCATGTACGAAGAATTTATCCGCTCTCTTGTCGACATTTGGCGCCATGAAGGCTTCATGCCGGACGCGCGCTCGTCGTTCTTCAGCGGTGCCACCCAAGGCGGATCGAACGCCGACAATGTGCTTGCCGACGCCTATGTCAAGGGTGTTCGTGGCAGTATTAACTGGGACGACGCGTATGCCGCCATGGTGACGAATGCTGAGACAGTGCCTGTCAACAACAACGACCCCCGTGACACGTCTGGGTCAACCAAAGAGGGCCGCAGCGCCCTTCCAGACTGGCACAAGTATGGCTTCATCACGCCGGCATACGGCCGGTCAGTGACGCGTGCAGTTGAGTACTCGGTCAATGACTTTTCTCTCTACCAGGTGGCCTCGGGTCTGGGCAAGACCACGGACGCCACCACATACCTCGGTCGGTCGCGCAACTGGCGCAACCACTGGAACAAGAATGTGTCGTCGCTTGGTTTCTCTGGGTTCTTGGTGCCCCGGACAGAAAATGGTTTTGTCGAGCAGGATCCCCTTGAGTGCGGGGGCTGCTACTGGGGTGATGACTGTGGGTTTTCTCTTTTTTTGTCTATTCAGTATTTCTCTGATTTATACCTAACACATCAGATTACCAGGCGCTATCATGGGAATACTCGTTCAACGCCCACCATGACATCGACGCCCTGATCGACTACGCCGGGGGCAATGACGTGTTTGTCGACCGACTCGAGACCATGTTTGTGCCTGGCAAGCGCCCTGCTGGGTCTGGGCCTTTCAACAATACCATCTTCAACCCCGGGAATGAACCCAGCTTCACCACTCCCTACCTCTACAATTTTGTCGGGCGTCAAGATCTATCGGTCAAGCACAGCCGCTATGTCGCCGACTCCTACTACGCCCCAACGCCGGGCGGGCTGCCGGGAAACAGCGATGCCGGTGCCATGGAGTCCTGGCTACTGTGGTCTATGATTGGGCTGTATCCTGTCACGGGCCAGACGACGTTTCTCATCGGCTCACCATGGTTCCAGGACTTGACCATCAGCCTGGGTAATGGCAAGACACTACAGATTAACTCAACAACCCTGACCAGCTCGACCAACTCGACCAACTCGACCACATCAGACATCTACGTTCAGTCACTCCAGGTCAACGGACAGACCTGGGATCAGTCATGGCTTACCTATGACGACATATTTGCCAACGGTGGCAGCCTTGATTTCATTCTCGGCCCCAAACCCTCCAACTGGTCGTCTGCTGGCAAGCCACCTCCAAGCCCGGCCACCGAGACCCCCATCCAGCCGCCCGCCTTGCTTCCGACCATCACCAGCGTGCCTGAGACACCAGGAAAAAGGGAAACACGCATCGACTGGAATCTGGCACGGCCTCTGCTGGCCACGTTTCTCTCCGTTGCCGTTGCTGGCTTCATCCTTTTGGGGGTTTTCCACTACCGCCGCAAAAAGCTAAAGGCGACATCTAGAGCACAGCGCACAGGGCAGCCTGTCCCCCTTTTCTTTGATCTAACTCGACTTGTATTTGGAGTTGCGTCTGCTCCTGCTCCTGCTGATGGCACTGCCACCCCAACAGTCCCTAAGCCGGGCGCTGTCGATTCTGCTATTGAGAGTCCGAGACTGAGTGGACAGTCGGAGCAGGTGGCAGAGTCGGTGCAGTCGAGTGCATAGGGTGCAGGTCACGCAGGGCCATTAGAGTTGGAGGAACAGAACAAGGCGACAGCAGTTGGACGATCATATTGCTCGTATAGAAGAGCTGAATGATACATGATTTACTGTGGAATTATATGGATATTATGATTTGGTCTGGTTTATGTGCGGGAATGGTTAATTTATGCCCTTGTTTGAATATATTTTGGTAATAATGAGTAGTTTATGAGGTGAGTATATATTTTGAGAATTGATTTATATGTTTCTTTTATTTTTTATTCTTTATTTTATTCTTTTTATATACATTTCAGAATTCACACTATTCATATTCAACCAGCACGGCGGACTAACCGCCGAGCCTGCCACCCGTTACGCTAACACTACTAGCGCTGTTGACATCGCGTCACATCGGAGCTCCTTTTGGCCGCCGTTCGTTTCGCCGTCTTTTTCTTTCTGGGCTGTCTGACTGCCATATAGAAGGTTGATAGTCCTGTATAGCACATGCCAATTCATTGCAAGCACAAGCACAAGCAATACACACAATGCACACAGGCACACGCCATCTGCTCTCCGCTGCGAGGCGCGGGGCCACCCCAAGACTCGCTACGGCTGGAGCGGCCGCTGGAGCCCGCCTGTTCTCGGCCTCTGCCATCAATAGGGCTGACTTTACACACGCAGTATGTTTATCTATATATTTACGTCACTCGCACCCTCTGTTAGCTAATATAACTAACAGCTGACTGATAGGTCATCGGCGGCGGCGTAGTCGGCCTTGCTACAGCCCGCGCCCTGGCCGAGCGCATCGCAAACACTTCATCGTCCTCGGCGTCGGCAGGATCGTCTGTCCTCCTCCTCGAGCGCCACGACGCCGTCGGCACAGAGACCTCGTCCCGCAATAGCGAGGTCATCCATGCCGGCCTCTACTATGGGCTCGACTCGCTCAAGACAAAGCTCTGCATCCGTGGCCGTCAGCTGCTCTACAGCTTTTGTGACCAGTACGCTGTCGGCCACCGCAACACCGGCAAGTGGATCGTCGCCCAGACCCCCGGCCAGCGCGAGGCCATTGAAAAGGTCTTTGCTTTTGGTGAGGCCTACCGCGGCCGCGACGATGACGACTCCAGTGTTCTGCCCTTGAGATGGGTATCCCCCGACGAGGCCCAGCGCCGTGAGCCTGCTGTGCGTGCCGTCACCGGTATCCTCGAGAGCCCGTCCACCGGCATCGTCGACAGCCACGGCCTCATGCAGACCCTGCTCGGTCTCTTTGAGCAGGCCGGCGGTGTGCTGGCTGCAGGCTCGCCCGTCACCAAGATCACACCCCTCAACAGCCGCGACGGCAGCGGCGGATGGCAGCTGCACGTGCGCGCCGCCGATGCCAAGGACGGCGAGGAGACCATTGTCACAGCCGACACGATTGTCAATGCCGCTGGTCTGGGCTCGGCCGAGGTGCACAACATGATCACACAGGAGCACCCTCCGCTGGCCAATGCCGAGAAGCCCGAGCCCATGCAGCTCTACTATGCCAAGGGCAACTACTTTTCCTACTCGGCGAGCCAGCCCCACGTGTCAACTCTTGTCTACCCGGCCCCCGAGCCCGGCCTGGGCGGTCTGGGCACCCACTTAACCCTTGACCTGGCGGGCCGGATCCGGTTTGGTCCCGACATTGAATGGGTGGACGACCCGACCAATCTGGCCGTCAATGCCGCACAGCTGCCGCAGGCCATTGAGATGATCAAGAGCTACCTTCCCAGCGTCGACGCATCGGCTCTGCAGCCCGACTACTCGGGCATCCGGCCCAAGCTGCAGCGTGCAGGCTCTGTTACTGCCGGCAAGGGCTTTGCTGATTTCATAATACGCAAGGAGGGCGGCTACCAGGGCTGGGTCAACCTGCTGGGCATTGAGAGTCCCGGTCTGACGAGCAGCCTGGCCATTGGCGAGATGGTGGACAAGCTGTTTTATTCCAGCCAGTCGGTGTAGCGAGAAGATGGATAAGCATGGACTTTGATTCCCGGATTTGTTGTAAAGGAAATGGCAAAGTAAATGATGGATAGATTGAAGATGAATTGTAGATCGAAAGTATATACGAGACGCAAAAGTAACCGACCTTGGCATGCGTCCTAGCCAAGTGAAGTGGAAGATACATGTGAGAATAGAAAGGACATGTGCAAGATCAACATCAAAACCAAAAAAAATGCAACAACAAACAAGAAAGAGAACGACAGTGTCCGTGAAAAGTTCAGATATCAAGCGGAAAAGACTGGATGAATAACAGACAAAGAACATGACAAAGTGGGAATATGAGACCAAACCAAGATGGAGAATATAAAGAAGATTGAAGAAGATTGAAAAAGAAAGATCACCGCATCGTCCGCTCGGGATAGAACATGCGCGCCCGGAGGTCGACGCGGAACTCGTAGATGCCCTCTTGCGTGCCGACAAACAAGATCTTGCCGTCGTCGCTCCACGACATGCCTGCCGTAAACACGTCTTTGGACGGCTCCGGAACCGTATCGCCCGCCCGCCGTGCCGTTATGCCGCTGCCCGAGATGTCCCAGCTGAGAAGGCCGCTCTGCAGCAGCTGCGCCTCTGGTGTGCTGGCATTCTCAATGGCCGCGTTCTCCGCCATCAGCAGCCGCTCGCGCGCGCGCCGCTGGGCTGTCCGCATAAAACCACTCGCACGCCGTGTCGGGGTATCCGTCGTGTATGTGTGCGGGCCGCTGCTGCTGCCAAACGCACCCATCTCTTCGCGGCTGCTGCTGTTTCTGTCATTGCTGCTGCTGCCGCCCGGGGTTGGATCCCACGGGAACATGGGCTGCTGCTGTTGCTGCTGCATACGGTGTATCCGGCGCCGCGTCATCTCTGTGCGTGCACCAAACAGGCTGCTATAGTCCTCAATGTCCAAACCCTCGCTACCATACTCCTCGTTTTCAACTGTAGGAATCGCTGCAGCAGCGGCTGTGCGGCGAGCTGCCTGCAGCAGCCCGGCCGATCCGGCACTCAGAAACCGGAGCTCGGTCTCGCTGACGTCGTGGTCCCGAAGGCTGCGGAACGTTCCCAAGATATCGTTTACTGCAGCATCCACATCTATGCGTTGGCGGGACCGGTTGTCGCCGCTGCTGGTTCGGCTACTATCGCCGCTGCCGCCGCTGCCGCCGTTAGCAGCTGCCACACTTGCGCCTGATGTGCCCGCTCCGCCCGCCCCACTTGATAACGTGGCCGCAGGGATCCGAGACGGCCGTGATCGCAATATCGCTGACCGTCGTCCTAGGTACGTCTGTATCCGGTCGCGGTTTTGTTCGCGGTCTTGGTCGCGCGAAAGTTCCCGCAGCTCGCGCCTCCGCTGCAAGGGATCCAAGACCTGCCACAGCTGGCTCTCGTCTGCAGAAGGCGAGTTGTACCGCTCAAAGGCGTCACGCATCCGCTGTGCCTGGTCGTTGTTGGTCTCGCCATGTGGCTGCCGTCTTTGCCACAGATCTTTAATGTCTTCATTTCTGGGGATTGTCTGCCGCACAACATACATTGTGTAGCTGTTGCTCTCGGTAAGCGACAGGATCTGGCGCGATACAAAGCAGTCCCGGATATCAGCAACACCAGCGGCACCATGGTCCTCGCTCCATGCAAGCAGATCGTAGGGGCCGGGACAAAAGGTCATCTCGCGTACGGCGCCGTTGTCGGTATTGGGACTCGACGAAGTGAAGCATGCAATCAGGCACGTGTCGTGGTCCTCTAGAAGCGTCGTATCATACACAGAGATGATGCCGTACTGTGTGCCAATCGCCAGGAACCGTCCGGTGTTGGAGAAACATGCCGCAAAACTACCCCTGTGCACCGATGCGTCATCTTTGCTCTGTCCGCGTAGGTGATGCTTTGCCATAAGCTTCCACTCGTAGTCCTCCCACAGACTCGAATCCAAGTCGCTTGCATCGCCGCTGCCACTTGTGTGCTGCCAGACAGGCGGCGCCGGCGCATCCTCCCTTCTCACGCGTTCGTGAATATATAAATAGGGGTCGTCGCTCACGGACGCGAGGATCCGGCCGTCGGGCGACAGCACTGCACGGTTCACACAGTCGGGGAAATCCATCGAGTCGAGCAGCTCGGCGGTCTCCAGTTTGACCAATGTCACCGTCTTGTCGTTATTCGATAGTGCGGCCACTGGGAACGGGTAGGCACCGGGATACACGGGAACAAAATCCGACGGCGTCCATATCGTGACACAGTTGACACGCTCCTCTCCAAATTTTCCGCTCCTTGCCGTCATGCGTGGCGGCACTGTGACAAGCGGTGCATCGCACATGTGTGTATCAAAGTCGTCGTATTCTTCGTCGTCAAAGCCTTGATGATTGCTGCCATCGTGTTCGTCGTCGTCATGGTCGTCGTGGCCGCCATGGTGTGCAGAGTCCCTGCTACGGCTGTGGCCGTCTGCGGGACTGCTTCGTCCAGTGCTGGGGGTGTGGTCGCCGCGCTTGCTCGTGCGAATCGCGACAAACTCGCCCAGTTCGCCGCCACAGCACACCCACCCTCTGGTAGCGACAAGGCATCTGGGCGAAAATTCGAGGTAGGCAACAGTCTCTGCCTTTTTTGTCGTCGGGTCGAGCTCTTGGAGGTACTGGTTCGTGAGGCCGGCCGGGTAGTAAACGGTGCCTGTTTCGGAAACGCCAATAATCGAGCGCAACTGCCAATGACTGTACAAAAGTTAGGATTAGGACAACTCCAAAAGTCAAGGTAAAAGGGCAAAGATGTGCTGACATTGGCTTGATGCTCGTAAAATAGTAGTTTCGTGGTTTCCTGGCAATCAGGACTTCCGAGTTGTGAAGCCTGCAACAGTCCAAGTTAGCAAATGCGCTGCACACATTGATAAGGCCAGCAAACCATACGCAGTATCGTAAATCAGGGCCATGGCGAAGGGTGGCAGCGGTGGTCAGCGCTGATCGCGAACACGGGGGGATGCGACAGTGTGCGACTGCCACCGGCCAGGAAGCAGTGCAGATGCAGTGCTTTGATGGCCGGGTCGACGATGGTGTGCGCAGAGCGCGTTGATAAGCGGCCCTGGGGTTGTTTTGAGACTGCTGTAGTACTGATTCAAGCTGATTCAAGCTGATGAGGCTGCAGATATAGTCGAAAACTGATGGAGGCGACGGGATGATGGGGCGTCTAGAATGACAGCTGGAGAATGTATTTAGGCGAGCGGCGAACCCACAGCAATCAACTACTGACAGCTGCGTGCCGAGAGATGCTTAATATGCGGATGCGCGATGTGGGATTGCTGTCAGAATGAGGTCGATTGGTGGGTGATGTCGCGGCGTGGTGATGGATGAAGCTGGGGTCAGGGGGGAAAGGCGGATGCGGGCGAGATCTGGCAACGTCTGGCAGTCTTCTTGATGAGGCAGGACGTTGCGAGATGTGAAATGACGTTTGAGGAAGGAGCGAGTGGCAGGCGTTGGGGGAGTCTCGCACTGTATGTTGGTGTGTAGCACTGTGCACGACCTCATAGTATTCAATGGCAATAGCACTAGCAGCGAAGCTACAACACATCCACTCACTGTGGCCACTATATGTGCACTGTTCGCGCTGTGGGACCGCGATGGCGCCAGTCGTGTGCGGCTCCACGGGCGCCTTGGCGAGGCTGAAGCAGTGACGGCAGGCGCCAACCTGCCAGCCAGTAAGCAATCGCGCACTGTATGACACTGTACAGCACTGTATAAATGATTCTGACTAAGCCACACAAGTCAGGCGATCCTGATAAATACGGAGAATAAATAGAGACGGGTCGTACTTTTGGCTATTGAAGACCAATAGACGACTGCACAAAGGACGAAATAGGCAAAATACGCGCTGATGTATCTGTCTTGGGTAGCGCCCGGGGCCTTTCACCACTGTCCCCGTCTCTGCTGGAGCCTGATGTGAAATGCGCCCAAAGAGATTCGCAGAAAATCGCAATAAAAGGACAGGAGTAGAAAAAGGAAAGAGATGGCAAGGAAGGTGCTCTCGGTGCTGCATAGTACACAGTAATAAGATAAATATAAGATAAGACTACGAATACTACGGACTACCAGACTTGTGCCCGTCGAGGAAGGAGCGCCGATTGTCGCTCCGCACAAAGGCGGTGTCCCATTACAGCGGCAGAAACCGTGCAGAAACGGGCAGGTGCCATTACTTACCTCTTTCCCTTCCGGGCGATGCATCCACTGGTCTACCATTGTCACTCCATGTGTATTTATTTTGTTATTATTGTTATTGACATTGACCTCGGCCTCGATAGGCCCAGCTCGGGCTTCGGTCTTATTTCTTCCAGCCGGATGGACCGCGAGTCTCGCTAGACGAGTGCGCTTCCATTGAATGCCGGCAACTCGGCTACCAGAGCTAAATAGACAAAAGAGCTCTAACGGGAAGGCATGCCATAGTTGCCCGTAGGAAATGCCCATCGTGCCTTCCTTCTCGTTGTTTCTCCATCATTCTCCGTCATTCTGGTCTACATTTCATCCCAGTCCCGCCTCCCTAGTTTGTCGATTTGGAGCTTGGAGCAGTCACGTGGACTCAATTCAGCAACCACACGTGACTTTTCCACCGAAAAGATACCAAAAAACAGGCAGCGTAGAGTGGGGTCCAACGGTCTAGCGGGAGACTCCCCGCCAATAGGGTGCTTTGCCTGCATGTCCTCAGCACCTTCTCGAATTTTTTCAGAAATAGGCCGAGAAAAGCTCTTCCCATAAAATCTTCTTCTTCGCTTCCCCAGCCTGACCATCCACCTCACCTCACCTCTTCCTCTCCCTTTCAATTCTATTTGCATTATACCCTTGGTGCATTCATTTCCGCCTTTGTCTTTTTTCTCTGTCGAGTGGTAATTTGTTTTATCTACACAACGACATTCACAATGCTGGCTTCCCGTCTTTCCAGAGCTGTAAGTCCAATGACAATGACGACGAGGTCGTGATGACGATGATGTGTGGTGGTCATGGCTACAGCCGTCAAAAGATGACGCCAATGTTGATATCGCCATTCCCTGCCATGCTACACTCTACAGAGCTCACTCGCTAACTACTTAGCTTCCCCGGGCTTCCGCAGTGGCTGCCCGCCCTGCCACCCTGCGCCCGAGCGCTTTCCGGCCTTTTGCCCGCTTCGAGTCCACCGGCTCCGAGGAAAAGGTCAAGGGTTCCGTCATTGGTATTGATCTGGGTACCACCAACTCGGCCGTTGCCGTCATGGAGGGCAAGATCCCCAAGATCATTGAAAACTCCGAGGGTGCCCGCACAACCCCCTCCGTTGTCGCCTTCTCCGAGGACGGCGAGCGTCTGGTCGGTGTCGCCGCCAAGCGCCAGGCTGTTGTCAACCCCGAGAACACCCTCTTTGCCACCAAGCGTTTGATCGGCCGTCGCTTCAAGGACGCCGAGGTCCAGCGTGACATCAAGGAGGTTCCCTACAAGATCGTCCAGCACACCAACGGTGACGCCTGGGTCTCCGCCCGCGACAAGACCTACTCGCCCTCGCAGGTTGGTGGCTTTGTCCTCCAGAAGATGAAGGAGACTGCCGAAGCCTACCTCAGCAAGCCCGTCAAGAACGCCGTTGTCACCGTCCCCGCCTACTTCAACGACTCCCAGCGCCAGGCTACCAAGGATGCTGGTCAGATCGCCGGTCTGAACGTCCTGCGTGTCGTCAACGAGCCCACTGCCGCTGCTCTGGCCTACGGTCTGGAGAAGGAGGCTGACCGCGTCATTGCCGTCTACGATCTGGGTGGTGGTACTTTTGATATCTCCGTCCTGGAGATCCAGCAGGGTGTGTTCGAAGTCAAGTCCACCAACGGTGACACCCACCTGGGTGGTGAGGATTTCGACATCTACCTGGTCCGCCACCTGGTCGAGACCTTTAAGAAGGAGTCTGGCCTGGACCTGACTGGTGACCGTATGGCCATCCAGCGTATCCGTGAGGCCGCCGAGAAGGCCAAGATTGAGCTGTCCTCGTCTCTGCAGACCGACATCAACCTGCCTTTTATTACTGCCGATGCTTCCGGCCCCAAGCACATCAACACCAAGCTGACCCGCGCTCAGCTCGAGAAGATGATGGACCCCCTCATCACCCGCACCATCGAGCCCGTCCGCAAGGCCCTGAAGGATGCTGGCCTGCAGGCCAAGGAGATCCAGGAGGTTATCCTGGTCGGTGGCATGACCCGTATGCCCAAGGTCTCCGAGTCGGTCAAGAACATCTTTGGCCGTGACCCCGCCAAGTCGGTCAACCCCGATGAGGCTGTCGCCATCGGCGCTGCCATTCAGGGCGCTGTCCTGTCTGGTGAGGTCACTGACCTGCTGCTGCTGGACGTCACCCCCCTGTCCCTGGGTATTGAGACCCTGGGCGGTGTCTTCACCCGTCTGATCAACCGCAACACCACCATCCCCACCAAGAAGTCGCAGGTCTTTTCTACCGCCGCCGACTTCCAGACCGCTGTCGAGATCAAGGTCTACCAGGGTGAGCGTGAGCTGGTCAAGGACAATAAGCTGCTGGGCAACTTCCAGCTGGTGGGCATCCCCCCTGCCCACCGTGGTGTCCCCCAGATTGAGGTCACCTTTGACATTGACGCCGACTCCATTGTCCACGTCCACGCCAAGGACAAGTCCACCAACAAGGATCAGTCCATCACCATTGCCTCGGGCTCTGGTCTGTCCGACGCTGAGATCCAGCAGATGGTTGACGACTCGGAGAAGTACGCCGAGCAGGACAAGTCCCGCAAGGAGGCCATCGAGGCATCCAACCGCGCCGACGGTATCCTGACCGACACTGAGAAGGCTCTGAACGACCACGCCGACAAGCTGGATAAGACCGAGTGCGATGCTCTGCGCGAGAAGATCAACGAGCTCCGCGAGTTCATCTCCAAGAGCCAGTCTGGCGAGGGCTCTGCCTCTGCCGAGGAGATCAAGACCAAGGTCGACGAGCTCCAGAACGCCTCCCTGAACCTGCTCGACAAGGTCCACCGCGCCCGTGGCGACGATGCCTCGGGCGAGCAGCCCGCCCAGGAGGGTGAGAAGAAGGATGAGCCCAAGCCGTAAGAGCAGAGCTTGAATAAAAAGACACAAAAAGTTTCGATGGAACAGGGGTTCCTCGATTTTTATTTAATTCAGCGCAATCTACGGTTTTAGACTTGGTTCATATCACATATCACGTTTCCCCCTCTCACACTTCATCTACTCTACTCTTCTCTATATCCCTCACCACCTTTCTACCTTTACCACCTACATCTCCTTTGTATCTTCTTGTACTTTATACTCGCATTATGATTTTTTTTTTGTATATCCTTTTTGACCTGTCGATTGCTTTATGGAATTTGGCATCTGGCGGAGGAGGTTTGGGTCATTGACACTTTCAAAAAAAGGAAAAACACGGCGTTCTTTGAGCTTTGAGCATTCCTGAAAAAAATGTGTTGTTTTTATAATTATTTGCACCTTCGGATATCAAAAGAGACAAAAGGCTCAAGGGCAGCTAGAAGCACTCTTTCGCCCTGGCTCGTCTTCTTTTCTGATCTGTGAATAGTCGGTCTCTTGGAGTGGCTTCGCCTAGGACGAGAGACGGCTCGGCAGTCTTCTATTTACGTATATAATAGACATATCCCCACTCACTCAACCCCTTCAACTATGTGTGATAGATGCAATTCGACTGATATGAGATGTGCAACTGGTAAACTGACAAAAGACATATTTTAATGGCCGGTACCGTAACGTAAATACATGAATTAGTAAGCATCGGCATCTACACCTATCTCTTGAAACCAAACCAGCCGCGCTTCTGTGGCTGCTCCGAAGTGCTCTCTGCAGCCTCAGCAGCCTGGCCGGCAAGTGGCTGGGAAGCAGTGCCAGATCCTGCTGCAGCACCCGCCTTGCTCGGGTAATCAATGTAGTTCCATGCAATGTCCAGGAAGATGGGCTTGATGGGCATGGCCTCTATCCGCGGCGGGTATGTCACGACATTCTCCAGATCGACAGCACTCGCGGGGTAGTCGCCCAGAGTCTCCGACAAAGCCAGGGTGCTCGTCTTTGTAGACGCCGAGGCCTGGGGGGTGTGCTTCTCAATGTCCACCAGGGCACGGGCGCGCTGCAGCTCGGCCTGCAGCAGATCCACCAGGAACTGGGCGTCGGCGGCCGACACGTCAATGTTTTGGAGCGACGAGGTCTTTTCGGCCTTGTCGGCGGCCACCTTTTGGAGGACGGGTGCCGCAGCAGAGGACTGCTCGTAGGCAAACTTGATCAGGGCCAGCGCGTTGGCAGCATTGCCAGCCACACTATGGGAGCGGGCGATAGCAAGGGATCTGTAATATTAGTACTTTGCCACAGCAGTCACATCATGTAGATAGGGGGCGGGGGTAGGGGGACATACTTCAGGGCAGTAAAGTACTGTGCGGTGGCATCGATTTGCTCAGCCAGCTCGGCATCGGCAGCAACACCAGGCAGCTCCTTGATCGTGTCCAAGCTCTGGAGAGTGCCGTCGTACAACACAACCTTCTCCTTCAGCCGCGCAATGAACCGGCCGGGGGCTTCCGTCTGCACCTTGGAGCTCTTGCCCTTCTGAGCCTTTTGTTTCCGCGGTGCGTCCAGGTGTGCAAGAGCACCATCATGTGTGCCTGTCAGCACACGGTTGCGGCCGATGCGGTCGCTGATCATCTCGTAGTTGGCTGCTGTGCGTGCAATGTACAAGACCTGCACACTCGGGTCGCTCTGCGGGATGCCCTCGTTGCGCAGATCGTCAATAGCCGCCTTAGTGGCATCCACGGCATCCTGGCTGACGGTGAGCACATCGTCGTATGCAGCCGCCTTGTCCTTGTCCGCTAGCGGGCGTGCACCGCCAGCAGCGGCCAGACGAGCCTCGAGCCGGGCCTTGGCCAGGTCCAGGGCTGCCCATGCAGAGGCGATTGTGGCGTCTTCAATCTTGACCTCGCGCGAGCGCCATGTCAGCGTCCGCGTAGAGGCCACAACACCAGCAGCTGCTGCCGTCTCCAAGCTCTCGCTGCCATCGGCCGTGGCGGCCGTCTTGGGCTGCAGAACAGTAGGGTCGATCTCGTTGATGGCCGAGATCAGGGCAGACGTGTCTGGTGTGGCCGCGACGTGGTGTGCGGAAGACAGGGACTCGCGGGCAATAATGGGAATCGGCTTGGAACGAGGCATCTTGAGCTGGTAGGCGGCGTAGCGCAGCGAAGGCTCGAGGGTGTCGGTCAACAGATCCCGGAAGACATCGGCGCGTGAAGAAGAGGTCAAGGACAGGGCGCTGTAGATGGCCCAGACAGCAGAGTAGTTGGCCAAGCACAGCTCCCAGGCCTGCTTCTCAAAGGCAAATGCACCCCGCAGCAGGGCGGCATAAGCACGGGCCTCGAGACGGTCCACGTCGCTGGCACCGCTGGTGCTCTCCTGCAGCTCGTCGGACAGGCTCTCGGCGTACTTTGCAGCCTTGTCCAGGCGCGACACAATGTGCGAGCGGGTGTGGCCGGTGATGCCCTTCTTGTTGGAGGCGTGGGCGGCCTTCATGGCCATGGCCTGGGCAAAGGCACGCTCGGCCGTCAAAACCTGGAGCCATGCATAGCTAGATTGTTAGATTCTCTCCCACTTCTCCCATGATATACAAACACGAAAATCGAGAATCAAAAATCTCCTGGACGCACTTGATATCTTCGGCTAGCTGCTCAGCCTTGATGCTGTTCGAGTTGTGGTTGTACTTGCCGCGGTGCCGGGTAGAAATGCTGAGCTTCTTGCGGCAGTTGAGCAGGCGATGACCCAGCTGTGTGCGGTAGGTGCTGTAGTCGCCGTAGAGGAGCGCCTTGTCTCGAGACGAGACGACAAACTGTGTGAACTCCATGCCGATGTGGTGTTTCCTGGGACGTGATGTCGTGCGCCGCGGGTTGTGCCGTGTGGTCGGAGAGTCGCAGTGTGGACAACTTTTATTATCTTCAACAGATTTTAAGAAGTCCTCGGTCAATTATGGCAGCGGCGGTGGCGGCGGCGTTGTTGTCGGGGTGGCCTGCGTGCTCCTCTATTGCGTGGGTGTGCGATTGACGTTTCCCGTGGCGTTGGCGATGCTGCATGTGGGGTTTGCTGCCAGTTTGGCAGTGCTCCTTGCTCCTAGATTTTGCTGGCTGTCTGCCCCACTATACTGGCTTGTGCGCGCCAGTCGGTCCTGCACTTTGTATCCTATCTGAATTATAGGCGGGTCTCGCTGGACTTACAGGGAAAGAACGGATCATCCATTGACCGTTCCGGCGCAAGCTTGCTCCTTCCCTTCTGTAATACAGGCGACTTCAGCCTATACAGTCGCCAATAACTACAAAGTTACTGTTACCGATAGCGATAGCTTTCAATTGGATGACTAACATCGGTCCACTAGGAAAAAAGTTAGCATGGGTGTGGATCTCGACTGACCTCACCTCGTGCTTTCAAGCTGCCCGCTGCACACACACGACCAACGCAACCACATTTTACGCACTCAGGAGTGCCAGCAGGGACACGATAACGGACCTGGAATACACTCCTAGCTTTGCTCTTTTGGGATCTTTCTTCCGAGTGTGAGTCTTGTGCTTCAGTTCTCGCCAATCTGCATATCCGGCCGCCGTCCTCCTCGTCGGTATCGATATGCCACCACGGCTTTGATTTAGCTGACTCCAATTCCAGTTTGATTTAGGTCTCCATACGCCGCCTGATATGCTTCAATAAACCAGCCCACGTTGATATATACTTTTTCACTGAGACAACAGCGATTACCCCTCCTTACAACCGGATGCGAGTCGAAAATCCATGTCGATGCTCGAGCGGACAACGGCTGGCTTGGAGCCCTCCAGGCTCAAGTATTTGCTTCCGAGAGTGACCAAAGCTACTTCCGTCAAGTCCCCGCGTACACATCCTCGCCCCACGGCACGGTACCAGAAGAATGTCAGTGGTGCAGAGTTATTGCCGTCATGGCCCGCCAAGGCAGAATCTGCCAAGACAGAAGCTACGAACGCATCCGATGTTCTGCTCGACTTTTTATATCCGAGGGGAGCAATTGCTCTCATGAAGAAAGCTTCCTCCACCGCTGCAAGCCGGCGAGGCACCTTTTCTTGTCCTATACCTTTACTCCACAGCAAACCGGCCCAGCACTACCCAGCTCGTCGCTACTCGACATCGACCACAGAAGCAGCCGACACCATCACCAGTGCCAACCCTTCGTTTGATGTTTCTGCTTCAGGAAACTCGATACCCTCTTCATACAGCAATGAAGCCCCACACAACGCCAAGCTTGCCCGTCTTCTACTGCTGGATGTCGAGCTGCGCGATTCGGAATCGTACGACCAGGTCTGGGAACTGTACCGCCAAATCAACGACAGAGAATCCAAGGAGGAGCTTGAGCTTTCAGTCTTACTCTACCTATCATCATCAAGGCAGCACGCCGATGCAGAGCGTTTGTTGAAGATGTATGACCGCCTGGATTCGTCAAAGAAGACCACGGCTGCCACGGCTGCTGCAGTGTCGGCACACCTGATTGCTGGAGACACATCTGGAGCCCTCAATCTTTTCCGGGACAGCACGACGTCCATAGCCTGGTCAGACAATGCACCTCCCGGACTCGACGCACTGGTAGCCCACTCGCTGAAAACGTTTGCCTGGGAGTACGCCGCCGATGCATGGCGTATCTACAGCCTAAAAACTGGAAACAAAAAGATCAAAGTCGGTGCGATGACGGCAGTAACCAAGCTGCCATATCTTCGGGATCGACTGCAGGCCTTTAGCCGATATGTCAATAGCTATGCAAACCATGTCGGCCGGCCGGCCCACGGAGAAGAGATAGATGAGCATCTCGACATTATGGACCAAGTCTTCAAAGCCGTTCTCGAGGCTGCAATCGACCATGTCGACCCTCAGGTCACATACCCCATGGTCAGTGCCATGAAGAACCCGCGGGTTTTTGAAAACTTTGTGCGCGCCGCCGCCGCCAAGAAGGGTAACAAAGAGCTGGCTCTTAAGGCATTTGCCGAGTACCGCGCAATGGACAGCTACAGCCCCAACCCCAAGACACTGGCCCTGATGGTGCGCCACTATTACCCCGACAATGTCCGCGGCATGGAGGATGTGCTCAAGGACTGGCTGAATGCCAAAGGCAGCCTGAACCACTGGGGCTACCAAAAGTATCTCGCTTTCTATGCTTCGCGTGGCGACGTCAAGGCAGTCTACCGCATGTGGGACGAGTACACAAGACTCTACCCGTATGTTATTGAGTCAGACGAGGACACCTTTGCCCATCTGCTGCAAGTGCACGCCGTGCGTGGTGACTTGGCCCGTTTTGAGCAGGTCTTTGCCGAGATCAGTGACAAGTACAAGGTCAAGCCCAACACAGTCTGCTGGAATATTCGTCTGCACCTTTATGTTGAGCGTGGCAAGTATGCCCATGCCATGAAAATCTTTGAGGACCTGTGCAGTGCCGTCGAGCCGGACTCCTACAGCTTCAGCACCATCATGGCCATGGTCGGCGGCCGTGGTGACCTCGGCCTGGGATCAGACCTCTACTGGCTGGCACAGGAGTGCGGCGTTGACATCACAGAGGCTATCATCGACCCCATTGTCGAGGCCTACTGCCAAAACGAGCGCTTTGACGAGGCCGAGCGACTGTGCGTGGTGACGACGCGCGAAGGCAAGGTACAGGGTGCGCCGTACACGAGCTTGTGGAACACGCTGATTTTTCAGTATGCTCTGCGCCACGACCTCGTCGCTGTCAACCGCATCCTCAAGCTCATGACCAAGCTCAATATCAAGTACAACAGCGACACTTACAGCGGCCTGCTCTTTGCATTGGCCCAGTGCCGTCAGCCGCGGCGTGCCGTCGAGCTCTTGCGGGCAGCTCAGGAAGACGGCATCTTTACGCCGACGGCAGAGCACTACACACTCCTGATGATGGCCTACATTCGCAGCAAGCAGCCCCACAAGGCTCTGCAGGTGAACCGTCTCATGCACCACATGGGCTTCCAGCGATCCAGCCAGCAGGTGCAGATGGTCATCAAGGCCTTTAGCCAATGGCAGGAGTTCCCCAAGGGCGAGCAGGCCGACGGCTCGGGCGTCACCTCGACAGAGCGGCGCGAGCTGTTTGCCAAGGCGCTGCGCGAGTTTCAGCGGTCCCTCACTGACGGCTCTCGGTCCATGCGCAGTCAGCAGTCCATGGGCCGCGAAGCTGTGCGCATGCATCTCGGCGCTGTGCGGCGGTTCTCGTTCATTATCTTTATGCTGGTGCAGGCCCGTGACTTTGCCGGTGTCGACGAGGTGATGCAGCTGTACAAATCCATCGCACCGCCCGATGAGCAAGAACAGCCGATGCCCTTGAAGCTGTGCAACGCCCTCATGCTGTCCGACTTTTACGAAGGCCGCCACGATCTCGTCAAGAAGATGTGGAATACGGTCCTCCAGCGCGCCAAGGAGGTTGGCCGGCCGCAGACTCTCCAGGATACCCGCCTGGAGTCGATTCTAGGCCACAGCAAGAGCAAGAAGAACAAGACGGCAAAAACTGACACTGATAGTGGCAATATCGAACAAGAACTTCGCAGAGCGCTTGCTGCCGATGAAGCGTTTGGCCCCAACGCAGATGAGATGAGCCAGACTCCCATTTCCAAGCGAGACCCTGAGAACAAGATTGTCGCCAAGATGCGGTACGGCCTGACCGATCCGCTCAAAATCATGCAGCGCGTGTACACCACCGAGAGAAATGCCGATGCACTTGTCAGCCTCATCAACAAGGATATCCTGGCCAGCGGGTTCCTGTTGGACAGCAAGAACTGGAACCACTATGTGCAGAACCTCGCCCGCCTTGGCCGCATTCGCGAGGCCTTTGATATTTGCGAGAACCGCCTCATGGGCCAATGGAGCGGCTTTACCTCTCTTCAGTCCCATCGACAGGGCTGGGACAATAGTTCTTCATCATCGCAGAGCGGCAATCAGACCACCTCGCCCATCACCGGTGGCCGAGGCGGCTCTGTCACTAGCACAATGGCAGAAGCCATCTCGGGCGCCAACTCTAGTGGTGCCAACGCGGCCAACGCGGCCAATACCCGGCTGAGTCGTGCACAGCAGCTGCGCGAGACCGCCACGCGCTACAACCGCCCCATGACTTTCTCGTTTATGGTCCTCGCCAAGGCATATCTCGAGCTCGAACAGGCCGCCATGTGGTCGTCGCAGGCAGAGCGGGAATTCAAAGACCTTGCCATAAAGTACCCCAGTTCTGTCAACGCCGTGCGCACAATGGTGCGGATGAACTCTCGCATCGAAGGACGCGTCTTTGGTGGTTCTGATGAAGTCGAGGGACTGCCCATATTCTAGGGGATGGTGTAGATAGGCTTTGTGCAAATAGTATTATTCAAAATACCATCAGAAATCTATTAAAATAGCAAGACTGAAAACAAAAAGTGATGACGCGGAACCCAAAGCGGAAAGGAGCTCGCCTTACCAAGTAGAGAGATGCAATGTGAGTGGTAATGGTTTATTCTAGTTCCAAAATAGGGTATGATATCAAAGTTCAAAACAAATTGGGGTATAATGATAAATACAAAACATGTATCATGAGACTCGAGCCGTGTCTAATCTATTCGTCGGCCGTGTCTAGCTCGTGCTCGACCGCCGTTTTCTTCTCAGCCCGGAGGCTCTGTGATAGCAGGCCATTGAATGTCGTCGGGCTGCCGCTCACAAAAGCGTTTCCTCCATAGCCGATATCTCCCTTGTTGAGCTTTTTGTAGACGGGTGTTGATGAGCCACGTTCCAGATTGCCGGTCGACTTGTCGTCTGCTTGAACACATTCTGACACACCAGGATTCATCGTGAGTGTTGGAGAAGCGCAGAGATTGTTTGCTGCGCCTGCGTCGATATTGCCCTTGTTCAATGGTGGAGGCGCTTCAGTCAGCGAGTTTGTGCTCTTCCACTCCGGCCGCCATGTAGGCAGAGGGTTTGGAATCAGCGGCACTGCAGGCACATCATGCGTGTTTCCCTGGATGCCAAACACATCAAATCCTGGAGACGGGACTAGACTGGTAAATGTGTAGCCTGAGCTACGGCGACGGAACGCTTTCTCGGCAGCAAGAGATGCACTAGCACTAACACTGCCCCCGCCAGTGTGGTAACCGCTGCCACCAGCGATACCTGCCGGCGGATGCATCACACGGACTGGCTTGTATGGCGTGTAGCGAGGCTCTGGGAACGTGACTTCGTTGCGCAGCTTTTCTTTGCCGTCGGGGACGCGATTTGCAAAGACGACTCGGATGCTCTTGTACAGATAGTACCGGCCCCGAGACGGACAGCAAATGTGTAGATGCACCAAGTAACGCAGAATTTGCCGATCAGCAGAGGCGTCTTTTAGCGGTGGCACACTGTCGATAATCGGGCCGCCCGAGTAGCTGCGTTGGCGGATAAAGGTCTTTGTGCCCGGTTCCATTGTGCTCAAGTCGTAAGGGATCAGGAACAGCTTGACGGCCGTTTTGTTCTGGTTCTTGATGATGATCTGAAGCTGGCCCTGCTGTGGGATCCGATATGATCCTCCAGGTGGAGCCCTAGGACCGTGCGGTCGCCGCTTGTGAGCCTGAGACGCACCTGTCGTTGGCTTTTGCGGATCAGCGTCGGATAGATCGAGACGCTCGACATGCACATCCTTCATAACAGTATCGTCGTTGGCAGTAGTGGCGGCAGTGGTAATGGCATCGGCATCGGCATCAATATCTTTGCCAATGCCTTCTTTTGGTGTCAGTTGCATACCTCCTCGCGTCCCTGATGTTGCTCGCCGGCTGGGCATCATTGCTTTCCGCTTTGAACGCATATCCACTGCAGTATCGGGCAGCCCATTTTCAAGGTCGACCATTCCGACATACGGGCTGGGACCATCCTCAGCTTCCGAGCGGCCATGTGAGGTTGTGGAATAGCTGTAGAACACAGCTGAGAACGGAAGCGTCACATGTGCTGGGCAGCGTAAGCTGGGCTTGCACTTGGCTCCGAGACCGAGTACGCCGATCTGGGCCAAGAAGTCCAATGGCTTGGAAGGTGTGGTGGACATTCTACCCCGGAGAATACTCTCTTCGTACGAGCCGACCATTGATGCATGCTGCAGCGGAGAGGCATCAAGGCTGAACGAGGGACGCCGGGACCGAGACAGCATTGGAGTGTGCGGTGTCGATGCGGTATGCAGTACCATTGAGCGGTCAGTACCAGAGCTCTGATTTGTCGAGAGGGATCTTCTTGGCTGGTGAGCCTGGTATGGGTGATGACTTTCGCGGCGAAACGTTGCTGAAGATAGGCGGCCTGATGGTGAGTGGTGAGCAGAGTAGGAGGTCGAGAAGGGAGATAATTGCGAGTAGTTGAAGTGGGAGAACGTGAGTGTGTGACGCCTCGTGTTGCCTCTCATGTTGTCGATGGTATTTGTCGGGCTGCCACCGAATGTGTTATCCATGGAATTCAATGGGACACCGTCGTCGTCGTCATTGTCGTTGTCGTTGTCGTTGTCATAGTTGTTCTGAGACTGCACTAGCGGGCTTGTTGGGGGCATATATACAAAGTTGGAAGGTATGGAAGACGATGGCGATGGTACTGTTGACCTAAAAACGCCGATATCAGCTAGTGAGGAGCTTTGTGTGGCACGGCGGTCGACCATGAACGGTGTGTAGTGTCGTGGCGGAGATGTAGCCACCCAAGGGGAGCTGGGGTCGGCATGGAACTCGGAGCCCGACATGCCCGGCCTCACTTGCACTACGCCGGGCAAAGTTGTTGCAGGCCGGGTATCATCTTCATCGGATAATGGCCGAGAGTGTTGCTGTTGTTGCCTCTGCTGCTTCTGCCGTCTGGTTGAACTTGTCACGGTAAAATCACCACTGTGGAGGGCAGATCGTGGACGCTCAATGTTGAGGCCATCCTCCAGCCTAGCCGAGAATTGTGCATCCTGGTCCTGTGCTTCTAGTGGGATACGTTCAGGCGTGATATCTGCTGCCGGAAGTAAATTTGTCGGCGTCGGTGCACCTGAAGACGGTGTCTGAGGAGCCCGAGTCGGTGAAGGAGAGTTGTGTCTGTGGAATATGTTTTCCAGCTAAAAGGGCGAGTCAGTAAGATTGCTTTTCGGGGCATGATCAAGTACTTGGAGCTTGCTCACATGTCTGTTGGGGACCCATGTAGGGCTCTCACCGCGCTTGATCCTATCGATCAGCTCCGCGCGATCGGTTATCGAAGAAGAATCTCTGCTTGGGGGAGTGCTAGGCCGAGGCAGCGGGGGAGAGACGAATGGCTCAGTTGAGCTTGGTTGCGGTCGAGTACTAAAGGATAAAGGTAGCGGGGAAGGCCCAGTTGAGACGGGGCCCTCGCACAGCTCTGTTCGTATGCTCTCCTCCGACATCCTTCGGCCGCTATATATTGCCGAGGAGGACGCAGGAATGGCGATGGGTTTTGAGGGTGTCTCGGGTGTGTTGGGTGTGTTGGGGCGGTCGCTAGGGGACGGCTGGCGAGAAGAGGGTTCTTTCCGGGAGAGCTCACGATGTTGGGCAAGCCCGGTGTCGTCCTCAAACATCGGCATCGTGTAGGGCGAGGCGTATAACCAGAGTCAATATCACCATGAGGAAAAGAAGAGGGTAAATGTGAACTTTTCCCCGGGTATATGGTCTATGAAAAGTGAGGTCGTAAGATTTGATTCGGGTGAGCAGGATGGGGGTCGTGCTCATGTCATGTTGGGGGCGTCATGCCACAGTGCTGGGCAGCACTGAGTCACATGTGTCGGCGTCGTAGACGATGCCTTTGGCTGTGTGTAGATGTTGATGTTGAGTTGCTATGGTTTGGCTCGACGAGTCCCTGGCACCTGCATACGTTGTTCGCAGTCCGAGGATGATCTTTGTAGAGTCGTGAACCATGAGCGTATACAAATATGGCCGGCCAATATGTTGAGTCGTCTTTATCGTCGTCGTATCTCCATCTGCATCTGCTAGATAGCGGCTATAGCGGAGGAGACAAGGGTGGGAGCCGGAGTATTCAAGACAAGCGCTTGGGCATGCAGGGAGGACGGCTTTTTTGAAGTTGAATGTCGGTCAGCTGGGCATTGAAGTTAGAAATTGTCAAGAAGATCAACTCCAGGGAACCAGAGCAGGGGACCAAGAGAGAGGAGAGTTGCAGGCAAAGTGGCTCCCGGTGTCGGCGGATTGTAGTGGGCGCTGGAGAAGGGTGGAGAGCGCTGCAGTGGGAACAGGAAGGTCAAAGTGTGGAGGAAAATGCGCTGAGAGCGTCAAGCGCTTTGTTGACCCGTTGGCTAGCGTCGAGTGTACGTAAAGCGTGGTCGAAAGAGGGAGGTCGAAGAGAGCAAGGCAAAAATGAAGGTCTTGTGTGTAGAAAGGAGAGATGGAACAGAAGGGAAGAGGAGTAGAGGAGAAGAGGAAAATATATATGGGAGGGCAAGAGGAAGGTGAATGGCCAGGCTCGTCTAGAACAAAAAGGGAATGAGCGACCAAAGTGTGAAATAGCTCGGCAAGGAAGGTGCCTTGTGTATTGACGTCAGGTTGGGCTAGAATCGGCGCGAGTACTTTGGCACCGACTGTGGTCTCGATCGCTCCTTCTTAATAGAATCCAACTACAAACACGTGAAAACACGCAAACAAGTAAGCTGGCACCAAATACGGCAGGAACAATCTCCTTTTAAGATTTACGGGGCGCAAAGCACCAATGATCACCAGATTTGGAAGGCACGAGGAGTGTGGTATCGTGTGCAATAATTCACGTAAGCAGCTGCGGTATGTCTTGTATTACTCAGTACACATTTACGTCAGGAGCAACTGGTAACCGTACCTGAGACATGGCCATTTATCCTATAAATAGACATTGATGTCGAAGCAGGAAAGAGCCTGTTATGAAAAACAAATGCCATTCAGTGAAAAATATAAGAGATATTGAAAATAGACAACAATTTTGGTATATATGTTAGTTTTTTTTTTTTAGTTTTTTTTTTCTTTTACTTTATCATAGAGACAAGTGGGAGATTTACATAAAAGAAGTGTAAATTCGAGGATATAAAACTGAATTCGATTGAAAAACAGCAGCGCTAGAAAAGGCCAAGAGGATTGAATCAGTTAAAAAGCAAACGCAAAAAAGCAAAGAGCAAAGAGAAAAAAAAGGAAACAGAGAGAGCAGACATTCATACAACAAAAAACCCAGTAAGAAACAATAGATAGGTGAACAAGATGAGGTGTTTGCCGCTTTGGGCTGTTTGAAGAAGATGCAGAAGTCGTCTTGCTGACTGACAAACGAGAAGCTTTGTGCATTTTCTTTCCTTCTATTATCCCCCCAATGCGTCCTCAAGATCAAGCCCTGCATCATTATCATTAGCCAAGGTCCGCATACGCTTCGCGTGGCGTCCGTCGCCATCTACATCGGTAGAGACTTCCTTCATGTTGCTGTCCATCCTGGCTAATAGCGGTGAACAAGACGTCGGTGCAGCCTCCTCTATACAATCTCTGTCTTGTTCTTCCTTGACCTTCGGTGGCGGTGCTGGTAGGTACGACAGGTCAACTCGGTCAAAGTCAAAGTGCATCACGCGCTGCACTTCCGCATTCCACGCCACGTTTGGGTCGCGGATGTCATCGTTGAACACTCCAGCCTTCATCAGCTCACTCGTGGTGCGGTCGCACTCGGCGCCCAAGTTCACATCCTTGGGTAGCTGCCGTGTCTTGGTAAAGTCAGGCCCGGCATACGACATCAGCATTAAGTGACATATCTCGGCTAGGTTGGGCATCGGCATCGGGCTCTCCAGGTCGATGATGCCGAGAAACACAGGAATCAGATGACCCTGGACATGGGGCACCGCGTTATACACAGTTGCCTCTCTTTCGAGCACGTCTCGGTGCCAGGCCCGCACGCCTTTGCCAACAAAGGTGTAGCCGTAATCTGTTACGGCTAGCTTAAATAACAGGCCATAGCGGGCCTTGGTACTATGCGGCGCAGTACACTCGCAGTCCTTGTCCATATTTGCCGCAATCTGCGCAATAATGCGCGTACGCACCATGGCTTCTGTGAGCGGATGGCCGTCAGCATCGTCGCCGTTACCGCTCAGGTTGCCCGAGTATATGTGTACACCACGGGTAGTTCTGGTTTTCTCGTTGCGTCGCCGTGCCTCTCGGTGAAGTGCAACGTTGGGGCAGTTATTGTCAAGAGACAGTCCGCGGACAAGGCCGAGTAGACACGCTTGTGTGCAGTAGGGTAGTCTGGGCGGCTCTACCACAAACGGCCTGGGTGGTTTTGATGCTAATGGCAGTGATGTCTGCGTTGGGGTTGGGATTGGCATCGGCGTCTCCGCCTCTGTCGTTTGTGCCAGCATGACTGCCTCGGGTTCGTCTTGCTGAGACTGCTGACGCTTTTGGGGTGACCGGCCGCGCTTTCGAGGGCCTGATGTTTGAGGTAAGCGCGCGGTAGTTGGAGGGCCACTGCTGGCATCGCCTGCTCCAGCGTCTTTACCGTCCCTAGTGCCGCCGGCACCGCCACCTGAATTATTCGTGTCATCCGGGTCGGGCCCGCGAGGACGGAACGGAATCTGTTCGTCATTTTCTTTATTCCGCTCATCGGTTGTCGGCCACCGTGGGCAATTTTTCTTTGCAGATTGGATCCAGTGCCCGTGTCGCGGTGTTGAACGACAGCCCCAGAGAGCCAGGCTGGCCAGGTAGGCGATGGCTGTCTCGTGCGCTTGGCGTTGGCCACGGTTCTGCCGCCGCCGCTCATCGGCATTCTTGACATGCGGGACAGGGAAGCCGGCACAATGGTAAAGCAACGTCAAGTCATCTTCAACACGTAGTAAAACCAGGCTGTTGCCAGATGTGATGTAGCCATATTCACAGCCAGAGCCAATCATGTAGTGGTATGTCTGGCAAAGTGCTTGCGCAACGAGGACATGTCCAGGCACCCTTGCTGTGTCCGTCGCATCCTTGCTGCTCCCTTGCTGCTCGTTTTGCTCCATGTTCTTGGACCCCCAAATAGCGTCCCTGAAAAAGGTGTCATGGGATGCCGTCGCCAGAACCTTTTGTAGCGTGGTAAGCTTGAGCTTCTGCGGTGACTTGCACTCCCCAACAAGAATATTAAGCGTCTTATCGTCGTTTATGTTGCCTTGGTCTTCTAGCTCGTAAAGAAAGACCCATCGGTCTGGCTGCAGGTCCTTCGGCGAGGCTTTTTTGGCGCTGGTTCCCTCGATGTTTAGCGGCGTGTAAGCAGTGTTCTCGATGTGAACAGAGTGCTCCGCATCTGGATGTAGCAAGTCAAAATGCGCATTAAGAATCTCTGTAACTGGCGACTCGATGGCAAGGTTAATAAAGGGCCGAACGTTGCCCTCGTCGGCAATGACTCTCCTCGTACCCAGCTTCTTGCGGATCATCTCGACTGAGTATGAAGATGAAAAGTGTTGTCCATCGCCGAGGTTGTCACGCAAGGCGTCAAAGGCCGCCAGATGCTGCGACATGAAATCCGACCATGGGCGGAACTTCGGCGGATACATCTTGTTATTGACGTTTGTAGGATTTTTCTTTGCAGTCATTGACACGGCTCGTTCCGTAAAAAACGTTGAGAAAACGGCGTCCTCCATGTGCTCGATAAAGTCGATGAAAGTCGTATTTTCCATTGCTTGTTGCGCCTGGGCGGCTTGTTGTCGCGCCTCACTAATTTGTGCTAGGAGGCTTGTGTATAGCTCTGTCGTGAACTCGGGAGCCGGCGGCTGCTCCTTGGAGGACTCCATGATGAAAAAACGTAGAAGGCCGTGGTGTGTTGTGTGAATCAGATGGCGAAACTGCCATCAATATCCTTCGCACATAACTACCGTTGGGTGAAGGTTATTGCTAATGTAGTCAAAGGTAATTAGAAACGAAGAATGCAAATCCAAGTTTTGAGTTGGAAAGATCGTCCTGGCTAAAAGAAGGCCGTGGTAGTTCTTGAGTAGGCAACTAAGAGATGGTATTGATCATATTAATTCTAGATGATCCGTGATCAAAACAAGACAGGGAAGTAATATCATATACCATAAAATATGGGCCTGTTGCATACAAGTAGGCTTGGTTTATATGGGTCCCCTTATCAGCCCGAACTGCCGATAAGCCGTATCATCTTATCGTACCAAAAAAAGCAGAACACGCAAGACTGGCCGACTTGACACACACGACTTCTCGACTTCTCGAATATCGAATCTCTCCCTACACTTATACACCCGCTCATCTTCATCCCTCTACTCAAATACCCTCAACACACATCATGGGAAAACGCCCGGCAGACGAAGCCTCCAGCGGCGACGCTTTCAAGCAGCACCACAAACGCACCCGCACCGGCATCCGCTCCGTCCTGCCCACCTCGGACGACGCCTGGCGCCGCAAGCTAGAGCGCACAAAGGAGGCCAATGTCCGTCTCGCCAAGACGCGCCAGGTCTTTGCCAAAGTCAAGGCGCGCGCGCTCGCCGAAGAGGGCGGCGCCACCAAGATGGACGACGGCATCCACCCTGACAGACAGGCGCGGATTGAAGACGAGGAGGATCAGGATGATAATCATGACAATGTCAATAATTTCAAAGAGAGAGGACCGAGACGGCGTGCCCAGAAAAAGCCAACGCCGTTCCAAAAATCTCGGGAAGCGGCCGAGCAGCGCAAGGCCGAGGCCGAGGCACGGCAGGCCGAGCATGAGCGGCGGACGGCAGAGCGCGAGTCAAAGCGGATCGATCGGGCACGGCAACAAAAGGCCATGACGCGGGCGCGGCGGGTGGATGGTGGCGACCAGAGACGGAAGCTAGGCCGCGAGAGCGGTGTTCTTCTGGACAAGGTGCGCCGGATGATGGGCAAGTAAAGGTCAAGGTCTCTAGGGTCTTTATGGTCTTTGTGGTCTTGTCGTCTCTTTGTTATAATTGTTTGCTATTTCCACAAAGTTTGGTTCATGGAGTTGGGCTGTTTCGTTACTTGGGTTCATATCACATCGCATGATAGCGTTAGAGCAATGCTTTGATTTACACTTTCTTGGTTTCTAAATTCGCACTTATCCTAGCTGGATAGCAAATAACATGTCTACAACTGAAACGTAACAGAGTTCATTGATATTAAACCGCTCCGCAAGACAACAAATACGTTGGAAAAAGCAAATGTAAAAATGGACAACAACAAGCGCAGAGGTGAGATCAGAAGAACACCCAAGTCGAAACGCTCAGCAAGGAAAAAAAGGTAAATAGAGAAGAAAAAAAAGTAAAGACATCATCATAGAAGAACCCTCCATAGTACCCGGGGCACCACATCGAAAACATGCATCGAAACCCAAACGTAAAAGAAAGAAATATTAAAAAAACGGAGAAAAAAGGCATAAGATGGGTGTGGAAGGGTATATATCATATGGGGGTATGTACAAAAAAAGGAATGCAAGAAATCAAATCAAGTCACGCGAATGGCGACCATCTCAATGACGAAACTAAGCCTCGGCAAAGATGGTGTCACTGTTCTCAATGACAAACTGCACAGCAAGGTTCTTGGCGCGCGTATCAATCATCTCGCGCTCAATGTTTTGGTGGTGCAGGATCGTCGGCGCAAACACAACGGCGAGGTTCTTAGGCGACATCAAATTCTCACGCTCACGCTGCGCAACACGCGCAATGTGGAACATGAGGAATTCGAGACAGTCGCGGTGCTTGGGTGGCAGCATGTTGAACGTCTTGCGCAGATGTGCGCAGCGCTCCGTGTGGTCGGTAATGTTGATCGACTCAAGAACACTGTCGTAAATGTCAAACGTCAACAGCGGGTTCGGCAGCTTGCGTAAGTACTGCTTCAGCACACTCGTCACAGCTGTGATATCCAGGCCGGGGTCCGAAATGTCATAGTCTTCCTGCTTCTCAAATCCCTCCTGGATCAACTTGACTTGCGAGTTGCCGCCCGTCTTGCGGTAGATGCCCTCAATGTCCATGCCACGCAGCTCCACTTCCTCAATGCAGCGCGTCACAACGCTAGGAATTTGGCGCCGTTCATACTCGGCACGCTCAACTAGGTCCGACCCAAAGAGTGTGCTGGGTGCCTCGGCTGCTGCAGGCGGCGGGTTGTTGACTACGGTCGTGGCAGTGCCCGACTTTTGCACGCCCGACTTCTTGAAGAAGCCAAAACCGTTGTTGGCAGGCGTGTTGGGACCGCCCATCTGCGGGTTGATCGGCGCCGGGCCAGAACTCGGGCCGCCGATACTACGATTGCCACCACTAGGTCCGCTAGCAGACCCGTGTTCATTGGCAGCACGGTTAGCCTGCGGCGGCGGCGGCGTGCCGTATGGGACGGGGGTCTCCTGGGACGCCACTGTCATGTTGTACGGAAGACCAATGCTGTCGCCCGTCAGGCCGCCATAAGGACCACCCATGCGCTCGCGGTCATTTTGGAACGCGCCCACGGCACGGTTGACACCCTTGGTCAGGTTCTGTGCCACCGTCTTGGAGCCCTTCTTCCAGTTGAACTTGCGCACCTGGCCCTTGCGAATGTTGACAACTGTAGGGCCGTGCTCCACAATCGGCTCCTCGCCATCTGTGCCGATTAGTGTAGCATTGCCAGATGTCTGGATGCTGGCCGTATCCAGGTTCACCGACGAGATCGACGGGCCCTTGTGTGCGTGGTAGATGCCAAGACCGTTGGGCGACTTGATGTTCTCCCCAGTGCCAATGTGCGACTTGAAGCGCTCTTGGATCTGGTGCGTCATCTCGTTGTTCATGTCGGCCAGCTGTGCATTCTTGGACGACAGCTGCTCAAACTCTAGGAGAGCCCGGTCGCGGTCCGTGATAGCCTGGTTCTTCTCCTCCAACAGCTCATCGCGTTCGGCATGCAACTGCTCAATGGCCGTCGTCATGTTCTTTTGCAGCTCGTTTAGCTTCTGCACAAAGTCCTTGATGGCCGAGTCCTCGAGCTCCTTGGCGTCGATGGGCTGCTTTGTTGACTTGGCCCGCTCCACGTATCCTGCCAGAACCTCAAGCTGCCGAATCATGATCTCAGCCTGCGTATCCAGGACAGACACAGTGCGTCTCTTTTCCAAAAGCTTCTTGTTAAGAGACTTGAGGTCCTTCTCCGCACCAAACTGGCGCTCCAGCTCGGCAACGCGCTGCTCCGAGGTCCGCAGACGACGCTTCAGCAGCGCAGGGTCCTCCTGAGCGACACCGCCTGCCAGTGAGATCGGGCTGCTAATGTCGTGAGCTGCCAATGGGTCCTCGGCAATAGGAGTCTTGGGCCACCGGGGCGACGAAGTCGCGCGTGTATTCTCGCTGACACTGCGGTTGTGACCACGCGGCGAAATGCCATTTCCACTCGTAAAATTGCTCGACTCGGCGCTACTGTTGCGGCCGTGACGCACGGCATTCGAGACTCTGCGCAGGATAGACGAAGAGCTCTCATCAGTGCCAAGTATGCGGGCCATATCCTCATCCAGGCTAAAGTCGCCGCCCGAGCTCCACCTAGGTAGCTTGGGGGAGGGACCTTGCTGTTCGGAGTTGGGATCGCCAGCGGCAGTACCAGCAGCAATGGCGTCCCTGCTAGGTGTCTGTGCTGCTGGTGGCACAGCAGAGACGGGAGGTGCGGGCGGTGCACGGGGCTGCATGTACGTGTCGCTCATCTTGGGCTCGCTCACAGAAGGACGGGATGGCGGTAGTGGGGGTGCCAGTGTCGGAGCAGAAACATCGTCGAGGTTCGGTGTCTTTGTCAGGGGGCTTGATGTGACTTTTCCGTTAGCTGTGCGAATGTTAGTCGATGCCATTGTTCATACAGCAAATTAGATCGCCACTTACCATTACGGGCCGACGTTGGCAGCTCTTTCCTAGCGATAGGACCAGTGCGACCGTGTTGTTCGTTGCTCAGGCTCGGCCGGCTTGTGGGTGTTGTGAGGCCGCTCGAGTCAGGGTAGCTGTCGTCATCCGGCAGTCGGCGGTTGTCCTGGGATGAACGACCACCAATGCTCGAGGCTGTGATCGACGCAGGCTTCGGCGATGCCATGGTGTTGTCCGTGTCTCTACGCGATACCTTGGGAGTGTCAAACTCCACAGCACTGCCGAGGGAGTTGGTGGTTTGGGACGTGGCACGGGCACTGCTGGAAGCCTTTTTGCTCCTTGGCGCGTCTTGCAGCTTGAAGTCGTCATCGCGGCCATTGCTGGCCCGCTGCTGCTGCTGGTCCTCGCCTGCGCTGCTAGTGCCGGAAGACAGGAGACTTGCGTCGGTTCTCGACGACTTGGAAAGCTCGCGTGAGGGGGTCTCCTTTGTCGGTGCGCCGCCGCTCTCATAGTCGCTCTGTACGGAGGCCGAGCTGGGCGGCGGTACGGGCTTCTCCTGGAAGGCAATGTGTGGTGAGCTTTGAGACTCAGCACCTCTGACGTCAGAGCTGCTGAAGTAATCTCTCTCCTTGCCCTTGGGGTCGGATGCAGAGCGGGGTGTAGCGGATGGAACCGGACTAGGGTCAAGGGCAACAGGGATGAAGAAGGACTCGGTGTCGCTGCTGCCGCCGAGATCGACAGTGCCACTAAACATGGCCGAGCTGCGGTTGGCGCGGTAGTTTGATCCGGGAAGAGTCAGTCCTGGCTTTCCATTTCCAACTCCATCGTTGGCAGAGTCGGGTGCAGAGCGGTTGTCAGGAGATCTATCCGCGCGAACCATGCTGCTAAGCGACGAGTCATTACGGCTATAAGGCAGTCTCGATCGCGGTATGATATCTGTCGGGGTGGAAGGGGGTAGGGCGGGCAGGGACTTCTCGGTGATCATGGGCGAGCCTTCTTTTTCTCGCGCTTTTGCTTGGGCGGCGGCCTTGTGCTTTTTCCTACGTCGTGCCATGACCGATTCGTGACAGCTCATGCAGAAGATACCTTGGGAAGTGCGAGCATAGCGTAGGTTCTCAATTTTGCGCTTGCAGTTGCGACAGCGGAAGCAGGTTGCGCAAAAGGCCTGCTCGCCGGTGAGGATGGCGAGGTCCTCGATCTTGTTGCCACAGGCGCTGCAGCTGTATGTGCAGTTGTTGCAGATGAGCGAGCCGTCGCCGAGTAGAAGGAGGTTGGCGTCGGAGTCAAGGAGGGTGGCGCAGGAGTTGCAGCGAAAGCAGTTCAGATGCCATCGGTGGCCGGCTAGAGCTGTCAGCAACTAATGCATTGTGGGAAAGGGGTAAGAGGGAAGGCTATTGGGAGAACAGCGACTTACCAAGTTCAAAAGCTTTGCCTTCTTCCAAGATCTCGCCGCAACCCTTGCAAGGGAAGATGTCGTCGGCCTCCATCGAGCCATCTTGAAAGTCATCAAGTGCGGCCATGGCTGCGAAAGGGCTGTGACTATGCAGAAACGGCTGATTGAGATGTAGGGATAGAGATGTGATGGGCGACAGTCCAATTACAGTACATGTGTCATGGAAAGTCGGGGTTGTATCCTGATGGTATCGTCTGTCGTCTGTCGTATGCTGTTGTGCGTTCGGAAGCGGAATACGGTTCACCGCAGGGCCGTGGGGTCGAGACGAGGCGAGCGAAACAAAGCGGCCGGTAGGCTTTGTTGTGCAATGAGGACAGCAGCGGATAGACGGGATGATTGGCGTCAGAAAAGGACGTAGAAAGACGGTCAGGCTAGCAGACAAAGGGACCAAAAGCGCGACGTGAGAATGTAGTGCTGGCTAGAGGGGGAGGGGCGAAAATCGAAAAGCGTAAAGTATAAAGGAGGCCAAGAGACGAGCAGGGCCGTGATGTAGAGCCTCTCGTGGGTCAAAGTGAAGAAGGAGGGAAAGACAAAAAATAGGGAAGAAGAAAGAGTGGAAGCACAAGAGAAGAGCGCACGGATCTATGGTCGATGTCAGCTGGTGGTCATGGGCGAAGCTGAAGGGGAGAGGGGGTGATAGGTTCAAAGGAGAGATTCGGATGGTGGGAGTGGGTGAGGTTGAGAGAGAGCCAAAGGGTAAAAGGCAAGAGGGCAAGAGGGCAAAAGGGAAAGAGGGCAGGAGGGAAAGAGGGCAGGAGGGAAAGAGGGCAAGAGCAGCCGTGATGGGAAGGTAGTCCTGGCTGGAGAGCAGGAAGGAGCGTCGTGGAAAAGTCGCGGTGTCGTTTCGGGGTGGGAAGGGGTCAGAGGTAATATCTCTAGTTGAACTAACTGAAAGGTGGCGGGCAGAGTGCGAGTGGGTGGGCGCTGGGTTTGGCTGGCCTGGCACGGAAGGAGCGAGGTGCGTGTGGGAAGGTGCGTGTAAAGTGGTGTAAAGTGGAATCGTACAGTAATACGTAAGATACAGTATGAAGAAGCGAACTATTAGGTGCTCTGTACAGATTACAGGTGTGCGGGTATCTTATGTGTGATGAATAATTAAGAATGGAAGGAGTGGGCAGGCAGTCAGGGTTGAGTGGATGGGATGGATGGACTGGGAAGGAACGACTGCTGTGGAAGGACTCCAGAAGGAAAGAGCGGACGAGAGTCACTGAAAACCACTGTTCTGTTCTCAGGGTAGCCTTATGCATGCGTCGTAGATAAAAGAAGTAGTATTGTATTGTAGTAAATATTCTTCAATAAGAACGCTTTGAAAATACTGGTTGAAACGACAATACCACATCATAGGGATGTACTTTTGTCTAAACTATATCATTGGCGAGGAAGGAAGGGGGTGCCTGGCAGTCCAGGGGTAAGACAGATTGGCAGTCGCACCTGTCGTTGGGAGAAGAATAGGGACAATTCAAGACATGAAGAATATACAGAGTAAACATAGGCAGGAGTGACCTGTACTCTTTCCTCTTATTACCTTGCAACCATTACCTTGCAACGCAGATTTACAATTAAGATAGTACAAGACGTTGGCATCTAGAGAAGGAGCGAACGGCAAGAAACGGCCACCCGTCCAGGCTAGCGACCGTTGAGACACAGAATCCTGTCTGTTTTACATGTCGTAGGAGGGAGCTGTAGAATAAGTAGATGGATTCTATATTAAAAGAGTAGCTAGCTAGCTTGTTGGGCTAGAGAACCAATTTAAATTATTAACGCCTTAATACTTCTTTAGTTGTAAAGTATGCTCCGTAGAGAGAGAGAGAGAGTGATGAGAGGGGAAAGGGGATGACACTAACAGTAACCAGCAGGGACCAGGGACGGGCAAGGAACAGCAGGCGGCAGGATAGCAGGATAGCAGGATAGCAGGATAGTAGGATAGGAAAGAACGAGAACGAAGTGAGATGGGGCAGGTGGGTCTGACAGGGGTTCTGTTTTGGACAAAGAGGAAGACTGAAGCTAGATGGGATACTTGTAGTGAAGAGCTGTGAGATGTGAGGTTCGAGACTACATATTATTGATGTTGATTCACGGTACAGGACGGCACAAAGCAGAGCACAACGACACTGTCTGACGAGATGGAAACGGGTTTCAATTCAGAGAGTGAGTTGGCGGCTGGTGACACGGCTGGCTATAGAGTAGGTAATGATAGTGATGGGCTTAGCTAGGGGTGATGAGGACAAGAATGTGCTGGGAGTATTTTGAAAGTTTGAGAAAGCAATAAGTATAGGCACTATATGTAAGATACAAAGGAGTTTGGTCACTTTATTCGCAAAGGAACAGCAGATGCAATAACACCCGGCGTGAGAGGAGACGTACTCCTAGCAAGTCTTGGTGATGCATGTGTGTGATAATACTCACTACTCAGTAAAGCTCAGAAGTTCAGAACAGAGAACAATAATTCAGAGAAGAATACGCATAGTCAATGGCTTTCTACTTGTAAACCTACTGAGTAAAATTAGATGCTGGCCGGCAAGACAGCCAGGGACAGGCAGGGGCTTGACATCACTGTAACATCAACTAGCCAAGACCGAACGGTAATAGTAAACGGTGAAGACAACATGACGACAGGAACGGAAAGGATGTGCACGCTCTAGGCGCCATTGACGAGCACGGCATCGCAGTGGCACAGGGGGTAAGGAAGAAAACAACCTCGGGGCTATCGTGGCTGTTGCGGCGATTTGATAATGGGATGCCCGCATCGGGACGAACAAGGAGGAAAGAAAGCACCAGCAAAGAGTCAAAGAATGAGAACTCGGGCATACTACTGCTTCTACTGCACTGCGACTACCACTCTGCCCTTACATGAGGGCTGGCCTTGATAATGCGGTGAAGAGAGCCCCGTCTAAGCTGCAAGCTACTGCAGTCTGATGGGCCACTTTGCGTAGATAGCTCGATATGGTAGAAACTCACTTCAAGCAGACAAAAGAGACTGATATGATATAATACGAAAACAAACTAGCACAGAAATACAGAGTACAGAGTTATCAGTTGTCGATACAAAGAAGAGACAGGGGCCTGTTGGCGTGAAACGAAACAGACAGGCCTGACGGAGGACAAGGATAGTTGAAACGAGACTTGTAGAAAGAGGAGAAAGAGAATATAAATCCGAATAAGTAAGAAGAATGACAAAAGAAGGCATCAATCACCAGCTCTTCAAATCGGAACTTCAGGACTGCAAGACTGCAGACTTGGAGGGGAAATATAATTAATAACACAACTTTGGCCAATATAATACGATATCAAGGACTCTTGTAATCTAAGAATATCAATGATTTCTACTACTTTTCCTTGAAATCTACCATAGTTTGATTCATCATTGAACTTTTTAAATTTCCTCTTCGCGTTGTATTACTGAGTACCCGGCCTGGCAAAATCAATAAAGCAAATCAAATCAAATCAAAATATATTAAAACAAACAAGACAAATAGAATACAGACTCGCCTACTAAATGACCTCGTCTACCTGCGGTCAGCTCCCGTCGGCTCAGCACTGCACACTCGTAACGCTGCAGCCCGTCTTATTTTGATGAGTGATATTGCTGGTATTGCTTCTGATACTACTTCTGATATTACTTTTAATATACATAGAGACATGCATTTACGAGGTCGTTACGTGGCGGATATTGCTTGCCTGATGTCGTCGAGCAAAGCCCTGTGTGTCTTTTGTGATGAAACATCTCCAATATAAAAGGGGATGGTGCTTGCTTATGAAAGACTGGCTGTTTAAAAGACACCAGCGCACGTGACCCATAGAAGGGTAAAAAGGGTAAAAAGGGTAGTATAATGGGTCGTATTATGAGATAGCGCTAGCTTTATTTAGCTTAGTGCTCTTCACGACCTCAACATGCTTGTACGGATCCCTGCGGCCGACTTCACAATGATCTTCGTTGTACGTGCATTTGAATATCTTCAAAAATATATAAATAATACTCTATATTCGAACAGCTCATATATACATATGCCAAGCACATCAGGCCTACACATAGGTGTATCGGTCAACGGTGTTTCGACGGACCTGGTCTGGAAGGATTCGGTGCCAACATGGCCACCGCCGTCTCCTGTGTGCGCGAAAGGAAAAGCATTGTTCGGTGTCAGGCTCTTATTCGTATCGGTAACGTATTTGGTATTTGGCCCATATCTAATAAAGAGCCCCTTGTGTCTAGCCGTCATTCTAGACTCCTCAGTGCAGCCTGGGCTGATCCGTACGCTACTTAGTATTACAGAGTCAAAATCAGCTGCACGAGTCGTACCGGGCTTTACTTCTTGCAAATATAGGTCTTGGATCTTGCTTGGACTTTGCCAATATCTTATATACAGCCACCCTGCCTGCAGATTGACATGTAATGCATCTTACACAATGCATTGCGTATCACATATCCCGCATTAGTAATGCCACTGCCCTTCTGGATGGGACGAACACAAAACCGGCAGGAGCGGCCGCCTATTGCATCTCGACAACAGAAAGACGTCTGACAGCCACACACGCTAATTAATATATCTTGCATTCAATACCATCAATATATCAGATTGCTGAAGCATAGCTATATAGTATCAAGTAAACCTCTACTGAGCATGCCCTTGACGTGGATCGGTTTCAGATAGAGTGGCTCTGACTAGGGAACGCGTTGAAACATGGAATCCTTTCTTCAGCGTACTCGGGCAGCGGTGACCCCTTTTTCTTTTTTCTTTTTCCCTTCCTTTTTCTTTTTACCAGAGCGTGGCCATATGGACATATGAACCTCGATCATCTAGTCTTTTGTATCTGGAGATCTACTCCTCAGGCTGCCCCAGTAATGCTATGTATTTTCCAGTGCGCCTTCATAGAATCGCTTATTGTCGTCGTCTCCATCTAGGATACAACGCCAGCCGCTCTTTCCTTGCTTGTTGCTTCGTTATTTATTCCTTCCTAATTTGTTTTGTAGATCCGCACTATCGTTCCTGTTCATTGTGCCTTCCTGTTTTGGTACAGCTAGGCATGTCCTCAGCTAACTACACATGCTTTTAATATGAATAATCACATAATCGACATCAAAGCACATATTCTAAAACCATAAATGAGAACGAAGAAAATGTGAATTATTAAGTAGGTAATATAGATATACAATGACAAAGAAAGGGAATATAACAGAAAGACAAGAGATAATAACAACACAGCAAAACAAATAAAAGTATGGGCACAAACAACAACATCAGGTATCTTACAAAAAAGACATATCACGGACCTCAACCCTCATCGAGCTCTACGCCCGCACGGGCTGGTCCTTTTGCTCCCGCTGCCGTTTAACAATGTAGTACGTGATCAGCGACTTGGGGTCGTCCTTAACTCCACGCAGAGATTCCCAGAAACGGGCATCGCCAACGCGCTCGTGGATAGCCACACACAGCTGCACGGCATCCATACGCACGCCCGACTCGCTGCTATCTAGGCACCGCTGGGCCAGTCCCGCGAGCCCCGCCAGCTCTGTATCCGTCGGCTGGAAGGCCGGCCGCGAGTCCACAAGCACCTTGAGCACATGCAGACCCATGCTAAGTGAATGCGGCGATGTAATGAACTTGGCACTGGAGGCCGAAGCTGAGGGCGATTGCGGTGATCCGGGCGACCCCGGCGAGTTGAGTGCCTTTGTCAGGACCAGTACAATCTCGGCAGCATCGCCTAAAGTCACGAGCTCGTCGGCCAGCAGCTCGAGGCCCGCCACCATGTGTGTGCGTGCATCATATCCGGCACGCGTGGTCAACAGGGATTCCAGGCCACGAGATACGTGCGGCTGGAAGAAATCGCGCGACTTCTTCAACAACAGCTTAATCGTGGCCAAGATCTGCGCCTTGACATCCTGCACCTTTTCCGGTGGCACATTGGTGACCGGGGACTCGAGGTACGCAAATAGGCCCAACAGTAGCGCATCGAATCGCTCATCGGTGAAGAGAGCCGCTGCACCCGTCTTGGTTGTCAGGCCGTTGCTGATCGCCGCGTTGCTCGCATCCCGGATAATTCCCTGCAGTTTCCGGAAACCGTGCACATCCAGTGCCTGGGCCTTGACCTTGGCAATGCCACTATCAAGCAGACGCGTGTTTTGCTTGGCCTTTTCCGGACTTGTCGGGAACACGCCGGCTGCTACTGCAACGGGATCCAGTCGTGCAGCATCCATGACCGTAGCTGTCGACATCTCGCCCGCCGACGCCATAGCCGCTGCCGCATCTTCGGCATCCTCGTCCGGCATGCGTGCCAGATTGCCTGCATCCTCGTTGATGGGCTTGTCTTCCAGTACCGACGGTGAGAAAATGGCCGCCGAGGGCTTGGGTGTAGACTGGTCGTCATCCATGAACGGATCCTCATATACCTTGAGCGGCGGTGAAGTCACAGCCTCACTATGCATATCATCGTTGTCGCTCAGCGAACCCGAGATTGGCAGAGATACAGGGATTGGCTTGATCTCTTGTATTGCCTCAGCCACAACCTCAATAGGCGTGGGCGATGTAGGCGTAACTGACCGTTCTGGGATGTGTGCACTCCGGGATGACCCTGGTCCAGTCCCTGGTGCTGTCCGTGTTCTTGTGGGGCTAGTGGAAGGCGGCCGTGCAGATGCCGGCCTTGCTGGCATCACAGGACCACCCGCACGGGTGCCAGGTCTTGACTTGGGAGGGCTCTCTCGCGGAGATAGTGCTGGGTTCGCAGCCGCCTTTTTGTTAGCCGTAACTGGACGCGATGGTGTGACTATGTTGGAATCACTGGCGGTAGCTTGATGGCCGGGCCTCGTTCTCGGAGCTGTCCGCTTAGGAGAGGCTCCCAGAGTCTTGGGTGTGATCGATGGCTTGGTCCGCAGAGGCTCAGGCGGACTAGATTGCTCAGCTGACGGGTGGTCGTGTGTGCGGACCGAGTAGGGTCCTGCTGTCGCCGGGCGCGCGTGCAGCTCTGGTCTCCGCTTGCCAGGACGAACAGGCGCAACAGAGAGGCCACCTTCTGCCCGCTGCCGGCCAAACGTTGCCGTCCCTGATGCTGCCGAACTCGTTGAGGTGCCGGATGACGAGCCCGAGACTGTAGTCACAGCTGAAAAGTGTGCCATGGCAGACCCAGGTCTCGCTGGGAGGTTGCGCGTGGAAGAGGTAGATGTGGATGTTGTAGTCAAAGTCGTCGTTGTACCTGCCATGGCTTCCTTCTTTTTTGCCAGCATCGTCTCGCGCAGAGACGGTTTTGGTGGACCATTGGTGCTTTTGGAGAACCCAAGACCAGGGCGAGCAGCCGGAGCACTGCTCTCGGGCCGCTTTGGCGAGTGGGGGTTGTGCGGGTCGTTTTGTAGGAGCTTCTGGGCTGTGCCATCGAGGTTGGTCATGATTGACTCTGCTCGTGCCGGCCACAGTGTAGCAAAGTACCAGTACGTAGCACGCATGCGCTCACGCACGCCCGGGTTGGCGTCGTTGAGACCCTTCTTGATGCACTTCTCAACCACATCCAGACCGCCAGAGTGCTCAATGCGCTCCTTGTGACCCGACTCCTTGGTGAGGAGAATCTTTAGCCAGCCCGAGGCGTACGTGCGCGGCTGCACATTCTTGTCCTGGCAGGCGCTCCAAACGTGCTGCAGGATGCGAGTGCCGTATGTGGCGTTGCCAACGATGGCTTCGACACAGCTGTTGGCCATTTGCGAGCTGATTTTCTTTGTGCCTGCTGACAGCTTGATGAGGTTCTGCAGCAGAATCTCGACCATGGGGTCAATGCCCGACCCAAAGGTGTTGGCCAGGTCCTGGACAAGACTGCAGCCTTCTTTGCACAGACTTGTACGGAGCGTCATCACAGCTTTCATGATGCCATCCAGGAGACCACGGAACCCGTTCAGGTATGCATCGGCAAAGTCAGTAGCATTGCCGGCAATCAAGCGGCGCAGCTTTGTCACGCTCTCTTCACGCTTAAGCCAGTTTTGCTCCGTCTCTTTGCCCTCGAACCAGATGTGCATTTCCTTGTAGATGTCGTCGAGCTCGCGCTGTGTGTTGACATATGTTGGCTCCACCTGGTCGGGCCGGTCGGGCAAGGGTGTTGTAGGACGCTCCGCAGCTAGGGACGACATGCTCGCAGCAAAGTTTGTCGAAGGTTTCTTGCGCAGAGCTCGAGACTCGGGTCGCGGGATGGGGTCGGCGGGTGCGAGCGGGACCAATGTTGTGGTAGTGGTAGTGGCTGTTGCAGATGAACCGGTGGGGGCCAGCTCCTTGACAATAGCTTGCTCGATGGCCGGGCGCACCTTGAAGTTCTTTAGCTGTTTCTTCAGGTCTGTCTTGGCCGACGCGGGCGCTGAACGGAAGAGCTCAATGACTGTTGCCTTGGCGGCGTCGCGCACCATGCCGTCAGCATCTTCGAGAAGCTCCATGAGGACTGGGACATAGCTCCGAAACTGGAGGCCCTGCTCGTGGTGCATCTGCAGCAGCCACTGCATGCTCATCTCCTTTGCGCGCGGGTTCTTGCCAGTCATGGCCGTATTGCGGACAGAGCGCTCGACGTCCATGGGCGCGGCATTGTAGAGTGTAGTGAGTGCCTGCAGCGCAAGTGTGCGGTACTTTTCCTTTTGGTCACCAAACTTTTCAATGATCAGCGGCAGAGTGCGCGCGGCCTCTTTGATCAAGAACTTGGGCTCCTGGCGAGACAGGCGCGTTAACAGGTGGTTGAGGCCGGTGAAGCCAGCGTTGACGAGGGCGGCGTGTTGTGAGGAGGAGGCGGTGCGAAGGGCCTCGAAGAGGATGGGAATGGCGTTGTCGGGGACATTGTGCTGCTTGATGCCCGACTTGGCGGCGGTGACAAGTTGTACTTTGGCGTCGACAGAGGCGTCGGTGCGCAGGAAGCCAAGCAGCTCGTTGACCTGGTCGATGGTGATCTTATCGGCCATCGTGAAGGCGGGGAGGTCGCGTCGGCAAACACGCGGGGACCGGCTGCAGAGCCGTGCGGGTGGGGGTGTATATGTCGTAAAGAGTAGAGTATGGCGATGTAGTGGTGTTTGTGTATGCTACAGTACAAGTATGCCGGTATGTGGTATGCGGCGAGTCGAGGTGGTGCTGTCTAGATGCTAGGTGTCGGCCGTGGTGTCGGTTTGTTGTCGAGGAGGACGCCGTCAAAGGACCGGGGTTGTTGAAGAGTGGCACGAGGCAAACGCGAAATGAATATGATTTGAGTAAGAGGGGTGACCAGCGGGGACTAGGATTGACAATGGAAGAATGGGATTGGAATGTTATGGAGGGGGTTCAGGTCAAGGAGCGTGTTTGCTGGAATGAAGGCTCACGGACCGTTCAGTCTCCAGTGTGCTTGCTGTAATAGGAGTGTCGCACAACATACAAGAATTCTGTAGCATTAGAGTGGCTATGCGTCAACAGGCCCATTGAGGAAAGAGAGAAATAAGGAAAGAGCTCTGCACCTGCCCGCTGCCGTATTGCCGTTCCTTCCCAATGTTGTCCTTGTAATTTCGTTATTTACCCCTATCTTTAACTAGCCATACACAGGCACACAGGGGCAGCCGCGTCTGTTGCTACAGCAAAATACGCTAGCGATTGGTTTTCGCGTTCTGTGCAATGTCGCTAGCGGGGTAGTACTAGCTGGTACAGGAACTTGTGCGACGATGCTTACAGCATTTGACCCATATTTAGCCATGCAGTGTATATAGTTTATTTACAGCTTAATGAATATACTGACACTGTAACATCATCATGTATATATGTTGTCTGTTGAGCCTCAGCAAAGTCAACAGTTCAAGGAAGGTGTGTCAAGAACAATTGATATACTCTACTTCAGCATGATATACTTCAATGAAGCCAAACTGGCTTGCACCGAGGAGTGGTACGACGGCATCGTGTCTTGGGGATGTAGATTCATCGTTCAAGATGTCCGGCATTCAATGCCGCATATCACCACAAATACTAGAAGCTTGTGGTGAGGGTAAGATATTGATCAAGTATAAGCACGTGTCTCCCAAGATATAAGCCAGCTACATGTTTGCACCTCGTATCCCACTTGGTCTTGACTGATAACGGTGCCATACTTCAAAGTCTAGTTGGCTGCTGACTCTCGCCGGCGACATCTAGAGCAAGCCAATCATATATTCTGGTGTAGTTATAAGTCTCAAACATTGAAATATATTACGAACCCATATTCGATCAAACCTATATGCTACAATGAACCGTTTGCTCTTACACATCAAACCAAAAAACCATCTATGTGCCTGATGACTAATCTGATTCTCAGGCACTATCCCCGCTGTAGTCATCGCCTGTAGTGGCCCGGTCCACCCCACGATCGATCCCTGTTTCCCCGATCTCCATCCACTAAGTAGACAAGCAGCCGTCGTCATTGGAGCCCAGTTTCAGCCTCGCAGAACCAGCTCATTCCATTCCGGCCTCATTTACTGCTTCACACCGTATCTCTCACCGTTGCCTCCTACTCTCCCACCTCACCCCTTCTCTTCTCATGTCATATCGCCTTGCCCGCATCATCCGTCACGTGCCCGGCCCGACATCGCCGTTCCTACGTGCTGCTACCACTGCCGCCGTCTTTGGCTCTGCATCTAGATCGGGTTTTCATAGACCGGCTGTCCCGCAGCACCCATTTAGCACATCTGCCGCACTCTCATTCTCATCATCAAAGCCATCCGCCATGGCCCAGCTATCCGTCGCAGCACGCAACCACGCCCGGCCCATCCAGACGGCAGCTTGTCTCATTATCGGCGACGAGGTGCTGAATGGCAAGGTGAGTTATTGAGTGCCATGGTATACGGTTTTTACGTCTGCTAACGTCAACAGACCAAGGATGTAAGTTATCATGCACATCAGTAATATATCCAAGGTGACTATATATGACAACCGCCTCTAACATGTCTGCCAGACCAACTCGGCCTATGTAGCAAAGTACTGCTTCTCACTAGGTATCGTAAGTTATATTCATTATATCAAGTTGGCGTGCTCTACATTTTGTATACTTACAGTCTAGTCATTGAAACGGGTCGAGGTGATTGAGGATGATGAAGACCAGATCATCGAGGCCGTTCGGCGCATGAGCGACAAGTATGATTTTGTCGTCACCAGCGGCGGTATTGGCCCAACGTAAGTTCCTGCATCCTGTTGACTACGCCACTGATGAATAACTGACAAACAGACACGATGATATTACATACGCGTCCATCGCCAAGGCGTTTGGCCTCGAGATCAAGCTTTACGATGAGGCATACCGCCGCATGCGTGAGATCACGACCAAGAAGCCGCGGCCGAACCAGCCGCCTATTGACTGGGATGTCGACTCGCCGGCCATGCGTGCACGCCTCCGTATGGTTGAGCTGCCGACCAACCCCGAGGTGCCCGAGGACAAGCAGTTCCTCTTCCCGCAGGAAGATCTCTGGGTCCCCGTCTGTGTCGTCAACGGCAATGTTCACATTCTTCCCGGCGTTCCTCGTCTGTGTAAGTTCAAGTCTATAAATTGCACAGTGCAATACACGCGGTAAACTGCTAACAAAATAGTTGAACAACTGATCGAGGGCCTAAAGGCGACTCTTCTCCCGCGCCTGGCTGATCCTGAAGGCAAGAGCCTAGCACGCGTGATGATCTCGACACCGCTGCCAGAGAGTGCAGTTGCGCCTTACCTGACCGAGCTGGCGGCCAAGGTTGGGCCGCATGGTGTCAAGGTCGGCAGTTACCCGCGGTGGGAGCGCAAGCGGAACACTGTGACCCTTGTCGGACGGTAGGTTTTTTTTTTTTTTTTTTTTTTTTTTTTTTTGGGGGGGGGGTTGTTTTTTTTTGAATTATTCATTCAACTGAACGTGACTGGATGCTAACAATGATAGTGACCACGCATACCTGGAGACGCTTGTGGCCGAGGTTGTCGAGAACGTGCAAGGCAAGCGGGTTGCAATCGAGGGCGAAGACGATTCGGGCTCCGAGGCAGAGAAGGATGAAAAGAAGTAGTGCAGATGCTCAGATCCTACCAATGCAAGCGAGTGTTTTGAATATGCACAATTCAATTTGCAATCCCGTTTCTTGAACAGATGTCGGGCATTCTGAGAAGCCAAGGACCCGTCTCGGTATACCCCTCGGGTTGGACTTGGAATGGCGTCTTGCAAGATCAAAAAGCACATCATAACCGCGACTGCAACTAAAAGCCAACAGTAGACCAAGATCTTGGGCTCGTGTTCGTGCTTGTGAATAGCCTTTGCGGCACGCATTTGGTAGCAGTGTTGCAGAATGCCATCCACGTCACAAGCAGAATCAATGCACAGAATCAATTCATGCATGCAGCATAGATCAAAGAGGAAGGAGGGTAGTGGTGAAGACGTTTCCTTCTTTCCCTTCATCCTCACCACATGTCTGCGCTACCCTTTGAAATTCATGCGTCACATTTGCACCGCAAACGATCCTACATGTGCAACATATTTTACACACGTGGGGTGACATCCATGGTCTAGAGGTCGTGCAGTGTGTGCTCGTTGTTTATGCATAGGTCAGTAAGAGTCGATGAAGTGAAATCAAATCAAGTCGTCGCTGGCATCTTTATTACAAACGGCTTGATACCATTTTTTCTCAGACATCTGCTTCATGGTGCCTGAACTGGCGAACCGACAAACTGACAATGTCTGTGTACTCAGTAGATTTAGCCTTGCGCTTTGATGCCTTCCATGCCACTCACAGACAACTGTCAAGGTCTCCGTCGTCTGTTTGCGTACTAGTAGTCTGTTGTAGTTCGCAGCTTGCTGGTTAGAGCACAAAGAGCTTTCAGTACGAGTAGTCAATAGTGAAAACTAAAAGTCAATATCAAAATTTGTCTTGTATTTTTTTAATTAAAAAACCCGCAGTCTGTCTTTCGGCTTTCTTCATGCAACAAACATGGAAATCTGTATCCATATCAGATAAATGCCGCCTTGATAAAAAGCACTTTGATGATTGAAAGCCACGGCATCGTCGTCGTTGGTTGTTCAGTTTTCCCTCATCAAGCGAGACCCCTATTCCTCGATCATTCTCTCTACACACACACAGAGTGCACACACACTCCCCCTTTTCTCGACTTGTTCTAGAAGATTGCCATCTTAATCTCTCTTCTAACTCCGTCTTCAGGCTAGGCTCAAGACGGCATCATCCATTTATTGGCTCAGCACCAAACACCACACCCTCATTTTCCTATTCCATCAGGATGGTGTACAGAGTAATTACGTATTACAAAACTTTCAGTGCGAGGTGCGAGCCGGAATCAAATGAGATGTAAAGATATCACTCCGAGGCTCTGGCCGCCACCACGTTGTATTTGATAAATGCTCCGCAGTTGGCTATTGCAAACTTGTTTTGTGTTGCTGTCGATCAGTGCTAGAAGTCATTTCTATTCTTTTACCTTTTATGAGTTGTATCTCTGCTATATGATCATCCGTGCTTCTCTTCCGTCCTCTTTATTAGCAGTTCTTTATCCGCAATTCCAAGTATATTTATTACTCCATACTACTTTATTATTTATTATTTATTGTTTCTAGTCTATTACTTTTATTTATCATTATCATTCCTATCAGCATTATCGTTGTCCATTGTCTCCTTCGGCTCTGCTGTTTTGGCTCTAGTGTCGGTGGCCGTTAATATGGTGTCAGTCGTCTGTGGAGATGTTGGCCGCTTGTGGGAGATTTGCTTGTGTCCATCACGGAGCTTGGTGCTGTAGAGTGTTGTTCTCGGTAGTAGCGAGTAAGGTCTTGGGATATTACATACTAATACATGTGAAAGCGACTAACATGCTGATCACTTCGGCCGACTGAGGCCTACAGTAGAGGTAGTAAAGGGGCTCTCAAACAAGTGCCAAAATCAGAGGCCGAATCACAACAAATAGCGGAGGCTGTCAACACCCCGTCCGCGAGCGCGAGAAAGGAGAGACGTACTTTAGAAAGGCTGGAGCTGGAGCTGGAGCTGGAGCTGGAAATAAAACTCAAAGATGAACCCACTGTAAAACTAAAGACTGGAAATACTAGAGGTAAAAGACAACGGGGACAGGGTCAAGGTCAACAAGCGGTGACGGCACTCAACACTGACCCATCAAAGCAAAAGAAAACAATACTCACAAATATCAACAGAACAGTACTGTGTAATACTGAGAATGGGGACGGCGGAGAGCATAATATGCCCCGTTGTGCAAGCTGTAAAAAATCAAGCCTACAATCAAGGGCCCTAGAACGCATATATCATAGATCCGTCTGACGTTGCTTCGATTTGTTTTGTGAGTGCAAAAGAGTCGTATTGTTTACTTTATGGAGCTCTGTGCCTACCGCCAGGCAAGGTATAGAGGTACACTATATACACAGCTACAGTTGATACTTCTCGAGGTATCTTATGACGCTGGCCATGGAATGATCAAAGCTATCGATGGCACGGACCGGTGGTACGTGGATGGATGTAGATAGAGTCGTGGGGAATGACTGGGATGATATGCTTCTGGAGTCATCGGGGAGTTTGTCGTAATATTACTCGTACAAAGTGACGAGGATGGTAGGCTAGACAATGCAGACGAGGGTAGTCGAGTTCAGGACGTCATGACTGAGAGACGTCGTTGACCTTGTTTCCTTTCCCGGATGATGCTTACCTTATCCTGTAGGCTAAAGACTGGCATTGTGGCAGAACGGGCAAGAGCAGTTTGGATAGCTATCCCGACTAGGAAAGCAGAAAGCACAATGGTAAAATACAGCTGATTATATGGTACTTGTCCTGGCAAGCAAGCGAGGCCGTCGGAGAAGAAGCTGCGATTCAATGTGATTCAATACTCCGTAGAGCCTCTCGTCTTCTCTCTACTCGTGTACTCTATTTACTCCGTACGGTTAGTGTTGGGCCGCTCCTCTTCCCGGAGCATCGCGACGTCGCACTAGGTTTGGTGGGCTCTGGCAGCGTTGTATCTCATTTCAGCCAACACGACATGAGCAGAGATGCAAAGACGAATGTTCGGAAAAACATGAGCAGGTCCCCCAAAAATTATAAATATATATTGAATAAATAAATAACAATCTAAAGCCAGACGTTTGTACTCGGAAACCAAAGAAACCGTACGGCTGAGCTGCAGCGCCCTGCCTTGCGTCCTGTGGCCAACAGACCATGCATGAGTAAGTATCTTCTGCATGTCTTTCACACTATGGATATGTACTTTCGGTCGCTCCTTCTATTAATATTTCAATGTCTCTCTTCCTTTAGGCCTTTCCTGCCTCATGAACCAAGCCCATACTTCGTAGGGCAGGAGCGACCTGTAATTAGCTCGCTCTTTCTTTTTCTTGCTCGTATTGCTTCTTTTGGCTCAGCATTGTCTTGTATCTTGCGAAAATACCAAGCAGAAGCAAAGAGTGAAAGTCCCAGCCAAGCAATAAAGCAGGCTGAAATCATTATTATCAATTGCCAGTGTCAATTGTCGTCAAGCCACGCGTAAATCACTCCAAAACTTTAATACTTATCCGCTCCGTGTCACACACGTATTGCATATCTATCTACGGAGGGTATTTGGGCAATTCGCACCTGCCAATCTGCCACGATCTACAAACAGAAAAGGCATTCATGAACCGTTCCTTCCTGTTCGGTCAACAACTGTGTTCTCTCTTGTATTTTGCGATAATGTAGTCTTCCGGTGTCACATCACGTAATCACAATGCCATGCGCACGGATAGCCGCCACCTGCAAGCCTGCCACGGCGTCACACGGGCTTCGACGTTTGGCATCAATCACAGCGGTAAATGGGTTTCTTTGCTTGCCACTGCTTGCCATTGATTGCCTGCCATTGATTGTCATATTGGCTACTCATGGCAGAGTCTGTAAGATGCTTACGACGCGTTCTGGTTCGCTCCTTCCATTCGCATCGTCTCTAGAGTAGTTCCTTCCTCTTCTACCCTATACCTCTTGCCGTGTCTATTTATTCAAGTTGTTTTCTTTTCTATTAAGCTTTATATCTCACATTCCTGTTCTTCCCACCCCTCACCCCCTTCTCCCCTTTCTTCTCTCATCTTGTGCTCATTCTCGCCGCATTTCCAGGCATCAAATTTCTTGCACCAGCTCTCACCAAAAGACCCCCCCGACTGCTACCTGTGTTTTCCCGCTACCTTTTTACACACCACTAGCTAGCTCCTCTTCTCTATCATATATTACTTTCGCACTCTATTCCGCCTTCCTCGCGCCGCCCAAGCTTTAGCGCTCACTCCTATCTTGTTAAGATCCCCTGATTTACTCCTGGACGGCAACACTCTTGACGTTGCTCTCGGCATCTTATTGAATCGCATTGACTCTCAATCTCATACGGTCAACTTGATTGTATCCTTAACATCCCCTCGCTTTCCTCTCAACCCCCTCTGTCGATCGATCAAGTCTCACTCGCCCTGGCCTAACAAGCACCAAATACAAACCGTTGAATGCAAATCGACAAATTAGACAGCAAGACAAACGACATACCCACCAGGAAAAGGAGTCCGACCAGGGCAACTGGCACCTAGCACCTAGAACCTACCTAGCAGCAGCTAGCAACAGAAAGGGATAATATATAACAGGAGCCCCTCTACTGTTATTGATCATCAACTAGTCCCAACTTTGTCTAGAGACGCCATCCAAGACCCAAGAACACTCGAGCCACTACAGCCCGGACCCAGTGACCTTCCCCATAGGCAAGACTACCCGTATCTCTCCAGCCTATCTTTTGTCCTCTAGTACCTCCTGAGACAATATTCCAATTAAATCGCACTGGAAATAAAAAGAAGAAAATCTTTCCAGAAAACTACGCCGAGCAAAAAGGGACGATCGCCAGGCCCTTTTCTCCTCCTGTCTCTCGCTGTCTCCTGTTCTCTCTCTCTCTCTCAATACACTCAACTCCCCCTCCACTTTTCTTCTACCAAAAGCGCCAGAGGATACCCTTCCCAACCACCGTCGTTTTCCTACTTCGTACTTTGCTCCTACAATCTCAATTTCAGTCCCAGTCCCAATTCCGGTCCCAATCTTGTCTCCTTGACTCTGTCTCGACCCTTTTCGACTTGCTACCCCCTAGATCGATACTCTTAACCCGACGACGATACCGACCTTGATTGTTGTTTGTTGTTTGCCTACATCGCATCGATTTGTCGCTCAAACGCCAACTGTCAAATCAGCTCCCGCATCCTCTTTGATCGTCTCGATTCGCCCGCCTCCTTTTCGCCTTTATCTCTTCGCTCACAGCGACACACATTCATCGCGATGGCATCCAAGGTACGACTATGCGACAATGCGGCTCGTTCGACTCAGTCTCTCTTCATTTTGTCATGAGGCTGCAATTGCGCTGTCTTGTGCTCTCTTGCTTTGCTCTTCTGCCTTTTTGCTTTCCTGCTTTCCCGCCTCCTCGCTCCCTGGGCGGTGCTAGCACCTGCCTAGGCATGCGCCTGTACTTGCATCGCATTTGCCCTGCACCTGCATCTGCATCTGCACACCCGCCTGCGTTTGCACCTGCATTCGCATCTGCACATTTCCCCTTTTCCCCTTTGCAAGCTCAAAATTTCCCTGCGTCCTGCGTTGTGTCGTGCCGCGGCTGCATCCCGTCTCACCGTATCACACACAATTCGCAGTTGTCCACCGCTATTCTGCGCCCTCATCCTTCTACATTTTTTACGGCCTCTGCTTTGGCCACCGCTGCACAATTGAAGAAACTGCGATTAAACAACAAATAGCAAACCAATAGCTGACAATTCCCATAGTTTCTCAGAGAATACAAGCTGGTCGTCGTTGGCGGCGGTGGTGTAGGCAAGTCTTGCCTGACCATCCAGCTGATCCAGAGCCACTTCGTCGACGAGTATGATCCAACAATTGAAGGTGCGTTTTCGCAATCCAATGCTTTTTTATTTGTCACTGTCGCATTTGCTAATCTTCTACTACAGACTCGTACCGCAAGCAGTGCGTTATCGACGATGAGGTTGCATTGCTCGACGTCCTTGATACAGCCGGCCAGGAGGAGTACTCGGCAATGCGCGAACAGTACATGCGGACAGGCGAGGGTTTCCTGCTGGTCTACTCCATCACATCGCGCCAGAGCTTTGAGGAGATTACGACTTTCCAGCAGCAGATCTTGCGTGTGAAGGACAAGGACTACTTCCCCATGGTCGTGGTCGGCAACAAGTGCGATCTGGAGGGTGACCGCGAGGTCTCCAGACAAGGTGCGTTGAGCTAGGATCCAGTATTTGTGGTGTTGAATTGATGACTAACAAGTACAGAGGGTGAGGCGCTGGCACGGTCGTTTGGCTGCAAGTTCATCGAGACATCGGCAAAGTCGCGCATCAACGTTGACCGGGCATTCTTCGACATTGTCCGTGAAATCAGACGATTTAACCGCGAGGTGCAGGGCTACTCTACCGGCAGCGGCAACTCGAATGCCAACGGCCCATCAAACAAGATGGAGGTCAGCGACGGCGATGCCGAGCCAGGATGCTGCTCCAAGTGTGTGCTCATGTAAGCGAAAACTCCGCGCATGAACCGCAGGAGCTGCATGAGTCGGTGCTGGAGAGGATCGATATACACACGTGCGAGGATGGATGGCGTTTCCCCTTGTTTGGGCTGCTAGCTGGGCCAATGTTGACGGCGACGGTGGCAGTGGGCAAAAGCAGCAACCACTGAGCACCGGATACGGCCCAGCCGTGATGTGAAGGTGGTGGCAGAAGAAAAATGAAAGTCCTGTCTTGCTTCTTCCTCTTTTTCCCCTCTTTCCTCTTTTCTCTTTTTCTCTTTTTCTTTTTTCTTCTTTCTCTCTGCTCTCTTTGCTCCTTTCGAGATGGGCTGGCAACAGCAGACTGGAGGATCAACCATTCTCTTGGGCGAAGCCATCTACATGGAAACATGAGGGATGATCTCATGCACGGAAACTGCACGAGTGGGTTACTTTGCTTGCCTCAACTGGGAGATGGCTGCTGCTCACCTAGTCCTGTCGTTGTTTTGCGTTTTTCCGTGTCTGTTGCAATGCAATGCTAGGCACGTCCCGAGATCTGACAATCGATCTCCCGTTGACTTTGACCTTTTTTCAACTGTTTCATTTTTTCTTACCTCTTTACTATTTCCCCATCTACATCTTTGGTTTTCCCTGGCACAGTTCAGTCTCGTATTTCTATTCCTCTGTCTATTTTTATTTCTTATTTCCCCAACATCCCACGTCCATGTCTCTTCTATTTTATTACTGGTTTTAGTTATCTTATTCTCTTTATTTCCCCTATCCCTGCTTGCCACAATCTATCTTCATCTGTTAATCTACTTACTGATAATAATGACAACTAGCTATGAGTGAGGCAAAGACATCATATCATGACTTTACGTAGCAGGGTTGCGGCAATTCTAGTTATCAGAAGCTATCCATATGATATTCAAGCTTGATACTGTCTTGGCTGATGTGACGTGGTCAAATATTTGCGAGTAATTTTTGTAACAAATCAATAGCGGTAAATCAGACACGAATTATCAAAGGCAAAAGCAAAACCGCTCTATCGTTTTGATAATTGTATAAAAGTTATATCCAGCAGTTCAGGTTATAGCTTATCATATGTTTTTAAAGTATTTATTGTTGAGCTATAGAGGCTCTTTACCGTTGACTCTAGCCAGAGGAAGCGGTGGAAAGCAAAAATAAAAGCAAAAACAAACATCGTAATGACCAGCTTCCTCCGCTCCGCGATCAGATGTAAAGTGTGGTTTTGAACGGCTTCCTCTGCCTTTCTCTCCCTCGGCCCCGTGTGTATACTTGACTCAGTCTCTCCATTTCTTTACTTCTTTTATTTTTAGCCCCCTCGAGTCTGTGTAAGAGTTGTGAATCGCGGTAAAGTGCGTGTTCGTGTAAAGGCGCAGTCGTTGTTATATAATAGACATTAACGAGTGACGTGAAAGTGAAATTAGGATATCAATGCGGAACGCAGGAACGCAGAAAAGCAGAAAGCAAAATAGATAGCAAGGCACCGTCGGGAGACCAACGTAGAATAGAGAAAGCAAGCAAACTAAAGCAATAAAATCAAACAGCAAACAGGCATATCACCACTAAACAAGAGTCAAAAAGACTACTGTTAGGGTAGCTGCGAGAACAGAAAAGAAGCCCCGTGTTGCCGAGCCCAGTTGAGACGCGGCATTGACAGTGACAGTCGACGGTGACGATGATGGGGCACTGGGGGAGACGGACGAGCTTTCACTAGTAGAGCTTGTAGACGAGGTGGAAGTAGTCGAGGCAGAAGATGCAGATGCGCCACTGCTGGCACTTGATGCTTTTTTCGTTGATGAGCCAGCAGAGGAGGCAGTCGTGGATCCGGTGGAAGCAGACGCTACCGAGGCTGATGAGCGTGAGGAAGCTCGTGCCGAGCTAATACTGGCAGAGCTAACGGCGGCGCCACTCGATGCAGAAGTAGAGGAAGCAGCAGCAGAGGAAGAAGGAGTAGAGGAAGTAGTAGTAGATGAAGTAGTAGCAGATGAAGCCGTAGCAGACGAAACGCCGACAGAAGACGCCGAGGCTGACTCAACTGGAGCTGTAGAAGCATCGCTGGAAGCAGGAGTAGAAACGGCGGTGCTGCTTGTCGTAGAGGGAGCAGAGGAGGCAGTAGTGGACGGTGTCGTAGCAGGTGAGGATACGGACGACGAAGCAGCAGACGAAGCAGCAGACGAAGCAGCAGACGAAGATGCAGACGAAGCAGCAGACGAAGATGCAGACGATACTGGTGTTGATGAGGCTGCCGTCGATGACACCGTATCTGAAGGCGTTGGTGGATTGGCAGTGTTACCCGTGCTAAGACTTGCCACCGAAGAAGGAGAAGAAGACAAAGACGGAGACGACAACGACGACGACGACAACGAGGCACTGGACGAGGCCGGGGTGATGGCAATGGGAGGCAGCGAAGACGAGGCGGCAACCTGCGTCGACGACTGCAGAGTGACCGAGCCAGTAACCTCGGACTGGGCACCGGTGGTGGACGAGCCAGCCGACGCCGGTAGCGAGTCGCAGTAGCTGGTGAATTGCGAAAAGTTGCTCTGGATGTAGGCGTTCACGTTGAGCTTGATGGTGCTGGACCGGCTCTGGATGCACAGCTTGCAGCCTCTGTAGCCCTGCGCAAAGGCAGAATAGTAGTCGCATAGCTTGGGGGTCTTGCCGACCTTTTGGGCCTCGACGTAGGCGTTGGTGCAGGTGTCGTAGCAGACCGAGGGCAGGATGGAGTCGTCGCGCTTGCTGAGCAGATTGAGTGCGCGTGCGCGCGGGCTCTTTTCGGCCTGGCGGCGCGCCTTGTACTGGCCTCCCCAAACGGACGAGATGGAGGACGGCGTAGTGGACGGGGCCGTCGGCGCCGTCGAGGGCCACTCTGTCGAGGATGCAGAAAAGTGTGTAATGGTCGACTGGGTCAGCCAGTTTCCCGTTGTGACGGTAAAGGCATGGCCGCCGTACTCCTCAATAATCAGCTCCTCTTCAAAGATCTCGTAGCTCAGACCGAAAGCCAAGGGCGACAGGTAAAAGTAGCCATCGACTGTCGGGTAGTGGCTGGTCTCGTTCTCGGGCCACTTGATAGTAGGCAGCAGCGGAGCCGGGATACAGAGGGACGGGTCGCAGGAAAAGGTATCTGCGGGTGGGTAGGCAAAGACATCACAGCCTTCGGGCTTGGTGGCGTTGCAGACATAGCCGGGGCTGCAGCCCCATGTAAGATCACTCGTGGGGTCGAAGACGGCTGTAGCCTCGCCGGTGCTGGTGGGAGCCGGGCAGGTCGACGCAGATACGGCCGTAGTGGTTGTGATGATGCGCGTTTCGCCGGGCAGGTTGACTGTCGCTGTAACCGTGACTTGCACGGTCGACGGCGGGACGACAGATGTGACTGTCACGGTAGTTCCACTGGCAACCTGAGTGAATGTGGTGGTAGACGCGGGCAGCGTAGATGCAACGACAACAGTTGTGAGGGAACCAGGAAGCGTTGTGACGGAGCCGGGAAGAGTGGTAACACCGCCAGGGAGGGTGGTCACTGAACCTGGCAGAGTAGTGAACGAGCCGGGTAGAGTGGTGATGGATCCAGGAATGGTCGTCACTGAGCCTGGCAGGGTGGTGATGGAGCCGGGGAGGGTAATGGTCGATGCAGGAATCGTGACAGTCTGGCCAGATACAGTCACAGTGCTGCCCGACAGGGTCGCAGTCGACGCAGGGAGTGTGACAGTCACGTCATTGGTGATTGTCGAGGGAGGGATAGTGACTGTCGAGCCGGGGACGGAGACTGTAATGGCACTTGTCACGGTAGCTGTGGCCGTAGACCCAGGCCCGGTGATCGTTGGGCCGGTGACGGTTAGAATATCTGTCGATGCAGGCAGTGTAATTGTAGACGCAGGGATAACAACAGTTGTGCCGGACTGAGTGATTGTCGAGGCAGGCAGAGTCACAGTCGGGCCGACGACAGACACAGTGTCAGTCGAAGCAGGCAGAGTCGACGCGGGCAGGGTGATGGTGGAAGCCGGGATGGTGACTGTGGTGCCGGACTCGGTGACTGTCGACGCAGGTAGTGTGATGCAGATATAGTCTGTCACAGTTGAGGCGGGCAGGGTCACTGGCAGAGTGACTGTCGAGGCCGGAATGACAATGGTAGTGCCGGACTGGGTGATGGTCGATGCAGGCAGAGTGGTGGTGAAGCTGGTTGTAGATGCAGGCAAGGTGGTTGTGACGCTGACGTCTATCTCGCTGACCACTGTCGAGGCAGGGAGCGTCGAGGCGGGCAGGGTGACGGTCGAAGCAGGAATGACCACAGTTGTGCCGGACTGGGTGATGGTCGATGCTGGCAGAGTGATTGTCGAGGCGGGCACGGTGACGGTCGAGGCGGGCAGGGTAGATGCTGGCAGGGTAGATGCGGGTAGGGTGACGGTCGAGGCAGGAACAATCACAGTGGTGCCGGACTGGGTGATGGTCGATGCTGGCACGGTGACGGTCGAGGCGGGCAGGGTAGATGCCGGGAGTGTGACGGTCGAGGCAGGAACAACCACGGTCGTGCCGGACAGAGTAATGGTCGAAGCCGGCAGGGTGGTTGTGGCACTGACAGCAACCGAGTCAGTCACGGTCGAAGCGGGCAGCGTGGTCGTGAGTGTAAGAGTGCTCCACTGGACCTCGGTCGACACTACACACTCGTAGCCCGCGACACTGCGCCGACGCCGATTGCCATAGCCGTAGCCGCCGCCATACGACGAGGTTGTGGCAGGAGCATCCGTTGCGCAAGCAGTGACAGTGACAGTCACGGGGTAGGACTGACTTGTTAGTAAGCAGATTTGATAGAGAGAGAGAGAGAGAGAAACAGGGGAAAATGAAAAAAGAACAAAGTGAAAGACGAAAATAGCGAGGCCACCTACCACAAGGTACGAGCTGATAATGGTCTCAGTCGAGACAGCGGTGGTGACCGAGGTGACGTAGTCGGTCTCGGTGGAGACTGAATCATCGACGGACACGGAGGTGACGTAGGCGGTTGATGCGTGGATGATGTTGCTGGTGAGAGTGACTGTTGAGACGACACTGCATTGTTAGCTCTTTCCGATCAAGTTGCCTGCTTGTGTACAAGGAGATTAGATATTACATACGGGACAGACACCGTCGACGTGACAGTGCAGTACTGAGTCGTCCATTTGATCACCGTACCTGGTGGTGGACAATTTCTGTTGTTATAATTGTTGCCGCTGCTTACCGGGCTGCTATAGGTTGTGGCATTGGTGTCGGCGAGGACGGCCGAAACGAGCAGACCGGTGGCCAGCTGCCACAGAGACGGAGAGCGGACCATCTGGAGATGTAGATATCCAGAGGTATAGAGATCTGGAGGAGGCCCAGCCGGAGCAGAGCTCAAGAAGGGAGAGATGAAAAGTCTTGCTGAGCTACACTGCAGAGGCTTGGAGTGGTCGACACAAGCGAGTGTGTATGAAGCAGAGCTTCAGTCGTAACGAGTGTCTTGGTAGATAACAGGCGAGAGAGAAGCAGGAGGAGAAGCAAGAGGAAGGCGAGAAACAGAAAGGGAGAAGAGAGAGAAAAGGCAAGGGAAGAGAAAGAGGAAGATGGTGGATAAGTGATTAGAGAATAAGGGCAACAACAGCAAGACAGGAATAGCAGTGGATCAAGGAAGAGAGTCAAGAGAGTTAAGAGAGATAAAAACAAAGCATAATAAAAGAACAAAGCTACAGCATGCAGCTGAACATATACGAGCTCAAGAGGGAGAGAGAGATGCGAGGATGTGGTGCACGGCAGATAGCGTAGGGCAGAAAAGAAGGCTTGGTACAGGTACGCTTGCAGGCTGCATGTGAGATGGAAGTACTACCGATGTGAGATATAATGTGATATTAAATAGGATATAGAGGATATAATATATGATGTTATAAGAGGGGGAGGCCGGTCAAAGACGAGGAAGAGGCCGGACTTGCATGGGTGTAGTAGCGGGAGCTGATAACGTAATGTAAAGCAGGAAGCAGGAAGCTGGAGATACATGTAGCAGTGCATCAAGTGCATGTCAAAGTGCAGCAATGTGCTCGGAGGATTACGTCGTCTGCCAGACTTGACTGCCAGGTGCAGCAGCTGGGCTTCTCTGCAGAGGTACTCTTGATTTCTACTTGCTGGCACCCCGGGCTTGGCTGCAGATGTCCAAAGTGTATTCGAGTTTTGTTACTTTGGCACTTTTACTTGACGTTTTACTATCAGCTTATTTACTATCAGCTTATTTACTATTAGTTGATTCATTATCAAAGAGATCCAACCGCAGACGGCAACGCATCTGGAAGTGGCCCAGCAAGGCACCGGGGTGTGGACAAAGCACATCCAAAGAGCAGAGCAATACAATTAAGGGCAATGGACAAGACTTTTCTTAAAGTGCTGTGATTCTGAATTGAGCAAAAGTCATACCGGGGAGAGGTTCCTCATCGCTGTACTACGGGAAGGACAGGGTGCTGAAGGTGCCATCTTGCTGGCTGGTGTGGGGTAGGATGACAATGGTATGCGACAGTAGAACATGAATAGAAATACTCTGCTGTGATGAGAGTGAGAGGAGAGTGAGATGGGTTGGAGTGGCAGGGCATGTGGGTGTGTAGACTCGTAGGGCAGTGGGCAGACAGTGGGCAGACGGAGAAGCTGCAAGGCAGAAATCGAGTGAGAGTGAGATTATCGATCAAGACGAGAATAATGCGAGGAGACCCGAATAAAGTCAGACTAGGAGACAAAAGAAACAACAGGACCCTGGCTTTGGTTGGTCTGTCGATACCAGCCTGATCGGGGCAAGCGGCAGGACTCGACAGGGGTGGATGCAGAGTCCGGGGCAAGGACATGTAGGTGTGCTCGAGAGTGTTGCGAGCATTGGTGAGAGTGAGAGTAAGAGTGAGAGTGAGCGTGAGATGGCGGGCTTCTATTCTAATGTATTATGGCAACTGCAGAGTCGCTACTAGCAGCCAGTAAACCTATTCGAGACCTGCAGACAATGCAAACCAAAAACATGCGACGATCGAGGCGTGAAGGGACTGAGGACCATTCGGAGAGACGGTTTCGGTCAGACCAAGACAGCCGACAATCGCTGTCTATCAATACGAAATATAGAATACGCAATAGATACAGACTCAACGGACAGCAGTACGAGTATTGAATCCAATATACGCCCGCGGTTGGCCCCCATGACTGTTGGGCTGTTTACGACGGATGGCCTGGCCAGGGCATTCGCATGATGCCGTCGAGTATCATTGCTTGCTTATCTAATAGCTCATGACTCCATCCATTTGCGTCTCATCTTGGCAGTATATCGAGTGTATACTCGACTCTTTCCTCAATTGTCGTGCCGTAACACGTATGCAGTGTCTAGACTATTTTTTGTAGACTTGCAATGGGAATAGGCGGCGCCGGGTAGCCTACGAGCTCTCTCTGACGGACAGAACCGAGAGACCATTGAGTCTGATGTACTCTAGTAGAATTGCTGCAAGTGGCAGGATCAAGATAATCTTTGGAAATATCATATTTCCACTTTGCCAGCACAAGAGTGTTGAGACGTAGATGGTTTTATCCTTTTCTTCCTTCTTCCCTTGTCTCTTTGTCTTCTGCATTGGAGATGCCAGCACAACGATCCTCGGCGTCGGACTGCCGCAGCACCGTCGATCGAATATGATGGCGATCTGTACAGTGCACAATGAGGGCAAGAGACACAGCTGGCTTAGGGACTGCACGGAGGATGGGCGGGCCTCCGCAGCAAGACAAAAATAGGTATACCATGTACCATGCACTATGCAGCATGCAGCAGCAGTGTGCAGCTCCTCGGCCTGCTTGCCTGCTTGATTGTCAGACGGCCCACTGTCAAGGCTGAGGGGGATTTCGTTGTGCGTTGTGATTGCTTTTCGTCTGCAGTGTACAGATGCATTCTATCCTCCTCACTGTCTCCAATGCCTAGCCTCTTTCGTCTGTAGTATATTCTTTTGTCAGTTCTTCTCTTCTTCTCTTCTTCTCTTGACTCTTGGCTTCTTCTTCCCTTCTAGCGTTCCTGCTGCTTTGTTAGATGCTTCTATTCTAGCTTCTCTAGCTAGTGACATTATTCTTTACTTTCACCAGCAATACTAGCACTAAAGAAAAAGGTCCCTCAACTACGACATCGACCCGATCAGTATCATAACGTGACGGGTTGTGTGCGTGAGAGAGTCGAGAGCGTGAGATGAGATGCGGTGGTTGGGAAGTGCAAATATCTCACAAAAGGCAGGCGCAATGGGCAATTCTCACTTACACCGCTGGTAGTGACAGGGGTCTCGCGGTGTTGTCCTGCCACCATTGGCCAGTTTTCTCAAGCTAGGCCAAAACAAGACTAAACCATCCGACAAATCGGCTTGAAGTTGCATATAGCGTTTTAGCGTGGTGTGTGGAGAACGGCTCGTTGTCAAGTGGGGACAGTCTCACGCGGTCTAACCGGATTTGCTCAAGAGCAAGGCTTTAACGATACAGTGTTGGTACTGCGTGCGCACAGTAGGTACAGTAGAGACAAAGATGGCCGGACGGCGAGGCCGTTCTCACTCCCCTACTAAGCTTACATTTATATTTCTTTAGCAGATTTCATTGCATCTTACCCCTCCTAAAGTCTCATACCACCCTACGATATGCAAATATGCAAAGCAAGCCGAATCGTACGTCCTGCGTCGTATGGCGCCGGGCCAGCCACCCCAGCGGGCTGACTAGAGGCCGACACGTATATTTGAATAGGTGACAGTGAGGTACTCTCATATAATCAAGTAGAGTGCGAGTGGATATATGGGGATCGTCGGCTCTGTTGGTCGGATATTAGGCACACTGTATTGAAGAGGGACTTGGAGAAATCTTGTAGCAGAAAGGAAGAAGAAGCGCAAAAAAGAGGAGAAGGAATATAGCAGGCCAATGGCAGTGTCTACTTTTATTCAGTTCCAATGGGGACGAGGAGCGCCAAACATGGCCGGAAACAGCATCGAGACAAAGAGCGAGGGAAGTGATAGTGGAATGGCTGTTGGAAGTATGGCTGTTGTGTTGTATTGGTGTGTATATCTACCTATTTGCTGCGGGTGATCAATACGAACGGCATGGGCAGGTTGTTGGGCACACTCGTGAGCAAAGAGGAAGAAAACAGAAGAAAACAGAAGAAAACAAAAGACAAAACGAGAAGAAAAACAGGGAAATGGGGGGACACAAGACAAGACACGGACGAAAACAGACTTTGAAAAGAGAAAAGAGGAAGAGGAAAGCAAAAGGACCCTTGCAGATGTAATATAACCAGGGATTTGGGGACTGAAGAACTAATAGAATACCGGCCACTAGTCCACGGGAGCTTTGCCATGCTGACAGGTAAACTGGAGAAGCTGGCAGACTGGCTACTGTATGCCTAGTCTACAGGAGCCTAGAGAAGCATGCGACGTGATAAATGGCACAGTGCAACGCAGTCTGACAACGATATAGGGCTACCTTGGCTATTAGAGTTTGCAATCATATACATCTCACTGCCTGTTGCTGTAAGATACCACACTGACATGCCACCGGAGCATTGCTTGGCAAAAGGTGTCGTCCAGAGTAGTGCTGCTGAGTCTGACTGTATCGTTTCCTTGTTTTGTCTATGTATCTACGTTTCTTGTGCACTTGATGTCGAGATAGTATTTTATATTGGCAAATTGAAAGATGATATAGCAGCAAAAGAAGGCAAAAGAAAGAAGATATAAAAGAACTAGTAGCAGAAGCAATAGTAGAATTAGAAATCAGAATACAAACAGAAAATATTGTAGAAATCAAAACTAAAAAGAAAACTAGAAAAAGCATAAATCCTAGAAAAAAGAAACACAACAGACGCTCTCTTCCTCCCCCTTCACACCACTGCAAATCCAAATCTCTTCCGGCGTTGTTGATCCCCAGCTCCCATATGACTATACGAGGACTTCACTGCCAGTGACGGCCACTATTCCAGTCATATGCCTTCCATTGCCTGCCCGAGTTTGCTTCTTGTGCGACGTTGGATAGTGAACGGCCTGCACGACGTCGTGCACTTTGGCAATCCTCCCAGAGCTGTGCGTCTTGGCACAGCCCCGGCCTGCCTCTGTATTCTTGTATCTTCGTTCTTCATCTTACTACTGATCTTTTCCCCTGTCCTCGTCCATCCTCCTGCTCCTCTATTCACACCCTACAAACACTGGCCTCTCTACATTGACCCTGCATAGTGACTTTCAAATCCTCCACCTTTCCCATCTGCCTCGCCCTCCTCTTCCTCCTCTCAAATAAGCTCACTGCACCCATCCTCGTACATCTAGACTTCTTTGTGCGAGTGGGGAAGGCCACCCATTACCAAAATAAATCAGAGGGTCATCCTGATACACTCGACGAAGAAGAGGGTGTCCCTCAGGCAAGACTCAGATTCCAGGTAGAATGCAGACACACTGCAGGACAAACAGTACTCTACTGCTATAGAACAGAATATGCAGCGTCCAGCCCAAGCCTTGCTCTTGTGCTCACCACCCACCATCTACCACCTCCACCTCCACCACATATAGGCTCATCCAGTCTTTATCTGACTGACTGACTGTACTGCTGTCCTGCCCTTGCTGGAGCATCACAGTCCAGTCTCACCCATCCATCTCATACCTCATCTCATGTTTTTTTTTTGTACTTGTTCCCCCCTCGTCTTCTGTCTTATCATTCAATCCCTGTCATCTTCGTTTCTTTCCTTCTCCGTTTCTCCTCTTTTTGTTACTTCTGCTACTTCTGCTTCTGTTTCGTCGTCTACACGGCTGTACAAGCTCTACCAGCTGTTCATGCAGTTTATGCAGCAAGGCGTAATACCCAGAACCCCATGCAAAAAGCCTATTTGCACCCTTTCCCACAATTCACACAAGCCATGCTGCGCCTTTTGGCCGCCTCCGGCCTCGTGACCGCTGTTGTGGCCCAGTCCTCCGGCTGGGACTCCGGTCAGATCAACGCCACAATGTGCTCTTGGGAACAGCCCCGCATCGCCGTCGTCAAGGATACCGTCTACATGGATGGCGGCACGCTCTTCTGGATTCCCGGTATGAAGGACGGCTCCTACGGCACCCCCGCCTCGGACGACAACCCGCTCGGTATCATCTGGACCCTTAATTTCAGCATGCCCTTTTCCACTACGGACAATGTCACTGGCCTCATGGATATCCTCTACAAGGTGGCCCCGGGCTCCAGCGCCAACAACGTCGCACCCAACTACAACGACGGCGCTCTACTTGCCAATGACAATGAGTTCTTCATGTATGGCGGCCTCCTGCCTCAGACCGACGCCTACTCCTACCCCGACGGCGATGTCGTGTCGTCGTACCAGGTCGAGCAATACGGTGCCGAACGGGCCAGTTTCCGGCCTGGCTTTGTTAATGCCGATCTTCCCAGTGGACTGACACGGTACGTCGCCTACGGCGGTGCCGCCAGCGCTCCGTCGGAGAACAAGGCCTGGTATTTTTCCGGCATGCACTCGCCGTCCTGGGGTCCCATCTACAATGTCAACGGCAACGACTCGCTGACGGCCGTCAATGTGTCCAACACACTCATCTCCGTGGACATGACGACGCAGCAGGACGAGACTTGGTCAAACACGACACTGCCCAGCACCGTCGACGGCCGCGCCAACCCGGAACTCGTCTGGGTCCCCATCGGAAAGGAGGGCATCCTCGTGGCTATCGGCGGCGTCACCTACCCCGAGTTTGCCTCTGTCATTGCCCTGTCTGACAATGAAGCCGCCAGCAAGTCGGAGAGCCCGGCCTTTGTCACGACAATCGACATTTACGATGTTGCCAACGATACATGGTACAAACAGCCCACGACCGGCGGCAGCGGAATCGGCCAGCGCACGCGCGCGTGCTCTGTCGTGGCCGCGGCCGAAGACGAGTCGAGCTTCAACATCTACTACTATGGCGGCTTCGATGGCCTCGACGTCAGCGCAGACTTCAACGACGACGTCTGGGTCCTGTCCATGCCGTCGTTTACCTGGACCAAGGTCTACAGCTCGTCCAACGCGGCACACGCCCGCGCCGGCCACAAGTGCGTCAAGCCGTACCCAGACCAGATGTTTGTCATTGGCGGCTACCCGCCCTTTTCCGGATCGAGTCTGACCTGCTTGGAAGGCGGTGTCGTGCAGCTTTTCAATCTCTCGTCGGCCACATGGATGGATGCTTACACGCCGGCCGACTGGTCCGACTACAGCGTCCCGGATGCCGTCGTCAAAGTCATTGGCGGCGACGGTAGCGGCGGTGCCACGGCGACGGCCCCTGCTGCCTCGGGCGGCTGGGTCGCGACAGGCCTCAAGAATGTCTTTGCCACTCCCTACCCGACGTCCAAGATCACAAGCTACTACCCCTACCCGCTCAACACGACATCGTCATCGTCGACAACGAACTCGTCCGCCCCGGACGCGTCAAACACAGGAAGCTCTGGCTCGCACACGCCCAAGTTCTTGGCACCGCTGCTCGGTGTTATTGGCGGCCTCATTCTGCTGACCCTGCTCGGCCTCGCTGCCTTTTTGTACCGCAAGCGCCAGCTTCTCAAGAACGGCACTGCCAGTGGCGGTCGCCGCTCAAGCCGTGCCGACGGTACCAATGCAGAGAGCGAAGCCACGTACGATACGCACAGCAATGCCGTGTTTCGCTGGCTGCGTGCCCAGAACAGCGTCAAGCACGTGTCGGCCGAGGGCGCATCGTGGGACGGCGACGGTTCCAACGGGTTCAGCACGAGCGGCGCTCCCCACAGCACAGGCACGCCCATCAGTCCCGAGATGGCCGAGACGAACCTGGCCCGTCGGTCTCCCGGGTTCTCCCAGCCGTCACACGGACAGTCGCCGCATGGCCTGCCCACGCCGCACAGCGACACCAACCATGCCTCCGAGTTGTTGGGTAAGTTTCTCGTCCGCGCTTTTCCGAGCACTAAACTGACAAAATGCAGCCGACAACGCCTTTGCTTCCGAACTGAGTGGTAGGTTTCACGTCCCCGTCCTGGGAATGGAATTTACAGTTGCAAATGCTAACATGATAGCCGACGCCGGCCGGTTTGAGCTGCCGGCCGACTTTCCCGGATCCAATGTCTCGTCGACAGATAGCGGCAACACCAAAGTCGGCAGCGCCAATGGCTTCTATGCGAAGTCGGTCTCGGCCGAGCTCGAGAGTCCCTCGGGGAACCAGAACCAAAAACCGAACCAAAAACCGGTCCTCAATGGAAGCAACAATGGCAGCTCCCGCAACCTCACGGACGAAGCAGCTGGGGGCGGCGTCATCCCACGTGCCGACTCGCCGTCGCTCGGAATCGCCCACCCCTTCACGCCGCCCCTGCCACAGCCGACTCCGCCGTCCACTACCACGCCGTCTTCCAGTGCGGCTGCCCATTTCCGCGAGTCAAACATTTCTGATATCAGCGACCACGACCGCGCCCACCTGCGTAACGGCAGCGACGGCGGCCAGTCCGTGGCATCGGGTGTCTCGTCGTCTGCTGCTGGTGGCTCTGGAATCAGCAGCATTGTGTCGCCCATGGGTCCCGAATTTTCACCATCAATAGGTGGTGCACTTGGGTCAAGCTCGTCTCATACACCCCAGCCGATACCAGAGGCGTCAGCTGGTGCCGAGGCGGCCGCCGAACAAGAAGCGGCGGCGGCGGCAGCGCGCACAGAAGCGCGCACATTTCTAGTAGAAGCGAGTCCCTCGCAGTCTCGGAGGAGCATCTTTCGAGAGAATGAAGCCGACCTGAAAGAGTAGATATGAGACTTGAGAAAAGGGTGGAGGAGTCTATGTGCCATGACTTTTATGCGTATGGTCTCATTGTCTGTCTGTTTCTTTTCATTTTGCTCTATTGCTACTTAATTTTTAAAATTTAATGTTTGTCCAAGGAAACCCATCTTGGTCGTGGTAATGACTTGGGTTTATTGTGAGAAAAAAGCGATATTATATAAATACTCAAACTTATTGAAGGTCTTGTTTTCTGATATTCTTTTATTTTATTTTGTTTTACTTATTTTGCGTTCTACCTAAATAAGAAATGCCGCTTCTGAAAAAGTACAAAATGACAGAGGCCCGAGAAATACGAGAAAAAACATCAAAAAGCACACCACCAACTCATCTACACTCGCCATGCATGATTGGGACATTGCTGTCGTGACAGCTATATTGTGTCCCATCACTGCACGTTTTCCGTGTTACACCAACGATGTGATGTGGAGATCCTGTGTTAGTACCCCGGATCCGCATGCACGTCGGAACGTGGTAATATCTTGATGTTCAGATGGACTAATAGGGTAGGTGCGAGTGGGATTGTTTGACGCCCATCTATAAGGAAGGAGCGAGGGTAGTGCCAATAGACGATACGCAAAGTATGATTACATAAAAGCACCTCAACTTACCAAGTGACAAATGTACATATACAAAAGCTCTAATCGCATCTTTATCTTCTTTAAGGCACACCGTGCATCCAGAGAAGCTTACTGCACACGTGTCACGCCAACTGATAACCATTTGGCCCGTGATTGGACTGGTACGAGGCAGTTTCTTATGCGCACCGGTCTGTAATCTGCGGCATCTGTGGGTACACTGTCGTGATATACGCAGGGCGAGCTGCCTGTTTATTTCTCCTTGATTTATCTCTCTGCATGAAACTGTAGATAAATCCACAAGACATAACGGTGATATTGCTTGGATGTAGTTGTCGTTTTTCTGTGTTCTTGCCTCTTCTGGTAATACATCGTAACTTCCTATTGTGGACGACGTACTTCCACCTCGACTGTTCCTTCCCCACATTGCCAAAAGCCGTTCTTCTCCTTCCGTCAAAAGAGACTCAAGTATAGCCGGATTGTTGGGAGTATCGCATAGTAACAGGAAAGTGCGGCCAGTGCACCTGCTATATGTGACATGCATTTCGAGGCAAGCCCATCTACGTCGACATCCGGCCTTTGTCCCCGAAAGTCTTCCTTTTCAACCTCACTTTGACTTGTAATCTTTGACTGTAATCTTTGACTATGCTCTTTGACCGTTCTTTGACTGTCCTTGGACTACAACATCGATTTGCCCCAATTGCAGATCCTCAAATCCTTCAAGTCGTAACGACATGATGCCAGCCTTGTTTACTCGCATTATCCATAACGGGAAAATCATCCGTTTCGCCCCGCCTGACTCTCCGACTACCGACGACTAAGGTAGAAGTACCTCTCTATCTCTACCCACAGCCGCATGTCGGCAGACACACTCGGCACACCCTCTGCACACCCTCTGCACCCTCTGCAGCCTCTGCGGCTTAACAGCAGTGGAATAAGCCGGTCATATATGGTGCCTGTCCCTTACAGTTGGCTCCCAGCTTCTTCAGCTCGCCCATGCCAGGCCAGTGCTGCCTGACAGTCCAGGTATGTTCGAATGGCCCCCATCAGTACTTTTGCACCTCTAGCCCCGTCGTGGCCCCGTTTTGCTCCGCCCTAGCCGTTGTACCTGCTCGCTACCAAGGCGTCGTCTGTTTTGCTGCCATTGAACACAATGTTTGCATTCTGCCAGAGTATCTCTTTGTCTCCAGTTTTTCCAAGCTCAATTGTGTCTCTAAAATCTCACTCTTATTTGTACATTCTCGTGGATCCAACTGCCGCGACCTCGCAGAAAGACCAAGCACATTGCCCCAGGGCCCTTTTTTGCCTGCTGACCTTTGATGACAATTGCTGACAATATGCAACTATCAGGAACCGACTTCCGTCTTACCGACTGCTACAGGCTTCTGGTTCGCTTTGCTGTCGATCCTTTGATGATCTCTGGCCATTTATTCGCTACCCTGAGCTCGCCATATTCAAAAATACTGGCCTAGAGTGAATACTCACTGGAACATTGGCATGACTGGTCTGCATTAGCTCTTCGCTCTCTCCGGGCTATCTTCCGTGGACCTTTTCGAGTCTATCCAGTGGGTATCTTGGCCCCCCCCCCTCCCGGTGGCCCTGCTTGGGGGCATCTTCCTCCCTAATGCTCGAGGCCTGATAGCTGAAGTGACGGATCTTTTGGCATTTTAGCTGTTTGGAGCATGCAAGGCCCTACCCCAGCTGGTCTTTCGGCTCTGGATGTCCGCTATACCACCCCCGAACCTCCTACAATCTCTATATTTTTATATTTCTACATCCTCCTCCACTGTCCCGCGATTCCAAGGCACATCATGGAATAAAGAAAAGAATGGGTAGTAAGGCGCGCTGCCGAACTCCTGCCTATTCTAGTCTCGCGCCATTTCAAACTCCCTCCGTCTGGGTTTAGTTTCTTGCCTTCAGTCCTCTCACAACGCTGCTCGTCGTTTTTCAACTGCAAGGCCGCTAGACCAGTCGAGATATACCCAAGACACTACGCTGATCACCACTGGTGTTATCCATCTTTGCAGCATTCTTGCTGCGATCTTGCAGCACATTTGCAGTCTTTTTGCCTCCCCAGATGCTGGGCTAGGCTCGCTAGGCCGAGCATCAGCCCCCAAACCGGCCGTCACGTCCACTTGGGGAATAGGACTGTTTCTTAGCTCGCTCCTCTCTTCTAACCCTCTTCTGTTAGTGTTGCATTTGTCGACTCATAGCTGCATCTTCACCTTAGCTCATTCATGGCAGAATCATCCCCATAGACCATTGAGTTTTCATACAAGCGACATCAGCACACATCGCATCTTCTTCGTCTACTTTTTGTATACTGTTCATCTACATCGTTGTAGGAATATCAGCCTCTTTCGCCCTTGCTTGTAATTCAATCGCATCTCAGTGAGCCAGCCACCGTTCTAGTTTGCAACCCCGCGCGCACACACAGCCAGCACTCACATTTCACGTCTACGTTCAGCTCCTCTGCAATTCGCTCGCTCGGCTGAAATCAACTGCCTTGCTTTCAGACATCTAGTTTGACTACGTCTCCAACAAGGCGTGGTCAGCTTTCCAAACACACTCTTCATTGATGCAGCGCGGCCAACGCAGCTGTCGACTTCGTCGCCATGTCGCACTTGCCTGACAATAGTCTGCCAGACAATGGCAACAACTTTCAAAATGCAGACTACCATACCAACCGGCTGCCGTATGACTTTACCCTCGCCTTATCAACAAACACCACACCCTTCACATCAACAGCGCCCATCCCAGGTCTTCCCGCGCTGGCAGGCTCATCAATCACCGCGGGCATGCCCCAGGTTCAAAACAACACCGAAATACCCCCCGGCGCCAAACCTAAAAAGTCGCGGCGCAATGCTGACCCGTCGTCTCAAAAGCGGCGCTGTGTGAGCACTGCCTGTGTCGCATGTCGCAAGAGAAAGTCCAAGTGTGACGGTGCTGTACCGAGCTGCGCGGCCTGTTCGAGTGTATACTACACCGAGTGCGTCTATGACCCAAACTCTGACCACAGACGCAAGGGTGTCTACCGGGACAAGGTCGACAGCATGAAGGCCAAAAACTCGACTTTGCAGATCTTGATCGAGGCTATCCTCAATGCTGAAGAAGAAGACGTGCCCGATATTGTCAACAGAATCCGTACATGTGACAGCCTTGATTTAGTCGCCGAGTCCATTGCCAAGGGTCAGAATGAAGCTCCCCCAAATAACGGCGGTGACAGCCTAGGTGGCGGCGCCGCAACAGGAGGAAGCGCATCAGCAGACCCCAATGACCGGCCCGAGGGAGAGCGCGAGCTGGCGCGCAAGATGGGTGAGCTTCGCCTGGAGAATGGCTCTCTTCGCTTCATCGGAGGCACGTCGCATCTAATCTACACTGGCGAGAGCGAGGACGAGGACGACGGCGATGCAGGTGTCGACCCAACGACTGGCAACGCCATCATCGGCAGAGCCAGCCTGGCAGCTGGTGGCTACCTCAACGAAGATGACGCCCTCCGCAGCTGGACCACTGTCACTACCGATGTGAATTTAATCCGCCACCTCATGAAGATGTACTTCAACTGGCACTACCCCTACTTTGCTACACTATCCAAGAACCTCTTTGAGCGCGACTTTTTGCTTGGCCGGCCTGCAGTGCAGCCGAAGAGGACCGCATACTGCTCATCTCTACTCGTCAATGCTATGCTCGCACTGGGCTGCCATTTTAGTGGCATCCCCGGTGCGTTCGGTACACCCGGCGACGACCGCACTAAAGGTGACCATTTCTTTGCCGAGGCTAAGCGTCTCATTGTTGAGAATGACGAGTACGAGAAGCCAAGATTGGTGACAGTCCAGGCCTTGGCACTCATGTCCGTCCGCGAGGCAGGATGCGCCCGTGAAGCCAAGGGATGGGTGTACAGCGGCATGAGTTTCCGCATGGCCCAAGATATTGGCCTCACTTTCGACGCCAATGGCGGCACAAAGACCCAATCCAGTATTTCAGGTGGCGAGCAGACCCGCCACCAAATGGACGAGGGTGAAGTTGATGCCCGCCGCATCACATTCTGGGGCTGCTTCTTGTTCGACAAGGCTTGGTCAAACTACCTAGGTCGCCTGCCCCAGCTGCCTATAAACTCATACAATGTGCCAAAGTATGATGTCTTCCCCAATGAGGACTCTGCTCCCTGGTCACCCTACACCGACACAGGCTACAACACATCGCTTCAGCAGCCGTCTCGAACACGCGCCATTGGCCTGCAGCTATCCAAGCTCTGTGAGATTAGCAGCGATATCCTGCTGTTCTTCTACCACCCCAACCACATTGGCCGCTCGCACTCCAAGGCGCTCGAGCTACGCAAGCTTAGCGAGCTCCAGCGTCGCCTCGAGAACTGGTACTCTGAGCTCCCCAAAGAACTCGAGGCCAAGGACGGACAGCTGCCGAACATGATTCTCACGCACATGTTTTACCACTTGCAGTACATTCACCTGTTCCGGCCATTCCTCAAATACTCACCCAAGGAGTCCCATCTGCCATCACACATCTCGCCTCGTCGCTACTGTACATCGCATGCTGGCTCCATATCAAAGCTGATGCGTCAGTACAAGAAGGCGTACAACCTCCGCCAAATCTGCAACATAGCTGTCTACATGATCCATTCGGCATGCACAATCCACTTGCTGAATCTTCCAGAGAAGACTGCGAAGCGGAACATTATTCATGGCGTCAAGCATTTGGAAGAGATTGCAGCCGATTGGCCATGTGCGCGCCGCACACTCAGCATCATCAGCGTTTTGGCGCGCAAGTGGGAGGTCGAACTGCCTGAAGAGGCCTCGCAGACCCTCCAGCGCACAGACGAAAAGTATGGCACGTACAACACCTCGGACGTGCCGTCCCCGGTGCGACCTATTGCTATTGACTCTGCGGCCCAAAGCGCAGCCTCCGGGTCGCCACACGATAGCACATCCGCCCCTAGATCGCTTGCGAATGTCAAGGCAGAGTCCAACCCCGGCCTGACGAGCGGGGTTCCCAATGCTTCAATCTCCGTCTTTACGGGCCAGTACAGCCACCAGTCACCTAGCTTCCAGGACTATACCACCCCTGGCATGACACCTGAATACCTTCGCGCTGTCCCCAAGGTGCACCAATCGCCAATTTCCAGTGGTCTCGATGCCATCCCAAAACAGCACCTGCCGCAAGGCTTTGGTGGAAACAACGTCGTCAACAATAGTGTCGTACCAATGCCCGGCCCAAATCTTCACCAAACAGGAGCCTGGGCTATGCACCAGGGCCTGCAAGGAGCCGGTACTTCCTCATACCAGCCACACCTCGTGGGCCTTCAGCAAGCTGGCTCCCAGGCAGATAGCCTTCAAGGCATGTATGGTGTCGACACCCAAGAGTTTTTTTTGAAAGATGGTGTCAACTGGCACCACAATTTCGAAGCCTGGGGCATGGCACCACAGCAGACACCGTCGCCTGAAACATCGTCCCAGGTCCACCACGCCCAGCTGCACGGCTTGTCTGGGACAAACACAGGCGCAAAAACCGGCAGCTCCAACGGTGACAGCGGAGCTGGCCATGATCCCAGCTACTACGGCATCAACAGCACGCAGGCCATAAATGTGAACCTGTACGATGAGTTCTGATCTTAACATCAGAATCTATCTTCTATTGTTGTTCAAGTTGTCCATCATCAACGAACTGGGACTATATGGATTTGGTATTGGTTCATATATTGGTAGAAGATATTTCATCATGATGTACGGCGATGGCTTGCTCTTATGTATCTATTGAATTGTGTCTAAATTTTATATAATGATATAATCATAACCTCTTTCAGCGTCTACTACTTGTGCCCTGCGACACCGTGTTTGACCCCGAGACTAGAAAGTGCCTTTCGAAAGTCGGCTGCCTCCGCCTCCATGGCTTCCATTGTGCGTGCCTCGCGGCTAGCATCCTCAATCTTGGGGAAGCGCCCACCAGGGCGCGGTCTGCTGTCGTTTAGTTTTTGTCTCTCGTCGTCCGAAGCCGCATCCCATTGTGCACCACCCACATTGCCCGGCTCTTCAGTCATCTTCTCGTACAAGGCATCGCCCTCTGTCGACAGGTCCTTGGCCGTGGCGCCGCGGATGCGTGGAAGCACATGCACGTGCACATGTGGTACTGTCTGGCCAGCCTCGGGGCCGTCCTGCACCGCGATATTGAAGCTGCCTTTTTGTAGGAGCTCATTGCCACCTTTGCCTTTGTCATTACTCTCATCTTTTCCAAAGTAAAATGCTGCTAGCATTTTCTGGACGACTTGCACGGCAGAAAAAAGGTCGACTAGCTCGGCTGCGTCGAGGTCTGTGAGCCGACGATGTGGCTTCTTTGGACAGACGAGGACATGGCCAGGTAGCAGAGGCTTCAGATTGACAAGGGCATACGAAAGTGGTGTCTCGTAGAACACCTGTGTCGAGACGTCAAACGGGCCAAAGGTGATCTTCGACGAGGAGGTCTCCGTCGATAGTGAGGGCGAGGACGTGTCCGGGCCGGTGGTTGGCGCTGACGAAGACATTGTACGGCGTGTGGCCAGACTGATGGGAGTGGTGGGTGGTAAAATGATTTTAATAGGCGCCGAATAAGGTAAGCAGGTTGAGTTGCTTATTGAATTGAAATGCAAAGGAAAGACGTGAGGCTGTCGAGGCTGTCGCGGCTGTCCAGAGCTAGCAGGAATGACGTAAGAGCGGAACGTAGCACGTGAAGAAATTGAATTAGGCGTAGATGTAGAAAAGGAAAGAGCGCATACAGTCGGTCGAGATCGAATTGAGAGACTTGAGAGACTCTTGACTCTTGACAGACCGGAGAGAGAAAGACCGGGCGCGGACAGCTTGGTGGTGATCGGTGGCAAGAGCGAGCAGGAGCAGGCCATTGTTTTGGATGGGGAAGGAGAAGAAAGGGAAGGAGGGGGGGCCTGCACGTGGCGCGGAGCAGATGTCGCGAAGAGTCACAGAATAGGGTAGTTGCGAGGCAGGAACAAGCATGTCGTGCTTTCCTATTCTGCAAAACTCATGTGCCGTGGTTAAGCCATATGGAGGAGAGGAAGGTGCGACGAAAAATGCCATGTAGAAAACACGAGACCACGCGACAAAAATAGGCGATAATTAATTGCTACCGGCCGTGGTTGGCTCGAGTGCTATTTATATGCTATTGTTATAGCACTAATACAACTCAACATTCTCTGTAAGGAAGTCGAATAAGTCTGGCAGATATCATGATCAACAAGTCTTGACTAGAATTCTCACAAATTTCAAAACAATCTAGAATATCGTAAAATGAACAAGTATAAATAACTGGTAAATGATTTGATAGTGCCCGTGAAACACGTTTATTTATTGTAAAAAAAAAACTCCCAGCCTATATGACCGCGCTCACGCCAAAATTGTATCCTAAGCTGAAAAGCAGATATTCAAAAATAAAGTCGGAAAATCTAAAAAAAAACAAAAAAAAAACAACAACAACAAGCGAATTAAAGAAAGCTGTAATCTACAGGCCAGCCTTGAGGGTGACTGCAGTAGTAAAGATCATGGCGACAATGCCCATAATGACCAGGCCAATATCGAAAGCGCGCGATGCAACAGATGACTCAGGACCAGCACTTATGTAGTGGAGCAGCGGAGGGTAGATGAACAGCAGTGGCACGCACGCCACCGACCCAATAAGGGCCACAAACTGGTCCAGGTGCCCGGCGCCGAGGACTGCGACAGCACCACAGGCCATGATCATGGTGGTACGGAGACCGTTCTTGGCCCACTTGATGCGTGGGTTCCGCTTGCCCGAACGGTAACTGCCCGAGGCGCCCGAAGTGCCAAAGAGCTTGCCCTCGATGATTCTGACAGCTGGGAACATCTGCACGGGCATACCAGACAGCACGGCGAGCGCATACAGGAACTGTACGGCCTGCACAAGCGAGCTATCGCGCGGGTAGTTGTCAATGACCTCGGTCTTGGTGTAGGCGCCAAAAGCCGCATATCCCAGTGCACCAACGGAGATGTAGGCCACAGTAATGATGAGCATCACAACGCACAGCAAGAAGCCGAAGCGTTCAGGGCGGGCCATGGACGACTGGATGGGCAGAATGAGACCGATGCCCTCAAACGTAAAAATGGCAGCGCCAATGGTGAGCGCATATCCAGACGGGTTGATCCAAAAGTCGACTGTCTCGTGCACATGCCAGCCGCGCGATGCAATGGCGCTGATATCGTACGAATACATGTAGACGAGGCCAATGGCAATAAAGACGTCGCCCAACAGCGCGGCCGGGCCGAGACGGGCGATATCCCGCACAAAGCCCAGCGGGATCAGCACAGCCACTTCAATAGCAATGAGCGCGTTGGTCGAGATGACAGAGTCGTCGACACCGTCGCCGATGCCACCGCCGAGCCGCGTGCGCGAGTGGGCGACGGCAGAAGCAAACGAGGCTAGGTTCTCGGCCGCAAAGACGATACCGGCACACACAAAACCCAGCTGAGACAGAGCAATGGAGCCGAGAATCAGACTACGCATGCGCGGGCCGGCAATGGCGAGGCCGATGTCACCGTAACCGCCGCCGCAGCGCTGACGACACGCAAGCAGAAGCTGGAAGCCGGTCATGGACATGAGAGAAACCACAAACAGTGTCACGGTCGAGAAGACCATGCCACCATTGTTGTAAGCCTTGGGCAAGAACATGATGCCCGTGCCGACAAAGGCTTTGAGAAGAGTGAAAAAGGCCTGCGACATGTCGGCCTTGGCTTTACCGCTCTCGCCGCTGGCACTGCGAACTGCTCCTGATGCGCTGCGGTTCAACAGTGGCTGCCGCTCGTTGGGCTGCCGGTTGTTACCCCGCTCAGGATCCTCATCGCCGTCTTCATCGTCGTCGTCACCAACTTGTGCGAGAAGACCTCGGCTTCCATCATTGTTGCCGGGCTTGCTATCGTCGTCGTCGTCGTCGTCGTCGTCAGAGGCTTCTAGATCCTCGTCGGCAAAATGACCGTATAGTTCGAGGAATTCAACAAAGTTGCGTGCAATCGGCATCTGCACGGCACCATAGGATGCAATGTTTCTGCGCTCGCGCAAGTTGGTGCGGCGCCTCTGCATGGTAGCTTCGCGCTCGGCCAGCTGGCGCTGGCGGACCTGTTGCAGGACAAAGTCACGACGGAAGCCCTGGGGTGCCATGAGCTCGCGCACGGGCATTGCCTGATGGATGCTGCCCTGCCTGGAGGCCAAGAGGTCGTCGTCAATGTCATCATCATTAAAGTCTGTGTAGCCATCGTGGTAGGTGGCTGAGCGGCGGTGTAGGGGCCGCTGAGGAGGCGATAGATGTGGTGACGGTAGGAGTGATGGAGACAGTGGTGGCGGCGGCGGGTGTATCGCCGGCTGCTCGGCGTTGGTGAGGGACAAGGGCGAGGGTGTCATGAGGCGCGGGCGCTGCAGCTGCTGCATGCGGGCCGAAGCCTCGGCCATCTTGAAGAGGGAGCGGTGCACATCGCCGCCCTGCAGCTGCAGCGAAGAGATTTCCTCTTCTGCGTTTTGATCTGCGGTGTTGTACTGGGCTGGCGAGTTGATGCCTCCCTCTGTATGGATAACTGGTCTAGGTGATGATGATGATGCTGCTGCTGAGCCCTGTGCCACCGATTCATCCGCATTTCCATCCTCTACTGGCTGCTGCCGCTGCTGCCGCTGCTGCCGCCGCTGCCGCCGCTGCTGCTGCTGCTCTCGTGCTAGGTCGGCAGTATATCCTTGTGGGAGATGCTCGGCAAGAGTCCGGGCTGCTTGCCGGTCGAGGCCCGAGGCGTCGGGGGAGTCCAGCGGCGAGTTCGTCATAGTGCCATGTGTTGATGTTGATGGCAAACAGAAGATAAAAAAAGTCTGGAAATAGTGACTGGTAATGTAATGTGATAAAATAAATATGAGGCGATCAAGGGATATGTTGCAATGTTAAAATTGGTGTGATGTTGAAAAAAGCTTCAGAAATCAACAGAAACCAACACGCCCTATTGGCGATTGCCACCGAATGAAAACCCAGACGCAAGGCCGATCCAAGCCGGCAGGGAAGGAGCTATTGCTATCCACAGTGCAGCTTTCCAGAATTGCTGCCCCATTTCGACCTCTAAAAATACAAAGTACTGACATCACAAAGCAGCCGACGAGCCAATTGGGCCAGCTCTCCCCGCATGCCGGCCTAATAGACCCACTTATTATGCCACCACTTAAATAGGAAAGAGCAAGCTTAAATCAATTATCCGCATTATCAGAGCCACGTGACTGTTAAACTCTAGGCTTACTGTAAGAGATCTTACATCGGAAGAAAGATACAAGGCTTATTTTCTGCGTCTATATTGTATTATATTGTGGTGAAGTTGTAGAGTACTGGAAACAAATAAAAACATGAAATCGGGGGAATCGTGAGGCTGAATCTATCAAAAACGGCATAACAAAGGAAAACAAAAGGATGACCAAGATGATCACGAGGAAGATGAGGATGATACCGAACATAAAGGAAAAGAGGTCCAAAGAAGTCAACGTCAAAAGACCTATCATGCAATCTAAAATTAAATATGTGGCACGACGTCGTCTTCGGCAAGAATCTCGTTCTGCTGCTCACGGGCACGGCGTGATGAGTCTTCAGAGACGGCCTCATCGGGGTCCTCTGACATGAAGACTGACTTGTTAGCACTTGAATATGGAGGGGAGCTGATGGATAGTAAGATCACATACCGAAAGGTCGGACGAGGAAGGAGAGTACAAAGACGGCTGCAAAGACACAAGCGAGAAGAACGAAGACGGCCTGGGGATGGGTGCCGACTGTAGCAGCATAGAGGCCGTTGAACACAAGGGGTGCAATGACACGCGAGATGGAGTGCAGCAGACCAATGGCACCGAGAAGCTGACCGACGCGTTCCGGCGGCACGTGCTTGGTAAGAGAGGATTGGATTGTGGCAGAGCTGAGACCGCCAAAGGCTGTGACGATACCAGAAATGACAAACACGCTCGGCGTGCGGGCAAAGACGTAGCCGACAACACCGAGGACTTCACACAGAATGGCGCTGCGGATCAGCCAGACATCGAGACGATCAGCGCCCGTGTTGGTCTCGCGGGGTTCTATGCCCGAGAGACGGCGCTGGTGAGCAGCCGGACGGACGCGGAAGAAGTAATTGATGATGGGGAAGATGCCCATGAGCACAAACACGCGCACCATGGACACCAGCGAGATGAATGCCGACGTCTCAAAGTTGCCCCAGTGGAACATGTATTCACTGTAGAGCAGAGTGACACCGCCCATGCTCATGGCAGCTGCCAGAAGAGTGGTGTCAATAGTGGCCAGAACAAGCAAGTTGCGACGCACTCGCTTGTGCTCGACACCCTTGGGGAGGAGAATCTTTAGCGGTGCCAGGGGGTTGGAGCGGCGAATACGAGTGGTCACCTTGTGAAGCCACGCGAAAGGACCCCATCGCGGCGTCCGGCGCCCAGCTGCCTCCTCGACACGCTCGCTCAGCTCGTCGGCACGGACCGTTGCATTGTATGCCTCCTGCTCCTTTGCGTATTTGTCACGGGCCATGTTCTGCCGGCGCACTGAAAGTGACTCGGGGAGCACGATCATAATGTACGTAATAAACACCAGGTGGCAGCCCAGAGTCACATAGAAGATGGACAGCAGATCGCCGGTCCATGCGACAAAGTAGCCAGACAGCAGCGGGCCAAAAGCCATACCGGTGAAAAGACAGGCGTGCATATAGCCAAAAGAGACGCCGCGCTTTGAGGGCGGCGTGCAATCACTTGTGTATGAATGACTGACGACACTTCCAGCAGTAAAAGAACCCGCCAGGCCATCAATAACAGCAGCGCCAATCAACCAGTTGTAGTGAATGAGATCCGGGTACTTGGCCGCGAAAATGGTAATAATTTCACCAACCAGGCCACCGCACGATGAAATGACCATGACGCCCTTCCGGCCGTAGCGGTCGGACAGGGCACCTAAGCGCGGGGCGGTGAAAGCACTTAGAGAGCCAACAACAATGTTGATAATAAGTGAGAATGTAGCGACACTCCGCTGAACTGCCGGGATCTGGCACTGCGGGTTGTCGCCGCCGGGGACGACAGGTAGCATGGGGAAGCCCTGGTGTTCACGGTCTGCGAGATAGCCCCGACATATCAGATCAATAATCAGATTCAGCTTTGGTACAATCACACCACCGAAAGCCAGTGTGAAGAGCGCATAAGGGCCAATTAGCCAGTATACCTGTGATGTTAGCGATCTTGGAGTTATCTAGTTCCATGTATAGTTAAGGGTGGCTTACAGATGGCCGCTGCGTCCATGGCAAGCCGGCAAAATCATCGAAGCCATCCCAGCTATCTTTCCGGCGGTTGTTCGGTGCTGATGATGAGCTAGATCCGAGGAGGGCGTCTGTCTCTGTGGCGTCCACTGGACGCTGGTCCCTTGGTGATGCCATGATGTAGTGAGTATATGAATATAGTAGTTTTGACTGTGGTAAGCCACGTTGATCTAATCTGATCCAATGCAAGCGACCATCTAGATCTTATTCAAATGTCGTTGTTGCTAGATGTTGCGACCGTGATGATCAGGGGTGCTGGCTTGTTATTGCGTGCGTGCGTTGGCGTGGGGGATGTAGGCGACAGACCGGTGCCGATGGCGAGATATGGTGGAATACACACTGTAGGTCTATTCCCTGCCTGCGACCTCGCGTTTGTCTCTTCTTGGAATCCTGTTCCTCGAAGAATCAAAGTATGTAGAGTACAAGTTATGAAAAAGAGCAACATCAAATGGCTGGTTTGTCTTGTTTCAGCCAATGGCGCGCGAAACGTCAGTGGCAAGGGAGTGCCTGGGATTGTGTGTAAGTGTGTGCGCGCTGATGCGCTGTACAGGAGCCCTGACACAAGTCGCAGATGGACGATGGAGACAGCTGTGCGCTGTAATGTAGATAAATGACAGAGCTATTTGGAGATAAGGACGACGACGAAGGAGGTGGAAACGGGCGATAGGCTGGCGTGCCGATGGGCTGCATGCAATAGCGGTTGCGATTGATTCGATTGATTGATAGGCCTTTGGTAGATAATATCGAGATTCTGCCACTCTAGAAATGTGATAGAACGGCCAGAGTGGTCAAAGGTCAAAGTGCAGACCAGAAGACCGGAAGACCAGAAGACCAAAAGACCAAAAGACAAAAGTGAGGCAAAAGATGTACAAGATGCAAAGAGCAAAGAGGAAGATGCGATTTGTAATCCAGCCAGAGAAAGACGAATGGACAGGTGAAGAAATGCGTGCTATCAATGTAGATTAATTGGGAAGGACCCATTCAACTTGCTGATCAAAGAGGAAAGTTGCGATCTGGAACAAGCTTTGCTCTGCCTGTCGACACGCAAATCGCAAGCATGCGCAGCCCGGCTCGCTAAAGGTGCTATGGATAAGAGCGCTAAAGTGCCCCTAAAAGTGTACGAATAGTATTAATGAATTTGTGCTGATTGATTGCACGCTCTATCGGGGCGCACCTTCCTTAGTTGGTAATCGGCCAGTCTTGGCAGCTTTGGTCCTTCTGCTGCCAGCGCACACCACCTGTAACTTAGCGTCGCAGCTCCGTTCCTTCCTATTGCAGCCAGTGTAACCATCAGCATCAACTGTGCCTGACTCCATATATCCGTATTACTCCGTACTCGGTATCTTACCACAAGCCCACGTCATGTCGTCACAGGCCCAGCGCACTGGTGAGATGAGTTGGCCATAACACGTAAGATGCGTGTTTGGATACACAACTGTGTGCACCTTGAGCTTATTTGTTCATTGTTCTCGTGTTTCTGTGGCTTGATTCGTCCTTCCTCTGTTGCAATAATCCATCGCTCCTGCCATCCCACGTTCCCCCTTTCCTGCTCTGCCAATCGCCCGTATTTTGCCAGCGATAGCCCCAACTATATCTTCCAAATAAGGGAGGAACGAGCGAGACATCAGCATAGCCGGGACATTGGCAGTTCTATAGTGTCAGTTCTCTCTTGTTGGCGAAACATCCGAGCTTGTTTGCGCCTCTTTATGGCAGATTGCTATCTCCTCGGGTCTGTCGAAGCCATCATGTCTTTCTGCGTCTATGGAACCTGTATTGATTATCGGTTACTAGGACTCTAAAATGGCAATACTGAGTTGTATCTTGGATGCACTGACGAGCATGCCCCATATTTATCTCTAGCTCTCTCAAACGGACAACGGAGTTTCGGCCGTAGCTATCACCGACTTGATTGATAAGCAAGAACGTCACTAAGCGACTCCCATTCCAGAAAGGTATCACCAGCACATGTCCGAGCCGCTATACATTTCCGAGATACTGTGGTTCGTGTACTTATTGGCTCCAGGCAATATTGGTACCAGACAATAATGCTGTTAGGTTTTTGTGAATGCCAGTTTACGCGGCTTGTGATGACTAATCTTTGCTCTTAGTTGCCCAACGGACATCACGACAATTGCAGTGGCTACGTGTCATCCATGTTGCCAATGTATGCATTCTGTGGCCGTGGCCCTGTGCTTCCAAGCACCCTACCGATACGCTATGTAAAAATACAACAAATATACAAACAAAATAGTACAAATATATGGTACTGCCATTGACAGCCCTCTCCTTTTAGATCCCAGTCTAGAACGCACCTTGCACCGATCAGTCGTCCTGCTGCCGGCGCCGCTCCTTCTCGCGCTGGATCTTCTTGAAGAAGGAGTTGCTCTCGGCCTTCTTGCCCGGCTTCTTGAGCATCTTGTTGACCGACTTGTTCTGCTCAATGTATGCCATGTCCTGGCCACCACTGAGCTCGCCCAGCGTGCCCGCTGTGCGCCGCGCCTTGGGCATACGCTTCATCGACCGGCCCTTGGTCTTCTCCCACAGATCATCGTCGTCAATCTTGTCCTCCATCAGCTTCTCGCGCTCCACGAGCACCTCCTGCAGCAGCTCGCGTCTCTCGCGCGCCGTGGCAAACGCCAGACCCGGCGTCTTGTCAATGTCGTGCAGCTGTGTGATCACCTTGAACGCATAGCCCTGGTCGACCAGGAACGCCTGCCGCTTGGACGAGTAGAACATTTCTTGCGTGTCCTTTGACACGAGCGAGTAGAAGAACGCATTAAAGCCCTCGTCGTTACGGCGCTTGGCCCGTAGAATGCGACCCAACCGCTGCGCCTCTTGTCTTCGCGAGCCATAGTGCGATGAGATCTGGATCAGGCACGTCGCCTCCGGCAGGTCCAGCGACGTGTCACCAATCTTTGACAGGAACAGCGTGTTGATGCTGGCGTTGTGCTGGAAGTTCTCCAGGATCCGCAGGCGCTCGCTCTGGCTCGTCGCACCGTAAATGCAAGCCTTGCCAAGCTTGGTCGCATACTTTGTGAGTGCAAACACGTCATCCGAGAATACGATGATCTTGTCGCCGCGCGACTCGTGGTAGTTGATCAGGTACTGGCACGCCTGGAACTTGCGCGGGTTCATCACATAGAGGGCCTGCTTGGTCCGGCTCGACGACTTGAGGTACTCCTCAAAGAACTCAGTCGTCATCGGGCACCACACCTCGGCGCACTGCACGCGCGCAATGTGGCCCTGTTCCGACAGCTCCATCCAATTGGCCTCATACAGCTTGGGACCAATCAAAAAGTTGAGATCGGAGATCTTGTCGTCCTCACGCAGCAGCGTTGCCGTCAGACCCAGCTTGGAGTGCGTCTTGATGTTGGACGTGACCTTGCGGAAAATGTTGGCCGGCACCACGTGCACTTCATCCAGCAGCATCAAACCCCATTCGCGGCCCTGCAAAAAGTCCATCATCTTCTTGGCGTCGTGCGATCTCTCGCGTGTTTGTGTCACCATGGAGTATGTCGTCACAATGATGCCCGTGTTGCCCGTAAACATGGACTTGTTGTCCGACGTAAACACGGCGATATCATCTGGGTTGATGTTGGACCATTTCAGAAACTCTTGCCGCCACTGCACCACGGACATGGAACTTGTGCAGAGCACAATAATACCCTTCTTGACAGTGCACGCTGCTGTGATTCCCACAAGTGTCTTGCCGGCACCACATGGCAGCACAATGATACCGCTCTTGGCACGACCGTTACCAAACATCTTACTCAGACTCTTTTCCTGGTACGGCCGGATCTGTGCATTGGGCCGCAAGTCAATCTCGAGGTTCGCGTTGACTTCGTCATTGCGGAAATCGTACTCCTCGAGAGCCGGGTAGCCCAGGTCCAAGCACCGCCGCTGCACCAATTCGATACCGTTGTCTGCGACTTCAAACGAGTGCACAGCTTCCTTCTCATCATCGACATCCTCCTCCTCGTTGAGTGCCGCGTTCAGGACATCGTCGGGAATGCCGCCATCGCCTACACCCTCGGCGCTGGCCTCTCCCTCGCCAGGTTTAGATGCAGGACCTCTTTGCTGCAAACCCTTGGCCTGGCGCACACCGGCGGCGAACTGTGTTCCGGGAATGACCAGGCCGTTCATGCTGGGTGCTGCCGTTGTAGAGATGCCTGTGCTTCCTTGTACACGCAAAGGACCAATGACGGAGTCTTTCAACAGCTTTTGCAGAATGGCCGGGTCGTTGCTCTCGACAAAGTACTTTGTGTTCTTGAGCACCAGCTTCACTTTGCCGAAACTGTCCGTAGTCGTTGTGATAAAGTCGCGAATGACGTCGGGGACATCGGTCTTGAGGAAGCGGTTGAGTGTGTTGATGATGTCTTGGGGGTTGAGACCGACGGACACGGCTGCGTACAAGCTGTGCATCGTCAAGTGGTATTCGTGGATAAACGTCGGCCGCGAGATGGGTTCGGCAATGGTGATCAAGAAATCCTGCGCCGGCTTGGCAAGCGGGTGAAAGCTCTCAAAGATGATGAAGCCCTTTTCGGGGTCGATGTACATGGGCCGGTTGTGGTGGTCGGGCTTGAGTTGCAGAAAGGAATAGTCGCGGCGGCCAAAGAACCGTGATGCGGCGTCATGGCTGGCTGTTGGCCGCGTCTTTTGCAGGCCGTCCAGGGTGTACTTTTGGATGGCCTTGTCGATGTTCTCCTCCTCGGCCTCGCTCAACGGGTCGTCGTCGGAAAATTGTTCTGGTTCAGAGCTGCCCGGGCTGCGCGGTGTTCCTGGGCCGGGGGTTGAGCCGCTGGAGACCTTGCCGGTCTTGACAGCGCCCGACTGCGCAGAGCCAGCGGGTGCTTTCCGCTTCGGCGCCATTTGACTGCGGCTGTGATGTGATAGTCGCGGTCGTCGTCGACTGTAGTTGTCGCTGATGCCGTCACAATTGATGCTATTACTGCACTACGCGTATTGATAGGATAGATTTCGTAGTATTTGGAGGAAGATGCCTTGAAGATGCGGCGGCAATGAGCAGATGATGGCGCCAGGATGTGGCAAGGCTGAACGAATGTAGATGTCTTACTAGAAACAGGTCTACTACGGTCGACCAACGCGGCTGAACGTTAGTGCGAGTCGTTGCCTTGCGCTGCTAAAAATGACGTTGGAAGGCGCTCAGAACGTTCCGCGAAAGCACGTGACAGGAATGCTAGAGGGTATTCTGGGGTCTTCCAGGGGCTGACCCAAATTGATTACCAAAGCCGCGACGTCCCGGAATTGACGACGTTCTCGACTTGATGTCATCTTCGTTTGGTCAACAATTTTGTCAACAATTTTGTCCAATACACACAATATACACAATGTGGTATGTATAAAAGGCCTATTGAGAGATGCACTTATTCTAACTTTATTTAGCAAACACGTTCTAAACGCCCAGGTCTCTGTGCGGTCACCATGCTGTACGTCCTGTTGATGTCTTAGAACCTGTCGAGATATCTCCTAGATCTATGTCATACTTGCCTATCAACTTCGAGTTTCTTCAGTACTTATTGGCTTGTGAACTCTACTAACTCCACAGGCAAGAAATGGTTCGATTGTGCCGAGTGCCACCAGGAGCAGGAGAACCACGAGCTCTTGCAAAGGTTCGAAATGATCTTTGCTTGCAAAAAGTGCAAAAAGTGCTTCCGCAAAGACGCTCGCGAGTTTGAGGACTGCGACGAGTACTGCCCGCACTGTGATAACCACTTTATCATCGAGGCCAAGACGCCCAAGCAGGCGCTGACTATTGAGAGCGAGGACGTGCGCGTGGACAACCGCATGATCAAGAACAGCGACGAGCGTGTCAAGATGCAGCAGATGCGCAGCATTTTTGACCCCGACCTGGATGCCGACAGACTGGGTTAGGGATCAATAGTGACGGGAGACTCTGATTAGAGAGGTTACGATACGATGCACTCGGGATACCAGCAGCGCAGCATACTCCAGCATATAGCCAAAGATAGCACATTGATGTTGGCGTAATTTATGATTTATTGATTTGTATTTTACTCTTTCAAATTGGTGATTGACAATTGAAATGCATCTTTCACGGTGCTGTGCCGATCTGTGTAAAATATTGATCTCGTTTGGTGTCGGATGGGGTCACAGCTGGGCAAATGACAACGGTAAAGTATAACATGCTTGATTTTGACATGGAAACATAACATGAACATGGACATGATCATGGAAACATAAAGTAAGAAATGGCAACCTACAAGAGACCCTCCGGGTCAACCCGCACCTAGTCATCTGACTCGCCCGCAGCCTCGCCCGCTACTCCCCGTGTAGGGATGGCAGAGGTGCCAGCACCGCCCGACCGGCCCGTCTTCTTCTTGGCTGCCTCCTCTTGCTTCTCCAGCTCAATGGCCTTGACGTGCTCCTCAATCTCCTCCACGGGCAGCATGGCCATCAGCTTGCCCGGTGCCATGATGGCAATTTCAATGTTCTTTGCACCCGTCTGCACAACCTCCAGCAGGGACTTGATAGCCAGCTGGATGGTCTGCTCGCGGTCCATATCGTCCTTGTAGTTGCGCTCGAGGAATTCGCGGACCGTCTTGCTCGAACGGCCAATGGCATTTGCGCGCCTGTCTGTTAGCGGTGGCCTCATTATATCAAAGGGACGAGTATGCTCACCATGCCGAGTAAATACCCGAGGGCTCGGTCTGGTAGAGGCGCGGCACGGTGCTGCCCTTGTCGAAGCCGACGATCAGGGTGCTGATACCAAACGGCCGCACACCACCGCTCTGCGTGTACCGCTGCTGCACACCGGCAATGTATTTGGTAATGTATTCAATCGTAACGGGGTCCTCGACAGTAAGGCGGTGCGACTGGGCCTCTAACCGGGCCTTGTCGAGCAGGATGCGGGCATCGGCGTTGAGGCCGGCAAAGGCCAGGCAGGCGTGGGTATCGAGCAGGCCGATCTTGGAGGGGGTGATGCGGGTGTCTTGCAGCTTCATGGCCGACCGCTTCTCGCAGCCGAGAACGACGACATCGCTGCCCTTGACGCCGACAGCGCAAGTACCTGGCTTGTTAGTCGTCTGCCTCGTACCAAGGATAGCAAGCTTCACATTTCCTGCTGATTTTGTTGTCCACAATGCGTACCTCTCTTTACAGCTTCACCGGCATATTCGACCTGGAAGACGTGACCGTCGGGACTGCGACAAGTTAGAATTGATCACAACGGCGGGGAGGGGGGATCAATGCCGAAATCGAGACCGAACAGATGGCTGGCAGCACGAACCTGAAGACTAGAGTATAGTTAGTATATATTCTGAGAGTCGAAACGTCCCAGCGCTAACAGAATGGGCAGCTTCACAGATTCATAACTTAAAGCTAGCTTCGGGGCAACTCACCAGAAAGAGCTCTGTCGTAACCGGAAGCCATGGCTGCGATGTGTGTAGATGGAGCTGGAAAGTCGAGACGGGAAACAAGTCAGGAGCACGTAGCACAGTTGTCGTCGGTAGTTGTAAGTAATTGAAGTCGTCGGGGATCGCAAGTCGAGGTCGTGATGTGAGGTATCGTGATGTTGATGGAGCTGGTGGTGCGCGTTAGGAAGGAGGTGCTCGATTCAGTGATACGTACATTCTGCCAGCCTCAGCCCGCCCGCCAAAACCAGCCAGCCAGGCTCCAAAAGCTCTGACGAAGCTGTAGCCTGTAAGACTGTCGAACAAGCGTTATGGGGTAGCTCGAGTTCATGCACCTGATTGGCTGACAAGGACATAATAGCGGGGTCTCAAACCGACCTCTTGCCCCCGCTCTAGCCCACTCTTGAGCGTACAAATGACATCTCACGTGCTGATAAGATAGCACGACTTTGTCCATCACGGCATGGCGCCACCATAGCTTTGCAGTCTACAGTCTTCCGATGACCGGTTGGTAAAACTTTTCGTGCCTGAATCTGTTAGTGAATTAGTGAATTTCAACGCCCAGACCATGGTGATTCGCAAGTAGAATAGCTCTGACGCACTGACAGCAAGCGAGCCGGCCGCGAATTAGAATCAGATCATTGGGGATTAACTCGGCACCAGTTTCCGGGGAAAAAACTGGACATATTTCTTCTCGGGAGGCCTAGTTCCGCGAGTTGTCTTTCTCTTTTGCTTTGTCTGCTGATTTTTGTCCTTTGTCTTTTTGTCCTTTTGACTTCTTGGAAGTTTCTTTGGCAATTTGCTTAGAAATTAATTGGATCTCCAAAAATTCAACAGCCAAGATGGCTTTCAAGTCGCAAGTCTCCTCCGTTCTGCGGAGAAGCGGTGCTCCTGCTACCTCCGCCTCCAAGGCCGCCCTCCGCGCGGCACGCACGGCCCGGATGTCTGCACCCCTGTCCTCAGTTTCCACCTCGACATCAACACCGACGACAACCCGCTGCTTCTCTACCTCGCCCACACATTATTTGCGCCAGACACAGTCCCGGGATTCAGCTATTGTGCGCACGTCGGAGCGCTACCCGAGCCTGAAGCGTGATGAGCGTTTCGGCAAGCTGACGCCTGAACACGTCGCCTTCTTCAAGGAGCTTCTCGGCGAGAATGCAGTCATTGATGCTGTCACCAACCCCGCAGCACAGGACGACGTCGAGGGCTACAACGGCGACTGGATGCGCAAGTACCGTGGCCACGGCCAGCTGGTGCTGCGTCCCGGCTCGACCGAGGAGGTCAGCAAGGCGCTCAAGTACTGCAACGAGCACAACCTGGCTGTTGTTCCTCAGGGCGGCAACACAGGCCTTGTCGGCGGCTCTGTGCCTGTCTTTGACGAGATTGTGCTGAGCCTGAACCGCATGCAGGGCATCCGCTCGTTTGACGAAACCAGCGGCACTCTGGTTGTCGATGCCGGCGTCGTGCTGGAGGCTGCCGATATGTACCTGGCCGAGCGCGGCTACCTGTTCCCTCTGGACCTGGGTGCCAAGGGCTCGTGCCACATTGGCGGCAACGTATCCACCAACGCCGGCGGTCTGCGCCTGCTGCGCTACGGCAGTCTGCACGGCACTGTGCTGGGTGTCGAGGCTGTGCTGGCCGATGGCACCGTTGTGGATGACCTGTGCAAGCTACGCAAGAACAACACGGGCTACGACCTGAAGCAGCTATTTATTGGAGCCGAGGGCACGCTGGGTGTGGTGACGGCAGTGTCGATCCAGTGCCCGCAGCGGCCGTCGGCAGTTAATGTGGCGTTCCTGGGCCTGTCGTCGTACGCGAACGCGATCAAGGCGTTCCGTGCGGCCAAGGCCCAGCTGTCGGAGATTCTGTCAGCGTTTGAGCTGATGGATGCCGGCAGCCAGCATATTGTGCGCACTGTGCGCCCCGACCAGCGCCGGCCGCTGGAGGGCGAGCACCAGTTCTACTGCCTGATCGAGACGAGCGGCTCCAACGCGGAGCACGACCTAGCCAAGCTGGAGGCGTTCCTGGAGGACGTGATGGGCGAGGAGATTGTGGAGGACGGCGTGCTGGCGCAGGACGAGACGCAGGTCAAGGCGCTGTGGACGTGGCGCGAGGGCATCACCGAGTGCCTGGGCCACCTGGGCGGTGTGTACAAGTACGATCTGTCGATCCCGCTGCCGGAGCTGTACAAGCTGGTCGAGGACACGCGCACACGCCTCGAGTCCAAGGGCCTGCTTGGCGACACGGACGAGTTCCCTGCGGCGTCGGTTGTGGGCTACGGCCACATGGGCGACTCGAACCTGCACCTCAACATTGCTGTGCGGCGGTACACTGAGGAGCTGGAGAAGGCGATTGAGCCGTTTGTGTACGAGTGGGTGTCTGCGCGCCAGGGCAGCATCAGCGCCGAGCACGGCCTCGGCCTGGCCAAGAAGAAGTACATTGGCTACAGCCGCAACGAGACGAGTCTTGGGCTGATGAAGCAGATCAAGAAGACATTTGATCCTGTAAGTTTTTTTTTATATCTATTTGAACGCCAATAGCCAGTACTAACAGCAATCCAGAAGGGCATCATGAACCCCTACAAGTATATCTAAAGGGTGTCCAAGATGGAGAGTCCGGAAGAGTCATGATGGCATGTATCTTGTCACCGATGCAACCCATCACGAGTGATTTGGATAAAGCCAGAAAAATAGAAGCGATAGAACCAATATCGAAGCAATAACTACGTACAATCGACTCACTGTACATCTGCGTGTAGATATTCAGCATAACATTCACGATTCACGAAGCGAGCAATGCAGCAGGAGGCCTCTATCCCGTTGGCATGCTGTTCCCAGCTGACTTTATTGTCGTTTAATGTCGTTTGCTCTCGTCTATGGTTCCCTGTCATTGGCATACGTATGGGCAGTATGGATGTGAGAGATAGGTCGGCGAGTCTGACCTAGTGATATCTGAATCAGAGAGCTGAATGTGCATATTGCATCTCACCTATATTTTACCGTTGCTGAAGTCCTACCTCTTATTACCATGCAAGCAATACTCCGCACATGAGGTGGTCGGTATCCAGATACGGAGGAGGGTGTGAGTGTGCTGTAGACAAGGGTAGGGGTATGAATAGGGAGAAGCATTCTCAGTAGGAATAAGGATCAACGACAGAATAGAAGGCCAACAGACCAGGATAAGACATGGGACGAGGGACAGGAGAATGAACCATGGATTCGGATATTTTGCTCCGGAAAGATTTCTGCTGTTAGTTGTTTATTGTATGGAGTATGGGAGTAGAAGAAGAACGCCGTTTGTAGCTGAGAGAAAACGAGGAACAAATGAGAAGCTACGAAAATAAAATAAAAATAAGAGAGAGAAGAGGAGAGCTCACATGCCCATACGGATGCTCTAGATCTATGGGCAGTGGTCGTATGGGAACAAAGATAAAAACGAGAACGAAAACAGGGGACAACGGACGAGGTCCATAGTATCGAAGATGAAAGGAAGACAGAGACATCTATGGGGTTGGGAAACGGCCAGACGAGAGGAGGAGAGCGGAAACAGTGTCAGGAGAGGCTTGAGGTGAGAGGCGAGAGGCGGAATAATCGTACGTTTTGGCTGAGCATATGCTTTAGATGCCATCGGAGTCGATTACGGCAGGAGAATTGGAGAATTGGAGAACTAGAGAATTAGGCAATTAGAGACGAAGGAAGTAGCAACAAATCGATAAACGGAAAGAGCAATGGTGGTGCAGTTGCTCTGTACTAGACACGATCAAACTGGCATCCCAAAACAGCAAGAGCAGGACGAGCACAGCGTCGAGCGAGGGTATTAAAAGATCGAAAGATCGAAAGATCGAAAGAGGAAAAATCGAAAGAGAAAATATCGAAAGAGGAAAGAACGCCCCGGCTAAACACCACCTTGAGCGCCAATATATGCAAATACAAATTGAATGCCAGTCTAGTGGCACGGGCAAAGCCGTAGGAGTGAGTAGTAGAGTGTGATTCCATTGGCCAGAATTACGACGAGCTGAGTGTGTGGGAGTAGAGAAGATGCATGATATCTGCGTATGATTTGCACAGATTATTTCAAATTACATGCAAATCATGGTCGGTACTTTGTTAGTGGTCGGACAAGGTCGAGACCAAGGGCCAAGATGCGGAATGCGGAAGAGAAAGTAGACAGGGCTGAACAGGTAGAATAATAATAGGTTACTGGTAGTGATACAGTATTGATGCTGTCTTTGGCGTACATTGCCCGCAGGAGATAAGTCTGGCGTCTTGGTCAGTGATTTTCGTGATTTTCGTGATTCGTGATCGCTGCTCCTTCCTCTTTTCCCACATTTGGCCCTTTCCATACTTTAGAGACTTGAACAGTTCATAACGTGGCCAACAGCCGGCGAACTCATTCTAAGAGGAAGGTGCGATGGACAGAGGTCTAATAGTCGTGGAAGGTAATACTTGCTCCTACTCCGCAACTAACTTAGAACTACTAGAACTACTAGAACTAATAGAACGAAATAGGGCCACAGTCCCACCAATGAGAGGGCGCAGAGAGCTGTATACTGGCTGGATAATTATGGGTCCAATGTTCACTAATCAGAAGCTGGGTTTTGGACTTTGGGATAGAGGTACTGCAGGGCATATTGAACCATTTTCCAGCGAGAAATGTGCGCTAGTAATATACCAAGTGTGGGCCGCTCCTATTATGGTAATAGGAAATGTGTATTAAGAAATAGGAAATGGGAAAGTAGGAAAATAGGAGGAATTGGATGATGAATGCCACCAAGAACGGCTCGCTCCTTGTCGATGCTGGGCGCTGCGGGCTACGCGTATTCAACTCAATGACATGACACATTGCTGTCACTGTCACCTTGTACCTTGTACCTTGTCACTTGATATACTTGGTACAGGCTGCTGCAAGTCTGGTGCCACAACGTGAGGATCTAGACTTTGGCCTGGCCAGGAGGGAGACTGGGGCAGACTATATCTACTGTTGATAAACGGCAGCTGACAGAGCGAGATACTCATAAGCAATAGAAGAACAGGCACGAATGAGTGCTCCAGCGTGGGCTTTGCCTACCTTCTGCTACTCCCTCAGACGCCCTGTCGACTGCAGCCCTATGGGCTCATCTGGCTTGCCATTCAGATTCAGCCTGTCGGTGTAACTGTTGCAGACGTCAAAGGCACACACGCCTTGTCTATGTAAATGTAGAGTCAATCGCTGCTCATCATTTTTACTGTCCCATGTAAGCACGTTTCTGACTACCCCAGGTGATACGTGAATGCAACGGTTCAGCGACGAAACGGCCATCCAATCCTTGGGCAGTGTGCAAAATAGAGTCGCTAGAATCTAGACCGGTTCAATAGAAGCTACAACGATGAAAGCCAATCAATAGAACAATAAATAGAAGCGTAGAAAAGCCAAGCCTCGCCTCCCAAAGCAGCATCTACTTGTACGCTCTCGGAATACACAGATGGCAGCATTTCCCCACGAACAGGGCATGCTACTGTTTCACAATGCACGGTTTGTTGAAATTTCCTCTTTGCATAAGCTTGGATGTCTCTGCACCTATCCCATCTATCTTGTCCATCCTCTCACCATGTTATTGTAGCCAGTCTGTAGCCAGTCCATGGCACGAGATGCTATGTGCTTTGGCTGCCTCCCATGCTATGACGCCGTTAAAGTCTTTAAAGAAACATCATTGCCTCTGCATCCTCCTCATCTTTACTCCAGACAATGCGGCTCCTGAATTGCATACTCCTCCCGACGGCATGACGGCATTCCATCTGTCCCATCTTGTGTCCCATTTTGGTCGGGCCCAACGGGAGGCCTGTGAAGATCAATGCATGCAGGGGGCTTTGGGTAGGGCTGACTGGTGATGACAGTCTGCAAGTTGATAGGATGTTGGCTTGTTCCATCTGTTTGTCTCGTCTGCCTTCTCCATCTAGCATGGGCCATTATTGGCCGAGCCGGCAGCCTCTCCGGAGTGTGTCCCACGACAGTCGTTGGCATGCTTCTATTGAAAGGGGTAACTCGATGTATATTATCAAAAGTAGAGAGGCTTTCAAACGAGCCAGTCGAGTTGTGACGGACAAGTTAAGCCAGTCCAGGGACCGAGTTGAACAGACCGGGCTGCCTCTTTGTGATATGCTGATTGTGATATTGGATATCGTGATGTTTGAGATGGATGTCGTCTGATTTGCTTTGATATTTGTTTATCTGCAGTATACTATTGTGATTGTATTTCTTTTTTATGTTTTGTCATTGGAGTCACTCCTGCAGTGCTGCTTACCCATGAGATATGAAAATCCATTTGATTGATGCATTTGCACGCACTCTGTGCACATTGCTGGCGGCTAGGACGTGGAATAGGGGCAGCATCCTGTATATAGTGTGGATAATGACGCTACAAAGTATTTGTTTCTTTTCTTTCTTTTCTTCTTTCTTTTCTTACTTTTATCCTTTATTGGTATTGCTTTTGTTTGATCTCATCCAGTTCTACCTCTTCAGCCCGTTGATTCGTTAACCGCTAGTCCATCTCGTCAGATTCTCCGGTTTGATCCTTCCAGGCTTCTCTTGTGTCTTTTTGATTTCATTTCGATCTTATTCCTCTCTGTATTATTTATTTATACTGGCCAATATCTTTCGAATTTTTGCGTATCTCCAACCTGCATATTGCCCATGCTGCCATCACATCAAACACCGTATGAACAAGCTACTGCATCATGGTATGTCTCACCATCCCTACTTTTACACATCTCACCACGCATTCTTCTTCTACTGCGTATTTCCACAGCCCTAAGCAGCAGTCATCATTCATCCCCATCCCTCCCTCGCCTTAAGCTTGATTCTCTCGGGCTTTTGTCTCCAGTATCAGTCTCCAGTTTATCATCTCCCCTCCTCTCGCCTAGCCCATCCTCTGCATAGTCCCTCTGCGGCTCCGTCTCCGCAGCTGTTGAGCTTGTGGAAACAGTGAGCAAATATAAGATATAGATAAAATAGAATATAGAATAGAATATAGTGACTAGCGAATAACGCCGACTACTGCCACTACGTGCCGGTAATATCCAATATCAATCTCTTGCCTTGCTCAAACGGGGTTCCGGAGTATGCTTTGCATCAGCTTGCTTTGTCTTTTGTTATTTCGTTCTCTGCCGTCTCTGCTGCATTTGCTTTTTCTCATTCCGCTTGAATATTGTATTTGTATTTTGTACCTTGTATTTTGTCTCTTTGGCGTGATATGCTGTTTTCTCCTCTGCCTCCTCTGCCTCGCATGTCATCCACCCCCTCGTCACCGCCGATCCCCTACTGCATGGCTATGACAGCCTCACAGCCTTCCAATATTCCCATCACTCGCATCGCAACTTGTCACAATAAAACCAATAGCAGCCGGCACTCTGTCACAAGCCACTCTGTACTTTGTACTCTGCATCTACCCTTGGCGTATCTGCCTCGGACCATGCACCTTATATTTGTATACTCCTCCTCCTGCATCTGCACCTGCACCTGCATGCACAAACCACGCTTCACACCAGCACACCAGTAGACGCACACCATTGTAGACCACCTTGGACCAAACACCATTAACCCGTACGCCCTATCCACCTCCATCTCTACCTCAACGCACACCCCTTCCCTTACTGCGCAGTACACACTATGCTAACTTGCTCCTCCTCGCCAGAATCTTCTTCTTTTGTTCTTCTTCTACTTCCTTTCCCCATTATGCCGATACCATCGCCTTCGTGCCTCTCCCATCTCACCCGCTGCTTTGGACTGGAGCAGGGACTCTACGACGTGATCCGCACCCCAGCTCGTCGTTTTGTAGATCGACTGCGGAGGACTCTTGTCTCTTGTCTCTTGTCTCTTGTTTCTTGTCCCGTTTCGGTATACCCCTCGTCTATCAAGTCTATTGTCTACCTCCCCTGCCTTCTCTGCTTTATGACACCAATACTCGTATTCCATCCTCAACTTACTCTGGACCTCCTCGTCATCTCACCCCGTCTCAGCCGTGCAAGTACTCCCATGTGAGGCTCCATGCACTCATGCCCTTTTTCATGCAATCCTCGCGGCTGAGCATTCATCACTTTTGAACATTTTCATCATTAACTCATTATATTTTAGATTACCTATTTTATTTAATATAATAGTATTATCAATAGTCAACATCTCTTCTTCATAATATTAGTATTCGATTTCTCCATCTTCATCAAATTGATATCCTCATTCCCTGCTCTGATATCAAGCTGTTCTTCTGGCCTCGTTTATTTATATGCCACACCCCCGGGTCGTTTTCTGAATACTCTTTCCCACCACCCCTCATCAGTCCCTCACCCATCCTCTTCCTATACTTTTATTGGTATCACTCTATATCATTCTATTACTACTCATCTGGCATTTGCCACAACTGCCTTGCTTGAACTGGGCATAGCACAACCCCAGCCCGTACCAAAGCAGACAAACATCAGACGACAGACATCTGTCTGCAGACGGCCAGCAGACAAACAACTGGCACACTTGGAGCCAGCCGCCATCCGCCACCCCATAGTGCTATCCCGAACCCGTCCAAGGCATTTTGTCACTTTTAGCTGACGTTTTCTTGACGTGTCTTTGGCGACATTCAACGTTACTATGACAGACGTTACTGGCTACTACTGACGATGACAGTGTGTTCTTGTATCGCAACCACACAACCTCAACCCTTGGCACACCTATTTCTTCTAACAACTTACCATCCATCATACGGGGCACCACGGACAATAACACATCACGATCACGATCACGACATCCACACCGAGCTCTGACCAGAGGAGCTGCACAGGGAACGTCTCAAAGAACATCAAGCAATGGTGGGGGTGCCTGGCAAGTTCAAGGGCTGCGAGACATGCCGGCTTCGCAGAGTCAAGGTACGGACTAGATACTACCAAGTTGGATGCATTCCGATATTTTAGAGTTTTTTTTTTTCTTTCTTTTTTCTTTCCCTTCTTCGTCGCAGCCTAACAGTATAGTGCGACAATGCCCGACCTTCCTGTAGAAAATGCCAGGACACCGGTCGCGAGTGTGCCGGCTACGAACGCGAGACGGTCTTTATCATCGGCACGGTCCAGGACGGCGGCCGCTGCTCGTCCCACCCCCCTCGTGTGCTCAAGCAGAAAAGGGCCCCATCATCATCTTCAGGAGTTGGAGGAATCGGAAGCAGTGGTACAAACACCTTTGGCAGCAGTTATGGGCCTGGTGGGAGCACCAGCCGCTCCAGCCCAAAGTCCAACTCCAACTCGCGGTCGGCATCTGTCTCCAGGTCGACACCCAGCCCATCGGCAGCATCGTCGCCATCCATCCCGGTCACCGAAGGCTACCCCGGAGGAGTGTCCTCTTCGGGCATCGTGTCGTCGGCACAGTTTGACACCTTGTCCATGACAGGCTCTGTAGCTGGCCAGCGGCCGCCCAGCGGTCTGCAGTATGGCTCCCACTCTTACTCAGCTGCTTCGAACAGCTCTATAAGCCTAGGGACGTCCGACTTGGTGGCGGTACAGCCTCTGCAGTCGGCGTGGAACGACGCGCTGCCTGTGGCCAGCGGCGGCATCGTGTACCATGTGCAGATCGCTGCGCTGGCTACACAGCTCGGATCGCTGGTCCGGAGGCGAGACAACAACAACACCGCCAACAACAATGCAGGCGCAGGCCGAAACGGCTTTGTGCTGACGCCGTTCCCGGCATACTCGCCGTTCGGAGCTAGATCGCTAGCCAACAAGAACAACAATTTCCAGCTATCTTCGCAATGTGTAATCCACTTGGCATCGGGCGGCAGCAACGGCAACTTTGGCGGACCGACCGACAGCATATGTCTATTTTTCTACGAGGTAGGATATAGTCGGTCACCAAGATGGCCGCGAGCCAATACAAATACAAATACAATTACAAATACAATTACAAATACTAAACAAATACTAAACAAATAGCACAACTCTCCTCTATTCTCTGCCCTGCTGCCAGCTTGGAAGGAGCCGTCTCTGCAAAACGACAGCATTCGGCAAAGCGGGCCGTCTCGCTTTGTTGCCTTTCCCGCCCACCACTTCTTTTCGCGAGTCTACCGTCCCTCTGCCGTAAGTGGCCAACATTGACTCTAGTACTACATGTAGACTATATGGAGACTGAGACTGACTTGTAGATCTGGGATGCTCTAATCAACCGCAGGGCTACCTACTTGTCTGAACCCGAATGGACTTCGATTCCATGGGAAGCCCACCCCAAATCCGGCCTCGACCGGCTTCTGGATATTGCTTGCCTACTCCCGGTCATTCTCGGACGCTTTGACAGCATTGCACCTCACGAGCCTACACTCGCCCGCCGCATTTTTGTCCAAGACCTGCTCGCAAACTGTCTTTGTGTCGAAGGCGTGCTCGAGCAGTGGCACAGTGCTGTTCTAGAAATGGGTGCGCGCGGACGCGGCGTCGTCAATGGTGCCAGCAGCATGAGTACCGCACCCACCTTGCACACAACAGGTCCAGGAATGGGGGGAATAGGGGGGATGCACAACTCAGCGGCGACAAGAGCTACAGCCGGTGGTGGCAACTGGTACTGGATCGCCGATCCCGACACATCGGCCGCCCAGATTCCCTTTGCCGACACCTTTGCTTTCCACGACGCTACAGCTGCCCTCATGTTTGTGTACTTTTGGTCTATCCTGATCCTCTTGTACCCGTGCATTGAGAGCCTCCATGCCGTCGTCTTCCAGCCCGTCATTGACGCTTTCCCCTCGCCCTACCCAAACCTGCCGCACACGCTACAGATCCCCGACCTGGCCCAGTACAGCGCCAAAGAGGTGCGTGAGCTGGCGGCCAATGTGTGTCGCAGCCTCGACTATGCGCTTGCAAGTACAGTGCAGCCCGACCTTCTCATCCCGCCACTCTTTGTGGTCGAGTCCTTTTACCGCCAGATCAATGCAGCATCAGGTGACGGTGCACTGGAGCTTCTCTGGTGCGAGGCCTTTCGCAGCCGATTAACAGCCAAAGGACAGTACCTCGTAGAAGTAGTGCAGACCAGAGGATGGTCGGACGCTGCCCAGTTCTGACTGTGGCCTCGATACCATAATGCGTTGATAACTTGATGTCCCAGAGTGACGTGTTGGCGCAAGGTATTAGTCCGACGCCATCTGGGGGGCGATACGCGATGGTATTCGAGCTTTAGCTTAAGTGGCAAGTCCGCAGAGGGATCTGGCTGTTGGAACCTGGGGGAGGGGCGGCTGGTGGATCGGCATGGAGAGATTTGGAGGGACTTGATGCCCACGATCCCCACGATGCCCATGACGGTGGTTATGCTTGATGACTAAGAAGACGATACATTGGCCTAGATTCTATATACTATGAAATACAGGCAGTGCACAGCTGGCCTGTCACTCACGCCTTCCTTATTTGCCTTTTTTGTACCTGTCTTGAGACCACGATGGTACCTTTGCGCTTGCCTTTGCCCGTGCCAGTACAAACGCGGCAGGTACTCGTGCTCAGGATAGTGATGCCTTCCCCAAGTATTTTCATACCTTTGCCAGCTGTGCTAGCCGTACAAGCCGTACAAGCCGTGCTAGCTGTATAAGCTTTGTTAGTTAGCTATGTGCTTGTAGTAAGTGGCCGGTTCCAACATCCAAAGAGAACTAGGAAAGAACAACTGACCGATTCCGCCACCTTCCATTGTTGACATGAACAGGACCGTACCTCACGTGAAGAGGCACATTTCCAAGCCATGGTCATCAGGAAGTTGAGCTCCAACTGGAAGGCGAGAAATATATCTCAGGGTACCCCCCCCTCATAGGCCTTCTAATAACTCTCACTCTCTTTTCTCTGGATGTTGGCTTGCACCCGCAAGCTCTTCTATCTCACCATCACCACTCACGATGTCGACAACACGTCAAACTTACTAGTCAGCAGCTAACCAGCACTGCTTAATTTTGTCTGCACTGATAACGAAGTCTTTTGGTTTGAGCGTTTTTTTTTGTTCATTTTGATACCCTTGATACCCGATACCTTTGATACCCTTGTATGCACGATACCCCGATACCCCTGTTCTATTTGGCTTTTTATATTTCGCTATACACCATCCCTCGGTCATACAAATCCAAAATGTCGAGCTTAAAGCCCGTGAGCCAGTCAGCTGCCGGGTCCAGCCTTAATACCGATCCTCGAGCCGCGGTAGAGGCCATGATTCGTCGAGCTGAACTGGATCGTGAAAAGAAAGAAAAGCGGGCGGAACAGCTGCGCAGATGGCGTAACAGCTTCAAAACTCAAAAGACCCTCAAGGAAGAGTGCGAGCAGCAATTCCGGAAAGCCCAGATGGAGTGGTATGCTTGGCGAGTCAAACAGATTGAGGCCTGGAAGATGGAAGACGAAGCCGGCCCCGTCGTCGCCGAGCCGAGTCAAATCCCCGACTATGTGCACTACTGCGAGGACAAATTAACTATTTCCGATTTCTCGCTGATGGGCCGCCTCAAGATCAGTCAGAAAAAGTATGGAAAGCTCCCGAGCTACCTTGTCGATAGTCTCAAGAATCTTGGAGCCAACGAGATCGAACCGCCTTTCAAGACTCGTGTGGCCGCTGGCTTGAAGAAAATCGTGGGCAAGGGCAGGGCCATAGCCGATCATGGCTGGAGTCCTCAGGACGTACTGATTCAGGTAAATAAGACAAACCCCATCATTCCCTTGACGACTAAAGAGTATTCTGTTCTGACAGCTTAAAGCGCCAAACAGCAGAATCTGAGTCCAGTGAAGCCATCACTAGCGAGGTAGAGGATGATAAACCCAAGGTGTTCAAGCGAAGGAAGCGCCCCGTCATACTCATCTTTGTGCACCCTAATGTGCCGAATACACATGCCGTCCAAGATCTGGCCCGCGACTTTGTCGACATGATCAAGGCGGGAAAGATGTGCGATATTGATGTTGTTTATCAGTATGAGGACCTGCAGCTGCTCGGGCGGTCGAGCTCATCGCAACAGCCGCCGTTGACGAAAGTCCAGCGGTTCGGCGGCATCAACGTGATCAATATCCAGAACTATCATCAAATCGCAACAACCGAGACCGCATATGACAGCGAGGGGAAACTGATCAAGATACCGCGCTGGCGTCTGGGACACAGCCAAAAGGATTACTCCCGCGAGGACGTCATTGACAAGCACATCATGGCGGATGCCAAGTGCGACAGGGTTTTCATCATCACCGACCGTATCAAGCCCGAAAATGCGGATACAACTATCCAGCTTTACCGAGACAAGCTCCTGCGCAAGACGGAGCGAAGAGTGATGACGGTCTACATCAACTGCAAGGCGGGTGGGTACAGAAGGTGTATGCTTGTGCCCCTGCTTCCTCTTGCTCCTAATACGGACGCCAGGGACACCAAGAGCTCCACGAAGACCGAGAAGTCTGAGAAGTCTGAGAAAAATAAAGAAAATAAGGAAATGTTCGCTATGGATGGTTCAGCCGGCAATAAGGATGGGAAGCCCGTCGACAATAGCGAGGGTCCGGGCCAGCCACGGACCAAGTCGACGGACACTGGGGTTGACTTGAGCGGCGAAGCTTGAATGGTCGAATTGGTGTTCACTTTGGTTTTAGTTTCTTGTCTCTTGGTATATCGTTGATGCATGCTGCAGTCATGGCGTCCTTTGTTTAAGTTGCCGGGTCTTTTCTTCCCTGTTCGCAGACGAGTTCAATAATCTTCAATATAATAGTTAACCTCTAATTTCTGATTTTTAATCTAATTTCTAGTTCATGTCTCGGTAATTAGTGTTAGTCACAAGACTAAAATTGATTTCGCCGCAGTCATGTTTAATCTTATTATTGGCGGTTTCTGTTTATCTGTTCGTAGGTGAACCTGCTCAGTATCATTGAGCAACTGAGAGCCAGTATTGTTTCGGTCTAGGTTTGTAGCCGGCCGGTGTCTTGCTAATTCGATAAAGAGGTTGTGCGATATGAATGACTGTTCTGACTGTGTAGTGTGCCGTGTGGCAAACTATCTTGGCATACTATATTACTACTCTATCGTCGTCTATAATATAGGAGCAGTCTTTCCGAACTCATTGCCGTGTGCTTGAGCCTCACCTCGTTTACATAAAGGCAACCGCATTCTAGCACGGCTCGATACAGATTGATACGACGATGAGTTTATGTGTAATAAAGTGTTGTTGGTATTTAAATTCGGCATGATTTAATAGCTATAGCTGCACTTTGAATGACTATAATTTTGAGAATGTCATCGTCAAGTTTTCACGGCCAACGACTATCGGATGATGGAGATAAGTATAGATCTACATCCGAATGGCATAATGCATGTTTCAAAGTGTTTCCTGTTGCAATGCCGCCGCCACTAGCAATGCTTTGATGCTTGCCGCACGCACTGCCCCAACATCTTGATTCATGCATTGTGTCGTCTATGCACGACATGTAGCATATGGCTAAAATACACGAAACTGCCGAGCCGCGATGGATTGATCTACTGGGTACTAAATAATTCGAATATTGACTAGTTTAGTGAAAATAAATAGACATTGTAGAAGTAGAACAGATTCGTGATCTTGGGAGTAGTCAGCCGTTGCATGATGAGCTAGGGTAGCTGGTCCAACGCTGGCCAGTCCGATAAAAACACTGCACGTATACACTGCCATACCAATTACACTCAACATTATGCACTCGCTTCCCTGGGTCGTCAGTTCTGTCATCCAAAAGCCAGAGACGAGTGCATAAAATGTAGCGGTACCATGCCGCCCGGTGACGCTGCCCAAGGCATGAATGCCTATTACGGGCACTTGGCATCGAACATGTCTGAACAGCCACTAGATAACGAGTGACCGACTACATCAGACTGCTTCAGATACACCAGATACATTAGATATATAAAGATGGCCTCGTCAAGAGAGGCTCGGCTCGGCAGGGGTGCGGACAAGACGATGATTTGCAGACGGCCGTTCTGTGGGCGGCACGTATGCGGTACATGTTTCAGGCTTCAAGCGGCCGCCCGCGATACATTCAAGTTGGGTTTGACTCCTATCTGCACAAAGAAGATGAATGTATGGAAATGAGGCTTGTCATCGCATACGCGCATCTATCTTGGGCTTTTAAGTATTTAAGTTTGGCAATTAAGTATTGATTTAGATATTTAATTTAATTACTCTCAGTTTTGAGTCTCGTCTTCAATGTAGATCCCATATAACCCCAAACGTCGCCCACACTTGTAAAGTGACTGTCTCTTCTTTGTCTCTTCTTTGTCTATTCGTTCTCTTTCAAATCTCTTGCTTTTGCTTCTTTCTGTCCTTCTTTTCTTCTTTCTTCTTGTCTCTCTTTACTGTGCCTTTCTTCACTCGCTTAGCTTCTCGTTGTCGGGCCTGATAACCAATTTCCCCATTCGGAAACACCTCTTAGACCTCCACTAGCGCATATCACTTCAGCACGGTCGCACCTGCCCTGGTCGTTCTCGACTCTCGCTCCCACGCCCAAGTACCGATACACCCAATTTTGCGGAGCCAGCTACATCTCGACCCCTCCTGTCCCGCCAGCTGCACTAGAGCCGTCCACAACCTATTCTTGATTTTGGCAGGAACCCCTTTCTACCCCGTTTTAGCGCATTTCCTAATAGCGCTGTGCCCGCCCAAATGGCTACTTCCGGAGCCCAACACCACCAGCCACAGACTCCCGTCGGCCTAAGCTTGCCCAGCAACGACGACGCCAATGAGGCGTTCCCTGACCTTTGTTTACATGAGCAGGACCAGGGCCAGGAACAGGCGGTCACAATATCGCCGCCGCTGCAGGGCCAGCGTCACCAAGCCCACACCCAGCAAATTCAGCAAATCCAGCACAAGCATCACAATTACGCAAATTACGCAAATTACGCAAATACTTCAAATAACCCAAACTATAAAAATCACTACCACCACAGTTACCCACACAAGCACAGCGACGTTCTTAACCGCCCAGTATCGCTTGCCTCCTCGACCGGCTCGGTCATCCACAGCGACACCGACTTTGATTCTCGCCGAGACTCGATCGCCAGTGCCGCATCCTCCCTCTCGACTCTCTCCAGTTTATCTGCTTCCTCCCGCTCGAATTCCTCGCCCCGTTCTTCATTCTCATCGACTACCCTCGGTGCCGTCCCTACCACCCCTGCCCCGTCCACACGGCCCCTGACCCGCAGCCGTCGAGACGCCAAGCAGCTGCATGCCGCTCGCATCCAACGTTCAGCATCGGCGAGCTCGGGCCTCGGAGACAAAGACCGTCTAGAGCAGCAGCGGCAGCTCAAGGAAGGCAGAGAACGAGAAAGCCACGAGGCCAAGGATTGGGACTGGACTAGCCGCCGAGCCGGGAGCAACAGCCCGTCACCATCTTCAACATCCTCGCAGTCAACCTCCGACGATCACCAGCAACAGCAACGGCACCAGCAACAGCAAGCGGGAGGCCTTGTCAAGATGGCATACTCAGACCAGCAGCGATGGATCAAGGTGCAGGAAAAGACGTTTACCAAATGGCTGAATGCAAAGCTGAGCGAGCGGAACCTCGCAGTCCAGGACCTTGTCGCCGACCTGAGCGACGGTGTCATGCTGATTCATTTGCTGGAATGCCTCTCCAACGAATCCCTCGGCCGCTATGCGGCCAAACCAAAGATGCGCGTGCAGCGCTTTGAAAACGCAAATCTGTCACTTAATTTCATCAAATCACGAGGTATTCAGATGACCAATATTGGTGCCGAGGATGTCGTCGACGGCAACCGCAAGATTATCCTCGGTCTTATCTGGACTCTTATTCTCCGTTTCACAATCAGCGACATTCACGAAGAGGGCATGTCGGCAAAGGAGGGTCTGCTGCTGTGGTGTCAGCGCAAGACGGCCTGCTACGACGAGGTCGACGTTCGCGACTTCAGTGCCAGTTGGAACGACGGCCTTGCCTTTTGTGCCCTGCTCGACATCCACCGTCCCGATCTTATTGACTACGACTCGCTCGACAAGTCTGACCATCGTGGCAACATGCAGATGGCCTTTGACCTGGCCCACCAGGAGATTGGCATTCCCAAGCTGCTCGATGTCGAGGATGTGTGCGACGTCGCCAAGCCGGATGAGCGCTCGCTCATGACGTACATTGCCTACTGGTTCCACGCCTTTTCTCAGATGGAAAAGGTCGAGAACGCCGGTCGTCGTGTCGAGAAGTTTGTTAACAACATGCAGGGTGCCTGGGAGATGCAGAGCGCCTATGAGCGGCGTGTGGCTGAGCTGCTGCGCCAGATCCGTGGCCAGGTGACCGACTGGCAGACGTCTACGTTTGCAGGCACCTACGCCGATGCCAAGGCACAAGCAGCCGTGTTTGCGTCATACAAGCGGGGGCAGAAGCGCGAGTGGGTGGCTGAGAAGACGGAGCTGGCAACACTGCTCGGCAACATCAAGACCAAGCTCGGCACATACCGTCTGCGTCCATACGACCCGCCAGCAGAGCTGCGTCTCGAGGTGCTGGACCGCGAATGGGCCGCACTGACAACGTCTGAAATGGGCCGGGGTCAGCTCATCAACGAGACCATTAGAGAGTGAGTTGCTACTTTATTCAGCATTCGAATCCAGCACCTGTTATCATGTACTAATTAGCAGCATCAAAAATGCCCTGCGCAAGTCTTTTGCAGACAAAGCCAACGACTTTGCCTTGGCTCTCAACACCGTCCAGCTCGCCCTCTCGGGTCTTGAGGGCGATGTTGAAGATCAGCTGCACCATGTGCGCAAGCTGGCCGAGAACCTGCCGCCGCTCGAGTCATATCTGGCCACCATTGCCATCGTCGATGCGCAGTGTGAAGAGGCCAACATTGAGGAAAACGACTTTACGACATACACGTACGACGAGCTCACATACGAGCTGGGTCTGGTCAAGACGAGCGTGTCCAAGAAACTCGCCTTCCTCGAGAACCAGATGGTCGCCCGCAGCATGACCAACCTGACCCCCATCCAGCTCGAGGAGTTTGAGTCTGTTTTCCGCCACTTTGACCGCGACGACAGCAACGCCCTACAAGAGCTCGAGTTTTCTGCAGCACTGGCCTCACTAGGTCTTGTGTTTTCAGAAGACGAGATGCACGACTACTTTCTCGAGGCAGCAAGCACAGTGCCCGGCAACGGCAGCTACAGCTCGCACAAGGACCGCGTCACTTTTGAGCAATTTATCCGCTTCATGGTGGAGGTGACCGAAGACCAGAACACGGCTGAACAGGTGTTCCAGTCGTTCCGTGAGGTGGCCGACGGCAAGCCCTACGTCACCGAGATGGACCTACGGCATTCATTGGTGCCTGACGAGGTTATCGACAAGCTGGTCAAGATCATGCCGGCACACGACGGCCCGGACCTGGCCGAGGACCGTGACATGCCACAGTTTGACTACATCACATTTATGGACAAGATGATGGGCGACGTGGACCAGGTGGCTGAACAGACAGCGGTTGCGTCTGGACAAAACCCGCCAGCAACAGCAGCACCAGCCTCGCACGCATCTCCTTCGCTCTCATCACACGCACCGTCACAGAAAAAGCACAGTTCAATGTCATCCGTGTCTTCGTCGTCATCGTACTCACTACCACCGAGTATAGTGCCGGCCGGCAGTCCGAGCCCAAAGAGGGCCGCCAACGGATTTCACTGAGTAGATATTTGATTATGCTTGTTTGGCTTTTCTTGTCGTTCTTTTATTCTTCCATCTTTACTTTGAGTTTTTCTTGCGTTTTCTTTTATTTCTTTATTATTCTTTTATACTCTTTCTTTTATTTGAATTTTGTTCAGCCCTACATTCTCTTCTCGTTTTTTATTGTTTTCTTCCTACTCCCTTCAGCGCCTGGCCACGTACATACTCTTCATATAATCTATTCTTTATTGATAGCTATTTCTTTTGAAAAGAAACTACAGTTACAGTATGGATGTTATTTCTTAGAAGCAAAAAAAGAAGCAAAAAGGCAAGGTCTGATGATCTCGGGGATAAAAGAGAAGCCACAAGACTGGACATGGCTTAGATTGGTGCTGGATAGGTATAAATTGACCCTATTGCGTATATGACAATGCCGATGGTGATTACTTTTGAATGATCGTGATGTGGATGACTATGTAATCATACAAAAAAGGGCAAGATAATGATCATGAGCTACTTGGTATGATTGATGTTCGGATCCAGTATTATATTGAAATTGTTATAAACAAAACTATTAGAAACAACACGCTATGATGATGACAATGGACAAAAACGCAGATCTAGATAGCAGCTACCACCCCTTTGGATACACCTAGTCTTTGAAGGCATCCATATCCTTGAGCGCCGTCGCCAGCCGTCGGTAGTCGCGCAGCAGCTCCACCACCTCGCTGATGCGCAGGTCCGCCGGGTTGTGTAGCTCCATGAACCGCTTGACGGGTGGCGCAATATGCGGCTTGGGCGGCAGGGCAGCAGCAATATCAGGGAATGCAGTGGCAAGATCGCCGCCATCGGCCTTTTCCGTCTTATCCGCAGGAGTGGCAGCCGACGCTGACGGGGCAGGCGTCGACGCGGTCCGTCCAAACCCGCGGAAATTGCCAATGCTCGAGAACCGCGACATGGGGTTGAAGGTGTTTCCGAGGTTGCGCACCGAGTCTAGCAGTGCCGGGTTATTGTTATTAGTAGCGGCAGCTGTAGACGTCGAGGAAGAAGCATCGTCGTCGGCCGCAGATCCAGAAGCAGACGCAAAACTAGAAATGGTAAACGCTCTGCGCGGGTTGCTGCCGACACTCCGTGAACTGTCGGCACTCGGATCGCGCGACACTGCCTTGCGGCCACCGCCGAGCATTGTCAGCACCTTGTCTTCCTTGCCGCTGGCCAGCCGTCTAAACGTATTGCGCTGCTGCGGCGGTGTCGTCTGCAGCGTCGGGGTCTGGCTGCCAGATTCTGCCTCTGTCTCGGCTTCGTCTTCACTCGCCAGTGGTGGCGGTGTGGTCACCAGCTTGCGCGCATCGTCGAGCGTCTTGGGCAGCACAATATCTGCGGCAACATCGGCAGGAATCTTGCCGTCCAGAGGCCCCTTGGTATCCTTCCCCAACAGAGCGGCGCGCTGCTGCGGCTGGCCCAGACGGCCCACCAGCAGGCGGTAGCTGCCCTCCAGACTGTTTCCAATCGTCTTGAGGCTCTGGTCGGCTGCATTGAACGTGTTCATGATGGTATCGCTGGCCGAGCTCAGGGCATTGGCAGGCGTGTTGACCAGATCACTGAGCCGGCGGTTGCGCATCTGCACGGCGGCAATGAGACCGGCCGACGGTGACGGCGTCGACTTGATGCCCGATGCGGCTGCTTGGCCCGTACTGATCTCGGGTGCACTGGGCGCGGCTACTGTCGGCACTACAAGCCCTTGCTGGGCAACGTATGCAGGCGGGAATGTTTCTGCCTTGTTTGCTGCATCGCTGTGGCCTGCGTCGCTCTTGGCCGGGCCAGACGGTGCTTCGTCGGCGCGCAGTGTGGAGAGATCGACTGTCTCGAGGAAGCTAATGGAGGCTTCCAGGTTGGTCAAGCAGTATGCCGTCTCGCCTTCAATTTTGGGCTCCCAGCGGAAGCGCTGAATAAAATTAAGGTCACTGACGACATTGAGCTGGCCGGGTGGCAGGGTGATGAGCGTGTAGATGAGCATCGGCATAATCTCGTCGGCCGACGACGACGGGTGGAAGTGTGACAGCGTCTCTACAATCTGCTTGTGCGCCGACTTGAGCCTGTTGAGCTTGCCCAGTGGGTAGTGTGTCTGGCCCATCTGCACAATCTCTTTGCGTGCCGGCTCCAGCCACTGCCGGACCTCGCCCAGCCGTGCTGCAATCGCCTCCGGTGTAGCATCGGCCGGCATGCCAAGATCGACGCCCAGATCGACCGGGCTGATGCCCACGACGTCTAGTGCTGCAATCTTGGATCGCAATTTTTCGTCCTGGGCCTCGTCTTGTGTTGTCCGGTGTCGATAGATGCGACTGTAGATGCCTTCGCACAGCCTCCGCTCTACAGCCTCTTCCATCATGCCACGCCTGGACTCGAGCAGGCGCCGCGCACGCTTGCGCTCTGCAATCTCTTCATTGGACAGCATCTGCTGCTCTGGTCCACTCTTGGCTGGTGCTGGTGGCTGTGCCGAGGTGCTGCTCTTGTCTCTACTTCCAATGGATGCTGCTTTTGCACGCAGGATGCTGGCAGCAGATGCCCGGGTCGTGACCGGAGGAGGAGCCGGGGCGAGCTCACGATTCTGGCGCGATACTAAAGCGGCAATATGGGTGCCAATGTGGGATGAGGCTGTGGCGTAAAAGTCTTGGAATTTGTTGGATAGGTTGTCGATGTTGGGTGGTGTCGGGTGCACCTTGGCTTGTAGCGACTCGATAAAGCTGCATCATGTCAGTGGCAGCTGATAGCGGATGGAATAGCAATGCAAACAAACCTATCTGCCATCCCGATCAGCTCAATGGGAAGATCATCGAGGTCGATGGATCCCCGTGGCGGCTCTGTTGAGTCGATATCGGCGTCTGATGTATCTATATGTGTATTTGAAGCATCGCTTCTGCTGTCGGGTGTCTCTGATGCAGCCTCTGGAGTAGCTGTGGGAGCCTTTGTGTCTGCCATCTTTGCGTCGGCCATAGTTGAGGTTGAGAACCACGTGGGCCAAGAAATAGATTGTTGTGTTGTAGCCTTGTTCGGCACTGTAAGCGTCACAGTCGAGCTGGAAAGCATGTTAGCAAGGCTGAAGAGAAAATATGGCAATGTACATGCTCATGCGTGCATCGAGTAAAGCAGGGAGCAGGCTCTCATCTTATATAATTGATAGAGCACCAATCCAAAAACCAGCCATGCTGGACATACCTCCAAGAACCAATGCCGAGACGGGTTTGTGTACAATGCTGGCGCTATAGAGAGCAATGCATAAAGTCCCTAAGTGAGTTTGAAACCGCCGCGCGAAAGGCAAAGGGGCCAAACTGGGGCTAGCGAGCAGTAGGGCAATGGGCAGAGTATAGCTAAATTTGATGCTTGATTTAATGCTTGATGCAATTAAATGTATAACGAGTACGATCAAGATTATAGGAAGATGGGACTTTAGAAATATAGGGATGTCGGATTGCATGAGGAATTGGTCGGGAGTAAGAGGGTGGCTGAGGCGGTCTAGATGGCGGCTTGTACAGTCAAAATCAAACAGCTCTAGCAAAGACGAAAACGAATGGTGCAGGAGGGCCGCAATGCACTCTGAAGTGCTAGAGCCGGAATATGCCAGTCGATGGTGTGGCTGATGCAGGCTGACGATCGTGTGCCACCGAGGAAGCCGATGGCAGGTGAGAGGCAGGTGAGAGGCAGGCAAGAGACCGGCGGTGAGGAGTGTTTGCAGAAGAAAAGGTGACGAGAAAAGCTCTTAGGGGATAGGGGAACTGTAAGGCGATTGGAGCATGCAGCTTCAACAAGGTGTTTGGCAGCGTCATCATGTGCGACGGAGAGGTGTCGTCGGTGGAGCCAGAGTGGTGATAGCTGACTTAGGTAATCTATACGGACAAGGGAAGCTACGCCGCCTACAGGGTAATTACTATCTTATCGGCAGGTAGCGCGTTCTACGACAGGGCAGCTGCGATGGGGAGACGCGCCCGTACTCGCAACTTGCTAGATTGGGCCAGGTGCATGTATATATGGATTATGTCAGCTTGAATATTGTGAATAACGAGCAGCCAGATGGCAGACAGTGAGACACGACAGGACACGACAGAACATGACTAGGATATCCTCATTTTGAGGCGGTAGAATCAGCTCGCCATATTCACGACAGCTTTCGCAAAAGTCTCGCAGAAGAGATACGCCTCAGGATGCCAGCCAAATGGCCAGCTGCTTGACCATAAGAGCGTGTATGATAGGAAGTCACATTTTACGCACTTATGTATTTCTCACTACTTTCAGTATGTGAGAGTACATACGTATCCGCAGGGGTACAGCTAGGTTTACTGCTGCCTGGAATCCAAGGCCCAGTCCCGTCGCCCTAGATAGGACTAGCGCGTTTACGTATCTCCTACCTGTACTCCTTATCAATACGGTCAAAGTCGTCATAGCCCAACAAACGCCCACATGACTAGCCGTCAACAGCGCCACAGCGAAACGACTACTGGCCAACATCAGCCGCGGCATCCCCAACTCTCGTCATCCCATCCAAACACGACGACATCTATCTCCGTCTGTTCTACGATCCTCGATCTACACATTCAGCCTACAGTCTTTACATTCTTTTAACTCGTTTCCTTCTTTTCTTTCTTTTCTGTCAGCCCTGTTTCGTCATCCTCCTCCATCACCTTCATCAACTTGATCACTACAACCTCGACGACCTCAACCTATCACATTTTCGCCATCTCATCCCTTACCGCATATTTGCAACATCCTCTATACCGCCGATTCCTTAATTATCCATCTTTACCCATGGCGGGACACAGCTTGCGGGACAGGACAAAACCGTGCTCCTCGGCCGGCCGGGTCACTGCCCAGCTGCTCTTGTCGTTCCTCGCCTTCTCGTCCTTCTCCGGCACTGCCATCGCATCGTCTTCCGGTGATAGAGCATCCGAGAAGCTGGTTCTCCCTTTACCGCCACAGGGGCCTATCCTTGCCCCTGAAGCGCCAGAACCGGCCGAGCATGAATTCGTACGTTGCCCTGTTTTACTCTTTCTTCTTTCTGTGCCTATACCCCTGACTGACGCGATAGACCCTCCGGCACATTTACCACCACGGCACACACCGACATCCGCTACTGCACCGGAGGAAGGATATTCACAGACGAGATGCCGAGATCTGGTTGGCTGCCGAAGATGGCTACGACCGTCACCAGGTGCCGGCCCTGAAAGTCAAGAGTCACGCCACCCCGATTCAGCGTCTGGTAGACCGGCGGCCCAGTGTGGTTGACCCCATGGTGCAGCTGGCCCGTGAGCGCGGCTATGTTACGGTCCTTTCGCCTGATGCGTGGTCTGTAGACAACGTACCGACTCCCAACGTCACTGACAAGGCCACCATTCTCAGTATGGCGTACATGGCTTCTAACGCGTACGTTGAAACGCCCTACCAGCCGGACTGGGACGACGTGGGAGCGCCTTTCAACCGCACAGAAGACTTTGGCTGGGAAGGCGACGGACTGCGTGGCCATGTGTTTGCAGACAAGACCAACTCGACTGTCGTTGTTGGTCTCAAGGGCACTTCGCTGGCCGTGTTTGATGGCGAGGGCACGACTACCAAGGACAAGGAAAACGACAACCTCTTTTTCAGTTGCTGCTGTGCCCAGCAGGGTCAGTGGACCTACCGTCAAGTCTGCGACTGTGCCACAAGTACATACGCGTGCAACAACACCTGTGTGCGCCAAGCTCTGCAGGCCGAGAACCATTATTACATGGCGGCGCGCGAACTGTATGCCAACGTGTCGGCCGACTACCCCGACTCGACCATTTGGCTAACAGGCCACTCGCTAGGCGGTGCTGTCGCGTCGTTTTTGGGCTTGACATACGGCCTTCCCGTCGTTACGTACCAGGCTGTGCCCGACGCACTGGCTGCCGGTCGCCTGGGCCTGCCAATTCCTCCTGGAGCCCACCCCGACTTCCCCCAGACGCGTAAAAACACTGGCACATACCACGTCGGACACACGGCCGATCCTATTTATATAGGGACATGCAATGGCGCAACGGCCTCATGCACGTATGCAGGATATGCGTTGGAGTCATCCTGTCATAGCGGCTACGAGTGTGTGTACGATGTAGTGGCCGACAAGGGCTGGCGCGTGGGCGTGGGCACGCACAAGATTCGGTCCGTGATCCACGACATTCTGTTGCCTTACGAGGATGTGCCCGTGTGCAAAGCAACACCCGAGTGCCGCGACTGTGCCAACTGGAAGATGTTTGAGAGCAACGGCACCGAGCAAACGACGACATCGACGAGCTCATCATCGACCAGCACACGCACCCGCACTCAGACGTGTGCTACGCCCGGCTGGTGGGGATGCCTGGACGAGTCGACAACAACGCTTGCCACGACAACGCGCGAGCACACCATCACCGTCACGACTACCACCACATCGGAGAAGACGACGACTACAACTACGACCACAACGTGCAAGACGCCTGGCCGGTTCTGGGGCTGCCTGGACGAGCCCACAGGTGCGTCGTCCATCACGTCGACGAAATCAACGCCGTTGCCGACCCTCACCACCACAGCCAAGCCCACAGCCACAGAGACATCTACCTGTTCTACGCCTGGCCGCTTTTGGGGTTGCTGGGATGAGTCGGGCGACCCTGTGACAGCCCCATCGCCGGGATCACCCGACAGCCCTTCTCTAACCGGCACAATCACGGCACCGCCTACGGGGCCTACAGCCGTTGTGCCGCCAGTCGAGACCAAGCCGTCGACATCCAAGCACCGGTGCCTGCATAGAAACTGGTTCGGTGTCTGTAAAGACTGGGAGGAGATCTTTGAGCTGTAACTCTTGGTCTGTTTGTTTTAAATGCTTTGTTCTATTCCGTTTTCTTATGTCATCATCATCATCACTTATATTTATAAATAGCATTCATAGCATTTCAGTGGGGTAATTGGTAACGACAGCAGTATGAACTAGAGAGCTGCTGTCTGGCGTATCTGAGAGTTGGTGTTTTCCTTTTGTTTTCTTTTTGTTCGTTGAGTCTTCTTGTCTTTAGTTTGTCTTCTTCTCAATCTATCATGTTTCCATTCTAGCCAGCACTGTTCCCTTTTTCCCTTTTTCCCTTTTGTCTTTTTCTCTCTCTTTTATTCACAAATACATATGAACTGCCGATAAGTGCACCTCGTTCAGGTAGAACTCAATTATATCTATTACTCTGAAATCGCCAGGCAGAGACTGCATATAGAGTGACATAAGGCTTGATTTGCGTATTAAGTAAGCAGAACAATCGTGTTAGTGATGCGTGAGACACAACGGAAGGTACTCCACTGTAAATCCCAGCCTGTGGGTGGCGAGTGCCGTACAAGTGGAAAAGTAATGAGGCGCGATTAGATAAGAGCCTGTCTAGGGAGCCTAGAGCGCCCTTCCCCAAATTCAACACTCAACAGACGCGCCAGAACACTACCAAACTCTCCACTCGTCAAACCCAGCATCGGAAACTAGACGAGACGGCGACAAGACGACAGCCATGGCCACCGAAGAAGATGGCCTGGTCGCCGCAACAACTGCAAACGATGACATTGCCACTACTACAACTACGGCTGCTGTCGACGCCTCGGAACTTTCCAGCTTGTCGGGCTCTGACGACAGCAGCGACGATGACAATGGCAACAAGGAGGAGGAGCCAAAAGTCGAATGGCTAGCGACGGGACGAGCAAAGCGCGCGACGGCAGGCAACCGCATGAAGAGCCTGATTGCCAGTGTCGCCGCAACAGCTGGTGTAGGGAGCGGCATGGAACCAGGCGAAGGCGGCGACCAAGACGACCTTGAGCTGCTCTTTGCTGAGGATGGCGAGGATGACGGCTGGTCAATGGATGAGGATGAGGACGGCGACGACGGAGATGATGATGCCGACGACGATGATGATGATGAAGGCGAAAAGGGCGAAAAGGAGAAAAACGACACATCAAAATCAAAGAAACGAAAAAAGATCACAGACGACGACATGCACATGGAATCGAGCGACGACGACGATGACGACCAAGAGGGAACTGAGGGCGCCGACGACCTGGCCGGAGAACGCGAGCTGGAGCGCAAGGAGCGTGAAAAGCGTGCGGCGGATCGGAAACGCAAGGCCCAGGCCGCCATCCCAGCTCGGTTCCGCAAAAAGGTGCGCATCGACCAGCCCTCAAAAGGCGCAGATGGTGCAAGCACAGGCAACAACACCATAACTGCCAATGCCAGACGGAGGAAGTCGGCCACTGGCTCAGCCGCGTCGACACCATCTGCGTCTGCATCTGCAACTCCGACACCGACACCGACACCGACACTCCCTACGGCACTAGGCCCAAGAAAGAAGAAGAAGAGCGAACGCGCCAGCTGGCTGCCAACCACCACCGAAGCACCCACGCGAGCCTCGTCGCGAGCGACGACGCGCATCAGCAAAGAACAGCTGCATCAGCAAATGGCCGAGCGCGAACGCCGGCGCGAACGGCAGCTGGCCATTATGGCGAAAAAGGCAGCACGCGACGAAGCCAACAAGAAACCGCCCATGACCCAGGCGCAGCGCCTCGCCGAGGCAGCCATTGTCGAAGAGGCCAACTCGAGCAGTCTCAACACGTGGGAGGAGGCCGAGAAGCTACGCGAGGAGGAGCGTGCTGCCAAGCTGGCGGCCATGTACAACCGCACACTCAGCGGCCCCGTGGTGACGTTTTGGAGCGGCATCGTCGAGCTCACAGGGCAAGGACTGCTGCAGTCGCACGTGGGCCGCATGGTGGCGATGGAAGAAAAGGTACCACGGAAGAAGCGGCCCACGGCTGCGGAGAAGGCGGCAGAAAAGGCGGCAGCTGAAGCCAAAGAGAAAGAGGAGAAGGAGGCAAAGGAGGCAAAGGAAATGGCCGAAGCGCAAGCCGGCGATACTACTCCGGCACCATCATCAACACCAGCAGGTGCAGAGGTCAAGGTCAAGGGTGCTCCGGCCGAAGAAGCTGGCACAGCCAGCGAAGCAGAAAAGGTCGCACAGCCGTCGGAGCCTGTTGCGACTACTATCCCGGTCGTTGCAGAGACTGCCAAGACTGCCGAAAATCCCGAGACTGCCGTGCCAGCTACGCCATTACCAGTCCCAACGGCAACACCAAAACCAGACAATCCCAGCTTCACACAATCTGTATTCCAACCCATTGGAATACCACTGCTATCATCACCCTCTATGGAAGACGCAGGCAAAGATGCGTCTGCTTCTACTGCCAAAAAGACAACGACCAAGGCAACTACAGAGACCAAGGCGCCTGAAGTAGATATGGCCGACGCACCAGCTGCGGAAGCCGCCCCGGCAAGCAAAGAAGTCGTCATGGAGGAAGCAGCCGCAGCAACACCAGCAGTAGAAGCAACAGCTATTCCAGAAGCATCAGCCGAGCCTGCTCCTACACCTACGGCGCCTCCCACTGTTGTATCTGCGGAGCTCTCTACAGCACCGGTTGACCCAACTCCTACATCGGTACCAGAACCAGCATCAGCATCAGCAGCTCAGCCAACTACGCCAGCCGCTCAAGATACCCCTATCCTACCACCGAGCACAGCCGATCCCAAACCGACCGAGCAGCAACCTTTAGAACCCACCGAACCCACCCCGCAATCCATTCCTACCCCTACCTCTACTGCAGAACCTACTGCAGAACCTACTACGCTTCAACCTACACCCCAGGCACAGCCCGAGGTCACGCCCGTCTCAACAGTATCTTCAGCATCTGCAGCTGCTACAGTTCCTAAGACTGACGATGCACTGATGCCTCCGCCTCCTCTGCCCGTCGCCAAACCTGCAGTCATAGCCCCAGCTTCGTCCACGGATGCAACTGTCGCCAGTGCAGACGGCATCAGTGCTCCCGTAGAGGGAGCATCCGCTCCAGCGTCTGGAGATCAAGCAGACGTCCAACCAACAGAAGGCAAAGACAAAGACGGCCCCGCCAGCCGCATTACGCGCAGCTGTATCGTGCTGCAAAACTTTGATGAGGACGCCATTGAGGACAAGCAGGTGCAGATGCAGATCCTGTTTGGCCGGCGCATGGCCAAGATTGCCAAGCCCTCACATGCGCCGACATGCTTCATCACGGGGCAGCCTGCACGGTACCGTGACCGCGAGACGGGCCTGCACTACTACAATGCATTCGCCTATAAAGAGATCCGCAAGCTGTGCCGGGGCAAGATGCGCTGGAGTCAGTTGGTTGGTGCATGGGTCGGGGCTGATGCCGATGCTGATGCCGACTCTGGCAAAGAGACCAATACCATTCTAGCGGCAGCCGGCGTGCCCGAAGGATTCTTGGATCCAAGCAAGCTCAAGGGCAAGAGGACAGACGTAGCTGATGATGAGAAGAAGGAAGTTACGGACAAGGACAAGGACAAGGACAAGGACAAGGACGAGGAACAAGCAAAGACAGATGGCAAAGACGGCGAGGCACCGGCTGCAGCTGCCCCAGCAACTCCAGCTGCACCAGCTGCACCCGCTGCACCCGCTGATGTGCCTGCTTTGCCTGCTGTTGCCGCTCCGTCTGCTGCTCCAGGCATTCTTGCTCCTCCAGCTGCCCTTGCTATGCCTCCGCCAGCACAAGGCCCGCTGCATCCACCAACAGGCGCTCCCGCAGCTTCTGCAATTCCTAAGCCTCCTACAACTACTCTTCCTGCACCTCCGGCACCTCCTGCGTCGTCTGTTCTTGCTCCTCCTACTCCGCTGTCGGCACGAGCACAACCACAGCCTCAACCACAGCCGGCTTCTGTTCTCGCTCCTCCACGAACCCTGGGCCAAATCCTACTGCCTCCTCGCCCGCCTACCCTGACTTCCGGTCTACAACCTCCCTCGACAAGCGGTGTGCGCCCACCTTCTATTCCTTCTGTGCCACCTGCAGCACTGGCGATGCCAAAGGGGATTCCTGATGCTCCGCCAGCACCGCCAACAGCTCCGGCAGCGCCAGCCACAATAGTTCCGGCGGCAGCAGCTACCGCTACAGAGACACCTATTCCCAAGCCCTAGTATAGTCGATGGTATCATAGGTAGTACATGTACTTTTATTGATAGATTGATTAATAAATCTTAATGAGAACTTTGCCAATTGTTTGACTACTGTTAAATCGTGTTTTCGGTCATTGTGTGTCAAGGTATATAGGGTTGTTTAATGAATAGTAATCTTTTGCCATGACTAATCTGAGAACAATATACAAAAACTAATTATACAAAACAAAATGAAATTGAAAATGAAAATGAAAATGAAAATGAAATGCGACTAGAAATGTGGAGAACTAAATATCCAAAAAGGTCATGTCATATACATCATACATATCTAATGAAAAGTAAAGAAGAAGAAAACGCAAAACGGTGGTAATATATACAGAAGAAAGTAAAAGGTATAAACAGCAAACCTACCAGTTCGATAGTTTATAGAGAAGTGAAACGCTAGGGAAATGTATATGGTGAAATTGTGTGGTAGAACGCAAGTGCGGGGAAGTGAAGGGGGAAGGGGGTGGTGTATTGAAGAAGAAAATGCTGTGAAGCGAATGGGGATGGCAGATGGAAAGGGGTTATGAAGAGCTTACTGCTGCTCGATGATGGCAGCAGCGTTCTCGCCGACGAGGGACTCGGCCCAGCCAGACATGGCAGTGACTGCAGAAGTCAGGGCAGGCGAAGCACTAGCACCGACACCAGCAGCGTAGGTGACGCCCAGCACAGCTAGGGTGAGGACGGCACGGACAACCAGAGGGCGGATAATCATGGCAGCGACGACAGAGGCAGCGGCAGACTTGATCACCGACGACACAAGGGAAGACACGCTAGATGAGACGGCATCCATGGCAGGGGACTCGGCCACACGAGAGAAGAAGGCACCGATGGGAGCAGCAACGCGGCGGGGCACCAGAGCCCAGAAAGAGCGTCCCAGACCGCAGATAGCAGCCCACATGTAGACAAGAGCCTGGTGCATGAGCAGAGCAAAGCGAGCAGTCAAGTCAGGAGTAGAAGAAGAGTCCGAGGCGGCGCCGGGGTAGAGAGGCTCGCCCTTGGTGGAGACAGTGACTGGGCCCTTCTCAAGGTCGACAACAGAGTCGTCGGACGTGAAGCGGTCCTGGGCCTGGAGTAGGGTCTTCTCATCGACGTTGTCAGCGAAAGCAAAGGGGGGAGGGGGCACTGAGCGGCGATGGTGTTGCTGGCGGCGGCCACCAACAAGCTGGCGGCCAGGACGGGCCATGTCGCGGAGACGAATGGGAGTCGAGCGGGCCTTGGCCGAGGAAATAGCACCGTTGTCGTCACCGCCGCCGATGTAGACAGTAAGCTTGTTAGGATAGCTGCTGAAGACGGCACCAGACTGGTCAGGAGCACCATCAGCAGCGACATCATCGTAGGGGAAAGTGTAGCCACGGCCGTCAAGGTTAGCCGCGTGCACGATGCGCGAGTAGTGGTTGGTGATGGCGTTCTGGTAGTAGTCGGAGGCGTTGGTGACACCGTTGGGCTGGGAGGTTGCAGTGAGCAGGGTGCTGCGGTTCAGGGCGGCAGCAAGGCGAGCACCAATGTTGGCAATCTCGTCCGTGTTCATGTTGGTAGCGGAAAAGGCACCACTGCTGCAGTTGAAGATGTCGCCGGTGCTGGGCTTGGAGATGGAGCCGGCCGAGCCAAAGTTGAGGTTGCCGCTGGAGTCAGTCTTTCCAGTGACGTTGCCCCAGCTGTTCTGGGTGTTGATGGTCAAGGTGTCTGTCTTGAACTTGTCCCAGACCTGGTTGACGTAGTCATCGTAGTAGCCCTCGAAAAGACCCGAGGTTAGGATAGCACCCTTGTCGGGTGAGACAATGCGCAGGTAGCTGGTGCCAGCAGAGGCAGAGGAGATCTGGACGATAAGCTGGTCCCAGCCGGCGCAGTCAACCCTTTGCTGGTCCTGGAGACCAGCGGCAATGGTGGTTAGGCCATCAGTGGGGATGCCCTTGACGTACTGAGTGTCGCTGCCGTCTGTGGTGGTGAGCTTGAGTGCGGTGGGGATGCTGACAAAGTCGACATATGTGATGTTGGCAAAAAGCTGGTAGTCGTTGAAGGTAAACTCGGCAAAGTCCCAGCGAAGAGGGTAGTTGGGGTCGGCCATATTGGTGACCGATGGCTCGACAAGGCCCGGGCCGTTGGGGCCCATGTTGAGGAGGAAAGTGAGCTTAGCATCCTGGCAGAACCAGATTCGAGCACCAGCGAGGCGGGGAATTGTGACGGTCTTGACAGAGCCAGGGCTGCCGACAAGAATAGCACAGTCCTCGCCGATAGCGGTGCTGTCGGCGGCAGGGTTTGCAGGATGGTAAGCAGTGACACCATCGCTCTGGAGCATGAAAACGGCGTTGTTGTTGTCAATATCTAGGCCGGTGATGTAGGCGTAAACGATCTGGGATGTGGTGTTATTCCGTAGATCAATCTGCATGGTGGACGGGGTCACACCGGAAGAAGAAGTTGCCGTCGAGGCAGTGTGGCTGCTCTTGGTTGCTGTGGAAATAGATGTGGAAGAAGAAGAAGAAGATGTAGGAGCAGTCAGAATGCTGTCACTCTGCTGCTTCGCCAGACTGTCGTCAATGGTCAACATTGTGAAGGTTGTTGAGGGTTGTTGTGAATATGGATGTTGGTATAAAATGTGTTCTCAAATACAACTTCGGCTCGTGAAAGAAGACGAGTAGAAGGTGGTCGATGAGTGAGTTGGTGAAGAGAAAAAAGAGATAATACTGAATGAAACAGACGAGGAGGCTGCCTGTCCTTTTATGCTTTGAAGAGCCCGGGAGATGCTCTGGGACGATGCTCTGTCAAGGCAGAATAGTGCAGATCAAGTAAAGAGCTTTGCAACTTGACGCTTTTTTCTTGGTGATGCCAGCCACAGATTGTCGCTCACGAGGCCCGGAGCAGGTAGGATCTGCTTGGAGTAGCTTGGAAGTCGACGCTAGAATGCCGTCTGGTATGCAGATGTGTGGAATGCGGTGGTTCTGGAATGCAAGTGAGACACGATAGTCAATGAATTGACGGGTAGAAGAGGTCGAAATAGCAGAAAAGACCCAGTATGGCCGTGACTGGAATGCAGCTAATAGCGGGAGGCCATGAAATTTGTGAAATATATAGATTTCAAAAACGTGGACGTGGCTGGAGGGGTATAGCCTTGTGAAGTTCGAGCAGGACAATGGGTGTAGCTGGAGATGACTGGAATGTAGAAAAGAGGCGGGCAGGGGATGACGCAGAACAGGTAAGGTACAGGTGAGGAACGGTGCAAGAGCGTTGCAAAGAGGAGAGATCTGACAATAAGTATTCAAGAACAATGGCTGAGACACGGGTCTGGATAGATGTGCGAGGCTGAAAGACGTCACGGATGACGACGAATGAGGTTGGAAGACGATAAAAATGGATGTGGTAAAGGATGGCAAATGATGAAAAGCATTGACGGTATTTATGCTGGTTAGAGTCGGAATAATCAAGAATGAAAAACAAGAATTGAAGACAGCATGTGATATTAATAGAAATAGTAACAAAAATGAATAAATGTGGTGATAATAGATGATGAATGTTGTAAGGGCGTAAGTAGTGTAGTAAGGAACGGCTAGCCAAATGGCAAATTGGATGTTAGAAGTGGAAGGTCTACGATGCTTCGTCACTCTTGTAATCGAAACTTTTGTAATCGAATAAAGAGCCAGAGTCATTGATGATGAGGGCCGGGGACAGGGGAGGTTTTATGTGAAAGATCGTGGCCATGGATTGCTGGAGCACGCGGTCATCCAGCACTCGGAGTCCAGCGAATAGCATGTTGTCGTCGGACTACCAGGTGTAGACGCCTAGATATTCAAAGGCCATTAAGACGGACTTCCTGTGTGATGAGATCGCCGGTGTCCGAGTGGAGGATGAGGGTCGTCGGATGTGCGTTGAGTGTCAAGATGGGGCCTACCAAAGGACAGCGTCAGAAGCTAGCGCCTGTCAGGGTGAGAAGGACGGAAGCACAATGGAGTAAATTAAGACATGTAGAGACTGAGAAGGCTTCTGGAAGACGAGCCAGTGGAGCGGCGAGATAAGAAGTAGAGCTAGAAGGGCAGAGACGAGGTGAAGAGATGGAACACTGTAGATGTAGATCGGGATATGGACACAACGTTAACACAAAAAGCAATAGTGCCGAGTGCTGTAGAGGGGAGGGTGGCCGGCAATAATGTGGTGTAGAGCGTGAGGTTGTTTCTTTTGGTCTTTTGTTCAGATCCTCTCATTAAGCCATCTCGCCGACGGCTGGAGCGAGACGATGCTCCGCTGGTATATAGTCGGCAGCCAGGTCAAAGCTCAAGAGCGTACACCTTGAGAGGTCGTTTTGTTGGCACTCCATGCATTCTTTGCCTTCTTTGCATATAGCCTCCGTGACGATGCCCAGTCTGGTCAACAATGCATGATGCTATGAGCACCCATTGGCTTTGCTGTCTGCCCAGATTGACTAGAGCGTCCTACGAGGCATTTCAGCCACAATTGACGGCTCGATTGCAAAAGAAAATTGAAAAAGAAAAAAAAAGAGGCGAGATCGCCGTAGCACAAATCCATGGGTGGCCAGTGTTGACTAGAATGAGGATAAAGGGTGCATTATCGTGAGAATGAGACAAGAAGAGGAGAAAGTAAAAGAGGATGCAGAGGAAGTGGGAGAGGACCAGGAAGAGAAAGTGAGAGAATGAGAGGACGGACATGGCGGAAGGATTGACCAGGGCCGTACGAACTGCTCAGTCGCCGCTTCCTTTTCTGGCTGTTTTCTTGGAGGCTCTTTCTTTTCGTGGCAAGCACGCCGGTCGTGATTGCTTTTTTGCTTTTTTGCTTTTTGCTCATCCGCTCATTTGGTATCAGCCATTATTAATAATTCTGCTAGACAGTTCTACAATGGGTGGTTGCAAATTTCCCGAATAGGAAAGTAGAGACCGAATAAGACAGCCTTCCCCGCAGACTAGGAGATTGGGCGATCTTGCAATGCAGGCACAACTCTTGTATTTTCAATGATTATATAAGCCTCGACAAGAAGATGAGAGTAGACGAGCGAAATCTCGAGGCGGCAAAAGGGACGTAACGGCGCGAACACAACGGCCAGAATTGTATCGAGATTGAATTCAGTGCACACAGTCAACGCGAACAAGCACAAGCGTGTCAAACTTTAATTCCAGACCGACTTTGAAGGATGCGCCAGAAGGATCAGTGGGGAGACTCGCAGAGAAGGTGTAAGATGGCCGTAGTAGCAGATTAGTTACTAGAGACTGCAGAGTCATGTGCAGAAGTAGACAGTTGAATGAATTGTAATCATAGTTGTAGAACTTGGAAGAAAAAGAAGCGCTCCAGAAAGTATCGTCCAGCTGGTGCCCTGCCCTGTCTGAATCATGCCAACGGAGTCGAGCTGACGACGGCCGGAAGCATTCGCAGCCAACTGGCGACATGTGCTTAAAATTGTCGGATTATTTTCTTATTTCTTATTTCTTATTTCCTTTGTTGAGAACTGATTCATATACTATTGTCAGTTGTTGATGTCGCAATGCAGATGGTCGTTGCATACTTGAGCAAATCCAATGCTCCATCTTGCATTACCTGACTGAACAAAGCGACAGACAAAGTAAAAAGCACGTTCACGAGACTGAAAACGCCATCTCCAGTCAACGATCTAGACTACTCCAACGATAGTAAGTTACACTTTGTTAGTGGGCATGGCGGCCATAATAGAGATGCAACGATGGCTCCACTGCCGTCCTCCTCGTCCTCCTCCTCATCCTTCTGCTAGATAAACCCATAGTATGCATGGATAGACTATAGACGGCAGATAAACGCGTGAGAATGTGTGCTAGCTATGGGCAGTGTCATGTTTTGATAGAGCAGCTCTACTACAAGATATAAAGACATGATAGGCAGCTGGGCAAACAGCAGACGAGTATCTAGCCCAAGTCGAGGTGACAAGACTCTTCTCGACATCCTTTATCTTCTGTCAGCTGTCAGTGACAATACCATACAGTAGCTACGAGTGCTACCCGGCTCCAGCTTATTCGGGCCGTGGCAGCTACTGTAGCATCCCTTGCAGTGTCTCCTACGTCTGTTCGACGTACGAAAATCACATCTTGCAAACTTGTCAATCAAACGACTAGCGAGTCGAAGGAGAGAACTCCAGTCAATAGAGACCGAGGGGATACACAAAAACGACAGCTCCTTTGGTTATAGATGAAGCCAAATATCCGTATCTAGCAGCATGTCTTATGAGGGAAAATGAATTTAGAATTAATATGGCAGAAGGGATGTCTGATAAAGAGAATACAGAATACAGAATACAGACTCCGGCGGCGAGAGAGCGCCTCTCTACCACAAAATGTTGGCTCCAACAACTAACAAAGTCATGCCCACGAGCCAGTCGTATGCCACTGAATGTCCAACTCCTCCACTGTCTTGCCCAGAGACTGTCTGGTTGTTTGTCATGTTTCCGTGGTTTGTAAAGAACCACTCGCTCGCTGTCGAGTTGGTCGCCGTCGTCTCCGGGATCGCGCACACCGCGCCCGGTGCGCCCGGATCGGGGCACCGGCTCGCCCAATCGCTCTGCCGTTGTGCTAGAGACGAGTTGAAGTAGGCCTTGACATACGCCACCGTCGTCGTAGCGTCTTGTACTGGCGGCCCGCCAGACCACGCCGCGTTGCCATTGCTCCATTGTTGCATCACGAGATGGCCCGCATGCGTCGGCACGGCATCACTGTCCATCTCGGCCAGCACCTCGTTGTCGGCATAGAACACCACTATCCCCGGCAAGAAATCAATGCGGTATTCGTGAAAGTCGGTTGTTGGGTCAAACGGCAGGTTTGCCTTGACAAAGTTGGGCGTCCCCTCGGCGTTGAAACCGCTCTCTGCTGCCTCGCGCGAATGGAGCACCAGGTTGACGGGGTATGTGCTGTTTGTCGTATTGTACTCTCGCGATAAGAACTCCATGTCAATCTCTTGGGTGTCGTTAAAGTACTGCAATTGTCAGTAGCGCTCTCTCCCATTAATTTCTGGGTAAACTCACCCAGAAGAATGCAGAACAGGTGCCCGCCACGTTGGTGAGCTTCATGCTCGCTCGAAAGGTGCCAAACAGAATGTCTGTCCTGCTCGAGTCAATCTCGGCCACTGGCACCATGCCGTTGACAACCGTCGAGTTCACAACCAGCTCCAAGCCTGCCGCCTGTCCGTTGTCGGCCTGTCCGTCTTCCGTCTTGGCGTTGGTGCTGACCGCCGTGCGCATGTTGCCGACCTGGTACATCACGCCGTAGCTACCTCTGGCCTTATCAGCGGTAACATTAAAGGCTTGCCGGATCCAGTCTGTGTTCTTTGCAATGTCGTCTAAATGCGCAAAGTCTGTCTCAATGAGGTCTGTAAAGACGTGTATGTCGTCGTCGATCACCGCCGAATAGCCGCACTCACAATCGGCGCGTATTTTCTGGGCAAGACCGAGGAAGAAAAGGCTGGCAAGTAGTCGGACTAGAGTGGCCATGATTTTTGTAGACGTGACAATCAATTAACGAGGGTAGGTATGTAGTTGGTCTCATTCAGCGGTCTTGTGCCGTGCGTATGCCCGGGTATATGAAAAGTATCGATGCTTGAGGCGACGCGTATGGCTCTGCTCATATTTTTATTCCTCGCACTGCAGGAGCTGGATACCAGAAGGAATATGGGCCCAGAGAACCAGAGAAAAGTCTGCCCCTTCTTGGTGTAAAGGTTACACAATAGTAAGGTGACACAAAACTGGAGTCGGAACTGCAGCAAACAAGACTCGCGTCTAGAGTGACGGCTGCTTTGTCAGTGAATAAGCACAGGTCAAGCATCTGGTCAAGTATATAACACTGTGAATCACAGCCAATCCCATTTTCCGTTTTTCTTCTCATGGCTGCAGATAGCAAAGCACACGGCAAGCCTCCTGGCACCTGCGTCGATGGGAACTGATGACAGCGATATCAAGAGTAGTGCATAGCAAGCTTGAGAGGTTATAACAAAAAGTAATAACGATAAGAAAGCAAATCAAGGAAAGATGAGATGCGGCTGTCCGTATCCCGCGCGGTCGGCATGGTCTCGATCGGTTTTCCTCCCGGCCTTCTCGTATATTGTCCCTTTGGCACGTCTCCTGCATGCCGCGTCGTACAAACTGTCGGTTACTTGTGCAACATGACAAGTCAGCGTTATTGACAACCTCTGGCTGAGTAACTTGAGTGCTTGTGTATTTGTGTGCTTGAGATGGTCAGAGGAAAAAGTGGAAGAAGAAGCACAGAGATGAATGTCCCAAACAGACGGCATTGACACCCACCATACCAGTGCACTTTCCCCAGTTGCTGTGCTCCTTCCTTCTTACTCTGTCTATGTCGCACCTTCCGTGTACGGCCAGCTCTGGTCAAGTCATACATCGCCAGATCAAATGGTCCTTACATAAGCCATGATCAACAGCCAAGATGCCGTTATTCTAATGATTCTAGAAATTCTTATAGCTCAAATCTTAAAGGAGCCTCCGATGTTGACAGATACTAGCTTGATTATTCATCTGAGAAAGTTGTGTCTGTCCCAATCATGACTCGGCAGGATCAGTAGGGGGCGCGCTTCAAGTAAAAGTCGTCCTCTTTCAACTACTTTAGATTTTTACTTTTTATCCTCAATCTAAAAGTAGTATACAATTGCGTCCAGAAGCTCTATCCGGCGTCTCTTTGAGCGGGAGCGGGATGCTTATCGTCAAACCGGCAGATATTGCAATATCTTATATTGTCTTCATACCATAATGTTGTCCAAATAGGAAACAGCGGAATGACAACATGGCCGGTTATGTCAGTAGCAACAAATTTTGGATATATAAAAGTGGTGATTTAGACTATAATAAGAATATGTACATAATTGTTGCTTAGATAAGCATAACGCCTCATCAACATCCTCCAACCCATCTCTATTTTGTCATACTGTTTTGTGTTTTTCGAGTGTTTTTGTACATCTTCTCAGTCAAGATAAAGCACGCAGACTAGATTGATAGATGCAAAAAGTGATAATTCAGAACTAGAACAAAAACATTTTTTTGTGAAAGAAAAAGGGATGATGAAAACACTAGCACGCTAAACTGTACGACACAAACAAGAAATAAAAGGTGAAAAGGCAACAATCTGTACTGAGTAGTAGTACTATATCGAACAAGGTATCGGGAGGAGTAAGGAGGAGAGAATAAGAAGAGAAGGAGAAGAGAACGAGGCGGCCAGTCAGTGGATGTCTAGCACACGACCGCCAGCATTAAAAATAGGGCAAGTTGCCTTACTAATAAAACAGCAGCATTAGAGAAGAGAGAAGAGAGAAGAGAGAAAAAAGACAGCAAATACGAAACAGTAGACAACAGTAAGGAAATATCCCCCTCTGGACCAGCCAACAAAACTCATGTGCAGATATTAGTGTTGAGGTCTGTGGTCTGTTGTCAAACCGACGACAGAGGCAAAAGCAAAAACATAAAACCCATTTCTGCCTCTCGTGGCCGAGATAAAAACCAATGTACCCCCAACCCTGCCCATATTAGTTGCCAGGTAACCATCGACCAGTATTGGTCCGCTAAATGCAATGATAAGAACCCCCCCAAAAAGCAAGCGAGCTGTATATGACAAAAGGAAATGAAGAAATATAAGGAAAAGAAGAATAAAAAAAAAGAAGAAAGAAAGAAAAGCAAAGGCAAATCAACAATGTAAAGAGGGAATAAAGCAGATAAACAAGTAGCAATGATAGAAAAAGAAATGCAGAAATCAGATGCACCACTGTCTGCCCGCGCCAATATCAACCAAAGAGCAGAAACAAAGGGAATATTTTAGTGCGGAAAGACAAAAGGAAATGAAACAGGTCAGACAACACAGGTGCAGGAAGCGCTGCTCTAGTTGCCTAGTAGCACACGCTGTCCTCATCAGCACCCTGCGAAGTCATCGACGGCGTCGTGGCGCCAGAAGAAGCTTCAATGTCGTCCACATAGCCAACAAGGGCCTGCGAGTGAAGACGGAACGATTCGCCCATCAGACGGGTGATACCCCAAACAACAACTTCATCAAGCATAGAGCCCCAAAGGCGGCTAACAATAGAGCTGAGCTGCGTTGCAAGCGCGTCGTCCAAATCCTTGTCAAAGAGCTGCCGCACCTTTTCGTACATCTTCAGCTCCTCCTCGGTAGCCGGCTCCTCGTCATGTTCCAGACGGTACAGCCAGAGACTGAGAATGATCATCAGATCCATGCCGCACAGAGGGTGCTCGACGCTCCAGTTTGTCGGAGACGTGCGAGCAACCCACCGGACACCCTGCACAACAGCCGTCTCGATGCAGTCGTAGCACTCCTGGATGACCTTGATCATCTCAGAAGAGCGCTTAACCTTATCGCGAGCGTTCGACATGGCGGCGGCGACCTCGTACGAATCGTGGTACCGGAGAGCCTCCTGTACCGTCTTCAGGTCAACCTCTAGCCGTGCGCGAGCGCTGCGGTACATCGCCTTGGCGTTGAACGTCAGCGGGTGGCCCTTGTGCGGTGCACTCAAGGGAACAGCAAAAACTTCAGGCTCGCAGAGATCCAGGGACTTCTCCCACGTCTCCAGAGCCAGGCGAAGCTTGTACTCAGTGACAACATCCTGCAGAGCCTCGGGGCTGCGCTTGTGGTACCACACCTCCAGGAACAGAGCGTTGATCATCACACGAGTGGCAAACGCACTGTAGGTGATGGTCTCGCCCTGGAAGAGGTTGTCGTGGGCCTCCATGAAAGTAGACTGCTGTGACGCCTTGAGCTGTTCCTGCCATGACGCCTCATCTGCGACCTTGAGGTTCCACATCGCCTCAGTCGAGGGCAGCTGCAGGTCCTCAAACTCGTTGAAGCCAATGGCGGGAGTGTGGTTGAAAGACAGAGTCAGCAGGCCAAAGAAGATGTAGACTGCGTAGTATGTACGGCGGCAGCCCTCATCCTCAACCCACTCGTTGCGCGTTGGCAGGCGGCCCTCACGAGCCTCCTGACGCAGCTTCAGCTCATAGCGGTTACCGGCAACCATGTTAGCCAGCAAACTCTTAATCGAGCAAGCCCACTCAAGACCCTTCGGGTCACCGCTCCAGCTGGCAAAAATCATGTTTAGGAGAGAGCTCTGCATGGTCCAAAGAGGACACTTGCGCGAGCTAAAGCTCTCCTTGTTCTGCAAGAATTGGTTGACCATGACCTTGGAACCAATGTGCAGAATATAAGCCTGCTCTTGATCAAAGGCGTACAGAGCACCAATAGACAACAGAGACAGTAGCAGAGGCGGCGGAGCCGTGGTGGGGTTAAACGCAGCCGGGTTCAAGAATGGAAGGTGGTGGTGGAAAAGGCCAAAGTAGGTCGATAGGTACCGGTTGATGGATGCTAGGCTAGGTACACGGAAGCCCTCGGGGATAGCGTGGTCCGTGTCGCTGTTGCGAATGTTATCCAGAATCATGTTGCGCTCTTCGTCGCTCGCGACCTGGGGCACCTTGAAACCGGTAGGAGCAGGCGGCAGCTCGGCAGGTGTGTGAGGGCGCTCAGTTTGGTATACTGATTGCGGAACAGCACCATGGCTGGTGATGGAGGGCAGCGGCGTCGGCAGGTTCTGTTGGGCGTTGGCAACGGCGTATGACTGGGCGTCGAAGGCACCGGAAGCACTCGAAGCGATGGAGTGAGGCTTCGAGTCCACATTCTGGGGCATAAATGAGTCCCACTGAGAAATGCCAATGGCACCAGACGGATAGGTGACAGCAGGCTCCATCATTTGGGATCCATTTTGCGCAAAAGGTGGCATCCCTGAGGGGTTCTCGTAGGGACTGGCGGAAGCCCGGGCGGCGGCAGTTGCCTTGTGGTGCAGGTCAGCCACAAGCATGGCGGCAGTCTCGACGTCGAATATGTTCTCGCTGCTGGCCTCGAGCTGCTCGATGGCGGCCGAGTCGATAGCGGCAATAGCAGGCTTGGCCGGGCCAGCGACAGCGCGGGCCTTAGCCACACCAGCGCCACCACGACGCTTTCCATCGCTGTGAAGGGGGACACCGCCGTCCTTGGCGTGGACGGTGCGGTCATGGCGGAGCAGGAGATCACGACGCACAAATGTGCTTCTACACTTCATGCACTTGAACGGACGTTCCTTGGTGTCTGTATTGTTAGTTTGGGCCGACTTTCGGGAGACTCAAAAGAGTGGTAGATTTTAAGTACTTACGAGAACGCTCGTGACGGCTGCGATGTTCACTTCTGCTAAATGCACGGTTACAGAACTGGCACTTGTACTTTCTCTCTGGCGGGTTGGCAGGTTTCCGGGCTGCGGCAGCGGCGGGAGCCGCAGGAGTCGACATAACGGCTACACTGGCGGCAGGCATTGTGATGTGATGTTGCTGTTTGGTGTGATATGATGGATGGAATCGAGAAGTCGAGATGATGAAATAGAAATGGAAATCTCGGCAATTTTTTTTGGTCTTTTTCAATAAGTTCCTAATGGCGGACGACGATGGCGACGTTGACGGCGGAAATAACGGCAGCGATGGCGACGGCAAACAGCAACAACGGCAGTGGGCGACAGACAGAAGTCGAAACCAGCAGAGAAAAAGGCCCTCTCAGATACGATAGTTGAAATCGTCCCCCAGCACCTCTCTCGCACACGCGCTCCCGTGGGATTCAAAGGGTGTCTTTCTGACTGTGTTGATCGTTGTAGTTCATTTGTGTCGATATCGGGGTCATAGGAAGAATCGATATGGGGTTGGATAGGGAAAAGGAAGGGGGGTGGTTGTTGAGGTTGAAGTTGATGTTGATGTTGATGTTGAGAAGAGAAAAGGGCAGAAAGAGTGGCCCGAAGAATGTTTGCAGAGTTGTGGTGAGAAGACTGGTCTAGCTGGAGAAGCAAGACCGCCTTGACAAAAGAGGAGGGGAAAGAGGTTCTAGTGACGGATTGTTGAGTCTGGATCGACGACCAATGTGTCGTGAATGGTGCGCAGCGAAGAGACAGAAGCAAAACGCAACTGTAAAGATGTCTTGATGAAGATAAAGATGAGGAAGAGAAGAGGGGAAGAAGAGAAAACAAAAAAAGAGAGGACCAGAAGAGCGAAAAGAAGAAGGGGAGAGGGGAAAGAAAAGAAAAAAGGGAAAGAGGAGAAGGGGGGAGGGAACGGAAGAAGAGAGGAAAGGGAAAGAGCGACGTCCACGAAGGAAGAGGAGGGGTGGAGGGAATTTTCTTGGGAGGGAAAGAGCGGTGGAAAGAAGAAGGGAGCGGCGCGCAAGGGTGGGAAAGAACGATGGAGTCGCTGTAAGTTAGTGGGCTTGTTAGTGGGTGTGGTGGGTGGGATGAGCGAGCGCACGCAGAAAATAAGAGAGAAACAATAGCAAAGGTAAAAGAGAGAGAGGGAGAGGGGAGAGCGAGGGGAGCAACAACTAGCGGAGGGGTGGTTGATTTGGGACTAGGAACAGCCTACGCTTTGGTGGAGGGGCGACAGGCTCGCTGTTGCAGGCGACAGGCTACAACAGGAAAGAGAAAGAGTAGCGGGGGCACCTGCTCTCTGGGTGCTGAGCTGTAATATTTTGTTGGAGGGGCTCAGCTGTTACAGGAAGGCGCGAGGGACACATCGAACGACGGTCCACCTTGACAGTTTAGAAGCCAATTACGCACTGTCTCGCCGTCCATTAATGGTCTGTCTGATGGTGTGTGGACCTGCTGAAAGGAGTGCAGCAGAAAAGGCAGAAGATAGGGGACAGGGTGGTGGTGCCCAGGCATTAGTGGCTGTTACTGGTCACTGTGAGAGGGGGGGCTGGTGTGCTGCACAAGAGGAATGCGTGTACGGCGAGCCCTGTGTTTGCTTTTTCCGTCCTGGCCGCAGCGGGTGATGGCCCATGGTCGCCCCGTCGGCCTGCAGTGTGGGACACTGTGTCTCTGATGGCCGGGAAAGAACAAGGAGCCAGCAGGGAGAAAAGGGGGGCCCGCCATGATACTAGCATATTTAATAGTAATAAAAGAGGTAATTGGTTTTATTAATAAATAGATGCAATACGTCGCAGGTCAGCCCAGGAAATGGCGGTCCACTGTTTCCCGTTCTGTACTAGTCAGTTCATTCCGGGAGATTCATGTTGATTCCGGGGGGGTAGAGACTACAAGCAAGGAGCTTCCACGGTCCACTTTTTTGTATATGTTAAGTGCTGGCAGTCAAGTACTGGGTACGCCTATAGTACACCTAGACGTGTCCCGGGCTGCTTAGTGTGCTTAGTGGGGTCGTTTGCAGCTGAAGTATACAAAGTATCTCTGGCGGTCAAACATGAGGGAGAGTACCTCGAAAGTAGAGAAGTGACAGGGCATACCCGCAAAGCGCACCTTCCCCGCCTGCCCAAAGTATTCTCGGGTCGAAGACGTCGCATCCTGTGTTGAGAGGGGAACTATTGACTTGCGATCTGTTATGATTTATTACTATGACAGTAATGTGTAATTTCGGTATTGTCTACACTATGTTTGATGCGTGATATGAGTACTAGAAGCGAAAATGGGTAAAATAAACAACAGAGATGAAGCGAAAAGAGGCATGAGAGAAAAGGACGAGAAGAGATAAGGAACAGCATGACGAAGAGGAAGAGGGGGGGAGAAGAGGAGAAGAGAGGAGTAGCTCCCGTCATACAGCAATTTCTCCTCTTCTCCGCTAGGGCGGCGGATGCACTTACAGCGACACAGCAGTCACGCGGGCTTGCTGGGCGAATGACAGTGTCATGTCGATGGTCAGTCGGTATTATTTACTCTTTACGCTCGAGTCTCGAATAGTGTCAATGGCAATGAGGATGGATTAAGGCATGGAAGTGAGATTGTGGGTTTCCTTCGGCTGCATCCCAATATGTAACTACGAGTACTATGTATTCGTCATGTGACAGACGGGAGCCATGACTTTACACTTTACTTTCTATAGGCCTCGAGTGCGCGTGACCTTGACACTGGCTGGGCCGCAACTGTAAACACTGTAAGCCAGTGCAAATCTTTATCTATTCGCCACACGATACCCCCTCCCCCCCAAAACGAGGCTTGATTACAGACGGCCCTGGCATTCCCATCCAATCCCGCTCCTCCTTTATGACAGACGAACTGCATCGTGCAGGTAACGAAAAACGGGAAAAGAAAGGGCAGACGAGAGGGCGTGATGGAAACTGCGCCAGCAACACCCAAGCTGCACGGCAGGAAGCCGGCCAGTGACAAGTTGCCGTTTGTCCTCGAAGACGGAGTGTGCATGGGTGTTATATGCGACATGAACACATGTACGATGTATGATTTGCGAGTATGTGCGAGTATGTACGAGCATGTACGAGCATGTAAGGCAGCACTGGACGTATGCAGCCAGTGTTGGGTGAGGTCTTCTATATATAGTCCAATGTATAGATGATTCGGACGGCAGGAGCGTTGTTGTCGTCGTTGGAGACGGCTCACGTGTGTCGAGTCGCTCTTTCCATATTGACAATAATTGCGACAGTTACAGTGTGCGGAAAGAGCCCAAAGGATAATTATGAAAGAAAGAGCTCAGTAGTGATGGCAAGTGAGGGGTAATGAGAAAGAAAACTCGAGCAAAAGAGCCTTCCAAAGCGAGGCAAAGACAAAGGCTCGCGAGGCGACTGCCCACTTGGTGTTGTCTAGTTGATGAAAAGCGTGAAGAGAAGAGCAGAGAAAATCTCGAGAAAACAGCTCGGCAGCTACGGAAGTATACAGGCCGCAAAATGCAGTGGAGAGAGACAAGCTCAGCGACTGAGGGGTTGTAGGTTAGGCGGGCTAGCGCTGCTTGCTGGTTAGATAGTGCTTCGTACCAGCAGTCGCGGGTTACCCCTCGCTAATGAGTAAATACTATATAAATAAATAAATAAAAGAAGAAATCGATAAATTGATCAATTGATCAATTCGAGAATAAATGAGTTTGCGATCGAGGAAGGAATTGAAATTGCTTGGAAAGGAAGGAACGAAGGAAACTGCTCAAGTAGAAGGAAACAAATGAAATGACCCCACTCTGTCGCAAAGGAGGGACAGCACGCGCAATGACTGGACCAGCCCCTCGATTTTTCGGTAGGAAACAGTGCAAATAGGGCACTTGCGTCTACAGCACTGTCACGACGTGAGGAAGTGCAGCCCCTCTGAGGGGGCACCGCGTGGTGTTATGACTAACAGGCACTAACATACGGCAGCGGCCGAGGCATGAACGGGGCTTCAGAATATCTTACAGCAGAAATGACTACGATTAGCAAGAGCAAAACAAGATTAGTTAATCAAACCACTGACTGGCACAAGTAATGTTCGTCGCACTAGTAACTAATAAAGCACTAAAGCACCAACACAATAAGAGCAAAAGCAACGAGTCCACACACACCGATGTAATTAACTCGATGATATTAAAGAGTATATGGACACCTTGGTTCATAAATCTAATTATAAATCAAGATTAAATCAGTGTAATTTCAGGAACCGGAATGCGCCTCGTATTGGCGTAGATTGTAGATTAGGTAGGTTTGGCAGAGATGCACCAGAGATGCATGTTAAAGGTATCGCGACAAACGTGCTCGTCTGAACTGTCTCATGCTCTTTTTCGTCTTTGTTCACCTTCTTTTGTCTCTGAGCTGTCACGAGCATGCGTGCAGTCCGTCCACTGTGACAATGACAAGGAGTCCGATCTCTTGCGGTAAAACTGGTGGGGCAGGCCGTCACCGTCTTTTGTGCATGTACGGAGTAGAGGGTGGTGAGAGAGCTAGGTGAGCATGGTCTATCTCGTCTTATCTGCAGCCTACTTCGTACACGTAAGATACCATGGCCTCCTCGCGTCCCGAACCAAATGGGTCAGGCCCATCCCGGGACCTGCTTCCGCTGCGTTAGGGCGGAAGCAAATACGGAGCTAGATGGATGTGATGGACGAGAACAAAAGTAGAGGGAGAAAAGGAGAAGAAGAGAAGGAAAAGACGGTCACAGAGGGATAGAGCTACGCCGTACTACTCCGTACAACAGGGGACTTGGGACTAACAGGGGTGCATTTGCAGGCGTTGGCAGACGAGGCAGGTATCCTCGTATGTACACAATATACGACAGGGGTGCGAGACCTTGACTCTGACGAAGAAGAAAAGAAATGGGAGATGGAAAATAGAAATAGAAATAAAAATTAGAAAATAGACTCTACGGAGTACGAATAGGGAGGGGATCTGGATGATCTAGATTAAAGTACCAGCCCTCATGATAATTATGTTGGCTGTCTCACTCTGCGATCGAGGGGGGTCCGAGGCGTAGATGCAAAAGTAAACAATAGATCAGTCGAGGAATGGAGGGATGGTAGTCGAGTATCAGCTGTCATATAGTAATATATATATGCACGACTGCTGGAAGATAACTGTGAGCAAAGTATGTTGAAAATCAAATGAATCAAGAAAATCAGCTCCAAATTTCAAATCCCTAAATCAAAAAGAAATCAAAATCGAAATGGAAATGGAAATACAAAATAGAGGGGGTGAGGATGCCACAGCGGGCCGCCAGGTACACCAGCTACACCGAGAGGGTCTGCAAATTACAACGCATCTCTGTACATGTAGAAGTAGCTTCTTAGCAGTCAAAATAGAGCTCTGGACTGTGGGCGGCCAGACAACCTCGCCCGGACTGGGAATCTGGTACAGGGGTATCGAAGAGTTTTCATAATCACAGAGTGCTTGTCCGTAAGCGTCGATACAGTCATGGCAGAACAGGATAGCTAATAGCTAGTGGACAGTACCAGCCAAGTATTTAAATATTTATTTCTATAGAGTGATCAAATGATCAGACTCACTGGCAGCAGATGGAACGCGCCACTGTTTTCGCGATTCGATGATAACGTGAACACGGGGCATCAGGGGCATCCCAGAACAATCAAAGAAGATCCAGAAGATCCAGAAGAATACATATAGCCAAAAATAAAGATGATAATATGGGGAGATAACGACACATGCAAATGGAACACATATGCAGCTGTCCCATAACAAATGCAAGTCAAAGTGTTGCATCGATGCAGGTAGGGCAGATGGAGCAGATGGAGCAGATGCAGATACAGCAGATAGACACAGACACGGCATCAACCGGAAGAGCGTCGGCCTCGACATCGCCAACACCCGCCATGCCAACGTGGCCGTCCGCTCACCGCCGTACCGTAGTGGACAATGAACATGGTCTGGATAGCCGTATCAAAGAGGTACTCACCGTCTATTCGATCCTTTCCGTCGTCTTCTACACCTCGCTCCTGCGTGGGGGTTGCTTTTACTACTTTGTCCAGAGCATTGGACTTGCTTCCTTGGAAATAGGGGTTATTGAAAATGCAGCATGTAAGGGGGCGTAGAACACGTAGAGCACGTTGGCCAGAGTGTGCTGTGTGGCTGGGCTTTGCATGCATGCATTTACGGTGTACGGGCTGCAACACAATGCACGGAATATATCGCAGGCAGAGGCCAGTCGACCAGGAGAGGGAACAAGGAGATAGGATGCAGACAGACGTACGACATATCTACATGTGCACGCACCATGCTCAGAGCAGAGCGAGTACGAGATGGTAGGAGTTGGTAATAGCTGCTGGGTACCCCTTGATCAGCACATAATACTCCCCTGTGTTCCCAGAAAAGAAACACAATGATTGCCACCCCCTATCCCCCATCTCTCTCTCTCTTCCTTACAATCTCGCTCATCTACAAGCATACTTACTCTATCGAGTCAGTCTCTACTCAAGATGTAATAATATATTCAAGGTATATTGCGTCTCTTCCAAGCTTGATCCTGTCTTGGGGGTCTGTTTTGTTTTGTTCCATCTCATCCCCTCCCCCTCTTCATATCTTCATATCTTCATATCTTCATATCTCCTCCATGTCTTCTGCTCATCCATCGTCTTCCTCCTCTGCTCCTTTAACCCCTCCCCCTCTGCTTCGTCTCATTTCTTCTTATCACTCTGTATGTTTCCCTTGTACTGAAATGCGTCGCAAAGGATTACCCCTGGTCTGGCACCCCTCTACCCCCTCCCCTTTTCTACTTTGTTTATTTTTGGCCTCCCAGAGACTACACATACTCTATTACCCAGGCGCCAAGCTCGTGGTTCTGGCATCTCAAATCGGAAGCTGGTAACTAATCTACTCCGTAATATCGTCGTCTTGTTTTGACTTTTTCATCTTCTTTCCTTCTATGGGGCCGTTTCGAAAGATTCTTGAGATTCTACTCCGTAATACAGCAATCAATATCACCGTAACTACCAAAAGCTCCATACCCTATTCTCACCCTTGCCCGACAGAGTAAGTCATTACGAACAACAATGGGGCATCATCACAAGCACAAAAAAAATCTTAATTTCCCTGGGCCAACTTTGTAGCAGCGGGGATGGAGAGGTCAGGCGTATTTCAGTACAAATATACATCTTGAGTAATATAAGTGCCTACTCCGTACTAATGTGCATTGCAATCCTTTTGATGCTCGGTCTCCACCGGTCTTATCGTCGATCACTACTGCCTCAGCCATCCTCCTGTTGAGGTCAAGCAACGTGTTGGTAGCAGAGTCGAAGAGAATACAGCGCGTTCTGCTTTTGGAGTACAGTTAACGACTATACGCCGCTCAAGACGAGAATGAGCTCGTGCTACGGTTGAAACAGTCAGCAACACCACGGCCTTTATCCTAGATTGATCAAGCGATCCGAGTCTGAAAATATCTCGCGATGGTGGGCAGAGTCGCCGCGATGCTCGCTTTTATAAAAAGACGCAATGGACATGCGCATCGCTTGCATTGTGCGCGATCAAAGACTATAGAATTCCGAAAGTGCGGGTAGCAGCATGTCGAGTGACTTGATGCCGATGCATGTGATAATCAGCACCTTGATAAAGACACATGTGTCGCCGCATGGCCTTGATATGCGACTGCTGTAGTATCATTCAATGTTGTACGACAGGCATGTCTGACAAGACGCTGTCCACTCGGAACTGCCGACATGCTCGAGTGAGCAAGAGTGGTCTAGCAGAGGAGGCTTGAGGCATTTTGGTCCGGCTGCATATCTACGAATGCACTCGCGACGTCCGGTACAGGCATGATGTCTACAATGGACTCGGCCGTCTGCTGAGTCCCAGGACCGCCAGTGTGACTTTGAGGCAAAGCCGGGTTTTTATCGCAAGTGTGAGTGGCGTTCTGCCGACCCGGGGCGGAGTCTCCACATATTGCCGGTCCGTCCTTGCGGGCCGCGCCGCTAGCCGCCGCGTGCCTTTTGTTATCATTCTCAGCATCACCATATCAATTGCGCGTGGCCGTCGTGCACCTTGTCAGTTTGTTGTTGTGTTTTGTTTATTTTGTGCCTTGGTAGCAATCGCGTGGCTATGTGCTCATCGTGGTTTCATTGCGTATCTCGAGTCTAGCAAAGACGTCAAGGCATCTGAAGGCATCTAAAAGCATGTACTTCCTTGTCGCTGCTGCCTCATCACTTATACTTCTGTTGATTCTAGTGCAACAGCTCGTCATGGAGGGACGGAGCTGCCACGGCAGACCAGGGCCTGCGGCCCGAACAGCGGCAGCCCCCAGCGGGGAAGGGCAGAAGGAATAGGTGAAAAAGGTGAGGGGATAGACTTCGGAAACTGTCTGGCAACTGATGTGGTCTAAATAAAGCCGAATACACAATATGGCGGGTATATTTCAAATGCCCGAGCAATGCAGTAGCTTGCATTCTCGCATTGCTCTGAGAATCCCACCGAGGTCATCCCGGGGATTGACCCCAATCAACTTGGAGATGACGCTCACAGCTCGTTGGGTATGGGAAAGTTTATGCAGGACTTGTTGTTAAAATCATGGCAGACTCATGGTATGTCTCGCTGTGCAATTACATCTGCAGATATCTTCCATGGTGTGCTTGATGCTCGAGTATCCAGCATGATAGAATGTCACCCATACAGCCTTCACGATGAACAGCATACTTGAGTCAACTCCATAGGTACGTTGATATGCATTGTTTGCTGGTGTACATGATTTTAGTACATTGTGTCTACGTTTGACTTGGTGTACTTTCATTTGTCTGGATAAAGAGGAAAATGAGCAAATATCTTCAATATAATTTTTTTGGTCATTTGTTTTTATTAGTGAATTGCCTGCGTAAGGCTAAATAAAAATAAAAGGCAATTTATAATTATGCATTATCAAAGAAAAAATATATTAAGAATCAAAACACCCGCATATGAGGACAATAGTGGTATTACACAAGCAAAGTAAGTAATCGTCGAGATACCCGACAGAAACAGCATGCTTGTTGTCATCTGATACCAACTGTACTTCTCTCATCTACCATTCCAGATACTGTCATGGCGAGCTACGTCAGAGAATACACTCATATTGCACACGCATGTGACAACAGGATCTTCCATGCCCCTGACCTCTTCTTACTCGGGTTCCCTCGGTTGCACTTCTATTCCACATTCCATACTATTTCTTGCCTTTGCTTGCCAAGAGAGGAAGAGAAGAAGAGAAGCAGCAGCAGACAAGACCAAGAATAAACAACTTGCGGTCAGCACGCAAGTGCCAGTATCACTCGGTCCTATGGATATATGCCCATAGAAGACGGCCTGATATAGCCCCATCAAGACCCGTTATTGCCATTGAATCCGTAATATTGCAAATATCCCTCAGCAGTTGCTGACAGAATAATACTGCAGAGCACTATGCTCGTCTAGTAACTACATCAACTGGATATGTGTCAGCACCGTGAACCATGGTTGCTGGCTACCGGTCAGCCGGTGGCGGCACAGTTCACAGTTTGCGGGGAAGTTGACGATTGACCTGCTCTGTTTCTGCATCTTTATTGACCTGCGTGCATCCCGGTGCCAGACACAAAAGCAGTTGGTTGGCTCAGGGTGTCAAGTGCGTGCTCTGTAAATGCTTATGCATCTGCTTTTAACCGCAAGACATAGGCACAGGCGAGTGGTGCAGGGGTTATGGGAGGACATGGTTGTAGGATGGAAGGTGGAAGGAAGACGGTACGGAGAATACTTAGTATGTGACACTCAATGGTACATTGCATGTGCAAAGGCAAGCAAAGCCATAGAAAGCTGTCAAAGGGTTCTTCAAAGTACTTGAATACTTATCCATTTAAAGTCGACACATTCAATGACAGGCTTCTCGAACATTCAAGACAGAACCGAACTGGGTGAGGGGAAGGGCACAAACCACAGACGATCCACTCGGCGGTTGAAGAACGACCGAGCCACGCGAGAGACGGGATGGTTGGAAGAGGAGCGTGTGTGTGTGGAGAGCATTGGAGTACCAGTTTGACCTGACGCCTAGTATCAATGGAGAGCATCTAGAAGATATAAAGAAGTTGAAAAGTTGAGAAATCAAGAGCATGAAAATAAATGACGTGTAACAGCCATGAAGAGAGAGAGAGGTCTAGATTCTGGCCGCTTTGCTCTGCTAGAGGCTCTGAAACCGGCATAATGTTCTCTGAAGAACTTGTTGGTGTTGCATCAACCAACGAACTTATATCTACTCTCATCGCGATCCTTGGTTCGGGGTATGCAAGACAGAGACCCTCAAAGCGACTCTTGAACGAAGAGGCAGAACAGCGGCTGGTGGCCGATTACGACGACAGGACGGCTCGACTTGGTCTCGAGTGTGCCGTGTGATGCCCATATGTGTTGCATCATATGAAATCAGATGAGAATTGTGTTCCGTATTTTCGATCGTATATTTGATTGTCTTGCTCTTTGCACATATCATATCTTGTCGTCGTCGCTGTTGTTGCTTCTGCTCTGTGCTGCCATTGGGTCGCAATAGAGTGGCAACATAAGCAATCAAAAGGACGGCGCAACCTGGACCACTGGCGTGCTAGTATTGGCCCAAGACAGGTGCTCGCTTGATAGGCGAAAATACTTGTCCTTTCTCCAGAGCTTTCCCTAGACCGGCCAGACCCCTGTACACGTCCGTGTTCAAGTCTGTGTACAGTTCTGTGTACTTGTCTGTAGCACAATGGAGTGTCCAGAATGCAAGTATCTTTCCATCTTTTCAACTATGCTCCGTAAATCATGCTGGTCGGCTCGCGGTCGTTCCCACCAGAGCTCAAGTATTTTGTGTCTTGGTTCGTGCTGCTCTGTCGCAAACTGATGATTGATGGCTGGTCTTTAGATTTGTCGATTTCCTTTTCTTGCTTGATTCATGCAAATGGGTGTCTGTCTTTTGGATCGCCCCGTGCTCGAGAAAGACTGGAGGTACCAGCCACTGGACTTGATCGAGAAAGACATGAGCCCAAGATCCGTGTTCTGGCCGAATCTCGCTGTCTCATCGTATTCTTCTCGTCGTCTTCGTGTCATCTTGTCATGCTTGTCATCTTCGTCTCTTGCCGTCCACTTGCTCACTTCATGACCCTCCTTTCGACGTGGGTTGGCGCCTAGTGGGAGAGCCGTTGGCCTGTCAGAGCCCATGATGGATACAACAGTGCTTCTAGGCCCAGGTGAGTCTTCACCTCGACACCCAATAGAGAAAAGTCGGACAGGCTATGAGAGACTATGACATTGACCGTCTATCAGGGTGGACCGATGTGGAGGCGGAAATATTGGAGGCGGGAAGATACAATGGGAATCAATGGTACGTACATCCAGTTGGAGATGGAACGAAAAAGAGCGAAAAAGAGTCGACAAGCGTGACCGTGCGTGCATTGTGCATTTCCGTGCGTGTTTGGTGCTTGAGTGTTGTCTATCATGCTGCCATGGGGGGCGGATGGAAAGGGAAAAGAAGGAAAGGAACAAGTGCCCGACAATGTGGCGACCAGGATTGATGTGGCGTAGCGTGGAAGAAGTAGGGGGGAAAGAGGAAAAAGGGCAACTATGGTAAAATTTAAATAAGAGGTCAAATAAGAAGGAAATATACATAAATTATACATAAAATATACATTAAATTACGAAATGAAAACCGTTGACAAAATAGGGGACCTGGGGGAAGTGCAGGTAGAGGGTGTGTTTGAATAGGAAAGAGCAGCCAGACAAAAAAAAAAAAAAAAGCCAAAACTACAGTACGGAGTAGAGAGGAAGACCAGACAGGAAAGAGGGACCAACAGGAAAAGGCTAGTATCTCGGTACTTTTCTTTATTTTACAATAGGAAGGCACGACGTGCGCCAGGGAGACTGATATGCATTAGGGTAATTGGAGAGACTACAAATGGGGAGAGGTGAAAGGCAGGGGCGGGAGTGCATATGAGTGTGTCCTGCAGCTTTATGCGTACAGAGCCGATGCTTTTGCGGAAGGAGCGAGGAGCGCGATGCTGCGTCAGCTGCAGAATCCCACTTGTATCTGAACTAAGAGACTGCAGTAGATGGGCGCATTGTCGGGGACAGAGCGAGAGAGCGACACCATAGGATGACCAAATAGGAAACAGCGTTGCACGGGATCAGCCAACGGAGGAAAGAGCGACGATGACGACAGACAGGGCAGCAGGAAGAGGAAAGAGCACAGAGATGGAGGAGAGAACGGCCGTTTTCATCTTTTGACGGCTGTCTGTACTTTTGCAACTCACGTTGGATATTTGTATTTTGGCCACTTGAAACGGCTGCTAATAAGATACATCGGCTCGGCCAAGCAAAGAGCGATCTCTCTCTCTCCAGCAGTCTAGCGCTAGCAAACTGGCACGAAAGCACAGTGAGAGCACTGAGCCAGAGCCCCAAGCCCGCTAGCACAGCACTATCGCACCTTCCTCAATGCCCTAGTCCACTGCCTCCACCTAGCCTCAACACTCCCACGCCATTGGACCCCTCTTTCCTCTTCCCTCTGCTCTTTCCCTGTCCTTATCCTCTCCTCTTCCCCCTTTCCCCCTTCCTGTTCGCACAAGGCGCGACTACTGCCTGCCACACCTTCTACGATACCACCCTGTCTCTTACTCCATAGAGACCTCTTAGCGTCCTAGCCTTCCACACCCCCCTCCTTCTCCTTTTCTAGCAAGTCGTTCCTTCCCTCCTACCTTTGTACCCTTATACCATTCCATGCAGTTCCTTCCCATACAGTCTTAAATATACTACACAATATACACGACCAGGAGCCGAGAGGGGCAGCCACGACCGACGAACTCTGCTCTGCTCATTCCAGCAATTTTCTTTTCCTCGCCATCTTCCTGCACGAGTCGTGATCCTTCACTTCTCAGCTATCTATTCTCTCTGTTTCTCTCTCTGTTTCTCTCCCTGTTTCTCTCGTCATCTATTCTCGTGTACTCGTATTCTGCCAACCACGTCAACCTCGATATTTTTGATCCTCCTCCACCTCCGTCTTTTGCCCTTTTGTGTTAAACTCTCGTTATTAGCCTCTGCCCATCCGCCCTGGCCCACCCGCCACTCCTATTGTTCACCCCTCCGACGACATTTTGCTTCTTCTCCTACAACGGCTTTGACTGTCCTCGACTTCGACACCTTTCTCTCCACTTTGTTCTCGACGACTCCCAGCAACAGTCTCTCTGGCCCGTCGACTCTTCTTTCGTCTTTGCGTCGCCTCACAGCGTTGCTCTCTTACTCTCTGTCTCTCTCTCCCGCAGCTGCTCGCATTTCACCGCCCCTTGTTATCCACCTCCTGCCAGCTCGCGACCACCCTTTCGCACAGGCCATACTGGTTCAACACGGCCCTTATTCACGACGATATTGACGACGAGACAATTGCATTTTGAGAAGCTGCTGTAGACTGGGCCTTATACGACCGAAGCCGGCACGCCTCCACGCCAATACGTCGCGCTCTTCTCTCGAGCGCATACGACGAAAAAACGACAAAGACGACAGGAACGACATTGTCGACCCGGCCGAAATTCCGCGACAATCACGAGAATCTTAACCTGCTCCAACAATAACGGCAGGCGGTTTCCATCTACCTGTAAGTAATATCGCTGCTGCAAACCTGCAAACCTCAATCTGCTCATCACGCTTGACCGCTCGAGCCACTCCCGTTCGGCTAGACCTGCATATCGAGGTATCAGCTGGAATCCGAGGCTCTAGCGGCTCTTTGTCCTCACTCTGCTTTGTTATTTCTTGTGTTGCTTCTGCCTCGCTGCGGCTGTACTTGTCCTAACTACGTCTTCTTTGTGCTGTGACCCCTCCGTTGCAAAGCATCATATGACGCCCTACTTCCGTCTGGCCTCCCTGGCATACATTTTTGTTGCCGTTCCTGCTCTGCCCTTACTACACCGTCTTGTACCACTAGCAACCTCCAGCCTGGCTATTCCCATACTCGCATATCCTCATAATATCGTCACAATACCCCAAAGGACCGCAACTGACTCTCTAGGTTGACAACCTCGACTGACTCAATATTCACAAAGCACAACATGCTTGTGACTCTCAGCTCAAGCTCGACACCGACACCGCTCTAGGCTATACAAAAGCCACTCTTCTTTTCTGGCCTTGCGCCTTTTTTTCACCCTTCCACATTTTAATTCTTATATTTCTTTCTAGATTTTCTTCTTCTTTTCTTCTTTTCTTCCCTTCCAGACAGTTGTCTCACCATGAATTCTCTAGCAGGCATGGTGGGGACCGCACCACCCGGTGCCATGTACGTCCGGGCTCTGTACGACTACGAAGCAGATGACAGAACAAGCTTGAGTTTCCACGAAGGTGACATCATCCAGGTCATCACCCAGCTGGAGAGCGGCTGGTGGGACGGCGTCATCAATGGCGTTCGTGGCTGGTTCCCCAGCAACTACTGCCAGCAGGTCACCAGCGCCGACGAGCTCCCAGAGTCGGAACAGAACGGCGTGGGCGCTATCGACCACGTCGACGAGGACCTGGAGGAAGACGTCTACGAGGAGGACTTTGACGACGAAGACGACGATGACACAGACGACCTCACCGGTTTGCCGCTGGAAGGCACGGACCCCAACGCCAACCGCTCTGGTGCCGACTACTGGATCCCACAGGCGACGCAAGACGGCCGCCTCTTCTACTTCAACACAATGACCCGCGAAAGCTGCATGGAACTGCCACTAGAGTCACCCACATCCGCTACCGAGTCTGGCCCCCGAGACCGTATGAATATGATCGTCCCTGAGCGCACTCGCCCACCACCAGAGATGATGGCACGGGGCTTGACACAAAACGAAGACGAGGACTCGGAAGCAAACTCCGCCTCAGAACTGGAAGGCGAAAACATTCTTATGGCTTCTCGCGGATCCACAACTCGGTATCATCGCCAGTACCGCGGCAACGGCAACGGCATCTCACCTACAATTTCCATGGAGTCTATGAACGGACAGTCGCCGTCCCGAGGCAAGTCTGTCACGTCAGTACCCACCGGCGCCGATGCCTTCAACGGTGCCAACGGCTCTCTTATGCCTCCCATGATCGCTTCCGCCACATCCTTCACCGCCGGGTCCGGATCTGCGACCTTCAACTTGCCTACCGCCGCAACTGTACCCCGCTCATTCTTTGACGATGGCACAACGCGGCCCCTCACCTGGAGCCGGCTTGTGAACAACATGAAAAAGTCAATTGAACGCTACCGTGAAGCTGTCACCTCAAATAACCGCTCCGAATATGTAGCCCGCGCGGAAGACATTTCAGATCACCTGCGCCTGCTACTTGCTGCCGGATCTGGAACCACCGACAATCACTCTGGCCAGCCTTCAATTATCTCCACAAACAAGGCCTTGTACCCCCATTTCAGAGACATGATGTCCAAGTTTTCAAAGCTCGTCATTTCCTCGCATATTGCCGCCGCCGACTGGCCCAATGCCGAATCTGTGCAAAAGTGCCTGCAAGAAGCAGATGGTGTCCTGCTGGGCGTTTTCAGCTATGTTGAGGTTGCACGCCAACAGCGTGGCGAGGAGATCCCGCGCCTGTTCCCCGGATTCATCATCGGCAGTGGTACAGGTGGCAGTTGGCAGAACAACGCTCTCGGTACCCAGGATCCTATTGCGCCAAACTTCCTCGACGACGACGAGGGTGCCTCGGAACCATCTGCTATCCTCGACGGCAAGCTTCTGGAACGCTTGGACGATTACAAGCGCATGCTGGTGTCCAGTATCCGCGAGCTCGACAAGTACCTGACTATGACTGACAAGGTAGTAACGCCATTCAAGCACGAGGTGATCGGTAACAACGTTTGCATCGCTGGTGGCAAAGTCCTAGAGATGTTCAAGCCATGGATTGCAATGATTGAGTCGACTGATCTTTCCGTCCTCGGAAACAGCTTCCAAACACCACAACTTGTCGACTTCAGCACAAACAAGCAGAGCCTGTACGACAACATTTCCGATCTCCTGCTAGGGTGCCAGGCCGTTGCCGGTCCTCTGGCTGATGAGTGGGCAGAGGTCCGTGGCGAGGCGCTTGAGAACCGTCTCGAGTATGTGCGGCAATGTGCGCGTGCGCTCGAGACCAACTCATCACACATTGGCTTCTCCTTGCAGCTGCTCTCTGAGCAGGTGCAGTTCAACATGCAGCAAGCTGCTGAAGCACGCAGCCATGCCGATCTTTCCATGACGCGGGATCCTCTGCGTCGTGGCGAAACCATGCCGTACCCGTCCTCTGCAGCATCTACAATGGTGCCCGGCTCTGTAACCTCGGGTACAACTCTTGCGCACCAGCGTTCCGAGTCGCGTGGCATTATCAACCGGCCATCGATGATGCAGACACAGTCATTCACGGACGGCGCAGACCCGTCGGCACCAACATACCGCAAGGGTGGGGACTACTCCAAGCTTAAGAAGCTTCTCGGCGAAGATCCATCACCCCAGACGTCAATGATTGATGACACCCCCGATTACCTACGCCTGGACCACGAGCACGATCTGTCCTGGGACGTGAAGGCACAGCCTGCACAAGTTAGGGGCGGTTCGCTGCTTGCCCTTGTGGAGCAGCTTACGCGCCACGACAAGCTGGACTCGAGCTTCAACAACACATTTCTGCTTACTTACCGGTCATTCACATCGGCGCGCGAGCTGTTTGAGATGCTGGTGCGGCGATTCGCTATCCAGCCGCCAGACGGTATTGACGGCCTCGAATTCGACAAGTGGCGCGACCGCAAGCAAAAGCTGATCCGGTTCCGTGTGGTCAACATTATCAAGAACTGGTTCGACAACTTTTGGATGGAGGATGCGTCAATTGAGGAGACGAAGCAGCTGATTCGGGACGTGTACATATTTGCACGGGATACGGTCAAGTCGACAGAGACACCGGGCTCCGCACCCCTAATGGCTGTTCTCGACCAGCGTCTTAACGGCAAGGATAGTGGCGCCAGACGTCTGATCCAAACGCTGAACCAGAACACACCGCCGCCCATCATGCCCAAGAACATGAAGAAACTCAAGTTCCTCGACATTGATGTCACGGAGTTTGCGCGCCAGCTGACCATTATCGAGTCGCGTCTGTACGGCAAGATCAAGCCGACAGAGTGTTTGAACAAGACATGGCAGAAGAAGGTGGCCGAGACGGAGCCGGAGCCGGCGCCGAATGTCAAGGCTCTGATCCTGCATTCGAACCAGATGACGAACTGGGTAGCAGAGATGATTCTGGCCCAGACTGACGTCAAGAAGCGTGTTGTTGTCATTAAGCACTTTGTTGCTGTTGCTGATGTGAGTTTTCTCCCCCTCCTCCACACATTTCTTCTTCCCGTTCAACGTATATGTACTAACAATCTAGAAATGCCGTGGCTTGAACAACTTCTCGACTCTGACGTCGATTATCTCGGCTCTGGGTACAGCGCCCATTGCCCGTCTCAAGCGGACATGGGACACTGTGCCGCAAAAGACGCAGGGCACGCTGGAGAGCATGCGCAAGCTGATGGCGAGCACCAAGAACTTTGGCGAGTACCGCGAGGCGCTGCACGCTGCCAACCCGCCGTGTATTCCGTTCTTTGGTGTCTACCTGACGGATTTGACGTTTATCGAGGACGGTATCCCGTCGGTCATCAAGAAGACCAACCTTATCAACTTTGCTAAGCGGGCCAAGACAGCCGAAGTTATTCGCGACATTCAACAGTACCAGAACGTGGCGTACCTGCTGCAGCCGGTGTCGGAGCTGCAGGACTACATCCTGAGCAACATGCAGGCAGCCGGCGACGTGCACGAGATGTACGACAAGAGTTTGCAGGTCGAGCCCCGCGAGCGCGAGGACGAAAAGATTGTCAGGTAAGTCTACCACTCAAATGCACACACGGTATGATTGGCCAAGCACAATTACTAACAATACTACAGAGTGTTGGCCGAGTCTGGTTTCCTGTGAGAGGCTCGTTTCTCTTTTCACACGGCAACAGAGCCACTATTATTGGCACTGGTTTAGGCCTGTACGACCATCTTGTCAGTCGTCTTGCCGTGTCGTATTTTGTTCTTTTTTTTTGGTTTTGTGATACACATTTAGAGTTTTTTTTGGCCATATTGGGATGACGATAATTATGCTATTTTATTTATTCATTTTCTTTTCATCCATGTTTTGTCTACGTCTTTTTGCAGAGTTGGCCAGGTTTCCTGCTATTATTATTTCTTGTTCTTGTTCGCTTGCTACTTTATCAAAAGGATCTACTTGGAGTATTTCTTTCTTTTTTAATTTCTTATTTATTGGCTTGGTTCATTGTATACCTCCCCCCTGACTCTTTGCTCTTTACTTTGATCTCTTCATTGTTTACTCTGTTGATGCATTGGGAGGCCTTCGTCGATATGTACAGTCGTTGTATCAGAATTGTCTGTATGGTCTTTCTCTTGGCTTTCATTTCACTTTGATCCTTAGTTACGGTTTATTTTGAAACCAGATTTTGACATGGCTTAATAAACAGGCTAGTATTCGCTCTTTTTGCCACCTCGCTGCTTCTCCTTTATTAAATTCACAAACATTGGGTACCATGTAAACGCCAGAAAATGAAACGCAAAAACATTTATAGCTCAAGTCCTGCTCGCACTCCGGCTCCGGCTTGGGCTCCGGCTGACACTGCGACTAGGGCTCCGGCTGTAACTAGGGCTGCGCCGACGGACCGGGGCCTTGTCACCACCACGACTCCGGCTCCGACTCCGACTGGGAGTGCGACTCGGACTGCGACTATAGCTTCTGCTCCGGCTATCACTGACACTGCGCGCACGCGGTGGCAGTGGTGAGCGGCTGTCGCTCCGGCGCCGGCCCCGCGCGCTGGGTTCCTCAACACTCTTCAACGGCTGCGGTGAGCGGCGTCCCTTGGAGCGACTGATCTCACCCTCCTCATAGCTGCTGTAACCGCTCTTGTCGCTTCTGCTACTCTTGTCGCTGCTGTCGCTATACCGCCGTCTCCGCTTGTCTGACTCTCTGCCCCTTGACTCTGGTTCAGCAGCAGCTCTTTTGCCAGTACTGGCCTCGCCCACGTTGTCATCGTCCTGTTTCCGCTTCAGGCTTGGGTTTTGCTTCTCTTCCTGGCGACGCCAGTGGCCGCCCTCTTCATAGTCCTTATTGATGCGGAGTGCGCGGCGCAAACGCTCGCTCTCGATTTGTTTGGCACGGGCCTGCTCGTGGACCTGGTGTGCTTTGAACCGTTGCCGACCATTGCTGTTGTTGCTGTTGTTGCCGCCATTGCGCTGGGCCTCTTCGGTCAGTTTCTCGCGAAGCTCGTCACACTTCTCGTCGATGGCGTCCTCGTCGAGCTCGCCCTTTTCCTCGAGCTCGTCGCGCAGCTCAAAGACGCGCACTTCAATAGCGCGCTTGCGGTCGTGTTCGAGGATACCCTGGTCGGGCTCGCGCGGGCGGTTGCTGAGCTGCTGCTTCTGATGCGCGGCGAGGGCCTCGCGCGGGTTGCTGGGGGCGGCGTAGGCATTGTCGCGCGGGCGGATAAAGGCGCGGTTGCGCTGGACATAGCCCGAGGTGCCGCTGCCACGGGGAGTTGAGAGGCCGACGTTGTCAGACATGGCGGTGATGGGGGATGGGATTAGACTGGGGAGGCGAAAAGGATGTTGTTGATGCACGTTATGCACCTGACAGAAATGTCAGAATTGACGTTGCGAGGCTACATTGGCGAACTCTAGTGGATGCACGGACAGTGCATTTGCATGTCGCGTTGGAAGGCGGTGTGGCAAAGGACAAGGCTACGGCGCTATATCGCCTGGCAGAAAATCACTAATATGCTTTGCGTGTTGGGGGCTCTCGCTGCTTCTATTACAGATTCAGTGGGGTTAACTCACAATTTTCGCCCCTCTATATTTTGGAAATCGCATCAAAAAGCAGACGCTTCCCATAAATATAGTCACAGAAAGACGATATGGGTTTATGACGGTAGCAAACTTCTAGCCAAATATCCTTATCCTATTTACATACACCACCATAAATACCAACAAAGAATACCAGAAAATGCCAGAGTTTCATACAGCCGCGCCGCCGGCGCCATCAGAGAACGACGAGGCTGCGGGCGAGGTCCAGTTCCCTCCCGTCAGCCGCGACCACATCCGCTACTGCTCCTACGACTACTGGTTCCCAAAGTACCGCAAGGTGTGCATCAAGTCACGCATCATTCCGCTGCCGGCCGAGTTTGTCGAGTATTTGCGCGAAGACAGCATCATTTTAAGCGACGAGAGCCATGGCAAGACAACGGATGAGAATGGCGACGACGACGACGACGATGACTGGGAGCCGACGAACCCGACGATGCAGCACTACAAGTCGGAAGACGAAAAGAAGTACGACGTGTTCCTCGATGCTGACGACAGCAGCGACGACGACGACACATCGCCGGTAGTGCGACTGCCGCCGAACAAGCGGTTCCCCGAGGTGCACCAGCGCATCAAAGACGAGATCGCGGCACTGGGTGGCGTGGTTGCGCCCAAGCTAAACTGGAGTGCGCCCAAGGATGCGGCCGAGCTGATGGAGCAGAAGAACACGATGCGGTGCCGGACACCCGACGATGTGTACTTTATGCTCAAGAGCTCCAATTTTGTCAGCCACGATCTGGAGCACGCGTTTGACGGCACGACTGCGGAGGCAGAGGCCTCAAAGTGCAAGAGTGTTGAGCATGGAGATGCGGCATCTGGCCTTGGCTTCCAGCCTGTGCTCGTGCTTCGGTCATACTTTGACATCCACACGGCGCTCGAGTTTCGGTGCTTTGTCAAGCAGCGCAACCTAGTAGCCATTACACCGCGCGACCTCAAGTACTACCCGTACCTAGAACGCCTTCGCAGCACAATTATCGAGCGCACCAAGACGCTGTTCCACAGCAAGCTGCAATTCACATTCCCGTCGGGTAACTTTACCTTTGACATTTATATCCCGGAAAAGGACGGCCGTGATCCGGCTGACAACACCGACGAGACAGAGGCCGACACGACGGAGGCTGGCAGCCGGCTGTCGTGGGCACGGCTGATTGACATCAACCCGTGGGCACCGCGCACAGACACGCTTATGTTTGGCTGGCGCGAGCTGATCGATCTCAAGATTCCCAAGCCGTTCCTGGGCATTGTCGGCGAGAGCGGTGTGGCCGACGATGTCGAGGTGGACGAGCAGGAGATTGACGATGAAGAAGATGAGGACGATGACAATGAGGAGGACTTCCCTACAGAGCTGCGGCTGGTGGAAAAGGATGACCCGGCGGCCATGAACTTTAGCTCGGCACCCTACTCGGCACACAAGCTGCCCAAGGAGGTTGTCGACGCGAGCATGGCGGGCGAGGGCGGTCTGCGCGAGTTTGCCCAGCAATGGCAGCAGCTGGTGCAGAGCCGAGAGGGCCGGCCGTCATAGACTATCATGGACTGTTTTAGACATTAATGAAGTATAATGAAGTTTAATGATAATGATTATCAACCGATTTGAACTCAACATTGTGAAATGCGTAGGGGACCCCTGTATATCCTGTAAACCACGATTATATAATCCAAATTAACAGCCAATAATATGTGATTGTACGCCCCACTTGACTACCTACATTTTATCTCAACTTTGGCCAGCTGCCGCCAGCTGCTGCCACTTCGCATTCGACTTATTCCCAGCATCGTCACATTAACTCATCCGACTTACACCATTTTGGGGTTTCCAAATTATAATTCTCTTTTGTATTAATATTGGATTACCTGAATAAATTCTTTAATTTCATTGGGGAAATTTCCTTTACATTTACAAGATCCATGACGGGCATTATCCGTTTCCCTCGCGGCGGCCGGCCGAACAAGGTCACCAAACCGGCTGCGCCAGCTGACCGCCGGGCCAAGAACAGTGCGAGTGGTTCTGCTGCTGCCAATCGCCAATCATTGGCGGCTGAGCAGGCGCTGAATGACCAGTTGCAACACAAGTCAGAAGACGGTCTCTCAGAAGCAGATGCTGAGGCTGAGGCAGAGGCAGAGGTAGACCCAGGAGAAGAACAAGACCAGGATCGAGATCCAAACGCATTACGAGAGGGTACATACAAAGAGTCTAGAGAGAGAAACCAGGCACAAGACGCGCTGAATGAGGACAATGAAGCAGCCAGCGACAGCGAAATGCTGGATATCAACAAGGATGGCGTTGGTGCGGAGGCTGAAGGACAAGCAGCCAATGCCGCTGAACCCGAAGCTGAAAATAGGCTTGCTGCTACCGGTGTGATTGATGAGGCAGCCATCGGCGAGATGGTCAGTGAAGCCGTGGATGGACTCACTGCATCAGCTGGCGGTGGAGGTGACGCTAGGCGGCCGTCACCAAATGGCCACGATTTAAACATAAATCTGACGGCCGCTGCAGCGGCAGCAGCAGCAGCAGCCGCCGCAGCCTCTGCGGCTTCAGTCAGTCAAGTGGCTGCTGCATCAGATGACCTGGCCCAAGAACAGCAGAACCCAACAAGCCAGCAAGAAGAGGGGGTGTCCGACCAGCCTGAAGCACAAGACTCACTGGTACCGAACGACGCGCCAGAAAAGACAGAAGATCCCGCCGCCATCGCATCCCAAGCTATAGCTGCAGCTGGAACATCTGCATCGCCGTCCACATCTCCGTCTACATCTCCGTCTACATCACAAATGGCCCGCGACTCCGGGTACCAGCAGAGTATGGTGCTTGACAGCACCCTGGCCAAGCGTCTGTCGCGCGAACCGGGCCAGCGTCTGGCCCACCAGCGCCGGCCTGAGCAGCAGCTCAACCTGTCGCGGCGTAGTAATATCGAGGCTCTGTTCGCGCATATTTCGGGTGTCGAGATGGCCGTGCCGTGCAAGAGCTGCCACAAGGGCCACGGGCCGTGGACCGCGTGTGTGGTAGTGGACGGGCAGCTGTGCGGCAGCTGTGCCAACTGCTGGTTCAACGCATCCGGTGCACGGTGTTCATTCCACGGTATGTACCATCGTTACCTCCATTGATCTGTATGCAACCGCTAACAGTATAGAAACAAAAGCACCCATGCCGCATATGCAAGGGCACAGAGGGCCATTACCGGGCATGCCCGGTGCACAGACTCCGACGCCACACTCGGTTGGCTCTGGCCCAGGTGACCCGTCTATGGCTGCGGCCGCGGCAGCAGCAGCCGCAGCCGCCGCCAGATCATATCCCATGGGCAGTGTGCCATTAGGTAGTCTTGTACCGCATAGTGCTCATCATTATATGTTTGCTTCTCAACAGCAACAGCAGCAGCAGCAACAGCACCACCAAAACCAGTACCAACCTCAGTCTCAGTCTCAACAGCAACAGCAACAGCAACAGCACCAATACCAGCCCTTACCACAGACACTGCAACACTCTCTCGCAACACCGTCCACAACCAGCACAACAACACAACAGGCCGCCGCGGCTGCCGCGGCTGCTGCCGTTGCCGTCCAGCAGCTGAGCAACAGCGCCCATTCTCACGCAAACGGGCCACCGCCGACAAGCAGTTCTTCTTTTTCTTCTTTATTCCCCGGCCTTCAAATGGTAACGGCACTCCTCGAGACTACCAATACGAGCAACACCGGCGGCAACCCCGACACTGCGCAGCTGATGAGCTATGTAATCGAGCAGGCAGTGAGCGAGGTGCGGAATGCCGACCAGCGGGGCCGCGACCTGATGGTGGTTGAAATTGCGGCCAAGCAGCTGGCACTGGCTATTGTGCGGTTTAACGAGGGCGCGGCTAGCAATGGTAGTGCTGGTGGTGGCAGCAACGGCGACGGTGGCAGCAACGACAGCAGACACGGCGGCGCAGGGCAGGCCGCCACAAACAAGGACGGAGACCCATCAGGGCCAAAGCCCGCCGAAGGACAAGAAGATGCAACCGCTGCAGAGAACGCGCAGTAGTAGTTTTGTATTTCTTGGGAGTAGCTGCTAGAAGCTTTGTAGAGAGCAGCACGGACTTGCTCGTTGGAAAACTACACCTTGCTCTTGATATATACCCTATGCCTTACATAATCATAATTCAAGCTGGCTAATTTGAATACTATCATAGCACACTACACGCGACGCTTTGATCAACGAATTATTTGGTAGTTTTTATTGTTCAAGCTAGAGGAGGTATCTAGAAAATACCTAGAGTCAAAAGCCGGGCCGGCGCTGCTTCGTACAACATTGTTTTTTGACACTTCGGCCCATCCGGCTCTTCCTATAACAGCACGCCGACCTGGCAGATTGTCCCTGCTTGAATAGACATCCGCTAGACAACGGTCGTCTTGCTCCTCTGCAGGTGACAACCAAAGAAGAAACATAAACTGCCAACACTGAAAGTGGGCTGGATCAAGATACAAAACGAGACAATAGACAAGACACAAATAGAGCAAGCACGGAGAATACAATAAACTAGAGCGGATAACGGTAAACAATCAATGAAGAGAATCGATAGATAGATAAATAGGAAAAAAGAGATGTGACAGAAACCTCGGATCGCCGGAAATAAAAGATACTAATAAAAATATGACACGGGGTGGAAGAAGTAGAATGAGGAATAAAAAGAGAAAAATAGTAAATAGAGAGAAAATAGAGAGAAAAAGACGACAAAGGATGGAAAATGGAATTGCAACAAGAGAAATAATAGACGTTCAGAGCTAGTTGTCGTAAAAGAGAGTAGGTCGGGTGTGTAGAGGTCGGATCGAATGATTTTTTGATTGGGCTGCTCCGTCTCGTTGAGTGCGCGAATCACACTACTTAAAGAGCAGGGAGAGGCAGAGTGCTGGAGAGAGAGGGCTGGAGAGAAGTATGGTCTCGCCTCGATGAAATGGTCTCGTTTCGTTCACCATCGTTCGGGTATATAGTTGGGAGAAATGTGGGAAGACGACAAAGGAAATACAAAAGCAAGGCGAACGCGAACTGATGCTTAGATCAGACCACATAGACGCAGGTTCTCCTGGATGATGATGTCTGGAGGGGGTTAGCTTGTGTTCAAGTATACGGATATAGAGTATTGAGTGTGCTTACCATTGACGGCTGCCATGACAAAGCGGATCTGTGTTGTGTCGGTGGCGCAAGTAAAGTGAGTGTAGATCTGCTTGCTTTCGTGCTGGTTGAGGTTGACAAAGCGGTTCAGAATGTAGTCGCATGCAGCGGCGTAGTCTTCACCACCCTCGTAGTCGGGGAAGTAGTTCTTCATCGGGCTGACAGGCAGCTTCTCCTTAAAACGATCAATCTTGTTGAGGAAGAGAATGATGGAAGTCTTGATGAACCACCGCGAGTTGCAGATGGAGTCAAACAGAGTAAGGGCCTCCTGCATGCGGTTGACCGTCTCATCCTCAAATAGCAGCTGGTCGTACTCGGAGATGGCGACCAAAAACAGGATTGTTGTGACGTTCTCGAAGCAGTGAATCCACTTTTTTCGCTCGGAACGCTGACCACCGACGTCGAACATACGGTAGGTTAGGTCGCCAATGATGAATGTGGTCTCGGTGATACCGGTGGTCTTGACACGCGAGCGCAGGACATCCTGGTCGTCGGGCATGTAGTCGGGGGCGGCAATGCGCGCAATGTGGTCAAAGTAGTATCTAGCAGAGTCGTTGAGCTGGTACTCGCGCGAGCGCTTGAAGCACTCCTGGACGCCACGGTCCTTCCACAGCGCCTCGATGGCGCTGCCAACCTCTGGGGGCAGAACCTCGCCCTCAATCTGGGCGGGCTGCATAAAGATGGTCTGGACGTGGTACTCCATCCGCTGGTCCTCCAGGGGAAGCTCGAGCGACTCCATGGCCTCGAGAATGACGCGCATTGACTGAACGGTGTTGCTGTAGATGATTTCCTTGAATGACTCGCGCTCGTCGCGTGAGTAGCCACCTTCGTGGATGAGCTTCATCTGCTTGAGAATGGTCGACTTTCCGGATTCACCGGCACCTGGGCTGTTAGTACACACGAGGCAAATTTAGATGTATATCTTAGGGGAGACTGTAGACATACCAAGGAGGAGCATCTTGATCTCGTTACGCTGCTGCATTCTGTCGCGCTTGAGCTGGTTCTCAATCTCCTCGTTCCGGGCCTTGCCCTCCTTCTCCTCCACGCTCATTCCGCAACCCATTTTGGCTATTTGTGTTCACAAGCGGTCTAGAAAGGGTTGTTTTGGAGATGGTCTGGCTTGTTAGTAGTGGTCATAACAAGTGTGTAGTTCTGTTTGCCTGAGTGCAATTAAGTAAAGTGCACGCGTTGAAGCTCGCTTGTGGTGTACAGTTCAATGGTGTATGGTATTTGATGGTGGCGATGTCGTTTGTGCGTTGAAAGACGTTGGCTTGATGCTCGATTCCGTTGCATATCGTTGGTTGATTCTTTGTTGATGTAGGGATCAATCAAGCGGCAAAGCCAATCGAGAGGCAATTATGAGGCAAACCGATGCGAATGTGAGAAGTCGCGTCTTTTTTTAGGGTAAACGATAGATTGGCTGATGTGTCTTGAAAATGAAAAGTGTGATATATATATAAGAGTCGAAATATGCAACTGTCGTCGTTGCGAAAGCGTGTTGTGGATCGTCGTCTTCGATGCGGCTGTCGTCGCATCGATGATCATGCAGGCGATACCAGAATGAGTTGCAGTAGGTAGTTTGCGATGCGATTGGCGACAAGCGAGGCTTCTTGGCTGTGATGCTTCACAATTCAATGACTAACGACACGACTTACCGTCTCAATGTGCTCTTGAATCAATCAAAAGCTACCGATCACAATAATCGAGAATCGAGTGGCGAGAAGAGAGTCTGGATGCGATGTGAAAGGGATGCGACGGCAAAAAGGCGAATAGCAAATAAGCGAGCCGAAACGAAATACAAAAGAAAGAAAGTCGCAATATAAAGAGAGTAGAGAAGAAAACAGATCAAGAGATCAAGATGACAAGATGTTGGAATGGAAGATTAGAGGATAGTTAGAGGGAGGGAAAAGGGGTGGAAGGAGACAAAAGCCGAGTGGGAGGAAAAAGAAGGAGAGAGTAGAGAGCAGGAGGTAGGACAGAGGAGAGTACGGAGAGGTAGGCACGAACAGAAGAGGAAAGACCCAAAAGAGCAAGAGCAAGGGGAAGAAGCTAAGAATAAAATTTAATGGGGGAATAAAATGGAAAAAGAATAAGGAAAATAAGGAAAATAAAAAGGAAAATAAGGAGAAAGAAGAAGAAATGGGTATTTTCTATGATGGGTTAAGGGAGCTAGTGACGGAAGAGGTTGGGTGGTATTAGTGAGGGTACATCAATCAGTGCAAGTATCTTATGAATGTCGTTAGTGCTACGGCTACGGGCAGCGTGCAGTAAAATACAGCGTCTACGGCAGTTGGACAAAAAGAGAAAGAGCGACCGGGAAATTGTGCAAAAGGGAAAGAGCGGCGGACTATGAGCATTCACAAGGAAAGAGCGAGCCAAAGAGGCAGGATATGGCAGGTAAGAAAAAAGGTAGGAGGTAAGAGAAAACAGGAAAGAGGAAAGAGGAGAAGTTGAAGAGGGGAGAAAAGAGCAGGGGCAGGTATGATGTCTGGGAATATGGAGTGGAAGGAGATGAGCAGATGAATGGGGAAAGAGCGAACGACCAGAAAATAGTGGGCAGCCGAAACATTAGAAAAGAGATAGAGAAAAGGAAAAAGAGGAGCCAGAGGGCCACAGAGGGAAAGAGCGAGAGGGTACAGAAAGGAAAAGGAAATTATTGGGTGGCTGCGGGCAAGATGAGCGACAGGGAATGTGCATCGCAGATACAGGGGTACTTACAGGGGATGCAGGTGATTCAAGATGTTCGAAATACAGCGTGTGCGTGTGTCTCACAGGGGAATGTCCCTCAACTGAGAGACTGGTGCGCTGGAAGACATCGAGTGGATCGGCGGCGGCTTTAGCAGGGATCTAGCGCGCCATATCTGACCTAGCCAGGGCGAATAAAGTGGGTCTACGCTACAAGCCGCTATTTTAGAGTAATGTGCTACAAAAGGTGAGTTGAGTGTAAGCATAAGATAGAGTGCGACGTACGTAGTCATTAGATAATAAATTTGGGAGCTGTTGGTGGTAATTACAGTGGCTGCTAGCTGCTAGAGAATACAGAGTAAAGACTATATTAGCGCTGAGAGACTGGCGGGACAGCGGATGCGGAACAGCGAATGCGGAACAGGGACGAGAAAAAGAGACGAGAGACCAAGAGATCAACAAAGAATGTATAAATAAGAAAATCACTGGTAGCTGTTGGATGGGTGAATAGCTGGACTGGTGATCAGCATGCTGATGCATTGAGCAGTCAATAGGATTTGTTGGTTATGCATGACTAAGTAGATAGAGAGGGAGAAACAAGAGGCAAGTCAAGTCAGCGCCAAAGAAGCAACGACAGACAAAAGGGACGCAATAAAATGTCATAAAAGCCCCTGCGCAAGTGCCTTTACGCTCGGACCTAGATTGTCCAGACAGCTGTTGTTGAGCGGCACACTGAGATGATGTGTGTGCTGTAGTGCGCAGTCAGTGCAGTCAGTGTGCAGGAGGACAAGCAGTGACGCATTGCGGATATTTGGATGCTCACCTGAATACTTGAACCAGAGAGACGATCTGTGGGCAGTAAGGTACATTGACGAAATATTTACTGATATTCAGCATAATAATACGAGATCAAGCGGAGAAGGACAGGACGATCGAAACAGCAGAAGACGGGTATTCCGAGATCTGGTGGGATACTGAAATACTAGAATAGAACGGATAGAAGACGGGAACGCGAATACACTGTTGTGCTAAAATACTAGGATGAAAACCGTGAAAAGGGAAAAATGATATCTTGGATTAATAGACATTGGCGAGGCGAGACACTAAGTGGTGAAAGAGGTCTTATTCTAGACAGATAGTATTGATCGAAACAGACAGCGAACCCACAATAGGGGACACCAGGAGGCCTGGCCTGATAGTGAATTATCAGAGTAGAACACCAGAACAGTAAGGTAAGATAGAAAAGTAATAGAAGGAATAGAAGTAATAGAATAGAAGGAATAGATGCATACCTTGTAATAGTTGGAGGCTCAGTGATGGAAGACGCTCTTCCGGTAGAAAAGTCTGGCTCGGCAGTAATGTGAGACGTCAGGGTTCAGTCCGGGACGGAGTGATACCTGCAGGCATCGTCTTTGTCAAGTACGATACGGTCTGCATCTTCCATCGCTATTTAGTCTTTTTTCTGTCTTCTCGATCTGAATCAGTGTGACACTTCAACCGGATGGTGTGGCATGGCCTCGCCATCATTGGTACCGGCAGATAGGCATCGCGAGGGTCGATACATGTCGACAAATATCGATGGGTGGTTTCTATAAGCTTCTCTAATACATCGATGATTTGATCAGCGGCAATACTCACGAGACTATATCCGAATGCATAACAAATATAGGGTTCGGAGTGCTTACTAAGCTATTCTATGTTTTATATTGCCTTGAAAAGAACCCAGGCGACCAGGTCGTGTCTCATGATGTATCTAAAGATATGCTTATGCTCTCGGGATCGGAGCAACCAAATGGCATGTGCAGACACCTGATATATATAAATAGAAGCTGGATGCGTAAGAGGCGAAACAGGCGAAACAGCAGCACTGGCATCGGAGTATGTCTTGTCTTTGTATGCTGACGAGAGCCTCAGATGGCATTAGATGGCGTTAGATGGCATCTCTTGATAGATGACAGCAGTCCTTGTATTGTAAGCGTACAGGTATCTTAGTCTGACAGTACTACACCCTCATCCCTGAAACTGTCATTCATGTACTTCTCTTATTAGCCGGCTCGGGTGAGCTAGGATCCAACGCAGAGTACTTTGTATCTAATTAATATGTACGGAATGCAGAGAAGACCCAAAGAACCAGAGAACCAGAAAACCATATCCCCCACTGAGTAGAATAGCAACAAAAGGATAGACTTACAAAAGAACATTACACTCAGGGATACCCGGCACACTGCGGATCTGACTCAATATTGCTGTCTCGTCTTGAAAAGCCTTGGGTAGAATGATCAACCTACAGCCCACCGTCTGCAATCTGACAATCTATCACGACAACCCCGGCCATGCCACATGGCAGCCAGAAGGATCAAAAAGATGTCATCTACTCCGTAAGAAGATCAAGGAATATAGAATACTGAGTAGCGCGAGAAGCAATAAAGACAAGGAGCTCAAACTTACTGAGTATTACGGACTAGAAAGAGTAAAGTAGCCCACCATTGTCCAATGCTACTCTACTTTCTTGCCATCTAATCATACTACATGCTGCCAATACGGAGTGCATAGCGCTTATGCAGCGAGTGCCGTGTGCGCCCCTTCCCCTGAACCAGCTAGCTTCTAATATCTTACATGTCGAGTCTTTTCGTTGGCTACATGAGATACCAGACGCATGCCGGCGCCTGCACGTCGTAATGGAGCCAGTCACCGGCTATTGACTCTTGTGAGTGTGACACGTTAGAGACACGGAGAGACCTAACCCAACTGCACGAGCCTACGCTGATTACTGCACGTCCGTCTTTAGTTTTAGAGGCCATTTCTCGTCTTGCCCGGCTGTTCTTAGTGGCTAGTAATATGCCGCCGTCGGTTAGCATAGTGTGTGGAGAGTGTAATATCAGCTGTACGGAGTACTGTAAGATATCTTAAGATATTGGCAAGATAGTAGTGCTGCTGTTAAGAGGCAAAAGCGAATATTGCTGTGCACGTGGAATAAATCCGATGCAACAGAAAGGAGCCTGTGCGTAATGTAATGTGCGTAAGAGCACGGGGACAGAGTGTGGTTTGCTAGAAGATGTGAAAGCATTCAGAGATCTTGTTCCTTCTCTGGCCTTGCAAACTAATGTTGGATATGTACGGCAAAGCATTTGTAACTCCGTGTCTCGTAATGAGGCTCTACCTAGATTTAGTAAGCTCATAAAGAACCGGTTGCCAAAAAAAAAAAAAAAAAAAAAAAAAATAAAGACAGAAAAAAGACCGAATATCTCCAGAGACGAGATGGAGCTGGCATCCTCGTTGCCCGTTTGAAAGTCAATCAGAGTGGTATTCTACAACGACGTTGCACCCATGCATTACGATATATGACGACGCCGGTTGCGTTTTGTCCCTAATCCAGTGCTGTCTATGCATAATAACACAAATAAAAAAGTACTCAGTAACTCCGTAATTGGCAGAGGTTGCATTGTGGACGACCAATTTCAGCAAGTGTATTTACATATTTACATTGGTACATTAGTAGACAGTATTTACACAACTACTCTACTCTGTTGTAATTTTAATATGAGGGCCCGTTGACGAACAAGTCATCACGCGAACGGAGGCTCTATGTCACTCTTCTCCGTAACTGCTACTACTAGGTGTTGCTTCTGGATGATGGTCGAGCAAACGAGGAGATGAAGCCAGGGATGAACAGTCCGTCTTGCAGTTGCAGCCAATTTGCCTTTGCCTCGGCCTCGATGCCCAGAACTAGAATCCTTCTAGAAGGAAATCAAAACACAAATGAATCTTGCTGGCTGTGCTTATTATTATTATCTCTTAGTATGTCTCTATTTCTCTAAGAACCTATCTTTATTCATTAATTGTTCTATATACAATCTCATTATTGCTTCTTTGTGCTCGTCATTCATATCGATATTACCATAATCTGTGGTGCGCCGTGTAACCGACTCTGGCCTCTTGGCCAGCTTGTTCCTTGCTATCCACTTGTTGAGTAGTCTTCGGTTTACCGTTTACGGCCTCTTGCTTGTGCATGCTGCTGTGCTTTGCGAGCTTTCGACAGACCCGAGAGGTAGAGACAGGTAGACAGGTAGACAGGTAGACAGATGAAGATGTCCCGAGGATGACAGACACGAGCAGAATACAACACCACAAGCCAAGAGAGACAGACGAATACAAGCTGACTATTCGAGCAACCCTCCGGTCAAACAGTGGCGCTTGTACTCCTGACAGCTGTCGTCTCGCTCCCTTTGTCATCATCCCCTTCCTTTCATATGTGCTCATGATAAGCACTGGTTTGAAGGTGGTTGATGTGCAACACCCCATGGCCGGGGCTTCACTCGGACACGGTGCCTATTATCCGTATTGATTATTTCCGAGCCTCGTATATTGAGCCACAGCCAGCCTCTTGTATATATTTCCTCTACTGGTCCTACTGCTCTTCTCTACCACTGTATTGGGTCAGCCACGTCGACGAGGTTGAGAAGACAGGCAGCCTCTTTGATAGTAGACGGCATCATAGCAACTCCATGATGGCCAGACTTCATAGTTGTCGCTTGACTTGCTCCTCTGCTTCCTTCTCTGCCTTCTCTTCTTCCTGCTTCCCTCTGCTTCTTTCTTCTCGTCCTTTCTTTCCTGCCTCATATTTTGATCATGCCAGTCTCTATTATCATACATTTTCCTTTCTTCTTCAGTTCTTTTATTCGTTACTTTTTTCTCGTCTTCCTCTCCTCGGCGTTCATATTTTACTGGTTCAGTCTCCCTTGCTTGTCCTTGCTCTTTTCTGTTTTCTTTTCTACTTTCTTTTCTTGCTTTTCTGCTTGCTTTTGCTGGTCGCTCTATCGATCCTTTCCGGCTCTCCGTTATCTAATTACTACATTCGTTTGATTATGCGATTTAATTGCTATCTCGTAGTTATTAGTCTCTTTTCCTCTTCTCTTCCACTGTGGCTGACGCCGTTCACTACAAGTATTCTAACTATCATCTATTTATATTTCCATTTTATTTCTTTTATTCGCAATTTTCAGCTGCACGAGATTTTACGCATTCAGCTCTGCTCGGCTATCCGCCACCCCTTTTGTTGTCGCTGTAAGTATAATTAATACATGATTAAAATAAAAGAATTAATTAGACAACGATTGTCTTTACTCTGTGCAGAACCTCGGCGACCTGACGGTACCTTTGTATAAGTCAGTTTTGTATGCACAAAAATGTACCTCTAAATATCCGATTTATTTATGTAATTAATTTAATTGACTCAACTACTCAACGTCACATAGCTTTGTTCTCAATCGACCACCAGTCGACGCTTGTACCTGTCTCTAGCACTGGAGGTACAAAGTACTTGCGCCAACTTACAGTGATGCTCCGCAAAATAAAGATCTATCAACTTCTTGTAGATGGGTTGACAGCCACAAGCGTCTACCAAATTTGCCCAGTTAAGCCAATCAGATGGCCGACAGGCCAATTGGCATCGCGCTGTGGGGTTCCTTTTCCAAAAAGCAAGAAGGCTTCATCGCCAACCTCGTCGGTCGCGACTGCCATATTTTGTCTTGTCTCTCTTTGCGCGATTCTCTGCCTGCTTCACTACGTACCTGCCTCTGTCTCGTTTCCTGCCTCAATTGACTGCATTGGATTGTGCTGCTTAATAACCAAATCGATTGAGTTGCCAACAATCGCACCTTCCTTGGCCGTGTCGCACTCGGTCGCACTGTCCCCGCTTACCACATACTACCCTCACGCCTACCGCTTCTGTCCCCCAGCCTGAGCCACTTTGAATCACTTTGACCTCATCCCTCATCCCTCTTGCCGACCCCCCCCTCCCGCCTCTGTCTCCGCCTCCGACTCCGCCATGGCATCTTCCGCTATTCCCATGGCCCAGCTGGGCGAGCGCTGTATGTTTCTGTCCTCTCTCCTAGTATCTGCCATCCGTACTGACCGCCAGCTCTCAACCACAACTCCAGCAGCAATGCCGAGGCCGAGTACGACCGCCTCCGCGACCTAGCCCGCAAGGAGGCATCCCAACGCAACTCGTGCTTTGACCGGGTAGGCCTCTAGAGACTTATTGTGTGATTTCGATCTAGCATTCACTGCCAACAATACTGACGGCAAAGTCCCACCAAGCTTACCAGAATGGCGACGGCGCCGGCGCAAAGGCCCTGTCGACCGAGGGCAAGAAGCACGCCGCGGCCATGGACAAGTACAACCGCCAGGCATCCGAGTACATCTTCCGCGAGAACAACGCCATCGACCGCATTGCTGAGGACACCATTGATCTGCACGGCCAGTTTGTCGAGGAGGCCGAGCACATTCTGACGGAGCGCATCCGCGCCGCGCAGTCGACGGGCCAGACACACCTGCACGTGATTGTCGGCCGCGGCAACCACAGTGCCAACCATGTCCAGAAGATCAAGCCGGCCGTCGAGAAGCTGTGCCGCGAGATGGGCCTGCAGTTTGCCACCGAGGAGAACGAGGGCCGCATCTACGTCAACCTCCAGGGCGGTGACGTATCGGGCGCGCCCCCGCTGCCGCAGCAGCCTTCGGGCCACCTGGGCGGCCACCATGGCGGCAGCAGCAACCACAACAACAACCAGGGTTATGTCAGTCAGCCCAATGCCAGTTATGCTGGTGCATCACACGGCAACCAGCACCAGAACCAGAACCACGGCAGCAACAACAACAACAACGATGTCGAGCAGCAGATCGGACAGGCCGTTGTCAAGTGCCTGCCCAAGCTGCTCAAGCAGTGCTGTACCATTATGTAGGCTGTCTGCTTTCATTGGATTTCTTGATTCTTGGTTATCTCGGTTCGGTTGGCTATCATTTGGATATCTTGCAGTCATTTACTTTCGCATCTATTTTGGTTTATCGGTATTTTGCTTATTCTTTCATGCCCATTACTTCACCTATTCTCTCTGGACGCGACCAAAAGCCACTGCCTCGCTGGTCTACATATTGTATATAAAGGCCATTTGTATATTCTCGGCCATCTCACATTTATATGACTACATAGACTGTTGATCTCTCGCACTCATATCTCACTCTACCACTCCTCGCCATTACTGGAACACATCTATTCTCTCTAGACAAAGAAAATAAACAACATGGCTGTATTAAATGATACAAGGGTTTGCTTTGTACATTGGGATAGCGGCCAGGTGGCAGACACGAGGATGCGGCACGAGGACGCCCTCTGTCCGCATACTGCCGTTCCCCGGGTGGCTCGGGCCGTATGCCAACACCGTCCACCTGCTAACTCTCCTTCCTTCCACTCAGGTCACCGGATCTTCTTCAGGGACTCTCCATCCCTCATTTATACCTGCTGCGCCCGGATGTTCTTGGCAGCCTGCTTAAGAGTGTAGTTGCACTCCTCGTACGCACGGCCGGCACCGAAGCCCAGGCCAATGACGGCGGGCCATGCTCTCCGCTTGAAGATGAGCACAGAGAACACGACACCAAAGCCCAGGCCGAGGCCAGACTTGATCACCAGGTTGGACAGGCAGTGGTCCCACTAGGATTAGAGGTAAAACGTTAGCATGTGCCCACCTCCGGGACTGGAGATGTCTATTTATTTCATAGCATACCTTCTCGTTCAGAAGGGCCTCGCTGACGGGCCGGGAGACCACTCTCGTTGATGGTGCAGGAGCGCTGGACATTGTGAAGGCTGTAGAGGAGGTAGAGATACTAGAAAGTAGAAATAGCTCTGAGTTGTTGCTTGCGAGTCTAAACGCCGCAGTTAGTTTCTTCGTATCTTGAAGATCGTGAAGATCGGGTAGAAGCCGGGGAAGTCGGGAGAGGCCGGTGTCGCGTAGCGGATCAATTGGGTTGGCTGAACATACGTCTGTGCAATTGCGACTCGTGCGATGGTCGTTGGTGGCGACGGGTGTGTCAATGGGTTGGTATAGATGGTGGAAGTGGAATAGGGAAAAGTCGAACTGAAGCTCCGCGATGGTTCTTGTGGTGCTGGGGGCTGTGACCTCTAGCACCAATGACTAATCACCACCACTATGAGCAGCCCCGTACGGACCAAACCGGTATCATTCCAGGCGACCTTTTATTTTCTTATTTTTCTGGTAATTACCTCAGCGACCAGCAACCAGCGACCTAGTAGCCGAAAGTGGATCGGGCGGTGAGTTTTCAAAAGCTGCTGCTAGCTCACCTCTACTTACTGAAAACCGGCAGAATTACAACTTTTTTCTGGCAGTATCGACTTTACTTTACAGTGGAGATCACCATAGAAAATTCCAACAAGCGACGACCTCGACGTCCTCTACATACAACAGCCCGGCATACGAGCTTGTTTTTGGTCGCCATATATTTTTGAGAGTAGCGGCTGGGACACTGAGTCGTATAGAATTCTACCGGTTCATCATACCCGTCCATACACGCCCATGGCATTTTCTACGAGCCGTTAACCATCATCCTCCTCGACCTCGACCTCGACTCGCCTCGACCTCGACTTCAACCACCCCAGTGTCACGATTCCCTGAACCTCCATACCCCCTCCCTCCTCCGACATGTCTGCTGAACAGGACCTCGTCAAGGCTGCTCGGTCTCTGGACCAAAACGGCCCCGAAACCGTCGCCTCCAAACTCCAGCGCCTTTGGTCTGCCCTCGTCGCGACAACTCCCACCGTCAACGCCCCCGTCGGCCGCTTCCACGCCTCTGAAGAAGTCGCTCTGCGATGGCTTCTCAAGAACATGCACGCTGCTGCCTCTTCAACCAAGGCCAGTCCCGAAGTCGAGACCCTACGCCGCTGGCCCCTCACGTGGCGCATCCTGGCCACCCTCTTCCGCCGCATCCCCCTCTTCTCGCTCGCAAAATCTCTCGCCGACCGCCGCTTTGTCACCATTCTGCAGCAGACCGCACGCGACCTGGCCACCCCGACGAAGAAGACAAAGAACGCAAGCAAGGCAGCCGATACACCAAAGAGAAAGCAGACACCCGAGGACATCTTTGAGCTGGATGCGCTGAGCACACCACAAAACTGCCTCGAGTCGGCAGCCTGCCTCTTTGAGGCCCTCGGAGAATTGCTGGCCCGTCTCGACACATCCTCTCTGTCACTACCCGCTGCATCTGCGTGCCCATACAATCACATTGGTGCCGAGCACATCAAGTCCTTGTTCAGCGTCTCCGCCCCCGACGCCCTCGTCCTCCTCCAGCCGCTGCTTAGAGTCTGCAGATTGGCCGTCACACTGTCTCCCGCACCCTCTTGTATCCTAGGAGACGACTCGGCATACCCCCAGGACACATGGATCGCCACCTTTGCCACGCTCTGGGACTTCCACATGCAGGACCTGGTCGACGCTTTCGAGGTGGGCCGCACCCTGTCCGCCGACGGTCTCGTAATGATCGGCCACCTCATGGAGCGCACGTCAAAGAAGAGCAGCACGTCAAATGCCGATCGTGTCTGGCTTGCTGGCCTGCGCCGATTCTTCACAAACAACCTGGTCCTGCCCGCACGGTCCGCCTTCCTCAACCGCGGCGATCTGCAAGTCCCGCTAGCCACCACCACCACTAGCACAACCCATCTTGACATTGCAGACCTCGAGCTGCTCTTCACAACATTCTTCTCGCTCGCATTAAGAGCGCCCCGTGTCGTCGCCGGTGGCAGTTCGAGCAGCAAGGACAATGAGCGCTGGCTGCAGGCCGTCTTTGAAAATGTGCGCGAGGCCGCCATGGCCAGCAAGATCATCCCTGCCGGCTCAGAGCAGCAGGCCATGCTCCTGAAGCGTCTCCTCACACAAGCCTCAGCCAGCGGCGTCTCGCCGTCCGTGGACAGTCTGCGCCAAGTGTGTCAAACGTGTGTCTCCTTTGAGGGTGACGCAGGCGCAAAAGAGGCCAAGGCCAAGTCAAACTGGTCAGTTCTTGCATCAGTAGCCCAATGCGACACGGACGTCTTCCTGCTCCCTGCTGCCGACGACAACCTGCTTGGCAATGTGCTGCAGCAGGTCAACAACGTTTACCCGGCCGAGATCACGGACCTCGTCTCCGACTTTCTCGTGTCACTGGCCAAGGGCTATGCCACCGGCCGCAACCTGCCCGGCTTTATCGTTCGTTGGTACAGGGGCATTGCCAGCCTTGGTGCGGGTATCCACGCGGCCAACGTTGCGAGCAGTGCCTGGTTCGATGAGCGTCTGCGCTCTTCTGTCGCTGGCATTCTGAGTGCCTCGCTCACCAAGGAGCAGTTCCTTGCCTTGATCGCCCAGGTCGAAGGTCTCTCCGAGACAGACAGCACGGCACACACTGTCGCCCGTCTTGTTGTCTTTGAGGCCATCACTGCCGGCATTCGCCATGAAGACATTGAAGACGCTATCCAGGTGCGCATGCTCGACAGCGTCCTCGCTTCCGATATCCTGTCCTCTTCATCCTCGTCCCCTTCTTCATCCAAATTGGCGCCAGGGATTGTCGCGGCACAGTGGCGCTTGATCCGGCAGACTCTCAAATGGGTCGGCTTCGCCGAGGCCAAGAGCATCTGGTCGTCTGTCAAGAAACCCCTCAAGCGCATGGCCGGGTCCAAGAACAAGGACGGTCTGATGAGCAAGGACAAGTACGAGGCCTTTGTATGCTGCTTCACGCTCTGGATGGACCTCAAGTTTGGCGGAGCCGTCGAGAAGGAGGCCCGCGATATCACCTGGGATTTCTTCCACAAGATCCACGACGAGATGGCCAAGCTAGTCAAGACCAAGGAGGAGCAGGCTGCACTGGTCAAGAGGGCAGCCCAGGCACAAGATCCACCAAACTTCCAGGATAAGGCTGCATGTCTGGTTGCATACCTGGCGTGGATGTTTGTCGGCTCGTCTCGGTTCATTGAGGAAATGGTCAAGAGTGCCGATGAGCCGTCTGTCTTCCTCAAGCAGCTGGTGGCATGGAAGCCCGAGTTTGGCCCGGCTGGTATCTTTGAAGGCATTTCCACATCTATTACCCCCGTCATCTCATCCAACCTTACCACCTACCAGAACCATACCGTCACCAACGCTGCTGTCGACTCCAATGTCAAGTGTCTCGAGAAGGCAGTCTCCAAGCAGGGCGGTGATCTTCGTGATGCCATTGACGGACTCCTCAAGACACCCTCCCACCTCCTCCAGCGCTCCCACCGCGAGCGTGTTGTGTCATCCCTGATCCCATCCCGGTCGTCACCGCCATCTTCCACGACGTTCAGCGTGGACGTCTACACTGCCATCCTCGACCTGCTCATCTCCGTGTCTCAAGAGCGCGCTTTCAGCCAGGATCTGGAATTTGACCGCCTCGTCTTCCTCGGCGAGACTTTGGGGTCTGTTCTGTCCAAAGCCGGCGTCGAGGCTGACCAGTCCTACACCGTCTTTTACCGGTATGCCAAGGTGGCCACGGCCTACTTCAAGTCGACCGGAAGCAAGAAGAACAACACTATCCCAGATTCTGTACCTACTGCTGTGCAGGTAGCTCTTTTGGGTGCAAATCTGCAAAACACTCTCGAGTCGGCGCAGGTCGAAGAGGCCAAAGAGGCCCTTACTTCTATCCTGTTCAAGCAGCTGCTCTCATACCTCGGCATGGAGCAGGAAAAGGAGAAGAAGGAAAAGGCCAAGAAAAAGAGCAAGAAGCATGCGGCGGGCGTGTCTGCCTCGGGCTTTAACACCCTGCCCGTCGACCTCCGCCTGGCTGTCGATGCTGCCATGGCTTCCGATATCCAGCCGTTCCTGGTCAAGCAGGGCAAGTTTGCTGATGTCATTGCCAAACTCAAGTCCCAGTCTGATGCGGCTCTCCTGCAGAGCCCCAAGATTAGCTGGAAGTGGGCGGCTTTCATCGCACGCTATTCTCGTGGCCAAGACTACCACCCGCAGCGCCAGGTCCGCTTCCAGGGCTTGTTCCATGAGACGACCGAGTCTAGCTCCAACTCCGACTCTACCCCCTCTGACAAGACGCTCGACCTCCTAGAGCTCGATGGAGTGCTTCTCCGCAACTACCTCGACAGCGAGACCGTCGCCTACACCCACGAACACGTTTTGTCGTACATTGGCGATATTATTGCGGCACTCTCTGTATCGGACGACGGTACCGAGCCTGCAGATGCCGTCGGCCAGCTCCTTGCCGTGCAGTACCTGCTAGCCCGCCTCTTCAGTACCCCCGGGGCTGCGACGACCAAGACGGCCGACGACAGCTTCTATCTCGGTATCTTCCACAGCAAATTGTCCCAGAAACTGCCACACGCACGCAGCATCACCGAGTGCCAGCTGCTCGCACAGACTCTGCGCACGCTGCTGGCCGACGACAAGGCTGCTGCCGCCATGGGCCAGTGGAACATTGATACTGCGCTGAGTTCGGCTGCCCTGCTGGTCGGTGTCGAATCTGCCGATCTCGATGCCGGGGGCAAGAGTGAGAGCGGAAACGTCCGCGGGTCGACGGTTGCATTTGACGGTGCCTGCCAGCTCGTCGAGGCCGTTCTCAAGCGTCACCGCGTCCGTCTCGAGGGCCGCTTTCACCTGCTTGTCGGCACCCTGCAGGCTCTGCTTGCGCGTCTGGCAGCTGGCCACCAGGAAGAGCTTCTGCTCAAGCAAAAGTCGGCGCAGGACTCGCTCGCTCTTGCCACTGCAGGCCTCTCATCTGCAGCCAAGTCGGGCTGGGCCGTGCAGGCCAAACGCTTCTCGCGCCTGCTCGAACTGGTGTGCGAGCCGTCGACAGCGGCTGTGACGCTCATGTCGACGTCGCGCAAGGGTGCCAACGGCGCACCGGCTCCTCTGCACTCGGCCACCGATGCAGCCAAGCGCTCGGCCGGCCACCACATGTACCTGATACTAATGACATACATTAAGCTGCAGATCGACGGTGCCGTGCTGTCACGCGGTGTGCGGGAGGCGCTTGAGCCTGGTCTGTACTCGATCCTCACTATTACGCCTGAGGAGACGCGGCGGGTGCTCAACGATGCTGTGGATGCCAGCGGCCGTGCACTGTTCAAGGATCTGTACCGCAAGTGGCTGCAGTTTGGCAAGTGGAAGGGTGTGTAAGTGGTTGTATATTGCGTTGTTTGTCTGCTGTTGCTGCAGTTTTTTTGTGTTTTGGGGGGCGTCGTTTGTTGTATATTTTGATTGGGAACGGCGTTTGGTATATTAAAAGCCTGGCATATGAGACATGCGACGATCGCATCAGGTCAAAGCATAATAAATTGATGAGATCAAAGATTGACATAAACATCAAAATCATAATAACCAAAAAAAACAATCAAATAAAAACCAAAGATGCTGTATTAAGATGCAACCCGAATTTTATCTACACAAGTACTTTTCCTTGCTGCTGGACAATGATGAAAGATGAAATAAAAACAGAGAGAATAGAGAAAGCCCAAAAAGTCGAATCCCAAAAACATTACTCCAGCTTGATACTGCGGATCAAGCCTGTCTTGATACCGGTCCGCTCGCCCTGGTAGTCGCTGGGGTTCATGGGCTTGTATGTCGCCCGCATACTGGCCAGCTGCTTCTTCTTCTTCTCAAACTTCATCCGCTTCTTCACACGCGGGTTGTTCTTCTTCTCCTTGAGCGTTTTGTGGCTCAAACCCTTGTTCTTCTCAATCTCCCACGTCAGCTGCCGTCTGCCGTCCTTGTCGGCCCACTCGCCCGGCGTGATACGGTTCAACTTCATCGCCTCGGTTTCGGCCTTGCGTGCCTCCTTGGCCGCCATCTTCTCCTTGTGTGCGTTGACGATGCTGTCGTAGTAGCTGAGGTTGGCGTCGCGCTCGTTGGAGTGCTCGTCCGCATCGTCCGCATCGTCGTCGTCGTCAGAACCGCCCAGCTCGTTGGGCGCCTCGTTCATGCCGCGGCGCACGGCGGCAGTGTGCAGACGCTCCTGGCGATCCCGGAGTCTCTCGCGGTAGGGGATATCGACATCGCCACCAGCCTGGCCTGTAGCACCCGACCGCATGCTCGACTTTTGCATGATCTGCGACGTGTAGAAGCCCAGCGACTTCTTGCGCTTGGCCTTCTCGTCGGCTGTGCGGGCATCGATCGTCTCCTCCTCGCCGAGGTCAGAATGGCCCTCGTCATCAGAGTTGGCGGCCTTCTTGGCGACCTTGGTCTTCTTGACCTTCTTGCCCTTCTTGGGCAGCAGGTCCGCCAGATCAGCCAGAGAGTCCTCGATGGCTTGTGAGGCAGCGCTGGCCTTCTTGCTCTTGGCCTTCTTCTCCTTCTTGACAGCGTTCTCCTTCTTCTTGCTTTCAGCCGACTTGCTGCCGGCAATCATCTCAGGGATGGTGTCAAGCAGCTGCAGACGCTCCTTGGCAGATGACAAGGCACTCTCCTTCTTGGCGGCAGCCACAAGCTTCTGCTCCTTGCTGGCCTTGGCAGCACGCCGGGCCTGCACACGCTTCACCCACTCCCAGTTGTTGCGGGCTACGACGAGGTACTCCATAACCTCGTGGTTGTGCAGTTCTTCCGGGTCCATGACATAGCGTGTGCCGTTGGGGTCGTCGCGTGAGGGCGACATGAAGATCGAAAAGTAGAGGGCAATGGTGGCAACGTAGCAGGAAATGGCGCGGAACTGGATAACCTCGAGGGTCTCGGGGGCCTTGCCGACGGCAAGCTCCTTGTACTTTGTCATAAGCGGTTCCAGCTCGGTGAATTCGTCGCACAAGTGGTCGAGCTCGGGGTAGTGTTCTTGCAGGAGCTTGTACTTTTCCTCGCCGGTCATTGCGTCGATCTCGCTCTTGGACATGATAGTCATGGTCACGGCACCTGCAGGTCCTGATGCTGTCTTTGCTGCGGTCGCCGACTTGGCGTCAGTGCCCTCGCCGGTAGCAGGTGCGCTAGCGTTGGCGTCGGTGGTCCAGTCGTCTGCGTCAAAAAAATCAGAAGCCTTCATGCGCGACAGTTGCTTCTTTTGCAGCCGCCGAGCCTCGGCCTCCTCCTCCATGGCGCCATCCTCGGTCTCGATAGCCTCGCCGTCGTAGTAGTGCTCCTTGGAAGAGCCCCACCAGCCAGAGTCGTCCTCGCCGCCAGCAGCCTTGGTCTCGGCCTCGTCGTCCTCGTCGTCCACGGCCATCTTTGCCGCACGCTCAGCCTTGGCCTTCTTAGTCTTGGACTTCTTCTCCTTCTTCTTCTGCTTCCTCCGCTCGCCGTCGTCTTCGCCGGACTCATTGGCTGAGTCGTCCGAGTCGCGGCGGAACACCTCGTCGTCTGACAGATCAACAAACTCCTCCTCCTGCTGCTGCTGGCGCTGGCGCTTGGTGCCGCGCTCCGACTCGAAAGAAATCTTGTCCTTGTCTAGAAAGTACTCCTCCTGCTCATCGGCAATATCTTCAAAGGTGTTTATGGCGTTGAGCCGCGAATCTTTGGCGTCGTACTCCTTGGGGCCTGAGGGCGCCTCGGCCTGGCGTGAGGCCTTTCTCTTTTTCGCCATCTTGTTGGTTGTGGGAAGTGTTTGTCGTTAATTGAGCGTACAGATGTGTCGTAAAACTGTTGGGGCGAGGACGGGGAGAAGAGAAGGCGAGATGGAAGGAGCGCCGTGCAATGCGCAGGTACGGAAGGAAGCTGTTTGAAAAACCAGTAGAATCCTGTAAGGAAAGAGCGACTGGGATTTTTTTCTGCGATAAGAAATTTAGTTATCTTATCGTATAGCTCCATAAAAAGCCAGGCTGTGTCACATGATACTAGCCGTCGCTGGCATGCCCCACTTTGACAACATCTGTGATATAGGGGTCCTACAGAGCTTTGGCGATACTGATTTCAGTGCAGAATTCAATAGACAAGTCAATTTTTAACAAATTATTTATTTTCTATCTTAATTTAGAAGCACTATGTATATCGAACTCCAGTATGTCATATCTAAAAGATACAGTATCAATCAAAAAGTGCAGTCCAAGCTGTAGTACTGTCTATTTGAGCGTTGAGACCCGCTTTAATTCTAAGGACCTCTTTCCTTCAGTGGCCGTAAGCAACCGGCAACGTCAGAGCATCCCAACTCATAGTTCAGCTCATATCGTGATATTTAGTACAGTGATCTGTCCTGGTCAGCCCAAGCAGAGTCATACTGCAATGTCATCTCTCAGTGGAACCTCTATCGGTCTGACAACAGCAGGCATTGCCGGAGCTTCACTCGTTGCAGCATCAACAATGGGCTTGTTTGGAGGTAACAAGATGCCCGTCGACGGCAAGGTAACGTCGAGCTCGATCCAGACATACCATCTTGTACTACTTGCTGACATCTCTAGACTGTCTTGTTGACAGGTGCTTCGGAGGGCATGGGCCGGTCTGCAGCCAAACAGCTTGCTGCTCAGGGTGCCAACGTCATTGTGGTCGCACGCAACGTCGCCCGCCTCGAAGAGACTGTCGCCGAGATCAAGGTCAGTCTTCAAAGCAGTAGGATCCTAAAATATCGTGGGGGAAAATGCAAGACTCATAAAGCCGGAAGTCCACTAACAATACAGACTGCTGCCAAGTCGAGCACTCAGCGCTTCCATTACATTGCAGCCGACGTCGCCCTGCCAAAATATGCCGAGTCGGTCATTGCAGACGCTATTGCATGGAACGGCGGCAAGCCCATTGATATTGTCTGGTGTGTTGCCGGCATGTCAACGCCGATGCTGTGGGCCGAGGAGACCAATGACGTCGCTCTCGGTGCCAGCCGCCGCAACATGGATGTCAACTTTTGGGGCGCCGCCGAGATGGCACACGCTATCCTGCGCGAGTGGCTGCGGCCCGAAGCTGGCCCCTACAAAGAGCCTCGCCATATAATCTTCACAGCCTCTGTTCTGGCACTGTTCCCTGTTGCAGGATACGCACCATACACACCGACCAAGTGGGCGCTGCGCGGCCTCGCAGACACCCTGACACAGGAGGTGCTGCTGTATGAGCGCACCAACCCCGTGCGGGTCTCTGTAGTCTACCCCGGAACAATCACAAGCCCGGGCCTTGAGCGTGAAAACAAGACCAAGCCCGAGATCACATTGCAGCTCGAGAAGGACGACCCTAAGCTGACGCCGGAGGAGGTGGCATCCCAGGCAATCAAGGGTCTGCAACGCGGTGACCACTTTGTGACGGTGTCCCTTTTGGGTGACCTGATGCGCTGGGGTGTGCTTGGCGGTGCACCACGCAACAACTGGGTGCTGGACACTCTGGGAGCATACCTCATGTCGTTTGTCATGTTCTTTGTGCTGTGGTGGTTCCACGGTGACATCCGTGCCTTTGGCAAGAAGAATGGCCACCCATCGACATATGCAAAGAAGATTTGATGGTGGCTTTTGCCTGTACAAGAGCGGGCTGTTTATGCTAGATGGGAGTGGTAATGCATAATTTAGCGCTGTTTTGGTTTTCCTCGTTAACATACTCATGAGACTTATCAAAGCAGTTTTAGCATCACATGGAGAAAAGGTGTATGTTAAGCTTGGAAATTACTTCTGTGAACAGATCAAACACTTCATGTGCGAGTGTTAATCTCCTTGTCACATGAAAGATGAACGATGGATAGGTAGTCGTTCTGAGTTAAGCCTAATAATGGATGAATTAATTAACACTGTCGGCCTATCTATGTAGGGCATGAAAACATATCAATTGGGTGGTTAACTTTACAGAATCGGTTAGTTTTGACTATATAATATTTCAGACTGCATCTTATATTTGAAATATTTTATCTTTGCTTTAAATAAAAATAAACAAAAGTTTGGCTGTGAAATATATTTAAAATTTTAGAAATTTAGACAGATGAACTGCTCACAAAAGCATGATCAGAACCAGATTTCTACAAAACCACAGCAAAATATAAAACGCAAAATAAATGAGAAGAATAAACGCACGAGAGACTCAAATAATATCAAATTATTTCAACAGCTGAAAAGAAAGACAACGGATTCCAGCTCAGCCTTATGTGATTAGTCATCACGATCGACCAATAGCCAACCACGTGATGGGAATTACCAAAACTCCAATTCTTCCCACGGGCTCCACCGTCTTCCGGGCCGTGAACACAATCGAGCTCAAACCCTCCTAGTCGACCAAACACCTCGTCACGACTTTAGCAACGGTCCCGCGTTCCATCCGAGCCGACACAAGGTCAACTGGGTTAGTTCAACCACCACACACTGCGAATTTCGACTAGACACCCTCCGACACCTCTTCCGTACCTCTACAACCCCCCCACACTTTGACGATGCGCGCCACAATCAGCCGGATGGCCGGCGTCAAGCCCGCCCGCTACCTGACCCCCGGCAGCAAGACTGGCCTGACCGGTCTCTACACACACGAGACGCCACGCTCGACCCTGCTGTTCCTGTACTCGACAACCCTGGACAAGATCAAGGCTGCCCCCGAGCAGTCCGTGTACCGCCAGTCCGTCGAGGCCGTTACCAAGCACCGCATGGCTATTGTGGAGGCCGTGAAGCCCGAGGGCTTTGATGCATGGCAGGAGCGGTTATCCAAGCTGGTCAAGGAGTACCCGGATCACTTTACCGAGACTGGCAACGCCCGCAGAGACGGCAATGCGTCATGGGGCGTGGAGAAGAACGGCAGCTCTTTTATTATCCAGAAGCGGGCACCAGTCCAGGACGACCGGCTGATAGAGTGGGATGGCGAGTTGAACGAGGGCGGCGAGCTTGAGGGTGCTCGGTCTGCCAGCGAGCGCCAAGACCAGGTGCTGTCGTCGACGCGGGTTTCGCTGGAGGAGCCTCTGCCATTTACCATTGAGGCCGAGCCGGCCCTGACGGCTGACCAGTACGTATAGTGTAATAGAGAGAAACGACAATCTCGCTGCTGCTCTACAACGCTTCCTCTTTTCAAGCACATGCTAACAGTACAGGATCGAGGAGATTGAGAACAAGATTGGTGCCGGCCTGATCGAGGAGGTTATCCAGGTTGCTGAGGGTGAAGCCAGACTGGCCGATGTGATGATCAAGGCTCAGGTGTAAGTTTCATGGATATCATGAACCCTATGAACTCGACATGGCTGTCATATACTAACATCTACCAGCTGGGAGAGCCTAGAGGAGAAGCCCGTAGAGGGCCAGTGGACCTACTTTGAGCGCAAGGCATAAGGAATGAGCTAGCGGCACGGAGAGCAAGGACGGCGACGGGTGACATAATCAACAACGATAGAATATCCAAGACTATCAAGGCAAGCCTCAGCCTGGGTCTAGCCTGGCAGAAGACACAAGCCGAAGATGAGGCTCAGCGGTCTCGGGCTACTACATTGGGGGTATAGAGCAGTGCTGTGTATATAAGTGCGTGATTTATTTGAATGCAAAATCTACCAAAAATATTTAAACTGCTGCACGAGTGAATATGCCGTAGCTGTAATTATGAGTGTCTGCTGTTTGTAAGTTCTGCCTCAAGCTTAACGAGTCAAAAGTGGGCCCGACTCAACGTCATGAAAAACGACCACTGGTATTTGCATGGTGAGTTTGTTGCTCTCAATAATCCATCTCATAACGGTTCAGTCTGAAACAATTTCGAGCCAAGTATGTCATACATTGAGCCGCCTACACTCAGCAATATCCGCAAACGGAAACGGCGCGCGCGGTCGGCTTCAGTGGCCTCTAGCATAGGCTCGTCTCGACATCATCTTCAGTCCAATCTGCCCAAAGACACCATCGACCCGCACAGCTATGGCCCGTCTGCACGGCGACAGCTGGCCGTAGCCGGCCTGTCCTACTCGGACCAGCTGCCGGGCGACTACCTGGCCGATTTCCCTCACCGCCCGCTGCCGGACGAGTTCGGCGTCGATCCCAAAGCCAAGGCCTCGGCGGCCGAAGCAAAACGCCGCCGAGAAGAAGACGCCTTCAACGACTACGACGACTTTGACTCGGACGACTCTCTCAATTCACAAAACTCGCAAGGTTCGGAATCTGGGCCTGGCTACTACACCACCGATGATGAGAGCGGCGAGGGTGACCCGGCCAAGATTGAGGCGCGCAAGCTGCGCAAGCTCCGGCGGCGCGAGGCCAAACGGCGGCGCAATGCCGTCCGCACACACCGAATTTACGACAAGCACGTTGGCATGCTCGTGGGTATCATTCAGAGAGGTCTTCAAGAGGGAGAGCATGGCACGGCTTCTGTGAAGAATAAAGACGCCCACAACAAAAACGCCAACAGCGAAGAGAATGGGACCGTCGGCCTCGCACATGCTAAGAGGGCATTTGCGCTGCTCGTGCGGACAGAGATTCGCGGCCGGCAGGTGGACCTGCGGAGGAACTACGTCTGGGCCATGGGAGCCGAGATTCTCATGCGCGAAGGCGAGGATACACGCCCAATAGAAGAGGGTGTACGCCGGCGCTGGGGCTCAGCAGACAACATCCCCCAAGTGCGAGCCTTTTACGAGAACCTCATTCAGCTACACCCCTACAACCGGCTGTATCCACGGTCTATCGGTGCCTTGACGTTTTGGCCCCTCATGATAGGCACGGAGCTGTACAGCATCTATGCCGAGGCCCAGTTGGAAACCGACCGTCTTGCCAAAGCCCAAGCCAACAAAGGCACTGCCGACGGAAACGATGAATCCACAAGTGACAGCGCGTCTAGTGATAGCAGTAGCGAGAACGGTAGCGAAAGCGATGACAGCGACGACAGCGACGACAGCCGCGCCCGCAAAGACCTCCGTGCGGCTGAAAAGCAAAAGAGACGCATACAGCGCCAGCGAAACGACCCGGCACGGCTGGCCCGCGAAGACATCCGGCTGCACGCCCTGGAACAGGTCGGCGAACTTGCGCGCCGCATGGATGGCGTCATGTCTAATGCACCGTACTCGACGAGCACCGAGATGCTGCGACTGCGCGGCATGATCTCGCTGTACATGGGAGACCTGCACCTGGTGACGCCGCCGTGTACCGAGCAAGAAATCGAGCATGGCCGCGTGGCACGGACGCACGAGCGCAAAAAGGCGCAGGGCTGGTTTGCGCGGCTGGTTGAAATTGACAAGGATGTCCAGTCCGGCCGGCAGCTGAGCAAGAAGAAGGGCGGCACGGGCCTGCCTGATACCGCGGTGGATGACTACATCCGCAAGATGGCAGCAAAGAAGCGGTCGCGCAGTGGTGACTACGGGGAGGAGGAGGAGGACGAGGATGAAGAGGGCGACGACTCGGGCGATGAGGGCGACAACGACTACGATAAAGACAGTGATGATGATGACGATGATGAAGACGACGGAAAGATGCAGAGAAATGTGTTTACATCTCTGCCTATCAGAAATACGTGAGATATGATACCCAGCTTTAGCAATGGAAAGTATGTAGTAATTTTCTATAAAATAAAACAAAAACTACTCGTCCTCAACAGGCGCATCGCTCTTAGCCCAGCGGTGAAGAATCATTAGACGACTATTACTACCGACAATCACACACCACTCGCCCTCGGGGCTCCATGCCACTTGACGACCGACAGCTGACAGGCCTCTGGTAGTCTCGACCTTGTGCGCCTTGACACGGGCGTGCGGGTCGTCAATGTTGTAGCGGCTGTTCCAGTCCTCGACTGTCTCTGTGTTGTACAACTGGCTGATGGAAAAACTGTTGCCATCCCCGTTTGTGCCCAGGCTGCTCGGGCCGTTGGTCGAGTTTGTTGTTGCTGTACTTGCAGTTGCAGTTGTAGCAGCTGCTGCTGTGCTTGTGCTGTCTGGGTCAGGCGTGCCTGTACCTGTGCCTGTACCTGTACCTGTGGCTCCGGCGCCGGGCGGGACGCTCGAAAAGACAGACGAGTCCCGGTCGCTGCCGGCATCGCCACGGTCGGCCGAATCGCGCATACCGATGAGACCCAGACCCAGCCCGGCCGTGTCTCGCAGTCTCCGGCCGCCGGGTAGGTGAGGTGCAGATCCTGCATGACCTCCAGTAGCGTTTGCCTTTTTCTTGGCTGCGACAAGCTTGAGCCAGGGCGGCCGCGGTATTGGGCCTTCGGTGTTCTGGGCACCGCCGCCTTCGCGGATCTCGCGGTCGCGCCGGGCACACGCCTTGATATAGTCGCGGTAGGCCGCGAAACAAGTAAAGTCCCAAAAGTAGATCTTGGCTGTTGCGTTACAAAAAGCCAGAGTCGGGTGGTGGCCTGCGGTGTTGTAGAGGCCGAAGCGCATAAAGAACTGGGGCCCACAGCCTGGTGTTTCGAGCAGCAAGAGACGGGTATATTGGGGAGTAGTTGAGCTCACGGCAGCTGCCGAAGTTGATGTAGAAGATGCAGGAGGCGGTGTGTTGAAGGCCGAGCGCGTCACCTTGGTGGCATCTTGATTAGAGGGCGCCTGTTCCGGTGTAGGTGGGGGAGCGCTCGAGTCGAAGCCTTCGATGCGCCAGAGGACGATGGAGTCCTCGTAGCAGGCACGCGAGAGGATCATGTCGCCATAGAAAGCGACACTAGAGTTGTTAGAATTCGAGTGAGTTGTTGATATGAATCACAGTAGCAGCTTACCAGTCGATCAAGCCTGCGTGAATCTCGGAGCTGGAAAAGTGTGGAAAGTGCACTATAATGGGCGCCTCCATGTGCTCATCTGGGATATCTGGCAACGTCCACTGATGGATTAGCGAATGGGCTTGGGCTTGTAGACATCAAGTCTCAAGACTGTCAACGTACAAGGTTAATAACTTGGTCGTGTCCAGCTGACAACACATAGCGGCCGGTGTCGTGAAAAGCCTATCAAGTTAGCTTTGTCTGCACATCTGACTAAGATGACCACGAGGCCACGAGACCACGAGAACACCAGTAGACATACCACACTCAGCAGGTTCCAGGAGTGACCCTCGCCGCCGAGAAGACACACGCAAGGCTGCTCTTTGTGTACGGGGCTGAGGCTCCATATGCGGACCGTAGTGTCGTCCGAGGCAGAGGCGACAAGATATGGGTTGGCTGGTGATGTTGCCAGGTCGTTAATTTCCTATTTCGTTAGAATATTAGTTGTTGCCTTGATCGCAAGATTGCAACACTGATATCCGGACTCACACCACCATGGCCGACAAAGCACTGAGCAGGAGAAAGTGGTTAGTCAGCAGTCCGTGAGTATCAGAACCATAAGAGGAAGGAACTGCCTTACCGCCACAGCCTTGCCGTCTCGGATGTTGTAGACCTTGACCTTGGCATCACGGCCGGCCACACAGAGCAGTGCACGTTCTGTCTCGGGGTCTTTTGTCCATGTGCATGAGCAGTTTAGTGCGTCGTCCTAGTTGTTAGTGATGCTTTTACTGGACAAGGAAATCATGCAGATGCAGGACCTACATCGTCGTCCTGAATCACGCGGATGATCTCACACGGATTTGCATCCTTAGTCTGCGTAAGTCGGCAGATGAATATCTAGGGGTGTCAGCGAACCTGTCTCTATCTTAAAACTTGTATCGATTATATCAACATGCTCCTGTTTACTCCCCAGCAGCCACTTACATGTCTCTTGCTCACAGCAGCAAAGACTGGGTTGCTGCCTGGCGGGCTGTATGGATAGAACTTGACGTCAAAGAATTCTGCACACGAGGTTAGCAAAGAGAGTGTCGTGCATTGAAACTGGCATTGCATTGGCAATCCGTTACTGCCACTATCATCGTCCTTGATCAACTCACCCGTGTCTGGTCCAACTTGGTCGGCGTATTTACCATCATCCTGATTACGTCAGCAATATGTTCAACGTGGCGAGCTCTCACACTCTCAGGAGGGCTCGACTAACCTCAAAGGTCAGGGAGTACCGTAGCTTGGGAAGCTCCCATTCCGCGGGCACAGTCGGCGGCCGCATGCCCTTTGGGTGTATGTAGTTGTCTTGTTATTTCACTTTGAGACGCAAGGACGCAAGGAGAGGCAAAGCCGTGGGGCCCCAATATATGTGTGTACTGAGTACCAAGTAGCAAAGTTGCTAAGGGTGCACACACGAGACTGGACAGGGAAGAAGCTGTCGCATCAATCGGCGTGCCATTGGCCAAGCCTATGGGCTGCACTGTTTAGTTGTTTACTGAGCAGTTGTTTAGCTGTGTTGTGTCTAGGGTTGTAGAGGACAAAGGGTGCATGTTAGAATAGCTGTATGGGGTTGCTGTGATCTGGCATGCCATGCTCGTTGCTGCTGCTGGAGCCTGCCAATCGCGAGTAGATAGTGAGCCTCTTCTCTATTTACAGGTGTGTGGGACGCGGCGGCGGAAATACGCGTTGGGCCAGTTCTGATTATGTAAGCGTAATATTATATACTTGATTTTATCACTCTTAATATTTTTTTTTATTTAGTCTTACTTCAACTAATCACTAGCCTTGAACTGAAACATTTTAGATCAATTGATGTTTGCTCACAATTGCATTTGATTTGATGATATGTGTTTAGACTTTAATTACCAATAGCCAATTTACGGGGTTCTCCATATGATTTATTGGCATTGGCCCCGAAAAAAAGACAAAAGACGAGACAAACGACAGGCCATAAGGACGAGGGATGAGGGGCGAGAGACAGAAGAAAGCTAAAGTAGTAAATAATAAATACAAAGTAAGGACTGACATATTACGTTGAAAAGACGTGTTTTGTCGAGTGCGAGCCTGTTCGTATTTATCTTCATATTCTTCGGCTACCCCGTATTCTGACCGATAGCCACCGTAGATGTCTTGTATATTTATATAAACAATATATCTACTCCTTGAAATCTTCAAGATGTCATCGAGACTCTAGGAAAAGTAGTATGGCGGGGAGAGTAGACAGGGCCGTAGGACATCCGATACGTTCGGGCGAGGACTGCATAATGGTTCCCAGGATGGTCGGGATGGATCCCTAGAACGCCACAGCGTTACGTGCAATGTTCGTTTGTACTACAAGCATTGCGCACCCAAGGTTGTCTGTTATGTTCGGGGCACGTCAGGGAATGTTGAATGCAAGAATGCTCTATGATTACGCTCCAAGTATCGAACGGAAGAAACTCTTGCGGCAGTTTGAGTGGTGTGAGAAGTGAAAGTGAGAGCAAAGTATGGAGTAATGCACATTGTGCCTCCTTGCTCTTGGTTCCGGGTTCAGGCTTGATTCCGTGTCGAGTGCCCACCAGAGAAGCTTTGCGGTTCCGCAGCCTGAGTTTGAGAGTTGATTGATAATTGAGTGAGAATAGTGCTGAACATCATGGACTGGAGAGTGAGAGAAGAGTGAACAGAGAAGGGGGAACAGAGTACAGAAAACAGAAAACAGAAAACAGAAAACAGAAAACAGAAAACAGAATGAGATATTACATATACAACACAAGGCATCTCAATGCAGCTGTTCCCTGTTTGCTGCCTGCTAACCGCCGCCTCCTTTCTACTTGCTTCGGCGCTTCTCCATACTACGTCAAGCGAGAGCACAAGCTGCATATGAGCTCGATGCAGGAGGACGGAAAGGGACGAAACAACAAGACACAAGTACCTTTGTCTCGTAGGAAATCTTGCCGAGTCTCGAGACTTCTAGTCGTAGTTTGGGGTTTAGCCTCCCTCTCGGAGTCAATATATACAGTCTACTCCCGTCTCATCCGTCTTTGCATCCAATTCCAGCAGGGATGGAGAACTTATTTGCACATCGAAACCAAGAGCCAAGCATACACATAATCATTGATACGATCAGGCTATTCTGCATCTATCGTTTATAAAAAGATGACTGATAAAATAGATCCATACGCCTACAGGTAGACTTCTATTTCTAGATAAAATATAAGACATAAGATAAATGCACGAGACCAAAAGCTATGCTGCCTAGGTGAGTCGATGTGTGATGTCTCACTGGAACCAAAACTAGATGTGATAATTATTGTGTGGTCGAGAGCAAAAAGCAATGAAAAATAGACCAACTGGCAAAGAAAAGCAGAACGCTTTGACCTCGATGCATGGCAGTCAAGAACAAATCGGGGTGTTTCCTTACCGCTCCTTACTGCGCGAGGGAGGCGGAGGATTCAATTTTTTTTTTAAAAAAAAAGACCGCATCGTACCAAACATCAGACTAGACATAGGCAATACATTGTGCTGATACCAGACTGCATATGCATCCTTCAGCCAAACATGCGAAAGCTCCCGAGTCAGGATGTGGTTGTGATGGGTTGTGCCAACGATACTCTGCATGTGTGTAAGCTCCCTCGCAGGTACTTCGTATTACCAACAACTGCAGTGGACACTGAGATTTACATTGATATTGATATATTGGAGCTCGTAAACAGCCAGATAAACACAAAAGACGTTCGGGGTACCAGAGTGTAGCATCACGCGATAGTAATCCACTGGTACTTTTTGTTGTACCCATGAAAATGGAAAAGTATTTGACGAGCACAGGTGCAGCTGCAATTGACAACTAGAACTTATTTATTTTCAGATTTCTTCCGTATTCAGGTATATGACCAATCGAATAATGATTTTCATTGCAACTGCAGCCCAATATATTTTATGCCGGATCACTGCAGTGTACAACCACTGGCTTCTCCAGAGTTGCCTTTAGCTCTCGCCTAGCAGCAGTAGCATCAAGATACCGTCTCGCTTAGATTTTGCACTTTGGATTAAAGTAGTAAGCCAGCTCAAATATTGAGCTGAGAAATTGCCAAGAGTCTGCTAGGGACGCATCTATAGGGATTAGAGGCAGGCTCTCTGTGCTCACTCGGAATTATTCTTACTTTTTGACTATTCCGATATTCCGATATTCAAATCCATGAGCTATCCCTTTAACAGCCAAAATATGACTTTTTAAGTGGACCTTTTGTTGACATCGCGGTACCCTCCCCGGCGTAGGGGGCAACCAGAATTAAAAAGTCACGAATTTCTATACACTGTAGCGTGTCATTACAACCGCATTGTCTTGCTGGTTTGAATACAAATATCTCTTCAATTTTCTTCGAATTTCAAAGGTCAGAAATCGACAAAATAGTCATCTGTTTTTTTGATGCCTTTTGTTTGTAGCGGTTTGTATTGTTTAGATCGCTACAGGGATTACAGCCAATCAGAGGCTTGCCAAGGAAAAAAGTCATATTCTGGCTGTTAAAGGGATAGATAAAAATACCAAATACCAAATACGTCAAGAGTCAAGACCCGGAGGACTGCTCCGCAACTGAATTGTGCTCCGTAAAACTGCAGATTTATTTTGTCCGCGAGGATCAAAGAGGGCCACAAAGATAAAGTAGTATTGAAAAGCAAGATGAAAACAGAAATGATCGACCGCATATATCAGCCCCAGTTGTCAGGCACCAAGCAGACACGCTATCAACGGTCGATCTCCAGGCGCCAGACTGTTCTGGCGTGTCCAGATAGGATATAGAAAGGGATGAGTGGGAGAAGGAAGGAATAGAAACAGACGCCGACATACGCCGTAGTCATCTGCATCATTGTTCATAGCTACACGCATTGCTAGTAAGGTATATGGATTGCAAGCAGTATGGATTTACATTTCAGTGTCAAGGATGTTCATTGTCAGAAACATATATCCTATCAAGGCTCCCCTCCCCAAATTAAGGCTCGGATCAGGCCTCTGCCGGCCACGTCTGTGCTGCCACTAATACCAACACACAGACCTGGGTTCGACCCGAGCTCCATACGGAGTATTTACTGAGTATGGGTTTGAGTTCTGGGCTCGCCAGCTCTTAGATTGTCAACAGACCCAGAGATAAAAGATGAAAGGCGAGAAGGCGAAAAGGCGAAAAAGCGAAAGAAAAAAAAAAGTTGAATACAGATTGCAAAATGCAATGCCAATGTAAAATGCTAAAAGGTAAAAGGTAAAAGGTGAAGGGTCGGATGCGGGCCGGATGTAACACTGGCCCGCCCAGCGTCCCGGGCATTTGCTGAAATGACATCTTTTGATATTCCAAATCCGCTATTTCGTACACAAGCACAAACAACCTCCATGGAGGTTTCAGACATTAGTTGTTATTATTTCTAGTTAGTCTTGTCACTCTTCTTATCGATAGGGTCTTTCGGGTTGACAAAGGTAAAAGTGGTGATGCTTTCTTGGATTTGCGTGATGTACAACAGGACGCAAGTACAGGAAAGTCGGGTGCACACGTGCTTCCAACAGTAGCGGTCTGTTTAAGAGGGAGCTAGCTGCATAGCAAGTAAAGTTATATCTGATATCAATTTACGTGCACATATACATACATACGGAGCTTAATAACTCCGTCGTCTTACAAGAGGCCTCGTTATACTTGCAGAGCTCTGCTTATGCAGCGCGGGATCTTTCCTTTTTGGAGAGAAACGAGGGAGGGCTGGAGGGGTAGAGAGTGCAAAAAGGAAAGAACGCTGCATTCAGCAAACGCACCAACAAGTAACAAACCCCTTGCAATGAAGCATATCCATCCATTTCCACGAGTAAACATGCAGGTAAGACAATGTAAGATGGTGCAGACGTACTTCGTACGGAGCAGACCTGCAAAGGTGCGCAAAGTTGATGTTCGTGCTGGTCGCTCTTACCCCCTTTGCTCTTTGTTCTCGCAGTGGGGACCCATCTGATAGTCAGGACAGCGAAGAAGTACTCGGCTCCCTCCCCCAGCTAGTGCTTAGTATTTGCAATAGCTAGCAAAAAAACAAATCCGCACAAAGAACACGGCACTCTTAACTAGCGCTCCCGAGTGACAGAGTGTAAATAGTATTTGGCTACAGTAGGATTAGATATCTTTAAAATATATTAATATTGGCCCAAGTATATCTAATAAACCCACGGAAAGAGCGATCGCCTCGCGACTTCCAATTACAATCTCAGCCGTACTTTCCTCCCAACTCGCTCTTGATTTCCGCTTTTCGTTCCGTCACGGCCGCCGTCGGGGTACGGGAGAAGTGACTGGGGGACTACATTGGACAATGCCATCCCTGTCGTCTTGTCATCTTGTCATCTAAATATTGTCGAGCTTATGAGTATGTGCTTGTGTGTATGAATATGCACAGTCTTGGATGCCTCGTGTGATACGGATTGCGGATTGTAGCTTTTAGGGGCACATGCACTTTACTTGGTAAGATCGTTGATTGTGCTGTCAAGTATCATGTCACAGCCCGTTGCACCTTCTGTATCAACGCAGTGTCAACCGTTGCACCTGCCATGTCAATGTCAAATCAACCGACGTATCTTACCTGCCAAACACAAACACTGTCCATGTACCTTAGCAGCACTACTGGCCACGGAGCACTGACCACCATCATACGACCACAACTGCAGCAATAATATCTTACAAGTAAACACTTGTACGAATTCTGCTCCTACAAACTCTACACTCAATCAACGAAGCTTTCCTGCAGCACTTTGAGTGCGACTGCTTTTCCTAGCGCCGCGTTAGCCTGCTTGGCCTGCACCTTCCCCTGCACGTATGCACGTCCTCTGCACCTTCCTTGCTGTAGCTCTTTCCTCCCTTCTTGCACAGCGCTCATTCCTTTACAACAAGTAAATATACGAGTACTGGCGGCGGACTTAACCACCCCCGCTCCTTCCCGGGACGCCCATGTTGCTAGCAAGACTGAGAACCCATGCACATATGCCGCTATACCCCCACAAGCTAAGAGCTAATGAAGTGATTTCCGTAAGATTCACCCCAAAGTTCGTGCACACGCGAACTCGTACGGACACTTGCAGTGGGTCAATTTAATTCTCCTATTTATTCACCATTTATTGATTTGTCTATATCGCCGTTAGCTCTGACAGATGTTCTCTTATTACTGTTCTGATCTCTGTCGCTCCTGCCCTTTCTAGCACTTATCTCTAGACAGAAAACAACAAGCAAAAATACGAGACAAATCAGAGACACAAAAATACATAAACACATAAACAGAAAGAGCGACCGGAGTATCCAGGAGTATTGCCCTTGATGCCCAGTAAGGAAAAGGGCACCCAAGGGATCAAGACCGAATCTAGCACAAATCTATGGAACGGGAAGGAGCTTTCTAGCAACGTCGCAGACAAAACGGCAAGACACCAAGACGATAAATACGAGCAAAGGAAGGAGCGACTGCCAATCTATGCAGCTGGCCCGTTTTACACAGGCCCTCTCTCTCACTTCATTCTTGCCCCAATCTGTTCCAACCTGTTGACTCTCGCCATTTTACTCCTCTTTCTTTTCAACTCTTCCACAAAGGCAGCACACAAATAGACTGCACAATTTAAATTGATCATACGTTGCCAACACAACAGGAACCTCTCAGCATCACTCGCGACACCCCATACAACACACACCTGTCTGCACTCTTCCCTGCGTGCCACACCTTGTTTCACTCCTCGTTCTTTTGTCGGCTTGCCTCAAACCATCCTTTCATACCTCTCTCTCACGGCCTGGACAAATCAATCAGTCTTTGACGCCCTATTCTGTTTCTCATTCTTCGCATCCTCCCTCCTCCTTTGGATATACATCTCCAACCCCATCTCGTTCTAATTCAATTCCTGCCCGCATCTCCTCTCGCGCCTCTCCTCCCGCAACGGCCGAAACATCCCAGACGGCCCAGCCCAGTTTAACGGGATTTGCGTTACAGCTCGGCTCGCCAAATGCATTGACTTGTTGACTCGTAGACTCGTCGATCCATTGACTTGTCTTTCTACAAAGTGCAAAATCTGTTATATTTCAACCGCCTTGTCTGCTGAACATCCATGCAACACCCGCAAAAAGATTTGCCAAACACCAAACGCAGCTGTACCTCCAGCTTCCTCATCCATCCACATTATCGCTGATCACCACCCTTTCGAGCCACTCGACTCTTGCTGTTCACGACCGAGTATTCATTCTCACTGTCGTCCTTGATTCCCTGGCCGCCAACACCCCGCCCCTGAATCCCTTCGCTTCGTTTCCTATCCCAACCAACATCTCTTTAGTACTCTGTACAAACCATAGTGCTGCAGGGCTGCATGCACGCCAGCCGAAGCTAGCGACTAAAGCCATCCAACCCAACCATTGCTTTGTTTACGCCAATTAGCGCCAGGGTTGTCCACGCGAGAACTGCTGCATGTACTGCACCACGCTTCTGGACACTCGCACTGCTGCACTAATTGGTATTCAGTGATTTACTGATCAACTACACCGCTGCATTCCCTTCTTTCTGTATTCTGTATTCTGTATTCTGGATTCTGGATTCTGGTTTTTGCTTTTTTCTTTTGGCTTCTGCATTCTGCATTTCTGCAGTTACCCCATTCCCTTATTTTCTCATTTCTATTGTGTCTAAAAAGGGGGATTGTTTTGGAGGCCCTCGCTCCAACACAAACGCTACTTGGAGGACTACTTTAGTCTTGCCGGCGGCCGGTCGATCATTTAGACCACGTTCTGATCATTGCAAACAGGGACATTTGTTTCTCTGCTTCTTTTTTCTCTTGTATATATCAAAGTCCACATCCTGGAGTCAGTGTACGTTTTACTTGACACCTGCGTCTCGCACCTTTGCACCTTTCTTTTTCTTCATTCTTCTTCATTCTTGTTGCTTCGTCTTTCCTTCATCTTTCTTTGCCCTGCCTCTCAGACTGTTCCAGACTGCTCATGACCATCGCTAATCAATCAGATAGCATCGAGAAGTGATCCTTGCACCACCATCGCCGCATCAAGTCAGCACAGGTGCCCCCCTGTGTTGGCCGCGCCTGCTTTTCATCCCGGGGTGGGCGGTTGAAACACCCATTTCTGCCCAATTTACAACGCTTTCGCAGCGTGAGCCCTGCCGAGGCTTCGGCAAACCTACCCTATCATGGAGCAAACATTCATGACAATACACAGTGAGTGCTTGCCAGAACTCTTCCATTTGGAAACATGTACAAGAAACACATTACTGATGTATGTAACTAAGATCTCGGCCCGGATGCCAATATTCTCTTTGCGTCCGAGTCCGTTGCCGACATCTTGGGCTACCAGCCGTCCGAAGTACACGGCAAGTCGGCTTTTGACTATTTTCATCCAGAAGAAGTCCCATTTGCCCGTTCTGTGCATAGTCGAGGCGTGCTGCTGGATAAGGCTGCGGTGCTTCACTATGCGCGCATTTTGAACCAGGAAGGCCGTTGGGTCGGCTGTGAATGCTGCTTCACCATTGTCCACGATGTACTGGTAGCATGCACCAGCATCTACCGCCGAAATGCCAAAAGCGAACGTGAGTAGCCTTCTAAGCCATTCATTATTCTACATGTAGAGTTTCTGACATACAAAGGACGGGCTATTGAGGCACCTCAGATCCGGCGCCTGTTTGCGTGTTCACCACGCGACCCAAGGTATCATATGCTGGAGCATCTGTCGCCGAAATTCAAAATGCCGCCCATGGAGCGCGAACCACGGGCGGCGCTCATTCTAAACCGCTTTACACGAAACTTGACCATCATGTTTGCAACAACGTCTATATCGACGATTGTTGGTCTATCACCACGCGAGCTCAAGGGCAAGAGCTTCTACCGGTGTATCCAAGAAGGCTGTTTAGCAGAGGCTATCAAATGCTTGGAGAGTGCAAAAGCCAACGATTCAATAGCATACCTGCGGTTTTCATTTAAAAATCCAAACGAAGACGATGACGCTTCGGATGACATGAGCGATGACGACCTCGAATCTTACAACGATGATGACGACGACGACGCAATGGCTGATGGCGACGACGCAGACGAGGAGCAAAGGCGCAGCAAACGACCTCGGATCGAAGAACCAGAATCACTGGCAGGACAAGGGCCTTCTGTGAGGAGGAGCTGCTTTGTTCCTATTAAAATCGAAGACGACGACGAGAAAGGGATATCTTTGCCTGATCTTCCCAGTGCTGCCCATGCATCAGCTACTCCATCGCCTGCTGCTGCATCAACACCAACAAGGTCTGCTTCCATAGAGCTGGAGGCAGTTGTTTCCTGCACATCAGATGGCCTGGTGGTTGTTCTTAGAAAAGCACGACCTCCCATACCGCCAGCACACCCACCACTCGTCTCAATCGACTACGGAGAGGGCCTTTTTGCAGCGCCGTGGGGTCAGCACCCTATCCGTCCTCATTTCCCACAAGAGTATCTACACTCATTTCAGCCACCCCTTCTCCCGCAGTATATGCCGCTGCGAGAAAATGTCAAAGACGCCGGAGGTCCCCCCACTGACGTCCTCATGGGGTCAATACGAGACGTGGCCGTCTTTGCTTGGGGCGTCGTGGGGATCAACTCGGCCATGGCAGCGTATGGGCGAGGCTTGCCTTCAGGAGATGCGCGGCCGACCAACGGCGTGAGACAAGGACAACGTCTAGACGCGCGCATGAATGAAGCAGGCAGTGGGATTGGTCACACCAGCGTTCATCAGATATCCACCACGCCTACTGGGTCACCACACCCATACCCAACGACGTCGGACAAGGGAAAAGCTTGTGAGACAACACCATATATGCCGGTCACGTCGGCTACGCAGCACCCGGAGTCATTGTACACTATTAGACCACCGATCGCAACCGCTGGCTATGACACTTTGACACCAATTACATCAAGTACGGCAAAGCCTGAATCCATCGCGCACAGCTCATGTGGTCTCCAGCTGGCACATGCAGGACCGGAGCTGGGCCCGACACGCGAGCAGCCACGCGAGCACTCCTGGCCAAGGTCAGACCATGCACCGCCACGACACCAGTATGAGATATATGACCCTCGTCCGCTTCTGCCCTCGCCTGTGTCTCCAACGGACTTCTCTATACCGGGCGCACGCCGGCTCCCACTGCCCAGTCCCCCTCGCGACCCGGGATACCAGCCGACAGGGTACGTGTCACAGGCGACGCAGAGCCCCCAACCAAATGTAGGACCATATAATGACCACCCATACACCTGGCAATCATAACTATAGTCAGCATCATCAACAGCTTTAAGCACACAGGCGTGGATGCGATTTTCATCGTGTTTGTTACTTCTTCTTTTCACATAGTATATGTTCCAGATTGATGCCTGGTACTTGCATCTCTAGCGTTTATAATACCTTTTGCTTTTACATTCATGTCGCATCTATTTCCCCCGCATAGTCTCTGCTATTATTTTCCAGCATTTCATACATAGCCTGTCGGTTAGAGAGTAGCAACTACTAGAGCTATAGCGCTCTCGCTAGATACCCCGGAGCTCAAGAAGCTTACCAATCTGCAAATCTTGTCAATCATGACATGGAACTATCAAAGTGAAATCACTATACGCATTTCATATGCAGATTACATAATAATCGTATGAATACACAAGATACACAACACAATGTGAGAACATGCAATTAGTGATGCCTAAGCAAGCTGAGCTATGTATTACAGACGAGCGTGTACGGTAGATGTGATTGGAGGATAGCTACATAAAAGTGGATACATTACTGCATACGGGCAACGTGGACTTTGGATACGTAGTAAATTGGATAGCTTGCCAGGCCTCCCTTTTAACATCTCAACTACCGACCTCACCCCATCATACCCTCGACGCCGACCATCCCGCCCGCTTTGAATAGCACGCCGCTTTATCGTCGGTTTTCAAAATACACGCCTGTTGCCAGCAAAACCCGAGCTCCGACAACCGCTACCTCGACCAAGATGTCTGTCAACCGCAAAGACTACGGCCCTGCGCCGCAAGTCGACGACGAAGATCTCATTGACCCCGATGATGGTGCGCTCTCTATTGAAACAGGGGGGATTATATGGGACTGCATAGACTGTATAGATACTAACATGGTACAGCTGATCTTGATGATCTTGACGACCCCTTGGCACCCGAGTCCTCTTCACACGCCCCCCTTCGCGGCAACATTGGAGCTTCGTCATCGTCGGCCGGCCCTAGCAACAGCGGCGGCAATGCTAGCTCCAGCTTTGGCCGTGCTCTCAGCGAAAGCTATCTGACATCCCGCATTCCCGGCGAGGACCGGTCCGCTCCCACAAATACAATCGACGAGACCGTCTGGGCGACCCTGCGGCGCGACCTGGTGGCTGTCTGGGCCAAGATGCGCGAGGTCCTGTACCCGCGGTACCTCTTTGGCGGATCCATGTTTGATGCCGAGGCCAACGGCAGTGGTGCTAATGGGAACGGAAGTGGTGGCCTGCGCGGTGCATACGCGACGCTGCGCAATGCCGGCCTTTCGGGCACACGCGAAGAGCTCGCCGGTCTGGCGGGCCGCGTTCTCGACCCGGAGTCGCTGCTGCGGCAGAGCAACATGACTCCCGGCCTGCGCGACTGGGATCTCTGGGGCCCTCTGGTGTTCTGTCTGCTGCTGAGCATGCTGCTGAGCTTCAATGCGCGCGCCGACCAGCGCGACCTCGTGTTCTCGGGCGTGTTTGCCATGGTGTGGATTGGCGAGGCTGTGGTGACGCTGCAGATTAAGCTGCTAGGCGGCAACATTTCATTTGCGCAGAGTGTTTGCATTATCGGCTACACGCTGTTCCCGCTGGTGATTGCGGCGCTGCTGTCGGCGCTGCACCTGCCAACGGTGGCACGCGTGCCCGTGTACCTGGTGCTGATTGCGTGGGCCATGGCGGCGGGTGTGAGCATCCTGGGCGGCAGTGGCGTTGTCAAGAACCGGGTCGGCATTGCCGTGTACCCGCTGTTTGTCTTTTACCTGGGCCTGGGCTGCCTGTGCTTTATTAGCTAGACGGTCGCCTGTCCGACTGAAACAATGATGCTCTAGTCTCGGTCTTGTGTCTCGAGACACTCGACCTGTCCATGACGCCCTTTACTGTCTCTCTAGTAGCTTGCACTTGTCCATTTTCTTCTTTTCTTTTCTTCCCTGATGTTTCCTCCTGTTAAATTTGCTCTTTTTCTATCTGGTCTGCTGTCTACGCGTTTTGTAACATACCTTGGTCTTGGACGGGCACGAATACACCCGACGGCAGCGCGGTTGCTGCAATTTCTTCAATTTCACTGCAATTTCACTACTACTACAAGTTTGCTACACTGTGTCATCTCCCCTGCTCCTTGTCTACTCTAGTCTTGGCCTCCTTGATGTATCCTGGCGCCGGCGTGTCTAGCGGTTTGATTGAGCATGTGCATGCTGCTGACAGACTTCAGCCAACCAACGGCTGTCAACGGCCAGCGCATCGCTCCGACCGAAACCATAATGTACAGTCTTTGGTAGATATGCATTCTACTAGATCCGTCTTAATTTTACATCGTGTTACTGCAGTCTGCCTCGATAGTTTCATCATTTCTATCCTTGGTTGTGCTGTGGCTATTCGCCTATTCACCGGGACTACTACTAATCTTGTATCTGGCTTCATTATATACATATATACATAGTGTAGCCTGATAATCATCAAAAAAGACCCTATAAACACTCCCAGCTGTGACCGCGTGAAGAGCGACAAGCGAAGCCTTGTGAGCCTTGTTGCGACATACACGCTTCCTCGCCTTACAGGCCTTTGCCCCACTATAGCGCCAACACCAGCCGACCAACCGCACTAAATCTGTGCCAGCAAACCACCACTGCCGCCCCTCCTTGCCCGTGCTTGCCCGTGCTGGCTCTCGTCCATTGCTCCTTCCCTTCCGTCCTTTGTCATGGCACCGCTCTTTCCTGATTCTGTTCTTGCCAATATCTCCAGACTGGTGTAGCCTTTGTAATAATAGTCCTACTTCCGTTCTTGTCCATTTTGTGGCATCTCACGATTTCCCCCCTTTGACGCGTTTTACTCTTAACCTTCAGACCTCACTTTTCGACCATACTGCTCGCCTATCGTATGTCTGCGAAATACATCTACATACACGAACTTGCATAAATCGCTATTTTTGCTCGTCCCACCCGCATCCACTACTGCAGACCACGACCGCCTACGTTGCACGCCACCTATTTTGCACCTCTCGCAGCTCGTGCTCGCTTTGTTTTCTTGTTTTCTTATTTTTTTTTTTATTAATTTTCTTCTCCTTTTGTTTTTGTGCGTCTCTTGTGCGTGTTCAGCCCTTTGCGATATCGACAGCAACTCAACACGTCTGTTTACGACGCAGTACGACATTGTGGTCAACGCTCCCAGTCCACACCGACATACTTGTCAGGACACGCCGGGTTGGGGATAACCTAATACGCCGATTATCGACGGTAGCAACGACATAACGGACAAAGAGACACACGATACAACAGGAACTAGAGGCCGCCACAGCATTGTTTAAATTTGACCCACTTCGTTAGCAAAAGCTGGGACAAAGCCCCGACATTTGCATTTGCTCCGCGTGGCTACGACAACAACAAGAGCGATTGCAGGACGCGCGCAACGAGAGCAACGTGGATACTACGAGGAGATACGGACAAGCGAAACATACGAACCAGCGAGACTTGACCTACAAACACTCACACAATCGACCATGGCAGACTCCGATCCGGCGCCGGCTGTTGCCTCCGGCACCGCGTCTCCCAAGGAAGATGCCGCGACCAAGTCTGCACGGGAGGATCTAAAGCACACTGCCATCTCAGAAAAGACAGCAGATAAGACAGACGACACCGAAAAGACACGCGCAATCACACCCGACTCGATTCCACAGCTCAAGGCAGGCCAGCACGATGCTCTCAAAGAGCAGGTCTCGTCGCCCAAGAAGAAGCGGGCTCACGACCAGGTTGACGACGACGACACCACGGCCACCGAGGGCAACAAGAAGAACAAGGACGATCACGACTATAACAGCGACGAGGCCGATACACCAGCTGTGACTGCTGCGACGACAGGGGCGGCTGCAACATCTGCCGCAGATACTGTCGCCGAGCCCAATAAGAAGCGGCTACGCGATGAGGCTGACGATACAGAAGACAAGGACGCAAACGGCGCAAAGGATACCAAATACAACTCCAAAGACAAGCCTGTTGAAACACCAGCATCTGCTTTTGCGTCGTCGGGCTTTGCCAAGCTGACCAGCACGTCGTCTCCATTCGGTGCCCTTGGTGGCGCGGGTGGTACTGCAAAGCCTTCTCTGTTTGGCGCATCCTCTACTTTGCCTCTGAGCTCCTTTGGTTCCTCAACTGCAGCGAAGCCCGCCGCCCCCCCCGCAGCTACCGCCCCCACACTCAGCTTCGGCGGCAGCGGTGCGACATCACCATTTGCTGGCCTGCAAGGCTCGACTCCATCGGCCAACGTCTTTGGTAGTGCTTTTGGTGGCGCGTCAACAGGAAAGCTGTCTGCATTCGGCGGGGGTAGTGGCTTTGGTGGTGCAACAGGCGCACCAAGTGCCTTTGGCAGTGCTCTGTCCAGCGGCCCCAAGTTGACTAGCTTTGCCAAGCCCGGCGAGGCGTTTAAGAGCGATAAGCCAGCTCGGCCGTTTGGTGCACCCGAGAGCGAGCCTGAGGAGAGCGGCGACGACGATTCTGCGGCTGAAGAGGACGAGAATGGCGATGAGGGTGAAGGTGACGAGGAAGGTGCCGAGACCGAGGAGAAGACCAAGACCAGTGGCGAAGAGAAGAAGAAGCGCCTGCAAAGAGGTGAGTCTTTGCACACCTAATTTTAACTGAAACTGTCTACTAGATACTGACAAAGCAGTTGTTATTGACGACGGCGAGACGGGCGAGGCTACATTATTACAAGTCCGCGCACGCATGTACTACCATGACAAGGACCTCGGCTGGAAGGAGCGCGGTGCCGGCATGCTCAAGGTCAATGTGCCCGAGCAGTGTGTCGAGTATGACCGGGACGGCAGTGTCATCCCGGCGTCTTTTGACGCATCAACACTCGGCGGCGATGCCGATGCCGACGACGATACCAACGATGATGCCGGCAGCGACGATGCCAACGGCAGCAAGAGCGACATTGGTGCTTCGGCCAAGCCCAAGGCAGGATCGGGTCTTGCTGCTCTGCCGCAGCGGACCATGGTACGCCTCATCATGCGCCAGGACTCTACACACCGTGTCATTCTCAACACGATCGTGCAGGCATCGACAGAGTTCAAGGACCGTCAGACACTCAAGGCTACGACGGTGCTGTTCACGGCCTTTGAGGGCGCGGAAGCAAAGCCCGTCACAGTCCAGGCAAAGGTAAATCGTTGCCTACCCCATTCATGTAGCAGTAATGGAAGCTAACAGTCTAGATGAACATTGCCAATGCCAAGACGTTCTTGAGCACCATGAAAGCTATCCAGAAGGAGCTGCGTGGAGACTAGGCACGTCTCGAGGATACATCATCGCACCCCAATCTACTGCAGGACTATCTACTGCGCATGGCATGAAGCACCACTCACTGCACCTCGTGCACCTCGTGCGCCTCGAGTCGAGCAAAGGTCTTTATAGATGAGCTCAGGTATCGCAATATGTTGCAAGCTACACGAAGCTGCGGCCCACTCCACTGCCAGAGCTATTCGCAGCCAGCTCGTATGACAGCCATCCCACCTTATGTTACGTATCACCTGTTCTCAGCTATGTTTCTTGCCTCTTGTCTTATTTAAAATCTTTTTCTTTTCTTCCTTCCGGGCCTTTTTTATTTCTCGTCCATGTTGGCTGCTTGTTCTTCGTTCTGTTTCTGCTCTGTTTTAGTACATAGCCATGCTGGGTTGCAAGGAGGACCAGGGACGCCAAGCTCGGCTGGCAAGGAGGCTCAGGGGGATACCCATCGACTACACTGCTATAAAATCCAAAGTTAAACGTTCAAGATGATGTGATTGCTCTGTGACAGGTGGTGTGCTGACATCATATCAAGAGGAAAAGATGAAGCTTAGTAGTGGGCAAGCCAGCTTACACACATATAAAACTGGTACTGTATCTTCTACATAAATATATAATACAAAAAATACAGTATAGCGTGCGATATTATTGAACTAGAAGAAGCTTCTTGAAGCAGTGGGAAACATCTTTAAAAAAAGAAAGAAAAAAATACGGTTGGCACTGACATCAAGTGAAGTTCGGTAGTGACGCAAATGGATCACGTGAGACCGCGACAGTGCTTACTTTATTTTCGCGTGGCGACTTTCTGACCGTGTTTCTTCCGGCACCCTCACAGCGACGACGATATGCACCCGATATGATACTACTATAGCGGCTATTGCAACCGCACCTAAATGGAACAGCCAGATTGCAGTTTCCCACATAATGGCCGACGCGGCGACTATGCTCGGTAGCCAAGAGGCGCGGGCCGCTGCTGCCAGCAACACGGCTGGAGAAGCAACAAACGGGAAACGAAAACGGTCAGACACGACTGGTCCAGATGAAAAGGAAGTCATTGTCATTGACTTGGAGGGCGAGGCTACGGGGGCCGAAAGTGATGCATGCACAGCCGCTGGTGGCAAGCCCAAGCCCAAGCGAAAGCAGGCAAAAAGCCAGGCCGTCAAGAAGGAGCCCGAGTCCACGCGGAGTATCGACGATTGGCCCGAGTGGTTCAAGTTTCTGGAAAAGACGCACCGTGCGCTCAATCTTGTCTTTACATTTTGCTGTACGCGGAAGCACCTCTTGACAACGTTTGACACGATCAAGACTGCCGTTGAGACGAACACGGGCAGTCCGCTGCATGAAGAAACGGTTGCAGCCATCGCGGCCGTGTTGTCTCTTTTCTTTGGCAGTACATCCGAGGCGGGCACGATCCGCTTCGAATATGTCGACGAGCTCTCTCTGCAGCTCGATGTACATGGCTCTGAGCGCGACGAGGTCTTCAAGACGGGCTCCAACGGCAGCCGATTCATGGCCCAGGGTCCCGCAGCAGATGCTTCCGTCGGCGGCATTACGGGCCGTGAGGACCTGGAAACAGCAGCTGCCGCAGCTTATGGAATGTACAAGAGTGGAAACACTGAGCCGAGCAAAGAGGTGCTATTCTTTGAATTTATCGACGAGGGGCTGAAGCGTGAGGTGCCACACCCCAAGACGGGCGAGCCCACAAAGCCCACAACGATGCTCAAGAACGAGCGGCTGCGGATGCCCGTGTATGGACAGAAGCAAATGTCTGGGCTTATTGACAAGCGGAACAAGCGTTTTATGACGGCAGTAAACGCCTACCTGGACCAGTTTGAGTTGAAAGTCGAGGATGGCGAGAGCCAGGATCCAGTTGAGGCATTGAAGAAAGCAGCCGAAGCATTTATGCCCATGCCCAAGACCGTTCCAGAGGTCACTATTGCAGAGCCCAAGACGGGTGGATTCGGCGGCCACGATGGCGGCATCCCAGAGTCGATCCCGACCGAGCGCAAGACGATCCCCGAGATTGTGGATGAGCTCAAACAGAGTCCGTGGTACTCGGGCCAGGTTGTAGCCGATGGCCACCGTGTGTTTGAAGAGCAAGAGCCTATCTACGGCGACCTCGAGTTTCTCCTCAGCCAGGATATGGTCAATGCTCTCTACAATGCAAAGGGCATAACCCAGTTCTATGTGCACCAAACAGAGGCCATTAATGCACTGCATGCCGGCCAGCACGTTGTCGTGTCGACGTCGACGAGCTCGGGCAAGTCTCTCATCTTCCAGCTGCCCGTCGTCCACGCCCTAGAGCAAGACCCCCTGTCGCGCGCCATGTACATCTTTCCAACGAAAGCCCTCGCACAAGACCAAAAGCGTAGCTTGCGCGATCTCTTGTCGTTTATGCCCACGCTCTGCGATATTCTTGTCGAGACGTTTGACGGCGACACACCGTGGAAAGAGCGCGACTACATCCGTGAACAGGCGCGTGTCATCTTTACCAATCCAGACATGCTGCACGCCTCGATATTACCAAACGAGAGCCGATGGCGCTCCTTCTTGCAGAGGCTTGAGTATGTCGTTGTCGACGAGCTGCACTACTACAACGGTCTCATGGGCTCGCACATGGCTTTCATCATGCGCCGTTTGCGTCGTGTATGTGCCGCACTCGGGAACCGACATGTCCGCTTCATCTCGTGCTCGGCGACTGTCGCCAATCCGCGCGACCATTTCGAGACCATTTTTGGCGTCATGGACTGGGAGCGGGACCGGTCAGTGCAGCTGGTCGATTTTGATGGCTCGCCGTCGGGCCGCAAGGATTTCTTGTGCTGGAACACGCCCTACCGCGTACCCGGCGACCCATCCAGTGGACGAGGCAGAGCTCTGTACGAGTGTGCCCGCCTGTTCTGCGAGCTTATCCTACGGGGCGTGCGTGTTATTGCTTTCTGTCGTGTGCGCGAGCAGTGCGAGAAACTCGTAGGCGCCGTGCAGCAGGAGCTGGAGAAAAGAGGACGCCCCGAGTGTATCACACGCGTCATGGGCTACCGTGGCGGCTATACCGCACAAGACCGACGGCGCATCGAGACAGACATGTTCTCGGGCCGGCTCGTAGGTATCGTGGCTACCACCGCACTGGAGTTGGGCGTCGATATTGGCTCGCTCGATTGTGTAATGACATGGGGCTTTCCCTACAGCATTGCCAACCTGCGTCAACAGAGCGGCCGTGCTGGACGTCGGCAAGGGCGAGATTCTCTGTCGATCCTTGTGGGTGACTCGTTTGCGACTGACCAGTACTACATGCAGAATCCAAACAAGCTGTTTGACCAGCCACACGGATCATTACAGGTCGATCTCGAGAACATGCTGGTGCGCGAAGGCCATGTGCAGTGCGCTGCCTCCGAGATGCCCATCCGCCCGGCTGAAGACGAGCAATATTTTGGTGCAGGCCTGGCCAAACTTTGTGCAGAGCGCCTCATGCCGGATGAGCAAGGGTTCTATCACAGCCACGACCACTTCCGCCCGCAGCCGTGGAAGCTGGTGGCCATTCGCGACGGCGAGGACGAGACCTTTGCGATTGTCGACATTGGCCGCAACCCACCCATAGTTCTCGAGGAGCTGGAAGCATCGCGGGCCACCTTCACAATCTACGACGGTGCCATATTTTTACACCAGGGAACGACTTATTTGGTACGCGAGTTCAACCCAGAGCGCGGCATCGCCAAGGTCGAGCGTGTGCGCGTGGACTGGACGACGCAGCAGAGAGACTATACCGACGTCGACCCCATTGAGACGCAGGCCATTCGGCGCATCGGCGGAGACAGCGACGACAACACCAATGTAGCGCGCGCATACCTCGGCCGCATCCGCATCTCGCAGCACGTCTTTGGCTACTTCAAAGTGGACAAGCGCGAGCGGATTCTGGACGCCGTGCAGGTGGACAACCCGCCCGTGATCCGCTACAGCAAAGGCACATGGCTCGACGTGCCAGCGTCTGGGCTTGCCGTGCTGGAGCGCAGACGACTACACATGGCTGCGGCCATCCACGCAGCTGAGCATGCCGTTCTCAGCCTGCTGCCCAACTTTGTCATTAGTCTACCGGGCGATGTGCGCACCGAATGCAAAAACGGCTTCAAGGAGTTTCAGGGCAAGCTCGTAACACAGCGCAAACGGCCCGCGCGCTTGACATTTTACGATGCCAAGGGAGGCGCAAACGGCACAGGGTTGACGGCCAAGGCGTTTGATTTCATGGACATGCTGCTGCACCAGGCCCTCACGCGCATCGAGAGCTGCGACTGTGGCTATGCCGAGAACTCGTCGCGCGGCTGCTTGGAGTGCATCGCATCGCCCAACTGCCACGAAGCAAACACGGTCATGAGCAAGGCAGGCGCTGTTGTCGTGCTCAGAAGTCTGCTGGGGCTTCCCATCCATGAAGACAGTCTGCCGATGGGCCCCGAAGAGGGCATCCCGTCCGGGCCTGAGACTGTGGTCCTGGCACAACCCGTTCCTGGAGCGAGAGAAGTACCGCCTAGTGAGGATGTACAAGTCAAGATTGAGGATGTCTAAGCTTCAGAGATTCTACGATATAATGATTTATGATGAGTCCTTTGGGTGATGTTTGGGTGAAGACATGACGGGATTTGGATGCGGCGGGTTTGGGATTTGAGATACGATATACTGTACCTGAAACTCGACGATCGATAAACCAATGACGACAAATTAATGCAATATACAAGTATCATATATAATTTGATAAAAGATACGGAAATGCAAAGCCATGAGAGGCCGTTCGTGCCGTGAAGCTATCGCCGAAGATTACTGAGCATCTCCAGCTGACCGCTCCAGCTCTAGCTTATTCAGATGCTGGCGCTGGTCTAGCCGAGGCATCTCTCCACCTCTGGGGCAGCCAGCCGAGCGCACCTTCCCGGGGTGCTCTGGCATCCACCTCCACTTCACCTCCTCTTCCCCACAAATTGGAGACTCGGTCGCGCGCCTGCCAGTTGAGGTACTTGGTTTTCTTAGTCTTTTGGCAGGCGCGCAAAGTCACTTTTATCAAGCTTAGGAGAGCACAGGCTAACGACGTCCGTACGCAATAATAGTCGAGTGTCTTGTCTCTTTGCCCTGGGCTTATGTTGCTTGCATTGCAGTTCTTTTTCATACAATACCCATCATTCTAGCCATTCTATACATATTCTCAAGAAAGCTATCGTCTTGTGTATCTTGCGACTTGCTTCACCCAACTTGCATCTCGAGTCGCTCCTCGAGTCGCTCCTTCCGCTTGCAAATCTCACGACTTCCTCTTTTGACGAAAACAACGACAGTTTGACACGTGCCTCGGCCTGTTTTCTTACGTCACCCGCACCTCCCATCTTCAACCTCACCTCTTACATTTCAGGATTTTAAAAGATCGATATAACATCACAATGGCCGAAGAAAACGCAGAAAAGGTCATCCACCTCTCGTACGAGGGGCGCCTGGCTGTCATCACAATCGACAATGCCAGCAAGCTCAACGCGCTCTCACTCTACCAGTACTATGATCTGGCCTGTAAGCTGCGCGAGGTCGCCCTCCGTGACGAGGTCTACGTGACCCTGATCACCGGCAACGGCCGCTTCTTCTCTGCGTAAGTTTTGGTTCATGTTAGATACGAACACATACGAATACAGCTCTAACAGTTTAGTGGCGCCAACGTTTCGGTCGCATCAGACGCTCCACTCGGCACGGGTGAGGATACTCGCCAGCACTGGCTGCGCTCGTTTGTCGCCTTCAACCTCAACATTGCCCGCGCCTTTTACACCCACCCCAAGATCCTCGTTGTCGGCCTCAACGGCCCGGCTGTTGGCCTGTCGGCCGCGCTCGTGGGCTTTGCCGACTTTGTCTACTGCACGCCGTCGACGTTCTTGCTGACACCCTTCAGCTCGCTCGGTCTTGTGGCCGAGGGCGGCAGCTCCATTGGCCTCGTGCAGCGTCTCGGCCGTGCCAAGGCCAACGAGGCGCTGCTCATGAGCAAACGCATCTCAAGCGACGAGCTGCTGCAGGTGGGTTTTGTCAATGCCATTTTCGATGGCGAGGATGCGGCGTCGGACAAGGCGTTCCACAACCGCGTGCGGCGCGAGATTGACGACCGGCTGGGTGACCACCTGATTGGAGACTCGCTGCTGGGCATCAAGCGGCTGATCCGCAAGCCCGACGACGAGAAGCTGGACCAGCAGAACGTTAATGAAGTGTTTGCTGGTCTCGAGCGATTCATGTCGGGCGTGCCACAGGAGGAGTTCCGCAAACTGGCCATGGGCGAGAAGAGGCACAAGCTGTAGTGACTAGAACATGAGAATATCCACGAGTAGATTGCACGTTTTATTGGTAATTTATATAGATTGATATTGTATTATAGGTTAAAGACTGAACTGCATCAGCTTTTATGGACACATGTAAGCTTTGATCTATATAACTGCAAAGAGTCTATGCTAGAAGACCAAACAGCAAGGCTGTCTTCTTCCAGTATTCCTGGGCCGACTTGTTGACGCGCTGGCGTGGCGTCTTGCCAGAACCGCTGTCTGCCTCCTTTGCATCGAGACCTGACCGGTCGTACACGGCATCTTCTAGCTTGGCCAGAGAATGAGATGCCTGCTTCTTGCTCGAGATGGCGACATCGAGACCGCACCGAAGCCATGCGATGTCGAACAGCCATTGAGTGAGAAGGTCGCGACGTTGGCTGTCCGGGAGTGTGTTGGAAGAAACAGGCTCCGACTTGGTTGCCTCGTCGTCTTCCTTGTCGTCCGTCTTGCCGTCCGTCTTGTCGTCGCCGTCTTCAGTCTTCTCCTTCTTCTCGTCGGTGACTTCCTCGGCCTTGCTTTCCTGCAGGTACTCGGCAGTCTCGAGCAGGGTTGTCCACTGCTCGCCAAGACTGGCGGTGGCTTGCTGCTTCAGCTGCACAAGGGCGGCTGGGCTCCAGAGATCCACGCCGGCATCGCCCATCGATGCCGACAGGTCACGCAAGAATTTGAACACGCCTGGCGACGGGGTAGATGGAAGCGGCAGCTGCTGGCCTGGCTCGTCCCACAGCAGGCGACCCGCCACTGTCTTGCGCGTCAGAACCTTGGTCGTCAGCTGCTCAAGCGGGTCGGCTACAATAATGCGGGCGACGGCAGTATGCAGCGCAGGGATGATCTCGAGGCCGAGCTCGTTGATGGCTTTTGACGAGGCTGATATTGGTGCGGAGGTGGCGGCGGTGGTTGTCGGTTTCGACGTTGTCGGTGCTGCCTTGTGGTCTTGCAGGGATGGCCGGTTGGCCCGGATCTCGCGCAGCACGCGGATCAGGTACATGGCAATATTTCCCTTGGTCGTGTCGCTAATGCTGCTGGACTCGGCCACCTTGGTCCACTCAGTCACAATCTGCGCGTTGAGATCTGTAAAGGCAGTGCCGAGCGTGGCCTCGAGGTGGTCGTGTAGGGTCTGCGGGTCTTGCCGGCTGAGCAGCTGCTGTCTCTCGGCAAGCGTCTCTTCATCCTCGACGATATCATCGACATCATTGTCCCAGCGCTGCCGGCACAGCTGGTCAACAATAGTGTTGACGTCGTCCACAACATGGCGCCATGTGGCATACGATGCAATTGCCTTTGCGACGACGTCGCTGCGGCCGTGGAAACGGGTCGTCACCTGGCGCACAAACGAGATAGCACCGTCATGCAGATCCGTATCAAGATCACCCTTCCAAAGACTAGAGTGCTGGTCAGACACACCGTCCTGCCAGACTGCCAGCGTCGCAGCAACTTCGGACCCGACAAGTCTCAGCTTGGACACCTTGGTACTCAGGACGCGCAGCATCTGCTTGGTAAAGACGTCGCGCATCTTCTCCAGCAGTTCCGACGAGTCAAAGCCGCGGGCTTTGCTGCTGTCGCGGATCCAGAGTTGTAGCACGCGCGTCCGTAGATCGACAATAGCGTCCAGGTCCAGTTGGCGGCGGGCCCTTGGTGACTGCTGCGACTGCTGCTGCTCGGGCTGCTGCTGCTCCAAGGCTCTCTGCAGACCTGCCAGCAACACATCGCTGCCGCGCTCGGCCCATTTGCTCAGCATATCCCGAGCCTGTGCAGCATCCAGGTCGTCGTGCCGGATATACGGCTTGAAGTACTGCACATCCTCGCCGCACCAGCGCGCGTACACGTCCAAGCGAAGACCCTCAATCTGGCGTAGGTCGTTGTCATCCAAGAGTGCTCGCCGCTTCAGCCCCAGGAGTGCCTCGGGCAGCTTGTGTGGCAGCAGTGCCTGCACATCTAGGAGCGTCTTTGTATACAGGGCCAGGCCACGAATAACATTGTCTGACTTCCACACAGTGCGGCCGCCATCTTTTGCCTGGTTCTGTTGGTGGTGGCTGTCGTATTCGCCTTCGTCGAGATCAAATGCAAGCGCCATTGCCTGGCTGCGCACATGAAGCAGCTGCCACAAAAGATCGCGAGCACCCGATGTGGTGGCCAAACTGTGCGCGCATAGGGCCCGGAGCAAATCCTCGAGCGAGCTTGCTGCCGTAAATGCAGACGACTTGTGTCCACGCAGGCCTCCTTGTTCATCATCGCTGGCGCTGTCATCGTCTTGGACGCTGATGAAGTTGGTGGCTGGCTGTTTTGCTGAAGTTGTGGTTGAAGTTGCGGTTGCTGCTGCTGCTGAGGGTACTGTGCGTTCGAGTATTTCGATAATGTCGCGTAGCCGCCTCCGCAGACTGCCTAGTGTGCGTTTCGACGCTTCAATGGATGTGAGCACGGCGCGGTCCTGGGATTTGTGAGTCCGTGGTATTGGCTTGATGTGGCTGTCTTTGCCCTTTCCGGTGGACTCGTCGATGCTGGATATTAATAGACGGCTGAGAACAAGCACTTTCGAGGCCAGGACGAGACGCTCTCCCCAAGTTTGCTGTTGGCGGCCGTGCGGCCGTTGCTGCCGAGATCTCTTGTCGTTCTTGTTGTTGCTAGTATCGGAAGCTTTGCGTGACAAGAGACGGCCGACTGTACGTGCACACGCCTCCAGGAGCTTTGCTCGTGCTGCGAGGCTCAAAGAAGACTGTTCCTGCGCATTGTCAACAAATGAAGCCAGCGCCGACACCTTGCCGCCTACAACGGCACGGCCACAGCGCCCGCCCATGCCGGCCAGCGTCGTCTGAGCGCCCTGCATGTCGGTGCGCATCTGAACAATGGTGTCTGCCGTGCCTAGGAGCTCGCGGTAGGAACCGCCGACCTGGGTGCGCAGGCGGGCGGCCTTGTCGTCGACCTGAACATGGAGGGCTTTGTGGATTTGACGAATCTGGGGGAGGGTGTGATTGGAGGCGAAGATCTGGGCCGAGGACGTCAGCAAGCCGACATCCGCCTCCGGGGAGACCATAACGGCGGTGTTGATGGGGCTGGGGGTGAGTAGTAAATGGACGGTGGAATTAAGTCTGGAGAGATGTCGTGTGGGAGCTGTTTGAGGGGTGGACGCCAATGGGGTGTCGCTGTTGAGTGACGTTTTTGGTGTGTCGTTGCTTGCGACTATTAGGAGAAGGGGGATAATAATACGTGTGCGATCCACCAGAGGTGTCAGTAGGCATAGAGCTATGAATAAATTGCGGGGCCCGTTTTACATAGTGAATTTAGTACTATTAGCTATACAATCACTATTGAGACTGTATCACTTATATGAGCTCGATCTAGAGTATATTCAGTTCTACAAAAAAGCAAAAATCATATCCAAGTAGTAGCAGATAGACAGGACTAAGAACAAGATAAAGTTACAAGCCCAAAAAATCTACTCTGACTGCTGCTTTTCCTTTGCACTACCCGACTCTGACGCTGACGACGCCTCCGGCCGGTCCTCCTTGACAGCCGCAGCATAGTTCTCCCAGAGCTTTTCTACGCTGTCGCCAAACAGGTCTGCCCAGAAACTCTTTCCGTCATAGCGCTCTAGGCGCAGTTTCTCGTTGATCCGGCGGACCGTGCCACTGCCAAACCGGTTCTCGAGATAGTCCAAAAAGTATGCCGTGTGCTGGTAACCGCCATCCCAGCGCCCGACAGCAGCCGGCTCACGCTTCCAGTGTGGCGGCTCCAGTGCACACCGCAGACGCACCCAGTCAGCAATGCCTTCAATCAGGCCGCCGGGACAGCTGCCCAGGGCGTTCCACTGGTAGCAGTGCACGAGCTCGTGGGTCAGGACACCGGCGATCTCGGCAGTAGCGCGCTCCTTGCGCGGCCGGATGCCGGCAATGTATTCGAGACTAAAGTGGATCTCCTTGTGGTCGCTGTCAATCTCCGAGCCCGTAGTGTAGGCCACGCCGCCCATGCTGCGCAGGATGACGGTGACTGACCGGGTCGGCGTCATGTGGGTGTCGGGGTCGGGATGCCAGAAGTTGCGGCCGTACAGAAGACGCTGGACATTCCCGACGGCGGCCGCAAGGACTGCAGCAGCGTTAATGGACTGCAAGAACACGTCGGCGCCCTCGTGGCTGATGTCGCGGACCTCTAGACGCAGCTTAGGCTTGGGGTACTCAAACGGCGCAGCGCCATCGGACTTGGCAGAGGGGGTGGTGTCAGTGTTGTCGGTGGTGGTCGACTCGGCAGGCTCCCGCTTTTCATTTGTAGCAGGAGGGATTGGAGACGCAGCTGGAGAAGCAGAATCTGTTGGGGTCGCTGTTGAAGCTGTTGATGAAGCTGCTTCCTTTCCCGTATCTGCTGTCATAGTGCTCAAGATGTCATCCACCGACGGGCGAATGGTGACGTTTCTGCAGATCGTCATGAAATGGAGGGTGGGTTATGCTTAGTAATAACGTTTAGAGTGTTTGCTATAGGTAATATAGGATGCAAGTATTGAACTATGAGAGCAATCAAGCCGAGGACGAAGCTGAAAATGCGTTGTCCGTGTTTCATGCGGAGGTGCAGCAAGTGCTGGCCCAGCTTATGTAAGATAAGATAAAGCGATAGAGCGATAAAGCATGAGCTACCCTATTCCCACTCCATACGGCACCAGCGCGCTGGAAATAGCCGTCCTCAGCGCCCCGCCCCCTCTACATTTACATGCAGCAATCCACCGCCGTAGTGGTCAGATCCACAGCGAGAGACTATCACAAGGCAGGCACGCTTCTTTGGCACGAGTCGCACCTTCCTGGCTTCAACACCATAAACCACACCCACCATCCGAGATCAAAATGGCAGGTTTCATCTACCAATTTCTTACATAATACAGCACACGACTAACCTTGACAGAGCTCCGAGGCAAGACTGTACACGTTCTCGCAGGAGACCAAGGACCAGCTGCGCAAGTTCCGCCTGGGCACCTCGCGGTCCAACGAGCCACAGGCCGTCATATGTACGTCTTTTCATCTGTCGGCCTCCACACAGTTACACCACTAACAGCCAGACCTCATCGACCGTGCCACCAAGGAGATCCGTCAAGATGAAGACAAGACGGTCTACAAGAGCCTCGACGAGATTGCCGACGACCTGCCTGACAACTCGCCGCGCTTTGTCCTGCTGAGCTATCCCATGACATTGGTAGGTGGAGCGGAAGACGACCGCACTCGACAACTTTATAGCTACTAACAGTATAGTCATCTGGCCGCCTATCGGTACCGTATGTCCTTCTCTACTATCTCCCCATCACCTGTAACGCCGAGCTGCGCATGCTGTACGCCGGCGCCAAGGAGCTGATGCGCAACACGAGCGAGGTTGGCAAGGTGCTTGATCTAGAGACGGCCGAGGACCTGGAGGAGCTACCGGAGCGTCTCGGCGCTGCATAGACGCGACCAGGTTATGATGCGCAGGAAAGAAGAAGCAGATAGAACAATGGATACCCTATTCGCTGCGAGGTTATATTTAATTCTATAAACCGTTGTGTTTCATCATGCTGTATATATAAACCAAAAAAAATGCTATCGTGATATCGTCCATGTAACCAAAAACGCCGTGCAATCCCAAGCAATGCAAGTTAAATCAGTAAGGCATCCATCGGCCCTACTCGTCGATATCGTCGGGGAGCACCGTGTCGGCATCGAGGCCGAGCTCGCTGGCCAGCGACCGCACTACTGTCTTGAGTGCCGTGCATGCTGGGCTGTCTGGGTAGCTGTCGAAGAAGCTCTCGCCGTAGTCGCAGGCCATGCCGATGCGAGGATCAAGAGGAACTGCGCCCAGGAAAGGGATGCCCATCTCCTCGGCCAGACCACGTCCGCCGCCGGTTGTGGCCCGGAAAATCTGGCTCTCGTGCCGGCACTTGGGGCAAACAAACCCGCTCATGTTCTCAACAATGCCCAGCACGCGGATGCCTGCTTTCCGACAGAAATCGATCTCCTTGCGCACATCCAACAGGGCCACCTCTTGGGGTGTCGTGACAACAACAGCACCGTCAATACCGCTCTCGGTCAAGAATGTGTTGACACTCAGGTGCTCGTCACTGGTGCCCGGCGGCGTGTCCACCAGCAGAAAGTCCAGGTCGCCCCAGTCGACGTCCTTGAGGAACTGCTTGATCAGGCCGTTCTTCTTGGGCCCGCGCCAGATGATGGCATCGTCGCGGTTTGGCAGCATAAACTGGATGCTCATGACGCCGAGGTTGTCGGTGACCCAAACAGGCGACCACCCGGCACTGCTGACATGGATCGTCTCCTCCTCAACACCCATCATCTTGGGAATGCTGGGGCCACAAATGTCGGTGTCCATGATGCCCACGTTGCTGTCGGGGTTGGCCGAGAATGCGTGCGCCAGCAGTGTTGTAAACGTGCTCTTTCCCACTCCGCCCTTGCCACTGAGAACAAGAATCTTGTGCTTGACATTCTCGAGCCGTGCCGTAATAACGGGGATATCGGGGTCGGGTCCTTTGGGTGCCGATGCACAAATCTCCTGGTTGGGACAGCCGGCGCACGAGTCTGCCTGGCCAGCCTGCTCCGACTCGGGACCGGGACAGTGCTCGGGCTCGGGGGCAACGAGGTTCGGCTTTGACTTGAGCGGGTTTGCAATCACATCCTCCACGGCCTCTGGCAGATCCAGTGCCGGCGCCATCTCGAATTGCGGGGTAGTGTTGAGGTGGGTGTCGTGTGCTGGTTATAAAGTAGCCAATATTAGACAAGACGAGTACGGGAAGTAATGTCCAAGCCGATTGCGTATGTTGAGCGAAGAGTTGAGTGCAAGGTTGAATCTTAGAATATACTTGGGATGGGTCAGTTAGGAATTAGGAAAGAAAATTGGCAAAGAGTTGATTGGTAAGTGGCAAAAGAGCTGAAGAACGCGCTTGCTAGATGATTGGAAATCTGCTAAAGAGGAGCCCCGACTTTCGGCGCCCCGCTGACGTAGCATACTTATAGCGCCTATGTGCTTATCTTATCGGTAGACGCTGGCAAATGCAACTTTTACGTGCAGCTTTGATGGCGGCAGGGCTTGCAAAAATATAAGATAAATAATGCTGGTGTATGCATTTTTTGGGAAAATTTAGTGATTGATTTTATTTGATTAGCTTTTATTATTATATGAGTTTATACCCTGAACCACCACAACAACTGCCCTACTGACGTGTAGCCACATGAGGCCTGGCCTTATGCTTTTGTAAACAGCGTATATAACCAGGTAATATACCAGAAATATAGAAAAACTAGCATCCGATACTTTATAATTTCATGATATATCAATATAACATCCGTCTGCCATGAAAGTACAGACAGCCTCGTTGTTGTCAGATGTTAGTCAAGGACTGTTCAGACCGCTCGCTGTCAATGGCAGGCGCTACCGGCACTAGCGTACCTGCGGGCCACTAGCGCTACGCTGAAAACACAAAAAATGGAGGTGCAAGCCCAGGCACTATACCACTGAAATTTGGGCAATTCAAGGAAAGAGCGACCCTGCAGCTCACCTGATTACGCGTGCCTTCATTGCGACGCCATTCAGCATCGACACTGGCCGCGACAAGCACCACGACCTCCTTCCCAATACGCGCATCCCGCAGCCCGATCCCGACCAAATATATCCGCCATACCTCCATCTCCTTTTCTACGCGACCTGAATTTCACCTCAATCTTCTCGACTTGTATCTCTGCGGCCTCGCAACACCAATACAAATTGCAGGCCGACGCGCCTATAAAGAATTGCCTGCAGACATAATACAAAGCAGCCTTTTGCTAGGCCATGCTGCCCGCTGCACAATTCAAAATGCTGCGTTACATGAGAAGCTCAGATCCCAAGGGTGACGGCAACGACACCGCAAATGATCCTGCTGGCAACAACCCGACTTCAGACAATGCTCCCAGGCAGGTGTCTCCCACAAGACCTAGCGCACAACAGCCGCCCCAGGCTAGGCACGCGCCACTGCCTGTTCAGACGCGCCAGCAGCTCGCCGAGGCCGCAAAGCTTCACATACCGAGCCCGTCCCGCGGCGCCGCTCCTGCGCGCCAGTCTCCGTCAAAACAGTCACAGTACCGAATCGGTAGCCAGCCCCCTCCCCCCCCCTCCCCCTCCTGCACAACCGGATCAGCAGCAGCAGCAGATCTGGGAAGACTCGAGCATCAACTCAATGTTTGCCGAGAGTGTAGCCACTACAACAAGGCCAGCACCGAGGGTAGTGAACCTTGGCCGCTACGGGAGCGCTCTCCAGCAGCAACAGCAGCAACGGCGTGGCAGAGCCATTGAAGAAGCGGCTGAACCAGCTACTGCTGCAGCCAAAGGAGATGATCCATATGCAGAAAGGTCCCCGTTTGGCTCTCCGTCGCGGCAGGTACCAGTCGTTAAGCACTCCAAATATGCTTTGAGGGACGCTCGGAGGGCCACGCAGCAATCCTCCTTCACAGAACAGCAACCTGCGGAAACTTACGACGATGCTGGTAATGGGTCGCCAGAGCAGCGCATACACCAGAGAGGCGGGCCTGTAGCAACAACAAAAACAATAACAGGTCTTGGTGCAGGTCTCGGAGCAGGCCTCGGCGGATTGGGCCTGGGTACAGAAAACCTACGGGGGGGGTTATTCAGGGACACGGCTCCTCGTCAGTTCGATAATGAGCACAGTGAGGTGGGCTTGGGGTCAGAGAGCGACGAGGCTTCGAACCAGCGCACACCGCGCCAGATCAGGGCACCGCCGCCTGACGTATTTACACAGCAGCAACAACCAGCACTCACTCACAAGAGGGTCCTGCAAGACAGCTCCTTGCCCCGTGTAGGAGGTGGGAGCGGTGTTCGTCGGGATAGAAAGCAAAACCGCAAGCGGCACCACAGTCCAGACTACGATGACAGTATGCTACATTCAATGAGCTACTCTGAGCTCCGAGACGAGCCGTTTGACCACAACCCAGCTCGCGTGGCTGTCCAGGCACCCGCTGTACCTGCTAACCTGTCGATTGAAGACAGGCTTCTGCATTTCAAGACGAAAGAGGCCACCAGCCAGCGCCACTTCTTTACCGAGATGACCATGCAGGAGTGGGACGAGTCGGGCGACTGGTTCTTGGACCAGTTTGCGGAGCTGACTAAAAAGATCCGTGCAAAGCGGCAGGAAAAGCGTCGCAAGATGGCCGAGTTTGAAGCAGAGATCACTGAGCGCGAGAACACGGTGCGCCATAAGGCGGAGAGCATAGAACGCACGCTGGGCGACCTGCGGAACGAAGGCGAGGGGATGATGCGCAACAGGGTTGTGGACTTTTAGTTGGGGGAAGCAATCAGGAAGGGGTTCAAGAAGCAAAAGGTTGAGATTAGCTGAGCTTTCCACGGAGTAATACAGATTGATCCATCAACGGTCTCGGTGGTAGAATACATGACGGCCGAGACCGAGATTATTCTATTTCATGGTGGCTTTGAGAGCTTGAGGCTTGTCGGCACCATGAACCCGACACGATCTTGAGATGCGGCAAGGCTTTTGAAACTTTCAAGACTTTCAGGGCCCAGCAAGACAGCAACCAAAAAGACCCGGTGGCCCGACGTTATTGTTATTTCGAAACCAATGGAGTAAAAGGGGCCTGAATACGGCGATTGCAAAAGAAGGGATCAGCGGGTAGGCGTTCTTCGGTGTGCATGATTTCTTCTGCGCTTTCATGTACCGCCTCAGCTTTAATGCAGGCGTGCGATTTGTCCACCGTATCTATTATCATGACCTGATGACATTTGTCTTTTATATGCGTTATTATATTCTTTCACTGCGTTCATAGACCAATTACCAATGCAAATATGCCAATACCTCTACCCTATAGTATCAAGCTCTCCTTTACACGCCGGTCTTTGCCTACAATCAGTCGCAGTTGCCGGTCGGGCTTGTCTTCAGGGAAAATGCCGAGACGCACGCCGTCTGCAAATAGCTCGTATGCCGGGTAGTAGGCATCCACAAATTTCTCTACCTGCTCGTCGGTCATACCCGTGCCGCGCGTGTATCGTAGTGCCGCCTCCTGCTCGCGTCGCCAGTCATACACATACGGCGTATGCTCAGCATCCAGGTGAATCAGTGCATCCAGATGGTCTGTCAGTGCTCGGTCGTAGGCTTGCAGTCGCTCATTGACCAGCAGCAAGTGCTCAAGCTTGTGCGTGTGCAGCTTCGACGCCAGCCCAGTTGGGTTCTTCAGAGCTGCCTCTCCCGACTCTTTCCATTTCCGCTCAACCTCAGCTGGCGAGATGGCCCTGAACGCGACACACCAGCCCTCGACAATCACCACCTGCAGCGGTGGCGGATTTCCGTCAGGGCCGTTGACAAGCCGGCCTGGGTTGCCGGGTGTTGGCGCTACCCGGTCTCCCTGCCCGGAGAATGCGGCCTTGTCGTACTCGGGAACATGTGCAGGCTGCCCCGCGCACACAGCATCAAAGAATTCGGCCAACAGTGGCGCGTCATGTGTGCCGGGCTCGCCGCGGACCTGTACGAGCGCATTGTCGGGGTGCGCCGCAGCGAGGGCGGTCTGGTCGGTGTGAGTAAGGTAAAAGTCGTCAATGCTCACGACAAGCGTCTCCAGGCCTTCGCGGTCTTGCAGCGTCTCGTAGAGCGTGCGCACGAGCGTCGTCTTGCCAACTCCCTGGACGCCATTGATGCCGACGATGAATGGCCGCGGCGACGAGGGGTCGTTTTGTGCTTGGTCGGCGCGGTACTGCTTAAGCCGGTCGAGGATAAATGGCACGCAGATGGGCGACTTGTCGTCGATAATGCGCGATACCAGAGGGGCATCAGGAGTCGTCGCCATTTTTTTATTTGGATTTGTATACGTCTCTTGTGCAACAAAGTCGCTGATCTTGAGCTCGATTGATACAAGCTGTCGAGCTGTTGAGCTGTCGGCGTCAATGTCGGAGAGTAGCTGACGATTGCTAAATTGCGGGGAACTAGCGCGGCCAGTGCTGGCGCTGTATGCAGGCGAGATAGTGCGTCATATCTACAGAGTATGGTCGACGTGCAGCAATTCAAACTGCATGATAATTTGGTGACCGATTATTCGATGCCTTCAAAAATTATGAGCCAACACTTCTGCTTATTTAATCAAACACTTTTCCTGACTCTAATAATCAACGACTCTCGTTCCGGGTCTCGTGACCAAACGATGATATCATTCGAGAGTGTCAGACTGCACTAATAAAGAAGGCACGACCGAGAACTTGCTGACTACCACTACTTGACCACCATTACAAGTGTCTCACTTCGTTTGACATGTGAAGACCAAGTCAGCATGCTCAGGTCCGACTGACCATCAATTGCAGCCCGTTCGCCCCAGCGATCAAGTTGTGCCCATGTATGGATAGCACGTAGAAGCCACAAAGTCTAGGGAGAGCAACTTCCATTGCTTTGTATCTTGTTGTCTGTTGCGAGAATACAATACTCGGTGAAAGTCTTGACTGTACGGTGTAGAGCCTGAAGTAATTACGGGGCTTGCTTGGTAATGCCTGCCACCTCCTTCCTGCACTTAATGCCTTCATCTCAACGCGGAAGCTACGATAGACGCTGGCTTCTTAAATTAATTTACCCGTGCATCGCACCCATCGTTCCTTCCTCACCTTTTCGTCTCCTTCTTCTTTCTTTCTTTCGTCCCTACTCTTCGCGCAGCCCTCCGCACTCCGTAGTCCTCTCCTTCCAAAGTCAAAAGTTCCGACCCGCCAAGTGCCCCAAGAATGTATCCAGAGGCCCCACTCGGCAATCACGAGTGTCGCCGCGCTGCACTCGAATGCAGTCCAAATGCGCTATGCTGGCGTTGCTGGGGAAGGTACCCATAAAATGCTCCTGCCTTTCCGGGGTATCCGCCAATACCATTGCTCCATTTTTGCTCCATTATGTATTCGCCCATACTCAGTACGAAGTAGACGCAAGCAGCTGGGGGTGCCTCGGCTTGAGACATGCGAGGGCCCAGGATTTCTTGGAGTTGCCGAGAGGAGAGCCGTTTCTCCAAATAAATGGAAGCTGCGACGGGCTGCACCACTCGCTCTTGCTGCTTTCGAGTTCTACACCCCCTCTCTCCCTCCCCATATCGTTATTCGATTTCATATGCTCTTTCATCCATTGCAGTCGCTCCAGTCGCTCTTACCTGCTGTAATCCTATATTTGACCGACCCATCCCCAGACTACTAGCTCCAACTGTGTTCTTTTTGGCATGTGGAGGTGACCTACCCATTAATACCAGCTACAGTCCCCTTACACATTGTCCATTCTCTCTCCTCTTCTCTTCATTCACCTCCTCCATCTCTCATCCTTCTCATCTTTTTTATCATCTCCATCTTTCACGCTTTCTTTCTTCATTCTCCTTCTATTCTCTGTCTTCTCCAACCCCTTTCTCCCCTTCTACACACACCACACATCACAATGCCTGAGCAGCTGCGCTTCGACGACCAGGTTGTCGTCATCACCGGCGCCGGCGGTGGCCTCGGCAAGGACTACGCCCTTTTCTTCGCCTCGCGCGGTGCCAAGGTTGTTGTCAACGATCTCGGTCTTCCACTCAACGGCTCCGGCAAGCCCTCATCACAAGCTGCCGATGCTGTCGTGAAGCAGATCAAGGCCGCCGGTGGCGAGGCCGTGGCCAGCTACGACTCGGTTGAGAATGGCGACAAGATCATCGAGACTGCCATCAGCACATACGGCCGCATTGATGTCCTGGTCAACAACGCAGGCATCCTGCGTGAGCTGTACCTGTCGCAGACCACTGACCAGGACTGGGACGACACTGTCAACACCCACGTCCGCGGTAGCTTCAAGTGCGCCCGCGCTGCCTGGGCTCACTTCCGCAAGCAAAAGTTTGGCCGTGTCATCAACACTACTTCGGCTGCTGGTGTCTACGGTGCCGGCAACCTTGCCGTCTACTCTGCTGCCAAGACTGCCATCATTGGCTTCACTGAGACTCTCGCCAAGGAGGGTATCAAGTATAACATCCTGGTCAATGCCATCTCCCCCATTGCCGACACCCACACCAACTCTGGCCTTGATAAGAAGCTCCTGGAGCTCGTGTCGCCCGCCTGGGTCACTCCCCTGGTCGCTTTCCTGGCGCACAAGTCCAACGAGAGCGAGACCGGCTACGTCTACGAGGTCGGTGGTGGCCACATCTCCAAGCTCCGCTGGCAGCGCGCCAACGGTCTGCTGCTCAAGTGTGACGACTCCTACACTCCTGGTGCCGTTCTGAAGCAGTGGGAGAAGGTTGGCGACTTTACCAAGGACTCCCAGTTCCCCAACGGTCCCAACGACTTCATGACCCTGCTCGAGGACTCAGTCAAGTTGGGTCCCAGCGAGCGCGGCGAGGAGGTCAGTTTCAAGGGCCGCGTCGCCCTGGTCACTGGTGGCGGTGCTGGTATCGGCCGTGCCTACAGCTTGGCTTTTGCCAAGTACGGCGCCTCCGTTGTTGTCAACGATCTTGCTAACCCCGACGACGTTGTCAACGAGATCAAGGCTGCCGGTGGTAAGGCTGTCGGTGTCAAGGCTTCTGCCGAGGAGGGTGACACCCTTGTCAAGGCAGCCATTGATGCTTTTGGCCGCATTGATATTGTTATCAACAACGCCGGTATCCTCCGTGACAAGGCCTTTGCCAACATGGACGACAAGATGTGGGACGCTGTCTTCAATGTTCACGCCCGCAGCACCTTCAAGGTCACCAAGGCTGCCTGGCCCTACTTTGTCAAGCAGAAGTACGGCCGTGTTGTCAACACCACCTCCACCTCTGGTATCTATGGCAACTTTGGCCAGGCCAACTACTCTGCAGCAGTATGTTTACCTCACTCTTTCAAGTTTTATAATATGTCTTTTGCTAACTATCTAGAAATGCGCCATTCTGGGTCTCTCCAACGCCGCTGCCATCGAGGGCGCCAAGAACAACATCTACCTCAACACCATTGCCCCCAACGCCGGTACTGCCATGACCCGTACCATTCTCCCTGAGGAGATGGTCCAGGCCTTCAAGCCCGACTATATTGCACCCCTCGTCCTGGCTTTGTCCAGCGACAAGGTTCCCGATCAGCCTACTGGTCGCCTCTACGAGGTCGGCAGCGGCTGGGCTGGCCGCACCCGCTTCCAGCGCTCGGGTGGTGTCTCTTTCCCTCGCAACAAGACCCTCACTCCCGAGGACATTGCCCAGTCTTGGAGCAAGATTGTCGACTTTGATGACGGCAAGGCCGACTACCCCACCCAGGCTGCTGATGCTCTGAAGTGGCTGGCTGATGACATCAAGGCTTCCAAGGTATGAACATATCTATTCACGTGTTGATGGTCTCCTTATTTCCTCTTGTTTGCATAACGATAAATAGTCGTTTGGTCTCCGGTTCAGAAATTGTCATTTTGATTTTTTTTTGCGAACCGAGTCATTTTAGTATGCATTGATTTTTTGTATCCTTTCTTGTATAAATAGCTAGAGAAATGTCACTGGATATTAAAATCGTCTTTTCTTTCTGCAGTCCGACGAGTCTTCCGACGAGCCCAACTACCTTAACGCCATTGAGAAGGCCAAGAACGCCACGCCCACGCCCAGCGAGTTCACCTTTACCGAGCGTGATCTGATGCTCTACAACCTGGGTATCGGAGCCAAGCGCAGCGACCTCAAATACGTCTTGTAAGTCTATTGAGATAAAGAGTACGTGTGTACAGTGCAGTCTCTAATAAATATAGTGAGGGTGCCGACGACTTCCAGGTCATTCCCACCTACGGTGTCATTCCTCCCTTCGATGCCGAGATGCCCTTTAGTTTCGACGAGATTGTGCCCAACTTCAACCCCATGATGCTGCTGCACGGTGAGCAGTACCTTGAGATCAAGAAGTACCCCCTGCCCACCTCGGGCCGTCTCCAGTCCTACGGTAAGCTGCTCGAGGTCGTCGACAAGGGCAAGTCGGCCATTGTCCGCAACGGGGTCACGACTGTCAACGCCGCCACTGGTGAGGAGCTGTTCTACAACGAGGGCACCATCTTCCTGCGCGGCTGCGGTGGTTTCGGCGGCAGTCCCAAGTTCCAGGACCGTGGCGCTTCGACGGCTGTCAACACGCCTCCCAAGGACCGCAAGCCCGATACTGTCGTTGAGGAGACGACGACTGAGGAGCAGGCTGCGCTGTACCGCCTGAGCGGCGACTACAACCCTCTGCACGTTGATCCTGCGTTTGCCAAGATTGGTGGTTTCAACCTGCCCATTCTGCACGGCCTGTGCTTCTTTGGCTTTGCGGGCAAGGCAGTGTACGAGACCTACGGCCCCTTTAAGAACATCAAGGTTCGGTTCGCCGGCTCCGTGTTCCCCGGCCAGACTCTGGTGACGGAGATGTGGAAGGACCCTGCCAACCCCAAGAAGATCATCTTCCAGACCAAGGTCAAGGAGACGGGCAAGCTGGCTATTGCCGGTGCCGCCGCCGAGCTTGTCGACTAAATATGAGAGGTTGAGATATATTGATAATGCAAAATGCGAGGGAAAGTAAGACTTTGGATGTACGACTATTTGGATCTGTCTACGACTTATTTATTGTTCATTTGATTATTATATTTACAAGTATAATTGAGATTATATACTACTGGTCATCACTTGCCATTATTGTCATATTGTGAATAGTGAATTAGCAAAGCCTATGAATGTAACCAAGGAGTATATAGAAAATAGACAGGCTGCAGGGTGCCAAAGTGATAAGCATAAAAGCAAAAAGGTATAAAGCCGTAAAAAAACAAGCAAGCAAAGCAAAAAGCAGAAGCAAAACGCAGAGATATCGTGTCGTGATACGCCAACGGGTTAACCCAATAATGGCCAAGTCAAGTGATTAATAATAGTTTTTAAAAAAAGGTAAGGGCAAGGTTGTAGAGTGAGGTAAGATGGTGATGTGTCTATACGAGTAGGCACTCTAAAAGCCAGTCGAGCACCTCGGCGAGAGATGGGAAATGCGTCTTGCTAGGGATGTATGTGCCGTCGACGCTGTCGGGGGAGGATATGCTGTCGCTAAAAAGCCACGTAAATGGCGATGTCATGAGCCGGACAATGTAGAGAAGGGCGCCGTAGTTGTTGTAGCCAGCAGACGTGGTTCTGGCCGCGCCATTGCCGGTGCCGATGCCGCTTGCGAGAAATGCTGGTCCGCTGCTGCTGCCGCCAATGGCAATACCTGTCTCGAGGTACGCCCGCTCGGACGAGCTGAGCTCGCGCTGCTCCGTCTCACGCCACTTCCGCTCAGCCTCTTCGCGCGCCGCCTGCAGGACCGCCTCTGTGTCCTCCGTCTCCCAGAGATTGCACTTGCGGCACTGGTTGCATGCGCGGCCGTCGCCGTGGGGCCGAAAATGGTCACAGAAGTGGCGGTAGCCGGCGTCCGGCCCTTCGTTGCCGCTAATGTCTTTGCGGCACACGTAGCACATTTTGTAGCCGCAGGGACAGGTCAGCTTGTTGCAGCCGACCGTCTTGACAAAGGAGGTGTGGCAGCGCGGACACACGCGCTTGATGGCCATGCTCATGGCCTGCTCGACCTGTGTGCGCAGGGCTACCAGGCTCGACTCGTGGCACACGTGAATGTCTGTCCAGGCTTTGCTGCACGAGAGGCACGAGAGGCGCGCACAGGCCGGGTTCTGGCAGCGGAACTGGTGGCCGCGTCGGCGGCGCCGGAAGCGGGTAATGGCGGTGGAGAACTGCTCGCGCAGGTAGCCCTGTTTCTTTGCGGGCGACGGCCGGCGCGATCTCCTGGTCTTGGTGGTATCGTGAAAGATGGACGAGAAGTAGGCCGCGACGGCAATGAAGCCCGGCAGAAGTGTCACCAGGATGATCAATACCAACAAGGGCAGCATCAGCACAGGCGTGGCACCAAACAAGAAGAATATCAGGGCCATGGTGTACAGGCTGTCGACGCGGGCCCGCAGAGGAGCCTCGTGGAACGGCACATAGATGTCGTCGACCTCGGCATACTCGCAAAAGGGGCACCGGACCAGGGGCAGGCCGCTGCCGACAAGGCTGAAATCGGCCAGCCGACGCTCGAGGTGCAGCAGCGTGTCGCCGCCGCGCTTCTCGTCGAGCAGGGCCCGGCACAGGTAGTCGGCCGGGATGACGCCGTCGCAGTCTTTGCTATCGACGGCGGGACAGCGCAGTGTGCCGCGGCTCGTGTCGATTGTGCGCGCCCAGCCCTGGCCAAAGACGGCTTCGCGCACCGAGTGCTGCACACAGCGGAAGCACACAATGTGGGCGGCATTGCCGTTGCTGCAGGTGGTGACCTCTTCAAATGTGGCCGTGGCAAAGCAGCATGTACACTCGTAGGTGGCGCCCGCGGCCTCGGCCTCTTCCGTATTGAGCTCCGAGGCCATAATATGGTCGGCATCCTCCTGGGCGGCGCGCTTCTGGGCGAGCAAGGGGGTAATCAGCTCGTCGTAGAGTTCGCGATCGAGCTCGGCACTGCCAGTGGTCTTGATGGTGGGTATGATGGAGCCGTGGCCGGTGGATCGCCAGATGACGAGGGGGTGGTTCTCGGCCTCGGTGTGTGCCACAGGATTGCGGCGTGAGAAGAAGGAGTGAATCATGAAGCGCCAGGACTTTGCGGACATGGGAACGAGGACGCGGTGGGCGTCGAGGTAAGAGTAGTTTTGCTCGGCGAGGACGGCATTGATGGTTGATTTTGAGAGGCCGGCAAACTTGTGCGTGGCGAGGGAGCGTGCTGCTTTCTTGTATTCTGGTGTGCGAAACTTGTCGGCCGTAGGTACAAATTTGTTGTTATTGTTGTTATTGTTGTTATGTATGTCGTTTCCTCGCCTTGGATTATCTTTCACAGTATCACTGTCCTTGTCCTTGTCGGCAATGCGCCAGCGCCCTTTGACCCAGGTGGCGCGGTTCTTGAGGAGAGCATCGGCTACAAGGGCAAGCCGCGACTCGCCGTCAAAGCTGGTGAGCATCTCGCGAAACACGTCGACCTGGACATCGGGAAACACGACGGCAAGGGCGTCGAGGCTGTTGTTGAGCTCGCGCAGGTCGGGGGCCTCGGGCGCAAGAGGGGGAAGATGCGCCTCGTCGGCAATGTAGTCTGGCGGCAGTGGCGATGTTGGCCTTGCCGTTACTGGGGATGAAGGGTGTGCATCACTGTTGAGTGTGCGGATACTGGCAGCATCGCTCTTGTCGTCTGCGGCTTCTGTCACGGCCTCGTCGTCTTCGGTAGTCCGGGCACCCCTCGGCCCCTTTGCGCTGGACGAGGATGTTGGGCGCTGGATGGCGCTGCGGAAGCTAGCGGCAGAGCTACGCCGTCGCGGCTGTTTGCCGGTGCCCAGGAGGCCGGAGAAGACCATTCTGGATGCAGAATAGATGCAGTGTGTTATCGTGTTATCGTGTTATCGTGTTATCTCAGAGGCCGCGGGACGGCGACGGGGGGGTTCATTGCTGGAGGCAGTTGGGTTTAATGGGCATGATGCTTCTGATTTGGTAGAAAATAGGCGATGCTGTAGGATGATATACAGATGCAGTGGTCGACGTGGCGTGTTGTCGATGCTGTGGACGTTGATGATGTTGATGGCTTGACGAGGGTATCGTAGTGGTGAGATGTCTCAAAGTGGCAGCCTGACAAAGTAGGGAAATGAGGCCGTTTGACGCGCTAAGGACGGGTTTCATTAGCGACAATTAGCGATGACCGTGGCAAAGTGTATTTAGTATTACAGTGGTGGTAACAGTGCGACGCGAGTGCCTGCCGTTTGGGATTTGCTAGGCGGGTAGGCGGGGTCGGCGCCAGCATGTGACTTTGGCTGTAGCCTGTGGCCAGTTGCAGCAGTGTGTTTACTATTCGCCAGTCATTCTAGCGTGTGCAAATATAAACACACTATACGACACCCACCACCAAACTGGCCCAAAAGGCGGACATGAGATCTCGCAGCATGTAGTGAGATATCTCATAGTCACAACACACAACGAGCAGAATACGTGGACCTGTAGCAGCAACGGCTTGTGCATACAAGGAAGGACAAGCAAAGGTACAAAGGCGATACTTGGAAACATAGTCGGAGCTTTGAATCGGTACTTTGAGTCGAGGAGAGATGAGAGACACGGAGCACTCGAGAGGCTCGGAGTCATCACAAGAGGTTGGTTTTATTATTAATACTATTTGTCTGTCTGTTGGTCTAGATATGCATGGGGATACTCATAAAAATGATACGTGTAGAGGATCGCCACATGTGCCGTTTGTGGTTGAGATGCACAGAGTCGGGGGCTGCATCGACTTTGGCGGTGAGATGAGATGCAGGTGCCCAATGTGGAGGACTTTTGATGGGAGGGAGAGGGAGAGTACATGGGATTTGGAATTTGGGATTTGGGATTTGGGGGTACTGGATTTTACGGTAAAGACAGGATACAGAGCAACAGGCGGCATTGTGTGATGGCCTTGGAGAAGTAGAAGAAGTCGAGAACCGAGACTTGAGAGAAGATTTAGAAGGGAGAGGAGCGAGAGGAAAGAGGTGACAACAGACCAAAACGGCGGGTTCGGTGAAAAGACCAACCAGCAGCCGTTCCGCCTCTTTGCTCACCTCCTGGGCTGCAGGCCAGCGGGCAGCAGCAGGACGAGGCGGGAGGGTGGATGCTGGTGTGTGTGACGGGCCCAACGCGGGTGTGGGTGGCGGATGCTACCCGGTCTGGTCTGGCCTGGTAATGGCAAAGGCGAAGCAGAGACAAGGCAAATGTTCCTTCTTCTTTCTTTTCTTCTTCATCCTCGTCCTCGTCCTTTTTCGCAGGGGTGCCACACCATCACCGCTTGTTGAGGGTGAGATGCGGATGTACGATAAAGGAGCCGGCTGAAGAATACAAGTGAATCACCCTATTTCAAGGATCAGTTGGCGTGGGAAAAGGAATATGCAAATAAAAGAAAGCAAAAAGCAAAAAGCAAAAGAGCAAAAGAGCAAAAGAGCAAAAGAGCAAAAGAGCAAAAGAAAGCAGATGAAATCACAGAGCAGAGCTGATGTTGATAAATCCAGTAATAAAATTATTGACTAATCAGCCAATATATTGGCCTGGCATAGCAGCACCACTAAAGGTGTACATTCTCTATACTTGGACACAATAAGACGCATCATCTAGCAGCAAGACAAAGGCACCCAGACGCAAATTAGACCATGGCAGCAAATCCAATAAACCAGATAGAAAAAAGCATCGCGAACCAGCAGTCGACGATATTATGTAATAAATTAATAAATTAATATCTGCGTAAATCAGCTCCCACCAAACTATCCCAACAGCGCGGTTCTTTGCATGTAAATGTCCTTTAAATGTCCTTTAAAATAGCGTAACCCTTACCGATTCATCCTCCACTCCATCAATTCATTATTTATCGATATATTGCTTCTCCTGTTCTTCTCTACTACAGGGGTTTGGGTGTCTTATGCTCACCGACTTCTTGCTCTCTAGCTCCTTGTGGATGCGCCTCTTTTAATGTTTTATTTTTCTTGCATTTAGTTTTATTCCATCCCCGTTCTCTCCACATCCTTCGCCGCCTTATTGTGCACCTGCGTGTACATCCCTGTCTGTACCTTTTTCTCCTACTCGCTTTGCCAGAGACAATCTACAAAGCCGCATACACAGTCACATACAAAGCTGTCGTCTGGTCGCTCTTTCCTTTTCACTCTATTTGCTCTTTCCCTTTTCTGTGCTCTTATTCTGCTCTTTCCTCTTTCCTTTTCATCTGTTTTCATTAATCTTCCTCGCTCCTCGCTCCTCGCTCCTTCCCCTCTGGTCTGCTCCTTCCCTGCCTCTTCACTCTGCCACCTCGTCGTCCTTTTGCTCCTTCTCGAACTGGCCCTTTTCAACAACTCGGACTCGCGCGTCTTAGTCACTACACGGCGCTACCGACTATATCAACTTCTTGTCCACCCGCTTCCTTCTACCATACTTCTACGTTATACTTCTACCCCCTTCTACCATACCTTGTATTTGCATCTTTGATATAGCCGGGCTTTGTACTGCGTGTTCCGTTCTACGTTCTACATTCTGCGTTTGCATTCTGCAATCTACACACCATCTCGGCCTCGTCTCCGGCATTCAGTTTCAGTCCCGTGATCTTCGCCTGCTGCTTGACCTCGTCTCCTGGCTCCTTTCCACTCGTGAGGCCAACAGGCCTGGTTACTTTGCATCTCTTGTTGCATCTCGTTGCATCTCCTCTCTCATCTCCTCTCGTTAATACCTGTTTTCCCCATAATATCTACTCCTCACACATCACCATTATGGATACACTTCCTGTCGAGCTCATCCGTCTGATCTACAGCTACTGCGATCCGGCTTCTGTCCGCGGCCTTCGTCTACTCACCCCCACCATTGCCGACGTCGGCTATGAATATCTCCTCTCCCCAGACTTTACAGTTGCTCCTTGGCGTGATGATGTCGCCCGTCTACGCTCCGTCTCGCGTCACTACCGGCTGCGGTCCTCTATAGAAGCCGTTACCTTCAACCTCACAGAGATCCATACCGATAATGCACGCCATAACACCGTCTATCCTGCCTGCTCCCTGGACACTGAGCAAAACGCACAGCTCAAAGCCGAGACATGGCGTCTCTTTTCCGAATTCGAGCAGCGCCGTGCCGCCACTACTCCTCTTCACGCACAGGACCCGGCCGAGGTGGCCTCGGTCTTCCGGTCTCTGCCCAGCTTGAGCAGTGTCAACGTCACTTTTCGCCAGACACCCTATGATCTTGATCTTTTGCGGGAGGCTGTAAAAGTGCCTGCCAACACGACAATGACCCGCAGTGAGGCCATCAAGTCGCTCAATGTGCTCGTACTTGCACTGCAGCATGCTTCTATCCCGCCCGTTATTGTCCCCTTTGGCCCTGTGCCGCCTACTACCCGTCACAGCAGCCGCAGCTCTCGCAGCGGCCCCTTTTCGTCGGTCCACACATCGCCCATCAGCCCGTCGGCACCCGTATCCGCTGCTCCGTCTGCTGCGCCCTCGATTGCCTCAACCCGCACATCGTCCCCGGTGTCGTCCGCCGTGTCTTCGCCTGCTCCTTCGTCGCCCGGATCGCCGACTATCCCAAATGCTGTAGTCGGCAGCGGTGGCCACCGCGGCCTAGAGATGTCGCGCTGCCGTATCAAGTCATTCTCCATTGACCGCTTGCCCTTTGAGCTGTTTCGCTTCCCTAATGACCGTCGTACGTGGTTTCAGTGTCGGGACCTGTTTGCTGGACTTACACGTCTTGATCTGTCAATTGATACTTCCGAAGTCATCCTTCCCCAAGCCAAGATGAAGGCCGTCAATGGCCTGGCCTATATCATCCGCAAGGCATCGCAGTTGACACACCTGTCTCTTACGTTCCACAACCACGGCTTGCCTAGAGACTTTTTTTACCTGCCGCTTCAGGAGCTGCTGGGAGAGAGCGGCAGTCTGGAAGGGCCGCTGCTTGTCGGAAACGGCAGCAACGGCTTTAGTGTTGGCAGCAACGTGTTCCGCTTCAATCAGCTGACCGATTTTGCCCTCAACGGCGTCACTTGCGAAGAGGGCGAGCTCAGAGGATTTCTGCTCCGTCACGCTCCCACACTCGAGCGGGTCCGTCTTGGTGGCCGCGGACTTGCACGTGGCTCGTATGACACCTCCATGGGCGGCATCCGCATTACCCACGGCACAGTGTGGTCCTTGTTCCGCAGTCTGCGCGGCCGCCTGCCCCAGCTGGAACGTATGCACATGGAGGGTATCTTTTACTGCGAAACCGAGACCCTGGCCCCTGTCCCTGAGAATGTGGACGGCGGTGCTGGTGGCTCTGCGTCTACCGGTATTGTGGCCCTCCCCGAAGATGCCAACTTGGCCGCATCGCACCCTCTCTCGCATCCTCTCTCGCGTCTTCGCTACGAGAGCTACTTGTTCCGCGCCACCACCGACGACGACTGGACGCCTGCATCAGACGACCGCAAGGGCCCAGAAACACCACGCACCATCACCTCGGAGGCATTTGAGGCCTATCTGCTCGGCCAGGTCGCCGAATACCCGGGCTACTTTAAGCGAGTCGGGGCTGCTTGAATTTGATAAATGCTCCCCGGCCGCCTGACGACCTATTAACGACATTTGCTTTTTGTTACTGTCTTTTCCCAGCAATGCCTTTACAATTGTGTTATTTTCTGCTACCTAGACTGCGACCATTACATCAAACGACCTTGGGACATCAATCTTACTTTCCACGGCTGGCAACGGCTGGGAAAACAGACACGGCCGGTTCCAGACATTTACGACTATTTGTTATGACGGCGTTATTTTTCAATTCTTTCTGTTACTTTTCGGGTTCCTATATGTTTCCTCTTGGTGTTCTGTCATTAATTTATTTCACTTTGTCATCTCTTTGATCTCTTTATTTCATCCTTTATTTCATCCCTTTATTTCATCCCTTTACTTCATCTCTTTACTTCAACTTTATATCTTCATCTTCAATTCCTCTCATACAATTTGCATCATTGAGGCAACTCAAAAGGACGAATCACAACACTGCCGCAAAGGAGTTTCTGTTTCTTGCTGTTATCCTAGCTTGCGTTCATTTGTTCTTTGATTTTACATCTTCTATATTTTATATTTCATTACTTCTTCTCATTTCTTTCAGCTCTCGGCGCACTATCCTGTCCCACTGTTTTGACGGTCTTTTTGTCTTGTGTTTTGCCTTGTCTTTATTCATATATAGTGCTTCTTTGTTATGTTTTCTTCTTTCTTGCTACTCGTTACTTTACATAAGTTCCATTGCTACAACAGACTCCAATAGATCTCTTCTTACGCGCGTTGCCGTATTCAAAACAGGATTCCTGGTGGTGTGCAATACCTAGTCTGCTTGACGTAGCCAAACGTCATCAGTGGTCGTATAGAGTTGTATAAAGAGCCTCAACCCTCTTGACATTCTGTATTATTCGTAAATATTATCAACATCAACATCAATATCTTTACATCAGCATGTCTTTCCTCATCTATTTCATCGTCACTTTTGTCCTGGGCATCGGTGCCTTCTTTGCCTACCAGCAGGGCTACGCCGATCCCTTGATTGAGCAGATTGGGTATGTCGCACTGCACCCTAGCAAGAAGCACATGTGCTCGCATACGAGTCAATTGTGATTGATGTATAATCTGTAAAACAAAGTCAAGCTGACAAGACAGTGTTTACTTTTTCAAGGCCAAGGCCAAGGCGGAAAAAAAGGCCCTCGAGGCCAAGGGCGAAAAGGCTGGCAAGGACTTTCTGACGAGTATGTCGCACTGCCGTTATAACTGAACTTTGATTTATGCATATACACATGTGAGCACTTGCTAACTGACAGGCCAACTCGACGGTTCAAAGCAGGCCGGCGATGTGCAGGACGGCATCGGGTCGATCAGCGGGCTGAAGAAGAACATCTAAGCAGCCACCACCACCACCACCACGACGATAAATGCAAAAAATCACTGGTAGTTGGGTACCGATAAGCGAGACAGGAGATCAAATAATATTATCAATGGTTAATTATTACATTTCATAAATCAATTTGCATTTTCTAATGTGACCAATCCGCCTCATCTCGTCACCAGATCATTGAGTCACTGCCGAATACCTGATGCTGTGCCCAATCCGATAAGCCTTCTAGTTCATACTATTCGTCATGTACAGAGACAAGGCGGTGTGATTACATGTTGCATATGTAATATGTTGTTCACTCCCCATTGCTTTGTATGCTAGTAAGGCTGCACCGCTCTTTACACTCACTCGATGGGCACTCACGATCTCTGCCAGTCTAAACGCTAACACGCTCCTGCCCCGCCCCGTATCTACCTGCCCAGGGCTGTCGGGACTATACCAAGTGCTGCTGCCCCGCACCGAAAAAATAAAGGCATGGTTGTTCCATACGAACAGTAGTAAGGAACCTATTTTATACTAAGCTGAAGTTGATTTTTATTTCGCATTTATTTAAATTTAATATATTAATATATTAGTATTATCTAGCTTTTATTGTATTTTTCGTGTTATTTGGCGATTTTGCGACCGATTTGGCCTTTTGTGACAGTGGCTCCTTCCTCTGCCTGACTCGAACGAGCAAACCTCTTTCCTTCCTATTGCGATCTCCTCCACCACCAAAACACCCCCCCTCGTTTCCGTCCTTCCTTGAGCTTTGCCAGAGCAGGTCGTGCCTTCCCTTTTTGCGATTGTTTCAATTGATTACTGCTGCACGTGGTGACTCACAATCCCGTGATCTTCGTCTACCTTAAATCTACCTTGTCCGTTTTTCACCAACACTCACCTGGAGTAACCCCCGCCGGTTGACCCCTCTCCGCAACCGCATCACAACAAATCAGCCTCTATACTTACAAACCACCACCACCACCAACAACAACAATCTTCACAATGCCGCCCAAGGCTCCCAAGGCCGCCAAGGCCGCCAAGGTCGTGCCCGTCGTCGCACCGGCCGGCCCTCCGCCCAATCTCGACTTCATCCCCCACCGTCTCGCCATCTACGACCGCCTCAAGGCCGCTGCCGACGCCAAGGTGGCCAGCATGCCCCGTGAGCCCATCACTGTCACGCTCCCCGATGGCCGCAAGATTGAGGGTACTTCTTGGGACACCCGTCCCTACGACATTGCCCGCGGCATCAGCAAGTCGCTCGCCGACCGCACCGTCATCTCCAAGGTCAACGGTGTCCTCTGGGACCTGATGCGTCCCTTTGAGGGCAGCGCCACTGTCGAGCTGCTCGATTTTGAGGACGAAGAGGCCAAGCGCGTCTTCTGGCACTCGAGCGCCCACATTCTGGGCGAGGCTTCCGAAAAGCAGTTTGGCTGCCACCTGTGCTTCGGCCCTCCCACCGACGAGGGTTTCTTCTACGATTTTGGCATGCCTACTGAGGACGGCGAGGGCAAGCCCAATGCACACACTGCGGTCACCGAGGATGATGAGAAGCAGATTGCGTCGCTGATGGAGGGTATCGTGCGCGAGCGCCAGCCATTTGAGCGTCTGGTGATGACCAAGGACGAGCTGCTGGAGATGTTCAAGTACAACAAGTACAAGACGGTGCTTGTGCAGAGCAAGATCCCCGATGGCACCTCGACCACTGTCTACCGCTGCGGTCCCCTCATCGATCTGTGCCTGGGTCCCCACGTTGTCGACACTGGCCGCATCAAGGCGTTTGCTGTCCTCAAGCACAGTGCCTCGTACTTTTTGGGCGACGCCAAGAACGACTCGCTGCAGCGCGTCTACGGCATCTCGTTCCCCGACAAGAAGCTGCTTTCCGACTACATGAAGTTCCTCGAGGAGGCTGCCAAGAAGGACCACCGTCGTATCGGTCAGGACCAAGAGCTCTTCTTCTTCCACAAAATGTCGCCCGGCTCGCCCTTTTTCCTGCCCCACGGCATGCGCATCTTCAACAAGCTCAAGGAGTTTATCGTCAACCAGTACCACCAGCGCGACTACGTCGAGGTCATGTCGCCAAACATGTTCAATGCCGACCTGTGGCGCACCTCTGGTCACTGGGAGCGTATGTTTATCTTGACGTCTTTTTTATTTCTGTAAACCCAGCTAACAGACAGACTACCACGAGGACATGTTCACTCTCGAGGTTGAGAAGCAGCAGTGGGGTGAGTCAACTTGTACCGTCAGAACGACTTTTGAAATACACAAACTAACAAAACAGCATTAAAACCCATGAACTGCCCTGGTCACTGTCTCATTTTCGGTTCCAGAGAGCGCTCGTACCGTGAACTGCCCCTGCGCATGGCCGAGTTTGGTATCCTGCACAGAAACGAGGCTTCGGGTGCCCTCAGCGGCCTTACGCGTGTGCGCCGTTTTATCCAGGACGACAGCCACATTTTCTGCGAGGAGGAGCAGATTGGTCAGGAGATCCGCGGCCTGTTTGACATGCTCGAGACCGTCTACGGCAAGCTGGGCATGAAGATCCGCCTCAAGCTGTCGACGCGCCCCGAGAAGTACCTGGGCCACATTGACACCTGGAACCGCGCCGAGGCCACTCTGCAGGAGGCCCTGGACGAGTTTGCCAAGAAGACCGGTGATGCTTGGGAGCTGAACCCTGGCGATGGTGCTTTCTACGGCCCCAAGATTGACATTCAGATCATGGATGCTCTGCGCCGCTGGCACCAGTGCGCCACTGTCCAGCTGGATTTCCAGCTGCCGCAGCAGTTCAACCTGAGCTACATGTCTGCTGCCAGCAGCAACCCCGCCGACGCCAAGGCCGCCCCTGCTGCAGAGGCCCCCAAGGCTGTCGAGGCTGCTGCTCCTGCCGCCGAGGCTGCCACGGACGGCAAGGACGGCAAGGACGGCAAGGACACGACTGTCGCTTCCGGTCCCCAGACCCTGCCCCCCGGCTACTCTCGCCCTGTCATGATCCACCGTGCCGTTCTGGGCAGTTTCGAGCGGTTCATTGCCACGCTGTCTGAGCACTTTGCTGGCAAGTGGCCGTTCTGGCTGAGCCCCCGCCAGATCCTGGTTGTGCCTGTGATGGCCGATGCTGAGGACTATGTGCGCGAGGTGCAAAAGGTGCTCAAGGTCAAGGGCTTCTACGTGGACATTGACCTTGGTGCCAACACGATGAACAAGAAGATCCGCACTGGCCAGCTTCTGCAGTACAACTACATCTTTGTCATTGGTGCCAAGGAGATGCAGGACCGCACTGTCAGCATTCGCATCCGCGACTCCAAGGGCGACCTCACTACTCTGTCTCTGGACGATGTTGTTGTGCGCCTGGAGAAGCTGCGGGATAGCATGAGCCAGGACATGGAGCTTGCCGACAAGCCAGCAGCTGAGGCTGAGAAGCCTGCCGGGGCCGAGAAGACTGCATAGATGTGTCGAGTGTGTCAAGTTTACAGAGGGTAGAAATACAAAGCGAATGGTGTTTGTTTTATATTGACAGGAATGTCTTGTTGTATTTTTTGGGATGACTGGTAGTTGGGGTAGTCGAGGTAGACAATCTACTATCACGTATATGTGTTTTTGGCAAGTGGAAGCATGAATTGATTAATAGAGTAATCAAGTAAAGTAGACGATGAAAGAAGAAATAATAGTAAAAAAGAAGAACAAGTCCGCAACCCGTTTCATAGAAACCCTAAAACAGCAAACACCAGCAGAGGCTGCCTGGGCGTGAAAAATAAACCTAGCTCAGCAGAACGAGAATGACACTGTCTCCCCGCAAGAACATCTTGCTGATGAAGCGGTCCTTGTTGACAGGCCGGCCCTTCTTGCCGTTGGTTACTGGGGTCTCTGTCCACATCTCTTTGACGTTCTCGAGGATCATATTGCAGTGCCGGTCAAAGGCCTTGACGCGGGCCAGCAGCTTGCGGTTGGAGCGGATGCTGATGAGCACCTGCGAGTGGGTGCGGACGGCGGACTGCAGAATCGACAGCGGGCCGTTGCTAAACTCCCATTGTTCCTGCATGGTTAGTACTGGTGCAGGTGTGTAGATGTAAGAGGTCTGTCGGTTGAATGGGACTAGGCTTACCAGCTGTGCAATCTCGTATTCTCTGGTCGGTTAGCAGCTGCTTTTTGAGAGGGGTATAATATATAAATAATATATAAAAGATAAAAACTTACGTGCAGTCGTTGCGAGGCTTCTGGAGCAGTTCTCTGTGCGGATGTTAGCTTGACGGAGCTCTTGGCTGTGGCGGGAAGGGGAGGGTGGAGGGTGGCGGGGCCGTACTGGATGTTGACGTCGGCCATTGTGAATGTGTGTGTATGTGTGGTAGATGTTGTGTAGGATGTATAGAAGAGTATCGACGGTGGCCAAGCGCAAAGAGTGCTCAAGGTCGGCTAGCTTGGGATCGGGCAGCTCGAGGCTGAGGGGAGGGGGCGAGGTGTCGGCGACGAGGAGGTTGGACGCGCCGGGCGCGTTTGGAGGTGGTAGAGCGGCAAGAGGGGCTGTGGAGGGTTCGGCGGAGATAGTCAACCGGTCACAAGTCGCAAAGGGTATCAAGAAGTCGTCGTCGGTATGGTCGTCGGGGTGCTGTGGGCTGTAATGTCGAGTCGCTCGTGTCCCTGGTAGCAGGTTTTTGGCTGTGATGTTGGGATTGACTAAGAAACTACAAAAGAGCCTTGCCCTTTGCAGGTGGTTGAGCCGGCCAATAGACTGCCGGCAATGAGACCCACCTTTGGGACTGAGCTCGAACCTCAGTTTTCCGGAATATTTTTCACCGCCCGGCAGAATTTACTGTAGATGTAGATGTCTGGATGTCCAGACCATGAAATAAGCTCAACCGCCACGATGTTGCACGACTTGAGCTGCACGATCAATTGGTAGGCTATTGCAGGGGCACTAATCACTATCCTTGACTAAAGTAGATTGATCTTGAGCATGCATATAGTACAAGTTACAGAGACTCGTCTGATGTAGATGGTGTGTTTCGTAATGGCGTTTTCGCGGCGCATCAGGCAAACGACAAGGCTGGCCGGGAGGCATTATGCGTGCGTTTATGATTAATGTAGCTCGGGTGAACTATGTAGTACAGTGCAAGGTAGAAGTAGGGTATTAAGGGCAGGTGCATATGTCAGGGCGATATGATGATGTGGCTGTGGTAGCAGTTCGTAATTCGTAATTCTACCAGATAGAGTGGTTTCAAGCCACTCGGAACGTCTTCATACCTCGCGATCAGTATCTACTTGACAGTCAATTGGTAGCGTATTGTTGCAATGCTGTAATTTTCTAGTTATTGTATTTTTATTTGAATAAATCACAGCACTAATAATTGATTTATTTATTGAATGCTGGTGGATTCTATAAAATTTATTTTGTTTGTTTTTCTGTAGATATATTTACTAATATTACTAATATTGCTCTTGGATTATTCCTTATTCTATTTCAAACTTCTATTTTGCATCGTCACCATCACCGCATATATATGACTTTATTTCCCATAATGCCATTGTTTTCATAACATTCCTGCCAGGCATTGTACACCACGGATTTAAATGACATGTAAACAAATCTTACACGAGCATGGGGATCTGTGTTTGAGCTCATGTTGATTTAAACCAATTCCATTTTCATGCCACATCATCTATGGCTTGCACGCACTCGACCAGACTCGCTCGACACCCATTCCTATGCAATGTTGATATGCGTCTGCCCATCGCATGTTGAGGTAGGATCGGGAGAGCAGCCTTGATTATATCAATTTCTTTTATTTATTTCTTGTTTTGATCTCTATTATTCACTCGTCGCTATCACTCATCTCATGACTAGACATGTCTCAGACACGGCTTCTCTCCACCCACCCATCAACTCGCAAGATAGGATGCATGTTCGATTGCGTGCAAGCGCGGGCTTCTTCATCCTGATTCCTGCTTTCTATCTCCGTGTGTCTTTCTCTTGTCTCGCTTGGTCTCTTTCCTTTTGCCTCTAGCCTGGCTTCAACCCCTTTGAATAAAATCTGGTGCTAAAGAGTATCCCTTTCACAGCCATGCTGTAGACGGCTTAGGCAGAACGGAAACAGCCATAGCTTCATGAGTGCACTGACGAGGTGGTATAACCTACTAAATGAGAATCAATAGAGTCGCCGAGTTGTCAAGTTGTAGATACCAAGACCTAGGCTTGGTATTATGCTTGGTACTTGCACAACCTGTCACCTAGACTGTCTTGTTCGTCAAATCAACGCCCGAGTGAAGGCAGAGACAATGTGCGACGACGCGACGAGGTAGATGCATTTGTAGATAGATGGGAGGGATGGGATACCGGGATACAAGTGCAACCAGAGACGAGAGAACAAGAAACGAGAGACAAAAGAGACACGTCAATTATATTCGGATTCACTGTAGAATCGACCAACACGATCCTTTTGTCTGATTAGACTTTGCAATTTACCCAATACTCTATTTAGAGTCTGGACCGCAGCTTTTTCCAGGCCATCCATGCCATCCTCTGGACACGCTATAAGCCATCAAACTCGGCATCTTACGCGTCAAACTTGAGCTAGAGAATTCTTTCAGGCTGCCTTTTCACGTTTGCTGGATACTAGATTGCTAGTGTTCTATTAGATTCAATAATCCTTACGCCGAGTCCGACCGCATGTGCATTTCCGAAATCAAACCTGGAGCATCCCTACATGCAAATATGTAGAATAATTTGAACAATAAACAGGTAGGACTTCCCTTTGATTTCCCTTTGATTTCCCTTTAATAGCTGCGATCTTGGATTTCAACGCAAGATTACGATGTGACTGTATCGCGGAGTCTCTCCCAGCAGCGCGGGTGCCGCCATCTCATGATCTCAGCTTGTCAGGGATCCCCCCCGTCAGTCGACAGCATTAGAGAGACTTGACTTTGCTTGTCTGTCTGTCGAGTCGCCTGTACATTCGCCGATCTCTGTGTCCCCTGGCTCACATCACTAGAATTAGTGAGTTAGTGAGATTGTGAGCAAGGCTAAGCCTAGAGGCAACTCCGCAAAGGAAAAGGCCCCTGGTCTCTGCCCCTGGTTCCTGGATCAACAGAAATGTCAAAAGTACTCGAATTGACGGGAGAAGAAAGGTAAGATAAAAAAAGACCTGATCCTCCATCTCATCAAAGCTCTGCCATTACGACGTGTCGAATTATCAAGTGGTGTTATCAGCCCGACCGGAGATTCGTCTGATCGCCAAAGAGTGTCTGCTCCGTAGGCCGAGGATGGCTGAGGATGTGGAAGTACCAGGTAATTAGAATGACGATGGATGCTGAACATCCCAGTTTCTCTTGGTTAAATGTATTTTTATAAATTTGCTTTGTCTACTTGATGCTGTATTCACATCTTTTTCTTCTCTTCTCTTTACTCTTGTCATTCGTTGGAATTCGTTACCCCTTTTTGGCACATTCCGACAATAAACCGATGACATAAGCACACCCTCTTGGTATTTGGCATGCGGCACATGTGTTTGCTTATTTTCCATCTCTTGTCCCGTTTATCCTTTTCTACGCATTCCGTTCACGCCCACCACAAAGTTTAGCATTGGGAATCTTACTTGCTTCCCCTGCATGAGCTGGCTGCTAGTGTGCATGTCGGTTCTTTTAATGCACGTCGCCTGCATCTGCTTCTATCTGTTCCCGGCGGCTGTCACGATACCGTTTGAGTAATATTGCTTAATTATTCTCTCTTTTGATTATGGCGACGGCTGTAGTATTTTATTGTAATGACTGTAGAAGTACCCATTCTAACGGCTTCACAGAGCGTATTGTTACTCTAGAAAGGACCAGGGACACCCGTCTGGGCACTGGAATATATGGAATGAAAGGAAAGAGAAAGATTAGAAGAACAAGAAGAGTACAAAACAGCAATCTATCAAAGAATCTTATTGATTACCTGTTGCATCAATACATTGCCTCGTAGATTACCCAACCCCTGCAGATGATCGGCACACTATTGGCGCCAGCCTACCGAGTATTGCTTCCCAAACTGTTTTTGTCCGATATATTGATGGCTGGCCTTGAGTCGACTGGAGCATGCGCTGCCTGGACTCTATCAGTCAGGTGTAGTTTTATTCTCTACTGAGCAGACACGAGGTAGGGTGGTACCTAGCGTTGGTCTTGCGCTCAGTTCTACTATTCACATATTTACTGGTTATTTAGTCAAACGTACCGGACTAACAAGTGGACGCATATCATTGTTCAGTCCACTCGCCTGGCACTGTCGCCGTTCAACTTGAGACAGCAAAGCACGCTTGGCCTGACCTGTGCCTGTGTCTACGGCATGTCTTGTTGTCAAGTTATGATCTACTGTGTGTACCACCACACCCGTCTACAAGTGATAGACCCGTAATTTGACAATATGCACTGTACTTTTACATGGAATAAGCTCAAAATTAATATAGAAACAATCTATTCCATCTAATAGTAAATAGAGACAATGGAGTCTGACCGTCCCGTATGCACGTCTCTACCGCGGCCCATACAACCGTCCTTTTTAAAGGTACAGTATATCAACAGCTGCATTTGGCAGGTCTCGCAGTGGTTGCTTACTTTTATTTGATTAATACATCTTCTTGTTCTCTGGCTCATCACTTGATATGTTGGTTTACTTCTTGTTGCTTCTGTCGGGATGCGTATCTGAGATGCTGTAGTACGAGTATCAACATAAGAAACATTGGATGGTAACTCAACGTATGAGCAAAAGGAAGAATGGGCAAGTCAAGAAGAAATACACCAGCGCATACCAGAGCGAATATACATTGGTTGATTCAGGAATTAATCTACGCAGGAGTGACATCTACAGCAACTATGCGGCTTAGTCATCACTGATATATACCACCCCCAGCTCGATGCGACGCTTTATATTGCCATCCCGTTTCTGGTTCATTCCTCCTTTCTCATTTCTCCTACCCGCCTGCATGATCCTTCGGCAGCAAGCTGTGATATGAAATGCACTACAACCTCGTAGGGATTAATATAGATCTCAATAGGAATGCTCGCCGTGATCACGCTGGCCAGGACGATCCATGACCGCGACAGTGGTACTTTGTCACGCGTGTACACTGCAGTCTGAAATTGCACGAGTCTGTTGACTGGAAGAACAGTCTTGCACAGCACAGCATTCTCATACTTTGCATCTTGCATGCTTGCTGTCGAGCCCTTTCCTAATTATGCATACTGCATAATGCATATTATGCATACAGAGTAAGTACACTGTCTCCTCCACGGCACACAGGCTGGAGTGCTGCCGTTGATCTCCCACACCCCGCTCCACGGTCGCTCCTGCCACTTACCGTTGCTTTGTCAAGTTTGTCAAGTTTCCAAAGTCTGTCTATCTCTGTCTGGTTGCGCTTTCCTCGCCGGGCTGCTCTTTCCTCCCTTGGCTCCTACAAAGTAATTACATCTGCCCCATACACTACTAAAAGTACCTTGCACACCAAAATAGCCGTATGGTACATGTTGTGGAGTAGCCTCGTAGCGAGTCAATCGTCTCCAGCTGCTCTATCCTGGCTGCAGCGCATTGCGCATTGCGCATAGATCAAGATCAGGTCCAGTACTGTGGTAACTGTGCTAGAAATAACACCAGATACTATCAGTCATTTATTTGCTCTTTTCTCGTGTCCCGGATACCAAACGTCACCGCCCCGTCGTTCCTTCCTCATCCTGCTAGGCATCTACCGTCGAGCCTGCATCGCTCTTTCCCTTCTTTCCCTACCACGCGATTACTCATCGATCGCTAATAGCCCCTATTACCCCCAATTTCCCCCGATTCTTTTCTGCTCTTCCTCTTCCTCTTTCATCTTCTCCATACATGAAACATCACCACATTCTTGCGCGACATCCGTGCCATCTTGCATCCTCGTTTTCTCTCTCGCATCGCCCACGCCAGCGCCAGCTTCAAAGGCACCCGTCCGACCAAGCGCCATTCCTACCCTCCACTATCCATCAACCACACCAAGTGGGCCCTTGTCCGCTTTTCTATTCCCAACGCCTGGAGCCAAAAGAGACCCAAAAAAGAGGCTGAGTGACTTACACACTAATAGAATATTACCACCGCTAATAGTCTGCCTGAAAATTCTTATTTTATTGTATCATTATTTGTACTGGATTTCTCTTATTTTCTTTTTCTCGTTATTTTTTTTTTCTATTTTCTAGTCTCCATGTTTCCTACGAGCCTACTACTCGTCGCACTGCACCGTACGACATACGCAGTCCTCCTCGAATGGGCTATGGCTGACTGACTGGCCTCGCCTCCTGTTGGCCCTACTTGCATCTTCACGTCGTCTCTGGTCTCGTATTGCCATCCCCATCTCCATATCTCCGTCAGCCACCTTCTTCTCCCATCTATCCTCGTCTCAACCTCGAATCCATCATCCTGCCACGAGGCATTGAGCATCGACCTCCGTCTACGAATAACGACAACCCTCCTCGGACCCCCGCCCCCGGCATCAATCATTCCTACACGTCTCATTAACTCGCCACATCAATCGCTGACGCTTGTTATACACCCCTGCACGTCCTGCTCCACCAGCCATCATCTGCCTTGTTACTCTTCCGTCATCTGGCCTGGTCTTTTCTCTCTCCTCTCTCTTACGCAGTAGTCATTTACCCCCCCATCCTGGTCCTGGCCCGGCCTGCTCGACTAGGATTTCTTGGTTTCTTATTCCTACTTCGTACTGCGATTCCTATAATTGTCAATACTGCCATTTCCTGTTGTCTTGCATTTGGCAATTTCTGTTTGCTATTCTGGTCTCGCTCTGTTCTTTGTCTTTGTTTCTTTTCTTGTCTCTGTTTCTTGTCTGTTTCTTGTCTGCTCCTTGTCTTGGATCGTCCGTCTCTTCGTCGCCCAACTCCACTTTTTCTTAACACTCTCTCTCACACCCTCGTATCACCTTATTATCCTCCTCTCTCTCCTCCCCTCGTATCTTATTCAAAACATATCTCGTCTCTCTTCCTCTGCAACTGCCTCGCAACGCGCAACTCGCAACTCGCAACTCGCAACCACACCACTACCACCGCTCGAGCAAGAGCCTTTTCGACACTCCTTCTGGGCTTTTTTGAGCTTCTGTGCTCTTGACTGCAGAGAAGAGATACACCTGCTGTGAGCTGCAAGCTGCGATCGAGGCCGCTCTGCCTCCTCGTCATCAACCATGCAGCGGGTTTCCTCTTTGCTTCCCCTCTGGGACAGGTCAAAGACAGCCGACACCAGCAGCAATAGCAATAGCAATAGCAATAGAAAGAGAAATAGCAATAGCAATAGCAACGGCACGGCTGCCACTTCGTCATCAACCACCCCATCCACATTACCCACCCTCCACAACAGAAGCAGCACACTCAGCAACAAGAGTGCCAGCAATGTCTACCACAACCAAAGCAACACAAGCATCAGCAACCGCTACAGCAACACCAGCACACAGCAACGAAGTGGCCGGCCGCTCTTTAGCTGGGCTGATCGCATTGGCATCACAAAGACCCTCACTGTGTCGCCCAGCATCGCAAATGCACCCCAGGCCTCTTCTCTCACAACCCCCATGGGTAGAGAGGCCTACTGGCCGGCCACAATAGATCGCGAGTGCGAAAAAGCCGCGCGCATCCTCAAGTCCTTTTGCAGTATGTTCTACTTCTTTTTTCACCTTTCTTCGTCCCCAGATCTTTCTGCTACATCCTTGTACACTCTTGTCTAACCTCCTACAGCCGATGGCTTCCTCGACGATGCTGCAGACCCCACACCATCAAGCCCGACAAGTCGCACAAGCATCACCAGTCTTACATCACCTCGCTTCCCCCCAAGAAAGTCTGCTGACGTCCCCCCCGGATCGCCTACTTCCTCCCTCTCACAACCGAAAAAGAAAATCCCCCCACGCATCATCCAAGAAGCTGTCGGTCTGGCCATTTTCTCCTGCATGCGCTCGGGCCTGTGGATGTCGGGCTCGGGCGGTTCCGGCATCCTCATCGCCCGCAAAGCCGATGGCACCTGGTCGCCGCCATCGGGCATTATGCTGCACACTGCTACCGTCGCCTTTGTCATGGGTGTCGATATCTACGACTGCGTCCTCGTCATCAACAGCTTTGCTACTCTTGAGATGTTTACACGCTCTCGTGTAACCCTTGGCACCGATGTCCCGCTCTCTGTAGGCCCGCTTGTCACCATGGGCCTTCTCGAGAACGATGTGCGCATCAACCGCGAAATGGGCGATTCCGTCTTGACCTACCTAAAGGCCCGTGGCCGCCATAGTCCGGCCCAGCTCCACGGCTCTCTTGTCACCGAACGCTCCAACGAAAACGAAAAGTTTTACAACAACGACGAGTTCAGCAACGGTTCCCAGCCCATCGACATCCAGGACATTCTGGCTGGCAATGTCCGCAGATCCATCCCCGAGATTCTGCCACTTTTTGAAGCAATCAAGGCTGCCGAGGGCCGCATCGATTTTGACACAGCCACCATGGACCGTCTGTCGCAACAACCCGCTCCTGGTGACGCTGATATCGCCGATACACCTAGCCTTCTCTCGCCTGCTTCTCCCAGCTCTGCCACCTTTGGCATTCCCGATGCTACGGACCCCGACCCCTTTGGCATCATTGCTCTTGAGATGGCCGGCCTCGAGATCCGCGAAGCTGGTTCCAAGCATCGTCCTGCGAGCCAGTTTGATTTTACCAACGCAAGTCCCACTAGTCCTTTGTCCAAATCTCGTTTCAGCCACCAGAGCACGGAAGAACCTGAACCTGCTCTGGATAACGGCAACCGTGCAAGCATCCTGTCGACGCGCACGCAGGCAACATCTATGACTGATGCCTACACACAGACCGACGTTGCCGAGACTCCCGACACTTCCCTGAGCCCTACACACTCCGACGACGGCAAGGACTCCCACGAGGTTGCCGCTCCCCGCAGTGCACCCTCATCCATCCCTGAGCTGTCTGTGCACACACCACCCGTTGAAGAGGCCACCGAGGACAAGGCCACTTCCACACCTGCGTTCTTCCAGGATGCACCGCCCGTCATTCCGCCTCGCAACAGACTGTCGCACATGAGCACACTCGCCGCGACGGCCGACAAGCGCAGCTCTCACAGCTCTCAGTACCTGATCGTTGACCGTGCCATTGAGGCCGAGGATCAGATGTCTGACGGTGATGAGACCGTTGCTTCTGCCCGTCTTGTCGAGGATGAGCGCAACGAGGACGCCGACGACGAGGACGAGGAGACTGACTTTGTTGACGAGACTGGTGATGACATGGATGATCTCGATGACGATGATCTCGAGATTGATGACGACGATGAGGAGCCCGTTATTTTTGAGGTTGCTGCCACGACTGCACGCCCCATCCGTGTTGCACCTGCCCAAATTGGCACCAAGACTGGCCAGGCCCAGGCTATCCAGGTCAAGGGCGCCCTTGTCAACATTCCCAAGCGTATTCCTCCGCCTCTGCCCATTCGCAGCCCTGCCAGAACCTCAAGAGCTAGCAAGAGTGACTACGGCGGTGATGTTTCCTTACTCGCCAGTCCCATGCGCAACTCGTTCCAGAGCGCAAAGACTGTCGACATCTCGTTTGAGTCGCTCGACACTGAGGTTGCTAAGATCTCATCCAACGAGGCCGCCAGCGACGCTGCTACTGAGGATGCCAATAATGTTGAGAATGTCAAGGACGTCAAGCACGTCAAGGAGACCACACTCACCCAGACTGAGCAGGAGACTGCTGCTATCGTCTCTTCTGTAGAGGCTGCACAGCCTCCCTCATCTAGTTCCCCCTCCTCCGCCACCTACGAGTCTAACACGGATCTGACGGCTGTCGATAATGACGACAGCCGCCCTAAGACACCGCCCGCCACCGAGCCCACCGTCGCCTCCATTGACGAGTTTGACTTGGAGCCCAAGACGCCCCGCCCTGACGACATTGTCAAATTTGTCAGCCACAACGGGCACTCCGACCTCGTTAAGACGGAGACCCACGCACACGAGGCTGTCGCTCTCAACGGCGACGAGCTTGACCCTGCTACCGTGGCGCTGCCATAAACACACCACCTCTAATACTTTTTCTACTACGCCTCTACTACTACACCACCATAACTATTAATGACAGTACTCTTTTCTTGGACAATACCCTGGAAAAGATACGATACGACAAAACAGGCTTCAATTGTACAGATAACTACGCGGAGAGACATTGGGCGGCACGGGCATCAAAACGGCGTTTTCTTCATGTTATTTTTCGTTTATTTATTTCTTGTTTATATCTCTAGCAAGGACGCGATGCTTTTTTCACTACTTTTTGATATCCTTCAGGGGGGTTGGGAATATACTGTGTCTTTGGTGTATACAGTCAACAGCCCACGTCATGTTTTGGGGGGGAGAGGGATGATCATTCATCATTTATTATTTTGAATACTTTAATGTCGGGGAGGATTCTATAATGCCGTTATGTCAGTAGACAGGTGTAGCAGCTGCTTGCACCGTGTTTATCAAATTTATTCATTCATCATGCCTTTGCCTCGTTTGTTTTATCACTGTGCGATGTCTTGAGTGGAAGGACTGCTTGGTGAGGTGTTTGCTTTTCCTCTTGTATATTTTTGCGTTGTAAATACAAAGATGAATGTAGGAAAGAACGCCTTGGACCGATTAAGCATGAAGTAAAACGATTCAAAATATTTGAAACAAAAGCGAGACAATGGCACCCTGCAATAGATTCCCGGAACATAACAGGACACTCCCTCAAACTGCCCATGCGTCTAGACATGACGACTAGGACGAATGAACATTTTAAAAGCAATCAGAACAAAACCAGAACAAAACCAGAACAAATCAATAAGCACCCATTCGCCGCCTGTGTCCGGGTCTGCCGCGACATCCCTTTACTGCCCCATTGTGGTATTGGTATTTTGGTTTATGTGTCGAAATAAAAAACTGTGGTCGGAATGACAAATGTGCCGTAAAGTGTAGTATGCTGTGGCGTATTGTAGAGCAGCCTATATCCCATCTAGAACCCGTCAAAGTCCGGCTGTGGCTCGGCTTCTGGTAGAGGATTCTTCCGCGGACGACCACGCTTGCGCGGCTGTGAGTTGGACCGCTGTCTCTTCTTGCGGGCGCCGGGCGTCGACGCGCCTGCTTTGCGCTTGCGTCCGCGGTCGTTGCCGCCTTCGTCTTCACCACCGCTCGGCGTTGCCGGGTCATCCTCGTCCATATTGTCATCGTCTTCCTCAATCTTAAAGTCGGAGTCTACTGTCAGCAGCTCGACAAGGTTTTTGCACCGCGCAGCCATGAGCTCTTCCGAGTCGAGACCCTTCATGATGTTGCTCATCTCTTCCCAAAACTTGTCGCCCGTGATGCCCTGCACCTTGGTGGGCGTGCGTGTTAAGTCACGTCCCACACCTTTGCCCTTGTTGCCTTCGCGCTTCAGACCGTACTGCCGGCACAGGAAGCTGCGCGCCTCCCACAAGAGGAGAAGGACCATGCAGCCAGAAGCGATTTGCTTCAGACGCTGCGGGTCTAGACCGGCACGAAGGGGGGGACCCGCGGGCACTGGCGCTGGTGCCGGCACTGGTACTGGTGTCGAGTTCTCTCCACCGGTCTCCATGATGATCGGGTTGATCGTGATCGTGTTGGCTGTCGTTGCATGCTCACCGACAGGCTCAAAGATGTCGAGCTCAATGGCTTGCGAAATGGTTACACCAGTCGTATGGACCATCTTCTCCATAGCCGTGACCGTTGACTGGAGCTCGCCCACCGTAACATACTCGAGGAACGCCAAGTTCTCAATAATGAAACGAGAGAACTCCAGGTGGTAAGGCACCGGCTGCGAAACGTCCAGCTTGTTAGGCTCAAAGTCGATTTGGCCGCACATCTTCTCCAGCATGCGACTGCGGTTCTTGGACTTGCTGTCTTTGACGACATCGATCAGGTGGTGCAGCTTCGACGTGAATGGCTCCGTCGTAGCACCACGGACGTCGCCAATGACATCCCGCTGGTATGGGAACACCGTCTGCACGGCCTTGACGTATTCACGCTCAAGCACCGTCTCGTATTTATTGTGTAGTGCACGGTGCTCCCGGTACGCGAGGTCGGCCATCTTCGGCATCGTCGATGTCTCAAGTGTAATCATCGTTACGCCTGTCTCCTTGGGGTGCACTAGACCTTGACGACTGATACTAGCTAGGATCTCGGCGGCAAGGTAAGCTTCTTCGCTGACAGAACCAAGTGCAATCCGCGTAATATCACCCATGAAGCGTTGTGTGGTAGCACTTGCAACGTCGTCGTGGCTTGTGCCACCCATGACTGTAAGCTGTCTCTTCTTTGCAGCACCGGCTTCGGAGCGTAGCTCTTCCTTAGTGAGGAACTCTTTGAGGGACTGCATGATCTTGACATCAAGACTGGGGTCGCGCTGGGCAAAGGCCGCATGGAACGCCGAATAAACGTTCTTGAGCACAAAGTTGCGAGGCCACGACTGACAGATCAGGCCAACCGCATCCAGGGCAATTCTGCGGATAGGGAGCGGCCAGGATTGCGTCGAAAAGGGGCAGAGAATGCCCACCATCAGCTTGGACACGGATGTCACATTGATCTTGGGAAACTGCTTCTGGAAGATATCCATCTCGCTGTCTAGGTCGCAGTGCTTGCCCGCCATGCCCACAATCAGCGCGTAGCGCAAGAACCGCTTGGTGATCTTCTCAAACATGGGATCCTTCTCGCTCAGCCGGCCCTGGTTTTGCACACCACGCAGCGCAGACATTACGATGCGCACAAGACCGGTCTTGTCCTTGAGGAGGGTGCTGACTACCCAGATGCAGCTCATCACGTCGTCGAGAAGAGTCCTGCTGACATTGACAACACTGGGCATCAAGCTAGCTCGCACTTCTTCCAAGAAGGGCCTCATGACACTCTTCAGCTGGGGCAAAACCCGGGTGTAGATGACGACGACAGCCCGAGCCACGGCCATGTCTTCGGCTGTTTGGACGTCCTTGACACTGACAATGTGAGGCTTCAAGAGGCGAATTTGCTCAAATGTGAATAGTCTCGGGTCAGCCTTGGCAAAGATCATCATTAATTGCAGAGCCTCACGTCCAGAAGGCACAGTTGGATCGTCGCTTTCCGCATTGTCCACAAGATCACACATGATATCGACAATGCGCTTGCAGACATCAAAGTTTGCGGCGGCGGCTTTGGCTGTAGGCGACAGGATGGCCTGGAAGACCTTGTCTAGGATAGGCGTGATTGATCCATTCTTGACAGTCTGCAAAATCAGACTGACATGGTCTGTCAACGATGTTCGGTCCGCCGTCGTTGCAGTGCCAGCAGTGTCCGCCGCGACAGTGTCCGTAAAGGGCGTGACCCACACCTCTTCAATCGTCAGCCGAGCCAGCTCTCTGACGCCCTCATCAGGATCCTGGATGCGGTGAAGCAGACCGTTGGCAATATCGCTGCGGATGGCCCGTGACTGGTTGCGTAGGTAGCAGTCGCGTGCAATCTTGATTGCGCGCTTGCGAACACCAACACCTGAATCCAAGAATCTATCGATGATCGTCTTCATCATGGCCCCCTCCAAGTTAGGTCGCAAGGTGATAGCGCGGCTGACCAAACCTAGAGCGGAGTCACGGACTTGAACAGACGAATCTGCACAGCAGTCCTGGATCAGACGACCGACAATCGAGGCTGGGTTGTCAAAGATTGAGGGATCAGTCTCGAGAACCTCGGTGATACTCTTCAAACTCTTGCTGCGGACCGTCGCTTGGTCACTGCCCATGCCCATGGCAAGGATGTTGATGATATCGTTGAAAGAGCCACCGAGCGGAGATCTCAGCGTGACAATGGCGTACGAGAGTTTTGCCTGCGCTGCCGACACAGCCTTGAAAGACCGGTTGCCAGACATTCCTCTGGCATCCTCAATCATCATGCGAAGACGGTACGCAGCACGGCCGAGATCTCTATTCTGCCGCTCAAGAATGCGATTTTCGCGCCCCATTTTCGCTTCATTGATCTCTTCTTCCCCACCCCCAGCAGCAACAGCAGCAGCCACTGCGGCAGCGGCGGCACTAGCAGCAGCTTCTGCTCGAGCTGTGTACAGACGGCAGATGCGGAACGCCCAGTCCGCGGCAGTGTAGGCGATAGCACCCTTCAAATGAGGGTCTTGTGAGCTTCTGTCCTCGAGGTACTCCATGGTGGGCGCGAAGGGACCCTTCCAGTTCAAAAACTCCTCAGCGGGCGGTGAGTCTCCAAGTGCGGCCCCGGCAAGCTTTGACAAAGACCGGTCAAGCTCATCCGGCCCTGTAGCTTCCGGCGAGTTTGCTGATTTGTGAATGACTGACCGAAGCTTTGCAAGGGACGCACCAATGACACCAAGCTCTTCCAACGCCATGTTCTTCACGGGAGCCGGAACCTTGTCATTTTCCGTGAGCTTGAACATGGCCATCATGAGGAGTCGCGAAAGGAGCTCTGCAGCTGGCCAGTCTGGGGTCTCCAGGCAAGCGGTAAAGTCCTCAACGAAGAGGTCAAGAAGGTTGCGGTACGGAGTATCTGCAGACTTGGACGATGTTTGAGCACGCTCCACGATAAATTTGATGACGTACTGGGCATGGAAGTAAGCTGTGCTGTTCAAAGGAGTAACAAGATCTGACAGCTCCTGAATTGAGAGCTCGTGGTCATAAGCACCCTGCTCTTCCGTCGTGATGGTAGGAACATAAGGAATATGTGCTTGGTTCGAGCCACTCGGCTTCTCTTCATCCTCGCCTTCTGCATCTTCTTCCATACTCGCATCCAGGATACCAGGTGCCGCTGACTTTTCCTTTTCAGCAACACGGCCGGCACTTGCTTGGACAAGGCGCATGATGAGCGCAGACACGGGCTGAATGCTCTTGCCATCTGCAAGCTTGAACTGACGAGCACTCAGCTTACCAACAGGCAGCTTCTCGAGAGATGTGAGGATGTCGTCAAAGATACCGCGGCGTTGTTGCGGCTTCTTTACAAAGATTTGTGACAGCATGTCCATGGCTGCAAGACGGAGGCCGTCAAAAGCCTGCACGCCAAGCACCGAGTCGCGTTCAGTGTGAGCATTCTCCACAAAGATGAGATTCGAGGCGCAATACTCGAGAGAGTTGATGACCAGCTCGGATAGGTCAATGGCCTGAACAAGTGTCGCCAAACCGGAAAACAGACGCTGAGCCGCCATGAAAATGGGAGAGATGATTTTCTTGTAGGAAGCGAGATGCTTGAAGCGCTTTTCCTGGGGGCCGGAGCTGCGCAACTCTGCGATAGGAACGACAACGTTGTCCATGACGGCTTTGAAAATATCAACAGCCGACTGAATGACATTCTCCGAATAGAGCTGCTTGTCTTCGCGGCCAGCAGACATGATTTTGAGCGACAACCGCGCAGCTTTGAGGCCAATGTCGGCATGGCGGAGCTGGACAACCCACTCGTCAACTTCGGAGCCAATAGCTTCTTGGTTGAGCTTGTAGTCAACGTGAAGAGCATTGCGTAGACCACCGTCGCACAGCCGCTGCAAGTGCAGGATATCCTCGATGGGAACATCGCTGAAGCAGCCTAGGGCAATAGCCTTGTGAATTGTGCTTTGCGCCTTTCTCAGTGCAGCGTCAGTGAGAGTTGGCTCGTCGTCATTTGTCATGAAGATGAGCGGCACGGAACCCGGTTGTCTTGTGACGTTAGACTCGGCCTCAAAAATGTCCTGGAAGAGACGCAGCAGCTCATCATAGGCAGCCCCTGCTCTCTGCCTCTGGTCTAGGTCACTGAAGAACTCCTGGTTGCCGTCATCCTGGACATCGGCTGCCATTTGATATTCATGAGGGTTGAAGTCAGGCGCGGCTCCAAGCTCGATAGTGATGGAGCCCTTTGCTACCGAGTCCTCATAATTTAACATGCTAGTTCCGGGGAAAGGAGGTTCAATAGGCGTTTCGCGCTTGACAGCTGGTGCACCAGGGATGGTGGGCACTGGAACAGGCGTCACGGTGCGCGAGCCGTTGGCTGCGGACGCAGGCTTATTCGCTTTGGATACATGGGTTGCATCGGCAGCATATGGTGGAGGAAGCGAGGGAATGCTAATCTCGATCTTGGCCATATCTTGTGCAGGAGCCTGTTTGCTGGCTGGAGCAGGGGGTGTAGTTTTCGCAGCGGCGTCCTTCCCCGAGACAGGATCGTTGTTCGGTAATGAGGCAGAGATGGAGTTGCTGGCGGCGGCACTCAGAGCTTCAGCGGATGCTGCAGAGTTGTCAATGGGCTCATTGACAGTCTCGTTCACAATCTCATTGATAACGGCGTCGTCAATGGCAGGTGTGCTACTGACAAGAGTGTTGTTGAAGACAGCCGAGTTGTTGATGGCTGTTGTGCTGTTGATGATGCTGTGAACTGCACTCTCTTTTGCTTTTGATGTGGTGTTTGACTTCTTCGTCGGCGTGATTCTAGAGTTTGTAGTCGTTATTGACGGAGCCGTGCTTGAGTTGCCGTTTGTGTAGGGCTTGCTTGGCGACTCTGGACTTGGGTAGCGGAAGAGGATATTTGCCTTGTCAAAGATGGCTCTCGACACGGGCTTCAGGGAAACGGCACCGCCTGGAGCTGCAGAGGAAGAAGGAGAGTCGGGTGAGAGGCCACTGCCTGCTTGTGGCAGATGTTTGAAGTTGCTATTATACAAGTTAGCTTTACCAATTGTGAATAGCGCCAAAAGCAGTTTCAGCCTTCACTAGCAGAGGACGACGCACTATTGAGGGATCCGGCCGCTGTTTAGCAGCTGGTGAATGTCGTCCAGCCCTCGTTCTGGTGGACCCGAGGCTGGCAAGTTGGCATTCAGTTTGTCAAACTCTTGCTGATTGACGAGATGGGCGAGCTGGTTTGAGCCGGCCTTGGCTGCGAGAGTCGGGACAGGGATGATTCCTGGATTGTTAGCTAGCCGCAGAGTAGAGAGAGACCGCAAAGGGCCATACGCAGTCCAGATTGATTGAGGGACAGATAGAGGGGGTGGGAGAGGACGTACGTGTCTCGAGAGGCGAGATGGATGTGAATGGAGTATACGGCAGAGCTTCAGAGAAAGCAAAGGGGCGCATGAACTTTTGAGAGCTAGATGGTGGAGGAGGCATCGGCACTGGAGGCTGAGGCACGCTCGTTGCAGTGTGTGAGGTCGCAGACGACGAAGACGCTGCAGAGATGGAGATGGAGAGAGGCTCGCCGAGAGGTGGGAGCTGAACAGATGGGGGATTCGGATTCAAGAGGAGCATGCTGGGGTCGATGCCGCCGCTGCCATTTTGGAAACCATTTTGGTCGTGGTGGTGGTGCGCGCCCAGCAGAGTGTTATCGTTGAGATCAACCATGGCGGCAGGTACGACCGTGATGCTCACTGCGCATGGCAAGAGCAACGGGCAGTTTGAGCTTGGATGTGCCTGGGAAGGCAGACGACTGCCGAGAACGGAAGGGGCGATGGTCGCTGTCGAGCAGGAAGGCCGCAGGTAATCCGGTCGCGATATCGAGGATCTCCGAAATAGGCAGGATGGAGGTCGAAGTGTCTAGGTGCAGAGGTGTTTGTCGTCGGGATGGGAAAGAGCACCGGTTGCCCCTACTTTGCTTCTTTGCGCCAAGGGGTATATTTCCAAAGAGAGAAGGCGCAACGGGCAATGAATGAACAAGCTGTCGATGGTGCTGACTAACTAAGCACTGACGATGGACGCAAATGCGAAAAAAAAAAGGTAAAATTTGCAAAATGGAAAGCCGAAAGAAGGCGATAAGTGAAAGAAAACGCGGCTGCGGAAGCGCGTGATGACGATGGCGATTGCAAAGTGGATGTGGAAATGATGGGGAAGAGAGAAGGAGGTCATTGAAAGCACAAACCACAACACCCGCGACAGTAGCCATGGCGAGCAGCAGTAGTGGACAAACAACCAGCCAGAACAACGGGTTAGGCCTGCCTAGCGAAGAGTAGCGAATGATGGCCGCTAGGCGTGCAGCCCTGTAATACTGAGCAGCAGCAGCATGCAACCATGGGGGTGAAAAAGGAAGGATCTGACCAATTAGAGTGGGTTTGGTGGGAGCTGAGATTAGTGGATCTGCGCCCAGCTATAAGGAATTGGGTGGGTCCAGGTAAGCGTAGGCGTAGTGGGCGTAGGCGGAAAGCGGAAAGAGCGACTGGCGAGCACCAGAAAAATTTAAGTCCGGCAGAAAAAAAAAGTTGAATTGAGAAGGAGCGACTGACGATTGTCTCTCTACTGAATAAGCTTGATACGCGAGCCTTGTTGACGACCTCACCTCACCACATCTACGACACCTTTCCGAATAATTTAAAATTTCAATCATCAGCCAATCCACCAAGATGGCCTCTATAGGATCATTGGTGTTCTGCAACGACTGCGGCAACCTCCTGCCCATGTCCAAGGGCTCGGCGCGCAACCTGCTGGTGTGCCGCTGCTGCGGTGCCGAGAACAGAGGTAAGAGAGAGGAGCAACAAGACGAGAGGAGATGATGGCCGGCCCAAAACCTAACAACCCAGATACTGCATCGTCCAAGACGATCTTGACCGAGTCAAAGCCCAAGGACTTCCCATCGCCGCTCCGGCAGAAGCTATCGTCGGTGCAGATGGTTGAGCGCCACAAGGTGCAGGGCGAGGCAACGACGACAGAGACGTGCCCCAAGTGCTCACGGACCGAGGTTCGCTTCTCGACGGCGCAGACGCGTGGTGCGGATGAAGGTTCGACGGTGTTCTTCCACTGCGACTGCGGCTACAGATGGTCGCACAACAACTGAGCGGGCGATTCTCGAGACGTGGACTCTTACAGGAAGCACACTTTACCCATGCCGCGCCGCAACCTTTTTTCTCCTTGTCCCTAGGGTGTGCACGGCATAGTGCTGCTCTTGTGGACCGAGACGACAGCCACACTGATATGGTCGAGCCGACAAGCAGGGCTCACGGAATACGGACGGCAAGACAGCAGTGCATGGGAAGTGGAACCGGGATACTGTTCAACAGCAACGACCCTAGAATGCACTGTCACGAGACAGGACCATTATGATACCCAAGCTTGGATAGAGGCTCTATGAGGGCGTATTCAATAGACAGATTAAAGAACTAGAGAATGAGATATCTAAGGTGCAATATATATGAGATATAACAGACTTGAGATTGTGGACTCGTTGGAGCCAGAGGACCGTAAAAACAAAAGAAACCAAAAAGCTGATGCAGTACTTGAAAGAAGCTGAATAGCTAAACACTGACCCCTAATAATCAAACAATGAAACCCAAACTTTTTTTATCCTCCCAATTTAAGCCTTGCCGTGACGATGGATATGTCAACACCGCCCGACGCAGGCTGGCAGTAGCCAACAATAGAATAATGACAGATAACAATCAAATAAAAATGTAGAAAGAAAGAGCCTATGCCGTGGCAGTGGCCGGCGGAACCTCGGGGATGAGAGCGTACTCGGCCTGGCCACCCTGCTCATACTCAGCCATGTCCAGAGCGACAATAACACTCTCACGCACGACCTTTTCCTTGTCGTGCAGGAAGCTGAGCAGAGTAGCCTCAACACCCTCCTCATCACCCAGGCTGCCCAGAGCCTCGGCGGCCTCGTGACGGACCATGCTGGCCTCGTCGACGTTGCTCAGAGCCTCGGTCAGAGCCGGGATGGAGGCCGGGTGCGACAGCTGGCCAAAGACAAAAGCAATCTCGTGGCGGAACAGGGCCGACGAGTCGGCAAATCCCTTGGCGAGAGCGAGGACGGCCGGGACGGCAGTGGGCAGGTCGGGCGGCGACGCAAGGTCACGCAGCGCAAACATGGCGCGGTACCGCAGGAACAGAGGTGCCTCGGTGTTCATCAGGTCCTTCTCAAGGGCCTCGACCTCCTGCTCGGCCTGGTCCTGGGGCATGGGAGGAGCGGGGTCGATCGAGGCAAAGTCGCTGGGACGCAGCTTCTCCTGTGTGCTCTTGGCCGAGTTGGCCCACTCGATGCGGTCGATGGCGATCTCGCAGGTCTCGGTAATGACAACGTCCTCGCCCTCGCGGTCGCGGTAGTACTCGAGCAGCTTGAGGTCGGCCGAGTCGCCCAGGGCACCGAGAGCCTCAGCAGCCTCGTGGCGGCACATGGGGTCCTCGTTCAGGTCGGCGAGCACATCACGCAGAGGGGGACCGGCGGCGGCAATGTTGCCAGTCTGGCCGAGGCAGTAGGCCAGCTCGTGCTTGAGGAGGGCCGAGGGCGAGGCAAAGGCAGCGGCAATGGCGTCGATGGCAGCTTTGGCAGCAACCAGGTCGACACCGTCATCGCCGGTACCGTCGTAGGCCTGCTTGGCTAGGTGCTTCAGGGAGAACAGGGCGCGAAACCGGATGGGCAGGGGGGTGGTCTCGTCGCAGAGAGGTTTGCGGAGGGAGAGGATGGTCGCGAAGGTCGAGGTCGAGGCCGGGGCCGGGGCGTCGGGGGTATCCGAGGGGGTGGTCATGATGAGGGTGTGAGTCGAGCGGTGTTGAGAAGTTGATAGTGGTGTGATGCTGAGGGGAAGAGGATGGAAGTCGGAGCAGCGCGAGCGGTTTTCTTATTTTTCGGGATTTTCGACTGCCTAGAAATATCCAAGACTTCTACTTACACAGAGAAAGATGCTATAAAGTGACTGGAGAACACCTAGAATAACAGTGAAAATGCGCCGACCGGAGGGGCAAACCATAATTTTTTAGGACTTTTGGTGGGGTCGGTGATAAGATTAGATAACGGGCTTATCGGATGCGCGTCATCTGCGCAGTCGGCGATGAAGTGATAAAGTTTGATGATTTTTATTACATTTTTAAAAAAAAAAAAAAGCAGATGGCTATTTGATATGATGTCCCACGAGATCATCCATGCTTGCAACAAATCACTGGCATCATAGACACAGAGTAGTGACAGAGTACACCTCACGTTGAGCCGCAGTGAGAGCTGTCGCTTTGTCATACTGCACGTGAGGTTGACTGGCTTTCCTGAATGGGAAAGAACGGAGGACTTGGAGCGAAGATGCTGGATTATATCAGCTGAATAGACGTCGAATATAGAAATATGCGAAAGAAAGGGCAAATAATAAAGAGCGCATAAAAGAAAGCAATGTTACTTGTGTAGAGACAGGGATAACGACATCAGCTCAAAGTGTTCATTGACAATAATTTCGGGGTGTCTGCCAGCTTCAAGAGCGCCCCTGACAATTGTTAGACAACACGCGTAGATGCATATTATGCGATTACATGCTACAGGGCAGGAGCATGTGTAACTACAAGAGTTGCCTGATTCCATCTTTGAATGCGGAAGGAGCGACTGTCGCATCCCAAGGCTGACGACGTCGTGCTGCGAACTGACCTCACCGGGCATAATAGGGGCACGAGGCTGTGCTGCCTGAATGTCGCTAGTTTGGGCGCGGTCCCGTCCGGCCTGGAAGTCTCCGCTAAACCTGCGATACTCCATCGCGCACATCAATCTTCATGACCAACGCTAGGGGTTGGGTTGGTTCAGCTCTTTATTGTAGATGTCCATTATTGTGCATTTCTGCCTGAGATGGGTTGCCATTCTTCTGATTGATTGACTTCATCTTCCTCGACATCTCATGACCATAATCAATACTCACTACTCAATACTTGACCATTGGCAGCTTGAAACGATACAGGGTCAACACCCTGGCAGGCACAGTGACCGCAACAGCGATAGTGACGTGGACTGCCTGCTGAGCCGTGTTGGCATCCACCAATCCCTGTCCGCAGCAGCTCATCCCAGGCTTCAACATTCCCTGCCATTTGCCTTCAGACCTCGGCACTCTTTTTTTATATCTGTCTTCTTTTCCTTTTTCTTATTACGTTCTTCACCCTTGTCTCTCATTTCCTTCTGTTCTATTTTCATAATCAGCTAATTCTATTAACCATATGATGGACTGCGACCTCTCGAACTCAGCCTTCTAGGGTCAGCCTTGCGACGACGACTACCTAGCACTCGTGCTCTTATATTCCAACCCCATCCGACATCCCCCCCTTTCTCTTTTCAACATATCTTCTCATACTCATTCAATCAACTAACTATCTAATCACCTCTCACCATGCCAGAGCACGACGCTCTTGTACTCGCTTACTCCCACCTTCGGGACTTCCCCAGGGCTACCGATGCCCTCCACATTCTCCGCCGCGTGGCCTCCCTCGTCAAGCCGCTTATGCGCGCCCGCAAGTGGAAAGTCCGCGAACTATCTGAATTCTACCCTGACCAGGCCAACCTGCTAGGCCTCAACATCAACAAGGGCCAGAAGATCTTGCTGCGTCTGCGCTATGCCAACGATGCCACCCTCTTCTTGCCTGTCGAGCAGATCGCCGACACCATGTTGCACGAGCTCGCCCATATCGTCCACGGACCCCATGATGCCATCTTTCACGCCCTCTGGAACCAGCTGCGTGACGAGCACGTCGCACTCGCCATCAAGGGCTATACGGGCGAGAACTTTTTGACTGATGGGCACAGGCTGGGTGGCAGTGGTGGGCGCCGGCTGTCTACCTCGTCAACATCACATCGCTCAGCACCCATGGCCGAGGCACGGCGTCTGGCCAAAGCTGCTGCCGAGCGTCGACAGCGGTCTTCTTCTGACAAGGACCGTGCCAGCAGCACCAGAACTAGCTCAAGTACGCATAGCGGGGGCCACCGTCTAGGAGGCAGCAGCAGCGGCCCGCCATCCAATGTTAGCGACCTGCGCCGCGTCGTGGCCGATGCTGTGGCCCGTCGGAACAGCCATACTCCAGAGGCCTTGACGGGCTGTGCCACCGACGGTCAATACAGCGACCAGGCACGTGCAGTACTTGTTGAGCAGGCATCACGCAACGGGTTCCGCACACAGGCCGAGGAGGATGCTGCCAACGATGCCGCGATATCCCAGGCGCTGTGGGAGCTGGTCCAGGAAGATGAGAAGAAAAGGCTCGGCAGCCGATATGTGCCGCCAACAGCAGAGCGGCCCGAAGGCGGCGGTGGCTGGCTGACAGCGCGCGGCGACGGCCTGTCCCCGATAGTAATTGACGACGACGACAGCAACAGCGATGTTGATGCCATGGACGTCCCACCGCTGTCTCGTCCTCCTCTGTCTAGACGGCCTGTCTCTATGCCACCCAAAGCCAAAGCGACACCACCACCACCGCCGCCGCCGCCGCCATCTCGGTCACTGCACTCATCCCGCCCACGAGCCAGCTCGAGCACAATAAGCGGAATGTTTGCAAACTTTGCAAGCTTGACGTCGTCGAGGCCGTCCAGTCACTCCACGCCCACGCCAAGCGGCTCCAGTTCCAGCTCCCGGGGCTGGTCGTGCCATGTCTGCACCCTACACAACCCCAGTACATACCTCTGCTGCGATGCCTGTGGCACAGAACGCCACGCTGCCGCCGACAGCAAGAGCAAGGGCAAGGAACCGTCGTCGTCATCGTCGTCGTCAACACACCGCCAGCCTCCACCAGTCCCTCATTTGACACACCCATCTCGACCAAAGCCTTTGTCGTCCGCCTCCTCCTCATCGCGGCCACCACCGCCGCTACCGAAGCGCCCTTCCGCCCAGGTTGGTGCAGCCTTTGCAGCAACAGCGCGCGGCTCTGCCATGGCCTCACACGGCCATCATAGACAGCAAAAGACAAAGAAGAAGGTCTCTTTTACACCGTCAACATATGGCGGGTCCATTACCTCGGCGACATCCAGCAGTATTCGTGCCCGGCCAGCCACGCCGCCGGGTAGCCGTCCATCCGGCCACGCAAGCAGTCACTCTAGCAGTCACTCAAGCAGCCATGCATCTACTCATGCACCAACTAGGCGGCCTGTACCGCCACCTTCATCAACAGTCTCGGCCCCCTCATCTACACACTCGGACACGTGGATGTGTACAAACTGCTGGGGCCACATGAGCGTGCGAATGGCAGGATGTGCTCAGTGCGGCAAGCCAAGGGAGCTGTGGCAGGGCAAATAGTAAATCAATTTCTAAAAGATCGCCTCTCGCATTTGCGAGGACTCGGTCTTTTCATTAAGCATAGTTTACTTTACGACTTACGATAATGAGACATAATGGCGTTTTCCTCTTCACTTCATGCTATATCTGCATCTGTGTTGCATATACCTCTATTGCTTTTTTACTATGCAAGTTACACTTATAAATCAAAGACCAAAACATAACCAATACACATAACTCCGTCTATCCCACCAGTTTCGTGCCCTTTTCTTTTCCCGTCTCCGTTGAATCACCGGTCTACTGCTTGTCCAGGGTTGCGAGCCGGATGCTGACGGCGCGACGGTGAGCTTCCAGCTCCTCGACCTTGGCAAGCTGCATGACGGCACCGCCAACGTTGCGCAAACCCTCGGGAGTAAGGTTGGACGCGGTAATGTGCTTGACAAACGAGCCCAGGTTGACACCCGAGTACTGCTTGGCGAAACCGTAGGTGGCTGTTTTGTTAGTATAAATTATGTAAATTATGTAAATTATGTGAATTATACAAATCATATGCTTTGGAAGAGAAGAAATAGAAAACTTACGCAGAGAGTGGTTGACACCGGCAGAGTAATCACCGACGGACTCGGGGGTCCAGGCACCGATAAAGACACTGCCCGCGTTGAAAACCTTGGGGACAAGGGCGGGAGCGTCCTCGACCTGAAGGATCAAGTGCTCAGGGGCATAGGCGTTGCTGACGTCCATGGCAGCATCCAAGTCACGCACCTGCACAGTCACCGAGTGGGCAATAGCACCACGCACAAGGTCCACACGCGGCAGAGCCATGGCCTGGTTGTGCAGCTCATCCTCAATCGCCGCCAGTTCCTTCTCTGACAGGTCGACGGCCAGCAAAACAACCTGGCTGTCCACGCCGTGCTCAGCCTGCGACAGCAGGTCCGACGCAACAAAGGCAGGGTTGGCCTTGCTGTCGGCAATAACCAGCACCTCGGAGGGACCAGCAGGCATGTCGATACCAACACCGGCGTTGGTGTCGTTGCTGACGTGCATCTTGGCGGCAGTCACAAACTGGTTACCGGGACCCAGGATCTTGTCGACCTTGGGCACGCTCTCGGTGCCGTAGGCCATGGCGGCAACGGCCTGGGCGCCACCGGCAAGCACAATGCTCTGGGCGCCGACCTTGTGAGCGACATAGACAATCTCGGGAGTGATAGTGCCGTCAGCACGGGGCGGGCTGGCAAGAACAATTGTGCTGCAGCCGGCAACCATGGCGGGCACACCCAGCATCAGGGCCGTGGAAGGAAGGACGGCAGTACCACCGGGAACGTAGAGACCGACACGGGCAATAGGGCGCGAGAAACGGCTGCAGATGACACCGGGCATGGTCTCGACATTCAAAGTCGTCTCATCCTTTTGGGCGGCGTGGAATTTGCGGATGTTCTCGTAGGACAGGTCGATGGCGGCACGGGTCTCGTCCGACAGCTGCATCAACTCGGCAGGGAAGGGAGCCTTGAGGACGGGCGAGGTGAGCATGGTGGCCTTTTCAAACTTGTGAGTGTAGGACAAGAGGGCCTTGTCGCCGTTGGTACGGACGTCGTCGATGATGGGGGTGACAATCTTCATGATGGCCTCGGACGACTTTTGTGACGGCCGGCGCAGGGCTTCCTCGATGGAGGCAGTCGACGCCTCGGAAGCATCAATGCGCTTCATTGCGATGCGATCGGTGGAAGTGGCGGCGGCAACAGCAACAGCAACAGGGGCGGGAGCGGCCTTTGCGGGAGCAGCAGCAGCAGCAGCAGCAGGTGCCTCCTCCTTCTTGCCAATCTTCTCCTCCCACTTGGGCTTGGCGTTGCCCGGGCGGCGCTGGACCTTGAGGCCCTTGGCATCCAGACTGCGCTCAATTTCGGCGAGTGATACACCAGCAGACACGGCCTTTGTCAGGGCAAAGTAGATAAGGTCGGCAGCCTCAAAGGCAATCTCCTGGGGCGTCTGAGCATCGCACAGCTCCTCGGCCTCCTCCATGATCTTGGCACGCAGCAGCTTCTCGTCAGCGAACAGGCGTGCAGTGTACGAACCAGCAGGGGCGGACTCCTTGCGCGAGCGCAGAGTCTGCTCCAGGCGCGGGATACCCTTCAGGTCGCCAAAACAGCCAAACTGGTCCAGGTGGCAGAAACGGCGGCCCTCCTGGCGCACGACAAAGTGCAGGGCATCGCGGTCGCAGTCGAGGCCGATGCGCAGCAGGGTCTGGGTGTCGCCCGAAGTGGCACCCTTGTACCACAGACCGCGCTTGCGGCTCTGGTAGACGCCGGTCTGGGTGCGCAAGGCCTCGGCAACGCTGGTAGGGCTGCTGTAGACGAGACCTAGGGCGGCACCGGACTGGTCAGTGACGACAGTGGCCACGAGGTTGTCGGCGCGGTCCGACTTCCAGCCAGCCTCGAGCAGGGTAGCGACAGAGGTCTTGGGGGCAGCCTTGTCGGCGGCAGCAGTGCTCAGAGCAGACGATGGCAGGACGGGGATGGCGTTGCTGCTGTTGGCAGAGGCAGCAAAGGCTGTGATGTCGGCGATTGAGGTCGAGGGCTGGGCGAACAGCAAGGGGATCTTGGCCTCCTCGGCGGCCTTGAAGAAAGCAGTGCTGTCGGCAGCCACGTCGGTGACGAGCAATCCACCCTCGGAGGCAGCAGAGGCAGAGAAGTCGGTCACAGAGACGGCAGCAGCAACGCGCGAGCCATAAGTGGAGGCGAGGTCGGCCAGCTGCTCGGGGCGAACAAAGACGCGGCGGGCGCCGAGGTTGAGAAGGTTGGAGATGTCGTCGGCAGCAGTATCGGTAGTTGAGAGGGCAGAGGCGTCGACAAAGGGAACCAGGTCAGTGCCGCTCTTGGTGAGGAAAGCCACGACCTGTGCAAGGTTGTCGGGAGTGGCCGTGACGAAGACGGTGCCGATGCAAGCGATCTCGGCGGCTGTGAGACCCTCGGGAAGGCTGTCGAGGCCGGCCGGGATGCCGACTACAAACGGCAGTGGTAGTGTAGACTCCATGTTGTTTGGAGGTTATGTGATGGGGGGGATGAGTGAGAGATTACTCGTTGTCGAGGGAGAATTATATGAAGAGGGAGAGAGAGGAAGAGAGATCACGTCTCCAGATGCAGTGGAGGTCGTTGATATCGAATTTACTAGGGTAGTTCGAGTCATACATCGGGTGCTCTTGCCTTTTTGATTTATTTTATTATTATTTTTTTAAAGTTTTTAGTTCCTTCCTCACAGGAATACTAGGAACTAGTACGAATAAAAGAAAAATAAAACATTATTACTTAATTTCCGCTCTGTGTGGTCGTTCCTTCCCTCTATGACTGCAGTCCCCTCGATTGAGGGGCAAAAAGAGAGAAAACCGAAGAGAAAAGTAGACCGCATTGACAATACGATGATATGATTGGCTGACAATAGTTTTGGCAGGCCGATGTGCGGATCAACGCAGTTGTGGGGCATATGGAGTGCGAACCAATCAGAGACGATTATCTGACTTACACGACAATCCCGACAGGTAGGATGGCACGGTTGGCGCTTGATGCCTCAATATATGTTGATTGTTTTGATGTGTTGATGAGTTGAGCTGTCGATGTTCTTCTTCTTTCAAGTACTCGGTTTGCTTGATCGTTTCAATGCATGTGAGAAGCAGAAGCGGGAACAAGAGACGTATGATACGATACTTGGTGCAGCGGGTTGAGTTATCAATCAATGCAGACCGTTCTATAGAATGAAAAGCTATAAATACTTCAACAAGTTATTTCAATTTTTTATGCATTTTTGTGTATTTTATTCGTTGATTTGCCATGTTCAAACGCCAACTCGACCATCAACGAGGAAGTCGACGATGATGATGTAATCTAGAATATCCCCACTATTTTCTGCAGCACAATTGGTCGCCTGCTATTTCTACCCTAGCAACGGGCTCTGCACTGGAAGCGATATAGTAGCAACAAAAGCGTCGTAGGCCCCTTCAGTCGTCTCAACCACAGCACCAACAACAGTTGTCGGCCTTTGTTCTCTACTCTTTTTGCATCAAGCTTTCAGGTCACTCACCATGTTGTCTTTATATTGACGAGTATCAAAGCTTGACGACCTCCCCATCAACCTTGCCACCCCATCATCCCCATCACCTCGTCGCCCTCGTCGCCCTCGTCAGCCTCGTCTGTTCTAGCATCATCCCCATTTCCATCATAAGCCTCGACATCGACACCTCCTCGAAACTCTCCTGACACCTCTGGTCATTTCCATCGGCATCCCTTGCCACTATTTACACAATGAACGCGACAAAGAGAAAGTTCAACGCCCTTCTTCAGGGGATCGGCACACGATCACCCGGTCCTGTTTCAGATGACAGCAATGATGCTCTGCCACGCCCTTTGACGGACGCGCCGTCTGCATCTACAACTACACCCACACCTTCAACACCTTCAGGGCGCATCAACGTTCAGTACACAACCGCCACACAACCATCAGTGGCCGCAAGAATGGCATCAGCGACATCGACTTCGACTTCGACAACGGCTTCAAAGGCAGCAGCGACCTCTTCGGCCGTGGCCAACCTCGAGTTCCTCGCCAAACGGAGACGCCTAGCTGAAGCGACTGCAACGCTACGAGACACGACGGGAAATGCAGTTATAAAACCATCGACATCAGCCAATCTCTTGCGGAAATGGGGCAGCCCGGCCACAGCCCACATCCGGGGCAGCAGCAGCACGGCGACACCGGCAACACCACCACCGGCGCCGCGCTACTGCCCGGGCGACCGCGAACAGCTACTGCGTCGGCTGGCAACGTTCCAGGAGCTGACCGACTGGACGCCCAAGCCCGACCGTATCAATGAGATTGAATGGGCCAAGCGCGGCTGGGTGTGCCAGGGCAAGGAGCGGCTGAGGTGCACGCTCTGCAACAAGGAGCTGGTTGTGCGGCTGGTCCGTACCAACGACGACAGATTGGCGAACAATTTGGGTAACAAGAAGAGAAGCGAGTCGACCGAGTCAGTGGTAACAACCCCCCTACCGCCGCCAGAAGACACGACCGAGGCGGCGCTGGTGGAAAAGTATGCAGAGCTCATCGTGTCGGCACACCAGGACAGCTGTCTATGGCAGCGCAAGGGGTGCGACGACAGTCTGCTGCGGCTGTCCCTGGCAAGCCCACGCCAGGCGCTGACCGACCTTCGCCTGCGCTACGACGAGCTATGTGCGCGCAAGGACTTTCTGCCATACGAGTTCAACCTTCGTCTGCCTGAGGGGCTCGACATTGACGCCGTGCTGGCCACTCTGCCATCGGACTTTTTTACCAACCCTGCACCCAAGACACCTGCCCCCTCTACCTCTACCTCTACTACACCTAACCGAGTTGCCCTGGCTCTGGCCGTCATGGGCTGGCAGGGCCTGACCAACAGCCGCATCGGTGCCGTGCCCAACTCGGCATCGTGCCACGCCTGTCTGCGCCGCCTCGGCCTCTGGATGTTCAAGAGCAAGCAGGTCGACCTTGACACAAACACGGTGCTGGAGCCTGCACCCATGGACCACCTCGAGGCAGTGCGCGAGCACCGTTTCTTTTGCCCGTGGAAAAATGGCGCGATCCAGCGGAACCCCGGCGGTGATTCGCGGGCAGCAGGACGCGGCAAGAAGAATGGAGTTGACGTGCCCGGCTGGGATGTGCTCGTGCAGGTGCTCAAGAACGATGCCTACCTGCGGAACCGTCTCCTGCCGTCGGGCGGCAGTAAGCGTACCACAGCATCGGGAGCGCCACCGACGGATGGCAGCCTGCCCGAGCCTACAACGCCTGTGCGCCGGCCGAAGACGTCGGCCGTAGCCACGCCCGTCACCGGCACACTCGCAAAGACAGTGGCAACTCCAGGCACGGGAAGCAAGAGCGTGTTTGGGCGCGACAGCGAGGCTGATGCTGAGGACGAGGCCGCCCGGGATGCCAAGGACAAGGAGCGGTGGGCACGGCTGCGGCGCGTCAAGAGCCTGTTCGACTCCAAGGGATCGAGGAAGCTCAAGCGGTCAGGCACGCCCGGTGGCAATGGCAGCAGCCGGCCCAACACGAGCCACTCTATCCGGCCCGAGACTGGCAAGTAGGATAGTGGCATGTTTGATTTGGGATATCACATTTGTATTAGTTTAGAGCATATAATGACCAGCGTAGCGACATGTAATAATATTATTTTTGGTTCAGTCTATCATCTATCGGTTTTTTGTCTTTTGTCTTTCGTCATTAGTCTAATGTCGTCTATTATCGTGAGCTATTGCTTGCCATTCTTCTCCGTCTTTTCGTTGTTCTCGTCTTTGTCCTCGGCCTCTTTGGCTGCCTCCTCGGCCTCAGCTTCATCCTCGGCCGCCTCAGCTGCCTTGGCTGCCTTGGCTGCCGCAATTTCGCGTCCACACCGCAGCCACACATCATAGCCCGTCAAAAGTGTTGTCAACGCCATGGAGTAGCCAATCGTCGCGGCACCAACAGGCGTCCACCCGACAATCGAGCCGGGAGAGAGCATATCGACAAAGTCGGCAAACGCGCGCCGTCCCAGCACCACCAGCCGGGCCTGCAGCTTGCGGATCCATGCCTGCCGCACCTGTGTCCGGCCCTTGACGATCCGCCGCAGACGTAGTCTTTCGGCCTCGAGCTTCTGCCGTCTCGTCTCGTCTCCTACGTCTCCTTCTTCTTCGGTTCCATCCTGGTCCACGAGCGGGCTGTCCGTGTTCTCGTGCTTCTCCTCTTCGGTGGGCAGCGGCTGCGGAATGTCCTTGGCCACACGCATCATGCGCACAACAGCGGCCAGCACGCTGCAGCCCAGCGACAGGAACCAGTAGCGCTGTCCCTCGACGTTGAGTGCGCGTGCCCGCTCAGGGCCCCAGACGGCCAGTCCGTCGACGCCCATGGCATCAAGCACGGTCAAGGACTCGAGGAACAGGTACATGCCACCAAACATGCGGGCAAACAGCTCGATCCACTCGGGGCGCAGCTGGAATTTCTTTGCAGGCGTCTTCTTCTCTGCTGTCTGTGCGTATAGAAGAGCCATGAGCTTGCTGGCGAGGTGGAAGCTGTCGACAAAACGGAACACGCGGTGGAACCGGCGCCACAGGTTGACACAGTCACGGGCGCCGATCAGCGCGACCGTCGTAGCCAGGACATGCTCCTTTTCCGAGACAAACCCGCCGGCACCACTGCCCATATATGATGCGGCCAGCTCGAGCAGGTAGGGCGAGCTCGTGACAATCACGAGCAGCGACTGCACCAGGCGGAACGTGCGCTCCAGGCCGGCTGTCCAGTTAGTAGAGGTCTTCTAAGTATGCAACGAACAGATACGCACACGAGTCCGACACGAAGCGGATAAATTGCTCGACAAAAGCCATATTGACGGTCACTGACGGGCTTGGGCGAGAAATGAGATGTTGATGTTGACCGCTAGGTCTCGCAGCCTGATACTTAAAGTTCAAGGTCCAACATGTGGGATGCAAGACGAGCCAATTTGCGGTGTGCTGGATTATATTAACTGGATAAACGTGTAGCTTAGGAGTTATCCACTGTAATTGTGTGATCGCTTGACGAATACCACGTCGTAGCTCACCTTTGCACACATCATCACATACGGCCTGAACGGCTTGAACGGCACATTGCCACACGCAGTTATTCGTTTTCCAGTTTTTATGTATTTCATCTATAGACGCCCAACAGTTAAATACAATGAATATGTTGGTGTGGTGCTCTCTCTAGCACGAGAGATGTCGAGTAAAAAGGTAGTAGAAGCATAAAACAGAATGAACAGAGGAAATCAAATGAACAGGAGAAGAAAGATGGAAGAACAGAAAGGAAGAAAGACAGGCAGACGAAGCAGAGAATAAAGAGCAGTATGTAGTTGGCTGTTGTATCGGGTTATGTCGTGGATGTGTTTGTCGACGCTGGGATTGACCATTTCTCCTCGGCATCTACTGGCCGGGGGCGATCAGCTTGCCCTGCTGGTATGAGTCGTGCTTCCAGCCGCCGGCCAGCGCAGCACCGCCGTTCTCGGCAGCGTACTTGGCCATCCGTGCTTCAAGCTCCGGCCGGAAGTGGCGGATAAGACCCTGGATAGGCCAGGCAAAAGCCTCACCCAGAGCACAGATCGTGTGGCCCTCCACCTGCTTCGTCAGCTCCTGGAGCATGTCAATCTCACGCTCGCGGCCGATGCCCTTCTCAAACCGCGTCATGATCTGCTCAGTCCACTTGCTGCCCTCACGGCAAGGTGTGCACTGGCCGCACGACTCGTGGCGGTAGAAGTGGCTCAGACGGCTGATGGCGCGCACAACATCGGTGCTCTTGTCCATCACAATCACGGCAGCAGTGCCCAGACCAGACTGGTTGTCCTTGAGGCCGTCAAAGTCCATAATTTGGTCGTCGCAGATCGACTTGGGCAGAATGGGTGTAGACGAACCGCCGGGGATGACGGCCAGCAGGTTGTCCCAGCCGCCGCGGACACCACCGCAGTGCTTCTCAATCAGATCGCGCATCGAGATGGACATTTCCTCCTCGACTGTGCAGGGGTTGTTGACGTGGCCGCTGATACAGAACAGCTTGGTGCCCTGGTTGCGCTCACGGCCAAAGCTGGCGAACCAGCTGCCACCACGACGGCAAATAGTCGGGGCAACGGCAACAGTCTCGACGTTGGTGACGGTCGACGGGCAGCCAAACAGACCGACGGCGGCAGGGAAAGGAGGCTTAAGACGGGGCTTGCCGGGCTTGCCCTCGAGCGACTCAATCAGCGAGGTCTCCTCACCACACACATAGGCACCGGCACCGCGGTGGATGTAGACGTCAAAGTCGTAGCCGGAACCGCAGGCGTTCTTGCCAATCAGGCCGGCAGCGTACGCCTCGTTGATGGCAGTCTGCAGCACAGCAGCCTCAAGAATAAACTCGCCACGGATGTAGATGTAGGCGGCAGTGGCGTTCATGGCACGGCCAGCAATCAGACAGCCCTCGACGAGCTTGTGGGGATCCTTGCGCATAATCTCGCGATCCTTGCAGGTGCCAGGCTCACCCTCGTCGGCGTTGACCACCAGGTAGCGCGGCTTGTTGTCCTTGTCCCAATCCTTAAAGTTCATGAATGACTGCATCGTTAGTATCATGGCGCTCTCGAGTCTTGTAGGAGAATAGTCGCGAGGTACACACCCATTTCAGACCGGAAGGGAAACCGGCACCACCACGGCCACGCAGACCCGACGTCTTGACCTCATTGATGATCCAGTCATGACCCTTGAGGATAATCTCCTTGGTCTTGTGCCAGTCACCCATCTTGCGCGCACTCTTCAGGTCCGGTGGGTACCGGCCGTACAGGTTCTGGAAGATACGGTCCTGGTCCTTGAGACCGCCGTACACACGCTTCTGTGGTGCCGGGTTGACGTCCTGCACCGTGGCCATGGGCCGGGCCGAGGATGACGAAAATGACCGGGTTTGTGATGATAATGATGCGGCACTGGTAGAAGAAGAGGTGATGGAGGAAGTAGAGGTCGAGAGCGACGCGCGGACCAGCGTCTGGGCAGACGCGGCCGCCTTGGGAGCGGCGGAGGCGCGGGAGAGCATGGCGGGCGAGAGAGAGGGGGGGCTGTGTTGATCGAGGAGGCGGAAGCAAAGGAAGCGGAAACGATGGAAAGAACCTCTCAATGAGGAGTCGATGTGTACGCCGTCAAGAATCCGATCGGGGTAGAGACGGTATCGTCGGGTTGTCCGGAGGTGTGGATGTGTATATATGATGTCGTCGTGGAGATCCGGGAGGACGAGGGACGAGGAGGACGAGCAAAAAAGCTACCGATCACATTGGTCTTTCCCCCCAATCTTTTCTGCCCTTTTTGCCGGGGAAAGTTCGCTACGGGTCACGTGAACTGCTTATGGGGAGACCGATTGGCCAATCAGCGGCATCTGAAAGCTAATACGTGGACTACAGGGGTCGGGTACTGTATTCTTACAATGGTGGAATTTCATGTCGTTTGAATACTGTATCATTTTTTAAGCATTTTGAGTAAGGAATACGAGTCTAGTTTCATGACCATATGGCAATGTGAAGCTGTGTTTTGCTGAAATCGCTCTTTCACCTCAACGATGGGCCCATTTGCTGACAATGTCGAGCCAAATAGAAAAGTGGATTCTGATTGGTCCATCTTCACGACCTGTAGACCCACTTATGTAGCTACAGATCAACGTCAGCATCGCGGTCGACAGCGATCGTCATAGTAAGGAGACTCGATCTTACAAGAATACTCAAAATATTTCTGAATAGTTATATGCAAAATACAAATTACCCAGCTTCTCGCCACACACCTAAACTACCCCAAAATGTCAAAACGGCAATCGCTCATGCCGGCAGCCCCGCCGACACCGGTACACATCGTGTCTCACCCCCGTTGTAGAAACCCTGTCATGGCAGATGGCTTGTCCATTACGGGCACATTTCCAGTCTTTGTCGGCGGCGACTCGCTGATACACCCAAAGTGTAAACTGGATGCGAAGACAGGGCCGGTCAAGGTCGGCATGCGGTGCATAATCGAGGAGCGGGCTGTGATTGGGGGTGCTGCAACATCGCTCAACGTGCCGGGATTCCTTCCCGAGGGAACCGTCAAGATGGGCGACTACATCACAATCGAGACGGGTGCCATGGTTGATGCCGGAGTCACGATCTCCACTGGGTGTCAGATTGGGCAAAAGTGCCAGATCGGAACCGGTGCCGTTCTCGGAAAGGTGAGCTACACTCGATGAGATGATGCTCTGAATCAAATGCTAACGAGACAGTACTGCTCACTGTCGCCGCGAACTATCATCCAGCCCGGCGAGAAAGTGCCAGACTACACAGTGGTGTACGGCGGCATGCGGCGGCGAGACGGCCGGCCCGGTGCGGCAACCAGCCGGCAAAAGAGCCAACATTACAAGCTGGAGACGCTGCAGAAGCTGATCCCCAACATGTCGGTCAAGTACGTTCCGGCAGATGCACCGGCTGTTGTGTGAATACAAAGATACCCATAGCATAGCGTTTGTTTGAAAGTTTCAGCAATCTGTTTTTAAATTCATCAATGATAGTATTCAGTTTAAACTTGTGTCGTACTTTTGACTCCTGGTATGTACAATCTATATCATCATAGATGGGGAATGAGAAAGAGAGAAACAAAGATCCTATGCCCGGAACCAAACGCCCTACGATGCCATGTAGAAAAACAAATCGACTAGGAAATATTTCAAATAAGAGAAAAAAGGAAAAAAAGGAAAAAAGGAAAAAAGAAAAAAAGGGAAAAAGAAAAAAAAGAAAAGAAGAAAAAGAAGAAAGAAAGGAAAGGGGAGAAAATTACAGATAGCGAGCCTTCATCCATTCGCTGGTGCCGAGACCCAGATTGAGACCGTTTTCGGCCCACCACCGACGCACCGCAGCAGGGTCGCCCAGCGCGTCCTCGAGCGCCTCTTCAATGTCCATAGTGCGGTACTCGACCTGCTTGCCCGCACGATGGGGCTGGTGCTGCTGCAGCTCGGCAGACGCATGCATGCGCATCCCCGGAAGGCAGCCGTGGGCATAATCCTTCCACCAGTCGAGGACGGCAATGTGCGAGTGCGTCGTCGGCTCGACGAGCACCTGGCGGTTGAACGTAATCTTGTCGTCACCACGCAGAGTGCGCCACAGCTCCAGCACCTCAACTTGGCCCCAGCGCGACGCGACATTGCAGATGGCGTCCTGGTGGCCGGCATTGATGCCGCTCTCCTCCCACCATCGGATCACATCGGCCTGGCCATATTGCGCAGCGCAGAGCAGCGATCGGCCCGGCTTGAGCACGACAGGGAAATTGGTGACGTTCTCCATGGAGGGGACTTCGCCGAAGCTGTTGTGGAGGTTGCTGTTGTTGCTGTTCTGGAACGCGAGACCGTACTTGTAGTCAAAACCGCCCATGCTCGGCGGCAGGGACATGCCGGCTGGCGACGTCGCAGCTTCGCGCCACCAGTCCAGCACGCGCACATGGCCCTTGGCACTGGCCTGCTCGAGCGCAGCTTCGGTGAACTTGAGCGGCAGGCCGGACCGGCGCCACCACTCGAGCACGTGCACAAATCCGTTCTTGGATGCACCATCCAGAGCTGCAGCGTCGTACTGCTTCTCCAGGAACGACGGCGACCGCACCCACCAATCAAGAATCTCCGTCTTGCCAAAGTATGCAGATGCCTTGGTGGGCACCGTCTTGCCGTCAAAGTTGCGGAATACGAGCGGGCAGTGCGCCTCGATGTACGTCAGCACCTCGGTCAGCGAGAACTTGAAGATAAGCTTGATGGCAAGCGCCGACAGATCGTGAATCTTGGCTGGCGCCTGCGAGAGCTTGTTGCAAATAAGCTTGGTGTCGGCGGTGAGCAGCGTCCACTCGAACTCGTGCATAAATACCTGCAGCGGGTCGGTGATATCACGAGGCTGGCGCCGCCAGCCTGAGCTTGTCGGCAGGGGCAGCTTGGTGTAAACGTTGAGAGCCTGTGCAAGTTCCCAGTCGCCGGTCATCTCGAGGATGATGCTCCAGATCTCTGGTGGCAGCTGGGCGCGTGTCTTGTGGTGTTTGCTCTTCTTGTTCTTTGTCTTGGTCTTGGTCTTCGTCTTTGTCTTTTTTGTCTTGATCTTTGCGCCGGCGTTTGTTCCAGACTCGGACTCGGACTCGGACTCGGATTCTGACTCTGACCCGGATCCGGAAGCATCGTCCTCTTCTACATCAGACGAAGACGTGGAAATGGTGGATGCAAAGCCGTTGTTGAGGCCTGCAGTGATATCGACGTCGTAGCCGAGCGACAACAGGTCGGCATGGTTCTTGATAATACTGATCAGCTCCGGGAAACCCGACCACTCGACAATGCGCTTGCGAGACTGGAATGAGGTGGCAGCGGCATACGCTAATGACGAAGGTGTGAGCGTTGTCGAGGGTGTGCTTGTTGTAGGTGTGCTGGTGGCCGTGACTACAGCACTGCCGTTGTTGTTGCTGCCGGCAGACGGCGGGAGGTTGTAGTGCCAGAGAATAGGCGGCAGAACACGCACCCACTGCCATTTGCGGTTCAGTTTGCTGATCTGGCGTTTTGTGACGGGGTTCTCCCACATGTGTGTCGACATGCCAGGCACCAGCAGAATGCGTTTCGAGGCGTCCCAGCTGCGCAGAACTTCGAGGAGGAGGGTGTCGGTAGTGCCGGCCATCATGCGCGCGAGGTGGTCGGCATCGATGGGCGCCAGCACGAGCAGATCGGCCCATGCGACAAGCTCAAAAGCGCGGCGTTGGGCGCTCTCGACATCGGCCATGGTGGTAGACGAAGATGAGCCAGACGACGAGCTAGCAGAGAAGGAGGACGATAGGAAGGAGGAGGCAAAGGGCCGCAGGGGTCGGTTGGCGTAGGCGGGAAACTCTTGGGTTAGACGGTGGGTGAGGTCGTCGACAATGACCTTGATGGTGATCTTGGGTTCCTTGGACAGGCGGATGGCGATAGCCTGGGCGTATGCGACCTCTTTGGGGCCATTTGCGGCAACAAGGAGCTTGAGTCGCGGCTCCCGAGGCATCTCGTAGAAGGAAGACGCCGAGGCAGTCTTGGGGAGGAAGTTGATAAAGGAGGGCGGTGGTTCATCTGAGAGGGCGTCCATGATGGCCGTGGACTATAGAGTGAGGTTGAGTGTGTATAGTGATGTATCGGTGTTTTTTGGTATCGGGGCGAGATCAGGCGATTGGCCAACGTTGAACTGGAATCAAAGCGTTGGCAGTCGGGGCGAGGGCGGGCCGTTTGCCTATATACGCGGGGAAGGACGTAGAGGGTGCAGCATAGAGCGTAGAGCGGATGTTGGAAAAGCGGTAGCACCAGGGCAGTCCCAATTTTCAGTGTCGAGACTGTAGCGTGCAAAGTGCAAAGTAGTTACAAGACTTGAGGTTATCGCCAATTGGTGGTGTGGTGTCAAAGAGGAAAGGCGGCCGGATGCAGCAAAGTGGGCACAGGGTGGTGTGTAAGAGTGCCAATAGAGCTGGTCTGATGTGATAGTCGGTCAAGGAAGGAGCACCGGGATGAAAAGGAAGGAGCGAAAAGGCATGTGTCGGTATTAGCAAGAAATCAAAAAGGGTAAGACGTTGGCAAAGATTGGCAGGTTGGCACTGGGCAAAAAGGACACGGAAAGAGCCTGATACAAAAGGCAGCAAGAGGCAAGAGGCAAGCAAGACAATGGCAGTTGCAGTTTTAGTGTTCGTCGTCGGCTGTCATTCGGTCGCTCCTTCCCACGCAGACAAGAGGGGCTCTAAAAGTGGATCGAGAGGCGACTTGGTGACTGCTGGGACGGTACGGGTGATAGCGATGCGGCTGCCAAGCGGTGAGAAGATATACTTCGTATGCAAAGGTGTTGTGTATTCAACATCCCTAAATCTGCATATAACTATACAAAATGTATCCGTAAATTCTCCTCGAATTCTTACAATCTCAGACGGGTTTCATTCAACAAAGTCGCATACTTTTTCGCTCGTTCGCCGCGCCTTTCCGTCCATCCCTCTCCTGTGCCGAGTTTAACTATAGAGCTCCATAAATGTGGGTCGTCTAATCGGGCGCTCGCCCCTTTATGTCCCGACGCCTGTAATGTGGGTGTCGTTCAGACGCTGTTCAGTGAGGAAACGCCTGACTCGTCGAATTCCATGGCCTGTGACTGGCGGCAGGCACGCTGTAGGCCGCCAGTCTTTGTAATCTGCAAGTACGGCCACCGTATTTCCACCAGTATAGGATCTACTGTGGCAGTCTCACATGTCACTTTTAACAACTCAACGGTCGGCATTCCCAACGCTTTGCAATTGAATATGAATCCTGGATAATGACTAAAACTGAAAACTGAATACTGATTCATAAATGAGGCTGCACTCAATGGCACATTTACATGCACAGGTAGCAAGCGCACCAGCATGATCGGTGGGGTGATGCTGCGGTTTCTGAGAGATGACGACAGCAGGTTGCATTCGACGAGCAGCCTTTACAGGCGTTACAGCTGGGATGTGTTCATGTCTGGAGTAAGCACAAATACAGCGAGTGTAGCACTAGTAGTGTCTCATGACTGCTGTTACAGATTGTGGTGTTGCCAGTGGCCCGCGATGGGTTCTGCCAAGCTATAGTAGCGTTGATCTACGGCCCTGTAAGTTATATTTGTTTACTTGATCCTTATATATTTGCTAAGAATGATATATACAAGGAAGCTTGATATCGCAAGACGTCTCGCGCACGACGGTAGATGGTTGCAAGATGTAGTCAGAATGGCCTGGTGAGACTTGGGTGGGCCGAACATCTGGTCATGTATCGCACCAGCTGGTCTAGGATTGACAAAGCACAAATAACGTCCCTGCCATTATCGTTCGAGCTGGTTGACCGCGTTTGAGCCGTGTTTGGTTTCTGCTGCTGGGGGTGTCGTATTGGATGTAGGCCGGCCTGCTGTATGTCGACAAGATGATAACAAGCTCGCATCCATCAACAAAACGGCAATATCAAAACTAAAAGCAAGAGCCAAAGTGATGTGAAACTCAATTTTATTGTTGTTCTATATTGCTTCTTAGCCGCTCTTTGCCTTTGCTGCTTCGGCTGCCCTCTCGGCGATGACGTCAAAGATGGTCAGGTCCAGCGGCACACGCTCGCCCAGCCAGATAGCACGCTGTGTGTGGTTGCGACGCTCGACCAGCACCTCGTTGACTGGATCGGCCTCGCCGCCGCCCTCGGTTGTGTTGGGGTGCACGAGTGCCGACAGCGGACCGCGCCAGATGGCCAGCCATGCGATAAATGCGCCAAACTGTGCCGGCGTAAACAGATTGACCTCGAACATGCACACGGGGTGGGGGCCGACCGGCCGGTCCCAGAAACGGTAGATGCGCAGCTCAGGGACTGTTTGTCAGTTTAAATACTAGAAGCAAAAGATGGAAATGAAACCGAACCAAACTCACATTCTCGCCGGATGCGCTCGTGAAGGGCGCGCGCATATTCAAGTTGGCCGGCATTGTTCTGGAAGTAGTAGATATGGACATCACTGTCGGTTAGTCACTGGCTCATGCTCCTTTTTCTTTTCAAGTCCGTCTCTCCAACTCCTTCGTTCTCCCAACGCCCCCCTGTCTACACGTACAATCCTCCCCGGATGCCCTTGTCTAGAGGGTCGACAAACTCGTCGTAGGCTGCACTCTTGGGCCCCGGCTCGTTCTTCAGGCTCTTGCCGTCGGCATTTCTGGCGTCGCTAAGCGGCGGCAGGCCCTCGTAACCAGCGAGCGGCGACGGGTATGAGGCAATAGGCGGGTTGTAGGCGTCGGCGACCATGTTGGTTGTCGTTGCAAAGTTGAAAGGGTTGATGTCGGAGGGGTTCACCATCTTAAAGGAGAAAGAGAAGAAGCGAGCGGATGCGGAGTATTAGTGCTTTATACGGAAGGTGCGACTATATCTGATCAGATAACTAATAGTAGCAACGAGTACTTGCGTGCTTAGCTCCGTAATTACGAGATGTAGCTGGTTCTGGAATGCAAAAGTGAGGCAAAGCAGATGGCTGTTGAGCGGCTTGCATTGGGGTCTTATATTTCAAGGTTTGTACTCTGAATTAACAAGTATTATGGTATTGCAGTATTGCAGTACTGCTGTCTCACACGTCAGAGACATCCTTCGGATTTCTCCAACGCAGATTGATGCACCTTTGATCAGTCAGCATGTCAGTTCTCGTTCTTTCCTTTACAAATCCAAAGTAAATTACATAATTATGCTTTGTAAGTACGCGGCTGGGCCTTCCTATTTTATTTTTCCAGTCATCTTGCTGGTACATTGAGTGTTCTAGATTGACTAATACTCGGCCGAAATACAAACATTAACGTCATCCAGGCCACCCATTACTACCATAAGCAAAATTGTAAATATGTATCTTTCTCTGACCAAATATGAGCGGTTTATTCTTCTCTGTAGGCTACTTTGGTTAAAAAGATAACTTGCTCAAACTACCAGAGATGCTGGCTGCGTGTCACACAGACCTCCTCGCTCAGCCTCCGGCATACCCCTCTCCCAGCTTATCGCGAAACTCTCAGGTCACCAGGTACCTCGAAAAATCACTCGCTAATGATTTGCCCTTGTGGAATGTACTGCCAACGAGTCACATGCGCCGGCGAGCCAATGTCGATGCTCGGTCCGGCCCGCCCATTAGTCGTGCAGTAAATCCCGACAAACGCCCCTGTGAATCCCCAGCTGACGGCCACATTCGACACATACGCCAGCTTTTTTCTTTGTGACTGAAAGCCTGTCGGCCAGGCCGAAAAGACGTAGTGAGTCGTGTTGGCCGCTTCGATCTGGAGTGTCAGCCGTAATGGGCCGAATTCATTGTGATCATGCCAGGTCTCCGGGATAGGCCACAAGATGGGGCCAGGGACCTGGCTGCCCATCCCACGGAACCGGAGGTTTGGGGCAGCACCGCCCTCCATAGCAACAATCCCCAAGTCTAGATGGTGATTCTGCGTCAAAAACACGGTCACGCCGGCCTCCTCTTCGGGCAGTTCTGGAAAGAATTCTAGGTCAACACGGTAGGTAAACAGTGTATGCTGCTGGCGGCGTCCAACAAATGTTTGCCCACTTCCCAGGCCCACGCCGCCATCCAGTTGTCCGGCATAGTTTCCGTTGAGAGCAGTTAAGTTTAGTCGAGATGGTAGAAGGCGCAGCCCATTTTGCTTTGTAATCTTGTACATCCCATTAACCGGTGCTCGCCAGTAGGTAAAGTGTTGCGGCAGCTTGCTATCTATTGGAGAAGAGAAGTGGATGTCTTCTCCGTCGAGCTCACTGTTGTAGACACCGGGAAGGTCTATCCGCAAGTGTTTTGGTAGTGGTCCGGCCATATCACCGCTGATGGGTGTAAATGCCGGCCAGTCATCCTCGTCCCACTCCACTGTTGTCAGAACCGTCTCGCGGCCCATGGGATAGTTGATATAACCTGGTCCAGAGCGTGTGGATAGAGCGACTGCCCACCAGTTTCCATCCTGTCCTTCTATCAGATCGGCGTGACCAACAGCCTGAAAGTAGCTGCTCGTGTTGGCATTGGTGAGTACAGGGTTGTGCGGATGTGGTGTGTAAGGGCCCGTGAGGTTTCCAGACCGCGCCATTGTCACCATGTGCCCAACTCCAGTACCGCCTATCCGGTTAGTTGTATGTTTATTACTAATGCGGACTTGGAGTTCACCTTCGGCTATTAACAGATAGTAGTAGCCATCTTTCTTGTAGATGTGTGGACCTTCGGGGGCCTTTCAACCGTTAGTAAAGCTTCAATTACTTTGCAGTATGTACACTCACCATGCCACCTGTTCCAGTCCAGAGTGTCGTCCATGGCCCTGTCTCTCCCGTCTCAAGATCAACTGTTGCCAGCTGGATGCCTGGCTCGACCTGCCATGCATGACTTGCCACCAGATATGGCTGGCCGCTGTCATCCCAGAATAGAGATGGGTCATATCCAGTGAAGTTAAAATGCACAGGATCAGACCACGACTGGTCGTCATAGAGATCGTCTGCCGAGAAAAGAATCTTTGTAGTCAGTAGTATATATTTGCTCATCCTAAATTTTCAAACGTACATTATCCCATCGAGAGGCGTCTGTCTGGGGCAAATCATCGTTGACAAGGGCTAGTGATGAAAGTCAGTATTGACAAGAGATATGCAGTGTTAAAATTACTCACTTGTCACGATGTGGAATCGGCCTCCATGCTCTCGAATTGCTGGCGCCCATATTCCACTTGTCGACCGGTTCGTCTCTGCCAGTGCTGGCAGCTGGCTCGGTCGGTTTAAAGCGTGGCCTATGAGTGACCAGTGTTGGAGATCCTTGCTGGCGTGGATAGGGACTCCCGGGAATGCATTGAAGCTTGAAGAAACACAGTAGTAAGTGCCCAAACTGCTCGTGGCTTCACTGCCGTCTAATACATGGATACAGCTTGGGTCGGGGTGGAAGCCGGGCAATATAGGGTTCGTAAATGATTTCGCGGTGACAAACGACACAAAAGCAGCCAGCCATGTCGTCGACAAATTCGCCATCATGAGGTGTCAAATTGGGAAAGCAATGACTCGAATTCATGCATCGTAAATTGAACTGTAAAGAGCCTCATGTAGAGGTTGACATAAACAAATTACCCCGCGTATATGGACGGAGACAGCGTCGCATACCAAATCCATCGCGTCCCGGGTAAAGTCGAGGTTGAACTAATATGACGATCTGGAAAATAAGAGCCCGAGAGAGGGGAAACAAAAGCAAGATATCAAAAAAAGACATGATAAAACAAAAATGACAGATTTTTATCCATAGTTTTACATTTGAATCATCTAAGCTGCACGGTATTCGCTGGTCGGTCTCAGCGGCAGCCCGGATTTTTCGTACGCCATATCGATCATGCGCATCTGGGCTATGCTGTCCTCATACGACACCCAAGCCCCTGACCCTTCACGCCCCCGGATGCGGTCGACAAACTGCTCAAGCTGGTGCCGGTATGACATCCAGAAAGGCTCGCTCGGCTGGTCGATACCTGCATCCTTGAATGTGTAGATTTTTTTGGAATCCTTCTTTGTCCAGCGCTTGATCACTTGGTAGTTGCCCTCGCTTCGACCCTCGTGTTGACTCCCGCTGCTGGTGGACCGCACCTCATACTCGTCCTCAATATCGATACGGTGCCACATGCAACTGAGGATGAAATTGTTAAAAGTCAACGTGCGTTTCACAACACATTCTTGGCCATCCTTGAGTTCCACCTTGTTCTCGGCGACGGATGCTGCCAGTGCCGGTACCGGCTTGTGTGTGACACGGACCCAGGGTATGCCCGTCGCCAGCATGCCGCCTTTGAGCGTCGTCTTGGTCGTGGCGACCTTGCCGCCTGGGAACTGGAACTTTGTCGTGGAGCCTGCGTCGCACAGGTCAAACGGCGGATCGCATTTTGTGGCATCACACTCTAGGCAGGCTTCGGGCTCGGCACCAAAGATCTGGCGCAGTGTCGAGAATGCATATGTACCGAGGTCCATCATGCTGCCGCCGGCAAGGTCATAGCGAAATCGAATGTCATCCTTGGCAAATACATTGGGCAAAAGACACTCGGCATGCACCGTCTCCAGGTTGGGCCGATCAACAAGTGTTAAAAAATACTGCCATCCAGGCTGAAACCGGTAGTGGAATGCTTCCAGCAGCACGGGTGGCTTGCCACCGGCAGCCGCGGACGCAGTCGTTAGAAGCGGCGACTTGAATAGCAGCTCTGCCTCGGCCGCATTAGACACGGACGGCTTCTCGAGGAGAACGTGCTTGCCCTTGGAGAGGGCCCTGAGCGTCCATTCAAAGTGCAGGCCATTGGGCAGCGCGATGTAGACAGCGTCAAGACCAGGGTCGTCAATGAGGGCTGCGTAGTCGGCATGCACCTGCGGGATGCCGTGCTTCGAGGCAAATGCTTCGGCCTTTTTCTTGTCACGAGCAGCAACGGCCTGGACAATCACCTCGGGGTGTGATGCGGCCGGTCGAATGAACCCGCCGGGCCTTGGTTGTCAGCATGTGTTGTAGTAGCTTCTGGCTCTGTTGCTTTTCTTTTACTTCACTATGCGATGTTCTCATCTCCTCGTCTTCGATCGTTGATCCTCAACTATACTTCAAAGCGAATACATACGCAATATTTGCTGCGCCGAGAATACCGAATCGAAGAGCATTCTCGGTCTTTGGTGGCCGTGGAGGATAAAGCGCCAGCCAGTTGCGATGCAAAAAGGTCACAAAGTCCATGCTTTCCGTAGTTTCGTGGTAGAGTAGCCGTCCCAATATTGTTGTAGGCTTTTGAAAATGAGGCAAAAGACAATGAGCATACCGTTCTGATGAGCAAGATATTCCATGTCTCATTCACACCTTCCCCAACTTCCCAAAAAGCACAGTACCTCGAGCCGGCAAGATACCATATTGAGACTGTGCGTGACACTACTGCAACAAGCAAAAACAAGTGTCCTTGTCGATCCTCGCTGTATAATTAAATTTAATCTGCAATAATCAATCTGCGACATATTGAAGAAATTGTTGACAACTATATCTACAATATTGCCAGCAGTATAACTTAGTTTCGTAAACACCATGCACTTACACAGTGCGTAATGTAAAAACAACCTCGTCATCCAGCCTTGTGTGGATGCCGATGAAGACACGCTGAGCTCGCCGAGGAAGGTGGCCAGTCCCAGACTGGAAAGTGCATGATTGGGCGGAAGGTACCCCTCACATTCCTAACACAAGTAGCAGCGAATTAGCTTTAGCTTACTGCTACATCCGTATTACGCCAGAACCCTGAGGATTAAGGATGTTTAGCTAGGGGTGGGCAAGGTAGGACTGGCCCTCGGCGGTCTAGGCCTGATCCGCCACCGCGTGGGAGCGAGACGGAGTAGAATGACGGATATATCACAAACTCATCGGTTTTGGACGACATGCAATAGTCTGTACGACGACGAGAGCAAGGCATGATGAGATAGAGGGGTTATCCTGTGAAAGGATAAGCTTGGAGAGGTTTAGTAATGCAAGCATATAGGTACCTTTTGAATTGGCGGGTTGTTCCTTCCTCAGATCTGCTGTCAGTGTTTCCTCTTTCCTCGGCCAGTTGGTGTATCGGTGGGTCCTCTGCGGAAGCGTTCTTTGCATCGTGGACCGGGTATACACTTCTATGATGCGAGCGGGTGATTAATGATAAATAATGGCCGGCTTGGATCAGGTCGGGCGAGGCGTGTAGCACGGCCCATCCAAGAAATCCAGGAGAGGCAAGCCGGCGTAGTATATTATAATCTGAGATGGACTCAACTGCAGATAGACCAGTACATACGGGTCACCATCAAACGGAAGGCACGAACGGCATCAAAAGGAAAGAAGAAGTATTGCACGTAATAACTCCGTAAATGAGGAAAGCGCAAGGAACAAGGAACGGCCGCCAGTGGCCACTAGTAGCGGAAGCGAGCCGGCGACAGGTCTACAGTAAATGCCCGTTAAAAGTACAAAGGTACATGGATACTTGGCGCACATTCTTTCACCACGACCCAATAACCCACTATAAAAGTACATGTCATGCCAGCATAGCTCCTGCGCTGCACATGTACCGCAATTATCTCCTCCAGTCTCGCTCACACGGCCATCCACAATACATCCGTTGGCGCATTCCCGGCGCTGGGCTATTTGAGCTATTGTACGATTTCCCTCCACCAGCGGGCTCGAGTGGTCTGATTTTGCCGTCTTGCTACAGTTGCTGAACCATCCCTTTGCCTGTCTTCCCCGGACTGGGATGGCAAAGTCAGGCCATATTCTGTCGATTCAATTTTCTAATTTTCTTATTTTCTTATTTTTCTTATTTTTCTTATTTTTTATTTCTCGCTGTTTGATTGCTGTAGCTTTTATCGTTTCTCTCTTTTTCCTTCGTTTCCCTTGCCTGCTTCACCCTTGCCCTTGTGTGCGTCCGTCGCTCCTACCCTCTGCTCTCTGCCCTTTTTTCGCGTTCTTGCCCGCCCTCCCTATCCTATTTCTGCTCTTTCCAATTCGTCGTGATCTCAATCTCGTGGTGGGTAGTCGTTCCTTCTATAACGTACTCCGTACCTTCCTACCGACGACACCCCTTCCGAATTATCAACGTATCTCAATTATCTTGCCCATTGCCTCTGTATCTTGCGTTCCTCCCCTTTTGGTTCTTTCCTGTTTTGACATCCTATTTTTTTACTATTTTTTTTTCTGTTAATTCGGTCCCATCGTCAACGTCCTTTCCTCTTCTAGCCTCTCTGCCTCACTTTTGACTCCTCAACAATACTCTCTACAAATCAACATCACCACGACACTCTTCGACGTTCGATTCCTCCCCACGGGCCTTGTGTATCTGTCGACCGCTGTTTGGGCTGATACATCAGTAATACACATTATGAACAGCACAGTCTTGCGAGCCTCCCAGTAGCACCACACCCCACACCCGCCGGGATTCCGCCTTTGTTGTCGTCTCCTACTGAGCTCACCTTTTATTGTCTCTTTTATCCTTTATCTTTTATCATTCACGTACTCTCGATCCCTGCACTCAACAATTCAGTGTTTCTACTCCTCGACTCGGTTCCTCGGCCACTCCCAATCAACCGGCAACTTCTCCTGTCCACCTGCCCAATCTCAGAATCAGGTGACTATTGCCTCCTCTTTGAGCTCTCGGACATTTCCTTCTTACTCTACTCTGCGTCTTATACTCTATCCTTGCCGCTCATCTTTACCGCCCCTTTCCCATTCAGGTACATCTCTGTGTACTTACTCTTCCACATCTCATTGTTCGAGACCCTTCACGGAGTTTCTTTGACTTGCCAAAGCCTCGTCGCCAGCATCATCTCTTCAGTAACAATCTTTTGATCAGCCTGCTGCGGGCTCTAGTCACAAGCCTTGCTCAAATTATCTCTAATTTGCTTATACAGAGTGTGACCAATCGTTGTTGCTCTGTCCCGCGTCTTATTATTTGCATCTCACCACGCACCCTCGCTTTCTCATTGACATCTCAACTCAAGCCGGCCCCTCTGACCACCTCCGCACTTCATTGAGACTTCGATAGCATCGAATAAAGGCCGGGGTTCGAGAATCCGCTCGACCCGGTCAAGACTTGCCTCACCTGTGTCGACGGAAACCCGATTTCCACACTCTCGAGATCACAAATTGCTACTCGTAGATCTGCTCCTCGGGATGCAGAGCTAACGTGACGCAATGGATGATAACTTTCTCAGAAACATTGGCTACTTTACAGGGCCAAACAACCAGGTACTGCGCGTCGCAGAGCATCGCTCACCCGGACTAAAGCTGGCACTGCTAACACATACAGACGCTGAACCCAGTCGATCAGTCAGGCGATGCCTCTGGCTTGTCATCACAATTGCAGTCGCCAATATGGGAGGAGCCCAGCCTAACCTCCACTGGCTTTGGCCAAACAAGGGTTTCTTCTTCCGGGGCACCGAGTCTGTCTCTAGACTCTCTCGCTTCTTCCCCGGCGGCTAATCTCAACAATTACAGCTCGGCCATGTCGTCGCCGTCCGTGTTTGGCCAGAACCCGAGGCCGATTATCTCGCCAAGGCTTCAGCGTGCAAGAGATGGCCACGAGAGAAAACGGTCGCGGCTGAATACGGAATCCACGCCATTCGACTCTGTCGACTACTGGATTCAGTTCGACCAGGAGCAGCAGCTGCAACAGCAACAGCGTCAGCAACAGCAACTTTTAATTCAGCAGCAGCAGCAGCAAATCCAGCAGTTGCAGCAGCAGCAGCAACAGCAGATGCAACGGCAAAGGCAACTCCAGCTCAAGCAGCAGCAGCAGCAGCAAAAGCAATTGCAGCAAAAGGCAAAAACTCAGCAGCAGTCGTCAGATGCCAAGGAGTCGAGCCTAGATCAAGAGCTATCCTTTAGAGACGAAACCATAGGCACGGCATCATCCTCTCAGATGAAGGAGTCTACAACTCAGCAGTAAGTAAACATTGCAGTGCTTGTCCTCAAAATATAAGAATCAAGACGCATGGCTAACTCTACAGATCTGCAAGCACGACTACCCAAAATAAGTCGATAGTGCCGCGAGAATCAGAAGAGCTCAGTCTCGATGATACCGCCCTAGAAAAGGCCCTTTCTGACGAAGGAGAAGAGAGTTTTTCGTACTCGTCACTAAACCTCGCCGACCAGCTTTCGGGGATCGACTCCATTCCACCTGCAGACATCCCCCAGCGAGAGGGCCTGTACTCGACGCCTCTTAGTTGGGAACGTCCACAAATGGGAATGCGTCTCGACTCGATGTTGGGTCTCCCTTCATCATCCCTCAGTGAGGCAGAACAGCGGCGCTTGATAGCAATAGCGATGAACTCCGGCTCGACAACAAGCAACATGGGCAACAGCAGCTTGAACAATTTTAGTGGCTTTCCCATGTTTGGAGCTGGTCTGGGGGGCATGGGGACTGTTTCCCTGAGCCAGCTTGCCAACAACAACGATTTATTGGGTGCCATGACGGGGTCTTCCGAGTCAACGCCACAGGCGTCAAGGGCAGGAACAGACAAGCAGTCAAAGGACAAGGGCAAGGAGAAGCCCAAGTCGGCCGATCGCACAGCACACAACGATATTGAACGCAAGTACCGGACGAACTTGAAGGACAAGATTGCCGAGCTGCGCGATGCCGTTCCTGCTCTGCGCACCATTCCGGAAAATAGCGTCGACGATGGCGAGGGCGAAGGGTCGAACCAGGGCGGTCGCGGCCCCAAGGTCAGCAAAGGAACCGTGCTCACCAAAGCTACCGACTACATCCAGCAGCTCGAGAAAAAGCAGCAGGCTATCATGCAACAGCACCAGGAACTATCGCGCCGTCTGCAGGCATTTGAGCAGCTCCTTAACGCAGCTGCGCGGCCAACATTCCAGATGCCAAACTACAGCAGAGCCTTGTTTGATCCTAGAGCGTTCTGTTGATTTAGGGGGCTTTAAGTACAAGCCACAACTCACCTTATTCTCTTATATTCATCGCTTCCACTCATTCTTCTTATTTCGCTCTTCTTATTTTTTTCTACTTTCTCATCTCATTCTAAATCACTCACCAATCTATGTTCAGTGTAACGAATCATGTCTCATAGCCTTTTATATCAATTTACAATTCATGAAGCATAATGTGTTATTGATCAGCCTTGCTATTTGATTTCGATACTATGTTGAGATTGAATGAGTTGCTACTACAGTTTCGTTTCATTTACGGATCATGGCATTAATTAAAATACGTGTTAGATTTTCAACGATAGTTATTTGTTTTTATTAATTAATTGTTGTTTAATAAAAATGCCGATGTCATTATTAAGGTTAGAATAAAACTCCATGCTTAACAATTATCAGCACTGTTTTTTTTTTCCAAAAAAAAAAAAAAGCAGTCCAGATTCTAGTTATTTTACATTTTCATAATTACGTTATTTACGTTATCTACACGTCCCTCAACGCCTCAATATCAACTACCTCCTTGACAGCCTCTGTGGTCAGGATTAATGGGTCACCCTCGCCTACGCAGATGCTGTCTTCGATACGCACAGCAAGGCCGCGGAAATGGGACGGCCACCGCTCGTCATCCGGAACATAGATACCTGGTTCAACCGTTACACAGTGGCCAACGCGTAGGGGCGTGTGGCGTGGGTAGCTGGGGGTGTCGTGCACGTCGAGGCCGACATAGTGGCCCACGTGGTGCGGGAAGAGAATCGACAGTGCCTCGCTGCCGCTGCCGTGCCCGAAATCAAAGCCTAGCTTAGTAAGCTCCGACTTGAGGCCGTCGCTCGTGATGCGGTGGATCTGGTCCAGCGAGAGCCCGCCTGATGCGCGACAGCACAGCGACACGGACGACCGCTGCACACGCAGCACGGCTTCATACAGGTCGCGCTGGGCCGGTGTGAAGCGCCCGTTGATGGGCCATGTGCGCGTGATATCGGTAATGTAGGTGCCGTACTCGCCGCCGGCATCGACGAGCACCATCTCACCGTTCTCGAGGGTTGCGTTGTTCAATACATAGTGGATCAGGCTGCCGCGCTGGCCGCCGGCGACGACAGGCACATAAGCAATACCGTCGCCGCCGTCATCGTGGAACTTGTAGTCCAGGAACGCGGCCAGATCCTTTTCGCGGGTCCATGCCCGACGCATGGCCTCGGTGAGAGCACGGCCGGAGAGACGGCCAGCCTGGCGCATGTTGGCAACCTCCGCCTTGCTCTTAAAGGCGCGCTGTTGGGCAACAACAGGAGCCAGCGGGATGATGCGTGAAGCGCCAGCCATTTCAAAGGCTGCCTTGAAATTGGGACCTGCGCTTATTGAGCCGGTGCCAATCTTTAGTAAACTGTCCACTTCGGGGTTGGTGTAAACCGTGCGCACACCACGCAGCAGGTTGGGCAGCAGCGTATCGGCAGCGGCAATGTCACCGACCTCGTCGGCATTGAAAACATCCCGGGCAGCATCCACGCCGCTCCAGGGGCCCTGCCACTGCTCGGCACGGGGATCCTTGGGGCGCACGAGCAGCGAGAAGACGCAGTCGCCTGGATCGGGACCTGTTTTGCGGATGACAGCAACAGCATCAGGCTCGCTGAAGCCGGTCAGATAGAAAAAGTCGGACTCCTGGCGGAAAGGAAAGAAAACAGCACCCGAGCGGTACTTGACGTCAGAGGCACGTAGAACGGCAGCAGAGTCTGCGGGCAATGAGGCAGCGAGGGCGCACCGACGGTCATAGTATTCCTGTGCCGTGATGCCGGGTGTGACTAGTACATGAGTATGAGTTTAGTCGACTTGGGGTATGAGATAGATACATTTATACTTACGTTCTCCGGCATTCAAGATATGAGGGTGTGTTTCATGGACAGGCTGGCCAAAGAGAAGCTCGGCGGCTTCGACAGTGGCATATCCGCGCTGGCTGTGTACTGAAGACGTGCATTGCGTGGATGCTGCTGGCCGTCTAGACGACAGTTGTGAAGATAGTGATGGCAATGAAGAGAACGAAGAGAATTGTCGTAACGGGCGGTGAAGGAGTGTCTGCGATGTCGGACGTGATGCCGACTTGGTGATGTGCCGTCCAACCTGCTCGATGCAGGCTGGTGATGGCTGCCAAAGCTTCATGATAAATCCAGGTGGAAAAAATAGCCTCCAATTGACCAGCTTCGAGCCATGTACGATGAATGTACGGTGAGACAAAGAGACCTGGCTTAATATTCCAAGCTGGCTCGACGCAGGCTTATCTCGTGATGTTTAAGCTGCTCGGCTTTTGGCGGGGAAAAGTTCTCACCGTAATAGCGAGTAAAGTAAGATACAGCCTTCTAGAAGCCTTTTGTAACCTTCTGTAGCGTTGCCGCTTCGGGCAGCCAAACACGCTGTGTGGTCGTGTACGGCTGCCCCCACAGCTGTTATTTTCACGATTGTTTATGCTATTATCTTTAATTCGGCCAAAATAGGTCATTTCAATCAGCGGCCTTTTGGTGGCTCGGTGGTTGCTGGTTGCTGTGCTGCAACTAGCTCGCCCGCGTTCTTGGCCCGTGCGTACCACACCTTACCCTTTTAGCGGCCTCTACTCAGTATTGTTCCTTATTATGATTATGGCGGACCAATCCAACGCCGCCTAGGACACGCCCTTTTTGTGGCCCTGAGTGAGTCGCGCTTCACAGAGCGCGGCAGGCCCACCTTCCACGTAGGGGAGACGGAGCGAGACAGCACAGCTTCACGGGCCTCGATTACTCAGTAATTATTCTGGTCGGCCACCACTGCAGCACTGCTTGGTTGCTCTTTCCCTCACTGAGATACGACATCCAGCCTTCACCATCGTACCTTCCCTGCCAGCAGCTCCGTTTCTTCCTCCTTTCCCCTCCTTCCTCAGATAACCTCGCACGCTAAAACCCGTGCCTGATCGTGATTGCCTGCATCTGCCGTCGCTGGATGTCTTGCACCGTTTTGCCGATTTTCTTGTGCTTCACTTTTCTCTCAAACACCAAACCGTACCACGGGCCTTTTAATTTACCCTTTCCATTCTCTTATCCGCAAGTTTTCTGTGAATTGCTACCCCGACTGCCTCAGATTGCCTCAGATTGCCTCAAATAGCCTGCTCACGCCCTCACGCCCGTCGAGTGTGCCATTGGGATCCGCTTCGCGTGTGTTTTGGTCTCCTCTTTTGGCCCTCCTCCACTTGTGGTCCCTGTCATTCTTCATTTTCACTCTTGCCCATACCACTGCATACCAGCGCCTCTTCAGGGCCCCAGCCAGCGTGCTTTGGCCTATTGTTTTGCAGTGTTTCCCAGTGTCGTGCCTCTCTATCCTCCTCTACCCTATTTCCTCTCTCTGGCACCTCATTTCCTGGTTGTCTCTCTTTTCTAGTATCTCTCCTCTTACTCACTCATCTTATTCTCTTCCACTCCACTTCTTTTGTTTTTATTTCCCTTTTCCTCTCTCTACTACCGGTACACACAGGCCTCTCGCCCATAACAAACGATAGAGACCGTCGAAGAATCCGTGTCAGCATTTTTCTCGTCCCATATCGCGTCACCAACAAAACCATACCAGCTCGCCCTTCTTTTTCTTCCTCTATTCTCCTTCACGTCCCTCTCATTATCTCTTTTCGCTCGTCTTCCTCCCTCTTCACCTCCACTACGCCAGTCCTCCCTGGCCGTGTCTCCGGGCTTGCTTGCCACGACGCCTCTTTCTTTGCCCTCGTTCATCTACCGTCCACCATCCGCCGGCATATCACCCTCTACCGTGGAGGCGTTTTGTACGCATAGGCATGTTTGGATCGTCAGATTGAACGGGCTACCTCACGAGACGACGAGAAGTTGCTTCTTTTCTTTACCATCTATCCTCATATGGCAGCAGCATCTCTATCGCCAACACCACACGTGCCCTTCAACGCAGCCATGTCCTCATCCATGTCCACCAGAAGGGTGCCACTCTCTGTCAACTCGAATGCTGCCAACTCACCTTTGCGAACCGGCAACGGAAACGGTAACGGAAACGGCAACGGGTCCGGAAGCGCGTCCAACAGCCTGACGGCCGCCTTATATGCCAAGCAACACCAGCAACGACGCTCGCACGCGAGCATGCAACGGGAGGATAGCTATGGCCAGGCACCCCCGGCAAAAAAGCAGATGGTGGAAAAAAACGAGCAGCACGTCTCGGCCACCGTCACAAATGCACGCGTATCTGGGCTGCGGTCCCCGACGCTCTCGAGACGTGTGCCACAGGCGCAACGCGCCTCGACATCAACATCGACCCGTGCCTACCACCAGGCCGAGCGTGTTTCTTCCACACAGCAGCACAGCCAGCAGCAGCAACAGAGCCACCACCACCAGCATCAATCACAGCAGCAGGGTCACCACCGTCGCCAGGAATACCAGAAGATTTCTGAGAGGGAGGCTGAGGAGGTTCGGCGATGGCAAGAAAGCCAACGGTTGCGGTTCCCCAAGCTTGTCTTCTACTTTGATAACCTCCCAGAGGACCAGAGTGCTCGCCTGTCCAAGCAGGTGAACCACCTTGGAGCTGTATGTATATTTATGACATGCCTTTTGGAGACATCACTTGATATCACTACACACACACAGTTGACTAACGCGTAACAACAGAGAGAGGACAAGTTCTTCTCCATCGACATCACCCACGTCGTCACGACCCGTTCGATCCCGCCCGAAGAGAAGCCGGCTCCGAAGTCGCAGCAGCAAGCCCTCCGCACAAAAGAGGCCAATGTCGAGCACGCAGCGGAAGCCAACCACGAGCACGTACAGACGATCAATCCCTCACTTCTCAGCCGCAGCCATGTCAATGAGCTGGGCATCACGACAACATCGCTGCCCGTGAAGCGCAAGCTTTTCGACACAGCACCTGGCCGGCGGATGCCTCTGGCGCCGTTCGGCGCAGTAGAGGACGCCATTCGCAAGCCGAAGCCAACGCGGAGCACGGATATTCTGCAGCGTGCACGGGAAATGGGCAAGAAGATCTGGTCGTTAGAGAAGCTGCAAAAGGTCCTGGACATGTTGTTGGAGCCCGACCCGTACCGGAGTGCCGAGCTGGGTCAACGGATGCGCAATGGCAGCACGACAAACGGCGCGGCTGTTAGCCAGCAAGGAAACTCGCGGTTCACGGGTGACCAGGCATTGCTGCAGATGCTCGACAAGGAGCGGCACACTGGCCCCTCGGACCGTGACCCAACCGTGGCGACACGCGAGCTGATCTACTTCAAGGGGTACTACCTGTACGTGTATGATATTGAAGAAAAGCAGCGGCCGATGATGGTGCGGGAATATGCCAAAGTGGCAGACAGAGAAGAGGGCGATTGGCCCCAGCTGCGGCCCAGTGCCGATGCACGCTGTCCCTTTATCGAGGATACAGACCAGCTGGAGCTGCGCGCCGAAAAGAAGCGGGCAAGGATGCGGTCGGCGGCCACGACGCGTGATGCAGCCGCGGCGGCAACAGGATCCACTAGCACGTCTATGCAGAAGACGATTGCAAGCCGATACGCAGCAAATGCCAACGGATCCGTTGCAGCTAAGCAGGCGACAAGCAAGCGAACTCTGGCGGAGATGGAGGATGGCCACAACAGACAAATGACATCTACCGGCACCAACGCAATGGCCGGTGCACCAAGCCTTCGGCCTGTTGAAGGCGTTTTTGGTGGCAGCAATGCAGCAGCCTCTGCCGGCTCAATGTCGTCTGTTGCATCTACCAACCCGCCGTCTAAGGCCATTTCTACTTCGCGGGCAGGATCCCTGGAGCACCAGGCACAGCACGCATTTACCAGTCGGTCCAAGGCAGGGCGGTACTTTGCGGGCGAGCCTGTTGCGTCTGGTCTGCAGGCTGCAGGCATCACGTCGGCTATTCGGTCGCAGATGATTTCATCAGCCACTGGTACCATGGGTGCCCGTGCCGGTACGAGCAAGGAGATCCACGGCCTGCAGCGCAAGGTTCTCCAGAAGTCGACTGCGATCCCGGCGACATCGACGTCCCAGCAGCACGACCTTAGCTCTCGCCGTATGACGGATTCGATGGGCGCGGACCAGCAGACGCAACAGACACAGCAGCAGCACCGCCACGGATACAGTCGGTCCAATAGCTTGGCAACAGGCACGGTTGTGGCCGCCCAGCTGAGTGCAAAGCTTAACCAGGCTCTGGACGACAACGCGGCGTCGGGCGACGACAAACAGAAGCGGCGCACAGCCAGCGCCCCAGTTGTGGCCCAGGTGCCTCGGACGAAGAAGCGCGACCCAAAGCCCGGCTACTGTGAGAACTGCCAGGACAAGTTTGACGACTTCGAGGTGCACATCGGCACACACAAGCACCGCAAGTTTGCAGAAGACGAGAGAAACTGGACGGATCTTGATGATCTGCTGGGCCAATTGACACGGCGGACAAAGTATGGATTGGACGAGTGGCAATAAAGCTGGAAGCGTAAAGCAAAAAGCTATAGGCAATAATTGGGGGACTTAAAATGTTAATGGAGGTGCGACATTCCGTCGCTGGTGCCCCCCACCCAGCAGCCCAACTCAACACCAGCACCAGCACCAGCATCAGTCAGCAAAAGTACCGGTACAACTACGAATCATCCATCTAGTTTTGTATTTTTTGGCATTGTATTCACGACAACAAAACATCCATCATCAACGACAGACGACGTACCGTATATGGCAAAAAGCGAGAGTACACGACGAGCGGTACAGAAGAGTCTGAGGTTACGGCCTCTTCCAGCATAGCACGGCATAGCATAGCATAGCATAGCAGGCTGCATTGTATTTGTTTGTTTTCTGTTTCTGTTCATCCATTTGTTCTTCATTCTGTTTAATTCATCTGCTGTCTTCTTACCTGTTTTCTCTTATTTGCCTATGTTTATATCTTGTTTCATCTTTTGGCGTTGGTGTGTCCAGTCAGCGAACAGGCAGGGCGGCATTCTTATATCCCCAATGTCACTGTATTCAGCAGCAGCTACAGCTACAGCTACCATCCAGTCACAGTCCCAATTTCTCCTTGCAGCTGCCATGATACCTCTGCAGTGCTCTTGTTTCGTTTTCAGTTTCTCAGTTTCTGTTTCTCAGTTCACACTTTCTTATCTCTTCACTTTCTACTTTCATTCATAAGCTTGGCCATGGAGTTTGGAGTGTGTTTTTAATTGTTTTTGTATTTACCTCTGCCATTCATTTTCCGCACTTGCACCTGCATCATCTGCCCGTCTAGTCTTGCTGTTGGCTTACCGCTCTCTTCTTTGCCCTCGTCCTGTTACTCGGCTGCCTGGAGTGAACAGCCCATGGGAGGACACTCATAAGTACAATAGAATAAGCAAATAATTGAACAATAAGACAATACTATTGAGTAAGAATACGGTGAGTGGCGTTATTTCATCCATACGTCAGTGATGGTGCTAGTGCTACCGAGCGGCATGACGCGGTGTGCAGAGACTGTAGTATGCGGAATGCCGGTGACAATCAAGGCTGTCAAGGGCTTACATAACCTGGGCATGCATGGCCGCTCAAGTGTTGAGAGTTAGTAATATTTAGTATGCATTGATGCCTACCGTTCCTGCCATTTGTGAATAAGCATCTGACCTCTGGCATTTTGGCTTCTTTCCTTGTTGAAAGCTATGCTCTTTCTTATTCTGCTGTTTGTGGCTGTTTGATCGCTCGCTCCTGCCTTTATTGCCGTGCTTATTATTGTCCTGATATATTGCCTGATTGCACCTCCCACCTTCTACAGCATCGCGAATGTTCTTCTCTTACTTGTACACTCTCTCGTCGTATCTCTCTCCCATTCACAGCCGTCCAGACCAGAGACCAGCCCAACGATCTGCGCGTCCGTACAGTGCGTCTCTCAACTGCCAAGCCTGTCCAGTAAAGCACGGTCTGTGAGCCTTATCAGTGCTCTGTCTGCCAGGTTGTACTCCAAAGCCGGGGTCTTCGTCTCTACCAGCTTTGCCAGCCCGACCAGTTGGGCCAGTCCGGCAACTTTGACCGCTAGAGACCAAACTCGGATCTCCCATGAACAGCACCAGGATCACGAGACACCTAGACCAGAGCACGCCCTCGAGAAACACTGGTAAGACACCGAGGGACATTGTTCCCTGTTCGATTGGCCATGCTCATCTCTTTCTTCAATGCCCGCCCCTTTGCTGGCTCTCATGCCATTGCAGCCTCATCATCATAGCCTTTGCCCACCTTTTGGCCCATGCTATTCTAATTTACCTCGTCTTCTTCCCTCTTCTTCCATCCATCCCAACAGCTCTTCTCTTCCATTTATGGCCTGGCAGCTCTCCCCTTTTGACCCCCCTCCTTTTCAGACCATCAACCAGTCGCTCTTTCTTCATTTGTCATTTGTCTCTTGAAAATGCAGCTCCTACCCTTATTGTGTTTATTGCACTGTTGCCTTACATAATCTTCACTTATATCATCGACCTCATTCATATCGCTGCTGGAGTATTATGCGTCCCTTGGTCTCTCTCTGCTTTCTCATATATTAGCCAGTAATTACATGTGCTACTGAGCCGCACTGCCGTGCTCATTTCGCCTTGTCTCCATATCCCTTCCTACAGTTGTTCATCCTTTCTCTTCTTCCCTCTTCCTTCCATCTCCCTTTTCCTCTATCTTTCTTTCTCTTCTTTTCTTGCCCTTTTCTTTTTTTCTTTTAACTTCTCTCACTTTTCATCACATTGAATATGCACAGTCTAGCTTTCCACAGTCATTTTAACCTCCCATTCCATACCAACATTCACTGATCACAACACTGCACTTACAGCCTTGGTCTACACTCCCACTAAAGCCGAACCGTGACTAATCGTTTATATCCACCAGATCGAACAAGAAAACAATAAAGTCAAACGATACAGAAAGAATATCAGTCGTCGGCTTGACTATAATTGCCAGTCGCTTGTGACACTCACTCAACCTTGGCTGTGTCCATAGCTTTTGTCGCTGTCACAACCATTCGCCTCCTCGACGCACTTGTCACGCCTCTATTTCAAGTATCTCTGTTCTTTCTCAACGACCACCCATCTCTACCATCGCACACATTGCCACGTCGTCGGCCTTATCTCGATCTCGCCGGAGCCGCGTCTAGACTAACCTTGTTTTCACTTGATTTTTCTTTTGTTCCTCTATTCTGTTCCTCTTCTGTCTACTTTCATTCTACTTTCATTTCTTTTCTCCTTCACCTCCCTCTGCAAACCCTCGACCTATACCTATTAACCCCTCGACATAACCATTTTTCAACTTGTCTTTTTGTTGCGGCACATTTAGCACTACTGCAGCCCTTTAGTCTTTATTTCTTTTATTTCCTTTTATTACTTTTATTGCAACCGTCTCTTGTTGCTGTCTCGTCCCTATACCTTGAGCCTTAACTCCCTTTTCTTCCTTTACTTCTTTTAATCCGCTTCTCGTCATTCTTCCCTTTCCATCATCCATATTTGCCTCCCCTTTTCCTCCCTTTTTCTTCCTCTCTTCGCCCTTTGCTTCGAAGCTCTTGGCTTTAGTTACTGTTGTCTATCTATATTCTTCTTCTTCTTCTTCTTCTTCTTCTCTTTTCTCTTCTCTTTTCTGTTCTCTCTTCTTCTTCTCTTCTCTTCTTCTTCTCTTCTCTTCTTCTTCTCTTCTCTTCTTCTTCTCTTCTCTTCCTCTTCTTATTTCTTTTTTCTTCTCCTCTCATTCCTCTCACTATTCAGCTTCTCTCCTATCTTCTACCATTATCAAACTCCTCACCTTCAACTACCACACCTTAACCCCATTAAATACTCTATTTTCAATTCCACTCTTAGGCCTTTCTTTTCCATCCTATTTCCCATCCCATTTCTCATTTCCCACCCATTCTCCGACCTGCATATTGCCATCCTGTCACAACAGTGCCAACAACACGAAATTCACAGTGCCCCTTACGCGACACGACACGAGACACAACTCCCTCTGCACTCTTGTGCCTTGTCTCTCTATACTCTCCATACTTTCTGTTTATCATCTTTATCTTGATATCCATTTCGCCACTACTACCATTACAGTTTTGAGGATTTGAAGTTTCCTTTTACCGCAGCGCCAACACACTGGTTTTAGCGAATCTGCTAAAGCTTATGGATTCTTTCCAGTAGTTTTCTTACGATTATAACATCCGCTGATTGACGGTAGATATACAGTCTACTACCTCTTTACAACATAGCCAAAGGAAGTCATTTAATCTAAACTGGCATATGCCTCCTTTCTACTTGCTGTAATTTTACATATTCAGCAGACCGTCTTTCTCAACCGCCTTTTATTTCATTTTCATTATTATTTCATTATTATCATTTTCTTCCCATCACTGAAATACTATCTTGCCCATCTCAACACCGAGCAGCACATCTCACACCCACTCACGCAATGACTGAACCAGCGCCAGGAACTGCTGTCAAGAGAAAGCGTGGAAGACCTCGCCGCGTGCCTATTGATCCCACCACCGAGAACGCTGCTGCTGCCCCAGCATCTGCCCCAGCACCGGCTCCCGCACCAACCCCCCAAGCTCCCAGTCCCGTCGATAGTTCGTCTGGTGACAGCGCTAGACACTTGAATGAGCTAGAAGAGCGCGTCAATGACCTCACCGAGTCCTGGGAGACCGAGTCCCTATTTGAGGATGTTCTCGATGACGCAGATGAAAATACAGATCTGTCTCTTTATGACCCAGAAGCATGCACACTCGAAGAGGCTGCTCGCTACCGCCAGGAACTGCGCGCCATCGGCCCAGAAGAGTTTTGCCAACGCACCGTTAATTCCGGTGCGATCACTGCTAAAAAGCTTTTGACTGCCTTTGGTGTCCGGCCGCCCAGCTTCCTCGAGGGCGAGCCCGATGAGTCTTATTACGGACTATTGAGCCTTGCCCTGAGCCGCGAGCTGTCTAAGCGCGCCAAATTGCTACGCTACAATACCGTCGACGACGCTGTTCATCTGCTCCAGACGCGAAAGAACATTATTGTTCTAACGGGCGCCGGCATCAGCACATCTCTCGGCATCCCGGATTTTCGCTCCAAGGATACTGGCCTCTACTCGCGCCTCGCGCACTTGGGTCTCAGTGACCCGCAAGAAGTCTTTGATATTAATGTCTTCAGAGATGACCCCACTATATTCTACTCTGTGGCCCGTGATATTCTGCCTTCTACCGACCGCTTCACCCCCACACACGCTTTTATAGCCATACTGCAACAGAGAGGCAAGCTGCTAACCAATTACTCCCAAAACATTGACAACCTCGAAGCCAAGGCTGGGATCAAGCCCTCAAAGCTTATTCAGTGCCACGGCTCGTTTGCTACTGCCTCGTGTGTTGTGTGTGGCTACCGCGTCGATGGCGAGGTCATCAACCCGACAATCAAGGCTGGACGTATTCCTCGCTGCCCTCAATGCTCGGCAGCCAAGTCTCGGCGGGGCAGTGGCAATACCGCCGCTTTAACGGCCAGCCGGAAACAAAGGAAGCTTGCACGGGAGACTGCAGGCGGAAGTAACAGTGGCGGCTCGGTCAGCCGCAGCAGCAGCATGGACAACAGCGTGAACATGGAGGGCGCGTCTGCACCAGCACCTGCATCTCGTGGCCGTGGCCGTCCCCGGGGTCGGCCACCTGGCAAAGTTCCTCGGCCCCGTGGCCGCCCACGAAAGCAACACAAGCGCAGTGATAGCAGCTCTGACGGTGACGAAGACGACAACCTGCTTTCAGGTGGTGTCATGAAGCCCGATATTACCTTTTTCGGCGAGTCCTTGCCCGATGAGTTCTCCCAGCGCCTGACCGAGCATGACCGTGATAAGGTTGATCTTGTCGTTGTCATTGGCACCTCGCTCAAAGTAGCGCCTGTATCTGAAGTAGTGCCTTTTATGCCTGCCCACATCCCGCAGATTTACATTTCGCGTACGCCCGTGACCCATATCAATTTTGATATCGACTTGCTGGGCGATTGCGACGTGGTTGTCTCTGAGTTATGCCGCCGTGCGGGCTGGGACTTGACGCACGAGATGGTACCAAAGAACCAGCAGATCCGCGTCGACGATGCAGTGGAGGGCATTCCTAGCAGACACATGTTCACAGATGTGACACCAGGGAAGGCCGAGCCGGCCCCGGCCTCTACGGAAGCGTTGGGTGTATCCAAGGTGGAAGTCGCTGCTTTGCCCGAACCAGCCAGGGAAGGGTCCAGACAGGCATCCAGACAGGCATCCAGACAGGCCAGAGAGGCACTCAAGGAACAAAAGGAAGCACGCAAACAGCCAATCCCAGTAACCGAGCTGAAGCCGGTCGAAATCAAGACCGACTTTGTTGCCACTATCAGAGAGATTCCTCTGGCACCGGTAGTCAATGGACACGCGACAGATATCGGGCAGGCTATGGACGGGGCCGTCTAGATGACGAAGTCATCACGCCATAGTCGTATCCAGACATCCATGTTGGTACGGTCCTTGAACCGCACTTACACCGCGTGATCCCAATCCTTTTACTTTACTGTCTCTTGAAACATATTCAAGGTCTCAGGCTCATTCCTCTGAACACCGATGCTTGCTCTCTTTTACTCTTCATTTAACTGTTGTATCTCAAGCGCGCGTTCTTCCTTGTTGTGGTCTTTTATTTGGTGACCCATGTCCGCTATATTTTCCAGCACATGTGCATCATGTTGCTGTTACATGCTTGTACTAATGTGTATGGGGCCTTTATTTTGCTGTAAGGTGTTTCTCACTACTGGGGATTTCTAGTTTTATTGGCTTGGCACTGGGTTTGGTACTTTTACTTCCGAAGTGCCATTTAATACTACACATCTGCGATCCCGCCACTTCATTTGTCTTGATTTTAAACACGAATTGCATTGTATATTGGGTCAATCTGTTATAAACTTTTTTTTTGGGAAAATAACGTGAGAGGGAGAAAATGATAGCAGAGGTAAGGCAGTTAAATAGCAGGAAAAATTACAAAACAGGCTCAACAGGCAACCATTCTCCAGCGCTCCCACTCCACAGCCAACCCCGTCCGGCTGCTGCCCAACACACTGCTCTTGCTTGAAATAGAACATGCCGGCCAATATCCTAAATGACGAGCTTGTCAATCTCGCCAGAGCCGAGGCCACCGGCTTCGCTGCCGCGCCGGCTCAGGCCGTCGAGGTCGTCCAGGCCGGGCGTCGGCGGCGGCAGGTTGGCCACCTTAGTGCAGACCCAGCACGAGGCGTACATGTTGACACGGTCAATGCACACACCGGGCGTACGGTTTCCGTGCTGCTTGGGCTGGAAACCCAGACGCTCAAAGACGGTGAGATACCACGGTGTGCGGGCACTCGACCGCAGCAGCACACGACCGCCCATGGCCAGTGCGCGGTTCAGCTTGGCAATCTGGCTGGCGGCAGCCATACCGCCGGTCTCGCTGCTGGGGCACAGACCAGAGTTGTCGGTCTTGCTTTCGGGGTCGAACCAGTCCATGCTGTCCATGACAACGGCGACAGTGAGCGAGCCGGGGGCAAGGCGGGCAATGACCTCCTCAATTTCGTCGGTGTGGATGCGGAGACCATTAAAAGCACCAGGGCGCGACAGGCGGGCATGGGCCTGCTGGCTGAGGTAGTCGGGGTGGCAGCGGCGCGAGAACTTGCCGTCGAGCGTGACGTAGTAGTACGGGTTGTCTTCGGCCAGGTGGACCGTCTCGACCATGGGGTCGAGGGTGTTGACCATGTACTCCCAGACGGCGTGCGAGCGCAGCGTGCGGGTCGACGTCTTGGTCTTCCTGGCACCGTTGGCGGCCTGCTCGCGAGCGACGTCCATGGCGTGGTCGCCCTCGATCATGGCCAGCTGGTTGTGCGGCACACCCAGGGCAGCCCACAGGAAGCTCTTCTGGCTGACGACGAATCGCGACAGCATGCGCGACAGCAGAGCCGGGCGGATTTTATTGCGCCAGATCTCGCGCTGCTCGTTGAGCGTCTTGGCATTTAGAATCTTGTTGACGGCACCGCGGAGACCAAAGAAGAAGCTGATGTAGCGAAACAGACGGATAGCGTTCTTGGAACCGCCAGTGTCGTACAGGCCGCGGTTGCTGGAGCTGGTGCGCGAAAAGGTCTGCTCGTTGTGCAGCCAGTACTGGAAGCCGCGGCTGGAAAGATGGGGGGACAGCTTGCTGATGAGGATCTCGCGGAACCTGGGGTGCTTGCCTTCGCCAAAGATGAGCCAAAAGTCCTCGTAGTCGAGCTGGGCAGAGTAGGCGGCGACCTTGAGCTCGAGCAGGTGGTTCTGGGCAGGGTTGAGATCGACAGCGTGGATGCGGGCCGGGCTCTGCATGGCGTAGGACAGAATGTTGTCACCGGCACTGGTAATGGCTAGCACGACATCGTTCTCGTTAAGCTTGAGGATGCGCTCGTCGACGCGGGTGTCCTCCCAGGTGAAAGCGTAAATGTACTCGTCCTTGAACTGGGTGTGCTTGGGCAGCTGGTCATCATAGTAGATGCGCCAGTGGTGGTTTTGATAGAAGAAGGCGGGCAGGGGCAGGTTGGCCGAGAGGTTGGCAATGGCGGTCTGGAAGGCCTTGGAGCGGATCTCGGGAGCTGACTTTTGGATGGCGCGCGAGATGGTCGTGGCCGGGCTGGGAGGAACGCGAGCGGGCTTGCTGCCGCCACCGCGGGTGGTCAGAGCGGTGGATCCAAGGTAAGGGGACTCGGTGACCATGGCATCGATGCGCTCGACGACCTCGTGGGGCAGGCTGTTGACGTGGAAGGGCTTCTTGTGGCAACCGAGCCAGATGTAGTAGGGAATGGAGCCGAGGGTATAGTTGCGGGTGTTGACGCTGAGGACGGTACCGAATCGGTACTCGAGGTAGTCGCGGCGGCCGGCCTCGAGGGAGACACGGTCGAGCTCGAACCAAGAGCGCCAGAAAGTGCGGCCAAAGAAGCTGATGTGGCGGTTGATAAGGCCACCGGTGTAGTTGCGGAAGGAGAAGTCGGCCTTGGACTGGACGTAAAAGTCAATGACACCGAGGATGCCGTCGGGGGCGAGCAGAGACGACAGGGAGTCGACGACGGAGTAGTAGTCGGGCTGTCGATTAGCAAGAGAAGCGTATATACAGAATATAGAATGCAAAATACTGAATACTGAATACTGAATTTAAAAGGGACTCACAATCATGGACAAACTGTAGGACATGGAGATGAGATCAGCACCACCATGGTCCGGACGGTCAAAGGAAAAGTAGCCGCTGCCGGAAGACAGGGCGCCAAAGGCCGGGGACGCCGGGACGACAGCCTGCTGGAGGGTAGGCTCGTAGTCCTCGAGGCGGAACTTGCGAGCATCCTCGCAGATGACGTGGACGTTGTTCCAGCCGAGGCGAGCGAAGCGCTTCCGCGCGACAGCGCACAGGGAGGGCGAGAAGTCGACCAGGTAGACGCTGGTGAAGAACTCGGGAACGTTGACGTGGGCAGCCATGGCCTCAATGTTCCAGCCGGTGCCGCCGCCGACATCGACCCAGATGCGGGGAGTAACGGGCGCTGCCGCGGCCGAGGCCTTGTTGTTTTTGGAAGATTTGCTGTTTTTGGTGGCCTTGCCTTCCTTGAGGGTGGCACGGTGCTTGAGCTGGGCAGCCACTAGGGCGAGCATGTCCTCGCGGCCCTTGAGGAGGGTCTTGCGGGTGGCATCGTAGATGCCGGCCTGAATCTCGTAGAAGCTCTCGAGGGCATCCTGCTGGTTAGCACCCTTGCCATCAGCACGGTGAGGCTTCAGGAAGCAAGAGTAGCAGAAGAGCAGCAGAGAGCGCACAAGGCTAGGATCCTCGGCAGACGAGGAAGAAGAAGAAGAGTCGTTCTTGGAAGAAGACGAGTACTTTGTGATGCCAATGGCAGCGGACAGAAGAACAGCCAGCCCGGCAAAGAGAAGTTTGCTGTCCACTTCCGGGGGCGTTATGTTACCACCAAGAGAAGCCATGGTACTCTCTCATTGCTGGCGTGCAGCAAGTGAGAGTGAGTTGCGAGGAGAGAGGGAGGGGGAGGGTAGATGTCTATATAACCAGGCAGTCAAGATGAGTCGGAGATACTGAGACAGAGTTTGTGTCGACTACGAAGAAGATATAGATGTGATACCGGAGAGGCAATGTCAAGGATGAATAGAGAAGGCGGTTAAATAGGATCTTAAGACAAGAGAAAAGCAAAAAGCAAAAAGCAAAAAGCAAATCAGAAAGAAGAAGAGGGGTGGACAGGATGATGAGACGAGACATTAATATAAAGGAAAATGGACAGAGGGAGGGGGGGGGGGGCAACTCGAGGTTGTGACGGATAGGCATTGACAACGAGACAAGCTAGACAAGACAGTGTGAGAAGCTTTCCTCTTCCTTCCCACTTTCTATTGATATTCTTGATTAATAGATTAATAGCCCGAAACTACGGCCTACGACGTACATGCGTCTGTCTATGCGTCTGTCTCGTGGGCACGCGGACGATTGGCCAGCAGTCGCTTGACCCTGTTTATAGTTTTTATATGTGTGCACCCAGTGGCTGGGTGGCTAGTCTCCATTACTTGACTTACACGGGTGTTGTGTAATGTGCTTGCTACTTTGTTTACTGTCTCGGCTGGAGAGGTTTATATTATCTTTTCCGAATAAAGAGAATCTGGGTTGCTGGTAGGCACTATATTACTATAACCTGCTTATATCAGCAGATCGGGATACACGTGAGGACTATATTCGGAACTCATTGAAAACAGTCGAGGGGAAGGTGCGATGGGGAGTAGTAAGTGAATACAAGCAGTCACAGCCGAGAATGGAAGGCATCCCACGCGACTGTTAACGTACTGCTCAGGGTCGAGGGGTAGAGGGGTGTATGCGTAGGTAGCATGAAAGAATAGAGTATGAAGAAAGATCAGGAAATGTAGAACAAAGACTAGAGAATACGAACAGGGGCAGTGAGCAGGGAGCAGGGCTCGGCCGGAAAGCGAGCATGGCGGCCAAGTATTGGTAAGACCAGTGCAGCAAGACGGGCACTTAGATAAGCGCATGTAAGTCGTTCATGCTCTTTCCTATTTGGACAGTGCGCAATGCCTGTCCTTGCCTCCTTCCTAGTTCACGAGTACAATAGACCCGCACCATCTGCCTTGCTCGCGCTCGCTTCTGTCTGCAGGTTTCGACCTATAGCTCACATGTGCTCGCTTGACACTCGTCGAATTGTTGAGAGTTTTCATATATATTTCCATATATAAAAAAGAAAATCATCCGCAAGATAAAGACAAAGAACACTAAAATACTCCTGCAACACGTCGTCCTAGCTTGACATCCCGACACGCTTGCGTCCTGGCATGCATTGGCCAATAAAGTCACCGCGTGCTCGATCCATTTGCAAGCTCGACACGGCCTGTTGTTGGCCATGGTCTCCTAGGCAGGCCAAGCCCAATCGAGAACAGACGTGCCCTGCACCTTTGCCCACTTTGCGAGGAGGTACTTGCACTATATGAATGCAATATGGGCACGGCATTTCTCTACAAGCAGTCAAGGCTGCGGAGTAATTGTGTCTATCTGTCTCTTAACATGTCTACTTGTCCTATACTTGCTTACTTTGAGCTTTGGGCTTGTGTACTTGTGCCATTTGCTTGGGCGACTATCTCGACTCTTGACCTGGGGGACAGCAGTGATTGACGCCGCTAAACTAGTGACGGGCGAGGGAGAGACTGTGACTAGATGGTATACATCGGATATGGAGTCGGATAACTCGTTAAATAATAGAGTGAACTGTATTGAAACTGAACTTCAATGCCAGTGTATGATATGGGCGCATGCCGTCGTGTAAGTGCGGTCAAGTCTTAGTCAGCATATTTGCGCACTGTAGAACACTTGAACAACGTGTAAACAAGCACATCGTAATCACCAACTGCAGCCGTATCAAAGATCACAGTATCCTCCACTCATCCTCGAGCCCATCCCGTCAAGTACCAAATATGCCGATAAGGTTGGCTAGTGCAGCCCGTTGAGCGCACATTGCTACCGTCTACAGTGCCGTTGCGTGTTAGTCGTGTTTGGTACAGCACTGTGCTAAGTCTATAAGTGGGTCTATGCATCAACCAACCAATAGGATATCTCAATTCAAGCACATGCAGAATGCCGCGCTGTGCATTTCGCATCGAGGCACGCCAGACGACCAACCATACAGAACGTGGCTCATGCACAAGATGTTGTTTTTCTGAGCTTGGAGCTGCCCTTTGCGTTTCTTCAGTGTCCCTTTTGTTCTCGTAGCTTCTCATAGCAGTTGGCTTCCTTGTTTTCCCATGGCGCATACTGCCGATCTGCCCTCCTCGTCTCCTCTCCCTATCTTTTCTCTCTACGAGACACTCGAGCCAATCAAGCACCCCCGTCGGTGTGTCTGCCTCTCCTTTCTGCTTTCGTTGGTATTGGTAACGCCCGAAGATCGACTCGGCTAGAGACATATCGTCTGTTGCACAACTGGCTCCAGGGTCTGCGGCCGAGACCTAGTGCCGACTTTACAGGAGACCCGAGTGTTCCTCTATTGCATGAAAGACGCTCTCTGCTCTGCTTCTCAGAAACTGCTGGGAAAATGGGGAAATGGGAAAATGGTAATGTAGGCACGAGGTCTGTTCTTCGTGCATGGCAGTCTATTGAGTCGCGCCTCTCCTGTCGTATGCCCATGCTTGCCTGCTCGTTTTCCCTTCAAAGACTTCTGAAGAATTTCAAAGGGCTTGGGAGACCCTCACCCCGTATCCCGGTATACCCTGAAACATGAATATCGATCCAATCTACGCAGATGCTGTGCTCTGTTTCAGTGACGTCTGTTTGTTATTTTGGCGAATCTTGTACTACCCAATGACATAATCATACTAGCCTCTTATCTTATCTCTTATCAATACCAGCGCTTATCGGCTGTGATTATATAATACGGACACTCGTTCTTCCGCTAATGCTGGCCTCCATACAGCAGGCACCTCGACATAGTGGGGCCCTCCGCACCTGCACTCACTTCGAGCTCCGCGACAAGCTGCGCGCGCAGTCCCCATCTCGAACACGTCCATCAAGCGCATCACCATCATCCCACGAGCCATCACTGACACCCCCGCACACGACGCACATCTTGGCGCTATAGCGCACCACCCCATAGAAACACCACCCGCCTCGACCTCACCTTTACGAATGCGCCAGGGATAGCCACCGTCCCGCCACCGCGTCTATGCGCTTCTGCGCGCTTCGCTCATAACTACGTCACCCTCCTCTCATATAAACACCACAAACCCCACTACATACATTCACCATGCCTCCCGCACATGGTACCGGAAAGAAGATGGGCAGCAACATCGCGCGGCAAAGATCTAGGAATACCACGCCTTCGTCCTCTAGCGTTGCTGCTGTCGCCGCCGCTGCCACATCAGCCCCTAGTACCACCGGCTCAGCACGCGGCTCGACTCCCGCGCTCCCTGTCTCTGCCACCCTCCCAGACACCGTCAGCAACAAGCTCAAGCTCTTTGAGCACGAAACTGTCGACATCTTGCTTCTAGAACGCAACCTGACATACGACGACCTCGTTGATGCCGGCTGTGGCACGGGCTCAAACCTTCCCGACTATCGATCCGTTGACGGCATAATCGAGCGCCTCAAGACTCTACAGAACACCACGGAGAGCAATGGCAGACACTTTGACCGCGGCATGCGTCTGCTGTCCAAGCTCCGCCGCACACGCATGGACCAGGCCGCCCAGGACCGCACACGCGAAGAGCTTGGAGGCGACGACGACAATGACCATGTCACCAGCAGCCAGAAGCGAGCCAACAAGAAGAAACGTAAAGCACCCACGGACGGCGATGGCAGCCAGTCCAAGGGGGATGCAATGGACATTGACGACAAGCCCAAAGCCGGCGATGCCAACGGCAAGGACGGCAAGAAGAAGGGCGACGAAGAGGAAGAGGGCGACGAGGACGATGACGAAGAGGAGTCGGAAGACGAAGGCGCCCCCAAGCCACGCCCGGTACCACAACACCAGACCTTTGGCGAAGACCCTTCGACGTTCCCCGACCCGACCGTCTACGAAATCCGCGAAGTCACGCCGGACATGTCCATTGACGAGATCAAGGAGATCTATTCGGTCTCCACGTTTCCCAAGTCGGACCTTGCACACCTTATTGCCGGCCAGCCACCCGACAAGGACTTTAGTAGTGCAAAGCCCTCCAACCAGATCAACTTTTCCACCTTTTCAACCTACATTGAGCCCTACTTTCGCGCTTTTACCGAGGAAGACTTGGCATTTTTGCGCGACCGCGGCAATAGAGTGTCTCCGTTCAGCATGCCCAAGCGAGGCACGCGCCACTATACCGAGATCTGGGCCGAGGAAGACGGCGCCATGGTTATTGACTCGACGCCCGCAAACGGCGACGGCGGCCTGCCAACCAACCAGCCGCGTGGAACAATCGAGGCCATGTCGGACGAAGTCGGCGAGACCAGCAAGGTCTCTGTGGGCCCTCTGCTGTCGCGACTGCTCTCGGCCATGCGGTGCGAGAACCGCCCACCCGACGGCAACAATGCCAGCGGTGGCGACGGCGATGTAAGCATGAATGGTGATGCCACCGACTCGCAGCCGCCTGCGCCTGCATCCGGTGCCGATGGTGCATCGCAATCTATACCGCCAGCCGCCTACATGCCCGAATCCGCCTCGGACGCGTGGAAAAAGGCTACACATCCAAAGCTCGACTACAACCAGGTCGACGAGCGTATCAAGCAGGAACTGCGCCATATTGGATTCCTGCCTTTCCCCGATCCATCGGCGGCAGCAGGCGGCGCGAATGGTGCTAACGGCGCATCAAGCAATGCCGGCGGTGCCGCCAATAGCGCATCAGGAGGTGCCGGTGCCGCAAACGGCGCTAACGGTGCTGGTGGTAGTGGTGCAGGCGTTGCCAACAGTGCGGCTAATGGCGCCAGTGGATCAGCCGGTGGTGCTGGAGCCGGAGTCAATGGTAACGACAATGTTGTCGACCCGGCACTGGCTGCCGACTATGACGGCCATTTTGACGACGAGATTGCGGCGCGTCTGCGGCGTCTGCAGGCCGGCCTGCGCGACCAGATGCTCGTCAATGGAGCCCGCAAGGCGCGCCTGGCCGAGCTCGTTAAGGAACGCATGGCCTACCAAGAGTACCAGACCATTCTCGAGGACCTCGACGGCCAAGTCAATGCCGCCTACCTGAAGCGGACGCGTACAATGGGCAAGTCCAAAAAGGGCAAGCGGCCCGGCGGTGCCGGTGGTGGTGCTGGCGCCGGTGCAGCGGCGGCGGCGGCGGCGGCTGCAGCTGCAGGCACGGCGCGTCCGGGTATTGGCGACATGACCCGCACGCTCATGGAGCGGCGCAAGAGATGGATGGACAATATTGGCACAGTGTTTGACGACGATCGGATGCAGCGGGTGCCGCGGGTGACGGACCCGAACAGCAGTATATTCCAGCCCGACGAGATGGCCGGTCTGATCAAGAAGGAAAAGGAGCTCTGGGATGAAGAGGTCGACGAGGAGTAGTTCTAGTCCACCGTATTTCGTCCTAGTTTGTAGTCGGTTATCTCGCTCTTGTTTTTTTTGTATGTGTGTATGTTTTTTTGTTTGTTTTTTGGCATCTGCTCATGGTCTTTTGATGATGCTTTCAAGGTTTACTTTACCACGTTTGGTTGTCTCTGTCGTTTCCTTTATTGCTCCTTATTCTCATTTTGTTTATACTTGTCGGTCTTCTTTTCGTCTGTTATTGATACCGGGGGTCTGTCAGAGCACGACCGGGGCGTTCTAGGCGAACAAACAATACATTTTTCTTTTCAATATTCACTCTCGGTTGATTACCATCAGTATTAGACACAGCCACACAAACAGCACTTCAACCAAGCAAGTTTTGACAGCTTTAATGCGTGAGGAAATGCGATACAAAATGTATGACGCGAGACTATTATGTCATCTACTAAAGGGAACAAGCGGAAGCAAACGATAAAGTTGATTTTGAGAAAAGCTGCTACTATATTAGTCATAAGGTACCCAAATCCATAAACGCCTTCATCATGATGTCTATACTCTAGATCGAGTAAGTCGTTACATAAGCCAGAAATTGAAACAGATATGAAAATAATAATGACATCCCGCCACTGGGGTGAGAAGAAATGCAAATGGGTATGAGTATATGTGAGAAAATATATCGGGGCGTGGGGGAGATGGCAGACTAAATTGCCTAGAGCATCTAGAGCGTGAATAGTCTTGATAATGCGGCCCTTGTCTTGGATTTCCCTAGAGCCAAGGTCAGGTTCACATACATTCATGTACATGATTTAGAATGCGTGCAAGCAAATCTCAACAAACTTACAAGAGATCTTGGAATCATCTAGATCCGCAGTGTCCACTCCCGCCAGCTCGGCCATTCTTCTTCTAGTAGCTTCCGAGGTGGCGAGTATGGGGCTGGGGTTCTGATTCTTGACTTGATTTGCCGGTCCGGGCTGGGGCACGGTATGCCGTTTGAGCTCGATTCCAGGCAACCGTTCTTGTGTAGCTGTGCCAAAACTAGGCGATATCGAGAGACGGTCCGTCGCATGTGTAAGGTGTTTTTTCAAGGACGAGCTCCAGCTGTGCATCCGGCCACGGTCGGCTCTGCCTTTAAATTCTTGCACGACAACCCGTTCGCGTATCCTGTGCATAGCTCGCTCCTGTCGGACCATTGCATTCGTGATGGGTGGGCAGTATCCTCTAGGTAGCATGCATGCCTTGCACAGCGGGCAGAGCGAACTTACGTACGACAAAAACTCGTCAATGCACCCAGTGTGGAAAATGTGGCCACAAGGTAGCTCCCGAATGATAGTAACACGGCTCTGGAATGGCCCTAGGCAAATATGGCATATGGGCTGATAGTCGAGATCGCCGGCGACGGATGCTTCGGGTACACTGACGACTGATGTTGGAGATGCTGGTACAGTCAATACTGATGCCGGGTCAGACACACGAGAGTGGGATTGAGACTTCTTGTCCGATGCCGTTTGACTGAGTATATCGGCAACGGTAACTGCAGGGTCTTCGCTAATGGCAGCGTCTATGCTCTTGTGATGATGCTGCGGCTGTGATAAGCGGCGCTGCGAGAGGCGCTGAGATGCGAGGACAGAGGAAGGTGAAGGTGATGGGGATGATTGTATTATGATGGGGCTCGGGGAGGGGACAATAGAGACAGTCTTAGAGATAGGTTTTGATATTTGCGATAATGGAGGCGACTTTAGCGGTGATATTGGTACTGGTGGATCGTAGTTGTACGTAAAGAGAGGAAACTTTTGTAGGTGATAAAGTGGCACTGTGAGGCGCTTGATCCCCATGGCTTCGAGGTTGATTTCTCCGCTAACAACACGGCGCCGAAGTAGGTTGCGCCGCTGTCGCCATACGTAATGCATACCAAAAATGATGAGAGTAATGACGGCCAGCAGAACGCCAATGACGATGAGCATAAAGACCCAAACATTTGGCAGACCTGTTGGGGTGCTGACGGTGAGCTCGGTCCAAATTCGGACATAGTCGTCAGGATCTGGGTGGTACAGGTCGCTTATATCACTTCCAAAGGGCACATTGGTCAAGTTCCCCGAGTACAAGCTAAGCTGGTACATCATTTCAGTACCCAGAGCGCCGGAGACGGCAAAGATGGGAAAGTGGTTTCCTGTCTTCCACTCGCCATCGTCGTCGAGGTCCCAGACATCAGAATCAGAGCCGGGAGGTTTTATCGTGTCGTTGGAAGGAAGGTAAAAGATGAAGGCTCTCAATGGGTCATAACGAGCCGACGAGAGGTAGGACTTTGTGCACTCTTTGCTGAACCAAGGCGCAATGGCAATTAGGTTGTAATTTGTGGCGGGGAGATTATATTGATGGACGGCGGAGTTGGGGACAAAATCACGGGCCTGGTCTTGGCACGGATCGTCGCCGTCAAGGTCGGGGACATATAGAAGGCCTTGCAATATTCCATTATCCGTTTCTGTGGACTTTGATGAAAGGACAGTGAGGTTGTTGGTGACGTGGTCTGAGTAGGCAATGTTACTCTGTGCTTGTTAGACACCATGATTATGTAGTCGAGGCAATAACAATGGTAATACATACCGAAACTGCCGTAAGGTTTTTTACGATTGTACTTGGAACAGTTTCTTTGCCTCTGTAAATTGGATCACTGAAGAGGAGTCTTGGCGGGTTAGTTGATGTCGATGTGGGCGGTAGACAGAGACAGAAAGTACGGTGAGAAGGGTATTGAGAGTGATGGAGTGACATGGTAACAACGATGATGACGGGTATGATAATGATGAATGAGAAAAGAATATGCAAGACTGTTGCATATAATTAAGTAACAAAAGAAATCACTTGACACAGGCGATGGATAAGGGCATGTGATAGCCAAAGCTCTAATGGCAGCCTCGTGCAACCACTAAATCGGATCTAATTCAGGGTGCAGTCATCATTGACTCGGCCAGGACCCCCCGACTTGGGGCGTGGTTGATTGGTTCCACTACTCTGGTTCAGCCAAGCAAAGCTTGGCCGGCTTGGCACATCTGGCATGCGGGGGGTTTGAAAGGGATTTGGATGTGGGGAGAACAATCCAAAAGGACGTTGGAAAGTGAAAGTCAGGGACCATAAGTGAAATTGACGTCTGCCAAGATGGCTGTCGTCCAAACTCGTTCAAAATGATGGAGAAAATCAGGAGATAGACTTGACTTCTTTGAGTGCACTTTTTTTTGTTGGGATTCCATCTTGGTGCTAAATACGACAAAACGCTCAAAAAAAACACTTGTTTTGTCAGCGCCGGGTTTCCATCGTTAATCGTTAATCGTTAGGTGTGGAGGGGCGCGTTTCCGCTGGCTGCACGTGAGGCCGCGCAATTAGCCACGAAGCTACAGCAAACTCTAACTAGGGGAAATTGCGATAAATTGAATGGAGAACCACTGCCGAACACCCACGTACACATCGAATGCGGCTGGGTGCACACTTGCACAGAGAGTACGCCGCCAATGTTGAGAATGGTGGGCGCAACACCAGAAGATCGAACTTCGGAACGAAGCCGACCAAGTGGCGTCATGGCGCTGGATGACGGGAACAGGGAGAGAGGAGACAAGGAGAATAAACACTGAGGAGATACGAAGGGTAAATAAATGCTACTATAGGCCAGGGTAGCCGAGTGGCCGAAGAAAGAGGAGAGGGCAGTCTGCTGCGTGATGATGGTCAGGTTGTGTTGTGCCTTGTGACTGGTGCCTTGAGGAACAGAGAGACAGTGGGACAAAGAAATCCCTTGGTAAATGAGACGGCGGTGACGAAAAGACACAAGGCAATGATAGCAAATAAGAAGAACGGTGAGCAGAACACAGCCAAGCCCGGGCGGAACGAGCCACCAAAAGAACGGCAGGACGTGTGAGTGGTGAGAGGTGGATGGTGAGTGGTGAGGTGAAGTGGTGAGGCGACGCGGTGAGACGAGACAATGAGACAATGAGGAGAAAAGTATCAATACATACACAACATTTTGGACTCCATCAAGAGCTGTTCAACGTTAGCAAAGCCGCACACACATATACAGTATCGCTCCATCGCTTCTTTTGCTTCTTCTGGTTCCCAATGCGAGGCCTTGGCATCTCTTGGCGGCTTTGAAACAACTGACGTGTCTTGTGCTGGTGAGGGCGAGGGGCGCGTTAAGTGAATTGGTTGTATAAATGTGAAAGACAAGACGACATAGGACGACGAGTGATGAAGAGACGAGAATGATGGCGCACAAGAGATGCCGAGACTCGATGTGGCAAAGCCAGTGGCGCGCACGGGTAGTCGCGAAAGACAAAATGGCCAAGACCAAACGTGTGCTCGGCGCCAAGAGGATTGTCTGGGGAGAAGACCAAGCCAAGAAATAAAGACGTTGAATCGAAACGGACCGAAGACGTACTCAGTAGAAACGAAGCGCAGCAAAACAAAGAATGGATGTCACGAGTAGAATAAGTGCAACTTACATAGACTCATGGTCAATCATGATCGAGATGGTTTGGGAGAGAGAGACCCAAACCGAGAGAGGACGATGCGGCACAGGCCAAAGGCGGAGAGAAGGAGAGACAGCAAACTAGGGTGTCGCTGCACGCTTGATCATGAACGCATTATCGACATGAGATGGCGGCCGTGAGGAATGGCTGTGAAGACTGTAGAGCTGAAGAGCAGTGGAAGCCGTAGAAGTGCGTTGTGACACTGGTAAAGTCTTGGCTTTCCTGGGCGGACGGGGAATGGAAAAAAGAAAGGGCGAGCTGGACTTGATAAAGAAGGGACGGGATGGATCGGGCGGCTAGAAGGTGCTGGCAAAGTGTATTATTAAGGAGCAATGGGATGAAATAATGGAACTGCTGCTGCTAGATCCCAGATCAATAAAGCTTGTAGCGAGTAGGCGCGGGAGGGGGGGCGAGAAAGGGGCGCGGGAGTGGGCGGAAGCGGTGGTGGAGCTGCGTTTGTACTTGATACTAGCTGCGACGGCATTGAGGTTGTGGCCGAGAGTAATGAGGCGGGAGATGGTGACTGGGAAATATAAAGATAGAGGAGTGAGAGAGAGATTAGGAGTCAAGACGGTATTGTTTTTGTACAGGGGGGGATAGGCGTGGTAGACAGGAATCGGCTGAAGAAGTGCTATGCGGTGCGATACGAGGAGAAGCGAGGTGAATAGAATGGAAGAATTAAACAATGAAGAATAAGAGAGGTGTAATAGAGGAAGAGAAAAAATAAGAATGAAAGGATAAGAGGAATAAGAGAGGAATGAAAAGAATAAAATAAAATAATAGAAAAGTACGCTTATCGGTAGTGATAGATATGCCTAACTGCAGACTTGCAGTGAGCGTAAGGAGTAAGAGAAAGCATATATAATAGTTACTAGTAGGAGAGAGAAAAGAAAAGAGCGTGTAGGAATACTAAAATACGGAGATGGGAGCTGGTGGATGAGACGCTGATAAACGAGAAGCTGGCCGAATGATGCCGGGCTTATCTATTGGGAAAAGCCCTAGCGCTGGTAGTGGTTGGTTAGGTGGTATAGCAGGCATATAATAGATAGAGCAGAGTTACCGAGCTGTGGGTTGAGGCTGGTACAAAAGTCCGAGCAAAAGAATATCAAGGCCGCGATGGTGACGAGGTCGATGCGAGATCGAGTGGTGATGTTTTGTGAGAGATTAGAAGGGGAGAAGACAGGGAGGAGGGAGGGAGAGGAGAGGAAAGAGAGGAAGAGGGAAGAAACTATGAGTGTGGCAGAATATGGGAGAATCAAGCTTGACGAGACAAAAACAGAAAGAGCGACTGAAGAGGGCAGGCGTAGATGGAAGATAGGGAAAGAGCATACATGAGTGAGCACGAATATAGAAGGGATACACAGGTGATACGAGCTAAAGAGGGCAGGAACGATGGACTTGTCACGACGCATACTTTGGTAGTGCTAATTGTTGAGCGGGAAAGGGAAAGCGCGGCCTCGACAGCTCTGACAGCTCTGACAGCTCTTTCCTTTCCAATCACGCATATTTCAGAAGCACCCGTGATATCTTGAGATGCATCACATTCCAATGCGAAGCAAATGCAAGTACCGGCTGGGGCTGTGCATATAATCAGACACATAAGCACAAGGCCAATGAAGATGACTGATGGCTGGTGGTGATGGCTAAAGATCAGGGTGCAACACAGACATGTAACCATATACGTGTATAAGTAGGCAGATAAAGGGAAGGAGCGAAGAGCACATATAAACACAGAAACACAAAACCACAAGACAAGAGCACGTAAATGGCAGGCGTATACGATACACTTCTTGAACAGGAAGGACCGGCTAGAAGATGCCGCGGGGAGCACACTATTGGAATCCTGCCTGCACTATCAAGATTGACCAATCAAGCTAGCGCACTTTCAGTTGTTCTTATTACTTTGTCAAAGGTAGAGCAGGCCGGGGTAGACCGTAGAAATATTTCAGTAGGAAAGAGCGAGATAATATGAGAGAGATGAGAGCGAGATTTAACGGAAGGTGCACTTGATAAGAGAACCGTTGCTCACGACAGTGGGAGTGAGTGGGCCTGACGCTGATCTGCGTTGTCACTGCACTATTGGCATTTAGCGTGTCTTGCAGTAATCATTAGTGCTAGTATCTTATGACGAGTGAAAGAGAAAAAGACTCGAAAAGAAAAGAGAAAGACAAGAGGCGCTGACATGAAGTAACAAAAGTCCCAGGGTAGCGGCGGCGCTACGGCAGTCAAAGCTTGTTTTCTCTTATTCGTAGTGATACTGCATATTGCCTAATTCACTGGCTTAGACTGGACTGCGGTGGCTGACAATCCCGACGACTATTTCATATTTCTATTTTCCAGTTTTGTGCACGTTATTCTCCTTTTTTGTGTCAGCCAGGTGTTGATGACCAAGCTGTTTCGGATCGAACGAGTCTCGCCTCGACTGCTGAAGGAACATCAGGGCGTCAAGGCAGTGCGATGCCCCTGGAGCGTCTTCTCTTGCCTAACGGTGGCATCCAGACTTGGCCACCAGCTCGCTCGGGCACGTCACCTGCTTAAACGTCACCGCCGGGTTGTCCGCCCCTTGGAACCAGTCAAACCGCCAGTTGCACCCGGCCTTGAGCGCCGCCGGAAAGCTCTCACAGTCAGCCTTGCTGTGCACGCCGCCGTACCGGTCGCCCCAGCCATTGGGCGGCGCGCCGTACTGCTGCGTGCACGCATTGTAGATGCCGACGCCGCCGCCGGGGATGGCCAGGTCAAAGTGGTTTGACCCCAGGTCGCCGCCCGTGTTGGTGGCCTGCACCACCATTTTCTTGCCCTGGAGCGGCGCGCTCGTAAACGTGAGCTCGTAGCACTCGCAGCACCAGCTGGCCTCGGTGCCGCCGGCAATGCGCACGGCCGCATAGCCATAGGCGATGGTGTCGCTGACGGCCCAGGGCGCCTGGGACGAGCACATAAAAGCGCTGCCGCCGTCGTCGCAGCCGGACTTGGTGGCGCCGCCGTCGTTGAGGGGCTGGTCGTCCTTGTTGCAGGTGCCGACCGGCCCGACCGCAAAGCCTTTGCCGGCCCAGCCGCACGATGGCTTGCAGCAGTCCCAGTAGCGCGTCGTTGTGCCACTGTCGTCGCCGACGACACCCTGTACCAGGAGCAGGAGAGCCGCCGGCACAAGAGCGCCGAGTGTCTGTAGAGGAAGCATTTTGTCTCGTGTAGATGGGATGACGTCTCTGTCGTCTTGATGATGAAATCAAACCGGACACCAGGACATCAGACATCAGGGCATCAGGACAGCGACGGCTCTTATAGTCATGATGCCCTCTACCATCTTCTCGTCACTAATCTATCGCCTCGCTTACTCGTCTACTCTCTCATCTGAACATGCTATATCAGACACTCTACTTCATGTCAGCCCGTCATGGCATCCTTCTCGGCTCCATTGCCTTCTCTGTCTCCCACTCAAACACATATTCTCTTCCTCGTGCATCTACTCTAGTCGTTCCCAGTCGAGTAATACGGACTCATCCTCCGGGATCTATTTTATAGTAGATGAAGAAATATGCATGTTCCTTGCATCATATAGATTGCAATTTGTATACTGCATAGACGAGCTCATCTATCTGATTGGCTCTGTTAATTAATCAAGTAAAGACAGATCTCTACCAAGTTTAAACTCGCTCAATTTCACCTGTCATACTGCATCCCATCAAGCCGAGCAAGCTGATCGCACTCAAGATCGCATCTACATACAGGCCAAGGGGTTCGCCGAGGTGGTAGCAGATCCATCAACCAAGAATCACCTCACTTTGGATCAAAACAATAAGGGAAATCACCCGCCGGGCCATCAAGCCGGATGCGGGGATAGTGTGGCCAAGAATTGGTTGACTACAAGTCTAGATTATGGCAGACAAGACGGCGCGGGAGCTGATATTCGTTTATATGAAGCAATTTAGTATAGCAATCCAATAGCAAGGCAAATAATAGTCCAGACATGTTTATATTAAGGATTGACATGACTCGAAATGTGAGCTGTTCAGTGGCTGTGTTTCTGAATTATAAACGTGTATAGATCTTTTTATCATATTGATTATAGTATTGTATTTACTATAATAAATATATTTTGTACCTTTTTATTTTATTCTGATCTAAGAGAACATTTGATTCTTATTTTATTTTTTGATTATTATTTTATTTAGAAACGGCAAAAGGGCTGCCTTTTATTATTGAATCTTTCCTTATGATGTAAAAGTCAATATAACCATTTGTAGAGCTTGCCTATGAATGCTATACCTGTCGCGACGCTGCGATACTAATAAACAGTTTCATCATTTTTATTGACTATCAACGAGGATGTTATTTCATTCTCTATCCTTTTGTCATCTCATCATCTCATAATAGCTTTAACATAGCTTCATATCATTCTCGGTCTTGGATTCTTAGTTGAACCAGCCGCCGCCGCCGCCGCGCTCCTCGCTGTCATCACGACGCCCCTCATCATGTCTGTCGCCCCAGCTGCCGCGATCCTCACGACGCTCGTCATCGCTGCCACCGCCCCAGCCGCCGCGCTCTTCACGACGCTCGTCATCGCTACCACCGCCCCAGCCGCCGCGCTCCTCGCGACGCTCATAATCACCACCACCACCCCAGCCGCCACGCTCCTCGCGACGCTCGTCATCACCGCCACCGCCCCAACCGCGAGGGGGGCTCTGCTCGCGAGGCGGCGACCGACGTCCGCCACCCCAGCCACCACCGCCGCCGTAGTTCTCTTCGCGGCGCTCCTCAAAGTTGTCGCGGCCCCACTCGTTACTAGAAACCTCGTGGTGCTCCTGTCGCTGCTCAAACCGGCTGCCAAGGCCACCGTAGCCACCAGACGATTGCTGTTCATAGCGGCGGTACTCGGTACGCTCCTCGCCATCGTTGTATTCTGTGCGCGTAACCTGGACCTGAGCATACTCGTTGGTCTGCTCATTGCGGCCGTACTGCGTGTACGTCTGGCTGTGGCCGCCGTCCGATTGGTACTGGCTCGACACCTGCGAAGTGGTCTTGTCAAAGTTGTTGCCCAGCAGAGAGCTGGCAGCACCCAGAAGACCACCCAGAGCATCAGCACCACCAGAGTTGCTGCCGCTGTTTCTGCCACCGCCGCTGAACGAGTCCAGCACGCTGCCGAAACCGCCAGAGCCAGAGCCACCGCCGTTGTTGCCGCCGGCAAAGCTGCTGGCAAGACCGCCGAGGACGGCACCAGCAGCAGCGTTGGCCAGGTCGTTGTTGCCACCGCTCGACAACGAGCCGAAGCCGGTGACGTTCTTGTTCATCTTGAGAGGGTGACCACAGCCGTGGCCAGAATCCGCGACACCCTCCTTGTGGTTCTCGCCATTCTCGACACCATCGCGCGACAACTTGCGGCGGTAGTCATCGCGCTGGCTGTCTGACATCTCCTGCCACCACTGCTCGACGCTGCTGTACATGAGCGCGCGGCAATCGGCGGCACCGTCGCTGCCCTGCTCGCGCTGGGCCGGGTGGTGCAGCACACCGCTGACAATGCGGTCCAGGGTGCGCGAAATGTCAATGTTGTCGTCATCCCAGGCGTTCATGATCTGGGGCACAGTCCAGGCAACAACCTTGCTCGCTGTGCGGCCAGCAATCTCGTTGAGAATGTTGCTAAAGTGGTCCTTGGACAGCATAGAGTGCGTGGGGTCGGTGCAGTCGTCGTCGTTAAAGACAATGTGCTGCTCAGCCTGGCTGCTCTGAATAATCTCCGACGAGCCGGTGGCCAGCTCAGTCTGGATCTGCTGGATCACGGGAACGATAAAAGGAGAAATAACAGAGAAGACAAAGATGGACAGCTGGTCCTCGAGCTGCGCAATCATCTGGGGCAGCACGGGGATCTTCTCGACGGCCTCGGTGATCTTTTGGAGAATCTCGTCGTGGTAGGTAATGGCGGGCATGATCTGGTTAAAGACGTCCTTGATGTAGAGGGTAAACTCCTCAGGCTCGCGGGGGGACACGCTCATCTGCTGCATCTGGGCAGCAGCGGCGTCGCTCTGAATGTCGTTCATCTTCTGCTTTTTGTCGCCGTCGCCAAAGATGCCGTCGGGGATCATGTCCAGCAGCTTGGCCAGCATGCTGGTGTCGGCGTTCTGGCTCTGCTGCAGGGTACCCTCGAGTTCCTGGATCTCGTTCTGGGTCAGCTTGTCATTGACCTCACCAGTGACCGAGTGCAGGAAATCGACACCACCAAAGGTGCCAGTGACAAGGGGGTAGACGGAGCGGCTGGCGCCATCTAGGCGGATGCGGGTGCTGCGGCCGACGTGGGGGAAGACGTCGCGCTCGCCTAACTCAATGAGAGCCAGCTCAGTGTAGTTGCTGTGGGCAAAGAAGTCCTCCAGACAGTGTAGACCGGTGCCGAGCAGACGCAGGGCCTCGTAGAGATCATCCTTGTTGCGGGAGCGGCGGTAGGAGCGGCCGAGGTCAATGCACTTGCCAAACAACTGGCGCACGTGGTAGGCACTGGTCATAATGTTGGCGCCCTCGTTGGCAATGTAGTTCTTCATGCCGGTCTCGGGGTCAATGCCAAGTTCGACACGCTCGTCGACGGGGCCACGCAGGCGGGTGTCGTAGCGGCGGGCATCGATGTTGTCGGCGTAGTTCTTGGGGTTATCGATGTGGTCCTCGGGACGGTAGCAGCCCAAGCGGTCGGCGGTAACCTCAAACTCCTTGGAGCCGTAGCCAAAAGTCAGGAAACCGAGAACGCAGAGCAGCAGACGGATGGCTTCGGCAGAGACGGCCTTGACGGTGCCGACATCGATGGCCTGGCTGTAGTCGCGCAGCCAGTTGCCAAAGTAGACACGGGAGACAGAGAGCTTGTCAAACTTCTTGCCGCCGACAGCGCGGGCCATGAGCAGCTTGAGAAGAGTGTCCTCGATGTCACCGTGGCGCCAATTCTGGCCTTCGACCTTGGAGATGCCAGCAATGTTACCGGCACCAAAGGCATGGGCACGGCGGAAGAACAGGCAAAAGACGAGCAGGCCGACAAGCAGCGGCGAGGCTCTAAAAGACGACATGTTGAGTGTAATCAGTTGTTTGTTTGTAGGAGCTGTAGAGTGTTAGATTGAGTCTTGAGTCAGATGAGGTCGAGGTACTTGAGGAGGTTAAGAAGGGTTAGGAGGTAAATAAGGTCAGATTTGGTGATGGCACTGCGGGGTGTGTGTGCCAAGATAGGGCAGAGCAGAGGTAGATAAAGGTGATAAAGAGAAAAAAGAAAAAAGGAACACGAGGAGGAATAGGAATGGAGACCTATTTAAAGATAACTGACCTTGTAAAGCAAAGAGAAACCGTGAAGGATGTTCCGGACACTTCAAACACAGAGGGGTAAACGAAAGGTAAAAGAAGGAGAAGAAAACAAAACAGAGCAAGAAGCAGAGCTTGTGGACAAGCAAAAAGCGGGAAAAGTGGGAGGGAGCCGTCCGATAAAAATAAGCTGACGTCGAGATACGAGAGTGGAATAAGAGAATAAGACGACAAGACGACAAGACAATAAGAGAATACTTGTCCAAGTAGTATTACAGGATTGGCAGGATACTAACGTCGGGAAAGTGTAGCAGAGTTGGAGGCTGCAGGAGCTGGTTCGCGAGGCAGTCGTCACTTCTGAAAATGCCAAGATGCCAAGAGACACCAGGACCTGCCGGGCCCCTCTTTCCTACTTTGGCTGTGAAACTGTTTAGTAAAGAGTTAGCAATGCAAAAGGCAAGAGCGACTGAGGTCACAGCTCACTGTTCAGTGATTGGACTGCAGCAACGTGTGATGACCGGTTGTGGTCTGCAAGAGGCTTGGCATCGTGCATAGGAAGGAGCACGATGCAAGCTGAAAACGCGATGAGCGAGGATGAAGGAGGAAGGAGCTATGGGCATCTATCGTACTCGTAGAGCAGCCGAATTGCCGGTATGGCATAGACGGCTCAGTCCAGTGTAGAGGTCTGGTAGAGCAGCCGGAAACGGTGCCGTGTATCGGAATATGAAATCATGACGAGGACCGTGTTTGGGCGAGTGATGAATGTGTTGATGTCGTCAGATGCTCTGTTGTTTGATGGTTATGCTGTACGCTGCACGTGATGCAAGGCGAGGAGCAGAGGTGAAAAGAAGGAACGGACGAGGGAGGGAAAGCTCAGACGGCAAGAGCAGCAGAGGAGAGTCAAGAATGGAAGGAGCTACTATGCTACTTTATATCTATATCTATCTCTGGGAGAAGACAACAAGGTGCACGGCTTAGCAATACGTTAATGGCCAGGTCTTGGCCTTGATAGCACGTTGAGGACGTTGCGCCCGCGCTTCACGGCAGACCGTGCTGTGCCTGGCTTGATTCGAATTTAATGGCTACGGCTCAAGGGTGCAATAGCTGACATCGCGGTAGGTGCCGCTAGCAGGTGTCCAAGTACAAAGCTGTATTCAGGGTCTCGGACGACGAGACTGAAAGAAGGCTTCAGAGCGATTAGTGAAGAGGAGGGGAGCTGAGAGCGGAGGCTACTGCGATAGAGGGGTCTGGCGCAAAATCAAATCAGCCCGCCCGCGTCTCTTTGTTGTGGGCGGTCTCCTTTAGGCAGGACGTGGGGCAGTCGCGTCGAGCCTAACATCGGATCATGACTGGTGGCATTGCTTCATAGTAGATGGTGAGCTCAAGGTTGAGAATTCTTTTCATACGCATAGGATATAGTTCGACTACAATAGATATCCTATAAATCAGAGCCAGATTCCCTCGTGTCAGCATATCTTCTCCGAGGTCAACAACGGCGTCGAGAAGTCTGATATGACTGTTCAGAAGAGCTCGCAGAGGTAACGTAGAGCAAGTAGCCATAGATCAGCGTGTGCCCACGGCTCTGCTGAGACAAGCAGTACTTATAGCCGGGCGACTGTCCAGCAGATCATACAAAAAACGAGACACCCATATCCTGTAAGATGCAGTCACCGGCAAAGACCACAAAGACAGAGCGAACAGTCTGAGTAGAGTATGCAGTTACCCAATCTTGCACTGTCACATCGCACCTTAAACCCGTATACCGGCTGTGGAATATCTCGTAGGCACGCTGGAGAGTCAGAGACGAGCTTGTAGACAATTCTATATCAGTAATTTGACAAGATACCGAGTGCAACCAGTACCGGCGTGTTATTTCCATGACGTTGCATATAGAGGCATTGTTTATGCCTTCTACTGCCAAGCACCAACAGCTTGTCCTCTTCAACTCCGTAACGAGTAGGAAACTACGCGTCTATATTATAGTGGAATGAGAATGGCCGGCTTGCAATAACCTTGACTTGCCAAATACCTAGAACCAGCAGAGTGCTGAACCTTGAAAGATATATACTTCAAGGCGACAATCCAATGCAAGAATGAGTGTGGCCTATCGCGTAGATCAGCCGCTACGAACGGCGGCCGTCAAGCGAGGTTCTTGGAGGGTGTGCTGCCTGTGAGGCTCAAGTCGACCGGACAAGGCATGCTGGAAGATGCCTGGAGAACGTGTGAGCATTTCCATGCACAACCGTAGCTAAATGTATGACCATACCTGAGTTGAGTTGGACTGGACAGACCGCGATTGAACTACTACATTGCATACACTCTCAAAGTTGATATCTGCTCTTGCGTCACGCGTTATCACCTTCTTGAAAGTGAGGATAGCTTATCAACAGAGATGCCTTGTATACGAATACGCACACAGTTTACGTGTTATGCGAGACCGTGATGGTTGGTATTCACATTGGCCAAATACAAACAGGGCACCGGGAGCAGGTGTCGGGAGTAAATATGAAGATGACAACTATCGCGAGATTCGACTACGGAGTACATGAGTGTTGGGTTATTTGGGGACAAGAGATACTAGAAAGTGCAAGACAAAGATGGCCATGGCTTCATCCTAGTCCGCAATGACAAAGGCATCTATCTACCTGTACGAAGTAGTCCTGGCTGGTGTATATACAGCTATTACGATGGGGACCCAAGGCCGTTGACGGGCTTAAAGGACTAGATCTAGAGATCTAGAGATCTGAGCATGGAGATGAGCAGCTATGGCATCTGAAGAAAGTATAGAGTGTTTAGTGATTTGGTTGGCACATTGGGCGTTGTTATTCAAAGCATCCAGAGATAGACATCTACAGACGTGTCCAGGTGGCTATCATGTTATTTTACGGGTCTTCCTAGGTTGACGAGAGTGTGATCGTTCAGGCAAAGCCTAGCATTGAATAGAGGCTGTTCTAGCAGATGCTCAAGAGAGTGCGAATTCAGTCGAGTAGGGTTGAATGACATGGATCGCGTGCTACTGATTTCGATTTACTGCTTTACTGATCTTAGGGACGCGCTGAACGAATAGACCTTTTCAGTACTTGAGATGCATTTAGAGTTATTTTGAATAGCTTTTACATGGCTTCTGAACAGCTTCTGAATGGCTCCTGGAATAGGCTCTGAGGGCTGGTGGAAAAAGCCAGAGAGACAAGAAAATCAAAAAGTGCGTTGAAAGAGGGAGAAATCAACTGACGGCAGAGATGCTGCGAATATGGGAGGCAGAGGCTGCCGCCAGCGAGCACAATCAGCGAAATCAGCAATCAGGTCCTGAAATTCGAAACGGGGGCATGCCAGGGTATTAGGAAAACTCATGTTCTACAGGTTACAGAGTATTACAGGAAAATGGGACCGAGGAAATGAGCGTCTTTGTGTCGCTGTGTCTTGGGGCGGCTCAGCAGACGGAATTAGGGAATATTAGGGAATATTAGGGAATATTAGGGAATTAATAACGGAGTATAGAAAAAAAAAAAAGGAAAAAAGAGGGGTTGGGATTGGGGGGGGGGGGGGTGTTCAGCGTCTAAATACGACACATGCTTATGCATTTGCTGATGCTTAGGGGGTGTGTGCTAATACGCTCTGTCTGGCCTTGGGGCGTGCTACTTGGTGCAAGAGTGAGAAGAGAAACACAGTGGTGTGAGCTCAGAAGGGAAAGAGCAGCCTGCAGCTGACCACCCCCCCAATGGCCTAATAGTCTTGGTCTGTCCAATGCTCTAATGCTGCAGGTGATATTCTATTTGCAAAGAATATCCGACAAAGCGCTAATTTGGGTAATTCAGAAGGCGACGCTCCGTAATGCTCCGTAGAGGGCAGGTGCGAGCGAGCGCCAGATCAGCAATAGCTCAGACAACCCAACAAGCCATAGGGCGGTCCGCCGGAGCGGCATGAGCGAACAAGAGAATAGTAAGAATCAGTAATATTGAGTAGAAGATAGAAGCAGGCCTGCAGCATTAACCGCTAGCGCCTTTTATTGGCCGACAGCGCAGGGGGGCGTGCGCCATCGGCAGCGATCGGTGTTCTGTGTTCTATGTTCTGTGCTCTGTGTTCTGTGATTTTAGTTGCGGCATGTATGGCAAGGACATCGCAATACAATCAATGTAAGTATCTTACTAGCCTGTGACACGTTGGGTGCGTTGAGAGTAGAGGGACATCAAAACGCACAGAGGGCGTCTTTGAAAAAACCAGTGACAAAACTCGGGTAGAAAATGTATATGAATAGAAATGCTGACTAATGACCACTGTCTCTACTATAAAACGTTATTTTGAAAATAAGAAAAAAAGGAAAGAGCATGGCATCATGAAGGAAGGTGCGTTGAGCACAAGTAGGCATAATTCTACGGCACGCTGAGATTACCGCAGTGGGCGCACTGAAGCTGTAAACCGCCAAACCAAAGAATGAGTGCATTTAAGCTGGAGGATAGAACGAGCTGAAGAGAAGCTAGAAACTAGAGAATTGGAGGCTCAGCAGGGTAGTGACTACACAGCGAGCAACAGTGTGTCGCAGACGACGGTAGACAGACAAAGAATGATGGACTAGATGTGCTGAGGCATAGAGGGGAAGGCCAGAAGGGGAAGTAGCGACAGACGAGCAGGCAAGCTCTGCTCTCCCACCATGCCATCCATCCCACGCACCCCTCAGCAATAAGATGTAGAGTAAAGATTCTTACAGAGGCTACAGCGATCACGTGTATCAGTAAAGAGCTCAATGGCAATGAAATGACGTAAATTAATGGCTGACTTTGCACCTTGTAGCCTCATTTACTCCACGTCAAACATATTACCATCCACACGACTTATGACATCTAGACTCTCTCCCCGCGCCATTCTCTTTAGTCTCTCGCTCTTTACGCTGGCCTTTGCTCTGTACCTTGCTCGACCCTGGGCACTGTCTTCCTCCCGCCTCCAACTTGCCCGCATCACGACCCTGTCTACGTCTACGTTTACGTCTACAACTACATCTACAACAATGCCTGCCTCGTACGATACCGAGTGGAAGGTCGCCCGCCTGGCCGTCCAGCGCGCGTCCATCCTGACCAAGCGTGTATTCCACGAAAAGGCCAAGGGCACCGTCTCCAAGGACGACAAGTCACCCGTCACGATTGGCGACTTTGGTGCCCAGGCCCTGATCATCTCGGCCCTGCGCGCACACTTCCCCAACGACGAGATTGTCGCCGAAGAGGAGGCTGACCAGCTGCGCACCGACGAGACCCTGCGCAACACCATCTGGGACTTTGTCAAGGATACCAACCTCAAGCAGGACGCCAGCAACCAGGCTATTGGCGGCCCCATTCCGTCGGTGGATGCCATGCTCGACCTGCTCGACCAGGGCAAGAGCAATGGCGGCCGTGTTGGTCGCGTCTGGACGATTGACCCCATTGACGGCACCAAGGGCTTCCTGCGCGGCGGCCAGTATGCCGTCTGTGTCGGCCTGATTGTCGACGGCGACGTCAAGGTCGGCGTGCTGGGCTGCCCCAACCTGCCCATCAGCGACAGCGAGCCGCTGACCACTGACATTGGCGCCAACCAGACCGACCGCGAGGGCACCCATGGCGTGCTGTTCTCTGCCGTCAAGGGCCAGGGCGCCTACAGCGCTCCTCTGGCAGACGAGTCGCTCGAGCAGACGCACCCCATCTCCATGAGCACGGTCACTGTCGCCGGCCTGGCCGATGCCTCGTTCTGCGAGAGTGTCGAGGCTGGCCACTCCAATCAGGGCGACTCGGCCCAGATTGCCCAGAAGCTCGGCATCACGCGCCCCAGCGTGCGCATGGACTCGCAGGCCAAGTACGGCTCGATTGCGCGCGGTGCTGGCGACATCTACCTGCGCCTGCCCGTGTCGGCCACATACCAGGAGAAAATCTGGGACCACGCAGCGGGCGACCTGATTGTGCGCGAGGCTGGTGGTGTTGTGACGGACACGCTGGGCAGCCAGCTGGACTTTGGCAACGGCCGCACTCTGGCGGCAAACAAGGGCGTTGTTGCTGCGCCGGCAGCTATCCACAGTGCCGTGCTGGCTGCCGTCAAGGAGCAGCTGAAGCTGTAGGCATGTGTGTATATATATGTAGGAGAGAGAGAGAATAAAGGAAAGAAAAGAAAAGTAGAGTTATTATGAAATAGCATGACATGGCATATAGAGAAAACATGATAGTAAAGTCAAATATTCTCGTAAGCAAGTATGGCAAGTGCGAGCGCAAGTAAACAAAGACGATGATTACAGAGTAAGCAGCTATTGGCTGTAGAACATGAGTGATGTCGTACATGGCATATTACAGAGTGTCTACAAAGTGCTAAACTGAAGAAGAAAGCGCGACCGTCGCGACTGCCCGCGCCCGCTACAGATCAGGGCACAATAGCGAGAATAGGAAGGAACGGGGGGACTGGGGGAGTAGTACAGGTAGCACCAAACAACATCGGATGGAAGAGGAGGCCAAAACGATAGCGAGCATGTAACAGGGGGAAAAGATGACTCTAAAATAATACCGCTGGGCGCTGGTTGGCTGCAGCCGGTGTCTGGTCATATTACTCCGTCAGTAGCCTACCAGCGGGGAGCAGGAGAGAGTGCTAGCTCGTAGCGAGTCGGGCCTAAAATGCACGCCCCCCTCCCCCTTCTGACCCCCCTCTGTCGCTCTTTCCCTTTTGTCTTGTGTCATATTTGCCATTCTTGCCCATTCCCGCTATTTTCGCGCGCACCTCTTTTAGAAGGAGTACCCGTAAACACACGTAGAGAGGCCGTGAGAGCCGTAAAAGGTTGTTTAAGGTTGTTAAAGGTCGTAAAAGGCCAGGCCGTAAAGAGAAGGAGGAGCCCACAGGCAATAACGGAATAACCGCAAAGACGCCCAAAATTAACTAGAAACAATAAAGAAATTAAAAATATGTACAAAGTAACCAAGCGCTACAAAGTGCAGGACCAGCCTAAAGGGCAGGCGAGGTCAAAGGTCTGCCGACACCCAGCCCCAGCAGGCACCCCCCCCTACTCTCTCTACTCACCCTACGCCCTAGCTTAGCACCTGCCCTCCCAAGACAATAATGGCGCCGCGAAAAAAGTGATTGGGAAAATCAAAACAAAATCAGCGCGTGTTGCCCAACCCGCCCCAGCCGCCTATAAACTTGCGGGCACCCCCCAACCCTCGCGCGCCCGGGGTGGTTTTCTTTCTCCCTCCCTCTTTCCCTCTTTCCCTCTTTCTCTATTTCCTCCCCCTTCTACTGATCTCTTTCTACTGATCTAGTTTCCACCAGTTCTGCTGATTCTCCTCTAAAATTTCACTGTTCCCCTCTACCCTCCCTACTTTTCCACCTCCATTTTCTTCTAATTCTCTTAATTCCCACATCACCAACCTTCAGCGCATCGCCACTGAAGCTCAGCATCCAGCATCATCCACTATCTTTTACCTGTTTTTATTAAAGATACATCAACCGCCCTAACAACACAATGGCCCGCCCTTCAAAGAAGCAGCTCGCTGAGGCCGCAAAGGCTGCCGACGCCCCCAAGGTGATCGACGTCGAGCACTTTATCCGCGTCCGCGATTCGGTAAGCTTTTGAATGAATTTGCTCTTGCTCTTGCTTGAGATGTGTTGCTTTGTTTGAAGCTTCACTTTATGAATGAATGCGTGTTTCATAAGAGACTGCGTTTGCGCGTAAACACAACCGCATCTGGATATCTTGCGATCTCATGAAATCTATGAAATCTCATGAAATCTCGCAATGTCTCAACGCGATCATAATTCAAGGCGCAATCATAACAACGCGTCTTCATATACTGGCTTCATACACTACGATACTTATTGTACATGAGTGTCATGCATTCGCTACTCTTTGACGCGTTGACGCGCCCTGACAACAATCATCACAGAAATCATAACTAACAATCACACCAGGTTTACGCCCGTTTGTCCACTATCCAGGAACTGCTCAAGAACTTCTCTACCGACTACCTGCGCCAGACCAACCTGCTTCTCGGTGAGGGCACTGCTCTGGATGCTGCCGGTGAGCTGTTGAGCTTTGACAATGTCGTCGGTCTTCTGCCCCCTACTGGCTCCATCCTCCCTCCCGTCGCTGTCGCTGCTGCCCCCGTCGGCGAGGAGAAGAAGGAGCGCAAGAAGCGCACTCACGACCCCAACGCTCCCAAGCGTCCCCTGACTCCCTACTTCCTGTACATGCAGACTGCCCGTCCCATCATTGCCAGCGATCTCGGCTCTGATGCTCCCAAGGGTGCCGTCCAGGAGGAGGGCCAGCGCCGCTGGAGCACCATGAACCCCCACGACAAGGGTGGCTGGGACCGCGCCTACCAGTACAACCTGCGCCTGTACAATGCCCGTGTCCACTCGTACAAGGCCGGCAACGCCAACGCTCGTCTGATGCTCGACGACGAGGCTCTTCGCTACGCTGACGAGTTCCACATTCCCATGCCCACTGGCAAGGACGCCGACACTGGCAACGACCAGGACGCCATTGCCGAGCAGCTGCAGCAGGGCCCTGCCGACGAGGAGGAGACTCCCGCCAAGACACCCAAGTCTGGCAAGAAGGACAGCCGCAAGCGTAAGACGGCGACGCCCGGTGCCGAGGCCGAGGCTGTCAAGGGCGCAGCTCCCGCGAGCCCCGACAAGAAGCGCAAGCGGACTTCAAAGGTAACTAGAGCTTGAGTTGGTGTTTGTTGTTTGTCTATCTATCTTTCTTGAGGATAGACAGAGAGGAGGAATACCCTGGTGCAAGAAGGCTAAGTGGAGGTTAGGCGTTTTCCAATGCTCTGGTTGCTGATACAAACATTGATCCCGCTCTCTTCAGAGTGTGAAATAGTGAATTGATGGGTCATGTTTATTCGTCAACATCGACAACCGTCTGGTCTATCCGCGGCTCTCGACTTTCGGCTTTTTTTCTTTTTTTCCTATTCGACATTTCTTTTTGGTCCTCTGGCCTCGCCCCATCCCGACATCGCAAACCGCTCGAATCACGCCGGCACCCGGCCGGCCCTCCCGTGAGCGCACCACTTCGATACCCAATCCGACCTTTTTTGTCATCTTTCAGATGACCTTCTCCTCTCTGCTCACTCCGGCACGGTGATGCCGGCGTGCAGGTTTGCTTTCTTTTTTCCTCTTTCTCTACTCACTTACCTGGGATGGGGTAGTCCTGTCTGTTATTTCTGTTATTCTTATTGTTATCTTATGATTGGTTTATTCTGGTTTTGTATTCTACGCGATTGCTCTCATTGTTACTGCTTGCATCGTTGCCACTTGGGGTTCATGTTCTGTTTCTTCTCTTTTTCTCTTCTGCTATATATCACGTTCAGGCGGGCAGGCAAAAAGACGGCAGCCTACTCATTGGCTGGGCGGTCTATGGAATAAGGGGATACGGGGAATATATGAACAGAACGATTTATTCTTATTATAATCTTGTCTATTTTCTTGTCAGTTTGCCATTGTGATTGTTGCCGATAAATGTTGACGGCTGCCGACAAATCGACGAGGCGACGTCGTGTGTGCATCCAATCAGCAACACGGATATTTTGTGTGACAAACAGTCATGGACTCGGCCTGTGTAACTCTACTACGGCTATAACCGCGTCAACAAATTATTGTTCATAGAGTTTGTCAGCAGAATGCCGGCAGAATCTAATAGAAGATCCATCCCTTGATACAAGTTGCTGCAATATAATATTTGATGATGTCATGTGTAGCATGAGCGCCGGCGAGGTCAGCCTTGCCGCGTCGTGATCTTATAAGATGTCGTTATCAATACGAGGAATTGGGATTGGGACAGTCAATGTCAACAAAGTCGTATAAGCTAGCCAGTAGCATTACACGGATCTTGGTATTTTCTGGACCCAGATAGTCTGGTCTGGCTTGGTCTGTGGTGCTGTAAATTAGAATGTCCAGTCCCTTGCCGATAGTGGGAGTGATAGCGAGCTGATGAGATAGTGAGGGCCTAGCAAATGTGGTCAAGGCATGCCCCCGGAAAGAGAAGGAGCCGTCAGGGCTGCAAGGAATTACGCTCCTTCCCCGTACAGTTGCTTCCAGGCATATCAAGATACCTAGACATCCCAGCTAGGGCCAGCCCATCCCCGCACATGTTGAGCCTCACTATACCGGCCGACTGTGCAGATACAAACAAAGAGGCCTGTACTCGAGTGTTGCGAATTGCATTGTAGTCATAAGATGAGATGCTGTAAAAAGGGTGTCGTATAGAAGCTCTAGAGATATCCTAGGGACACGTTTAAAGCCAAACTAGTAACAGCTAGAATGACTGCCATGCCGGAGCTGCTAACAGAGCTGCTAACAGAGCTGCCGATAGAACTGTTGGGTTGGGGCGGCGCCCTGTTATGTCCTCTCCTTTGTCCCTGGACTGCTCTCAAGATTTATGGGCACATAGTTTATAGGTTTAGAGATGGATATTACAACACGCTTCTAGGTCATCACTAATCGGCCATCACAACCCTCGCACCCCCTGGAACGGCCTCTGCAGACTATAGCCAGGCCAAGCAAGAAACACCACACCTAGGCACTACAGCGTTTCACTACGATTGTATCTTGGAGCAAGTTCAACAAAGCGTGCCAAGTTGGTCTTGCACAAGGAGTATATTCAGATATCAAGAAACAAGAAGCATGCTGATAAACTTGGAAAAAAACACATAATCCGACATTATGCCACCTAGAAAACAAAGTACTGCTGCGTCAGAGGCAGCGTGTCGCTCGGCTCGGCCGTGCACAGCACGTCGTCGGCAAGCACCGTGTACGCCTCGGGGTCGACCTTGACTGCTGGCGTCGCGTCGTTGAACCGCATGTCCTTCTTGGACACTGTGCGGCACCCGCGCACCGCCTCGACGCGCTTGCGCAGCCCGTACGTCTGCACGACGCCGTGCGTGATGCTGGCCTCGCTCACAAACAGCACCGACGTCGCCGGCACCAGCGGCGCAAACATGGACCGCGAGATGATCGGCTGCACCGTCGGGATCGACGCGTTGGGGTCGCCCATCATGGCATACGCCACCATGCCGCTCTTGATCACCGTCGTCGGCTTGGTGCCGAACCACGCCGGCTCCCACACCACAAGATCCGCCAGCTTGCCCACCTCGATGCTGCCCACCAGGTGTCCGAAGCCCTGGGCCAGCGCCGGGTTGATCGTGTACTTGGACACGTAGCGCTTGGCCCGGAAGTTGTCCGCCGCCGTGCCCTCGTCCTCGGGCAGCTTGCCGCGCTGCACCTTATTCTTATGTGCCGTGTTCCACGTGCGCAGAACCACCTCGCCGCACCGGCCCATGGCCTGCGAGTCCGAGCTCAGCATGCTGATCGCGCCCAGGTCGTGCATCACGTCCTCGGCCGCAATCGTCTCGGCGCGGATGCGCGACTCGGCAAACGCCACATCCTCGGGAATGTTCTTGGACAGGTGGTGGCATACCATCAGCATGTCCAGATGCTCGTCCAGCGTGTTGACCGTGTACGGGCGCGTCGGGTTGGTGCTCGACGGCAGCACGTTGGACTCGCTCACCACCGAAATAATATCGGGCGCGTGACCGCCACCCGCACCTTCCGTGTGGTACGTGTGGATCGTGCGGTTCTTGAACGCAGCCACCGTGCTCTCAACAAAGCCAGACTCGTTGAGCGTGTCCGTGTGGATCAAGCACTGCACGTCCAGCTCGTCGCACACCGTCAGGCACGCATCGATCGCCGCCGGCGTCGTGCCCCAGTCCTCGTGCAGCTTCAGGCCGCACGCGCCTGCAATGATCTGCTCACGCAGAGCCTTGGGGTTGCTGTCGTTGCCCTTGCCCGTGATGCCGTAGTTGACCGGCAGCTCGTCGCACGCCTGCAGCATCTGCTTCGTGTAGTGGGCACCGGGCGTGCATGTAGTGGCCGACGTGCCCGCCGTAGGGCCCGTGCCGCCGCCCAGCATTGTCGTGACACCCGATGCAATAGCCTCGTATGCCTGCTGCGGGCAGATATAGTGAATGTGTGTGTCGATACCGCCCGCAGTGATAATCTTGTTCTCGCCGGCCACAACGTCGGTGCAGCTGCCGACCACCATGTTCTCGGGGAACACGCCGTCCATGACGTCGGGGTTGCCTGCCTTGCCAATACCGACGATAATGCCCTCCTTGATACCGATATCCGCCTTGTAGATGCCAGTCCAGTCCAGAATCAGCGCATTGAGCACCACCAAGTCCAGGCAGTCCTTGTCGGCGCGGCCCGAGGCCTGGCCCATGCCCTCGCGCAGCGTCTTGCCGCCACCAAACTTGCACTCGTCACCGCGCGTCGTCATATCCTTCTCAACCTGGATCCACAGGTCAGTTGAGCCCAGGCGCACAATATCGCCAGTTGTCGGGCCAAACATGGTCTGGTATGCGGCGCGGGTCATCTGCATAGGGTCAATGTGGGCAAGGTCGCCCGCGGGTTCAGGCGCATGCGCAAAGCCGGCCTTTTGCAGCTTCTCGATAATGTCGTCGGCGCGCGACAGGTCGACAACGCCCGAGGCCAGGCTGTTGCCGCCCTGTATGATGCGGCGGCCGCCAATAGCAACGAGCGACACAGTCTTGGTGTCGCCGGGCTCGAAACGGATGGACGTGCCGGCGGGGATGTCGAGGCGGAAGCCGTAGGCACGCTTGCGGTCAAACAGCAGCTGCGGGTTGGTCTCGATCATGTGGTAGTGGCTGCCAACCTGCACGGGCCGGTCGCCCTTGTTGGTGACCTGCAGGCGGATGCGCTCGCGGCCCTCGTTGAGCGTGATGAGGTTCTCTTTGGTTTGCTTGACGACAACCACGGCACCGGGCTGTGCGGCAGGTTCGTAGGCGGCGGCGGCCTCGAGGGGGAACAGGCTGGCGTCGGGGATGGGGAGGAAGCTGCCGTAGAGGGCGCGCGCGAGGTCGCCATCGTCGGTCTTGATGGGGTCGTGGATGGTGACGAGGTACGAGCCGTTGGGGAACGTGCCCTCGACCTGGATTTCGTGGAGCGTTGCGCACACCGAGGGCATCACATGGCGACGGCCGAGCATGGTCGAGCCCAGGGCCATGAGATCGGCAACCTTGTGGTTGCCATCGCGGATGAGCTCCTGGAGGTTGTTGGCAATGAGGGCAACGGCTTCGGTGTGGTTGAGCTTGACGCCGCGAGCAAGACGGCGCTGGGCGAGCTGGCCAAGCTGCGAGATGACGAGCTTGTCGAGCTGGCGATCAGAAAGCAATGTATTAGCCGGGGTCTCTCTTTCGTATTCTTTCGCATGAAATTATTTTGGATACTTTTACGTCATAAGCGACTTTCTGGTGCACATCTCTGCTCCAACCATGCAATCGGATCGTTGCATGAGCCAAGACTTGCAAACACGTGCAATGGGGTTTCTGCCATTCTGCCGCCTCGGCCTGTAATACTCAGTACCGAGTAGTTTTCATTTCGTAAGACAAACCTCTTTGGGCACGAGATGCATGGTGCGCGCGTCTGCGTGAGCCTTTCTCTTAGTCAAAAGGTGCGTGCTGTTCCCTGGTCTTGGTACTAGAGGGCGCGTCCTTCGCAGGAACGCAAAACAGAAAAGATCGCTGGCGGGAGAATGACCGAGTAGTATTGCGGGTATTAGGCGCTGATTGGCGAGAGCGGCAGGGTGTTAAAAAAATGAAGCTCAAAATGTGCAGAAAAGAGCAAGATCACAGGAAAGAGACAGGAAACTATCGCTCTTTCCCTAATTGGAAGGGAAAGGGAGGGATAAACTACTACATATGGCTACTCATATCTACGGGGCAGGAACGCTCTTTCTCTATCTGTTTTTCGTCTTTTTCTCTTTTTTTTTACTTTTTTTTTTTTAGTTTTGGAAAACACTATCTCAAAATAGTCTATTCCCCAGGCAGTAGATAGTGGTGCTCCTTCTGTCTGGCGGACGGGCGGGACCTACCCCGCAGCAAAGACCATATTGAGTAGGCACTGCACAATGGGGCGACGACAGAGATAAGGAATCTGCAGCGATCCAGAGCGATCGATTGGCCCAGCCGGAAGGAGCTATGGGCGGCCGTTGCCAGAATAGATTAGTCGAGATTAGCTCCTGCCTCGTGGTTTGGCAGCGGAAACAGGTAGCTAAATGTATCGAGTAATGCCCATTCGTATTGATAGCTATATCACAGCGGTGCCTGCTGCGGGCTAGCTTCTCTCGGCGCCGCCCGCTGGTTGGACTGCTGTCAACGGGGCCGTCGGCGGTCCCACTTTAATGAGCCGACTTGCAGACGAGGTGCAGACAGATGCAGGCAATGCAGTCGAGATGCAACGAGGGCCAGATAAGATTCAATATATGATTACATTGGTAGAACGAGCTAATCTAAATGTCAAAATTGAATGAGAATACATAAACGCCAAAGCCTCTTATCCAGGCAAAACAGCCATCCCAACGCCGTGGTATCATACAACAAGAAGATGCTAAGAGAAGCAGGGAGAAGAAGAAAAAAAACAAGAAAGAGTACAAGAGAACAAGAGAACGACACAGGAATACAATAAAGAGGCTGGATGAGAGACAGAAAAAAATATGATGAGAAATTATTACTGCACGCGTTCGAGATCCTGCAGGCCTGCCTCGACAACATCAATGTGCAGCTGCATATCCAGGTCGAGGTCATCCGAGGAGAAGACGACACTATCAGCCTTGGCACCTCTGGTCATTTCATTATTGAGACGTGTTTTGAGTCGTGCCAGAGTATCCCGCACGTCTGACAGCTCGTCTAGTGCATCTCCAATACGACTGGCCGTAGCATCGTGCTCGTGCCGCAGCGTGTCCAGCTGCTCGGCATAGCCAGCCCACTGTGTGCTTGTGTTTGTTTCCAGGACATTGTTGTGGAGTCCAAGCAGTCTCCAGAGCCAGTCGAAAGAGCTTGTAGTGGCATCCGTGTCGACCGGGGCAGTGCCGATTGTGTTTGCATTGCTGCCGCCGTTGAGACGGGCGTCAACGTATTGCTGCACGGCACTCAGGTGCTTGCTGGCCGCCTCGAGCTCGGCGAGCGCCGCCTTGGCATCACTGACGCGGTCCTCGGTCTTGGCAAGAAGTGTCTTGGTGTGACCGCGGTAGGCATCAGCCAGCATCTCCCGTCGGCGTTGGGTAGATATTTGGCTTTTAGAGGACAGCAAGCGCGGCAGCCAGCCAGATCTGGGATCTCCGCCCTCTCCACCCGACACAGAACCGATGGCCTTGATATCGGCATCCATGCGCCGCAGCTGGGCCATGATCCGCCGCGTGTTCAAGACTTGGTTATCAGCAGCAACAGTAAACGCTCCCGACTGCAGTTTCGCCAGGGCCGCAGACACCCGTTGCGTAGCGCCCAGGTATGTCTCAATCTCGCGGAGGAAGCTTGATGCACTCGAGTCGGAGAACTGCGGATCTGTGTTGTCTCTCTTTTGAGCCGAGTGTTTCTGCTGCATCCGAGCAGCCGCGAGAAGATCCTTTGTCCGCTTTCGGGGCACACTCCAAGAATCGTGAAACGACGGAACGACAGTAGAACCAGGCGCGTCGGCTCCCACGGGCGCCGCGTTTCTATGCCTGCTAGAAATGACGCGCATGCGCACAATGCTGGCTAGCTGGAGTTGGGACCGCATCAGATCGCCGACGCTGCGGACGAGGCTGACAGGGCCATCGGGATCATCAACGACTGTTTCTCCGTGACGCAGTATAGTTGAGACGTGTGTGCTGTGGCCGGCATTGGGAGAGCACGTTGCTATGCCATTTGAAATACCAGGAACAAAGCAAAGTGTGCCTATAGCCGTTGAGTATAGTCGGCTGCTGGTGGAGGCATACATAGACCCGAGGGTGGCCGACCCAGTTGTGAAAGCAACTGCTCCGTAGGCAGCAACAAGGCCGAGAGTAAATAGCAAGACAAGGCGTCCCCAAGCACTTGTGGCCGGCAAGTCAGTGCCGCTGCTGCCTTGGGTCTCTGTGAGCCTGTCGGGCGTGCTGCCAGTTTGGCCGAGACGACTGCCACCAGGCGCTGTTCGCTTTTGCGAGGGACTGCCTGCATCACCAGCGCCAAAGAAGCCACCCTGCCGACGAAGAACAGCTGCTGCCAGTGACGACGCTTTGGATGCAGCGCTCTTTCCCTTGCGCTCTTCATTCCCAGACGAGTGAAGACTGCCGTCCAAGCCGATAACGGGCATGCGAAGCTCCGGCTCTGGCGTGTGGTGCGTGCCGCGGTCGGCTCGCCTGTTCTGAACACTGCTGGCCACATGTGGCGGACTCTGTCGCACAGACGAGAGAACGGAGGGCTGGAAGGGTGACCGCAGCAAGACATTCTTGTCGGATTCCGCCTTGCGCAGGAATGAGTGAATGTCGTCCTCTTGTGAGGCGCCGGCCGAGCCCGACACGGATCCGGAACCCGAGACAAACGAGTCGCCGCCGCCGAGATTGATCTGATCGCCCTGATCGCCCTGATCGCCCTGATCACCCTGAGACGAGATGCCACTAGCCAGTCTGCTGGCGGTAGTGCTTGTTTCTCGCAGAGAAGAATAGAGAGGCGGCTGTGAAGATGAGGGAGCACTCCCGCTGGATGCAAATGGGTCGTCATTGTTGTCGTTGCCGGCGGCATCGCTTTCTTGTGAGAACGATGTGGGCACGATGGAAGTATCAAAGCTGTCGTTGGCACCCTCGACCATGCGCCACGAGCTCTCGACGGGGATATGTGCAGCCATGGCGATGAGTCTGTGTTCTCAAATGTGCATGCGGGTTGAGAGGGGCGAAGGATGAGAGAAGAAGGGTGGCCGTGTATGAATTTATAGACGATTTGACGCGTCCGACCAGAGCGCGATTCCGGAGACAGCAAGTATAAGATATGAGATGAAAGCAGGTCGCCAATATGTGGACAATAAACAAGATATAAACAAAGTATGGCTAGGATGACACGCTCAAGCAGGGCGAGGCTGCAGTTGTTGTCTGTGAGTCACAGTATGCGGTATAAAGGCAGAGAGTTGCAAAAGAAAGGCTGAACATGAGCATTTGCACGGATGCAGACTGGCACGACGTCATGTTCAATGCTTGAATGTTTGACTTGTCATGTGCCGCTGTTGTTGTGGTTGTTAGCCTGTTGATGCCTAGATCGCCCTTAATCTCTCCTAGCAGTGGCTCTCAGCCTGTAAGCTGCCGTAGCTGACTGCGGACGCGCTACTTTTATAGCCCGCAGGGGATCAAAAACGCACGGACTTTAATAGTATATGATGCGTTACTTATTGGGAATGTGCATTATTTCTTATTTCACCATCGATGCTGTTAATAATATTTAATAGTATCAAAATATCAAAATATCAAAAACAGGTATCAAAATAGATTTCAGTAATCATAGCAAAAATCCATCGCCGCAACTCCATGTCACCGCAGCATCAAGCGTGCGTTCATCCCACGACAATATGTGCTAAAGTGCCAAAACTCCTCATATGGATTGGAAATGTCGCAAAGGTCGAGCAGAACATTGCTTTGCCAGTTGTGGCCACAAGGCGAGCCGCAATGCGTGAAGCCTACTTTTTGCACCTCGTCCGGATCGTTGTCGCCTGGCGGGATATACTCGTACACATGGGCATAGTACTCAAGGTCATTGCCTTGGTCATCCTGGCTGGTTTCAAAGCGCCACGTGTCTTTGTAGTCGACAACCACCGTGGACGGCCGGGGTGCTTGGGTAGGGCGTCAAACATCTGGCTGCCGATCTTGAGCCATCCATAGCATTTGCGCAGATGAGGCGCCGACAAGACCGGCTCCAGCTCCAGGTTGTTCTCTGTGGCCCATTTGCCGTCGACTTGGCTCTGGCTGACAGCCGCCTCCATCATTTGGAGAAAAGCTGCATTCTGGCTTTCGCGTCGAGCTGCAAAGTCCTTTCGGGACCACTCCCGCCTGTGGAGCTGTTTCGCTTTGGCCGGCGCTTCTCGTCCGTTTTCCACGTTTTCTATGCATCCTTGTTCTGCACCACTCATCCCTCACAACTTTCAAAACAAACGGCCCTTGTTGGCCGGATTTGCCAGCCAGCAATAGCCATCGTGGCCCTTTCCAGTGGTTTTGATAAACGAGATGGAGGAAAGACCAAAAGGGCATTTTCGCAACTGCGGGACAGCAAAGTCATCCGTCGTACATTCTGGAGGGCCAGCCAAAGACTCTCGGAGGGAAACTTTTGGCGGCTGGCCTTACACTTGATTTTTCTCTCCTCGCGTGAGGCGTATACAACCGGTAGAGCAGGTGTTTGATTATCTGTCATGGATTTAGGATAGAGACAAGCCGTGATATAGTAAGATGTAGAAGAAATGTGTCGTTCCCAGGCGAATCGCTTCAAGTAGCGCGACTATAAAGTACGATATAGAAGATCGGGTCTAGTAATAGTCTGGAGACCATGCCTCTCTACCGTTGGACCATATAGACTGCAATGAGGCGACCCTCGAAGATGTGTTGTGTTGATTTATCATCCCACCAGTCAACTCACTTTAGACGAGGTAGCCGACGTCTGCTTTCCAACAACATGGATGGCACCTGACTGGTCGGTGTTTTTTGAGGGCATAGAAGCTACGGCGGGTATTACTGCAACATCCTTCCAGGTGACACCAAATCGCGAAGTAGAGTCCTGAACTCAGACACAGATCATGCTGAATGGCATAACGTTGCCACCCAAGTTACCAATTACATGTGCGACCTCATGTCGCTATGGTTTCATCACCACCGAGACTACACTTGTCGTGCTTCGGTCGACCCGTGCAATGACTGGTGCGGGCCTTGCTCCAAACCGCACCAGGAGAGCCAATGCTGACTATGGAAGGAAATTATCTGCGTCCGCGACCTCTGCCTCCTCTGCATCCTCTGCTCCTCCACGGGATCAGATTCGGATTTCAAAGATGTCTATGCCGGGAACTGGGACTACCACCAGCCCGAATACGCAGCCATTCCCTGGACTGCCTCTGGGCCCGGACAGCTCACAATCAAATTGGCCCTTTATCTTGCCATGATGGCATCTGATGGCTTTATAAAATATATAAAAACAAATAACTAAAATCCAAACACTCTTCTTTTCTCAAATTCTTGTATTCTCGACTCGTTTCTCTTCTACAGTCAAAATCTTTCTCCAACGCCATCGACATAGTACTCGTATACGTAGTACATACAACTTGCAAGATGATACAAGGCCTTTTCCCTTTCTTTTGGTTCTCTATATAATAGGTGGCGGAAGACAGAAGACACGCCTCTTATATACACGAAACTCGGGACGGCACCGCGTGACCCACACTAACACAAGCGCCAGGTCACCTGCCAGCGACTACTCTTAAACTCTTGGGCTGTAGAGACTAGCACCGCTGCACAGGTGACCCCACTATAGCGCACCAGCTCCCCGTGAAAAGCTTCACCACAAAAATCATAAAATCATGTAATCTTGACGACCAGACATTTTGATACTGGCGCAATACTCACCACACCGTTGGTTTCTTTGAGTTATTCTCATATTTCCTGATTGGCCTAGACTGCGGTATAGATCCAGACTGCCATGCTTGTCTCTCAGCGGTGTGCTGCGGCTGTGCGTGCCTCGGCAGCCCGTTCCGCCTCGAGAGCGCAGCCACGCCGGTCACTCGCACTCTGTGCTCGCTCATCACTTTCAGTACTTTCACCGCCTTCAATACCTCCCGCTAGACTCTCACACACTCCCCGGTCTTTATCAATACAGATATCCCGGGGATACTGCTCCAATCATGGCTCGCCCCAGCCCAGCCTGTCGAGCCAGCTCCCTCCAGACCACCGCGACCTTGCTGTTCAGCAGGAACTCTTCACCACCTCCATCTACAGCCCCGGCTCGCCCATCTTCCTTCCCAACGGTGCCCGCATAGTCAACCGGCTCGTCGACTTTCTCCGCAAACAGTATGTCCGCTACGGCTTCCAGGAGGTCATCACGCCCACCATCTACAAGAAGTCCCTCTGGGCAAAGTCGGGCCACCTCGACAACTATGCCGACGACATGTTTACCGTCACCAGGTCGTCTCTGGCCACAGGCGAGCATCGGCTGGACGACGCAAAACCCGAGACTGCTGGAAGTGAAGAGCCGCACGACCATGAATACGGTCTCAAGCCCATGAACTGCCCCGGCCACTGCCTCATCTTTGCCTCGCAGCACCACAGCTACCGCGACCTGCCCATCCGCTACGCCGACTTTAGTCCGCTGCACCGTGATGAGATCTCGGGCGCCTTGAGCGGCCTTACACGTGTGCGCCGCTTCCACCAGGACGACGGCCATATTTTCTGCCGCCCGTCGCAGGTCGAAGACGAGATCCGCTCGACGCTCGACTTTGTGCGCTTCACCTACAGCGTGCTGGGCCTGGGCCCGTACCGCCTGGTGCTGTCGACGCGGCCCACGGACGGCCACCTGATCGGCAGCAATGCCGACTGGGACGCAGCCGAGGATGCGCTGCGGCGCGCACTTGACCACAGCGGTCAGGTCTGGACGATCAACCCGGGCGACGGTGCCTTTTACGGCCCCAAGATTGACATTATCCTGCAGGACTCGGACGGCAAAGAGCACCAGACAGCTACCGTGCAGCTTGATTTCCAGCTGCCGCGCCGATTCGAGCTGTCATACCAGGCGCCTTTGCCCGAGCTTGAGCGGCAGGGTGCTCTCACAGACATTTCAGGAGCAAGAGCAGGAGCAGGAGCAGGAGCAGGAGCAGGAGCAGAAACAGGCAAGGAAGAGTCCGGACCCGTGACGCCAGTGATGATCCACCGCGCCGTCCTGGGATCTGTCGAGCGGCTCATGGCCCTGCTGATTGAGCACTACAATGGCAAGTGGCCGTTCTGGCTCAACCCGCGCCAAGTCATGGTGCTGACGGTCAACGACAGCGATACCGTGGTCGACTTTGCCAAGACCGTGCAGGGCACGCTGTCCGGCGCATCAGCTGATCCCCTGCAGAGCGGTGGCGCTTCGTCTGGAACTCTTCTGGCGGCTGTTGATCTGGATACCAGCCCGCGCACGCTGCCTCTCAAGGTGCGCGAGGCCAAGTCCAAGGGCTACGGCGCTATTGTGGTTGTTGGTCCCAAGGATGTGGCCAAGGGCACCGTCGCTGTTGACCTCGCGGGCATCCCCGTCAAGGACAAGACGGCCGAGGTCGAGGCTCCCAAAGACGGCAAGAAGAAGAACAGGACGGTTGAGATGAAGCCGGAGGAGCTGCTCCGTCTCCTACAGGAAAAGGTCAACACTTATCAGTGATGAAATCAAAAGATAAAATCAAAAGATAGAATAGACATGTACGATAGTATACAAGATAATACAAGTGATGATCAACTAACAATGGACTGATGACAGAAGTGATGATTAAAACTAAGAATTGGTGCAACGTGATAATAGTACATGGTGGTCAACAAAGGAGATGAGTTAAAACAGAAAAGAAATCAAAAACACTAGTAGTACACGCCCACGCCCTATCTGGCGCCATTGACGATGCGGTACTTGGGATCAACCTCGCCGCCGCGGGCCTCAATCTCGCTGATGAGCCTCTCGCGCTCGGCAAGGGCTTCGCGCATGTAGTCGACGGTCCGCTTGAGCACAAGACCCTCGGACCGGCCCTGGCCTTCGAGACCGGGCACCAGAATAGTCAGCCGGTCAAAGCCTTCGCGGATGGCCAGACGGCGTTTTTGTTCTGATGCAATGTGGTTCTGCTTCTTCTCCTTCTCGGTGAGACGGGGCTTGTCGTCGGCGCCATCGCCGCTGCCGGGGTCATCCTGCGGTGGTGATGGTGCGGATGTTATATGTGTAACTGTCATATTTCCTGGGATTGTGGAGTAAATGGTTGATGGATCTGTTAATCTGTCGGTTGATGAATCCAATAAATTGATGACTGGTGACGTTTGGTACTTGGCGAGCGTGTCGTAATGGCCGGAGAGTTAAGTGGGTTTGAGCAAAAAAGGTATACTGCTATTTGTAGCGTTCTTAAAGAGGGTATCAATAAAATTCGATGGAAAAGCTGAATAAGCGAGTGATGTTGCTGATGCTGCTGATGTGGTCGGGGTGCAAGGTGTAAGTGCCGGACGAGTCCCGTGAGACGTCAAGTTGTGGCATGTGACGATGAGAGATGACATATGTGGATAAGCGGGGCACCTAAAGGATCGCTTATATAACCATCAGCCCAATGCGATAAGATAAGAAAGTGGACCAAGCATCCCCACGTCGTCGGTATTAATACTACGCAGCTGCCAGGATAATCTCATGAAATCAGCAAGGAAGGTGCGATCTGTATACGACCCCTATCACCGCTCCCCTCGCTGACCTAATATCACGACTTGTACAATCTAGTTTCTACCACTACATTTCTGGAACCGCCCATTCATACTCTCAAACCCAAAAACCCAGCACCGCCCTCACAATGGCCAACGCAATCCCCTCCGACCCGCCGCCCGAGTACACGCTTACCAACGATCACGACCCGTCCGCTCCCCTGCTGCCCCTTCGCCCAGCACCCTCCTCTACCTCGTCCTCCTCTCAGCCACAGCCGCCACTGCCCCCAAATCAGCGGAGACCGCCACCGCTCCTCGAGATTCCCATCCTCACACATCTCCGCACTCGCCGCGTTATTCTGGCCTCTGCATCGCCCCGTCGCAAGCACCTCCTGGGCCAGATCGGCCTCGCCAACCTCGAGGTCTGGCCGTCTACCAAGCCCGAGAACCTCGACAAGGTGCTGTATGGCCCGCTCGAGTATGTCGCCGCCACAGCCCATAAAAAGTGCCTCGATGTCTACGAGGCCGTCATTGCCGCCCAGTCCAAGGCAGAGGAGACGGTGGGCGAGGGCGGCGTTGGTATCCCGGCCGACCCAGAGCTGGTCGTTGCTGCCGACACCGTTATCGTGACTCGTGCCGGTAAAATCCTGGAGAAGCCGCGGTCGGCCGTCGACCACATCCAGATGCTGAAGCATCTGCGCGATACCAAGACGCACCGTGTGCTGACGTCGGTGTGTGCTCTATCGCCGCGGAAAGACGCAGCGCACCCTGGCTACGCGGTGTCGGCACACACCGAGGAGACAATAGTTGTGTTTGCCCAGCCGTCGGAGGGTCTCACGGACAAGGTCATTGAGAGCTACGTGCGGACGCGCGAGGGTGCCGACAAGGCTGGCGGGTATGCTCTGCAGGGCCAGGGCGGCCTGATCCTGGTCGACCGCATCGAGGGCAGCATAGACAATGTGGTCGGTCTGCCGGTGCGGAAGTTCCTGCAGCTGGCCGAGAAGGTCATCTTCCACCAGAATGGCGACGAAGAGGAGGACGACGACAGCGACGTTGATGAATAGACCAATGGTGGCTCACTATACCTGATCTCATTTTAGTTGCTATTTTTCGGATTTCAGATTTCAGATTTCAGATTCTAGATTCCATACTCGGCGTTTATTAAACCTGTTTACTTTGAGTATATAAAACATGTGCAATCTCCATCTCCTGCTGCGAATATGGTCTTCTACAACCCCATTGCCACCCTCCTTCTGGAGAGCACAGTATCGGTCTGGGTTGGGTCGGCTGCCAGCGCGAGCCTCAGCGTCTGCAGATGAGCACGGAGGTTGTCACAGTATTAGCTGCATGTAGATCTTTTGTGTATTAATAATGTCTTGTGATGGCTTGCTGTGTTGTTTGTTTCTCGGGAAAGACGGGCACCTCGCCGTCGGTTGAAGCGTTGCGCTGTCAGCTCGGAATGTTTCGTTTACCGCAACCACGGCGCTTGATTATCACATTGTGCCATTGTGTGATCATTGCAAGCTATAGTTCCGGCCGACCCGTCCACTGCCAGTAGTGAGCTCTATTAATATCTCTTCAACTCAATCTTTCAAATCTTAGTCATCTTCCAGCCAGTCCACAAAATAACGTTTCTCAACATGGACGGAAAGCTTAACAGGTGGGTGAAATCCAAGCGGAAACTCGTGTAGATTGCGCAGTACATTTATCACGTTGATCATCGTTGCTCGATGAAATGCAATCGGATTTTGTACGACATTGTCGTCCATGAATGGCAGTTCTATGTTGCGCTTAGTCATCAGGGCGTCAAGCCAGTCAAAGTAAAAGCGGCTCCGAGTTGCCGCCCGCCTGCATCAGCGATTCTCGAATGTCACTGGCAGAGACCAGAGAACCCAAATATAACCACTGAGCAGATGAAAAGGCGGGCAGACGGTCGAGGCGGTCGAGGCGGTCTCTTCTTGGGCCTCTTTCTGGGCCTTGTCTCCCCTGTCGTCTTCCGGCGTCTAATATGCAAGGTGATATGCACTCTGATTGGCTGTCATGGTATAAGACCCCAGTTTCTATATATAGTGTACCCGCTTACCGTCGCAGATGACCAATCAGAGACTTTAAACGACTTATAGATCCTCGTCGTCCCGCCTTCTCCTCGCTCTCTTCTTCTTCTTCTCTCTTCTGTTATTCTTCCCTCTCATGTCTCTACTGGTTCTCTGGCGTTCCCAACCACCTGGATGCGACCATACTACGGAAACTTACATTCTAGTAGGCCGGCTCTCCGTGACACCTACAGGTCAGCCCCCTCTTCCACTGGCCCTCTGGAGTGATGCTTCTTTCTTCGTCCTCTAGACGTCTTTGTGTAAACTGTACGAGTAAATCGACAGCTGTAAATATACACTTATGAGCCATGAAAAGTGCCAGCGCTTAGGAGCGGAGCAACTCTCCTGTTTAACATTGACATGGGAATGGCACCAGCGTCAGCAGCTCCAGCTCTTCCGCAGCAGGCGCCTGGCAAGACACACAGTAGAAGCCAGCACGAATGCCGACAATGTGCATGACCAGTACGCCCACGAATAGAGAGAGAAGAATAAGCAGTAGGCCTAAATCTATACACAGATGTCCAGTTCAAGTACTCCTCCATGCACGCAACGGCGGCAACAGTTGTAGCCCCTCCTCTCTATGGTCTACCACCCCTGTCGTCCCCCCCTCTTGACTGGATCGAGCTGGCGTCCATGTGGCTGCAGAACAGCGATGCACGGCGGCAGAGAGTAGAACAAGTACCGTCATAATTAGAAAGATACTTAACTCCCAACTCTGCTTCACACCCTCTGCCTCGCTCCCACTTCCTACAGGCGGGACGACAGATTAAAAATAAACCAAGCACACGCCCACTCACACCCTAGGCAGTCTCCTATGGTAATGCCAGAGCCGAGAGTCGATACACAATATATGCAGCTCTCATCCGTTTCTCTGGCCAAAAGTTTCCATCTTTCTTTGGTGAAATTCTGCTGAGCATATCGATCTTCATACTCTTTCATTCACTTGTGGTCCATTATTTCAAGACATCCAACATCTACACCATCTGCATCAACGCCCACTTGAATACCGACTCAGCTCGCACAGCTCATGCACGCAAGCGTCTACACCTAGGAAACACACCATGCACTTGTGATACAGTCCACTCAGATCATCCATTGACCTCTGGCCTCGTCCTTACTTCCAGAGCCTTTAACATCCCAGCCTTCTCAGCTTCTCAACTCTTTATACCTCTCATCTATAAATTCACCTCACAATGTCGGCACCAGCACCCTCGGGAGGTTTCTCCCTCTTTCCTAGCACCGGCCGGCCTCCATCGCGGACACAAAACTCGCGGTCACCACAAACACACCAGCAGCAGGTTCACCCATACTTTCAAGATCCAGTCGAGCCTCAAGGACACCACGTTGGCGAAGCAGTGACAGTAGACGTGCCGCAGCCACTACCTGCACAATTCCAAGCACAGTCACGCTCGCACGCACAACTACAATCACAACCACAATCAGAATCACAATCAGCAGCCACAGCTCAACAACCAGACCGCACGGATAGTGTCCGCTCCCGCAGCTCGATTGCAAAGATGCGTCTGTCTACATACGACGACAACCCGCCTGAGATGGATGATCCGCCGCCACCTATGCCAGGACAGGCTGCCGATATCATTGAGCAGCAGCAGATCCAGCTTCTACAACAGCAGCAACAGCAACAGCAGCAGCAGCAACCACAAGGCAGTCAGTCTACACCACACCGGCCAGCCGCACTGCGGTCCATCTTCCCGACATACAACCCCGATGTGTCGCTTGACCAGCAAGAGTACTTTCCTACACAGACCAGCCCAACACGCATTCCTCGCAACGTCATCAGCCGGCCGCTCTACTCGCCCGTCTCTGCCGAATCATCTCAGCCGCAACCTCAGCCACTCTCCGTGCCACACCCCCATGCCCGCTCAAATTCCAACTCAACAGTCGCCATTGCGGGTCACAGACAGCAGTCGGTTCTGTACCAGCCACCCATCATTGTCGACACACCGCCTTACTCTGAACCTGCAGTTCCCGCCATTCCCTCTTCCCTTCAGCCACTACAGTACCAGCAGCAGCAGCAGCAACAAAACAACTGGCCGACATCGGCCGGAGCCGCTGCGGCAGCCGCAGCCGCCCGCGGTGGCAATCGCGGCGAGGCACCCAGCCGCCCCGTTCCCTCATCATCCGAAGATCTGCGCAACTTTTGGAAGGTGGCCAACGGCTGGAAAGCCGGTCCCTCCGAGGGCCGCGTCTACTGCCTGCGCATGAGCTGTGACAAAGACTCTCCCATCTACCGCCTCTGCTCGGCCAACCACCAGCCATTCTACCGTCTGCGTCTCGAACCCACATCCATGTCGGCCAGGGTGACGCTGGCACGCCACGATCCTGCGCGGCCGTTCAAGATTGAGAGCAGCGGCAACAAGAATGGATCAGGTGGCACTGCTGACGACAGCGGCCTGGGCTCGGGTAGTAGGAATACCAGCATGCTCGACCTCGAAGCTGGAGGCAGTGCTGCCGACAGTGTCCTAGGAGGCACTGCAGCTGCAAGCGCCATGGCCGGCTCGTCCGTCGGCCACGCAGCCATCCCGGCGCCGGTCAACCCCTATGTCAAGTTCGACAACAGCAAGAACTGGCAAGAAGCCATGACGACAACGCTCGAGGAAGAGAGCCGTCGCCACCAGCCCCAAGACGGCTTGGTGGCCCTACTGTACCCGGCCGCAGCCACGCGCATGGCCCTCGAGCGGTCCAACGACATGGCCATGGTTGCGACGGCCGAGCGTGAGTGTGCGCGTCTTGTGTGGGACGACGACACCAACCAGTTCTTCCTCGTGCACCCAGCCCTCGCACTGCCCTTTTGCGTCACAATCGAGCGCAGCACTACATGGAGCCGCACGGCCTACACGCTCGAGCATCTCGAGTCGCCGCAGCACCTGGCCCGCCTTACGCGCGACGGCACTGGAGCGGGCTACCTTGAAATTGACACGGGCATTGCCTCCAAGATCGATGCTGTGTACCTGGTAGATGTTGCCGTTGCTGCACTGGTCCTGGTGGCGCACAGCGACAAGCAGTTTACCGCGGTCGAGCAGTTTGAGCCGCCGCCGGATATGCGCATGGCCGCTCCTGGCAGCCTTGGACATGGCCTGAGCCCGCGTGGCAGTCTCGCAAACATGGTCATGAAGGGCGCAACGGGCCGCTCCAGCCGCCAGAGCATGGCCAGCGCCGGTGCTGGCTCGTTTACTGGCAGCGGCAGAAAAAAAGGCATGGGCCTTTTTGGCCGCAAGCCGCCCAAGGCTGCCAAACGGTCGGGCCGGTCGCACATGGCCGACGAGTTTGACGTGGACCTTGAGAGCCAGACAAGCATCGATCTGTCGGGCAAGATGTTTGAGATGGGCCCTATGGGCAACGGCAACGACGGTGGCAACAACGCGAGCTCGGGTAACGCCAAGAACAAGAACAAGAAGAAGCGCAAGAACAAGGATGACGACAAGGACAAGGTCCCCGGCTGCTTGCGGCTGCTCACGATGATGTTCAAGTTCTGCTTCTGGTGTGTATCCATCTGTGTGCGCACGCTGTTTGCCATTGCTCGTGGTCTCTTCAAGTGTCTCTTCAACGAGAAGCTATAGGCGGGCGTGGTTGATGCTTTGTTATGATAATGCGGATGTTTGTGTGGTATTTGTCGGCGTTCTATAACTCTATTGCTTTCTTCATTTCTACGTTATTTCTCGATTCTTTTTTGTTATATTCCCTCGTCTCTCTCGCTTGGGTCATTCGTTTCTTAAAGGCGCGCCATGTCAGCGTATGGGATGGCGTTCTGTATCTATTGTCATATCATCTGTTTAATGCAATTACTTTTTTTCCATTTTCTCACTCTTGCCATCTCACCTAATGTCTCTCGAGTCTGACGTCTGTAGTCGACAAAATGCTTTTGATTCCCAAACGCCCAAGTGCTGAAGAAACGGCCGTGCTATAAAATACGATAAAATGAACACAAAGACAAAACGGTGACATCAAAAAACCTCGAAACTGATCTACCGCTTCCGTGCGCGGGCCTTGCTCTTGCGGCCAGTGTTTGATACTGTCGTCACCGTCTTCGTCTTGGCCATGCGTGCCCGCTGCAAGTCCAGCTCGTGCTCTGCCTCGGTCAGCGCCTGCAGCCGCAGCCGTGCCTTGGCCAGTCTCCGCTGAAGCCGTGCAGCATTCTCAGTCTTTAGTGATAACTTCTTCCGCGATTCCGCGTCCAGAGCCTCCTCCGTGTCGGCCTGAGCCTCAATCTCCTCCATCTTGGCAATCGCTGCATTGTCGCGGTCGTCGGCATTGTCGGCAAACACGATTCTAGTCGGCTTCGCTGGCGGTAGTGCCTTTTGCTTGCTGGCTTTTGGTTTCGGTGCGCTGTCAAAGTCCATAAACTCGTCGTCATCATCGCTGTCCTCGTCCTCGTCCTCCTCGACCACGCCAGAGACAAACGACTTTGCTACGGCTGCGCGCTCCTCCAGTTTTGCAACCTCCTTCAGGGCGACATTGCGCACCGTCCGCAGATAGCCAATGTCCTGGGTTTTAAGCAGGCGCACAGTCTCGACACTCATGGCCTTGAATCCACGGTCACCGTTGACAGTACCGTTCCATGTGCGGTTTCTCTTCTCGTCGCTGCCCGTCATCAGGGACGAGCTGGCGCCCTTGCGGCTCAGCATCTTGTACGAGAATTCATCCTCGTTGCGGTCGGCGGCCTTTTCGCGCAAGCTCTGCAGCGTCGCCTTCTTCTTGTTCCAGTCCTTGGCACGCAGACTGTAGTCCTTGTGCTTCTCGAGGAGACCCAGGCGCTTACGCTCGAGGGGCTGCGCACGCTCGCGGTGAGAGCGGCGCTGAATGGCGTTGCGCATGGACGAAGACATTTTGCCGGTTTTTGATTATCGGTTTTCTGTTTCGGGTTCCGATTATCGATAGAGTTTGTATCTGGGTGTGTAGGGTGTGGCCGTCGCCTTGGCCGTGGTGATGCTGGTTGGACTCTAGAGTGAAGATGGATTTTGGCGGTGGACGACTTTTTTTGTGGCAGAAAAAGTCTTATCTTATCAGTGGGTCCACTTTTGTAGCTTAGCAGCGTAATTACTTCGTACAAGTACTTTGGGCTGTCTACAAGCAATTAAGCTGTACGGCGCTTACAATGGTCTTAAAAATTAACTTGCTGCCTTTGACTTGGACTTATGATTGACTTTTCTCCTAGGAAATTGATAACAAGTCGAGCACATACTGCTTACATACTCTAGACATTTGACAACTAGTTGCTCCTTCCCTTTTGACCATTTGTCGCGTGGCGTCCTCATGGCTGTTTCCGGCGCTAACCCAGACTGCTGGTTCTGTAATAGTTGAGCACAGGAAGGTGCGATGGACTGTCGGCTTACACCTCACTTGCCTGAAATAATGAACCATTTTTGTACGGTATCGACTTGCACGCGAGTGTTGCTTTCCACTCTGTGATACCCTTCATCATTATACTCTTTCCGAGTAGCGTTCTGTAAACCTATGGCGTTTCGGGTTGTTACAGGCTTAGTATGTCAGTTGGCTGGCTACGCGCCGGGTTAGATTCCTATGCCAGAGTGGCGTCGCAGGCAGCTTTGACGGCAGCATATGCGACGAGGGCAGCTGAAAAGTAGTATGATAGAACTCTCCATGCGATTCGTTCCTTGCAGCTCAGAGGATTGTAATGGATCCGAGTTCCAAGATTCTGCCCTGAATTAGGCATTCCACCAAGCATAACACCCCTGCTAGCCCACCCCATGCTGATTGTCCTTTTAATAGGAGAACCCTGAAGCAAGCTGGCAAACAGCTTGATAATGACGACACTCTAGAAGATGTGAGATGTGTCTTGCTAACAACCCATCTCAGTTCACCAAATGATTTATACCTAACTGCAGTACAATGCTTATATCGCCAATGTTGTTTCGGCGGAAGCGCCGCCTAGTCGTGATCGTGGCGTTTGTGCTCGGCACATTCTACTTCTTGTCGCAGTATGGGTACTTGGAAGAGAGCACGGCGGGCAACCGGAAGCAGAACAAGGTGCGGCCGGCACGGGCATCGAGGCGTGCCGTCGCATATGCCAAGAGCACTGTGGACTGGGCCCTGCGAGAACCAAAGCATCCCATTGCTGCCGAAGACCTCGTCCGTTTGCCAGAGGGACTCGACTTCTCGTCCCCGCTGCCAGACGAGTCTGTCTACGACGAGAACACGCCGTCGCGCATCCAGTACAATTTCCGCGCCGACCCCGATCACAAATCAATCGACATTCTTCTGATTCGCAATACGCGGCGCGAGGCTGTGCGATCAGCATTCAAGCGTGCGTGGGAGGCATACCGCCGCAATGCTTGGGGCTACGACGAGCTGATGCCCGTGACCCTTACGGGCAAGGACAACTTTGGCGGATGGGGTGCAACACTTATCGACAGCCTGGATACGCTATGGATCATGGATCTGCACGACGAGTTTGACGAGGCGGTTCGCGCCGTAGCCACGATTGACTGGGACAAAGCATCGTCACCGGCATGCAGCTTGTTCGAGACCAACATCCGGCTACTCGGCGGTCTGTTGTCGGCCTATGAGATGAGCGGTGCAGGAGCCCTACAGAAGAAGGCGACAGAGCTCGCATACATGCTGCTGGCGGCCTTCGACACGCCATCGCACATGCCGGTGAACCACTTCCACTTTGAGCACGCCTTCCAGGGCATACTGAAGCCGAGCGACCACGAGACGGCGGCTGCTGTTGGCACCCTGTCACTCGAGTTTACCAAGGTGGCCCAGCTTACAGGCGATGACCGTTTCTATGATGCCATTGACCGGATCAAGCGCGAGCTTGCCCGCGTCCAGGACACGACCACAGTGCCTGGACTGTGGCCTACGTTTCTTGACCTGCAGGGCAAAGGCAAGGACAGGCAGGTTCTGATGGAAGCGAGCAGCAGTGCTGGGAATGGGCCGCGCGACAGCGACCATGTGTACACGCTGGGTGGGCTGGCCGACTCGCTCTACGAGTACCTACCCAAGATGTACCAACTACTCGGTGGTCACGACGACGTGTACCGCGACATGCACATCAAAGCCACCGAGGCAATCCGCAAGCATCTACTGTTCCGGCCCATGATCCCCGATCCAGAAGCCCGCGGACACGATATCTTGATGTCCGGGACTGCCACGGCCATGCAGGGCGGTGCAAGTGTCACACTCGAGCCGCAAGTGCAGCATCTAGCCTGCTTTGCTGGCGGCATGTTTGCACTTGGCGGCCGCCTCTTTGACCGTCCAGGCGACGTTGACACCGGCATGCAACTGACACAGGGCTGTGTCTGGGCATACAACTCGTTCCACACGGGCATCATGCCCGAAGTGTCTGACGCTGTGCCGTGTCCTGGCAAAATGGCTACAGAAAAGTGTCCATGGAGCAAAGAGGCATGGATTAAGGCCAGCTCGCTTCATGATGAGCGCTGCCCGCCCGGTTTTACGAGAGTTCGCGACCCTTGCTATATGCTGCGTCCCGAGGCCATTGAGAGCGTCTTTTTGTTGTACCGCATAACGGGCGACCGGTCGCTCCAGGAGACGGCATGGGACATGTACTTGGCGATTGAGCGCTCGACAGCGACCGAGGGAGCCAATGCAGCAATTGCTGATGTTGCGACAGAGGGTCCGACACAACATATTGACTCGGTCGAGAGCTTCTTCTTTGCAGAGACGCTCAAGTACCTGTACCTCGTCTTTTCCGATCCCGACTACTATAGCCTTGACGAGTATGTATACAATACGGAGGCCCATCCGTTCAAGGTGCCGAGAAGAAAGCAGTCGACATCGGCCGGCACTGAAAAGACGGGCAAGGGAAAGAAAGGCAGACAGGGAAAGAAGACAGGGTGAGCAGAGTATATTTTGGATGAGTCACATCATATTCTTTTGGGACATATTCCATCTATGCTCCAGATGCAGGTCTGCCAACTCGGAGTCGAGGTAGTCAAAGACGAGCCAAAAAATGAAAGGCGTGGGCTTGGCTTGGCTGATAGGTTTGGCCGACATGGCGCACATCGGCCAATTGTGCGGGTCCCATCGATACAAATCGCCAGAAAACACAACTTCGGCGGATCTACTACCGACATTTTCTTTTCAGACACAGAATGAGCTCGCCCGTCCTCGCTGCCGCAGTCACTCTCTCGGCTGCAAACCGTTTGCGGCAGCCTGCCGACCGGTTACCAAGCGGGGGCAGTAGCGTTCAATCGAGAGTCAGAGTCAGACAGTAAGTGTCAGAAGACCGGCAGCTTGACCGCACTTTGGTCTTACTACTCTGGTCACCATAGTTCGCACTATCTAGTTTTACGTCTCGCGCCATCTGAGGTGAGGATGCTTGCAATGCAACGCGGAGACCAGGCTAAAGGCATGTTTTATAATGATGGCCGGGCGAGACCATTTGACGGCATGCAGGGCGTACGAGGCAGGTTCATAGACACTACTTGAAGCGTTGCTAATGAATTGAATTCACTTGGACATCTTTTTTCGTTTCCCATCTTCTGTGAAAATGTCGTTGATATCTTATGTAATCATGGCCGGTCTCTACTTTTGAGTAAACTGTCACGCCATTATTGGAAAGAACGAACGACAAAATATGCGAAAAAAGAAGGTCCAAAAAGAAGCAACTCCACATCCACGAGTCCTGTAAACGGTGGTCCAGTATGGAAGGAGCACCCAGGCTATCGTGGTATCAGAACCCCGTAATTACAGGCCTAGCCCGCCCGATGCTCGGCGCCTACCTCCAATACGGCAGTAGTCCTCCTACTTGATGCAACTATCCAATATCCTAGTATCTTGCTGCACGATATCATCAGCAGTTGCGGGTCATTGATTTTCTGTCTATTGTATTCCTCAAGTTTGAGCGCTGTCTCTATATAGAGCATAGTTCTCGATCTCCGCATTCTGCCCTCAGACACTCCTCCTACCTCCTAGAGCTGTCTTCAGATCTTCCATATCCTTTCAATATTCTCAAGATCTCAAATTGGCAGTAAATTTACTGTCTTGCTAAACACATCCCACCGCAATGCCTGCAAAAGTCAAGGTTTCTGTCGTCGGGTAAGCCACCTTGTATTTACTTGGAATCTACATGGCCACAAGCTGACCTCTAGTGCCGGCATTACCGGCCTGAGCGCCGCCCTCCGCCTTTTGGAGGAAGACACAGAGGGCCGCCTCGAGGTGACCATTGTTGCCCGTGACTTCCCTGCGCCAGCCGAGACTTTCTTCATTGATCCCAGCGCACACATCAACTACGCCTCGCCATGGGCCGGCGCACATAATCGCTGGGTGCTGTGGGTGCCGGACGGGTCCGAGGCGGCGGCGGCTGCCGAGCGCGATCACGGATTTGCCCTAGACACATTCCGTCACATGCAGAGCACACATGCCAGCTTTCCCGAGGCAGGCATTACGTTCTTGCCGGGCATTGAGTACCTCGAGACGCCCGGCCCCGAGTACACGCAGCTCAAAGATGTTGAGATTCAAAAGCGTCTCGGCCTGCACGACAGGGACCTGGATCTCGGCTTCCGCGTGCTGGATCCGTCTGCTTCTGGAAAGGACAAACTGCCGGCTGGTGTCACCTGGGGCTGCACATACCGCACATGGTGCGTCAACCCCATGGTGTACTGCAGTTTCCTGCTGCGCCGCTTTGTGTCGGCCGGCGGCCGGGTCCTCAAGAAGGACTTGCGCACACCGCATGAGCTGCTGCCCACGAGCGACATTGTCGTCAACTGCAGCGGCCACGGTTTCGGGGACGACCCCAGCATCTTCATCACGCGCGGTCAGACATGCCTTGTGCGCAACACTTGCGACGCCACTGTGACGCGGCAAAACGCCGACGGCTCGTGGTCGTTCTCGGTACCTCGCGGCTTTGACGGTGGCACCATCATTGGCGGTACCAAGGAGCCCGACAACTGGGACACCAAGCCGCTGCTTTCGACACGCGAGAAGCTGCTGGCCAACTTTGCCGCGACGTACCCGCAGGTGCTCGAGAGCAAGGGCGGCAAGTTCGACGTGCTGGCGGATGTTGTTGGTCGGCGGCCGACACGGCGTGGCGGTATGCGTCTCGATGTGGAGAGCGCGGTCGCTGCAGGAGAAGAGACCAACAAGCCGATTGTACATGCGTACGGCGTCGGCGGACGCGGCTATGAGATATCGTGGGGTGTGGCCGGTGCTGTGGCGAAGCTCGTGTACGAAAAGATTGGCGAGCCGTCCATCAAGGCCCGTCTATAGTGTGTTTAAGTAGCCAGCCATTCATAATTGTGAGATTCATAGCAATGCATGCTTTATATCCGGTCATGTTCATAATATACATTTCTATGAGAGAAGAGAAAATGCAGCAAAAAAGACTATCTAAGAGTCTTGTTCCAAACGCCATGCCATACGCCAAATTTAAACAGGGCCAGAACCGGAAGCCGGAAGCCGGAAGCTAGATTGCAGCTGCAGGACGACTACCGCTTTTCAGGGCTGCCTGTCTCGGGATTATCAAACCGCGGCCGGTCCTTGGCCGGCATGCCGCCGATCCGCTCCGGCAGGTGCATCTTGGCCTCCTCATGCCGCCGCCGTTTCGCCTGGATATCCTCGCGGCCGTTTGCTGCTGCCGATCCGTCCGAGCCCTGCAGTCCCCACCATTCACGCAGCAGCTTCTCCTGCTCGGCCTTGCGTGCTGCCTTGCGCAGCTTCTCGGCCGACCGTTCCGCGCGCCGCGAGAACCACTCCTCACGAGCCTCGTCCATGGCCTGCGGTGTGGCGTGGTCCTTGAGGCAGGCGTTCATTGCCGTGTTCTTGTCGCGGCACTTGAACACTACCGAAAAAGTCCGTCCCAGAGCGCAATCCGCAAAAGCTGGCACTGTTAGTGGGGGTTTGTAGGAGTGGATTGCATGCGTGTAGATGCCTACCTTTGATCTCGGGCTGACATTGCTGCCGGACACGATTGTAGTAGATCTCGCGGACCTGTGACTCCTGGGATGCAGACAGGGGAAGCGGGTTGACTGTGGGCATCGGCAGACCGCCGTCGCGCGGCTGTGGTGGTGATGGGCCTCGTTGTGGCGGCTGTGGTGGTTGTGAGGAGGGCGACACGCCCGTTGGCGCAGATGGTTCGGCCATGGCGGCCATGTAAGAGGTCGAGGAGGTCGAGGAGATCGAGGAGAATGGAGGGAAAGTAGATTGTAAGAGGACGTAAGTCGTTGTAAATGGTCGTAAAGGCTGTCGGCGAAGCAGGACAATCTTCCTTCTCGAATCGAACGATGTCGGTGCAGATGTCGTGTACGTCGTGCTGCTGCTGCTGCTGGTTGACTGATTTTTGGTGGCGGGCCCGCTTTCCTGGCTGCACCTGCGACATTAGCACCGTTGTTCCCTCCTCCCACTGTATTTTCCCGCTTTCCCCCATAGCTCCGACAGCTAGAGGGAGAACGGGAAAAGGAAAAAGATGCAATTGAGTTGGGCCCGCTTTTCCTGCATTGCATCTTGCCGCCATATACTGCCTCATATTCTCTCAGCTGCGTTCACTTCACAGCGTCTACATTCACAAAACAGCCATACATAGTTTGTGCATCATAATTACAGTGCGATTACAAGCCGAAGTGGAGTTGAATGAGTGCTGATTCTCAGCGAGTGTAAAAATGTATTGCAAGAACATAACAGAAACAGAAACAATAACAGCAAAGCACCAACTAGCCTTCTCCAATCATGCAGGATCGAGACCAAGATCAAAGCCATAAATAATCAACCACCAACCGAGCTTAAATTTGGGTCTTCTTCTCGCCATCATCTGTATCCACCATGGATGCTACGGATGCCAGGGAAGACACCGTCGATTCGGGCTCGCCAAGTCCGACTCCAAGGCCGTTAGCATGGCCAGGACTCGACAGGCTGTTCCGGTCAATGTCGAGGCTTTCCTTGTCGCGGTTCTTCTTCTTAATCGAGAACCACCCAGTGCCCTTGAGCTTGATGCTGTCGCCCTTGCCGTCGCGCGACTTGCTGGTGCCCACAGACGGACTGCTTGTCACACTATCCACGCTACCCGACGGCGCCGATGTCAGCGGCAGTCCTAGGCCGTTGCGCCGGCCACCTGACGTGGACAGAATTGAGTCATCGCCCAGGTCCTCGTAGTCCCCAAAGCTCGACCGATTGTCAACAGACAGGTTACGCTCCAAGCTTGCAATGCTGCCCGAGCCCTTAGCCCGGCCCATACGCTGCAAGCTGCGTTTAACGCTGGAATCCTTGCGGAACAGCTTGAAGAGCGCACTATCGCTATCCTTGGACGATGATAGCATGCCGACACTATTTGGCTCTGATGTCGTATTGGACACAACATAGTCAAGTGACTCGCGCGAGTCGCCAACAGACACCTGCGTGTGCACAGAGTGGCCATCGCGGGACATGCGCGGTGCCGACGGCAAAGTCTCGTCCCCAGGCGACAGCCCATCTGGGGCAGGCGTCTCGCCGCGCTCGCTATCCTTGACTTTGCCCTTGTCCTTATCACGGCCCTTGCTCTTATCCTTGCTCTTATCTTTGCCCTTGGACTTACCCTCCTTGCCCTCCTTGTCTTTGTCCTTGTCGCCCTTATCGCTCTTATCGCCCTTGGGTCGGAAGATATTAGCCATGAAGGTCGGCGCTGCAGGGTTCAGAGACTTGTTGACTGCCTTTAGACCAGTCGGAGGCTTGCTACCTATAACACCAACCTGGCTTGGCGATGCTTCGGGGTTAAGCAGCTCTTCTTCGTCGAGGATCTTGTCGTCGGCAGAGGCTAGGTTCGTGCGCAGAGCGGAGGGAGATCCATGCAGTGACTGTCGGCGTGAAGGATTACGGCTGGGCCACGCGTGATCTGCAGCCCACAAGTGGCTGGCCTTGGCCAGAGCAGAACTAGGAGCACCGTTCTCGCCAGGCGGACCCCAAATGGATCCACTGTCTGTCGATGGGCGCGGCATGTCGATGGAGGCCATGGAAGACGGACGCGGGCTGCCTGCATCGCGGTCAAAGATATTGCCCCGCATCGTAAATGGGAGAAAACTTCTAGCTGAAAGCCCACCAGCCTTACCATTAATCTGCCCGGTTGGTGGGAACATATCGTCGTGGACATCAGGACCAGCAGAGTTGCGGGTGAACATGCCGCCCCATCCGCTACGGCGCTGCTTGCTACCATCGGTGTCATCACCCTGGCGCGGGAAGGACTGGCTCTGGCCGTGCTTAAGCGTGCCAAGCGCCGGTCCCTCTTCGTCAATGGGGCGTGTGCCACGCGACCGCTGGAAGGAGAATAAGCCAAAGCGAGCATTATGCGCAGGCTCCTCGGACACCGTAGCTGGACCACCAATCGGAGAAGCGTGCGCGCTCGTTGTAGGCAGCCTGCCATCGATATTATCGGCATTGTAGGACGAAAACATGAGGTTCTGTGCTGAATCTCGCGGGCTAGACAAGAGACTTCTCGACTGGTTGGACGAAGTCGGAGACTGGGGATCGCTAGCTCCACCACCCAAAGGGTCCGTGTCCGCTACTGCAGTGCCCGCTTCATCGACGGTGTGTGGCAGGTTGTTGTTGTTGTTTGTGTTGTTTTTTGTGTTGTTGTTGATAATGCTCTGCTCGTTGATGCTATACATGTCGTGGCTGCCACTACTACTGCTACTGTCGACTGCACCCCCGTTGATATAGTCAAGATTTTCGTCAAACAGGGCCGAAGGGATCAAGGACTTTGCAGATGGGCTCAGAGGAGCCCCCGCCGTAAGTGCCCTAAACATGTCTTCGGGATCGTGGGGGTTAGTCGATGAACCCATAAATGGACCTGTGACGTAGTTATGTTGTGGTGGCGGTCGCACACTGTTTGCAGCAGATGGATATGCTGGTGCCAGAGATTGAGGCAAGCCGTTGATATCTGCCGGTACGTACACGCCCGTAGGTGATGGAACGGCACCGGTAGGCAATGAAGAGTTTGCATGATCAAAGCCCCCACCATTGGGCATGGGCGGCTGGACGTTGATATTCGACAGCTGCAATTGAGTGGCGAGAAGGTTAAGATGCGTGTCGAGGCCGTCCCTTCTGAGATGCTCGTGATTCATTTCGGCTCTGTGGTCGGCCTCCATACGCTGTAGAGTACGCTTCAGATTCATTATCTGAACACGTCCACTGTCATCGCCGGCGGTTGGTAGTGCATTCCGGCCATCTTCAAGCTCCTTGACAGCTTGGCGCACCTTTTTCAGGTCCGCCTCCAGGCGTGCGCACTCGGCTTGCTGTTTCTTGTTGTTTTCGCGCAGTTTGTTCGCTTCACTCTGGTATTTTTCATCCTCGTCGTTGCGTTTCTGCTTGTGACACTCTTGTTCGCGCTTCATCTCGGCAATGCTCTTGTCCCACTTTTCGATATTTTCGCGAAGTCGGTCCAGCTCAGCAGTCTTTTCCTTGAGTCTCTTCTCCTTCTGTGCTCGCTGGGATTGAGCCGCCCGCATGGCGCGTTCCGTCGAGTGCTGCTCCTTTGTGAGCTTTTTCGTCTGGTCTTCTTTCTGCTTGAGTTCTTGACGCTTCTTGCGTTTCTCTATTTCGAGCTCCTCTAGCGTCTTCTTGGTCTCTTCTTCATCCTTGGCACATAGAGCGGAAGTTTCTTCTGTTTCTTTTCTCAGGTTCCAGTATTTGTTGTTATGCTCGGCCATTTGCTCTTCATCAACACCAGCGTCTTCTTCGCCGCCTTGTGCAGATGACGACTGCTGGTGGTACTCGAGGCTGGTGGTTGAAGGAGAATGGCGTCTGCTGATCGTATTGCGTCGCGAAGAGGGCGATACACCAGAGAGGCCCTCTCTCGGCAGCACCTGTGTACCGTCGGATGTTGACGTTTGTACGGAGACCGAGGCTTGCTTTCCCAGGCTACTGTCGTCGTTTCCGCTTGCGTTGTCTTGTGCCCTTGATGCTGAGGTGGGATCGTCGTCGGGAGAGTCGGACGAAAGACGACCGCTGCTGAGACGTGGGCGGCCGTCAGAGTCAAAGGTGCGCAGCCGCAAGACACGGCTACCAGCTTGAAAGTTGTTGGAGCCGACAGCAATGATGCGGACATTGTAAAAGTGGTTTGGCTTGAGCCCGGAAACGGTGATGAAGGTGTCGTTGCTTGTAGCCGATTCGCCGACTAGAGGGGTATAAGTCAGCATGGGTGCGCTTGGAGCAAGGTGCCATGTGTCATGGTTGTCATAATTAAAGGAAAAGAATCTTACCATTGACGCCGTTCACCTGGATCACATACTTGTCCACCACACTCTTGCTAGTCGGCTTGGACCAGGTTATTGTGGCCTTGTCAGCACCAATGGCCGTGAGGGAGACATCGGGGGCAGTAGGGACATCGACACCTAGGATCTCGATGAGCTCGGGAACGGGTCGCCAAAGCGTCTGTAGTGCTCTGTGCAGAAGCCTGCAAAAGTGTTAGTCACGAGGCAAAGATTAAAGCTAAAGCTTATAGAGATTGATCAAAATCGGGGCATAAAAGGCGTACCAGACTGTGGCTCCGCCAGTAATAATCATGCTAGCATTCGTGAAGAAGATCCCGCCGACGGACCAGTCGTTGTATAATATGCTGACGGCGTTGGAGACGGAGCCGAAGACGGCAGTGGTACGGTCGGGCGCGATGGAGGCGATGAGAGTTGCAACGGCGAGAAAGAAGAGAAAGTTGACTCGAATAACCTGAGGATCACAGGCCCAGAGCACAAAGACGATGAGGCAAAGGACGATCGAGGGGACCAGCGGCGAGTTCGACAATGTAGCCCATGTCATATCGGGACGTAGAACGGAAGTTGACCGGGGAGGATGACATGGAGATGCAAGCTGGAAAGGAGAAAATAGGGAGGGTGAGGAAGAGGAAGAAGAGGAGGGGGAAGGGCGTAGAGGAGGAAGGATATCGAGGCCGTGGGCGAAGCAAAAGAGAGGTGGAAACCGTAGGAGGGAAATCGGGACGCGAAAAAGAAAGGCTGACCGACGACAAGGGGATGCAGGGTGTTTCGACGGAAGTAATAAAGACCGGGAGGATTGAAGAGGGCGCGCAGTAAAAGTGTGGCCGTAGTGTGTAGTTGGTGGTGTGGGTGTGGGTACTGTAGGTGCTGTAGAGCCTGTAAAAGGTAAATGCTAATTGTGTACGAAGTACGACGAGGTTGAGCCTGTGCGTTGTAGTGCAGTAATGCGAAATGGTGGTCAAACAGTGAAGAAAAATGCAACTAAAATCATAAAAATGTAAAATAGAGCTGCTTAGAGTCGCATCGGGACAGCGGGTCGAATGGACTTAATGGCAATTGACGAGTTGACGATGGGCCGTGCAGTGTGCAGTGAGAGTTGCGATGTGATGGCAATTGATATTGGATGTCGAATTGATGTCGAGAAAGATGACAAGAAAGAAATGCCAGTGTAGGAAAGAATAAGCAAAAAAAAGCAGGAAAAAAGAAGGAAAAGGCAAAGAAATGATGTCTAATGTAATGTCTAATAGAATGCAGATTGCCAGGGAGGAAATAGAACAGCCTGGCTAAGGACAGAGGAAGATGGAAATAACAGGGTTAGACAAAGCGAAAATCCAAATAAAGAAAAGGGAAAAAAGAAAGAAGAAAAAAAAGAACTTCAAAAGAAAGAAGAATGATAAAGGAAAGAAAAAATCAAGAGCCCCATCCAAAAGGGGACAAGAGACTGGGGGACGAGGCGAAAAAAGGGAAGGGGGGAAATGTAAGAACAACCAAAAATGGGCTAAAATGACTGTAGCGGCGGGTTCGCGAAGCAGGAACCAGGGCAGCGTGGTAAAGGGGCGACGCGATTGGAGTCTGGCGAAGCTGGGTGTTGTTTTTGAGGCTGTAAATGATAGTGTTTTTGGTAGGTTTCTAGGAATAGGGGCGGATGCGAGAAGACGATGCGTGTATTGCTTAGCCATGCATATAAGCATGCGAATAAGAGAAGGAGCAGAGGTCAGAGGCCGATTGGGGAAGGCACCAATGACAGGAAACGCGGAGAAGGCAGGCAGCATATCACCAGAAAGCAGGAAAGCAGGAAAACAGAAAAGCAGGGCAGGTGCGACTGTAGTTTCCGCCAAAGGAGGCAAACGAGGGTGATCGAGCTTTCTTTATTTGGATGGCCTGGCCACGGGTTTTAACCAGCAACTTTCACGAGAGTGCAAGTAGTAGCATCAATGAAGGAAGGAACAATTCTACTTGTTCGCATTAGGCAAGAGCACTGCAGAGGCTAATCCGATGGTCCCGTACACGGAGAGTTCTATCGTGGCCCTATCTAATACCGGACCGGCAGCGGGAGTGCGAGTGGAAGGAAAGAACGACATACGTCCCGAATAGTGCCTACCAAACAAGGAAACACCAGGCCCATGCAATTGGAGATTGGAGAGGCCGAGGTGGAGGTGGCCAAAAAGCTCAAAAGCTTGGTTGCATAGTGCAGTGCAGTTAGCAGTCTATTAGCGGTCTAGCTTCTGACATAGGGCTCCGAAGCGTGAAGCTTGCCTGGACTAATAGTCACCTGTTTGACTACTCAATTGATGCTCTCTGATTACTATGAATGCAACCGCCGCTTAGGTTTGTCACATCAAGACCGAGTTACTGGGGGCCGGGAGCAGAGGCAACACATATCAAGGGCTTGGCAGACATGCCGTGTTGCTAGCAGAAAAGGATCTATCCTGGCGGCGGGACGATGAGATGCTACAGAGATCTAAAGATACAGCGATACATCAGAGCGACAGCGCTCACATGCTTGTGCCTGCTGTTTAGTAGTGTGCTGCATACTCCGTAATACAGCGGCCTCTTCAAACACAAGTAGAATATATACACGCACATGTGAAGCTCAGTGGAGAGGAGCCCTCGGCTTGGGCTTGGTTTGTTACACATTGTTTGCAAGCGTTTGTTATTCTATATTGTTATTCTATATGCGATGGGCCTACACTTGCATGTTGTGCGCGTTATGCAGAGGATGCAGAGAAGTCTGCAGAGAAGTAAATATAGCGAGTAGCAATGAGATATCGAGGCAGATACTCCGTAGATAGGGCATAGACAGAGACAGCGTTGCAATGCAGTGTTTGGCCAGAGTGCAACAAGATACGTCCAACAGGCAGGTTTACGCAGTGCTGATGATGTGCTTGGCCAATGACTTGAACGGTGACCATGTTGATCTCTGCATCTCATTCTCACAATCCTGATATACTATGGCACTACTTGATATGTGCGACAAACACGCAACACAATTTGCAAAGTCCAAGTCTCCGGTCAGAACGCAGTCTGGGGAAGTCGAGGCAGTACAGAGCAGAGAGCCGTTCGTGAGAGTTCGGTGTATCTTGTCCAAACGAGAAACAATCGACAAAGAGGGGTCGCGGGTAAAGAGCGCACAGCATAGTATGATAGGAATATCAGGCACATGATACAGATCGTGATCAGAAGTAGACAATCGTCGGAAAAAAACTCGGAAAACATAGAAGGGTAACATCGAGGTGCTGATCGACAGCACATGCCACCATTTGCAGGCAAGTTTCTGGTAGCTTGCATCTCTGCATATTTCCTGCCAATGGGATAGGGTTTGGTGTGTGCCAGTGCAACCCTAGCATGATTATGCTATGTTTGCTTGCTCGGTTTACTGTATGTAATAGGTTGATTTCATTTGATTTACTTTTGGTCTAATTTTGTCGGTCTGATGATCTGGGAGTGGTCAGGCCTTGCAAGTGTAAGGTCCAAGGCAACATTATTATTGAAAATAAAAGCATAGCAAAAATACTGTCTGATGAAGATTAGATACTATGAATATTTGCATAATTTCCAGAAAATAAGGAAAAGAGAAAAGAAAAGATGAAATAGAAGATGAAAGGGAAAAGGGGAGAAGAAGGAGACGGCAATTCCAAGGACTAAGCTTGTTTATTTTATCTCAAAAATAGTAGAACGGGCTTGCAAGATTTTCGAGCATCTCTTTCCATTGTTCAAGATAAAATGCTCGAAATGATAAACTATAGGTTTATCCCAAATTATTTCATACGAATGTCGTCTGATGATTACATAAGCACAACATGCGCGACGCCAACTTCATGATCTTTACCGTTGTAGCCGGCAGCCAATTCACATTGCTGGCCGTTGCATGCGAATTATTGTTCCGAGGCACCTATGCTGTCGCCAACAAACTGTAACGTGGAAAAGACATAGGACATACTTCGTATGCAAGGCCCTAACCCGTTGGTCTCGCATATATGAGTCTCTAGAAACCAACAAAGAATAACAGAGTTCAAATTTACAACGCTTGCGACTGTTGAGGGAAAGACACTGTCATCCTTTGTTCCGGGGTCACGAGGCTAGCAGGGTGAGAATGCTTACCCCGACGCTTACTTACGTTGACTCTGCTGCTGATCGTGACGGTATTGACTGCCTGGCTTTTTCCATGTCGAGTTTCGGTGAGCGACCCCGCGTTTGAGTCATGCTGGCTTTTATTCCTGGCCTCCTTTTGGATTGCTTTTTTTTTCTTTTTTTTCTTTTGCTCTGTTGCTTTTCCTCTTTGCTTATGCTCTTTTGCTGCACACAATGTTCACTTGATCGACGCACCACCCATAATGCATTGGCACGTTATGGGACCTGAGGAAATGAAAACTGATGGATCCCATTCTTCAGTCATAGAGTGCCGTAGGCTTGGAATATACTCTGGTCGTCTATTTCAGATAGATGTTTCTGTTGTTGTCTTCCACTTTACGGATTGTAGAACAGCGACTGGCGCGCAGTCTGACATGTAAATATCTCTGCGATCCACTCAACGAGAGCAAGGTCTCACTGTAATCACAATGCCATAAACCGTTGCACTCTGTAAATCCGTAGTCTATATGACAGTCTATTGTTATGTCCTTGTTTTGCATGCTTTTCGGTGCGTTTATGCTTTACCTCTAGCTTTGATATTGGACCCATTACATAATCACTGAAGAGCGGTGCGATTAATACAGTCTCCGCCCGCATCGATTGGCTCACAGCAGCTGTGTGTTTGGTTGGGAAACGCACAGGGCCCAGGCATCCAATCGTTTAGGGCAGGTGGCTCTCCTACTCTCCTGCTCCTGCTCTCTCCCAACACTGCTTCGGCATAGGCTTGAGCTAGAACTTAGCTGCAGAAGACGGAAGAGTTTTGCCTAGAATGGAAGTCCTATGCCACATGCAGGTGATGGCAGTGTGTGACAGGTAAGATAGCAGTTTACAGTATCAGACGATCAAGAAGGGGTGTCCGTTGCACCTTTCATAGCAACCCAAGCGGGTTATTAAGATATTGGTATATGAGGAATACCAAAAAGGAAAGAGCAGAACAAGGGGACAAGAACAGGAATCAATATAAAATGAATCCGACATGAATCTGAAATGAGGTGCCCATCGCGACTGCTGTCCGCTCGGTTGAACGTGCCTGCCCCATCCGTCGTATTTGTTGGGGTCAGCGGCGATGTCATCTCCCAGCGGCCAGAGAGTCCTAGAGACATCCTAGCGACTGAGACTGTCCCCAAGAAAATTCCACAAGAGCGCTAAAATAGGACTAATTCGACTAAAGATCAAGACATACCCGCCGTGCCACTGTACGCCTCGTATCTTACGTTTAGCATATTCCCATTTATATTTACAGGGCTGCTGTCGGCCTAGGCCCAAAACTGTCAAATGCCATTCGCTCTTTCTTCCCCATGACTCTCTTCGGGTCGTTCTTTCCCACACATCAGGAGGCGCTGATGTCACCGAGGCAGGCTCGACTGCCACTGATTTCCATTTCAAACTACAGACTAGGCTTGCAATGACGCTATTTTTGACACCGGACCTGCTCCGACACACTGTGCCTACATACACTAGCAATAGGCGATTCCCCGCGCACTGTAACTGCAACTGCCACCACTATCCCAATAGTAATCATTCCAATTTTCCGATGCGGATGCCGCATGCCTTGCCTTGGCTCAACCAATAATCCCACATTCGGACGGGCGCCTTCCTCAACATCTTTTACCCAGCACCTTCCGCCTCTATAGGTTTCTCTGCGCTCACTTCTTTCCATGTTTGTCTTTGTCTCTCATTCTATCTGTCTCTCAAGATCGCCATCTTCACTCTACATCTTGAACCTCTTTTATATCTGCATTTGTTGCAATTTGCATACACTAATTCAAATCCGACTTCGACGCCTATTTCTTCTCACAACGTCTGCATTTGGGATCGCACTAGTTCTACAGCGCCTTTCCAGCGCCATCCGGCCTTTTACAGACGACTAGCTTCGACTTCTCCTCTTTTGTCTTTGTCTCTTCGTCTTGCCTCACTTTTTCGTCCCGTGTTCTGTCTTGTCTTGACGTCGACTCCTTTTTTGTGTTTTCTCTCCCTTTTTTTCTCCTATCTTCTTCATATATTTACCATACCTAAAGCATCCGCTCTACTTGGTGCTGTCATTTCCGCGACCCCATCTGCGACGCCGCACGACCCTCTCACTCATACGACGGTCTTTTGGCTTGTGATCGCACCTCGCCCACATCTTCCCACCTTTTCTCGCGCGCTTCTCGACAGCTCTCAAACACACACTTGCCGCACACCTTGCTACCTTTTGACCAACACACGACAACCGACGTCTGAAATAACGATTTTAATTTGAAGCACTCGCAGTCCAGCCGCGTCCGTTGAGTCGCTTCTCTACTCGGCGCCCCCCGCGCTCCTCTCCTTCCTCTCGTCTTCTCTTCTCGACCCGCCAGTTACATTCACATCCTTCCACAATGCAGTACGTCCGCTCGTTGGGCGACTCCGTGTCGACAGCATGGAACTCCATCAACCCGGCCACCCTTAGCGGTGCCATCGACATCATTGTCGTTGAGCAGGAAGACGGCACTCTGATGTGCTCGCCTTTCCACGTCCGCTTTGGCAAATTCTCTCTATTGCGCCCCTACGAGAAAAAGGTCGAGTTCAAAGTCAACGGTGTTCGCCAGGACTACTCCATGAAGCTCGGTGAAGGTGGCGAGGCCTTCTTCGTGTTTGAGACGGCCGAAAACATTCCACAAAGCATGCAGACATCGCCCATTTCCTCTCCCGCCAGCAGTCCGACTTTAGGCCCGACAACACCCTCGTCGATTGCGACAACCGCCATGAGCAACTCGCTGCAAGAACCCACCCTCCTAGCTCTCGACATGGAGACGGGCAAGCCGCGGTCATCTACCCTGACTTCGCCACCCCCCGCAGGTATTATGCACTCCTCCACAACACTACAGAAGAATGGTGAGTCTGGTGAGTCCTAGTAGCTGCCCTCGCTGCAAGACTTTGTTGCAAGAGTTACAACTAACAGTCCAAGGTCTTCTTACACCACTCTCTGCGTCTCCCGAGTTCTACTCCAACACTACCCGCCCCAAGTCAGGTGACTGGTCCTCCCTTACCCACAGAGCGCATAGCGATGACATTCTGCGCCAGAGTGCGCGCCGGCCATCCGTGACCGACGGCTCGCAGCGGGCTGGCTCCGTTGACCGGGAGCAGAACAATGGCAGCTCCAAGCACTCGGAGCGTTCCCATAGCCCCCCACCACTGCCGGCCGCTGAAGCCATCGAGCGCGCTTACACACTGTCACGAGAGCTCGAGTCTGTCAACATTCCCAGCCGTGTTACTGACACCGGCGACCTGATGCTGGACATGACCGGTTTCAAGAACAGCGAAGAGGAGGCTATCCGTGCCGAGGTCCTGGCGCGCCGTGTGCTGTCTAAAGAGCTTCAGGGCAACTACGACGTCGGCGCCTTGTTTGGCATGGACGAGCAGGGCAACCTGTGGATCTACAGCAGCGAAGAGGCCAAGGAGGCAGCGATGCGCCGCATTATGGGCTCGTCTGCCCTCAATCGCAACCCGTCGGCTGCCATCGACGCCGCGTCCGACCCGGGCTACCACAGTGACGACAGTGCTTCTTCTGCGCCTATGATTTCCCAGCACCGCCGCTCCGAGTCGGATGTTGGCCAGAGCGAGCAGACACCGCCTTCGTCTCCTGGCCTGGTGGCGGCCGTGGGCGACCCCAACCGCAACTACGCAAAGACACTGCGGCTGACTAGCGATCAGCTTAAAGCTCTGAACCTCCAGCCCGGCGAGAACACCATGAGCTTCACGGTCAACCGTGCCACATGCTCGGCCTACATGTACCTGTGGAAGCACGAGATCCCCGTTGTCATCTCGGACATTGACGGCACCATCACCAAGTCGGATGCGCTCGGCCATGTGCTCAACATGATTGGCCGTGACTGGACACACGCTGGCGTTGCCAAGCTGTACAGCGACATTGCTGCCAACGGCTACAACATCATGTACCTTACGAGTCGCTCCGTCGGTCTTGCTGACGGCACGCGCACGTACCTTAATGGTATCACACAGGGCGGCTACAAGCTGCCGCGCGGCCCCACCATATTGTCGCCCGATCGGACGATGGCGGCCTTGCGCCGCGAGATCTACCTGCGCAAGCCCGAGGTGTTCAAGATGGCCACGCTGCGTGACATTCGCAACCTTTATGGCGCCGAGAGCCACCCGTTCTATGCCGGCTTCGGTAACCGTCTGACGGACCAGATATCGTACCGCACTGTCGATGTGCCCCGCAACCGCATCTTTACGATCAACGCCAACGCCGAAGTGTCGCTCGATCTGCTCAGTCTGAATCAGCTCAAGCTGACCTATGTCAACATTACCGAGGTTGTGGACCACTACTTTCCGCCTGTTAACACACTCGTCAAGGGCGGCGGCGAGGAGTTTACTGATTTCCGGTACTGGCGCGACGAGCCGCTCGAGTTTGACGAGTTTACCGACAGCGAGTCGGACGACGACAACAAGAAGAGTGCTTACCGCGGCCGCGCCAAGTACGACAGCAAGCGCGCAAGTCAATACGACGATGAAGAGGGGGAGGAGGAGGACGTTGACGACGACGACGATGAGGACTATGACGATGAAGACGACGAGCTCGACGATGACGAAGAGGACATTGACGATAACGGCATGGGAGATAGCTACATCTCGCGCAACTCAATGGACGACTACGGCGAGGGCAGTGTCCTGAGCGGTGACTACGAGGGCGACGAGCAGAACATGCAGTCGATGATCATTGAGGAGGAGGAAAAATACGACTACGATGATGACGACGAAGCTGACGATGTTGTGGGTGACGACGGCGGCGAGGACTTTGTGCGCAAGAGCGTCGAAGAAGAGCTCGCTGCCGATGCCGCGGCATGGAAGAGCGACGCGCCGGTTGTTGACGCCGCCAAGGAGACCTCCAACCCTGACCTGCTGTCGCCGCCAACACACTCGTCACGATCGGGCTCGTCGACCACTGAGGACTATGACGCCGAGCTGATTACGGGCGTCAAGCAGCTGATGGTAGACCGTCCTCCATCGGCGGCAGGCCAAGCCACAGAAGCAGAATAGAGCAGCGGTGGACGGTGTCTTGATTTCTTTTCTTTTTGTCCTCCCACAACCCTTTGGACTGGCTCTTTAACAGAGCCATCTATTCTTCTCTCTTCGTTTTGATTTTGACCACCCGCGGGTATGTATTCGTATGGGCTGCATAGCGAGGCGTTCTTTTCATTTTCTTCTTCTTCCTTTTTGCCTCTATATTTCACTTTATCTCACTTCTACACTGTTGTTCCATAGCTTTCTCATCTGTTCATCGCATTTTGTTTGCATATTTCAACATGTTGCCATGCATACACAAGATACAATATAAGATACAAATATACAAGATACATCACACATGGCCGTTCAGTGTATGTGATTCACGTTTCATTACTATTTAATTTGCAGCCTCTGCTCTCTGCTTTTGTAGAATAAGGACGACTCGCGTGCGCGAACGAGAAAGAAACATGACAATAGCCCTCAATAACTCCGGTGCCCAGGTAATCAAAAGAACAAGAACCAAACAATAGAAAACTCAAAGCCTGCATAAAGCCTGCCATGACGACTACATCTCCATCTCCTCGTCTTCCATCATGCCGTCGTCTTCAAAGACATCGTCAATCGTACCGCCCTCGACACCGTCGCCGCCCACATCTTCTGCAGAGTCCGCCATTGCCACATCGCCCCCGCGGCCATTGGCTTTGATACCGTTTGCACCGCCATTGACGCCGTTCACGCCCTCGGTCTCGTCTTCGTCGTCGTTGTCGTCATCGTCATCGTCCGCAGCGCCAGGCGCCCAGGAATCCCGCAGACCCCAGCCCACGCCCGACAGCACAAACCGCTCGCTCGGCAGCCGCGCACCCCACTCGATGGCGCCGACGCGCGGCAGCGCCACCTTGTTGCGCTCGCGCGCCAGCTCCATCAGCCACTCTTTGCTGGGGCCGCCGCCGCCGGTCGACGAGAACGAATCGCCCGCCGGCACGCCGCCGGCACCGCCGCCAAACTGGAAGCTGAGACGGCTGGAGATGGCAAGCTGGATGGCGTTGGCGCTGACAGAGGCGTCGCTGCCCGCGGGCGCAAGAGCAGCACCGCCGCCCTTGCCGCCGGCATTGGCCGTGTGGGGGTCGCCGGTCAGGTGGACGGCATCGGACAGGATAGACGAGGTGTGGCGGTAGGCAAAGTCGAGGAGCATCTGGGGCACGCGGGCCTCGTAGGCGGTGACGCCCTGTGCTGTGAGGAGGAGTTCCATGGTGCGGGCATCGCGGGGTTTTGGGGCGGGCTGTGCAGAGGCGCCAGTTCCATTCTGCTGTGCTTGTGTTTGCGCTTGCGCCTGGCCTTGTGCTTGTGATGGCTGCTGGCTTTGTGATGGTGGTTGTGACTGGGATGCCTGGGGCTGTGATGTTGAGGGCGACTGGTCCTTGGCGGCCGCACCGTTGGTCTGTGGTGCCGGAGTAGTCATTTTGAGTTTGAATTTGAATTTGAATTGTGTAGGGGGGGGGGGGGGTTCGGAAACGATGAGGTCGAGAGTAGGAGCGCAGGACTAGACGTCGTAGCCTTGCGGAGGCGGAGGTGGTGGCGTTCTTGTCCCACGGCTGGTCTCACAAGCTGCGCCGTGCTGGTTTGGGAAGGATTGATGCTGTATGGGAGGTGAAGCTCAAGTATCAGCAGTCGCGTGCGGGAATATCAGCCGTAGACGCGATTGTGGTCTGTAGTTGGCTACGAATTGAGTTGTGTGCTTGGTCGAGGGCAAAGTGATGTGAAGTTGAGGGCAGTTGGCGCGTTCCTAATGCGCGGTCGCACTGCTGTAACAGTCACGTGTATTTATGGGCCATACATTTCAACGACATCTCATCATGACGACCATATTAGTTGTTTTGTTCTTTTCGTTCTTTTTGTTATATCATTATTTTGTTTGATAGTTGTTTTATTAATGACTTTGAGTGTAATGGCTAGACTACCTCCAGTTGAATTCTTGCAAAAGTCGTATACTATGTATCAACTACTCGTCTGTCTTATCAGAGACGCCTGTCGAATAGAGAAGAGTTACGATGCATTTTACAGTTAGTCATCGAGTTTGGTTAAAGCACTAGGATTCAATTCGCATACAATTAAACTATATAGATCCAAGTTCCACATAATGTCTTCGCCAATGTCCTGGTCCATGTCCCTTGTTGTGTTGTCCTGTCATGGCTGTTTGCGTGTATGTGCTAGCCTGCAACACAGTAAAGTGGAGGGAAGCAAAGTGAAGAAGTTATAGTGATTTAGTGTAGCTTTTGTTTTGTGTATTCCGAGATGCTAGAGGCGTGTGCTCTTAATGGCTTCATTGTTTTTTTGTGGGAGGGATAGAACAGGAGGACAAGAGAAAGGCAAAGGATAAAAGACAGAAGACATGTGAAAATACAGAAAAAAGAGAATGGAAAACAAGTGCTGGACTAAAATAGAGAACATAAGAGAGAGAGTGAGAATATTGCTGGCTGATTGTAGTTGATTTGATTGCTGTTTTGAGTTCTTGTGTTGTTTATTGATGGGCCTGTCGAGAATGAAGAAGGGAAGATGATGATAATATGGGATGAGGAAGTAGTAGTTGCAATCTTAGGTAAAGTGCTCGTAATTTTGAAGCGAAAGTGGTTGACTTGTTTGTTGTGTGAGGTTGTTGTGGTATTGCAGTGTGTAGAATAGCGAATGATGATGCGGATGCCAAACTTAGAGTATATGATGGAAGACAGAAAAGAGGAAAATAAAATACAAAAAGATACAAGACAAAACCAAAGACTAAGCATCTTGCTTGGAGTGAGCACTCGAAGAGACAATGCTCTGTCGAGGTGGCCCTAGATCTTGCTAGGGGAGAGCTGCTGGCTTTTCTAGGTAAGCTCTTGGGTATTAAAAGAGAGAGGGAAAAAGCAAACTCAGAAAAAGAAGGAAGGACCGATGGACAGATGAAGCTGTCGTGAGGGAAGGAACGTCAGACTAGGGAGAGTCGTCGTGAAACATACTACTAGGCAGCAGCAAGTAATTTGCAAAATGCAAGGAGCAGTCACGCATAGGAACTTGATATGCAGCTAGGAGCAGAGGTGCATTAGAGAGAGTGAATGACATAATATCAAGTCCATAAGATAACAGCAAAACTAAGCTACAGCCACTCTTGCCTCAAGCTGATATCACTCTGCCATCAGTTTGTTCTCAGCCCCCTGTCGGCCTAGCATTAGCCTGCAGCCAGCTTGCTTTTGAGATACTACAACTTCACTTTGCCTTCGCCGTGCTCTCATCTTACCCTTACACTGGGAACACTGGGATTGACTATGGCATCTTCCAAGTTGTCATTGATCTCTCTTTACACCTTTTATCACTAGTGAATGTCTTGAGCGTGCCTTGAAGTATCTACCATAGTCACTTCACACAAATATTATCTTTCGGCAGTTCTAGCATCGCATCTTCACTCGCATTGAATACGCTGTCTACTTATATTGCATTACAGTTTATCATGATTGAAGTTTTCACTTGTATCCTAGATATTGTTTGTAGGTCATAAGTTCAATTGTTATATGTAGCTGTCTCTGAGCAGCTAATCACCACTGCTCGGTAGAATGACCAGACTGTGCAGGTAGAGACTGGAGAGAAGTGTCTCGACTCTGCAATAATGTGATGGCAGCATTGCCGCTCATCAATGTGTCTAGGCTGTCAAATGTAGCCATCGACTATCCTCCAAGTTATGTGTGTTCGTGCGTGTTGTGATAAGACGAAGAGGTTATAATCCCGGTATGTTGTTCCGTGTTGTTTGTCGCATGCTCACAGGTGTGTTGTTCCCGTGGTGCTGGAGTAAGGAGTGCCCGTAGGCAGTGTGTCTTGAAATTGTGTTAGTGGCTGCGCTCTGCTTTATGCTGAAAATGGATGGAAGATACTTACATGTGAATGCGTGTGGTGCACGCGGTCAGAGAGCCGCTTCCGAGCTGTTCAAGCTGGGGAAGGTCGACTTCGTAGCCATGTCGGCCTGTGAGGATGATATGTCCTTGTGATTGCAGAGTGCATGCCGATGCCAGAAGGCGGTGGCTGGTTTGCCCGTAGGCTGTAATCCCCTAGACGAAATGGACGGTAAATACCGTGAAACTCCAAGACAACGACCGTACAAGTGCTCAGTGGCAACGGTCGTAAATGCCCAAGGTAGGGTTCCGAAGGTCAACCCAAAAGTTATGCCAAAAGGCAGTCAACAGATGCGCTCAGTGGCTGCTCTGTATGTCAAATGACATGCCCGTAGGACTTTGTGCCCGTAGGACTTTGTGCCCGTAGGTCTTTGATGCCCGTAGGTCTTTGATGCCCGTAGGTCTTTGGTGCCCGTAGGTCTTTGGTGCCCGTAGGTCTTTGGTGCCATAGTAAACAGAAGCAAATGCTTTTGTCCTTGTCGTCAGGTGTCATCAAGATGACAACAACAAAAGGCTACGGTGCCAAGTCACAAGCCGTGTGCGAGTCGAGACACCGGAGGGTTCTGCACTGGTGCTCCCAAAATTCTTGAAGAGTCTTGAAGAGTCTTGAAGAGAGTTGGTCTCAGTTTGAGCAGTCCCTGGGGAAAAAAGAAGGAAAAGAAGAGAGAGTGGCAGAAGCAGATGAGGGGAGAGGCGATATATATACGCAGACAAGAAATGAATTCTGCCGGGCGGACAGGCAGGTTGGGCAAATGTTTGCATTCTTCATCAGCTCTCAGGAGGAAGGTGCGACCGTCATGCATGATCTGAATGGGAAGGTGCGCGTCATTGTTAACAGACCGTGTCTGTATTGCCTAGCCATGGTGCTATCGAGAACATTCTATGAGTTGCTGGGTTGTGCTTCTACACTATGAGTGCTTTCTCTTTGGTTTATTGAGTGTTTTCTTGCAAGTGATTTGCATCTTGCCAGTATGATGAGTGTTGGTTAGATGTTGTTGACAGTTAGATATACAGTGTATTTAGTCGACTCGGTGCTAGTAGAACAGCAATGGTACTAATAACACTACAGATACTGATACATCTGGTGATGCCATGAAGACAGAAACCATCTTGTCTTATTTTACGCATGAATATTTTGGTACTTTAATATACACTTCTTGCTATCACTTCTGGTTGTTGTTTATATTTCTCTGCTATTTTCTTTGCTATATTGAAACATGATATTGTTACCAATACTAGTGATATTTGCACATATTAAAAAATATTAACACAATTGTCTATTATTTTACTTGTCAAAAGCACGCGTCAAAGATAACAACACTGTACTATATAAAATCACCAGAAATCACAGCGATATTATCAAAGACACAGGCAGTTTGAATAAATATTTGGAGTATAATATTGTACAGTATATGTAGCGAAAATGACCTGGAAAAATGTACAGAAATAAAAATAAATAAATCGTGTCCCAGCCTGGTCCGCCCACAATGTTTTCGTAATGCGTCTTCTTTTTGTTTGGTGGCTTGCCTGCCCCCTTTCTTTTTCTGCCGCGGCTTCTTGTCTATTTGATCTTCTTCTGCTTCAGCTTGATCGTCTCGTCGTTGATAAAGATGCCCTTGCCCTTGTACGGCTCAGGCTTCCGCCACATCCGAATCGTGCCCGCAAACAGCATCAGCTGCTGCCGGTTCACGCCCTCCAGCAGAATACGAGTCGGCTGCGGCGAGCTCGCCGTGATGCCCTTGGGCACGCCAATCTCCACCGGGTGGTTGAAGCCCAGCTTCAGAACAACAAACTGCTGGCCCTCAAACTCCTCCTTCTCCGGCCGCGACTCCACCGTGGCACGGTAGCCAATGCCCACCAGCCGCAGCACGGCCGTGTTGCCCTCCGACACACCCAGAATGTACTGGTTCAGGTGTGCCCATGTCGTTCCCCACATGGCCCGCTGGTGCCGCACCTCGCGGTCGTCAACCGACAGCGTGATGCGCCGCGTTGTTGTGTCGTGGTTGATGTGCAGGAACGGCGGCACCTCCATGGACAGCTCGCCCAGCGGGCCCGCCACGGTCACTTTCCTCTGCGGAATCTTGAGGTATGTGGTCGGGTCCTTCTTGACAATCGGCTCGCCAATCGTCAGCTCGACACCCGGCGGGATCGTAATGGGTGTGCGGCCGAGCTTGGAGCCATGCACTGCCGAGGCAGAGAAAGCGCGCATGTACTGCTGCTTCAGAGCATGTTGTAATGGTGATGGTGTTGCCGATGCCGAAGCCGTCGATGTCGTCGTCGCCGTTCTTAGTGCCGCCGTCCGCGACAGGACCTGGCCTCTGCTAGAGGCGAACATGGCGAGTGTGGGGGTGTGAGAGGAGGAGGAGAAAAAAGACGAAACAGGGAGGTGGTTGTGATCGTGCTGTTCCTTTGCCTCCGTTTCGTCGCTGCTGCTGTCGTCGTCGTCGTCGATCACGATCCCGAGCTCAGAAAAGTTTTAGCTGCCAATGGCATTCGCCAATGAGAAAGGCGGTCGGATGCTAGCCGATTTTCTCTTCTTTGAGCGGAACACCGGCACGTGACTACCCGCCCTCTTCTTACACCACCTCTGACGCGAAACCTTCCTGATTGGGAATGCCATTATTGACTCCATCGTTCTTTCCTGAACAGCATTATCATCTCGCAAGATCATCCGGTCCAATTTGTAATTCGTAAGAGAGACTCGCGCCTCACATCTTCTCTTTTCTACCCCAAACATGCAATGTTCTCACTCAAGCCTTAATTTGAAATCACTCATGCCAACACCACCACACGCAAGACGGCCCGTAAGAGCAGCGCATTTCTCTACTGGGTTACAAACTCGTTCATCGGCTGCCATCATTGCCATCGCTCAAAGCCGCACCAAGCATCACTCTACTGCTAAGCCTACGAGAATAGCGTATTGTTTGCAGCGTGAGATTTCTTCTGTTTTGCATCAGTTCGTATATACGTGTCGTTGCTTTCCCTCTGTTTCTTGCTGGACTTTTTGCAGGTTGCACTACACACTTACTTCACATCAATACATTATCATTTTATCCAAAATTTTATCTTACCTTTATCATTATCAAGTCCGGCTATGAGGTCACAGTACCTTTTCTTTGTCGCCTCGATGCTGGCAACATGCCCAGCTGCTGCCTTTCCATGGGTTTCTAAGAGCGCCCCATTGACAGGTGAGTTCAAACATCCAGCATTGACAGCGTTAATAGTGAAGCTAATCTGAGAGGTCCAACAGCTCAAGGTGCAGATCAGCATCCATACTACTCCAACATCAGCCCGTCGTCACTTCTTCAAGCTGGCACCCGACGCTCTGCACTCTACCAGCTGGCACTCACTGAGCTGCAAGAACTCGAGACCGAGCCGCTGTGCCATCGCGTTGCTGCCCGGCTTCTCGTGAACAACTGCCAGCTTCTCGAGGGGAAAGACGATGCGACAGTGCACACGAACAGTGGCCGCAAAGCGCGCGACTTTGTCGACTCGTACGCAGCTAGCTTGGCCATTTGCGATTTGGAGCGTGCCAGCTTTACCATCCCGCTTGCGTGCGAGTCTTTCCGTGAGCCAACACTCAGTCGCATACCCTTGAGTGACACTGCACAACTGCACGTCCCAGAGCCCCAGATCCGCGCTTGTCTTGCTGGGCTGGGCGAGTCACCATCGGCATGGAATACCTGGGTCAGCTACAGCCACAAAGCTGTGCGCTTCTGCGAGGCTGCCCAGGCAGACCACGAGAAGAGTGAGTTTATTGCTCAAGTTGTATGCAGAACCTGAAACTATATGCTAATGGACAGCTCAAAATATACTGGTGTTCCAGAAACTCACTAGAACCATGGCGAAGCTCACAGACGATGTGGAGGCGGACCTCCAGCAGCGCATGGAAGCGTGGGAGCTGCTTGCAAAACAGACCGACGACCGGCTCAGCCAGTCCATTCCGGCTGCAGATTTGATCTGGAAACGGCTGCGAGAAATTGAAGACATGCTGGAGAACCGACTCGGCTCATCATTGAGCCGGGCAGAAGCTTCAGCGGATGATGCCACACGGTCTACAGAAACACTCCGGCATCTGCTGGCGCTGACAGTCAAAACTGCTCTCGAGGGCAACTCCCAGATAGCTTTCGTCCATGAGCAGGCCATGACGCACTTCAGCGACCAGTCCGCAAGCGATCTTGATCTCCTTTCTTTTCAAGTAATGGCTGCCGTGGAGTCCACCATTGCGCTACATGAAAAACTGGCAAGTCACTGCCTGAACCGAGACGCTTGAATCCGTGCTAACAGTCTAGGACAATGCCCATCTTCACGTAGATAGCCTTGCAAGCAGACAAGATCACCTTGAGCAGGTAACTACTCGGCTACAACAGATCTCCAATCCAGAAACATTGTCTAACAGTTTTATCCAGGGACTGGAACGAATGTCTGAGATGACACTGACTTTCTCAAACAATCTCAACGACCACACTTATGCTCTGGCCCAGGCAAGCAACAGGACGTCCGACATTCTTGACACACTCGAGGCCACCGCAGAAGCATCAACTACAATCCAGCAGTCATACGTCAGCCGCACGGCCGTGGGCGGCTGGTGGCCGTACTTTTCGTGCCCCGTTATCTCCATCATCATAGGCTCTTATGGGCTGCCGCCATCTATTCTGCGCAACTTTGGACTCTTTGCCTTTGGCGAGGTGGTCGGTCTTTTCTATTCTTACTCGAGCTATCTCAGCAGGGCTACAAATCTGATTACTATCTTTTCGGGGGCGCACAACAACGGGACAACAATAGGGCTTTGATTTTATAACTTATAAGGCGTTGTTGCATTATTTATGGGGGCTTTTATTGCGTTTATCCTGGGATCTGTTTCGGTTTTCGCTTTCTGCGTTCACTCAGTTTATCTCTTTTGCTCTAATTGCGTCTGGAGTTTATGTATAGCATTTCTACGGGTTATTCTTACGGGTCATACACGGTTATGAACAGCATGGGCGAGCTTTCGTCACATTATCATAGTTTCATATTTATATCTTTCAAACTAACAGATATACTCAAGATATCCAACACATCTAAGAATGACAATACTTATGACGTTGAAGGTACTTGACAGGCTAATACGGTGTGGATTGCAGCTTGTGCGGCCAGTCGTACTAACCGCACTGTTTAAGTGGACCACACAAACAGCTAGTGTTACCTAATGAAGACGCGACAAGCTTCATTCACCACATCCTCCACAAACATCACCGCCCCGCGCATCCACGATACCACCTCTGACACCTCTACAACACACATTTTAACGCGTAATTCCAAATCGCGGTTACACAAGCTCCCTAATATAAAACCTACGGCGAGAAACACACCCCGGCACTCGGCAGCACGCGGCCAAGTGCCTGAACCCGGCGCAAACACCCCTCTCTCTTCGTGTCTTCCGGGCGCGTCTACCCAATGGCGAGGACAAAGCAGCGACCGAGCAAATTCGGCATAGGAAAGGTACAGACCGGGCCGGCACGACGATCACCGGTGCGCGCCACTCGAAGCAATCCTCAGGCGCAAACGGAATCACAAGCGCAAGCGCAGTCCCAGCAGCAGTCACAATTACAACCACAACAAGCAAATACGCGACTGCGGCGACAAGTCAATGGGGCAGCAATGGATCCGTTCTCACAACAAGACTTTGGCGTGTCGCAGGAGCAGCGCTCAGGCAGTGTCATATTTCCGCCCCTCAAACTCGTGGTCGAGAATGACGTGAGCGAGCATGAGGAGCGCAACCAAAATGAGGATTCCGAGGGCCTTTGGGCTCTCACGACGCAAGAGGAGCGATGGGGAGCCTTGAGCGCCGACACCCCAGATCACGAAGCTTTGGGAAACAACCACGACATCGAAGAGGTTGAATATATCGAAGGGATTGAAGAGGTGGACAACGTTGAAGAAGCCGAAGAGACGGAAGAGGCTGGGGCGGCCCCAAGAGCCGACGAGATTGAAGAAGTAGACGCTTACGAGTTTGGCCACAGCGATCAGCCTCGGAAACGGAGGCGAGTCGCCCTCAGCGCCAGCCCTAAAGCAATCAAAGACAAGGGCGCATCTCTAAAGTTGCGCCGGCAAACCATTGCTAATGTTGTGCAAACCATCTCAAGCGCCATGGCCAAGGCTAGTTCAATACCAGCAAAGGCCGTGGCGCCTTTGCAACCTGAAGAGATGGAAAAGGTGGCCGAACAGGCCGGTACAGACGACGAAGAGGTGGTAGATGCTGAGGCAGATGCCGGGGAAGAGGTGGATGCGGAGATGGAGGCGGAGGAGCAACCCAACGGCCAAACGCAAGAGGGCGATGTCAATGTGGTGACATGTTCTGACGATGAAGAAGCCGACGAGGCCGACAAGGCTGAAGAGATACTCGAAGCAGTAGAGGCACCGGGCCCAGATCCAAACGAGACCGAAACCGAGGAAGGTGAAGGACGCCGCCGGCCGGAACGGCAAGATCAACAAGACCAACAAGACCAACAAGACCAACAAGAAGAGCTTGAGCCTACCCAGGCCTCGCAGGAGACAAGGCTGACCAACGGCACTGGCAGCGCATATGCCGATTCTGACGCCAGCGTGCCCGATTACCAATCCCCTGTGAGAAATCAACCTCCACGAAAGTCGGCCGCAAACCCTACGATCAACGTTCCGCCTGAAGCGAGGCGTGCAGCAAGAGTTGCCGCCAAACCCACTGCAAAAGCAAAACCTGCTGCTGTAGAGGAAGCGCCTCAAGGAGTCAAGCGGAAGCGAGGTCGGCCAAAGAAGATTCTTGTACCGATTACTTCCAAACAAGAACCTGCTCTGTCCGACAACACCACACAAAGACCGGCTCGGACGAGTAGGAAAGTGGCTGTCGAAAAGGCACACCCGCCACCAACACGAATCACTACATCATCCTTGAAGTCTACATCACAGCCTCGTGAGGGTGCTAGCACAGCGGCCCAGGAGGAGCAGGGCGACCAGGAGGAGCACGAGCGTCTACCACCAGCACACAACACGATAGCTTCACCCTCTAATCCCTCGCAGATGGCTCGTGGAGAGCTAGAAATTGCGGTTCTCCAAACCGACCCTGACTTTGCCTTTGACCCCGAGGATGATGATCTTGCCACTGGCCGAAAAAGCCCCCTTGTTGCACTTTCCACGCCGTCTGAACCCATCAAGGTTGTCCATTTCCCCACGGATACTGTGTCATCGCTTGTTGCCTTAATGTGCCGCGATGGCTGGACCGGCCAGAAAATGTGGAAGGGCACATTTCGCTGGTACTATTACGATGGGCGTGAAATGGCCGGCGTCACGTACCAAGCACATCGGCTTATGGCAGAGCTCGGCAAACTCGAAGAGATATACCGATCTACGCCAGCACCCGGAGACTTTGATCTGACCCCTCGTTCAGCTATCGCAGATGCGTTCAATGAGCAGCAGAGCTGTTTCGAAGGCCCTCTATACCAAAACGAATATCTGATGAGCAGCGAGCAGACTGTTGAGGATAACTTGTCTGCAATCTGCGAGATGCTGCTCGACTCCATCCTGCCCCCCGCCGAGGCAGATAGCAGAACGACCAGCAGAGACGCTGACAATGCCCGCCGCTACCGCGCAATAGTAGCCGACGACCTCGTGAGCTATGTAATCCCCATGGTCGCCTGCTTGATCGAGGCAGCATGCTGTCTAGGCGGCAGAAAGTCCAACGGGAGTCTTCAAGAGGCAGAGTTCTCCGTGCCGCTCAAGACCGTGCGGATCACTCGCCTAGCCTGGAACCGGATAAACCAGGCCGCATACTGGCTAGTGAGGCTGGAGAGTGCCCTTGCACAAGAGCTCGGCTACCGCGAGCAGCGTGACAGTTCAGCCCTGGGCCTGGCCTCGGCTGACTCGAGGGGTCTAAACAGCAGCTCTCTCGCGCACAACACGGCGCAAAGAAACGACCGCGCCCATTTGAAGCCACTGCTTAATAGGCTGCAGGACGACCTTTGCGAAGCGCGCAACTGCTTTGAGCGCAATCTGTATTACGAGCCTGATCCACAAGAACCCCAGGAAGAGCTGCGGCCTGTGATAGACCTGACCGAGGTCGAGCGTGACTTGGATCTACAAGTGCGAGAAGAAGCTATGATGATCGACGACTTGGACGACGACCAATTACGCATTTATGAGGATACCTATGGTGAAATATATCACGAAAACCGGTTGGAGCCACCATCTGTTGCTTCCACGCCGGCCAAGGGAAAAGCAGTCGCAAAGACGAAAGCAAAGCCCAAAGCAAATCCCAAAGCAGCAGCACTCCGGCAGCAAATTGCAAAACCAACTTATCAACAACTGACCGGGAGCGACTCCGACCCCGACACCATAAATGTGGGACTCAATCTGGCACCGGACGCCCCCGACGGAACAAATTCAGCCCATGATGCACCCGGGCCTGACTCTGGGCCTGCAACTGCAGCTGCCGATGACCGTGACACGAGCATTGAAATCATCATTCCGTCCAAGCCGCCCCCGTCTACTGTGCCTGTTACCGACGTTGAGAGTAGCCACTCATTGCCCACTTCTCCATCGAGACCGACGGCAGCCCAGTCTATAGTGCCTGCTGAGGCTGCCGGGGAGATTGTTGAGGACGAAGCTGGAGGCGCTGATGAGATTGCTGCTGACGATGCTGTGGCAGATGTCATTGAAGTCCGGGGCGAAGCCGAAGTGAACGGCCAAGGTACAGCTGTGGAGGAAGAACAAGAGTTGGTCCAGGAGGGGGTAGCCGAGGAGGGGCTAGCAAGCTCAGCCGTAGCCGAAAAGGAAAAGGACAAGACACCTGGGCCCAGCAAGACAACATCTAGCCACAATTGGGCGGACGGAGATGAAGACGGCAGTAGCAGCGATGATATTGGCGAGCCGATGATGACCACTGCACTTCCCAAGACTGCTGGCGGTGCATTTGCGGTCGCCGACTCTGATGAGGATAGCCAGGGCACGTCCCTCTTTGTCAGGCAGCATTCCGAGCCTCGGGAGCAGCAGGTCTCTGTGGAGGGCGCCGCGGACGCTGAACCCGAAGCATCTGCACCAGCACCAGCACCAGCACCAGCACCAGCACCAGCACCAGCACCAGCACCAGCACCAGCACCAGCACCAGCACCACAAACACCAACGAAGCCAGCCGCACAAGCCGCACCCACAGCGGAACGGAAACGCGCGGCAAAGCCCGCCGTCGACCCTCAAGACTCTCAAGACGACTTCTCCGCACCGTCAAAGATCACTCGCGACGAGCAAAAGGCAATACTCACGATTCTCCGCACAAGGGGCGCTTCTATCGACCTAGTAAAGCTGGCGGCCGAGCTGGGACGGGACAGGCACGATGTTGCCAAATGCGCCGAGGCTATCAAGCTGTCTGTCCGAGAAGCAGCGCTGCGGGCGGGTAAGCCGATGCCGTCATGGGCGCATGCTGGGTTCAAGCCGAACAACTGATTGATGAAGCTAGTTGCCTACATTTGATTTATCAGTTAATTTCCTTCTGTATTTTAGTCGTTTTGCTGTTCTGTTTACTTTTATTTATGTTTGATGCGTGTCTACGGACACGAGGAGTCTGGTCTTTGGCGTTTCTTCTACTGCCTCTTATATTTGATACCATTTTCGTACATGCTCTTTATATCAATGCTCTTTCAGCACGGGGTTTTCATTACATCTTTCATAGGCATCTTTATTTGTTATCATTACTACTGGTATCTCACTTTTGGCCATGACCGTCACGATCTGAATCTACCTTGCAGCATGCATGATGCCCACAGCTGACCCAACTGCGAACAGGTCTCCCACATGTGCTTTATGCACACTCAAGGGCCAATTAGCATTGCAGTGAGGTACAGTATGGGCCCTTTTGCCGATCATTGATCTTACTTTCGGCCTGTTTTATGTTGCATCGAGAGGTTGAGGGGCTCACCTTGGCATCCAGTCTGAGGATGTAGCAGCGTCCCGACTATAGCAGGCATCTGACCCCTCACAGACACAGAATCCGATACATGCCCTCATGCTCTCTCATACTCATAAAGCGTGCCATTGCAGCACGAAATGCTATCCAATCCATCAACGACGATCACCGCCGACTGCGTGCTCTATGTTTCAGGCCTGTAGTCAACCTGTTTTGACGAAGCTGCTATTTTATGCTTATGCCGTATACGATGGTGCTTGATAAGATAACTTATATAGAGTACATTATGATGGTATTCCTGCCTTCTACATACTTCCACAGTCATCTCGCGACCTTCACCGCAACTTTAGCCATGTGGACTCATTATTACAATATTCTTCTATTTCGGTTCTACATCATTTCCAGCAGCGCCCGCGCCGACTTGAGCTGGACATTCACTTATTCAATAAGCTACGAGCTATGCCTATACCATCCCACTCAACTGACCAGTCTCTTCCCTTCTCTTCCCTTCTTTTCCCGTCTAATGTATCCAATGCCCATCACCGTCCATCAGCAGGGTCATGCTTCCATCCCCGTCTTTGTGGTGTAATTTGCCATAGGCCTTTTTGGTTAGCGCTTCCTAGAGTTGACGCGACGGACCACATGCTAAATAGTGTAATAAAAAAACTGGACATACACGTATTTCAACTCTGTACTTATAAAGAGACACCGCGTGTGTTATGTTTGACGTGGTCTCACATTTCTCGGTCTGTTCGTGAAACGTAAGATATTATATAATCAATCATCGAGGTGGTCATCAGTACTTTCCACGCCGAGGAATAAAAATTTATCAACAATTAATACGTGTAATACGGATTGGGCCCGATTGCTGCTGTGATATGGGTACAGGCAGGTACAGTGCAGGTCGCGCACAGTGGTCGCATATGATCTCGTTACGCGCCCACAACGCGTTCTTGTAAGATATAATGTAGTGGCTCTGGGTGGTCGCACCGCACCTTCCCCCTCGGCTTGCGCTGTCGAGTCGCTCTTGCCTTTTGGTGGCTCCTGCTCCCCTATTCCTGCCTCTTTCGGGGTCTTTTGGTCTTTGAGTTCTTTCCTACTCTAATTTGCTTTTGGCTCTGCACGTCCCTTGCTCTTTCCCTCTTCGCTCTCGCCCTTACCGCTCTTTCCCAATGCTTTGCTGTTTCATCCCAGTATCACAGAACGACCTACGACACGGATCCTGCCTTGCCGTTTTGTACACATAAACAATTTCTGAATAGCTTCACTTTCTTACGTTCGACTCGCAAGTTACTTTACGTATTCCCCCTCACTGATCAACACCTGCAGACGCCGCACCGACCACCTGCAAGACAGACGACACTGCAGGAGCTCTCTGATCTGGGTTCCCACCCCTTCCTTTGTGGCGCATTCTCGCTCCTGGCCCAGATTATCCCCATTTTTAATAATTTGCCGTCTTTTCTCCCCATTTCCCTGCCTTCCTCCTCTTCTCCCTTCTTTTCTCCCGTTCGCTGAGCTCTTTCAAGCTTTCTCTCGTCGTCCAGGCATTGATAGCTTCTGTTTATTGCAACTCTCTTGTTCGGTTTCTGCTTTGTCTTGTGCGAATATTCCTTTTTTCTCTTTCTTTTTTGACGACCATTGCTGTCTGTTGATATCTTCAAGGACAGCCCCCTTTATCTCGACTTGAACTCTTTTGCAACCCCCTTTGTTGCCGAGCTCAATTCATTCCCACGAAGGACCCCGAAGCAAGGTTACGTTGTCTCGCATAATGTAGGTGTATACCCGGGCCGGACATGGGAGGAGATGCTGTCGCATTCACCATATTAAGCAGCGTCCTCGCTTTGCGCCATCATTCAACTCACCATGGTTACCACGATGTCGCAATCATCTCACTAGAGAATCGCCCATGTTTACTTTGCCGATAGGCACTTGCATGGAGTGAAGGCGACACCTGTCCTATATTTTTTTGTGTTGGACCTCTTCGTCCAACATAGCTTGGCCGTTGTTCGTCACCCGTCTTCTTTGTTCATTCGACTAATACATATACCCCTATTTTAGCTTCGAGTTGATATAGCTCTTCACGCGCGGAATTTGCTACACCTTAGCTCTAGTTTAGCTTCCGCGATTCAACGTCAAGATGTCTGACGCCAACGACTCCGATTCCGTCCCGTTTGAGGAGACCCCGATTTCCCCTGTCGAAGTCCCCGAGCCCGGCGAGACTCCCGAGCCTGCCACCACCATTGACTCGTCCTCTGAGGCACCTAGCCCGAAGCCCGCCGAGAAGGCTGCCGCCAAGAAGATTGTTGCGCCCAAGACCATTGGCGGCCGTCCTGCCCCAGGTACTACCACCACGAAGCGCACATCCACTGTCGGTACTACTTCGACCACGACTGCCCGCCGTGCTGGTCTGGCCAGCGCTGCCCCGACCAAACCTGCAGGCACTACCGCCACTTCCCGCACCAGCACTATAGGCAGTGGCCTGACAAAGCCCCCTACTCGCCCTGCCGCAGGCGCCACACCCACACTCACCAAGCGCCCGACTACCTCGTCTTCGAATGCCACCCACCGCTCGAACCCCTCGGCCTCAGAAGATGAGAAGAAGCGCACCGTCACCTCCAGCGCCCGTCGCACATCCATTGCTCCTGGCGCTACCACAAAGCCAATTGTGAGAGCCTCCACTGCTTCTGCCGCTCCCGGAACGGCTGCTGCTGCTCGCAAGACGACCGTCTCTTCGACTGCTGCCAAGCCAACAACCACTCCTGGCACAGCAACCACTCCTGGCACAACAGCCACTGCCCGCTCCACCACAACTCGCCCCTCTGCTACGAGCAGCCTCGTGGCCGAGGCCAAGAAGCGCCTTTCGACTGTCGGCGTCTCTACCTCGTCCTCCTCTACCGCTGCCCGCCATGGCGCCCGCCCATCCCTGTCTTCCTCTACTGCCGGTGCTTCAGCGGCTGCTGCCGCCGAGGCCGCAAAGGCTACCGAGGAGCTGAAGGAGAAGCTTGCCGCAAGTGAGAAGGAAATCACTGACCTCAAGGAGCAGGTTGCAGCTGCCCAGGTAAAGGTTAACGCCCTCAACGCACAGCTGGAGAAGGGCAACGAGGAAGAGCTGGATCAACACGACACACTCGCCGATGTCAAGGCCAAGCATGAGGAGGTTGTCGAGGCACTGAACGCACAGGTTGCAGAGCTTCAGGAGAAGCTTAGCGGCGCCGAGTCCAGTCTCGAGAAGCACCAGGCTGATCTTGCTGAGGCCGAATCTGTAAAGGGCTCCACAGACGGCGAGGTCGCCTCTCTGAAGGCTTCCCTTGAGTCTCTCCAGGCTGAGCACGCAGCCAAGCTGGAGGAGAAGGAGGCTGCTCTGGCCGAGGCGGCCAGTGCTCACTCGTCCGCTCTGGAAGCTCTCAGGCTGTCTCTGGGCGAGGATCACACTGCTGCTTTGGCGGCTCTTGAGGCCAAACACGCCGACAGCCTCAAGGAGGGCGAGACTGCCTCATCTGCCGCATCTGCTGCCCACTCAGAGGCCATTGCCGAGCTGAAGGCGTCGCACGAGTCTGCCGTCGCTGAGCTCCAGGCCAAGATCGACAGCCTGTCCGCGGCCGAGACTGAACTGGCATCTGCCAGCCAAGACAAGACAGCAACGCTCGAGGCTGAGATTGCTGCACTTACTGCCAAGCTTGCCGCCGCTGAGAAGGCAGCCGAGGACGCCAAGGCTGACACATCTGCCGTGTCTGCCGTGGAGTCTCAGTTGCAGGCTGCTCGCGCTGACCTCGAGGCCAAGGATGCGAAGCTGGCATCTCTCGAGGCAGCTGTCGCTAAGCTGCAGGGGGACCTGGAGGCATCCAAGGCTGCTGTGGCCGATGCCCAGGGCGCTCACGCCAGTCTGAAGGAGAGTGCCGATGCTGCTCTTGAGGAGAGCACCAACAAGGATACCGAGATTGAGCAGCTCAAGACCGAGCACGAGGCGGCATCCGAGAAGCACCGCAAGGAGCTCGAGCAGATTTCCAAGGACTATGAGACGGAGATTGAGAGCCTGCGCGGCGACGCTTTCTTCAAGCGCAAGTTCCACGACCTGGAAGCCAAGCACACTGAGCTGACCGAAGCTCATGCCAAGGCTCAGGATGAGCACACTCAAGCCCTGGCTGCTGCACAGGCTAAGCACGCTCTTGCCATCGAGGCTGCTCTGGAGGCCACGAACGCCACGTACCAGAAGGACTTGGAAGCTCTGCGTGCTAGCCACAACGAAGAGTTGGAGACTGCCAAGCTGTCTGCCGACAGCAGCGCCAAGGAGGTGCACCTGGCCGAGCTGGATGCCCTCAAGGCCAGCCACACGGAGCAGATCAACACACTCAAGACTGAGTCCACTTTATCACTGGAGAAGGAGCTTGAGGGTCTGCGCGCTTCTCATGCAGAGGCCATCTCTGCACTGGAGAAGAGCCATGCTGACGCAATAGAGAAACTTGTTGCCACCCACTCCAGCGAGAAGGACGAGCTCAAGGCCAGCCACGCCGAGGCAGTTGCTGCTGCCCTGGCATCGGCCAATTCTGACGCTTCTGCCGCCTCTGCCGCTCAGATTGAGTCGATCAAGGCCGAGTTGGCTAGCCAGCACGCAGCCGAGATTGAGAAAATCCAGGCTGAGCTCAAGGCCCAGCACGCCGCTGAGATCGAGAAGGCACAGGCTGAGCTGACCGAGAAGCACGCCGCCGAGCTGCAAAAGGCTACCAGAGAGCATGCTGCTGTGCTGGAGAAGGCAGCTGCTGACCACTCTGCTGCTGTCGAGGAGGCCCGGGCCGCAGCAGGCGGTGACCACGCTGCTGCTATCAAGAAGCTGACGGCCGAGCTTGAGAGCAAGCATGGCAGCGAGATTGAGCAGCTGGTGACTCTCCACTCCGAGGCTCTGGAGGGTGCCAAGAAGGAGGGCGCTTCGCAGGCTGCTGCGCTCAAGGAAGCGCACGCCAAGGAGCTGGGCGAGCTGAGCACAAAGGAGGCATCGACATCGGAGCGTGTTGCCTTGCTTGAGAAACAGCTGTCCGAGCTTGAGTCTACCCTAAGTGAGACCCGCGCTGAGCTGGCCAAGGTCGGCGAAGAGAGAGACGCGCTGGGCGGCCAGCTGGCCCAGGTCAAGATGGAGAAGTTCGAGGCTGAGGCCGCTCTGGATGCTGTGAAGAACCAGAAGCCCGACAAGTCCGAGCTGGAGGCAGCCCGTGCCGATCTCAAGGCGCTCAAGACGTCGCACGAGAACGACCTGTTTGCGGCCAACTCCAAGGCGGCCTCGACTGCTGACCAGCTCAAGTCTGTCCAAGAGGAGCTTGAGCTGCTGCAGAAGGAGCTCGAGTCGGCCAAGCTTGATGCCGATGCCAAGTCCAAGACGGCCAAGCTTGACCTTGCAGAGCTGAACGAGACCATGACCCAGCTCGTTGAGGAGGCCCACCAGAAGACTTCCGAGGCCGAACGCAAGGCGTCGGATGCCGCGAAGAAGAACGACGAGCTCCTGGCGCAGCTCAAGGTGAAGGAGGCCGAACTGGCCGAGGCCAACGTAAGTTTTCCGCTACCAGAGGCCTTTTGATTCTACTTCTGTTGTGTTTGATCATGACAAAAGCTAACGAGACAGGCCAAGGCATCGACCCCCAAGGGCCTGGCAGCTAGCCGGTTTGCCGCCACTGACGGCGACGACAGCTCTGCCGTAGACGGTGCCACAGCAGAAGGTGAGTCCGGCGAACCGGACCATTCTTCGGCTGCCCTAGCTTTGGTGCGCTGACCCAGCCCCTAGCCCTGGTGCTATCTGAAGATTGTGTTTGATTTCCCACGAATGAGAGATCAGAGTGCTAACATTTTGGAATAACAGATCGCTAAAGCGCGCGTCACTGCGCGCGGACTGCGGGAGCTTGACGACGAGCTTCGTGACCGCAATGCTCAGTAAGTGCCTATGTGATGTGCAGTGGCCTGAATAGGAATGCACGACGACCATTGCTGACACATCATCACAGCATCATGAGGACGATTTCGGAGAACACGCAATCTACACAGTCATGAGCAGCAGCCGCCTTTATGCCCTTTGCTTATCTATTACCCTTTTACCCGTTTAATATATACTCTGCGATTTCTTTTCCCATCTCGTCGAGATTCTCCAATACTCCAATACTTTAATATTCTCAGCTCGTCACGTTCAACGCCGTTCATTTTCCACCGTTCTCATCACCGTTCACCATCGCCTCGTTCTAAAACCTGATACCCCCAAGAGGCCCTTTCCACCTAGCTGCCTGATTTTGTTCGTTGTCACTTGTTTACCTGTATTTTCTATTCGTACTTTTCCTCTTGTCACTGTTACCTATATTGTTGATCTATTGGTGTCAGACAACGGGCACAGATGCCATCACTTAGTCTTGCCACCCATGTAGGCCTGGATTGTAATACATGGCTTATAATGCTTGTGCTCGCTAGTACGTACACGAAATACTTTAGATTCTTATCCTCAATATAGTTATCACGGCATCGATGTTGCGGCGTTACTCGCGATGATTACGTAATCAATACATGTCACCGCTCTCTTGATCTCGTCTCTCCGGGTCTGTGCTTGAGCTGTATTGAATAGTATTGCAGACCTTCTCCATAGCTTACTTCTAGCTCGTTGTAATAGGTATAGACAGTCAATAGAAGAATGTCGGACATTCCTCGTTGTTCCCGGCATCTTAGATGTCTTCCCCTCTATAGGCACCTCCTTAATGTAAACAAGGCACTCTCGGACCTGTAGACCCTGTAAATATGCATTAGCCCCTTGTCAGCTGCTCCCGAATCATGCCTCGGCACCAATAGTGTGCTGTTGTTAAACAGCTTGTGGGGATGGCAATTAGGGGCCACAATGGGTCACTATAGCTTGGTCAGCATTCTGCCGCCCTTCACCGCTAGTGTTTGTCAGTTACTCGGTCATCAGCCTGCCGATCGCTCCTTCCCTCCCCGCAAAACAACGACTCGGCAATCCATGTCATCTAGTTCCTTCTATTCTTAGTGTTCTTTCCATTTCATTTCCATTATCATTTCCATTTTCATTTCCATTTCCATTTCTCTTTTGACATTCCTCAATTTTGGACAGATATCTCACCACATCGATATTTCGACAGCACCACCAACATGTCGTTTATGGGAGGAGCCGAGTGCTCAACAGCGGGCAACCCGCTGAGCCAGTTCACTAAGCACGTGCAAGACGACCGGAGTCTGCAGCGCGACCGCCTTGCCAACAGCGGCCCTTCTGGTGCCCTCAACAACTTTCGCAGCGCCGGCCGTGGCGGTATTTCTCAGGACAATGCCGTGCAGGGTTTTCTGCAAAATGGGCCAAGCATGGCTGAAATGGTCATGGAGCCGATGCCCTCGATGGGTCCTATAAACCCACTCCCACTCGACGCCATATCACGGGGTGCACACCTCCGCGGCCAGTCTGCATCACCCGCCTGGGCCGACAACACATTCCGCCAACCACCGCCGATGGATTCCGGCGCATTCAACCCCGAAGAATTTGCCAAATTCCAGCAGCAGCACCCCGCACAGCAGCAGATGGGTCCTTCGGCGTCAGCATCGGCACAAATGAACGCCGGCCCGGCACAGAACATGCGGCCGATGATGGGATCACCAATGGGCAATATGGGCTACGACATGCAGTATATGGGCGGTATGGGCGGCATGGGCATGGGGATGAACTCGATGTACCGGCCAATGATGCAGAACAACTGGGCACAGCAGCAGCATGAGCAGCCTCAGCACTTCCAACCACAAGAGGCGACTGTTGAAGGCAAGGGCAAGGGCAAAGTGGTCGAGCTCAACGACACAGAATGGGAGGAGCAGTTTGCACGCATGGAGATGCAGGACAAGGCAGCGCTGTCCAACGCCAACGGCAAGGAGCTGGACGAAGACCAAGAGGCCAATGCGGCCATTGACCGCGAACTCGACCGTCTTGACGAGGAGAACCTCATGTGTGGCGGCGAGACCAACTTTGGCGACCTCGAGGCTGTGTGGAATGGCATCCAGGCCGAAAATGCGGCCATGCGGACTGCCTTTGACGGTGAGGAGTGGAAGGACGTGTCGGACAACTTTCAGGCATACGGTGATGACTGGGAGCCGCTTAATTTCCGCATGGGCATGGACCCGCGCGCCGAGCTGTACCAGTTTGAGGAGGACAACCTATTCAAGAAACACAACAACCCCTTTGAGGAGGGCGTGCGCATTATGAATGAAAACGGCAACCTTTCTCTAGCGGCACTAGCCTTTGAGGCGGCATGTCAGCGTGAGCCCGACCGGGTTGAGGCGTGGACATACCTGGGCCAAGCACAGGCACAGAACGAAAAGGAAACGGCGGCTATTCGTGCGCTAGAGCACGCGCTGACACTGGACTCTACCAACCTGCCCGGCCTGATGGCTCTTGCAGTTTCGTACACCAACGAAGGCTACGACACCACGGCTTATCGCACCCTGGAGCGCTGGCTTTCGTCCAAATACCCGCAGGTCCTGCCGCCGGGCGACTTGTCCAATGCTGCCGAGGTCGGCTTCACCGACCGCCAGCAGCTGCACGACCGCATCACACAAAAGTTTATTGAGGCGGCACAGCTGTCGCCCGACGGCGAGCACATGGACCCCGACGTGCAGGTCGGTCTTGGTGTGTTGTTTTATGGCGGTGAAGACTTTGACAAGGCGGTCGACTGCTTCCACGCAGCACTATACTCGAGCGAGCAAGGCACTAGCAATCAGCGCTCGCAGGTGCACCTGCTGTGGAACCGTCTCGGCGCGACGCTCGCTAATTCTGGGCGTTCGGAGGAGGCCATTGCCGCATACGAAAAGGCGCTGTCGATGCACCCCAACTTTGTGCGCGCGCGGTACAACCTTGGCGTAAGCTGTATCAACATGGGCTGCTACGAGGAGGCTGCGAGCCACCTGCTGGCGGCGCTGTCCATGCACAAGGATGTTGAGAAGAACGGCCGCGAGGAGGCACGGGAGATTCTGGGCGGGGCGGCTGCGGGCATCACGGACGAGCACCTGGACAAGATGACAACACAGAACCGGAGCACGACGCTGCACGACACGCTGCGCCGGGTGTTTGGTCTCATGGACAGACGGGACCTGGCAGACCGGGTTGCCGTCGACATGGACCCAGCTATCTTCCGCGGCGAGTTTGATTTCTAGTGCTTGAGCAAGACATGGGATGAAAGATGAGATGAAAGATGAGATGAAAGATTGGGATGAAAGACTGGGATGAAAGAATTACGGGTATTACATAAGCATACGATCAAGGGAGGATGATTCGAGGAATCAAGATATTCACATAGTTTCATGTACATTCACGATAAGTACATAGTGTCCAGTCCTGGACATATTATATTCATGATAAACCCAACCGTATGCAACCCTGCTAGTTCTAATATAAGTAATAGACTAAACACTGTCTATTTGACAGTCAGAAAGGCAATGCCCTCACGCGCGCGGCGGACGGCCTGCTGCAGCAGCTGGTTCTCGGTGTCTGTCCAGGGCACCGAGATCTGGTCCCACTTGACACCGGGCGTGTGGTACTCCTTCTTGTGCTGCGACCGCTGCGCCTGCAGCTTGCTCATGGCGCGCGGGTCACCGCTGCCGCTGAAGACTAGCAGAGCCGTGCACGGCGGCAGCTGCTCGTGGATCCGACGCAGGCGCTTCACCACGATGCGCACTTGTCTCTCCAGCAGGGACAGCTTGGATGTATCTGTGTCTGTGTCTGCGTGTGCATCGTCCTTGTACTTGTCCTCCTCGGTGGCCATCAGCACGTCGAGCATCTCCATCGATGGAGGGCCGTGGCCGTCGTTGTTGTTGTTGTTGTTGTTGTTGTTGCTACCACCACCGCCCAGCTTGTTGCGGTTCCACCAGCCTTGCAGCGCCTCAAGCTCGCGCATGCGTGCCCATACAAAGTCGACACCGCCGCCTGGCACGACCTCGCCGTTGGCATCGCCGTTGACGGCTCGTACAATGCCCGCCTCGACATCGGCATCGCTGCGGCAGCCGCCCAGGACAATGCCCGCCTCGCCACCCAGCGTGCGCTTAGCATCACCCCAGTCGACAGCGGCCGTCGTCTTGCCGACTTGGAGACCGCCGGTGGCTTGCGGTCCAGCCTGCGACCGGTATGCGGTGCCCGAGCGCGCCAGGCGGTGGAACAGGTTCTCGCCTGCACCCTCACCACCGGCCCACTCGGCATTCTGGCCGTTGCCGCCAGAGCCCCAGGCCTTGCCCTTTTCGCACTTGCGCTTGATCAGGTCGAGACACGTGCGCGCATCCTCCACACTGTCGTGGCCGCGGGCTGTGCCGTGGCCGCGCTGGATCTCGCGGTTGAGGTACTTTGACGACAGCCAGCGCAGCGCGTGTTTCTTTGCAGGCGCCATGGGATGGGGAAAGGCGATGGAGGTGTCGACGATAAAGGGGTGCGTGAGCTGCATGGCCCTGACGTCCGAGTCGAGCGAGTGGCCCACGAGGATGGAGCGGGCGTCGAGCAAGTCGAGCATGCGCTTCTGGATATCGCGCAGCGTGGTGGTGACGGGCGCCAGCATCTCCTCGCTGATGCCCGAGTACTGTGTCAGGTAGTCGACAATGGGCTCGTCGGGCTTGACCAGCTCGTCCATGACAACCTCGCCGTCCCACGCGACAACACTGATGCGCGTGAGCACAAACTTCTTGTCGGCAGCTCTGCACATCTCGCAGTCGAGCGCATAGATCTTGCGGCCGGCCGTGATGCTGCCCTGCTGGATCTCCGACTCGGGCACGTCGCCGTCCTGCAGCGTCTCGACATTGGTGTGCACCCAGCCCGGCTCGTCCTTGAACGCAGCACGCTGTGCTGGGTCAGGCAGCAGGGCCGGGTGCAAGGCAAACTCGTTGGCAACGTACTCCTCGGGTGTGGCAATGAACTCGGTGATGCGCGTGCGCACGTCCTTGTCTTTGGCCGAGTCGCCGCGGAACTTGGGGCCCTTGGCGTTTGTATTTTTGTCGTCGGCCGACTTGGGCAGCGGCGCCGTCAAGAAGGTGGCGACGGGCGAAAACAGCGTAATGTACTTTTCGTTGCCGCGCGCGCGCACTGGCCACATCTGCGAAAAGACGTCGGTAATGGGCTGGACGGCGGCGGGCATCTTGTCCTTGTCGAGGGTGCGCGGCAGAGCATCATCCGAGGGCGTCGCGCCGTGCTTTATCCAGCGCTGCAGGGCCTCGACGCTACCGTCTTCCTGTTCGGTGTAGTGCTCATAGTCGACGCCAGCCTTGAACATGGCCTCCTCGAGACCGGGCACCATGATGGCGACAACCTTGCGAAACTGTGGACGATGGTGCACGGCAATCCACTGCGGCGCTGTGCCGTCGGCAAACAAATACGTCACCAGGTTGCGCAAGTCCGAGACCTGGATCTTGGCCTGCAGCCGCGAGTTCTTGTTGAAGGAGATGGACGGGTAGTTGCCTGACTCCTTCTTGGGGACCTTTTTCATCTTCTTGGCCGGGCGGCCGGGGACTGTCTTCCAGCCGCCATCGTCCTTGTTTGTTGATTTGTCTGTCGATTTGTCTATCAATTTGTCTGTGGGTATGGGTTCTGTCGTTGCTTGTGTCTTTTTTGTGGTTTCTGTAGCTGTAGCTGTAGCTGCGTCTGCGTCTGCTGCTACTGCTTGGCCGTCTTCCTCCATGTCGCCTCTGCTTCTCTTGGTTCCTGACATATTGGAAGTCACGCTTGAGGCGCCGGGGGTCTCTGCAGTCGACTTTGCATGCGAAGCTGCAGCTGTATCTGTAGAATCCGAGTCCACGGGGGTGGGCGCGGACATGGTAGGTGCAGGTTGTGGTAGAGGTGATTGAGATCAAGGTCGAGGTCGAGTCGAGGCCGATGTGGTCGCTGATACTGGGAAAGTGTAGCACTAGAAGTGTCGAGGTATAGCTGTATGTATGCGAAAATATCGATCAAAGATATGCTAGTATATGCGACAACAACCCGTCTTTTACAAATAGTGACAAGTACAGTGACAAGTACATGACAAGTCTAGTGACGAGGTGCGCGAATCTGTGGTGTTGATCTTGACGATACCAAAAAGATAATTCTGCCGGAGGAAATGCTATGCTACTGCTGTTGCTAGTTCACCGCCTTCTCGATATGAAAGTAAATGAGCTCCCTGTAGAGCGGACTCATACAGTGGAAATAGTGGCACTCCACCTGTAGAGACCAGCTGTAGGAATTAACTAGGAAAATATAAAATGGAAATAATGCAGATAAATATATGTAAAAGCAAGGCCAGGAAACAGATGCCAACAAATTCATAATAATACATCAACTTTTATACAGCCCTCTTCGCTGTGTAGTACAGTTCTCAGCAGACATGACACTCTCTCTATACGCCCATCAGCAGCATCGACGACAAGATGACGACGACGACACCACAAAGACATCTACACTCCATTCTCTTGACGGACGGTTCTGTGATGGTCGGCAATGAGAAAGGCCATCTCTAGCGCCTGCTTCTCGTTCAGCCGCGGGTCGCAGAAACTCGTGTAGTTGGTCGACAGGTCGTCCTCGTCCAGGCCCTCGGAACCGCCCAGACACTCGGTCACGGCGTCGCCGGTCAGCTCCAGGTGCACGCCGCCCAGGTAGCTTCCTTGCTCGGTGTGCACCTGCAGCGTCTCGCGCAGCTCCGTCACAATGTCGGCAAAGTGGCGCGTCTTGATGCGCGCGGTGGGTGTCGTCTGGGTATTGCCGTGCATGGGGTCGCACTGCCACACGCACAGCCGGCGGTACTCGCTGCCCTCGACGGTGCGGATGTGTGCCGGCAGCAGCTCGCGGACGCGCCTGGCGCCGTAGCGCGTAATGAGGGTGACCTTGCCGGCCTCGCGGTTGGGGTTGAGCGTGCGCAGGATGGTGAGCAGATCCTCGGGCGGCGTGGTCGGGCCGACCTTGACACCGACGGGGTTGGCAATGCCGCGGAAGAACTCGACGTGGCCGTGGTCGACCTGGCGCGTGCGGTCGCCGATCCAGAGAAAATGGGCCGACGTGTTGTAGTACTGGTCGCTGGGGTTGTCTGCGCTTGCAGGCACCAGCCGTGTCAGGGGCTCTTCGTACTCTAGAACAAGACCCTCGTGGCTGGTAAACAGGTCCACAGTATCCAGCTTGTCGTTCTTATCAGCGCCAATGGTGTGCATGAAGCGCAGCATGTCTGTCAGGAAATTGACGGCCTCGGAGTACTTGGCTTTCAGGGCCGGGTCGCGCACATGGCCCAGGCCCCAGTCCAGCGGACGGTGCAGGTCGGCAATGCCCGAGCCAATGGCGGCTCGCACATAGTTGAGCGTCGCAGCCGAGTGGTGGTAGGCACTCACGAGGCGCTGGGGGTCCAGGTCGCGCTCGTCCTCGGGGAAGCCGTTGAGAATGTCGCCGCGGAACGAGGGCACGGTGCGGCCGTCGGCGAGCGTCTCGTTGGGGCTGGACCGGGGCTTGGCGTACTGGCCAGCCATGCGTCCGATGCGCACGACGGGCTTGTCGGCACCCCAGATGAGAACAAGGCTCATCTGCAGCAGCAGCTTGATCTTGGACTCGATGGCATTGGGCTCGCAGTAGTCGAAGAGCTCGGCACAGTCGCCGCCCTGCAGCAGGAAAGCATCACCGCGCGCAACAGCGGCCAGGTGCTTCTTGAGACGGTCAATCTCGCGCGGGTGGACAATGGGCGGCAGTCTGCCCAGCTCGCGGGCCGCGCGTGTCAGGGCTTTCGGGTCTTTGTAGACGGGGCTCTGCTTGATGGGTTTTGAGCGCCACGAGCTGGGCGTCCAGTCGGGGGTACCATTTGCCGCCATTGTGCTTGGGTGATTTGAGAAAAGACGCAAGTACCTTGTGAATATGCTGCAAGAATTGAACGTAGTATAAGAGAATCTATGACTCTGCGGCCTTGTCAAGAGGTTGAGCCAGGTGGTCAGACGAGGACAAAGAGATGCGAGCCAGACGAGATGTGTTGGTCGCTGTCTTGGGCAATCTGGTGGACCATTGGTTTATTGGCAGCCTTTTTAGTATTTCGGGTAAAGGAGGCAATTCAAAGATGGAAGAAAAATGCACAATACCCAATGACGCAGAGTCAATAAAGATTCGAAAATATGAGCCGACGAGAAACGGCTGCGCATCTCGAGCAATGCGACGGCTAGCTGGTGACTCAATGCAGTGGCTATTTACACTGTATTTTGGATGCTGTTTGATTAGGGTGTTTCATGTACAGCCGGTACAAATAGAGCGCATAATACCGCTTTAACCCGCGCTCGCTCCTTCTTCAAACGGCTGGCTTATCGATAAGCCCCGCAGGACCCACAGCCATACATCATCACCAGCTCCAGCTCCAGCTCCAGCTCCAGCTCCAGCTCCATCGCCGATAGCTTCACCTCACAGCGGCACCAGCTTCGTATCACCATTTATCAGCAACTCCAAACATATACAATGGCCCCTCCTTCTAAAAACGCAGAGGCTGCTGCCGCCTCGGCCGATGCCGACCTCGAAGACGACGTTGCCGCCAAGGCCAAGACCGCCGAGGACCGCAAGGCCGCCATTGCGCTGGCCTCGCTGGACTCGCTCGCGGCTGCTGGTGCCTCGGCGTCGGAGAAGAATGTCGACAAGGAGGCCATGAGCAAGGCGATGAAGAACCTGAAGCTGGGCTCGTCGGGTGCTGCGGCCAAAAAGGTCAAGGTCGACCCTGCCGATGTCGCGCTTGTTGTATGTCCATCTTTCTGCACTTTATTTCGTCTACACCCAGTACCCACGACTAACCCTCCTACAGGTCGACCAGCTGGATCTGTCCAAGATCAAGGCCACTGAGCTGCTTAAGCAGCACGAGGGCAGTGCCGTCAAGGCTCTGCGCGCATACATCACAGCCGCATAATCGCTTTAGAGAATAAACTAGACCAAACAGTTCTATACGCTATGCTGATAATCAGATAATACAAAAGTTGCAATGCAAAACTCCCAGTCTATCTATTGCCCATGATATACCATGCCCCGACACACTTTGGCTCCCACAGATCGGTGTCGTCACCCATCATTTCAGGGCTGCGAGGGAACCCAAACCCGGGCCCGCCTCCGCCAGACCCTCCGCCTCCAGGACCACCATGCCCGGGACCACCACGCCCGGGACCACCACGACCCGGGTCCTCATGGCCTGGTCCTCCTGGACCGCCAGTCTCGTTGTGATTTGGGTCCCGCCCAAAGTCCGGCCGGCGGCCATGACGACCGCCTCCTGGTCCTTCGCCTCGTCCCCATTTGCTGCTCATCAACGGCCACATGGGAATAAAGCACCGCTCGTGCCATCCACACACCCGGTCACACCCAATAAACTCGCTCTCCCACCCCAGCCATGCAATCAGATCGGTCAGCTGGTCGTACCACACGCGGGCCGACTCTGCCAGGTCGCTCTTCTCGTCTGCCTCGTCTGCTACAACATAGTGTTCTGCCCACTTGCGCTCGACGTCAAAGCCAATGCCCAGCAGCTCGCCACACATGGTGCCGTATGTCTCCTCGATAGCCCACCGCATGTCGTCCTCCTCGCGCGGCAGATTGTAGTTGCTGTTGTAGTCCTCGCCAAAGAGGCGTGTATACCGGAAGCGGCAGAGGGCCAGTGTATCTTTGAACAGGGCCGTGTTGGGCTGCCATACGGATGCATCGGTGTTGGCAGTCTGCGGGTACGAGAGGTAGCCGACCATAAACATGTGGTTTTGCGACCGCAGCTTGTGCAGCCATGCGCGGGTCGCCGTAGAGTTGAGTTTGCTGTCCGAGTCGAGCCCGGGACCCTCCAGCAGAATAGACTCGACATTCTTGAGGTGGCGTGTCATGCGCTGGACAATCTCGGACAAGATCAGGGTCCACGACGCGCCCGAGCATGTTTTCGTATCGGTGCTCCCCAGCGAGCCGGGCGTGTCCAGCTCGCCAAACTGCTCGACCCTCGCCGTCTGTGTTAGGCTCTTCTTGCGAAGGACGGTCCGCTGCAGAGTCGTCAGCGCGCTGTGCCGCATCAGCTGTGCGTCGGCCTCGCTGGCATTGCCCAAATGGTGGAACCGCCGACGTCTTGCCAGCTGCCGCAGAGCCACCGTGCGGTTCGTTGTGTCTGCTGTTGCAGAGGCGTCAGCCTCCCAGAAACCGTCGTCGGTCAGGTTGAGACGCTGCCGCTCCTCTAGACCACGCGATGCCGCCAGGGCACTGCCTGCAAACTGCGGCGCATAGTAGCTCACAATGCCACAGTTGTCAATCTGGACGCGCGTCTCGCCGGCACCAGGCCCGGCGCGCGATCCGCCATAGTGCCACGTCGCGCTCTCAAACCAGCCCCAGCCCTGGGAAGTAAGAAATGGCTCTTCGCTTGTGTCATCACCGCCACCGCCACCTCTGCCGCCACGCCAGTTGGGCGGTGCAGGCGGATTGGTCGGCTCTACGACGCGGTCGCTGCGTGTTGGCACAGGCGGCAGTGGGTAGTACGACTCTGCTGCTGCTGCTGCTGCTGCTGCTGATTCTGATGCTGCCGATGCTGCCGATGTCCTTTTCTTTTGTTCCACCTCTTTCTCGACCAAAGGAGCAGTGACATTGAGTCTGCTGACCAGCCGCAGACTATCACTCATAAAGTCGCACCAGATCAGCTCGAACCCGGCATTCATCCGCACGATTCCCTCGTAGCCCCAGCCGCGGCCGCCCAGGTTCTGGGCCTGCAGCCAGTCGCACATGCCGCGCGCGCGGTCGTACTCGTCGGTCAGTCCGAACCCGCGGTTCTTGTTGGCAGGGCCCGTGACATTCCCGTACAGCAACAGCATCTGCGAGTCGAGCTGGCCCAAGCCCATGAGCGCAGCCGACTCGCCGTCGACGTACAGCACCTGGATGGGCCGCGTCGTCTGGTACGTCAGCAGCCAGGACTGGCGTGTCGAGCCCATGATGCCGTAGGCCATCTCGATATCAAACGCGAGCCACTCTGGACTCGGTGGTGCAACGGCTTCTGGGTCTTTGGCGGCAGTCTCTTCATCAACATGCAGCCCGTGGTACATGAGAGTAAAGGGCGGGATGGTGGCGGCAGCCACGGCGTGGCCGTTGGGGAAGACAGTGTTGGACCATTGCTGGAGCAGGCCGTAGGCCGAGGCAAAGAGGTGCGGTGCCGATGATGAAAAGTTGAGGCGTGGTGTATAAGAAAGGCGGCCACTGTGCGTATATTCTGTGTGTGTGACTGAGCCTAATGGTGCTTGGCCACGGCTCGCGTCGATGCGGATGGAGGCGTCGACATGGCCGAGGACGGCCGCCAGAACGACCGCTGTCCAGGTCCCGATAGGAGCCATGCCACTAATATGATGAGGTGATCAAGAGGTATGCAAATGCTATTGACGCATGCCGTAGATACAAAGAGCAGGCTGTGTGGCTGTGTGTACTTTTGTATGTCTCGGTGTCCAAGGCGATGATGTCTGGGAGCGAGCTGGGATGAGGCGGACTTTATCAGTCTTTGTTTCGTGGGAGTCGGGGATTAGAGTACTGATAGCAATAGCAGCGCCATGCCACATATCGATCCACAACACCAGCCGAAACGACACACTCAAACACCTCATCAACGGGGTTCTCAGCCCTCGTCGACGTCGCCATTGCTGCGAAATCCGAGACGAGCCACTTGCCCTTACCGTGTTGGGGCTGCATGACGACGACTACCCAATCAGGCTAGCGCGCCTCTTATAAGCTTATCTGCTGTGTCCGAGGACTATTCACACTGTTTTTTGCCATGACAAATCCACGAAGAGCTGCACTCGATAATTCATCCTGGACTTTGGATGGCTGTAGAATTGAATCGAAAATAAATAAATGACAGAAAAGCAAAAGCGAGAAGCGATCTGAAGACGAGCTTTACCGTCCAAGCTACGTCGTTCCGTAGGCGGGCATCCCACTCTCGATCTACTCGGCATGGCACTACCCCATTTTTGACGCCGTGAGATATCCTTCTCACCTCGTCTGTCAGACACCCTCTTCGCGTCTCGCTGTCTCTTCTCAAGTTCAGCAGTTTGACCAACGTACTGTCAACTCCCACCATGGCTTATGATCCGCACGCAACCGATGCCTTGCTCGTCTGCACGGCCTGTGGCACGCAGTTCCCGACATCCGACCGTGCCTCGTTGCCGACATGCCGGATCTGCGACGACCCGCGCCAGTTTACGCCTCCTGGTGGACAGTCGTTTATTACCATGGCCAATGTACGCCAGCGGCATCGCAATGCATTTCATCCGTCGACGGGCGGCAACCCGCGGCTGATTAGCATTGTGTCTGAGCCGAAACTGGCCATTGGACAGCGCGCCGTGCTCGTGCGCACACCCATCGGCAACATCCTGTGGGACTGCCTGACGCTGATTGACGAGGCCACAATTGCACACATCCAGGCGCTCGGCGGCATTGCGGCCATTGTCATCTCGCACCCGCACTATTACTCGTCGCATGTCGAGTGGGCGGTGGCCTTTGACTGCCCCGTGTATCTGCGGGCCCAAGACAAGGAGTGGACGGTGCAGCAGTCTCCGCGGCAAGTGTTTTGGAGCAATAACGATGTGCAAGAGGTTGCAGTCTCTGCAGGCGGCACGAAGCAGAGCACCGGGGCCAAGGCTATCCGGCTGGGCGGCCACTTCCCCGGTAGCCAGGTGCTGCTGTTTGAAGGCCACCTGCTGATTGCCGATACGCTGGTGACGACACCATCGGGCCTCGGCAGCTGGGCCACCGATGCACTGGGAAAGCCGAGCAGCCGTCCTGCTGGCATGAACTCGTTTGCATTCATGTGGAGCATCCCGAACATGATCCCGCTGTCGGGCGAGGAGGTGTTTGCCATGTGGGATATCCTAAAGCACCACGACTTTACCAGCACACACGGCGCATTTGTCGGCACAGACATTACAGCGGCGGACCTCAAGCAGCGCGTGCTCGAGAGTATGAAGATTCAGACCAGGTTTTCCGGATGGGTGAAGCAGGAGTCATGGGAGGGTGTATAAGTGCAGTTGGTTGGTCATGTTTGCTGCTGTTGCATTTTGCAATGGCCTGGATCAGATTGTCTACGCTTGATGCAATAAATTCACTCAGAGTTCCGAACAAGTGTTATCTTTATTGATTATTCTCTATTAATTCCCAATTTTCTGTTATCGTTTTGATTTTCTTGTGTTTTATTGTCCGGCACCAAATGATATTCGGAGCCGAACATGGAAAATTCATACCCAAAATTGCTGAAAAATCACAGTACCATCGGCATAATTTCCAGAGAAATACAAATATAACAAACAAATGCAAAATGGTATTCGAACAGAGAACGATGCGTATATACGAATAATTGCATCAAATCGCCCGAGGCCATTACGCCAGCTCAACTCTGTTCGGCCCAATGCTAGCAAGTCAATGTCGATCTCTACTTATACCACAAGAACGGATATGAGCATCATCATAAGCTTTGAGAACCACATCAGATTCAAGGCCGGCATAATTTAAAACGCTGTATACCAATAGCTCAAATCACGGCTCGGCTTCATCTTATCGAGTACTTTCACAGCTCGGCACAAAAGTACGTCATAGGCTTTAGGCCTTTCCTGGCGGATCCTGCCGCTCCAAAATGTCTCTTCGATCGCTCTTTCCCCCCCTCAACGAAGCGCATTCCACGCACGTGGTGCGGCTGCTTACTCACACTCGTGTGATGTTTACCTCTCGACTTCAGACAGCCCAATCCTCCCGCCCTCTTCCCTTTTTGTCTCTTTACTCTCATCAACTACCAAAAACACCAGCAACCCCTAGCCACCACTATGCCTTACGGAACCAGCTCTGAGATCTCGGCGCCAAGTGCGCTGCGTGTGGCCCAGACAGCCTCCATCTTCTTCAGCGCCGTTGCAGCTGGCGGCAACCTCGGCCTGTCTGTCAACCTCATCCCGCGCCTCCTCGAGTCGCCGGTCGAGCTGATGCTGCGCCAGTGGCAGCGCATGTTTGACAGCTCCAAGTTCATGTACCCGGCCATGGCTGTTGCTGCATCGGTCGCCCACAGCTACGTGTACCTCACCGCCCGCCGCCAGCTTGGTGCCGCTGCCGACAAGCTGCCTCTGCTGGCGACCGGCCTGTGCCTGGCGATTGTACCGTACACGATTCTGGTCCTGCTCGACACCAACAAGGAGCTGATTGAGCGCGCGACCGCGGCCGAGGCCTCGTCCAAGATCAGCAAAGCCGAGCGTGCCGCCGGTGGCGGAGTCAACTACACGGCGGCCGAGGAGGCGTCGGCAAAGCAGCTGGTCGACCGTTGGGGCGTGCTCAACCTGGGCCGGGCTGCGCTGCTCTCGGCGGCATCTATTGTCGGTATTTTGACCTATTTGTAGTGGGCGTGTCGGAAAGATGTGCATGTACGATAGTGAGAGTCTTTGTTGGGACTGAGTTGCCATTGGAATACAATGAGATCATACAAACGATGCATTCAGAGAATTATAAAATACAAATTGAATACACAGATACTACATCTGGAAGGTAATCGTCTTGGCCTGTGTCCACTCGCGCAGGTCAACATTGAACCGTCCGTAGCCGCTCGACTTGGTGCCTCCGTGCGGCAGAGCCATTTCGTCGTGCACCGTCATGTTGTTGATGTGCACCGCACCCGACTGGATGCCCCGTGCCATGCGCAGGCCCCGCCGCAAGTCCTCTGTAAACACTGCGGCCGACAGCCCGTACTCGGTGTCGTTGGCAATCTCCAGGGCCTCCTCTTCCGTGCTGACCTCGATGATGCCCACGACGGGTCCGAAGCTCTCTGTTTGATACAGTGTCATGTCGCTCGTCACGCCCGACACAATCGTCGGGAAGACGCGCCCTGGCGCAGCGGGTCTCGTGTACACATTCGAGCCGGGCTCCGAGCCGTGCACGCGTGCGCCCCGCAACACCGCATCCTCGATGAGTCCATGCACCTTGTTTGCCGCTGCCGGCTGGATCATGACTGCCCCCGTGCCGTCGCCGCCGCCGCGGCCAAAGATGGCCGTGGCTGCCACGACCAGCTTCTCTTCAAAGGCCGCGCGCACATCGGCGTGCACAAGAATGCGCTCCGTGGCCATGCACGTCTGGCCCGCGTTGAAAAAGGCGCCGACCGCACACTTGTGCGCCGCCGCGTCCAGGTCCGCGTCCGACCATACAATGGCCGATGCTTTGCCGCCGAGCTCGAGCAGCAGCGGCTTCAGGTGCTCGCCCGCCATCTTGCCCAGCAGCCGGCCGACCCGCGCGGATCCGGTAAAGTTGATCTTGCGCACGTGCGGGCTTGCCACGAGCTGCTGGGTCACGGCCTCGGCGGCCTCTGGCTTGGCGTAGATCACGTTGATGGCGCCCGGGGGCACGCCCGCCTCGAGCAGGACAGAGCCAATGGCCCACATGCAGCGCGGCGACAGCTCGGAGCCCTTGAGGATGACCGTGTTGCCGGCTGCCAGGGGGAACAGTGCGGCGCGGGCTCCCAGGATGTACGGCGCGTTCCAGGGCGCAATGCTGACAACGACGCCGTACGGCTCTTCCAGCACAAGGGCGCCGAGGCCCTCGGGCTCGTCTGTGACGGGAGCCGAGCCGACATTGGCATTGGCAGCGAGGGCGGCTGCGTGCCGGAACATGTCAATCGTGGTGGAGAGGTTGAAGCTGACCCAGGGCTCGGGAGCGGCCGTCTCGGTCCTCATGTACCCTTCGAGCTCGGTGCGGCGCGTCTCCATGATCCCGGCGGCGCGCAAGAAGATGTCGCGCCGCTTCTTGGGCGCGGTGCTGCGCCATGCCGGCAGTGCTCTCTGAGCTGCATCGATGGCGGCGTCCACGTCCCGAGCTGTGGCACTGTGGTAGCCGTGGACGACGTTGCCGGTGTCTGGGCTGGTGACGGGCTTGGCGTCATGCGCGGTGCTGACTTGGTTGCCGCCCACGATTAGGGGGACAATAAAGTCAAAGCTCAAGGCAGGTGTGCTGTCGCCTGACGACATTTTCTTTTATTTAATATTATTTTAATATTTGCTTGCCTGCTTGTCTGATTCACAAACGTGTGGTTGCAACGCAGAGAGTACTCTCGACTGCACTATTCATAAATTATATTTGGTATTTTCTCCACCCAAGCTAGTCGTGTGTAATAAGTATACCCCCAGACAGTGCTCGCTCTACTGATATGGATACAAAGTTACATTTCCTCTAGACTTCTTTGTCCTGTGTAAAAGGTGTGCAAGCCGCGGGATACTCCCGACTCTTCCGCTCCCTAAGGAATGCAAAAGTCAATCCAGCTTCCTAGGTAGTCGAGCCTGTTGTTCTTCATCTCCTCGCGCCGGAAGATGGCCTCAAACTCGATATAGTCCAGCTTGCCCCAGCCGCCGCGCTCATGCGCCTCGCGCTCGGCCAAGTCCAGCCCCTTTAACCGCGCCAGTTCGTCCCGCGAGATGTCCGGTGCAGACGCCGTAGAAAAAATGTCCTTGTTTTCCTTGTTCTCCTTGGCGTCCTTGGTCTCCTTGTTCTTGCCCTTGGACTCGATGCCGTCGGCAGCGCTTGCATCCTCTACGGTTGCCGACAGTTTGGCCGTGGTCTTTTTGCTGGCCGTGCTGGCCGTGCTGGCCGTGCCGGCGGCCTGGGATCGAATCATGGCCTGGTATTCGGCCTCGGTATTCGGACGGAACTGCGGCAGTGTCGGGTCTCTTGTTTCTGTAGCCTCGACTTGCTCCGTGGTCGCTTCTGCTTCATCATCTGTCTCCTCCTTGTCTGCTGCAGCCTCAGGCTGGACCTCTTCGCCTCTCTGTGACTCCGGCTCCGGTGCGCCCTCACGGACAAGCCGGTCACCGCCCGATTCGACATCGGTGGCCTCAACCGTCAACACCACACCCCCAGCAACACTCACCCCATTGCCCTCGAGAGCACTTTCGTCCACCTCGTAGCCAGACAAATTCAAAAGCTCCTCCAGGTCCATCTGGTCGAGCGGACGGCTCAGAGTGTCGGCATTGGTGTTGGTGTCGGCACCGGTGCTTCTGCTCGTGTGAGCCAGCTTATCGTGGGACGACGTGGCCTTGTCCTCTGACTTGCCGTTGCCGAAGGACTTGTCACCCCACTCTTTGACCAGGTCAATCTCCTTGAACAGGTGGCGGTACTGGTCGCGCTGGTCCTTGGTCTCGGCTGCTGCAATGGCCATGTCCTCCTTGTTCATAAATAAGGTGTCCAGCATCTCGTTGAACGACTGCTGCATCACCTGGTACAGGATCTCGCGCCCTGCATCCCGCTCCGCTTCGGGAATGTCCGGGTATCTGTACCTGTTGTAGTCTGTACCCCATGTGTCGGGGAGCACTGTCCGTGCCGAGGATGACGGGCTAGGCTGGCTCTCGTACTTTTCGTAATCGTCTGCAGAGGCTCCCTCGGTATCGGTATTGAATCTGACACGGGATGCCGCCGACGATGACGGCTCGCCGGCCGCATCCGAGACGTGGAGACCGGCCAGGATATCGCTCTCGGGTCTCCAGTGGGACGGGGCTGTAGCACCCTCTTCTTCATCAAGGTAAAAGTTGCGCCGAATCCATCTGTGATGAAGCTTGCGCCGCGCCACAATCTTGGATGACCGCAGCTTTCTCTTTTGTGTGGAGGCCTCATACTGTGCGCGGATCTGACCCGGTGTGGGCGGGTAGTGTGGGTTGAACCGGGGGTGGATGTGGGGGGCTGGTGAGCGGTACCGGTCCTGCAGGTCACCGTCTAGCACAGCAAAGCCCGTGCCGCCGTTGTTGGCTGTGTTGGCCGTATTTGACCGATTTTGACTGCTGGCATGGCCGTTAGCCTCACCAATATCAGCACCATCAGCGTTGGGAGCATCTTCGGGCGAGGCCGTGCCGCTAACAGACCGTGATGCATCCTGGAACGCGTGTGGCCGCTCAGATGCCGAGTCCATGCCCACCCAATGCAGGCCCTCAGCATCAGCATCAGCACCGGCATCGTTTCCGTACGTGTCTGCATTCGGTACAAACAGGTCGTCGTCGTCGTCGTCATTGCCGGGCTGCATGGATGGATCGACCTGGCCAATCAGCAGATTCGGTAGGTCTTGCACGCGCGCTGGCGGGTTGAGGAGGGCGTCCCAGTAGTTGGATGCCGCCAGCGAATCGTTGAGCGCATCGACCACGTCGTCTTGTCCAGCGGGCACATAACGGTCTTGGTACATGCCCGATGGCATGAGATGCCGGCTCCACCGTGTAAAGAGACGCGCCATCACATCCTCACGGCTCGCAGTGTCTGTGCCGTCTTCGGCTACAATACCATTGGGATTGTCTTCCACGATAAGCTCGCCCGTGCGGTTGTTGATAACCTTGCCGGGCATGACACGCTGGAGGTCGGCCGCGGGCACACGGCCCTCGCGTCCAAACATACTGCTGAGTGGCTGCCGGCCGTTGACGAGCTGTTGTGTTTCGATACTGCTCATGACCTGGCCGTCGAGGCCCTCGAGAATGTCCTTTTGCATCTGCTTGTACAGGACGTAGTATGCGCGGAAGAAGCGCAGGAAATCGCGGCGGCTCACAAAGCCATCACCGTCCGTGTCGTAGCCATCAAATATCTTGCGCAGCTTGTCCTTGCGCTTGCGGTACGACAGGCCTTCCAAGAACTCGGAAAAGCCAATTAGGTCATCGTTGTTGGTGTCGTAAAAGGCAAACATGCGGTCGTGGATCAGATTCGGTGCTGTGTGCCGATAGCCGCCCGACGGCACGAGGCAGCGCTCAAACGTCTTGCGGTCCATGGCCAGGTACAGCTCGTCGGGGTCGTCGCGCCATTCCGTGTTAGCCATGTACGTCCACTGCTCCCAGAATGCTTCCAGCTCCTGGCGCTCAAACCCCGTCTGGCGAGTCAAACGGTTGATGAGGCTCTTGCTGAGGTTGCGCACGCGCGTGTCGGGGTCGCCGGGATACCACACGGGTTGCATCTGACGGGGTCCAAAAGGCGGCGCCGGCACCTTGACCTTGTAGAAAATATGTGTCTTGATATGCAGCCCCTGGGACTCGCATGTTTCGCAAAGGTCAAAGTCGGCACAGTTGGCGCAGCGGTAGCGGATGCCGCGGATGGGCACAATGCCGCAGGCGTTGCAGGCACATCCTCGGTGCACATACGAGCTGCGCCGTGCATTGTCTTCAGATACGCGGAACAGCAGACTGACAATGTTTTGGCCAGCCCTATGGACGGCAGCCTGGGACGTGTCGTCTAGCCAGCGCTCGTCGGCCTCGGGGTCGTCAATGACGGTCTCGGCCGGCTCTGGTGCATTTTCGTCGGTTCCTACGTTGGCCGCAGCTTCGGCCGAGGGAATGGGTGGGAGGTCGTTGGAGTGGTCGGGTGGGTCGGATGAACCGGTCTGTTGCTGTGCCTGGTCGAGGGAATGCGCGCGCGAGGTTCGTCTGTTGCGCCGCACGGCATTGCTTCTATGCAAAAAGCCCGCAGCGCGGCGGGCCTCCTCTTCCTGCTCGGCGCGTCTCTGATTGTCATGCCATAGTCCAAAGCCAAGCGTAGTGACTGCAACAATAGCAATGACAGCGACAGAGATATACCGTGGCCGGAGCAGTGTCGTGATGGAGGACTCTGGCGAGGCCATGGCGATCGCCGGGACGCCTGGGACGCAGAGGCTGTGTTATTATTGGGATAGTGTGGGTATCGAATAAGCGAACATTGTATGATTTGGAATCAGCGGCGTAGTCGTGCTGATCCTGGTGGCTGACAATGCTGATGATCTTGCTGATGCTGGTGCAGTAGATGCCAGTGACGTGGTCGTCGCGGTACAAGAGCCTCGTAGCTAAGCTGAGATTACATAACAAAAGTGGGCCCGAACTAATACTTTGGCGTCAGTTAAGCTACGTTTGTGTAGGGTTCACCGTTCAATCAAGTGTCAAGTGGAAGGTGCGACGGGCTTGATCTGTCAGCCTGGTGTCCCGAAACGGCAATTAAGTCAACTAGCGGGGTTATTCTGACAGCTAGCCACACGGCTTCAGTGATGTCCCGACTGCCATTTTGCCCACTTGCGACAGGTAGCGCCTGCCTAAAGCGAGTTGCGCCGTGTCCGTAATATAGGCCTAACGAGACTTGCCATAGTGTGATTAGAAATGGGCTATGCGCTAGAATCTTCCCTTGCTTTTTCCATATTTTTTCCATATTTTTTCCATAAAATCTGTGCTCATTATCGCCTCGGCCTACAGCCTCGCACCCTCCTGCTGTGCCCCTCGTCGTTATCGTATTCTCTTGCACTCGCACCCAATCTCTCGATTCTCTTTCTTCTATACACACGTCTATAAAGACCGCCAAACTGTTCTCTTCATTTTCTCGCCGCACCCTGCGAACCGGTGCTTCAGGTCTTTGGATCGCAGCCTTTACGACGCCCACCTCGCTCAAGACAAACACCAATCCCAAGATCCCCAAGATCCGCGCAAGAGCCATGCACAGCAAGGTTGTCAGTATGTCGTCTGTTCCCGTTTGCTCCATTGTCTCAAAAGGCATTCTTGAATATATGCTAACCAGCAGTCATCGGCTCCGGCCCCGCCGCCCACACGGCCGCCATCTACCTGGCCCGTGCCAACCTGAACCGTACGCCCCGTCTTTCCTACGAGTTTTGAGTTTTCTCCGAGTCCCATGCTAACAACACACAGCCGTTCTCTACGAGGGCTTCATGGCCAACGGCGTTGCTGCCGGCGGCCAGCTGACCACCACCACCGAGATCGAAAACTTCCCCGGCTTCCCCGAGGGCATCTTGGGCGGCAAGCTCATGGAGGACATGCGCGCCCAGTCCGAGCGCTTCGGCACAGAGATCATCACCGAGACCGTCTCCCACCTCGACCTGTCGTCGCGTCCCTTCAAGTACGCCCGCGAGTGGACCCCCGAGGAGATCCACACTGCCGACGCCGTCATCATCGCCACTGGTGCCTCGGCGCGCCGCCTGGGCCTGCCCGGCGAGGACCAGTACTGGCAGAACGGCATCTCGGCCTGCGCCGTGTGCGACGGTGCCGTGCCCATCTTCCGCGAGAAGCACCTGGTTGTGATTGGTGGTGGCGACTCTGCCGCTGAGGAGGCCATTTTCCTGACAAAATACGCCAGCCACGTCACTGTGCTGGTGCGCCGCGACAAGCTGCGGGCGTCGAGCATTATGGCGAAGCGTCTGCTGGCGCACAAGAAGGTGACTGTGCGGTGGAACAGCGCGGGCGTCGAGGTCAAGGGCAACGACCAGGGTCTGATGAGCCACCTGGTGGTCAAGGACACGGTGACGGGCGCCGAGGAGACGCTCGAGGCCAGCGGTCTGTTCTACGCCATCGGCCACGACCCGGCGACGCAGCTCATCAAGGGCCAGCTGGAGACAGACGACGAGGGCTACATTGTGACCAAGCCCGGCACGCCCCTGACCAACATTGAGGGTGTCTATGCTGCGGGTGATGTGCAGGACAAGCGGTACCGCCAGGCAATCACCAGCGCGGGTACCGGCTGCATGGCCGCCCTGGAGGCGGAGAAGTTCCTGGCCGAGCAGGAGGATGCCGAGGCCGAGGAGGCCAGCAAGAGCAGCCTGTAGACGTTGATATTAGATTTGTCACATAGAGTATAAAAGAATAAGAATAATAAAGAATAAGAATAAGAAAGAATTGAAAGTGAAGCCTTGAAAATTGCATTAGGCCTGAAACAAACGCCATGGCCGAGTACATAAACCAAATACCGTCTATCCTGTGTTGACCCATCTTTAGTTACCATTGAAGATTTTTACTCGTGGTATCGTTGCATCATCCATCTAGGGCTCACACAGAGCCTCCAGCAAGGCCTGGGCAGTGTTCCACTCATCACCGCCTCCATGGCCTTCTTTTGTGCTGTTTCTTGGTTTGTTCGTGCTGCTCTGGTTCAGGTCCAGCATGCGATTGCCGACATCGCCCGCGCTGCTGCTCTCAAATGTATACGCATCCAGCATGGAGTTGCCGTGCTCTGGTGCCATATTGTTAGCAGCACAGTTACTTTGACTGTTTCGGTTGTTTTGGTTGTTCTGGTTGTTGTGGTAGTTTTGCTGGGGCGAGTCAGACGACGTCGTAGAGGGTGCACCGACACCCGACCCGGGCGACGCATCCCCGTCCGACGACGGCAGCTGGGTAATGACACCGGTGGTCATAAAGTGCGACGGGAACCCCATGCCCATATTCATGTCCATGTCCAGCTCCATGCCGTGCATGTCGTTGATCTCGTTGATATCCACCGTCCCCATAGCCATGCCCATACTCATAGCCAGCTGGTGCGGCTGCATAAACGAGTCCGTGCTGAAGCCATTGGAGTGGTTATCGTCGAGGTGGACTCCATTGGACATGTCAATAGTGCTTGCATCGTCTGAAGATACGACAGAAGCAGCAGGAGCAGGGGCGGAAGTGGCAGCTGTATCAGTGGTTTTGCTTGAAGGGGTAGAGGCAACGGCACCAGAGCCACGTGCAGACGCTCTCGGTGGTGGAACAAAAGTAGCCGGCGGAACAGGTGCCGTGGCAGTATGTGTGTTGCTGCTTTCAGTGTTACCACGGAATGTGCTTCCGCTTAAAGTACTGTCGTTTCTGTTCTTGTTGTCGTCATTGCTCTTATTATTACTGCTTTTGTTGCTGCCGTTGTTGTTGCCATCGGCACCATCTCGACCCGGGTTTGGCCCCAGACCTCCACCCGGCGCGTCGCTGTCGCTGCCCTTGTAGCCAAGGCGCCGCACAGGAATGAACCCGCTGTTGGCAAACATGCCGCGCAGACCCGCCGGGAAATCGCGCTCTTCGGGCATACGGTTCTTGCTGAGCGCAAGGTCCATAGTGAGCGCAAGCCGCAGGTACCACGACGGGTTGGACGCCAGGATATCGGTCCAGTCTGACGGCGCCGTGTTGTTGCACTTTTCCGTCGTGTTTCCCTCTGTGCCTGCCGGCCCGTCGAGCTGTGCGAGATTGACAATGTGACGAATGGTCTCACTGACCCAGTCGACGCCGTCGTACTGCGGCTGGTACGTCTTCATGGCCTCAATCAAGATATTGAGGCGGTGCTGCTTGAGAGCGGACGAAGCCGTGGGTGTGCTCTGGCCCGGCAGCAGTGGCTCGGCAGTGTCGTCCTTGGCGGTGAGCACCGACGAGTGTGCCGACGCAGCAGCCGCAGCCGCAGCCGATGTTGCCAGTTTGACATCAAGGATATGCAGGAACAGTGGCAGGGCCGTGCAGGCAACAGCACTGACGGGCAGCCAGCGCGCAAGCCGCAGCTGGATAAGCTCCTTGAGACTCTCTGTGACACCGGATGCGGCATCGTGCAGCTCGTAGCGGTTCTCATAGATGGCCGGCCGCGGCATGGTCTTTGTTCCCTTGGATGAGCGGGCCGCAGCAGCCGCAGCGGCATTGGCCACAGCAATGTGCAGGACCTCGTGGTGGCAGAGGGCAACGCGCGACGAATGATAGTACATGTACATGAGGTTGGTATAGAGGATGACTGAGTCGTGGTAAAACTCGTGGACTTTACCGTCGCTCTTTGACTGACTGGACGGCGGACCGTTGCTACCGCAGAACATGGGGTATTTGAGGGCAACATCCTTGTACCAGCGGCGCAGCTCAAGCTTACACTGCCGTACCCGGCCGGCGTCGCTCTCGGCCATCTGGCGACTCCAACCAGGGGTGTCGTCTTGCGGGAAGACGAGCGTGAGGATGTCTGTAAGAACGATGCAGAGCTCTGCGAGGTGCATGGTGATCTCAATGAGACACGACTTGGTGCCCGGGTTGTAGACGCGGCTGCGCTCGATTTCGTCGGCCAGGTCGGCGCGGCAAAATGGCGGGTTTGCCTCGAGGTCAAAGTGGGCGCGCGAGATCTGGATGGGGCGACGCACACCGAGACTCATGACGCGGTCGCGGATAATGCAGCACCACCAGAGCCGCTTGAGTGCATTTGCGCGACGCTTCTCGGCGGTCGTACCGGAACCGCTCATGCGCGAGTAGTGGTGGGCCTCGGCCAGCTTGGCCTGCTGGATGGCGGTGCAGAGCCAGCCAGTGTTGGGATTCTTTGTGCCCGGGATCGTGGACGGAGACCAGTAGCTCAGCAGCAGAGACGCCTGGGCAATGGCAGCCGGCGACGACTCGGTCTCAAAGTCAAAGAGCAGTTTTGCACGTCGATAGAGGGCAGCGCGTGCGAGTCTGATGGAAGGAAAGCCGAGGGCGCGGATGCTGTTGCGCGAGACAAAGTTGCAGGTGGCAAATAGCATGGCCTGGAAGACGAGCAGAGACACACGGCCACACGGGGCATCACCGGAGCCGCCGATACCGGTTGACTGCTGGCAGTAGAGCTCCCAAAAGTCACCCTCGTTGAAGAGTGGCAACAGCGGGTGGACGTGCAAGAAAAACTGCTGGACAAACTCGTCGAGGACCGAGCGAGTAGGCACGCGCAGGCAGCCCTGCAGCTCGAGATAATTGACGTCCTGGGGCAGGATGCCGGACAAGTTGCTGATGGCGAGGAAGGGGTAGTAGGAGTAGGTGATATCGGCACTCATGTTGAGTCCCTGTTCGGATGTCCAGGGGATATGTCCGCCGCCGCTCATGCTCATGCCCATGATATGTGTGCCCATGGTGGTGTATGACAGGTTTTGCTCGTCGTGGTAGTTGCTCGAGTTAAAGCGAGGCTGGTATGGCTGGTGGCGGGGATGGTGGTTGCTATTGTCATTGTAGCCGGTATTTTCATGGCAATGGTGCGTGTGCTCATGCTGCTCGTGCTGCCCGTGCTGCTCTTCCTGGTTTCGTTTTGCTTGCTCCTTTTGTTGCCGTTGAGCTGGCTTCTGTGGAGGAGCATAGTCTGCAGGCCCATCCTGAAAGCTGGGAGGAGGCGAGTCGTGCAGAATCTCACTCGGTGCTGGCGGCGGTGTTTGGCTCTCACGTAGTGATCCGTTGAGGGAGGCCGGCTGGATAGGCGAGTCTGCTTCTGATGACGGCGACTCCTGGCGGCCATGTGTGTGAGGGTGGGGATGAGAGTGAGAGTGTAAGTGAGCTGCGTCTGCTTGTGCGGCGGGTTTTTGTGATTTGCGTAGTCTGGACGCTCTTCCAGTGACGACACAGGTCTCGCTGTCGAGATAGCAATTCATGCACGGACGGCCGCGCTGGGACACATCGCAACGCACCTTGCGAGCGCGGCACGAGAGGCAGGCCTTGGGGGCGCGCTTGCGAACTTTTGCAATTCTTTTGGGGCGTTCATCGGTCATGGTGACGGTTTGTGTGGATGACGTTGAGTAAGCTTAGCAGATGACAGTAGAAGAGTAGATGCGTAGATGCAGTAAATAGAAAGAAAATATCAGACACCTCGGCGTTCAAATGCCCGATTGGGAAGTGTACATAAAGATAAGTAATAATGCGGGAGTTGAATGCCGATGCGGTGTCTGGTTTCAAACGTGCAGTGTTACTGAATCATGGGCCGCGAGTGTATACCCGCTGGTGTGGTAAGAGATGTTAGATACAAAGAATTGCAGCGGGAGATGGCAGTTGTCGATTCAGTTGGTCGAGATGACGGTGTGTTTTTTATAGTGGGATGGATTCGGAGGACATATAATGTAAAGGGAAGGAGAGAGGTGCATGGCAAGAAGGAGCGAACGTGTTTATTCTTATGAAAAGGGAAAGAAACAACAGGGCCCTACTCGGCAGGAAGTGGATCCGGGGAGCAGTGGAAGTAGAGGTTGGGTATTAGTTGAATGGATGAAACAGTGACGCGTCGATATGATATTGGGGATAGATAGTTGACAAGCATGCTGAGAAATATTTCTATACAGAAATAAAGCATCTTTATTTTGTTATTTTGTCATTTTTATTAAATTTATTTTCATATACTCCGTCTTGGAAGTGCTGCATCAAGTACATAAGACCAAATAATACTCATAAAATAAATAAGCCCTATTCCAGCAAGTAGAATAATAAGATAATTAAATAATAAAATATCAAAATGATAAAATATCAATATCATCACGAATCAAAGATCATCGTTGCGCTTTCTTTTGCTTTTTCCTTTTTTCTTTTTCCTTTGCCTCCACAATATGGGGACCCGCACCCCAGGTTTTAGTGCACAACCCCAATACCTATTACAGATTACAGGCTGCAATCCGCAGCCCCTGCCAGCTCGGCACAATTACAAAGCATAGCCCAGGTAACCGATATGGAAGATGATTAACCGAGCCATGCCGAGGCCGCTTGTGCGTATGCACAGTTGGTGAAAGGTGAAGCGCTCTTTCATTCCTCTAGTCTGTTTGTATCATACATGGGCCACATCCCTAGACTCTGGGACGACGAAAGCCTTTATTCTACTTGGTGATCCTGTTGCGAGCGTCTTTTTCTATTGTGGATTTACTTGGGATATGAAACTGATGCTGTATTGCCATTCTCCTATTCGTTATTAGTAGTCGTCAAAGGCCGCTGGCCCGTAACATCACGACATCAGCATCATCAACGCGTTGTAGATATCTTCACATCTGAGGCTATCAATGCTTTTCGCGACAATTCGGCTTCGTTTGCCGTGTTTATTTTTTTTTAACTTCTCTTCTTAAATCTCTTGAATCCGTGTGATATCATCCCATCGTAATCATAGCTGCTGCATACATCTTCATCACATCTGCATCACCAGACTGCACCTCGTCGACTGACTCGACTCGGCTGGCCTGACTCAACTCCTCGGCATCCATTCCTTACTATATTTACCGCTTTCTACAGCTCGGGGTATAGGAGCATCCAAGCCCGGTCAGCTTCGTACGAGATAATCTGTTTGTGCCTAGAACCGCAGCCAATTGCTAAAATGACATAGCTTTACTACCACGCTCACCACGCGTACCATGACAATCAAACTCCACGGTGGGCTTCGCTTCGCGTGTCTTATTGCTTGTTTTCTGATGTCATGAAAAGATGACTGCTTATATTGTGGGTAACGGTACTTGCAGGAGATCTGCACCTCTGCATCCTCTGCCCAGCGCCTCCCACCACCATGATACGCGACTTTGCTTTCGGCTTTCTGCTTTCTGCTGTTTTCTTTTGTCTTTTACTTGTTCTTTCTAGCTAGACAAAACTCGGTTTCCTTTCGACCGTTTATCTTGTCTGCTCACTGCAGATGGTCTCTCCCTTGTCCCGATCCCCTCAGCTCCCACACTTGATACCTTTTGATTTCAATGCTGTGATTTCATTTGAGTAATCATACTTGGTATATCTTAAGAGCTGCTATAAAAAACAGATTAACAGTTTTAGAAAGAAAACAAAACGCTAAGCATTTATACACACAATAACATAAATTCATCTCGCTCTGCTCTTCACAATACTTTCCCTTAATTACCATCACCTGCCGCACCAGGCCTACCAGAGCTTAAAGATGGGCCATTGCTCCTGCGAGCTCGTTCCCCGGCCGAGGTCGAGACCGAATTGAGGCTAGAATCGATTGCTGTTGCTCCCGCTAAAGGATCTGCTGAAGCAGATGTCCCCGACTGGCGATCTTCTGCAACCCGCTGCCGCACAGCCAAAGGCTGCCCTTGGGATGAGCTCGACGGTGGCGGTCGTCTAACAGCACGCCCTTGGTTGCCATCTTGGGCCAGGCCCCAATCATGCGCTCGCTGCTGGAAAGCAACAAAATTCTCCTCTACCAAACCTAGCCGTGTCTCCAAAGCATCCATGATAGCTAGCGCCGTATTCTCGTCGGTCATGGCTTCACGTACGTCGTTCTCGCTGATATTGGCGTTCATGCCCGCCCACGTCACGTCGTAAAACAGGATGAGATACCGTAGGATTTGTAAGGCGCGACTAGTAGTGGGTCGGCTTAGATCAAAAAACTCCTTTGCGTCCCGTGGAAAGTTGTCGTTGTCAGGGAACACGATGCCGCGTTCCGGGTCCCATATTGGAACTGGCTCGAACCGGAGTGTTGGGATCTTTTTCAGCTGGTTGCGGAAGAAGGCGGCGCTCCGTTGCTGCTCAAACTGTAACAGTGAAATAGTGCCTTTGACTTCAACCATGTCCGTCTTCAGGCCGGCCACGTCCGTCTTCAGGCCGGCCACGTCCGTCTTCAGGATGGCCACGTCCGTCTTCAGGATGGCCACGTCCGTCTTTAGGATGGCCACGTCCGTCTTTAGGATGGCCACGTCCTTCTTTAGGATGGCCACGTCCGTCTCGAGGTGGTCGAGTCGTGTGTTTATGGTCTTGATTTCACCACGAATTTCTTGGACATCGTTGCCGACTTTCTGGACTTTATTGTCGAGTTTTTGTACATTGTCGTCTAGCTTCTGAAAACGTTCGTCTTGCCTTTCTCGGTCTGCGACATATTGGGTCCGCGTTACATACAGCGTCGTTGTCGACATCTTGTCGTGTGTGCAGCGATGGTAAAGTAAAAGAATGCGTTAGGAAGGAAGAAAGAGGCAGAAAGGAGGAAGTGGGGCAAGGCGGCGACATTAGGCAGCAGCGGATGATTTATTTCCCGATACTCGTGCGCCGAGAGCAACTTATATCAACTGTTGCCTAGGATGGAATAAAACAGAGGCATGTCTTCTCTTTGGATAGTGTGAATCATGTCATGGATCTTCCAAGATGCAGATGAAGACAAAGTAGAATAGCAGGTTAAGTTACAACCAAAGTACAAAGTATAAGAAATCAAGCCGACCGTGACACTGCTGGCCACTTTTTATGGGACTTTTATTCATATAATAATAAGTGGAGCATCAGGCCATAGCCTGACAACATACACCAGTAAACGACACCACCATCTAGAAGACAGTCAGAGCACGTAGACTTGAGATATATGTACAGCCATGGGAATAAGAACCGAGATATAATAGAATGGCGTGATTTAAATGGCATAGACATATCTGAGTTTGATCATGATTTATTGCAAAAGGACCCGTAAACCTCAAAAGTCAAATGTAGACAAGACAGAAGATACAAAAAAGTACAAAACAATCTCATCATACCGGCAACGACAGCGACCGCAGCCGACCGATCCTCTCCGACAGCTCCAGCAATGACGCAGCCAGCTCGGCATCGGCAGCACTGACTTGGACTTCTTCATCCTCGCCAGCAGGCGCGGGCAGGTCAAAGGGCAGCACATTGGGCTGGCATATGGTATCCGGTAGCGGCACAATGCCCTGCTGGAAATAGTCTCGGATCGCCTTGGCCGTGCACGTCGACGGCGCCGACAGCGACGTGTGCCCGTACGACTGCTGCACCAGCACCACCGACGACGGGAACCCGGCCGAGTTGTTGCGCGCACTGATCAGCGGCGTCACATTGTCGGCCATGTTGGCCACAAACAGGATGGGGAAGCTCGTGTTGCTGGCGCCATAGGGACCCGCGAACCGCCACTTGGCCCGCACCTGGCGGTTGACGCAGTGGATGGGGAACAGCACATTGACGGCACCGGAGGCGTAGCTCATCTCCTCGTACTGCTTGACCAGGAGCGCAAATCCGTGCACGGTATTGGGCGGCGGCACCGAGTCGGTACACATAATAGCCGGGAACGCGTCGTCGTTGCCCTCGACGAGGTCGGGCAGAGGCAGAGTCGGGGACACGCTCTGGGCCTGGCACACGGCATTCTGGAGCGAGCTGGAGCCGGAGCTGAACTCGTAAAAGGGGCGGCCGTCGCCCTGTTCGAGCGCGGCGACAATCTCGGCAAAGCGCGCAAACATGCGCTGCGGCTGGTAGAGCGTCGACGACATGAAGCGGCGCACGCGCGAGTACGTGATAATGTCGGGCAGGTCGGGGCCGCGGTCCTTGTCGGTGTGCACCACCACTGGGTGCTTTTTGACGGCGGACAGAACGCCGTCGACTCGGCTGCGAATTTGGAGGGGGTCGTCGGCGTAGAGGGCACACTTGCTGGGGCCGGCGGCGTGGCACAGGTCGAAAAAAGCCTGCATGATCTTGTCGGCGTCGTGCAGAAAGTTGAGGTGTTCCTTGTCGTACCACTCGCGGTAGTCGACGTTGCCGTCGCTCACCAGCCGCTCAATCTTGTCGGGGTACATGGCGGCAAACGTGCCGCCGAGCAGCGTGCCGTAGCTGAACCCCCAGTACTTGAGCTTGTGCTCGCCCAGCTGCGTCAGAATCTCCAGCATGTCGCGGGCGTGCGACGCCGTGCTCGAGTGGTACAGGATCTGGCTCTCTTCCATGGCCGTCTCGCACATTTGCGAGTATGCGGCCATGCGCGTGTATGAGTCGTAGAGATTGTCGGGGTGGGCGTCGACGACGCCGACGTCCTGCAGGTTCCAAAAGTGGTAGTTTTGTGCCGAGCTCCAGCAGTCGATGCGCGGAGTCGACGAGCCGACTGCAGAGTTAGTAGGTGTTGTAAAGCCAATACGAAAGTAGATAAAGACGACGTACTGCCTCTGGGGTCAAACGTGATGACGTCATAGGACGTGCCGACGACATTCTGGAGCAGCTCGCCGTGGTCCAGCATGGCATAGACACCGGATCCGCCTGGACCGCCGGGGTTGAAGAAGATGGGGCCGCGGTAGTTGTCTGTATCCGTGGCCCGCAGTCGGATGACGGCCAGCACAACGCGGAGGTCGTCGCTGGGGTCGAGCCAGTCCATGGGCACATCCAGGCGAGCACAGTCGTATTTGTCTTGATAGCAGGAGTGCCATGTCAAGTTGCGAGTCGAGGGGATCTGTACATGTTAGTGTTGTACATGACCAACAGACAATAGATGCTTGAGTATCATCATCATCCAAGTAGCCCAAGATAGACTCACATCACCCCAAGTAGCCTCTCTTGGAACAGCCTCATCCAGCTCATGCACCCACATCGGCATGTGAAACGAAGTAAAGAACGAGACTACCAAGAGTCCCGTCATCAAGACTGGCATCCACCGTGCCGTTATCGTGGCCATTGTTGTTGTCATTGTTGTCGTCATCGTTGTCGGGCCCCGGCTTGGTGGCAACGCCCCGGACGGCGACGGCGTCCATGTCTCTTTCATTGTCGCGTGATGAAGCTCAGGCCGTCAATAACAATGTCATGACAATCAATGGTATTTACTGATAAAATCAAACATGTCAATAGAGGACATGACCCTGAGCCCAAGCGCCCAACTGCTTTAGATATCGAGAGTAGATCAAGATAAGAAACCTGAAGCGAATCACAGATCGGCAGCTTCAGCCACAGCCAAGACCGGTATCTCTAGTGAGGCTGGCCGCTGCAAGACTAGAGGAGGAACTGCCTGACGTGTTCAAGATAAGAAAGTTGGAGCAGGGCATTAGTGGACAGCGAGCTCAATGTCTTATCAGCCTTATAACCTTAATTCGGAGAGTCCTGTGCCGATCGCGCCGATCCCCACCCAGCTCCGGCGAATCGGCACTGCATTATTCTAATCAGTTCTAATCAGTTCTAATCAGTTCTAATCTAATCTCTATTCCAAGGCGTTGCTATCTGACACCACTGCTCTATTGTTATCAGTCGCAATCATCACAATTATCCGTGATCACTCGACAATGAGATGGAACATGGGGGCCAGAGGAGGAGAGGAGAAGAGGAGAGGAGAAGCCGGACGAGACGGCGAGTCATTGTGCGTCCAGTAGCAGCCAGGTAGGATAGGAGCGTCTTTCCACCGGTCTGTTGGTCGCAGTCTATGGCTCGAATAGTCTAGCACAGTCGCATCGATGCTATCTCCAGCTATCTACCAACAGACACGCCCGGGAGAAAACAAGATACTCTATCAATCCCATCCATCCATCCCGTCTGCCATGCATCCTTTTGCTGGCTTGACTGCTTATTGCCATCTGCAACGTTATCAACCTACGACGCTGTCGTCGCAGTGGCGAGTGGCAGCAGCCGTCGCTGTCCGCCGCGGCGCATGGCGGGCCAGATGACGGCCGAGACGAGATGTCTGTTGGACAGGCGGCCGCGATCGATTTAGCTTGGGGTTCGTGGAGGCAGTCGCTATCGGGGCGGCTTCCTTTTGTATATTGTAGACAGCCGATAGCAAACTAAACGTAGACATCTGTTGTATTTGTTAGTAACGCCAACAATGTGCGAGTCAAATCACTGCCTCTGTTTCGTTGACTACCACCTCGCACTCTTACTCAGGGCATTTGCGTATTGCATATATCCTGCCGATCTACTGCCCTCGCATCTGCATCCAGGTGATCAACGATCAAGTTGTAGTCTGCCACGCGACAATCTCCGAGTGGAAGATTTCCATTCCCAAAGAACCCCAGAGACGTCTACGGAACAGACACCTTGGACACCTTGGACTATCAGACGTCTACAGGACAATCCACGCACAATGGGCTTCTTAGCGTCCCTCAAACACCAGTTCGCGCCGACAACAATCGACAGTGTCGACGCCACTCATGGCCGAGGCCTGTCGGTGCACTCGTCGGAGCACGTCAGGGGTGGTGACAATAAAGTGCCCGCCGAGACAAACGCAATTGCAGACGCACACAATATTGAAGAGGACAATGAAAAGCAGCTGCCGCCCGTGGAGCTCACCCGCGATGCCGGTGTCTCGGCCGTTGAGGCGGCCCAGGCCATCTGGGGCAAAAAGGGCCGCATCCTCGTCATCGTCGGCCTGTGTCTTGTCATGATTGTCTAGTATGTCCCTTTTTAGTTTTAGTGTTTTAGAAATGTGTTTTCTATCCCAGACTATATCGCATACTGACCGCCAGCGAGCTTGACAACTCAACTGTCTACATCTACAACAACTACTCGACCTCGGCCTTCAGTGCCCTGTCGGAGCTGTCCACCTTGAGCACTGCCACCACCATCATCTTTGCCGTCGTCAAGCCGCCGCTGGCCAAGATCTCCAACATTATCGGCCGCGGCCAGACCTACATTCTTACCATTTCATTCTACATCATGGGCTACATTCTCATGGCCTCGGCCACCAACATCAACCGCTATGCCGGCGGCCTCGTCTTCTACACCATGGGCCAGTCCGGCACTAACCTGATGAACGACGTCACCACCGCCGACATCACCTCGGCGCGCTGGCGTGGCTTTGCCATTGGCCTCTTGTTCTGGCCCTACCTCATAACCCCCTGGATCTCGGCCTACATTGTCAACAGCGTTGTTGCACCTAACGGCATCGGCTGGCGCTGGGGCATCGGCATGTTTGCCATTCTCATGCCGTTCTGTGCCAGTTTCATCATTACCACGCTGCTCTACTACCAGCACCGCGCCAAGAACATGAACCTTGTGCTCACGCCTACCCAGAGAATGACCGTCTACGAGTTTTGCTCGCAGATAGATCTCGGCGGCATCGTGCTGTTCGTCGCCGGCCTTGCCCTGCTGCTCATTCCGCTCACGCTCGCAGCCACCAGCCCGCAGCAGTGGCGCACCCCATACCTGGATGCTCTTATCGCGCTCGGTGGTCTTCTCTTGATTGCCCTGCCCTTTTACGAGGCCTATGTCGCCGTCAACCCTGTCATGCCTCTGTACTATTTCAAGGATATTACCATCTCGCTGTGTCTCGTGCTCGTCGCGCTCGATTCGCTCGGCTTCTCGTGCACTCATACCTACCTCTACTCGTGGGGCGCGGTCGCGCACAACCTGTCGCCGCGCATCGACACCTTTTATGTCCAGACCAATGGCGTCACGCAGTGCTTGTTTGCCATTCTCGCCGGTCTCGTCATGGCCAAGACCCGCTCCTTCAAGTACCTCGCCATTGCTGGTGCCGTCGTCCGCACCATTGGCTACGGCGTTATGCTGCGCCTGCGCGGCGCCAACAACTCCAACGCCGAGCTGTTTGTCGTCCAGGTCATCCAGGGTATGGGCAGCGGTATCATTCAGGGCATTCTGCTGGTGCCTGCACAGATCTCAGTCCCGCATGCGCAGCTCGCCCAGATTACGGCGCTCGTTATCACCACGTCCTTTGTCGGCTCGAGTATCGGCGCGTGCATTGCCGGCGGCATCTACACCAACACGCTCAAGGGCGCGCTGCGCTCGCACCTGGGATCGACTGGATTGTCTGCCAACGAGACGCTCATTGATACACTGTACAACTCCATCACGGGCGAGATTCCCGTCTGGGGCACGGTCGAGAGAACCGCCATCAACATGGCCTACAGCGACGTCCTGCGCTACATGACCTACACGGCGCTCGGATCATCAATTCCCGGCCTGTTTTTGACCTGGCTATTTCCCAACATTCGCCTCCCGTACGTATCTTGCATTCTCACCATTGTCCTAACAATTACTAACAATCTAGTGACCTCAACAACCTCGTCGAGGGCTAAGAGCCCGGCTTCTTCACCCATCTTCCTTTATGCTTTGATGCGTTTGATTTATGGTTATGAATGGATATGTAGTTATGTGTGCCTGTTTAGAATATACAAGTCATAGATTATAGTGTGTAATGATGACAAGCCGAATCAAAGCTATGGACAGATTGACCGAGGCGCACCTGTACCTGTACCTGCAAAGTGTAAACTAGAATACGTTATGAATACCATTTCGTAAACTCTCGTACTATCCATTCCATTGTTGTGCATATTCACCAAATTATGAATGTCGAACGAACCATTGCACAACATGCCGGGATGCCACACCAGCGCATCCCGCGGTAGCACCGACGCGGGAGCAAGCTGTTTGGGTGACCCGAGAGGTCACACCGTTGGCGAGAGGTCCCGTCGTCTCTGATTCAACAGTCTGTTGTATTGTCTATTGTCTGACATATTTTATATTTATTGTTGGGAGGGTACCACGCCTGCTGTTCTCAGCAACTATGATACATTCCGGCAGCATGCAACGGCATATGCCTTGAGGATGATTGGCTCTCTCCGAGCTCTATTGAGTAGCTTTTCGTTTTCTTTTCCGAATGTCTGAGCGGGTCACATACGGTATGAGAGATACGGAGTATGCCTTGATGCTTACACCAATAATCTTGAAGCAATAAAAAGCAAGCGGAAGGAGTCCATGGATCAATGGCGTCTGCCGAGCTGCATGGCGGCGGAACCAAGAAAGCTGGAGCACGCCCCAACGGAAGCAACCACCAGCAGCCGTGCTCCCGCTGTAGCCAGTGTAAATACGTTTTGTTGTGGATATTCATTTCTTACAAAATATACCATCCGCATGGGCCAGCCCCGGGATCAGTAGATGCAAGAGCAAGACGTTGATCACCTCTGACAGCCAGGTCATCACGTCCAGTGTTGCAGTGCATCGCCCCGTGACCCAATACGGGACGGGTCTGGACGGCGTCTGCAGCCCGCACTGATTGTGCACCATTGTGATATTGGATTCTCGACTCTTATATCCGGCTTCCACTGCCACTGCGGACCTGTTGCCCCGGCTTTATTCATTATTCATTATTCATTATTCATTATTCAATACTCTTTTGATTATCTCTGCCCGCCTTGTTGCATTTGCCTATTGTCCAAGAGGTCTGTCTGGGTTGAGGAACGGCTGAGACAGTGCCGTCGAGTTGACCTCGATCACCGCGGCTGTCCATCAGTATTGATCAATAATTTGTATTCATCTTGTTCACAAATATAGCACAGACTCGCAGACTCACCATCATTGGACCGCTGCACAGTAAGCTCGTTCTTCAATATGGGAAATGCAGTCGTCGTCGCGGCCAGCAAATCCCGTTTCGGCGCCTTCAGTCGGCCCTTGAACAACACCCGACCGACCGATGGATCTGATACAGATGGCTCGTTTGTATTAGGTTCTCCAGATGCTCCAGATGCTCCAGATGCTCCAGATGCTCCAGATGCTCCAGATGCTCCAGATGCTCCCGATGCTCCAGGTTCTCCAGGTTCTCTAGATAAAGACATCTCCCCTGTCTTATCGAGCTTATCGGCGTGCTGGGGTACGGCGTCTGATGTCATTCTCAGGAAAAAGGATGATAGTAATAGTCGAATTCCTGAGATACTCCGAGGGCACGTTTGCCTTAGTCAGGGTTGGCGTTGAGACCCACTCCCGGTCCTTCGGTGCAAATTGGCCCTTGCTGGGAACGAGACCGGAGTCGGCCCTCTTCAGGTGCAAATGTCGAAGAAGTTGTCTAAAATTGTACTAAGTCGTGATAACGTAAGCTAGAGATGCGCTCGACAGAATGTGACTGGCCCAAAGTGCTGTAAAACTGGAGAAAACTGGATAAAAACTGGATCAAGAATCATTATATAAGCTGAATTGACGGGCCGGGTAAAAGGGCGCCGAGCTAGAGCACGATTGCGGCATTGGCGTCAGAGAAAAGAAGAAAAGAAGAAAAAGAAGAGTTTTTCGCTAGGTTCTACATGCAAGCATCCGCACTCTGCAGGGAAGGAGCGATGGGGATGGAGTCATCTTCACACCGATGAGAGCATCGACTAATCCTCTAATTACGGCAGTAGTCAAGAAGAAGAAGAAGAAAAAGAAAAAGAAAAAGAGGGAAGGAGGAAAGAGCGACTGAGAAGAAAAAGAAAATGAAAGAAAATTGGGTCCATGTGCAAGAGTGGGGCTACCGCCTAAAACAAGGCGTGCATCTGCAATCTGCAGCTGCAGGTCAGCGGACTGCAACACCGCTGAAGGTAATTGCATTTTTTGCTCATATGATGCTCTGTTGGATGCGAATTACTGATTGCTGAATGCTATATATTGAACGCTGTTTATATGAATACGCTTGTTGTCACTGTTCATCTTTGTAATGTAGGAGCCCAAGGTTTGTTCCTTCCTTGACGGAATTCGAATATACTCTAACAGGAAGGCGCTACTGTCACACGTCTTACTGTCACACGTCTGACTGCATGTATTCGTAAGGAAGGCACTACCCGACCAGGTCTCGACGTGCTGCTGCAGCTCCAATGCTACCCCATACAATATACAAGATACAAGGTACAAAATACAAGTGACGAGATGCCATGCAAGATACATTTTACTTGATAGACATGCAGACATCAATGTTCTGGACCGAGTATGAGACATGTAGCCGTTTAGGCAGCTTGAGCGGTGACTGGCTTGTCTCTCTGTCAGTGTCCTCAGGTACTCTGCTACCGCCTGCCTGTTGACAGAAGAATCAGCGGTCGGCCCTTCCCATTCAATGCAGTAAATGGCCCCACGTGATGGTGCACGCCTTGACTTTTCGTGTGTGGCAGTCAATCACAAGCCGAACACGCAATATTTATGGATCTGGGCACGCCATTTTAACCAATCACCGTATGCGATGCCGATGGGTCCTCTCCACCTGGCCGTAACGGGGGTCGTGCCTGCTGTTCATTCTTCACTCCTTCTGTATTAATTAGTAGAAGAGTTACGATGGGGAGTCACATTTTCTGAATTTTTTTCTTCTGCCTACCTGCCCTGTGTTCTGGTACTCTTTCCTGCTCAGTTCTGCCCGTCGCCGGCCTCTGGTTCTTTCCCCGCCCCCTCCGCGTTCGGTCGTTCTTTCCCAATTCCATCTTCAATTCAAACAAATCGCAAATACGCATACAGGATTGGAAAGAGCCACAGCCCCATTCGTTTCGCATCTATTTGCATAGCAACTCGCTCCTTCTTTTATTTGTTTGCTTTATTTGCTGCTAGCCTTGAAGCCTCGATTTTCCATTACCAAAAAGGAAGCAGACTTCTGGACGCCCTGAGCCTTCCAAGGAGAGCCTCTTCCCCTCGCTCCCTCGACCTCTCTCCCTCTACTTTCGGATTCTCCGAACATCACCGGCGAATCGCCACACGCTCAACTAACGCTGCCGCACCTTGACGGCCTCTTTTTTGCGCTGCGCATCCAATAGCTTACACACCCGCTCCCGCGCCCAATTGAGACGAACGCGACACTTTAGATTTAGTCCTCGTCGCCTCTCACCTCTCACCTCTCTCACCTTTCATCAATTTCACTATTTTCTACAGTCCTCTCCCATCCATACACGCGGGCTATCGTTATAGCCTCCACTGCAGTTTATGGATGGTTCGCCACTCCTCGCGGCCGGCGGCGGTGCTTCGTTGAGCCCGACTAGCCCCGTGAGTGTCCGCAGCGTTATCGGCATGAATGGCGTCAACGGCACCAATGGTGCCAACGGCGCAAAGAGAAAGCGGAGCATTGGCCACGGTGTCGGTGCGGGTTTCGATAGTAGTCCGGGCAGCGTGCTTAATGACGACGATGCCAACGACCAGTCCGAGAAGAAGCGGCAACCAGGGGTCAAGCGTGCGTGCAACGAGTGCCGCCAACAAAAAGTAAGTCCAAGCAGAAGCTGGCAAAATGACAATAAGATCAAATGGAAAACAGAAAGCTAACAGTCTAGCTCCGGTGCGACGTCATCCAAGACCCCTTCCGGAGCTGCTCGCGCTGCAACCGGCTCAAGCTGAGCTGCAAGATCGAGTCCAACTTTAAGCGCATCGGCAAGCGGTCTAAACACGCCGAGATGGAAAAGGAGATTGAGCGGTTGCGCCGTAACGTTCAGCAGGCGCGCGCACAAGGCTACATTGTCAACGACGACAACGAGGACGACAGCATGACTCACTCGCAACTGCAGTCGCCCATTGTCAACAACAACATCTACTCCCACACCCGCAACCCGTCCCTCATGGGCTCCGACGAGGCCGTGTCGTCACTGCTGCACCTGAAGCGCGGCGGATCCTACAGCATGCCACGCATTGTGCGCGAGCTCGAAGAAGTGCGCCTCACCGACGAGGGCGAGGCACAGCTGTTCCAGGACTTTTGGCTCTTCTACCACCCTTTCCTCCCCTTTCTCAACGCCAACCTCAGCCCCGAGCAATATTACCAGCAACACCCGCTGCTGTACTGGTCCATTGTTGCCGTAGCAGCTCGCCGCTATACTCTTGATCCAACACTGCTGACCGCCATCTCGTCTCCACTGAACTCGTTGCTGTGGAAGACGATTGGTGATGTGCCGGGCTCGCACTTTGTCGTCAAGGCCATGTGTCTGCTCTGTACGTGGCCGCTACCCACAAGCACGACGACGTCGGACCCCACACACATTCTGTGTGGTGTCATGATGAAGACAGCCACGGGTATCGGCCTGCACCGCCCCAACCATATCAACGATTTTACACGTGTGGCAGTGGAGCTGAACAAGGACCAGCTGCACGACCGCGTGGTGACGTGGGCTGTGTGCAACATTGTAGCACAGAACGTGGCGACGGGCTACGGTCAGCCTGCGTCGTCTCTCTACGACTGGACGCTGGCGACACGGTCGGGCGAGTCGGGCCCGTTCCAGCTGTCGCCGGAGCTTGAGGCTCGCCTGCAAATCGAGCGTTTCTGCGACAAGGTGTCCAAGGAAATGTACAGCAATGCTAGTGACTCTCGCGGTGTCGCGGGTGATGAGCACCGGTCGATTCTGATGCGCGTGTTCCGCCGCGAGTATGGCGAGCTGTACGCGGATATTAGCTCGCGCGGATTGTCGCCGATTGTGCAGTTCCACCTCAAGGCTGCGGGCCTACACCTGCGTCTGGCGGGCTTCTTCGACTCGAGCGCAACTGTCGGCTACCTTGACGACCTGATGGGCCTGTGGCGGTCCACGACGACATTCCTCGAAGAGATTCTCACCAACGGAACGGTGTCGTCGCCATCGTCGCCGCAAGAGCACATCACCATTGACACACTCAAGTACGCGACCAACTACCTGCAGCAGATGCTGGTGGCTGCCGGTTTTGCGCTGTTGAAGCTGATGCGGTCGTTCTTCTCGCAGGCCATTGTCTACGACCAGGGCCGCCAAATATTCCACCGGACAATAAGCGCAATCCGCTCGACAAGTGTGGTGCACAACGACCTGCAGTGGCGACTGGCAGAGCTCATGGTGCAGATGTGGAACGGTGCGCGGCTGGAGTCGCCCCAAGGTCGTTCGTCCCAGAATGACGACTCCGGGCTGCTTATTGACGACAGCCTGCAGCTCAAGGTCCGGTGTCGCCACAGCATGAGTCTTGTATTTGACTCGATCTGGCACTGGCGTGAAGAGTATCAGGCTCGCGGTCGCGGCAGCCTGGACTCCCTCAAGCATCCGACGAATCCGGACTCGGCCAACGAATCGACGGCGTCTTCGACGCACATGGACAGCGGCCTCGGCACCTTGCCGACAGCACATGGTATGCCCAATCTTTTGGGCACGTCCAACGGTACACTGACACCTGTGACGACAGGCCTGGCGCCGGCCAACGGCATGATCGGAGCCAACCTAACGTACGACGCGAACCCGGCCAACTACGACTTTTTCGATCCTCAACACTGGATGCTGGACAACCTTTTGGATTTCAACTATTCGTTTGTGCCGCCGATGGAGGGGGCCTAGAATGCCGCCTACCCCGACCGGCTGACGTAGTTGACATCTTTATCTCCATGACTTTTATCATGGCCTCGAATTCAATCACCTGAACACCGCCGACATCATTATTATCATCTTTATCATTATCACCATCATTGTCACCTCCACCTCCACCATTATCATCAATACTACTATCAGCATCTTTGCCGGACATTGTCCAGCATCACAAGTCAACATGAGTTACCAATATCTGCCTTCTTGTTCATCACTGTCTCGTCTACTTCTCGTCGACATACCCTACGTGGTTCCCGACACGTTTTATATACTCCTTCTATTTATTTGTTTACTATTTTGTCTTATTTCTTATTCGCTGTTCTTTTCACTATTTCCACTATTTCCACTATTTACACAGTTTCACTCGGGTTTGGATTGGCAAAGCGGCACGCGGTTTTCGGTTTTGATTTTTCATGTGATAATTTCCTATTCTTTGCTTTCTATTCACTTCTTTCAGCTCCGTGATACCACGAAGTTGCCTCTTCTTTTTCTTCGATTTTTGGTGTACTTGTCTCTAGTTTTTAGTCATCTCCTGGTGGGTATAGTATTTGCATCTTCCTCTTTATCTTGGTCGTTTTATGTCGATATTTCCCTGTCTTCTGTTGCGTGTACTATTTGTTTTGTTATCCTCACTACCGCCCTGCTCCGTCTCCCCGCTCTCCTGTTTTCCCGCTTTCGGGTCCCATCTGCCCCGGGCTGATCTCTGGCATGGCCTGGTCTGGTCTTTGAGCATGCTGACATGAGGTGGCGACAATCTCGGCAAGGCATATATGGAAAAGCAAGTGTTCAAGCTCAACGACTGCAAGGAGCGAGGCCGTAGAGGGGGCCAACGGTATAAACTTGAGCAGAGTAACTTTGCAGACTCTAACCACTGTCTACACTGGTTTACAGACTGGAATGATAATACTGCGGGGTAGTAGATGCAAGGCGCAAAATAGGAGACGAGCAAAAGCAACGATACTAAAAAGTTATTTTTATTACTACTATTATTATCATTTAATGTCTGTGCTGCGCCTGTGCACGCTGTGAAAAATGTCTACGATAGCGGCTGTGGGAGCCAGTGTTGGCATGCGGCATGTCTGGGGGCTAGATTGTGCATTGTCCATCCGTACCTTGTCCGTCGTTTCTTTGAAGGGCTGAGGGAAAATGAAAGGGGAGAGGAGAGGGGGCGAAAGGATTCGAGTTGCAACGATGTTGAGCAGGAGGTGGAAGGAGTTGTGTCGCCGTCGACGTCGACGTCGACAGCAGAGCATATCAGTGTGCAAGGGATGCTGTCGGTCGAACTCTATTGTCAGATATGCAGTCAAATATGCCGTCAAATCATAGCACTCGGGGTGTTGATGTGTACTTCACAGCTGCTAGCCAACGAGCATCACTTACCCATCGAGATGAGTGCGGGTGCAGGCAACAACCTCGGAGCGCCCGAATTGTATCCGGCAGTCGATTTGTCGTTTTGGAGTCTGTCATGGTGACGCATGGCATAGCGAGGATGAGTAATGTGGCAAGCATTGCAAAAGTGCAAACGGTGCCGGTCGTTAAGTCGAGACAAACGTCGAGGATGACGCCGAGAATAACGGTGACCTCAAGTGTGGCCATCTACGGCTGCAGCTTTGCCATTCACAATCTCTGCTTTCTATCCTGTTTAAACTGCATGTCCAGTGAAGAGCTCGCAACTATCATGCGGCACACGATCACCGTCTTCCACATGATGACATGTGCCCTGTTCAAGACGGATGCGTCGACGAAGCTCACGCACGCTAGGAGTCGTGAGATGGGAAGAGCGCTTATGATGCAGCATTTTCTATATTTCTAGATACAAATGCCATTCAAACTGCAAAACGGAGACGAAACGATACTGGAAACGACATGATGCAAAATGGGAAGATGGCACGATGGAAAAAAGACAAAAAGACAACAAAACGTACAGCAGCGGGTATTCGCTGGTCGTCACCGACCCAACTACTAATCCACCGATTACTGGTTTAACTAGGGGAGAGCGGACGGGATCCCGTGCATTCCAGTATCTATGGCCGTACGTGACAGGTCTCGTTCTATGACGGCCTATATAGCATCGCACAATGTCGCCCGAGATCGCGAAATGTGCCGTTTTGCGCTGCTTACATAATCAAACACAGGCCACTATAAACAGGCGGGCCACGAAGCAGCGACGCGATTCCCGCAGCTAATGTATGCTTTCTTCTCGCTGCAATCTTATCGTTGTCATTGTATCACATAAGACCCTTGGCTGCTAGTGAGTCCACCGAAGAGGAAGTAGAAGAGGCAAAGAGGCAAAGAGAACACTGGTGTATCGTATCGCCACTATACAACGAATATAGTGGTCAACGAGGCAAACGTCTGTTGAACCACGTCTGGAGACAAGGTCGCAGCAATGGCAAGCAGGATCTCTGTGCTACAGTGGTAGCGGCAAATCGGCCTTCTGAGACGGAATGACACGGCGGCAGGGCGCAGCCTTCATCCTTTGAAACCACACGCCAGCTAGGCGTTGTGTTGTTGTATCAATAGAGGGGAAATGCTTACCTCCGTCATGCTCCAGGGAACGAGTATTCTTACATCATCACTAGATGCTCAGAATAGACTCATTTCAAGTCAAATCGTGGATTGCCCCCGCGTCCTCTCATGGTGCAGCGAGTGACTGAGCAAAGTGCCAAAGCGTATAGGCCTCGACCGCTTTCCCGTTTGGAGTTACTCGTTTAAACACGGGGATCGAGGCCTTCATAGATAGCAGTCATGCCATTACGTATCGGAAGCGTATTTGAGCGTATGCTCTTTTTAGACATTCATACATTCACAGACAAAGATTCGCCACCGACATTCATGGCCACCATCACGAAGGCCTCGACTATTTATATCCAATACCACCCATCCTCAGACTTCAGCAAGCCACAATGCATCATCTGCAGAAACTACAGACAGCAGATGGTTTGAGATAGGCATTCCCTTGGTAGAGAGATACGCATGAGGTGTCACACTTTGAAAGCGGCACCTGATTCTTCTTGTCCATCATCATCTCGTCGCCTCCGCCTCTCTTCATCCCTTCTTTATCCCTTCTCGATTTCATTGTTTAGTCTTTATTCTGAAAACGCCTCTTCTCTCGGTCTCTTTGTCAAGCTTGCAATAATCTCCCTCTTGTGGCTACGCTGCCCTGTCCTCCACCCGCATAGTCGTATTTCTTTACTCTTTCGGTTTCTTATATATATTCATCATTAAATCATATTAATCGATTTCATCGCTGCTATTTTGCAGAGACTTTTAACAATCAGCCATGGACGGAAGCAGGAGAGGCAAATTGCGTCTGCAAGCGGGTGATCATCCACCAGATTAGCATCGACGGAGTGGTATCTGGGCAAAATTAGCTTTGGCTGTAGATACTTTAGCTTTGAGAGAAGCTTTACTCCCCTCTCTCCTCGCTTATTGAGTACTGCGTACTGAGTACATCAAGTAGCCAAGTGACAAGTAACAAAAGCAGGCAGCTCAGAGGTCGGCGACACTACCATATGCAACCAACAGCCACCCTCTGGTCGACACCCTCATCCAGAGAATAGCCGTTCTCATCCTGGTCCTGGTGCGCCGTGCGTATAGTGCTGCGCATTTTGTGTTGTAAGGTGTTGCTTGCGGTTGATTTGCACTTGGCAACTTGCAGTAGTGGTTATTAGCAATACAAAAGTACGGCCTATAAACAAAAACGGCCATTGTCTTCATCTGCCTTGCCTATCAGTTTTCACCCATCTCCTCCTTGCTGCCTGAGAGACCAACATCCACGGTATTTGCTTCCGTGGTTGTTGCATGTTGCATGTTGCCCGGCGTCATCAGTTTGTTTTGATATTTTGATATTTTAAAAATTGATAACTGATAATTATACTCACTGTCTTGGCTCCAAAGGCGGATAAGCTTGGCTACTGATTTGGCGTCTGTTTGTTTGTGCAGATACCTAGACAGACTGTCGAGAGATTGTTAAGGCATGTTACGGTATTGAAAAAGTCGCGTAAAAACTGTCGGGTATAACAAGATCTCTATCTCTGATAAGCGAATGGGACTGCAAATACAAATGGTGATATGTAATGTAGATATATAGCAAGAAATATGACGAGGACTGAAAGTAAACCCAGCACATTCTCGTTGCATGCCCACCATCAACACCATTATGGCCACTACCGTTCTGGTTTCAACATGGTAGTATGCTGGGCATAAAAACTAGATCACGCAGATGCAAGGGGGAAGGGGGAAAAGAGGCGTTTATTGACCAGGGTACGCTCTGCAAAAATAGACAGATACTGAGGCGTTCGGACAAATCCTGTACCGACTTATGTCCACGAAACAAAAGAAAGTGAAAAAAAAAAGAAGGAAAGAAAGAACAAGCCAAAATAGCATGCAATTATGCAATTCTCAAAGCTGCCTGTTGTGCGGGTGGTTTCTTCTTCACCCCCGGTTGCAAAACTATTAGAACGGGAATTAGAATCAGAACTAGCCAACAGTCAACATTCAACTGTCTGCTCAACATTACTTGTCGAGGTACGAAATGTGACCAGTTGGCCTCTACATAGTCTAGCCACGGAGTATGTGCGGGGGTCGGGGTCTGTCCATGCACGACGAGCTGTCAGAGTCAACGTAGGAGTCGACGGGATTAGGAGACGAGGCGAGGTGAGGACTCGACATCAAGGATGCAACAAGGAAAACAAGGAGACAGCATGGTGATAGCAAAGAGGTAAACGAGGTTGGGGGCTGTCACACATTGCTATCTTGCAGAAAGCAGTATTTGCTATTCTCAATACCACCCACAACTCGAACCATGGCATGCGGTCGAGATTAGTCTTGATATTAGACTCGTCTATTGATATTACTTTGTATGTCGAGACAAAACAGCAAGGGTGTAGAACGCACGCGGGAATAGACGATGATACGTGGTGTGCAGTCTTCTGTCGTACAGTCTGTCGTACAGTCGGTGCACGGCACCTGCACATAATTACTACCACGGCGACACGAGATACTGCACTCTCTGCTCCAGATATATTAGCTGAACATTGATATTAGCTGACGGTGCCCTGCTGTTGCACGGCCATGCCGTTGTCATAGCCATCTACTAGCAGTCTACCTGTGCAAGCTAAAGCACTTGAAGTGACGATAACACCCCCAATAATGAACCGAATATCAGTGTCCATGGTCGGTGGGTAAGATGCCTGGATTATCTAGACTAACGTCGACTAGGTGAAGCCACATGTCGATTATACGAAGCGAGGACTAGCAAGTGTAATATTTCCAAAAGAAGGATCTGTCCGTAATGATACCTGTGGCCAGTGAGGATTCTGTCCAGGAAACCAACAGGAGAAGTGAGTGATGAAATGGGCAAAAGGCCAGCTTGCGCGGAACTGAATAACCCGGACGCTGATATCGACCGTCCGTAAGCAGACTGAAGGATCGAATTTTAAGCATATGTTTACAGTCAGCACCTTTATTCTTTAAGCGTTCAACGTTGACGGTGTAAAGATACACCGACCGGGCTTAATCTGCATAAGATAAAATAAAATGAAAAAACAATTCAGAAAAAGGATATATTCCAAGTGTTCTCTAAAAATTATTCTGGATTATTCTCAGTATCAAAGTGCAAAAAAACAGTCAATCAGAACGGAACAGCTGGCGTGCATGGCGTCTGCATATACATCAATGCAACGGTGACTGTTAGATGGAAATGTAAAAAAGTAGAAAGATCAGAAGAAACGAAAAAATAAACGAAAAATAAACGAAGAAGAAACGAAAAAGAAAACGACAAGACAAAACTAACTGGTGGCACGCTCAGCTCGACCAAACATGCAGCACAGCCGCCTCATGACCATACCAGGCCATGCCGTAGAAGCGCGAATGCCATAAGTGCATATGGATGGTATCATTGCGGTCAGGTTGTTCCAGGAATGTATACTGGATGGGACTGATCAGCATGGTCTCCTTGTCCAACCTGCCGCTTGACAGCCTCTTGCCAGCCTCCATCACGGGCCATGCCTATTTCGACGGTCTGTGTTGTCTGGTCGCCGACATACCGGGGACCACCTCACTGCCACCATTGCAGGGATATTGGATTATGGGGGGGGGGGGGGGGGGGTACATACTTTACGTCTTGCTCCGGTTTCTGCTAGGGTGTGATGAGGAGATTGAGATTTGCGAGCTGAAAGTTGAAAGTTGAGAAGAGAGATATCGAGGTCAGTAAACCAGAGTCAAACTCAACAGCCAGTCAAGCGGCCGATTACGTCTTTTGGCTACGCCTTGTTCCAATAGACGAGAGCTGGTACTTTAGTGTTGCAACTGCGACTGCAGATGATAATAGACGACGGTAGATTCAGGTAGAGATGCTAGATATGACAAGGGACAGATATCGATGTGGCTGTTGGCAGAGGGCTGCTTAGGGGAAGGGGGTGGGAGACGAGAATAGGAGCTATAGCGAGGGCGAGCCAGCAGTACTACTGCGACGGTAGACTATCTGTGCTCCGTAGAACATGGTAAAATTGATAGATGGCCTCTGCCTGTACCAAGCTCCAGATCAGCGTCGCTACTGCATTGCATGACAAGTGATGGCGAGCAGTCGCCTTGTTATTATCATACTTTTAGAGGATGACAACCGACAGCTCCCAGCATGTTCGGAGTGATATATTAAGCATACTCTATGAATACGATGGAATAATCCTCCGAGAGATTGCACATGCCAACCTTTTTGGGAACAAAAGATGGCGGTGGCCACAAGACAAAATAAGCAAAGCCAAGAACAAGCAAAGACTTACGATGCATATCGATAAATCCAGTGAACACTCTACTCTGTGAAGCTAGACTCGAACTCGGACTCACTGCGAGCGGCCATTGGCTTGCAGATGTCAACAGCCGTGTAGGCTCTGCCCTTGCCGCGTCATCCTTGTCTCTGGTCTTGTCATTCTGCCATCCTGTCATTTCGCCATATTGTCTTTGCCTTTTGCCATGCCAATCCGAGTAATTCCCATACTCTGTAGCAGTACGCTTGCCTGTATTTATTGTCTACAATTGATGTGGCGTAATTTCCGGCCTCTTTGTATTTGGTAATTTAAATATTGTTTGCCGGTAGATCCTAATGTCGCCATGTACGCAACTGTTGGGTTCCAGGGAATATTCAATATCAAATATCGAACATCAAATATCAAATATCAAATACTGCAGACTAACACTACTTGTAATGTCCAAAACAAAAACACAAATCAACATAATTACAAATGCAAATATCGGTCAGTCTGTCAGACGAGCTGTTGCAGCAGGGTTACTCTGGGGGCCGTCACAAAGAGCAGCTATGACTTGGGGGTTGGGCAGATAAATAAAAGAAAAGAAAGAAGAAAAGAAATAAAGAAAAGAAATAAATAAAAAGAAAAAAAAGAAAAGAAATAAAAGAAAAGAAATAAAAGAAAAGAAATAAAAGAAAAAGAACAACAGAGGGGCAGAAGAGAGGGAAAAGAGAAGAGAGAGAAGTGAGGGAAAGGAGACCGGCTAAAGCGAGGAGAGAAAGAGGAAAACGAGGCCGGCTGGGAATAACAAAAACAGCAGGAGACTGCGAAACCAAGAAACTAGAGGGATTAAAGTGAGCATCATTAACGCTTTCGAGTACACCTTGAAGATTGGTTCTCGGGCCGTGTCTAAGCATCGGGATCACTGCAGATATGCTGTTGGATGGAGAGTGGTGTCAGGCGTCGAGGGGGTTGAGGGGGTGGGGTGAGCGGGGATGATAGTTAATTTATGTGTGACTGTCATCTTTAGGGTAGAGAAGATGAGAGAGCAGAGGTTCTCAAGAATAAAGAGAAGCATGATTTTAGACGGTGAGAACAGAGGACAGATAGGTCTAAGGGCGAATGGTAGCGAGGACTCGGGCGAGTCATCAAACCGAGATAGCCGGTTCCATCTAGAGTTGGAGATGTTGACTGACAAGTGGTGAAGTTTGATCTGGTAGACTCTTGATTACGGTGTTTATTGCCTGTTAATTATTGTAGTCTCTAGAGCATTGATATCGTCTTGGTATCATCACAGGGGTATTGGATGGCGGTGGAGGTCGCAAGATATATATCTAATATCCGGGGATTATGGATGACGACGGATGTGCAGAATGATAAATAAAGCAAGAAATGAAATGAATGAAAGAGTGAAAATGAAAAAGCAGCTACAGAAAATAGTGGTCGGCAAGTCAACATTGGTGTGGAGGGTGTCTTGAAGCGTGACAGGAAGATCACTAAATAATGGCAGCAATAATAGTAGCAACAACTGCAACAACGATAATGATAGTGAGAACTTCACTGACTGCTGTGAATGGCACTATGAGGGCAGCGTGCATGCTGCAAGCGCGCGGGTATGTGCACTATACACGGATGCGGAGCATGTGCCGGCTTTCTGTATTTCTGTAGTCCACTTATTTCTTTTCCTTTGCTTGTTCGACCCAAGGTTTGCTCTTTCTCTCCCTACCCATATGCCAATCCAACAGCCTATGAGGCCGGTGTGACAGAGATCTCCCGTCTCAGTAGGGATCGCCATGTTAGAGGCTCGCTTACGAGGAGAAGTAGAATGAAGGAAGAAGAAATAAAGAAGGAAGAAAGAAGAAGGAAGAGTGAAAGATGAGGAGAGGAGAGACGAAACAAAAGAAAGAGAAAGAAGCTCAGAAGCCGGCGAGCCGGCACATGCCGATGATTCAGTACATAGCAAATCGATGCCAGCCACCCAGACTCAGTCTCCGTCTCCGTCTCCGTCTCAGTCTCCGTCTCAGTCACAGACTCAGTCTCACTGAATGTCCGTCACCTCAACTCCGGGCTGTTATTTCCTTGCGAGTGTGACTGTGATTCAACCTTGTAGTATGCTTGTAGTACAGAGTGACTAAACAAGGCTAGCCTTCGTAGGCTAGTGTGGCCCACTTTAGCATGCAAAGATAAAGAAGAACGACCCGACAATCTGGTACGGTGGGTCAATCCGTATGCAGATTGGACGAAATCCTGTTAGTGGGTCATGCAAATGTGCTTATTATTTCAAATAAAATAAATGAAAAATAAATAAATAAAACCGACAAAAATACTCGAAACGGAGCTCTATTCTAGTTAGCTCTTGCTAGCGCTCAAAGATACAAGCACAAGCACAAGCACAAGCAAATCTTCTCATGCGCTCCACCGCCTTCCACGCCTTCTATGATTGTGCATTGATCGGCCAAGGATCGTCTCACTAGTCTTTTTAGCCTGCACACTTACTCCGTGCAGCCAGCATTCAAACCCTTTGTATCACCCCCTCCTCCATCTCACCTCGTCTCCCCCCCAATGGGAACGCCGCCGTCGCCTTCTCTATTCCACTCTTTTTTTGCTAGCAGCTGGCTAGAGCAGCTGCTAGCAGGCGCCAACGGTGTTGATCTTTCTATATCTGGTGTAGTGCGCTGCGCGTTTGATTCATTCTTCATTATTCCATGAATTATTGCCTGTGAAAGCTATCCATGTATTGGAGTATCGTCAAAACAGCTTCCGACTGACCCTCCATCGCAATACAGTACGTAATACGTAATACAGAATCAGAATACGAAATCAGAATCCAAAATACAGAACCGCCTGTCAACTTTGTCACGCAAGTGTCCGACTTTTACAGTGTTCTCTCGTCGTGTCATCATCTGCAGTCAGCAGCCACCGTCCAGTAAGTATCAGACTCTTAATTCCGGGCATGTAGTCTATTCTGGCCTGATAGCTTAATCTTCATCCGTCTTCCTCTTGGCTCTCGCTTATTAGCTTCATCTCGTCTTCCTCCTCTTCGTCTTCATTCTGTTCGCCTTCCATGGCTTCTAGTGCTCATCGCAATCCTTTATCCTCCTCGCTTCAGAATAAATAATAATAATATTCTCAATTGGTAACAACAATAACTTCCTTTGACCACCTTGCAGCCCAGAGATATTACATGCAGCTAGACCTCACTCTGTAGTATTTACACAGCAGGGGTGACTCAAGCCTTTGCCTTTGAAGCCAAGCAGTGAACCGACAGCTGGCAAGAAAGCAAGCATGACACTTGCATGCCTATTCGAGTGAGACGGCAGTCTTGTTCTTCCTGCTCTTCCTACTCTTCTCCATCTTCTTGTTCTGGCTGTCTGTTAACAGCTGCTGCAGATCTCGCTTAATCAATCCGCCTGTACAACTATCAATCTCTCATCGTAGCCTTCAATCCTCTACCCAGTTCATCATTCCCTCGCATCCTCCACACCATCGTGTCTTGTCCCCTTGTTGCGTTTCTGTTATTTATCTAGCTTTTATTAAAACTCTTCACGCTCCAAGTATCAAGTCGTAGCCTAACCAATCAACATCTGCAATCCATCCTTTGTCGCTAGTATCATTAGCACCGCCATGGCCGTGTGCTCTTGTCTCTTCTTTTTCCACATTTCAATCACTTGTAGCGTCGCATCTCGGCCTCTCCCTTTGCTTTTTATTTTTCGCTTCTCTGCCTCGCTACCATAATACGCATTGCCTGTTTGGCCGTAGCCTTTCTCTAGTTTGATTACATAAGCACATCTCTTCTTCTCGCAGCTTTCTCCCCGTCTGATATCGTGAATGCCTCGCCTTGTTTCTTCGTGCTGCTCGCCGGCTGTATCTCACTATGCATATTGTGCCTGGCATTGTATTCCGATCTCACTAGTCAAACAAAAGAATGAATGAATCTGACTTGCGTCTTGCGTTGCATAGTCTAACCGCTGCCATTGTCTGCTGGCTTCTGCCCTGCCTGTCTTACCTGTCTTAGCTGCGCGTTTTTTTTCTGTTTTGCCTGGAGTCATCCGCGGCGACGCACAGTCATATGACCTGCGCCAATGTGCATCACCGGGATTTGCATTGTTCTTTCTGGGACAGAGGCTCCAAATCCGAGACAGACGCCTACTCATTAGATCCCTGTACCTGGCTCATGTCTTGGTCGGCCACCCTCATCTGCAATCCGAAATATAATACTTGGTCGAAAAGAAGTATCCTCTTCCTGCCTGGTACGATCGAACGGAGAAAGGACTGTCTACGTGTCTGCGTGTCCGCGGTTTCTGTGTTTCTATGAACAGAGGGAGGCCGGAGTTTAAAGCAGGTTATCCGCAGCAATATCTCAGCAGTGTATTCACAGTCTTGCAGTCTTGCCGTCTTGCAGTTTATGAGTTGTGCGGTTGTATTGAGGCTGCTTACAGAGTGTTGTGCTTTCTTTTTTTTTCTTTCTGTTTCATTTTCATTTTATTCCTCAACACAGCCTGCATCGCCTACTACTTGACGCCCTGCCCATATTTGTCATCTATCAAAGTCTAAAAGTCGTGTGATTTCGTATGATTTGACCATTCAGTAGCTGCGACTCTGTTCTCATCATTTGATCATTTGCTTTGTTTGCTTAACTTCTTTCTTCCTTTTTTTTTTTTTTTTTTTCTCTCTTCCTCCTCTCAACTCACTACTCTCCAATCCCTATTATATACGCCCTTTCATCTTCACCCTCCTTTATTCAGGTCGCCGACGTTTCGACAGCCCTCGTGGACGCCGAGTGGCCTCTACTGTATCTGGCTAGCCGTTGGGGTCTAGTTTCTGGAGAATAGTCTCACTGGCTGTTAAGCGTTTCGCAAATAGCTTAGCATCAGGGAAGCGGAAGCAGAAGCAGGGAAGCAAGGAATGAATGCCTGATCGGCCAAGTTCCCACTCTGAACACGTTTGCGCTGTTCTGCGCTCCTTTCTTTTTCCTCTCTACTCCCCTCTTTCTTTTTTCTCGTTGTGCGTCGTCTCTGAACCCGTTTTTCTACTTGCCGTATTCACTTGCACGTTGTGATGGCTGCTACATTGTAGTGGGTTGCCGTGGTGAGATTCTCGTCAAGGAAGTGGAAATACTCTCGCGTCTGAAATCTTGACATAGATCTAGTCTCTCAATATACATTCGCCTGCGTCTGGCTCTGTTTCCTTTTTTGTTCTATTGCATCTTGCACATCTTGCACGTCTTGCACGACAGGTTGCATAGTACTCAGCTGCATCGTACCAGTGTTTTACTCGCACGTTATCCTGCGTGTCTATCGTATATTGCCCTGTCCGCACGTTCTACCAGTCCACGGCGTTCTTATTTGTCAACTCTGCATGGATCACCCCTGCTCCTTGATTCTTGTGTCACACCTTTTCTCTTTCCCTCTCTTGACCCTTTGTAACATGTCTCAGCTCCATCTCTGTGCTCATTCTTTTGTTTTCTTCTTCCTGTGCCACTGCATCCAAACCCAGATCCAGCACCCTTGCTGTAGTGCTACGTGTCTTGCACATTGTACGACACGCCAACGGTTGACTCGACTTCACCGCCAAAAAAACCTCGATCAACGTCTAGAGACTATACTACGTCTCGCTTTTATTTTCCTATTTTGACTAGTCTTTGGCATCTCTGACAAGGTATCACATATCTGCAACGCCGAGCACAATGATCAACGTTATATTTATTTTATCTATTGATGTTACTCATGTATTTATTGCTTATCACTCGTGAATTGTTGTCGAACCTCCTTCTTGTTACCGCTGTGGCGCTTGCATTCGGGCCCGACGTGCACACCTCTCCGACCGAGCTCTGTATCTCTCCTGACTCTTTATATTGCAAGCTTGTGGATGCGTGCCGTTTGCCTTTATCTTTGCAACTGCTCAACCAATCTACTTATTCTAGCAGTCGTGTGCCGGAGTGTCCCATCTGGAGTTTGGATGCAGCTGGAAATATCTAGAATTCAGTCTAATGGCTCATGAAAGGCGCAATCTATATCGAGTATCTAGTAGTATATACAATCCACATCGAATACAATACTCGATTACACGTACACCGGGGCACAGACCAAGTTTGCGTTAGTGTGCCAATGTGGCCGAGTCTCAATCTCGAGTTCAGAGATGCGTGCGAGGCGGAGAGAGGAGAAAGAGGGGCACAAAGAGCTCGCCTGGCTCCTTCCGCTTTCATAAATGTGACCGCCCTCAGCTTGCATCGCTCCTTCCGTCGATAATGACGAGAAGAACTGACGAGAAGAACTGAGAAATGAGATATTTCTCCGTCCTACTGGTCATGTGACCGACAGTGTATGCCTTTATTGTCCATTACCAACAGTGATTTGTCGAAACGAGATGGCCAGAGTTGTTGGCTTTGCGCCTTTGCTTTGCTTTCTCTGCAAAAGGCTAGGTTGGCTTGCGCATTAAACAGGACCCTGAGCTCTTGCGCTGAGCTACGTCTGTGCACGCCATGGTTGCAGTTCAGATGTGATGAGCACAATAGAGCAGGGAGCATAGAGATTTGGTATGGAATCAACTAGCCAATCGCCCCACGCTGTCTCCAATGAAAGAACGCAGGCGAATGTATAGCTTCTCATGCCGAGCACCGGAGACAAAGGGCAAAGGGCAGAGGGCAGAGGGCAGAGGGCAGAGGGCAGAGGGCACATGGCAATTCCCTACTCTGCTCTGCCCGTTCTCAACAAGGCGGCCGCTCCTTTCTCTTCTCTCTTTTATTGCATTTTGGCTATTATTTTGAGACTTGGTTTTATTCCTAATATTCATTCATGACAATCGTCTGCTCGTCTGCTCGTCTGCTCTTTGTTTCCACCGTGTACGCATGGCACGTGCTCTCTGATCGAGTAACGCTACAAGCTAAAGCCCCAGGCTATTCGTGAATATCGCCTCCATACCCTCTCCGGACGCGGCCGATGCGACTGGTCTTATTTTTTCTATTTGATTAAATTAAGGTCTAAGCTACGGTGCTGTTCCGGAGGCAGGCATCTTGTTCCCCGTCAGGCTAGACGACGCAAGCGAGGATGATGAAACCTGCTTCAGTGACAGTCAACTGTTAGTCTTTTCTTTCCGCAGAATTACAGACTGGCATCAGAAGAAAAGCCATTCTCCGAGTCAGAAAAGACTGCGAGCTTTGCGGACGACGGCGTCGAGCCTAGACTGGGTGATCACTCGAAGCTCGCGCCTGCATCAGTCCTTTTTTTTCTTTTTCTTTTCCGAGGTCTGGATTCTATCTATTCAAATCTGAATATCGGAAATAGCGTTGTCTAGCTTCCGGTAGCGTGTGTAGCGTTGTGTGACTGACTGTAGAGCTCACAAGAAGTACACGGAATCGAGCCGAACGTCCCTGGTCTCCACTCTGCGGAGGTTTTTCTGAGGAGACTAGTCAGTATCATCGTCGCGGGCCATTCAGTGAACTGATTCACCTGCCAAGTAGAAAAAGGGACAGCAGAAAGTCGAGGGTAAAAAGTAGAAAAAGGCGGGATGATCGACAAGCCCGCACGGCACGCTCCTGTAGCCTGTAGAGTGCTCAGTAGAGAAGTAGAGGAGTAGAAAGTAGAAAGTAGAGAAGGAGAAAGGAGAAAAGTAAAGAAAGCAACGAGCTGAACGGAAGAGACAGGAAACATACGCGTATCGGGGGTCGTGTAGGGTCTAGAGTCAGAGGCTTGTCTGCTCAGTAGCTGCGGAAGAGCAGTATTAAGCGAGGATCGACGGCCAGTGGCAATGAGAATAGCGAGCCAGAGCATGGAGCCAGAGCAAAGAGTAGCTCCTACAGAGACCCAAGAACCAGGCCTAAACCATCTAGAGTAAAGAGCCTGACCGCAATGAATCAGCCCGGGGAATTTCAGAAAACGCGCCTGCCAACAGACCAGGAGGGCCAGCACAGGAGGGCCAGGGGAGGCCTGGGAATAGCCAGAGTGCGGTAATACTGCGAGTTAGTTATGAATGTTTAATTACGAATATCTGTTAGCTTGCACTGGGCGTTAAGAATGTGGCTTGAGCACACACACCCCTGCTGTCGATCAAGAGAGCATGCAGGCAGTATGCAAATAAACAGTTTGGTTTGGGTTAATTTCTGTTTTGCATACCATATCGGCACCATACAGTGTTGAGACTTAGTGATGGGCGGTGCTTCTGTTTAGCAACTGTTTTCTCTGCGTTGCATCCATCAATCCAATTCTGATATATGCCTCAACTCTACCGATACAGCGTCGGATAGTTATCGCATTGATCCTACGATCACCCGTGCATACTGGCTGCCCTCAGTTTGCTTTCACATCACTATAGCTGCAGTATAGCCTGTAGTGCCTCGTGCCGGTGTCTCTCTTGCGATTCCATTTCTTTCATCTCTTTGTTTGTCCACGCCTCTATCAATACAAGCCCGGGATTTAGGCGCCTTCACCACTGCCTGTGCCGCGGGATAGCAATTGAGCCATTTTGTGCGGGGAATGCATAGTGCGAAAGAAGTCGTACACGGTTTGCCTCGCCGCAGCTGGCCTTGCGCGGTCTGAATCTCGGTCCCCAGTGAACAGCCGCGCAACCAGCAGCATCTCGTCTGACTGACGTTCTCTCGTCCGGCACTTGGCGAAACTACTGTCAATAAGAAAGACTTGGGGGGGGCTATTTGTGACTATTTTGTGACTATAGTATGCCTATAATGTGCCTAGAGTATGCCTAGAGTATGCTCTATTGATAGTTGCCTTCTTACTAGTTTTAAATCCGCGCCCATCATATCGCCGGTCTTGTATCTTATGTATCTCGTTTTGATTGGATTCACATCTTGGTAGGTGCCTCGCTGCCTCGCTGCCTTGCGGCCTTGCTGCCTCGCGCTGGCTTGCAATGTCGCTCCCCTAGCTATTACTTTAAAATATTGATATTTTCCTAGCTCGATCGTGCTGGTACTTTTAACAGTCTCGGCTGTTTCAGACCATATCATTGGATATCACCACTATCTGTCCTTTTTCTTTGTCTATTTTATGTCTTATTTATGTCTTATTTATATCTATTTATTGTTTATTGTCTTTTGATCAGTATTGTCTCTCATTAGTTCATCGCTTGTAGCTATAGCTCGACTCTGCCCCATCAGCCCCCAGCCCTGAGTAGGCCGTTCTTCCACTTTGCTTCATCGACATCAACGTCTTTCTGTCTCGGCCTTTTTACATTTAAAACAGATAAACGACGATGCGACGGAACTGACAGGATTCCTCCACTGCACGGCGTTTACCGGTGTATTAAGCATAATGCCTGTGGATCAGGCAAGGGAATTAAGATCTGGCATGATAATGTAGGATCTTGTGGATAGACAATATAAAATGTATAAATAAATAATAAGCAACGTGCTTGCGGCATGACAAATGCCTTTGATTGTAAAATAAAATGGCAACATTGATACAAAAAAGGGCATGGCCATTGTGCGTCTCTACGCAGCAAACCTCATTCTTTCATAATATAGTTTTATACTTCATTTTCAATATATTCTCTTTGACTTCATCATCTCTATAGAACGCAGCAAAGGAACCAACTTGCGAGGAACGGCGCGTTTGCCATGGAGTGTAATGGTTGCAGTCGTTGTGCGTTGATTTGATTATTCTTCCTGTGACTCGAGTTGGCTGTTGAGTAGAGTGTTGAGTATAGACCTACACCCTTTACACCTATAGCTGCCTTCACGACACAACCGACGTTGCGAATAAAGAATAAAAAAGAAAACAAATAAAGAACAAACAACTAGAATAAGACCCGGGAGGATCAAAAGGCTTAGGATCCAAGACAAGTCGCCCCTCTTTCTCTATCTTTGTCTATAGTCCTCGATATTTTTCAGCGACAATAACTGGCATGACATACTCATGTACTCTTACCTATGACCTCATGTGCACGTATGCGGCACTGGCTAATGGCTTTGCAGACCTAATCACAAGATGGCTTTCCTTTGTCTATGCCATCGATTCCATGCGGACTATACTCATCACATCACTACGTCGACGGGTATCCAGCAAATAGGATCACAGCAGAGGGATAAGAGCTTCACTCGACTTGTATCATACACTAGGCCATCAGTTAGTTGCTCCCCTCTGTTCTACTCGTTTCTAAATCTACAGACTCTCTTCCACGTCCACTTCCATTGGCACTCCACCCACACGCCCTTGTCTGCATCTGCAAATGCCCTAGACCATACCAATTTCATCCCAACAGCCTCTACTCCACGTGAGATTTCGATCGTGATTGTCTTGTTCTTTGTTTTGTTTTGTTTTAATCTTATTATATTTTTATTTCCCACCTTCACCTCGCACTGTTGTTGTCAGACAAGCTTCAGCTGCAGCTGTTGACTAAGAATTATTGCTTTTGTTTAGTGGTCGCCGTAGACGTTTAGCTGTTTGTTTTGGGATAGTTTTAGCTGCTAAAGCCCGCCTACTTGTGCCTAGGAGCTGTATTTTCCGGCTTGGTTGTTGCTTTTGCTTTTTCTGGTCTTTTTCAAGTTGTCAGACTGGGAAGGGTGTACTGGCTGTTATGTTAGGTGTAAGAGCGTAAAAGTGAAAGTGAAAACGTAAAAAGGTGAAAAAGTGCAAAGCCCGAGTGTCGGAGACAATTGGAGAAGCTGAATAATATTTTTTAAAACGTTTTGCAGTTCTAGACGTCAATGTAAACAAATCAATCAGCATTGAGGTGCACAACTAATACAGTAAAGGAGCAGACAGAACAAGGCACAGAGAGAAGAAAAGGAAGGAGCCATTGGTACAGAGGGACAAAAGAGGAAAGACGTAAAGACCGAGGAGGAAAGAGATGCACAAAAAAAAAAAAAAAAAGGAGGAGAATTCGCTCCACGGAGAGGAAAGTGCGAGGGGACGAGACAGCAAGAAGCAAGACAGCAAAGACAGTAAGATGCCATTTGGCCCCCATCGGCTCAGAAAGCAACTGCCTTGAGACCGCCTGCCATTCCTTTTTACCTTGTACTTTTCGCTTTCTCCCTGCTCTCCTTGTTCTCCTTGTTCGCTTTATCATCTTGCTCTCGTCCACTCTCGTCTTCTGCATCATCTGCATCTTTTGCATCTTCATCTCGATCATCGAATTGTCACAAGCTTTGGCTGCACTTTCCCATTCTGTCCCAGTCTTGTGAAAGCTTCCGAGTCTGATCAACACACACTGGTCGTGCTTTCCTCAAACGCGTCTTTGACTCAATCGATTTCCGGCCTTGGTGGCGCCTGATCTTTACATTTTCAATTTCTCTTTCCTCTTCTCTACTTTACGTACTCTTCTCTATTCTCACCTCTCTACACTCACACTCTACACTGCACTTACACTACGCTCTTTGATTCCCTCTACTCTCACCCTTTATCTCGACCCAGCTTCAGCTCTCACAAGCTCGCTCCAGAGTTCTAGCCTGTGCATTGCCGGGTACTTTCGAGAATAGACTGCGAGCTTTAGTCACTGCTAGAAATACTGACGTATTGGAGAATCATCTTTTGCATTGATCCTATTAACCTCTACTGCTTTGTTGTGTTGTTATCGCCTCTAGTCTTTTTCTTCCTCTATATCTTCTCTCTCTCCTCCCCTTCCCCGTCTTCCCTTTCCTTTTCTTCCCCTTTTCCCCCCTTCTGTTTCTTCTCTTTGTTTCTCTTCTTTGTGTTCTCTTCTTCCCAAATCATCACCAAACACTCTTTACCTTCATGGCTGCGTGCTCACACACTTGGCCCTGATTCTATTCTTTACCACTTCCCCATCTTTCTGCCCTATTTCCCTGCTGCCAACAGCATTCTCCAAGGCCACCAGCCTTCCCACCCAGATTTAGACGCCAAACAGACGCCAAACCCCAGCAGCGCCTCTCACGGCGACGGCACATTCTTTGCTCCTTGTCGTCTCACTCTTTAACTTTGCTCTTGCCTCGTTTATATATCCTACCACTTACCCCTTCCACAGAACAGCACACAGCAACTTGTATCTACACGATACTCCCCAGAAGCTGGTAAGTTTTCCAACCTGTACTATTTGTCTCTGTTGTTTTTGGCCGTGCCACTGTCTAGTTCGAGCCCTGTCCTAGCACTAGCCCTCTTCATCTTCGCATCTTGGCCATCCCTCCCAGGCAGTCTGTACTTTGCACTTTCTCTGCATCCGTTCTCCTCTGCTCCCGTTCTCCTCTTTACATCCACCCCTCTCCTTCTGTTCTTCTCTCTTCCTTTAACCTGATTCTTCACTCCCTACCTCAGTAAGCCTACACTCTTCATGTCCGTTGCGCTACTCTTCTCTTCATCATTTCACCTCCCATTCACCCTCAATTCTGCATTTCTTTATCCCTCTCTCGTTATATTCGTCACCTACTAGCACAATCTCGACTACTTCATTTGGTATAAGAGAGCCCTCGTCCCCTCCCCGTTGCATCTCTGTCTTTTATCTTTGACAGGACCTGTCAAGACTTGACCAATATACCCCCGTTTACACACTTGACATCTGCATATCCAACCTGTACTTGAATCGTAACTCGTACTTGTCTGGTACTGATTAGCCATCATCTATAAGCAGCAGCCCGCCAACACCTCACTGCCACCAACATATACTCCGTCCCTTTTTACTGCCTTCACTTCCTCCACCAACTCTCCTACCAGCCTGTCAGAGCCTCTGCCAACATCAGTAGGTGCCTTTACAAAGACATCTAGACTGAGCTGAGCAGCTGGATTATTTTGACATCTTGGAACACAAATATACTAACTGCACCAGTCTACAGGATCATCCACATATTACAAAGTGTTCTCATCGTCTGTAACTGCATACGCAGAGCATCACCACTGCAATGAATAATAACCCATACTTCACGAATTATGGCCAGGCCCAGCCCAACGCCAATGGGAATCCAAATGGGAATCCTGATACCAATCCCAATCCCAATGAGCCCATATCTCCTTACCACCAGTACAGCCCTGGCACCGCTCCCCCCAGTTTCATGCCTCAACAGGCACAGCGTCACCCATCCCAGTCTATCCCAAACTGTGGCCCTCAGTACCCTACGCCCCAGTATGCTCATGCCCCGGCTCAACACCTGCCGATGCCGCCGCAGATGGACCTTGCCCCCATGGGCTCGCGCACTCATGCTCCCCAGTACACTATTCAGCAGCCGACGGCTCCCGGTATCAGCCCTAATGGCACAATGCCCTTCCACCTACAGAGACCGGACCTGTCGGCCCCTCGCCGCCCCACAGTCTCGGGAAATCTGACAGGCTATGGTGACCCCCGCATCCCTAGAACGCAGACCAATCTTGGTTCGGGAGCGGTGGCATCCATGCTCCGCAGCGACAGCAACCAGAACAGCAGCAGCAGCTGCGCCAAGGGCAAAAACAAAAGCGAAAAAAAGAAAGAAGAGCCACCTCTCCACACTACCATCCCCCCCGAGTTGGTCAACCTGTGCGTCACAAACGGTGATCGGGTGTGTCTCAATGAGAAAGCCTCGGATGAAGACCATTATCTCTTTGATATTCACTGCCAACAGCAAGGCACCCGCGGCAAGGGTATGTGGGACAACATTACGAACCAATACTACAAGGCCACAAGTGTGCCGCAAACGTCCACCCCTTGCTTGCAAATGAAGCACATCCGCAGCGTGCGCAAGAACTTCATGCTTCCCAGAGAAGGGTTTGAGCGCCTTTGTGCAATCTACGAAGAGGACGAGCGCAACCGTTACAACCGCATCCTCACGGCCTTCAAGGAAGTTTACGACATCAAGTATGAGCTGAAGGCTCCTGAGCTTGAGTGCTACTTTGTGCGCCTGGGCCTTGAGAGCCCTACATTGGATGAGGCCACCAAGACTCGCCGTCGCCGCCGCAGCAATGCGAAGCGTGAGCAGCGCAATTCCACTGCACACGGAAATGCAGCCCGGAACGACCGCAATCACACTCCGCCCGGCACCATCTGGAACAACAGCTACGGCCAGATCAGCATTGACGGCAGCCACCAGTACCCACTGCCCGGCCCGGCTTCGCACCACCAGCACCCTGGCCATATGCATCCGAGCCAGAACTTTGACTTTTCCACCGGAATGGGCCCCGGCCTTAATATCGACCAAGAGGAGACCCTCATGGTGGATATTGCCATGAAGTACGGCGAGTCGCCCATGACGGATCCTAGTCCCAACGGTAGCACCCCTGGCTCGGGGGATCCCAATGACGTGGGCAATCCTATGCTGTCTGACATTAGCGGCCACTCTCGCATGCTGCCATCTCCCAACGGCAGCCTGCCCAATGGCTCGGCATACAATCCTCTTGACCGGAACCTCAGCAACGCCAACACCAAGCACGAATCTTGGAAATAAGCCGGTCGGTTTTTTTCTCATTCTGCCATACCATTGTGCTCATCTCTTTGCCCTTTTTCTTCTCTGTTTTCTCGTTTGTCCTATTTGCCCCTATCTCTTTGGCTTGAAAGGTATGCCTTTTACAAGGCTGGAGTCTTTTATGAATGTGGTGTGGTCTTTTGATTTTCGATACCTCTGGTTATTTTGATTTCCCTGATCCTTCTTTTTCTATTATCACGTCTCTTTACATGACTTGTTTGTTGGATTTTGATGCTTTACCTTTTCTATACCTACTCTTCGCTTCTGGTTATCCGATTGATACCCTTTTGTGTTTGAACCCTGTTTTGTTTGTTCTATCTTTTCATCTCTTATTCTCTTATTCTCTTGTCCCTTTCTTTTTCTACTATTTTTTTATTCTTATATTCTAATATGTCTATCTCTTTTTATGTTCTGGGAGGCTTGCTCTGCTTTTTTCACACTTGTCAATACAACAATGGGCAACCAATGGGCAACAATGGGTCTGGGTGGTTTTTGTACTGGTTTCTTTTAGAGTTTCCTATTTGTATGGCTAATAGTCTATATACAGGCCCTACGCCATCTTGAATAAATGTTTGAAAATCAAATCACAATTCTTCTGTAGTGATCGTTGGTTATGAGTTGGGAGAAATTGCGAAACTCATTGTAAGTCGTCATTATTACATAGACCACTTATACCATCACGTGGCGGATCACGCAGCCCAATGATATTTGTCAGCGTGCTCTTATCTGCTTTATCTGTCGCTTATCAGCACTTGTCTCTTTGAGATCGCAATAAACAGGAGACGTTGCGTTTAGCTCGCAGCTCCCCGCTAGAATTTGGCGTGGACTCTTCTTTTTAATCGATTATTTGATTATTTAATAATTCATTTAATCATCGATACAATAAAAGGAAACCTCATCAAAAACAGGAAAGAGACATAAATCAGCAAAAAGAAGGTGCGACTGGTGTCCTTGCCTTGCTCGGTTAGCTCTCCTTCTTCCTCCACCTCGCTCATGCGACCACCGGCATCCACCGACATTTGACCGTTGACGTTTGTGCATTTGCATTCTTGGCTTCTGCATTCTTGGCTTCGGCATTCTGCGTATCGACATTCCAGCATTCCTTGACTAGGTTTTCCCCTCCTTTCTTTGTCAACAGCCATTCATCCTATGCCTCCTCCCCTGATACAAAGCTTCGTCTGTCGCCGGTGATGCCTCGACTAGGCAAAGGCTGGCGAGCGGTGACCTCGACCTCGAGGGCCGCGACGAAGAAGACATCTTTTTTGGGCACTGTACTACTGGCGCTAGTGCTGCTGGCATGGATCCCGCAAGCCCAGGCGATGCGGCCGGCCCGTGTGGCTGAGCTGCGCCGCGATACCGTCGACATGTTCTACCACGGCTTCGACAACTACATGCGCGTTGCCTTTCCCGAAGACGAGCTCCGGCCCGTGTCCTGTGTGCCCCTGACCCGCGACAATCTCAACCCCCGCAATATCGAGCTGAACGATGTGCTCGGCAACTACTCGCTCACCCTCATCGACAGCCTCTCGACACTGGCAATCCTGGCCTCGGCGCCCGCCGAAGACGGCGACATTGCATCCAAGGCGCTGCGCAACTTCCAGGACGGCATTGCCAGCCTCGTCGAGCAGTACGGCGACGGCCGGCCCGGCGCGTCAGGGCAGGGCCAGCGCGGCCGCGGGTTCGACATGGACAGCAAGGTGCAGGTGTTTGAGACGGTGATCCGGGGTGTCGGCGGGCTGCTGAGCGCGCACCTGTTTGCTGTCGGCGAGCTGCCCATTACGGGCTACACGCCACCGAAAGCGCCCTCGCAGCCCGAAGAGCAGCAGACGCCGATCCGCTGGCCCAATGGGTTCATCTACGACGGGCAGCTTCTGCGGCTTGCGCTCGACCTGGCGACACGGCTGCTTCCGGCCTTTTACACGCATACGGGCATGCCCTACCCGCGTGTCAACCTGCGTCACGGCATCCCTTTTTACGTCAACTCGCCGCTCTACGGCCGCAACGAGACAAACTCGTCGGAGCGGCGCAAATCCCACGGGCCGCCCGAAATCACAGAGACGTGCAGTGCCGGAGCGGGCAGTCTCGTGCTCGAGTTCACCGTGCTGAGCCGGCTTACGGGCGACCAGCGGTTTGAGCAGCTGGCCAAGCGGGCGTTCTGGGCAGTGTGGTACCGCCGCAGCGAGATTGGACTTATTGGCGCCGGTGTCGATGCTGAGCAGGGCCGGTGGATAGGCGCGTACTCGGTCATTGGCGCGGGCGCCGACAGCTTTTTCGAGTATGCGCTCAAGACGCACATTCTGCTGTCGGGCCACGAGATCCCCAACCGCACGGCGACGACAGCACCGCCGCCGGCACACCACGTGCTGCCCCTGTGGACGCAGGACGGCACGACGGGCACGCTCAAAGAGCTGGCGTGGCACGATCCCAACAGCATGTTCCCCATACTAAGCGAAGTGGAGAACGCACCCGATTCGTTCTTGGACGCCTGGCACCTCGCACATGCGGCGATTAAGCGACACCTCTACAGCGACCGCGAGCACCCCCACTATGTGAATGTGAATTTGTGGACGGGGTCGCTGGCTGCGCAGTGGATCGACAGCCTGGGCGCGTACTACTCGGGCCTGCTGACGCTGGCGGGCGAGGTGGACGAGGCGGTTGAGACAAATTTGCTGTACACGGCAGTGTGGTCCAAGTACGCAGCGCTGCCCGAGCGGTGGTCTGTGACGGGGCGCAGCGTCGAGGGCGGGCTGGGCTGGTGGCCGCTGCGGCCCGAGTTTATCGAGTCGGTGTACCACATCTACCGGGCGACCAAGGACCCGTGGTACCTCTATGTGGGCGACATGGTGCAGCGCGATATCAAGCGGCGGTGCAAGACCGCGTGCGGGTGGGCGGGCCTGCAGAATGTAGTGAGCGGCGAAAAGTCGGACCGCATGGAGAGTTTTTTTCTCGGCGAGACGGCCAAGTACATGTATCTGCTGTACGACGACCAGCACCCGTTGAACTCGCTGGATGCAGCCTATGTCTTCACCACCGAAGGCCATCCTCTTGTGCTCCCCAAGCGACGCGGCGTCAAGACAAGATCCACAGCTACTAGCAAGGACAGCAACAACAGCAAAGACGGCAAAATACACGATCGCGAGCCATCTGGGATTCCGGGTGTGCCGGAGCAAGACCCGACCACTGGCGATATTGGCGTCTACGGCGACCAGGGCTTTGCCACGACATGCCCACCCGCTCCCCCAAAAAACCCTTTCACGGGATCGGCCGTTTCTGGGCGGTCCGACCTCTTCCATGCCGCCAAGATGGTACAGCTGCAGGGCAAGTATGCTGACGACAGGAGGATGGCCGACGGAGAGGGGGAAGGCATCGAGAAATACTTTGTTTGGACGCTGCCGCAATCAATGCTCCCCCACAATGGCACATCGACGCACGTCCAGCAGCCGCTGGAGCTGAGCCTCGAGTTCTCTATTGACAGCAATGCCATGGCGGCGGCGATGGCGTCCATGGGTGGCTTGTCGCGCATTGCCCCCAACAAGATCCGTGTTAACAGCATATCGGGTCTGAAGCTGCTGTTCCGGATGGAAGAGTCGTATGGCGAGCGCACGTGGCAGGTAGTGCGTGTGAGCGGCGTGCCGCTGGGCCGCGACGAGAGCATTGTACTGGACCGGGCTCTGATCAGCCATATTTCGGATCCGCGGTTTGCACTTGTGCGCGACTCGACTCTCGTAAAGCTGCACCATCTCCACCACGCCGCATGGCTGGATGATGACGACTTTGACAAGGAGAGTACAGATGAGGACGACGAAAACGAAGAAAAGGACCGCGTTGCTGTTATTATACCCAAGGGGAACAAGGCGCGTGAGGGCACTATCAGGGAGACGCAGAGCTCGTCCGACAAGAGCCCTCGTCACAACCACCACCACATTCCTCCTCAGCGGCTACGGGAAGCAGTGCCCCAGGGAGCCCGGACGGCTTCGTCGACAGGACTGACGACACTCGTCAAGTCGTTTTGGCGCCAGATTGTGTCATCGCTAGACGGCGGCTATGGCCATGGCTACGGCTCGGCCCACGAGACAGCCGCGCCAGCCGGCGGCAACAACAAGTCGAGAATCCACGCATCGTCGACTGTATTCAATGTCGTGCTCAACTCGACGGGCGTGACGCCGACCGGACTGGGCGCCGCGTCGCTGCCTGCCGTCGACGTGTTGGCGGGCGCCGTGTTCCCGGCGACGGGGTCGGTGCCGCTGGACATGCTGCCGTGGCGCAGCGTGTACGCCGGCGGACTGGCATGCAACCTGGACGAGAACGGCGCACCGGCTGGGCCACTACCGGAGACGGCCGCGCGCGACCACCAAGTGCTGGTGTTGCGGCGCGGCGGGTGCTCGTTCTCGGAGAAGTTGGCCAATATCCCAACCTTCCCGCCGGGTTCGCGGCGGCTGCAGCTGGTTGTTATCGTGTCGGACGATAGCGATGCCCGAACTAATACAAACACGAATACTGAGAGCATGACCTTTCATGATGCTGCGCACGAGTTTGTGCGGCCGCTGCTGGAAGAGACGCAGCGGACGCCGGCGGGACTTGTGCGGTGGCAGCCGCTGGCGATGATCATGGTGGGCGGCGGCGACGAGGCGTACACGCAGATCAGCGAGGCGCGGCAGCTGGGGCTGACGCGGCGGTATGTCGTGGAGAGCCAGGGCATGCGGGTGCGCAATGTGATTATCGACGACGGCGATGTTTTGTAGTTTTGGATATTATTGTATATACTTGAGCGTTTTTCATGTTCTTTTGCTTGTTTTCAATCATGTTTATTTACTGATTTATATGCATGTTTGTATTTACTGTTCACGATTCTGTTCTCTTCCCTGACACTTGGAATATTGTCAAAATTCGCAATGCATTTTTTTGGATATTTCTCTGACATGATAACAAATAAATGAGAATGGCCGAGAGGCGAGATATCAAGACAATGGCCATGGGACATTGAGACGCGATGCACGGGGCATCAGACATCACGACATCGGGACACTGGCTATGCACCAGATATCTGCACAATCAGCCCATCGAGTCTAGACATGTTTAACCAAAGATCAGCTTGAAGATGTCGTTGTAGACAAAGTAGCCGTTGGCGTCCTTGGCCAGGTGGAAGGTCTGGGAGAAGTTCATCGGGCGCTGCTCCTCATCGACCAGGAGCTGGCCAGTGACGAGGACGAGGACGCCGTCGTTGGTGCTGGGCTGGGCATCCTTGGTTGAGACCTGGTGCTTGACCTGCTGGAAGGGGAGGCCCTGGTTTGTTAGAGAAGGACAACAAGGACAGAGGAGGATGGAGGAGGATGGACATACGCTGAGCTTCTCGACAATGGCGGTGACACCGAGGACGGATTCAGACTCAAAGGTCAGCATAGATTGCTCGCGCTACAAGGTTAGCATGCCGTGGCGTCTTTTGTCGGTTTGAAAAAAAGGGAGGCCTAGGCCCGTCCCGGAGAGTCAAGGGAGGCGCACGTAGAGGAGACCCAGCTGCTTGCGGTCGGTATCAAAGGTGTTGTAGTAGAAGTCGACAAACTCGTCTGTTAATGCTGTTAGTCACGGCTCGGGTGGATGGTGTCGTCGGGCAGTTGGGTATCGAGGGCATTGAGGGCATCGTCAATGCCAATGTCGATGTCGACGCTCTGTCTCGCGTGTCTGGGTGGTGGTGTTACGTACTGGCGACGCCCTGGAAATCTGTAAATAGTTAGCACTGATATGTCGAGTGAATGATATAATTTTGTGTTCAGGCCAGGCTGCAGTCGGGCCTCGCTGGGCATGCGACACGCTTTGTTGACTCGGCTGTTTCTGCGCGCAGGACGACATTGTGAGATCCAGCCGGGCAGTATAAGACAATAACATTGCCGAGAGAGCTTCGAGCACTCAAGCGTTTGTCTTTGCGTGTCCCTGTTTCTATTACTGCTTGCTGCCTTGTCCTGCCCTGCCTGACATGCTCTGGGTATGATGTCGCGATCCTTTATTCTCCGTCGCATGCCCCTCCTTGCACTGAGCTGCAGCTTGTTTTGGTAATTTTGGTTGTTTAGTGTCGTCGTGTTTATCGACTCTTAAACTTACTGGCCATCTTGAGGGTTGGGTGGGTGGTGGATGTAGAAAGGTGTGGAAGGGTAGGTGGCTGCGTAGGTATCGTGAGAATGTGAGGTTCAGAAGAAGAGACAAGAGAAGCAAGTCGGGACAAGCAAGATATTACAAAGTGCCTAGAAGAGGGGGGGTTGTTGATAAAATAATGCGAAATAATAGGAGAAAATCAACGGGCCCCAGTGTAAATTTCTAGGCGGGGTTCCTTCCCTAGTAGCGCATCGCGATTAGGTAGGTATTACTGAGTAGGATACCTAGGGAAAAGGTGGGGTCGCTGGCTGTTACGATTGGTCAGCAGCAGCTCCTTTACAGCCGGCAACGGACCTATCATTCAGTATTGCATAAACAAATGTGGGCGGTGAGAATTCTGCCGTGCAGCATATAAAAGCCCACACCAATTTGCAAACCGCAAATTCCTTTAGCCTTTTCACTTCGCACCAAACACAATCCAAAGCCACTGGTGATGCGTGTTCCACGTCAATTGTCTAGCAACATGGCAGTGCCCGATGCCGCCTGAAACAGCACGGGCTGCCCTGCAAAGTGTGAGTACTTTATTTCCTCCTTTTCTATATCACGCGCCCCGGCGCCAGCAGATGATGACTACATCTTTGAACGGCCAACTGAACATAACTGTTGAATTCAAAGCACAAATCACTTTGTCTGATGCTCTATATATATATTTATATATTATACATTTTGTCTATATTTGCTGTCTGAATAACTGCTAACAGAGACAGACTTGTATATTTACTCAGCCACCCGATCAAATGGAATCACACCCTCGATCGAGTCGTCGTCGGCACTCCAAAACTCAACCAGCAGCCGGTCCGCCTGCCCGTCGGCTCCAACCTCGAACCACGCACGCGCATAGCTCCTAAAGTTGCCGCTCTTCTCGTACACCATGTCCGTATACACGAACCAGTGCTCGCCCGACACGTGCACAAACTCGCACAATGTCGGCCACGTATGCAGCAGACGCTCAGCCGTGAACGTAACCTCGTAGTCCTTGTTTGTGTTGGTCTCCGTCTGAGGCGCCAGCCTGACTGTCATGTTTTGGTATGCTGGGTGGTGAAAGGTGCCGGTGTAGGCCTCGAGGGGCAGTGACGGCTGTATGGGCGGAGATGCACGATGGGCGGGCGGGTACAGCCGTTCCAGTGCCGTGACGACGCGGTTCCGGCGTGCTGCAGACGCCTGTCGGAATTGCGCGTCCCAGTCGTGGCGCTGCTCCTTGGGAATGCGGAACCGCTCGTCTACGAGGTGCCACAACAAAATTAGCTCAGCTTTGTTGGACGTAACGGCTGTGTTGCCAAAGACTACAACGCCGAAACGGTCCTCGGGGAAGAAGTACACCTGGGCTCCAAAGGCACTGTATCAATACTGTTAGCATTGTGCCATGCAATGTCATGCAATGTCATGCACAGAGAATCCGAGAAACGGTGGAATGGAAACGTACTTGCTGCCGCCAGAATGGCCGTAGAAACGGTGTCCCTGGTACGAGCTTGTTGTCCAGGCACTAGCATATGCCACGGGAGCATCAAATGGCTTGGGCGACGCAGATGTCTTTGTAGTAAACATTTTGGGCGTCAAGATGGCATCGAAGCCGGCCTGCGAGAACGCGATGCCACCACACACATCATCAGAAAAAGAAGACGCCGGCCCGTCGATCCAGCACCGCAGCCACTTGGCATAATCGTTGACCGTCGAGATGATGCCGCCAGCACCGCTCACCTCCTCGAGCGGCATGTGCGGCACTTGCACAAACTTCTTTTGATCCTCCTCTACATCCCAGTAGTACCCTTGGGCCAGAGTCACTCCGGCCGACACGTCAGCAGCAGCAGCCCGCGCGTCGTCCAGACTGAAAAAGGTCGACGTCATCCCCAGCGGCGACCAGATCCACTCCCTAAAGGTGTCTCCAAGCCACCGGCCGCCCGTCAGCGTCTCGGCCGCATGCGCCAGCACCAGGAACATGAGGTTGCAGTAGCGCCACTCGGTGCGCGGCGACGTGTGCAGCGGCGCGGGCAAGTGCCGCAGACTGCGCGTGACGTCGCGCACCGTGGCATTGCGGCCCAGGCTCTCCGGGTCCAGGCCGTAGCGCCGCGACCGTGCCATGTCGTGGGATGCCAGCCCGGTGCGGTGCGACAGCGCGTCCTCTAGCGTGAGGTGTGCCGTCTCCCAGGGCGCATCGTTGGTGAGCACAAAGTCGTCGGGCAGCACGTCGGCAATGGGCGTTGTCCAGTCAAGTGGTTTGCGGGGGGCAGTGTTGACAGAGTAGTTGCCGCTGTCAATGATAAGCGAGAGTGTCGCCGCCAAAAAGGCCTTGGTGGTGCTGGCCGTGTAGAACAGCGTATCGGCCGTCATTGGCGTCTCCGGCTGCACCGCTGCCAGCCCGAACCCCTCAGTCCATGTGTGGTCGCCGTCAATCACTGCCACAGACACGCCGGGCACATGCCAAGCTGCCAGTGTGTCGGCCACGAGGCTGCGGAACGTCGAGTCGAACGGGCTGGCTTTGACGTCCTCTACAGATAAAGGCCTCTGCCCGTTAAGATCATTATAGGCATTGTTAGCCAGCGGCCTGCCATGGTCATACAACCGCTGTGCCGCAGCTGGATTTGCTTCGGCCAGAGCCAAGACGGCCAAGGCCAAGCATCGCATTGACCGTCTTGGTTTGCGGCAGGCAGACCGAGACTGGCACCTCATGCTGATCCTTGTCCTTGCAAGGCAGTTCTAGTGGAATAGACAATATCAAAGCACGTATCGATTTTAGTCATGTACTTTGTAGTGGATAGGTAGATATTCGCTGACGGTATTTGGAGAAGTGCGTCGTGGTCACAGGGCTATATTCACTGTGAGCGAGCACAATGGGTGGATGTCAGTCAGCCTAACGGCACCGAGGCTAGTGCCTTTCAATCTGGCGTCTAACGTCTACAAAGTCTGATCGCAGAGAATGGCAGTCAGAAGGCAGGTGGTGGTAGTAGTGGTGGTGCCTGCCTCGCCTCCTGCCTCCTGCCTCCTGCCTCCTGCCTCCTGCCTCGCATTCGCATTGCCCTTTGTATATATACAATACGCGTCTATCATCTTCTCGTCATATGTCGGCATAGACGACAAGTGGGGAACTGCGACAGTCACGACGAGTACGCACACGTTGGGAAAGAGGAGGAAGAATAAAAAGAATAAAAAGTAACACGGCAGGAACAAGGAGCAAGGATCAAAGATGGAAAGAGCGAGAGAGAGAAAGACCAATGCCATTGACACTTGCCCTGTAAAAAACGCTAGAAACATTGGAAAATTGGCTTACAGGGAAAGAGCAAGGCACAGAACAGGAGAAACTGTTTCGCAGAATAACAAGACTCCGAAATGCACCATGATCGCTCTTGGCCGTCTTCTTCCATTTTCTACTTTCTCTTCCCCTTTCCCTTGCCCTTACCCTCCCGATTCTCCTTGTCCTTGCAGAGCTAAGGCATACTCCCAGTTCTTGCCAATTCTCCTCCCTGAACGCATGCTTACCAATTCTATCAAAACATGTCCCGCGCGCCTACCCGATTGGTAACGCTACCGTTTGCGGCAGGCAAGGTCTATACTTCCTTCCAGGTATCTTTGTACTTTAAATTGTATCTTTCATATTTGATTATACTCTTAAAATATGATCTTTAGATATAAGCCCGTAATTACATCTTACGTCGTGACACTTTATATAAAAAAGGTAAAGATAGTCCGTAATGAAAGTAGACTCAGGTGATGCTGAGAAGGAAGGAACGAATGGACAGAAACCGAGATTGGAAAGTAAACAATGTCTTAAAGAAAAGAAAAAAGGAAAACAATCTAACTGAATAAAGAGGAAAGAGAGGAAGAGAAAAAAGAAGGACCGACTGACTGGCTCGCTCCCTCCTTCTACTTAGTATCTTGAAGCCTGGAAAGATAGTTCCTTCTTTCCTTTTTCCCCAACCCAGCTCCACTTGCTCTTGCTCTAGTTCTTCCCCAGCATATTACAAAGCAATTTGCACCTGCAACTACCTACAAAACCCCCCTTTGTATATTACTCGCTTATTTCCGTTGTTCGCAGTAATAATACGCAGTTATACTCACTAATAACTAGCACTTCCTCTTTGATGACGCCCTCTCACGGGGTCCCGACCCGACTCACCCTGCTCGGAGAACCCACCATGGATGCCAAGGCAGAACCCGATTCTCAATCTCAATCGCAATCTTTATCTCAAATTCAATCTCAGCCTCCATCTCAGTCAAAACCACTATCACAACCGGCTGCATCCACAATGCCCGCTACTTCTCGCATCGGGCGCAAGATTTCCCGACGCGCGTGTGACTTTTGCCGAGATAGACGAGTTCAGGTGCGCCGGCTTCCAATTCAGCCAAGTATTTTCTATTTTTTTTTTATCTCCGTACTGACGTGTGTAGTGCACCTTTGAAGAGCCCGACAGCACGTCGTGCCGCCAGTGTATCAAGTCCCGGGCGCCATGCACGTTCCTGACCCAGCGCAAGCCGCGCGGGCCCCGGCGTAGCCGATATGAGCCGGCCGGCACCAACGCCGCCTTTGCCCTCACCAAGATTCATCACAATGACGATGGCAGAAACACAAGCAATGCGCCTAGGATAAAAGACAACGGCACCGGCGACAGCAATGGTCGAGCCAGTATAGCCCCGGGCGCCGGATCTACCCCGGCTTCAGCCGGCCCGGCAAAAATGACCACCACCACTACCACCACTACTACCACTACCGGCGCCATTGGCAAGGCCATCACCACCGGCCCGGCTCCCCTGCCCATTGGCATCCCGTCCGTCGAGCACTTCGTGCCCGAGGCCGTTTTGCGCATCATCCTCGACGAGTATGTGAACCGGGTCTACCCGGTCATCCCGCTCGTGCATCTACCGACATTTACGTCGCGACTGCGGGCCCGCGAGTTTGCGACAGACCCGGCATTTTTCCGGCTATGCATGGCCATCTGTGCCGTCACCGTCGCCTCCATTCCCCGCAATGGCGGCGCCTATGGTGCACCTTGGTACTGCAGCAACAACGTCGCAGAAATGGTCGACCGCGCGGCGCACCTGATCATGCTCAGCTGCATGTCGTCCATGCCCGGGTGGCAAAACTCTGCCACCGTCGACGGCATTCTGGTCAATGTGCTGCTGGCGCTGGCGTTCCACTACTCGGGGCGGCATGTTGCGGGCTGGACATACTCGAACAATGCCATGCTGGCGTTTCGCACCCTCGAGCTCTACAAGAAAGAGTCATATGCAGAGATGAGCACAGTCGACGCCGAGATGAGCAAGCGAGCGTTTTGGTTCATGTTTATCATGCAAATGTAAGTAATCAACGTATTTATTATTTCATTCTTATTTTAGTCTAGCAATCTAACTCTGCAGCCACGATCGCATGTCGTATGTCTACCCGCACATGGGACTCAACTACGACCCAAAACACACCGACTGGGAATTCCTGCTGCCTCTCGACGTAGAGGACGAGGCGTTGATATCACCCATGCCCGGCATCAATGCCGCAAAGAGTGTCAGCGGCAACAACCTGTTCGACCCCGTCGCCGGCAACCGCAAAGTCCACAGCACAGCATCCTCGACCAACGGCGGCAGCAGCGCCGACGGCAGCGCCAGCGGCAGCTCAATTCCCGCGCCACCGCCACCGCCGACCATTTCCGGTTTTATCGCTTTTGTCAAGGTCTTTCTCTGCGTTGCCGACCTGCTGGATGCCGTATTCCCCGGTCCCCCAGAACACTTTTCTCTGTCGCCCGGGTCACAAACACTGCAGTCGATCCTGCCGGAACGCGAAGCTAACCTTTTCAACTCGTCGATTGGGCCATCCATGTTGTCGTCCTACTCGTACTCATTTTTCTTTCCACAAACACAATCACCAAGGTCGCGCAATGCGGCGCTATCCCTGTCCGACCAGGCACTACAGCAGCAGCCGCGATCCGATGTCAATGTGCTAGATTCGCTATTCCAGGTCATGGCGCGCCTTAACACGGTGCTGAGCACACTTCCTGACGAGCTGCGGCCCATTCGCACGCCGGAGGATGCGCGGCGCGCGGCCATGCTGCGACACCACATTCCACCGCAGTTTGAAATAATGCGCGCCAATGTGCAGATCACCAGCATCTATATCCAATCCATGATTATTGAAATGTGCCTTGGCAGGCTGCAGTGCCTGTCGGGCCAGACCGAGGTGCATTCCATTAGCAGCTCGTTGCAGTACCCGCCGCAGAACGCGAACGCGAATGCGAGCGCGAGTCCATGCCAAGGTCCCAAACAAGAAAGTAGTCAGTTCTTCCAAGAGTGGGCCGAGCGCGCGCGGAGGATAGACCTGGTCGACTGGTCGGATCGCGAACGGACGGCCGCGGCCCAGCAAAAGGCAAACACGTCCCCGGCGGCCAAGGCTGCAGCCAACGAGCTGCGGTCAAGGCTGTGGCAGCTCAAGGACAATGTGGCTCGAGAGCTGCTGGAGGCCATCACGAGCGTCCCTACATGGGTCCTCGAGTCGAATGGGTCGTCAATGGTATGCCATCTATCGTACGCCCATATCCTACTGCATGTACTAACTAGCCCCAGATTACAAAAATCCGCGAGATTGCTGCGACGCTGCTAGACGACGGTGCCAGCCTGCCACTAGCAAGTGTATCCAAGGGCAACACAAAAGGCTACCTGGAGCAGTTTGTCCAGATTCTGGCCGATCTCGATCACGTATCACGAGTCAAGGTATGATGGTGGTTGGTCGGATGATGGATACCATATGCTATTAAAAATGTTATCAAAGATGCTATCAAAGCACGGCGCAATGGTTTTGTTAATCTGTGAACGGAGGTGCTTCGATTTAGGTTGCCTTGCTTATCCCATGGTGCACAATAGACTTGCTTTTTTGTTGACTAAGAATCCGAGACTACACGATGCTGCTACGGAGAATTACTCAGTAGGTATTAGATGCCATGTCCATAGAGTACCCGGTATGTAGTATTTCTACTTGCACTGTAGCGCGAACGTACGCGGCTGTCTTGTGTGTCTGTAAATACGCTATGAAGGTGCTGCTGCCGTACTAATTGCTATATGCTGCTGTGCCCGGCTGTCATGGAACTCAGAGGTACATGTGATAAGTAACGTGATAGAACACGAAAGAGCATTTCAATATTAGAAGAAAGAGGAGAGAACCAATTAGTTCAATAAATATTTATGTAAATGATATGAACAAAGGAAAAGCATCAATAAAAAAGGCTTTAAAGAATCCACTGCTATCAATTCGTTTGTATTTGAATTGGGTTTCAATAAAAAGACAATACAAAGAAAAGGATTGCTTTCTGCCCCTCCGCCCCCATCACGTCGGCGTGCCCTGATCCTGGTGGCACGGCCCCCCCCCCCTCCTCGTTCTCTGGCAAATACAAACTTCTAGAAGCCTTCTCTGCAGGCCTCCATGCAGCCCCATCCGGCGTATCACACAATCACAACAGCATCACATCTGGTGCCGACACACTGTTCTTATTAGCACTGTGCTACCCCAGACCGGATGTGGCAGGACGGCCCTTGCTGACCAGTCGTTTGCCGCCGGCGTCTTCAGCAGATTATTCACAGCGGTCCATGCTTTCCACGAGCGTGTTGGTGCAGGGGCCACCGATGATTCATTCATTCGGCGCGCCAATCAGTCTTGGAAATCACTGCTCCCTGTGTGCGTGTGATTGTGCCGTGTGCACCAGCCGGCCGCCTCTGCTTTGGTAGTGTAAAGTGAACGCAACTCATCAGGTGGTCAGGCGGTCAAGCGGTCAAGCGGTCAAGCGGGCGAAGCAGTCAGACCTGAGAAGGCTGCTGTCACTCAACATCGAGACCTCTTTAACCTTGACGGTTGGTTGTCCAGCAGCCAACAGCAGAGCACTGTCGGGCTAGGAAAAGGCTGAGCTTTTTTAGATGCGACTGCTTGTTGCCGACGATGGAGTGGCTCTTTGCCTCTCGTGGATTCTACGCCCGAGTATGAGACGGCACATAGTAGAGGCGGCCTTGGATCCATCGTCTCTTTGACAACATGCTCTACCTTTACTTCCTGCCTTACCTTTAGCTTCGCTCGCGTCGGCGTCTGTCGCCGCCTTGGCCGCCTGTACCAGCTCGTCTGCCGAGATTCGAGTCAGCTATCTCGGTCTCTCCGTGAGCAACTGGTCATACTGTTACACCTGGATTTGAGTCGGAGTCCATTTGAAAGAAACTGTACTCATGATTGGCTAGGAACATTAAAAGTGCAGTGTCAGTAATAACTACCAACGGGAAGAGTAAACATAAACTTTAATCCACTCACACAACCTAGACGCCAAAAGAGGTAATTAACTTCTGTTTTGTCTTTCGTCAACGATATGCTCTTGGAGAAAATACACCGAGAATCTAATATATAATGTTGTATAGGTAGCAAGCAAACAATAAACAAAGAACCCGATCCACACCGGTGGCGGTATAATTGCACATGCAATCAACACATGTGCTATCACGCGATGCCTATCACCGTGGCACGTCTGCATTGGGGGCCGTTTTGTGCAGAGAAAAGGGGAAATTGCCACCGCCGATGCGACCACTACGTGAAAGGAAGAATAAAAATGATGAGGAATTACAACTACCAGAAAAAAATGATGCAAAATACTTTCTGCAAAATAGGACAATTTCGTGTAAACGTTATTGGCGAGGTGCTAGGAAATTTGTATGCAAAGACAAAGCTCGGCAGAAGATAAGAACACCAGATATAGATATCCTATACCCATCATATAGGTTGTGTGACTGGACTGTCGCCTTCTGTTCCTGAGCCTGAGCCAATTCTTGGCCAGCCCAGTCCATGGCGATCCACGGCGGAACGAAGATGGCTATCCTACAGGCCCCCATCGAATCCATGGAGCACGCACAATGTGACTGATGCCGTTCTAGCCTCTTGAAAGAAGCTTAAACAACTAGCAGCCACAGGAGTAAGCCAGAAGGTGGAATATAGAAGAACCAAAATATCTAAAAAGGAAAATTAAGGTGAAAGAAAACCATGAGCTCAACTACTAATACTCATCAAGGCTTGCTTCATGCATGGGAGTGGGTTTCAAAAGTAGAATAACAGGCGGCAAGGCCCGGCATCTGGTCCGTGCAAGGGCCTTGTTTTGTGCACAAATAAAAAGACACGCATGTGGAAGGGGAATATTTCGGATTATAAGATGCAGCTGGACAAGAGTGAGTAGACAACAGCCAAAACAGCACGGGGAAAGAGTAACTGGGCAGCAAAGTCTATGAGATATAATTGAAATGCAAAAGTAAACCAGGGCTAGGACAAAGGAGAAAGGAGAAAAGAGAAAGGAGAAAGAGACGGGAGCCACCTGTATGTAACCGAAGCTGTGGGAAAGGGGCAAGAAAGGGTAGCGAATAATTCGCATAGTGGATATAGTCGGTGTCGCTGCCACCAGGACGGGATGCATTTGAACGCATGGTAAAGAACAAAAGACAATCGTGAAAGGAACAACGACAAGCCCTGACGCGCAGCCTCCATGGCAAACAATTCTCAAGAAATGAGAAGATAGGGACGGGAAGGGGAAAAAGATAAAACCAAGTAAGATAATTAAATAAAAATATGAAAGAAAGAATGAAAGAGAAAAGGAAATCAAAATGGGAGAAAAGGTAAACAACAAAAACCGACAATAGAACGAGCCAAATATCATCAACACCTCAAGCTCGGTAGATGGGGTTCATACCACAGACTGGGCACCGCATGTTCTCTTCCTTGCGGTGAAGCACGCGGCAATGACAAAGCCAAACGTTATCCATGGCTATCGTCACAAAATCACCGGGGGCCAGGAGATGCGTCCTGATTGCACATTCCGTGCAGTACCGCCGAAGACTCTCAACCTTGCCCACCTCGGCTCCTGGTGCACGCGGCCGCCAGCGCATTCTCTGCACTAAAAGTGCCGTCGACATTGGTATGCGCATCGGCGGAAGCTGTGCCTGCACTCCGCCACCACCACCCATGACACTGCTGACAGGCACCATTCCCATACCACCGCCCATGTTTACATCCATGCTCATGGGCATGGGAATACCCATGGGCATGTTGCCGCCCATCTGCGGAATCGCACCGCTTCGAGCCAGGAAGAAACTGCTCGCCGTCCCCAATGGCGAAGGAGGGTCGACAATGGTGAATTGCTGGCCTGGCGAAGGCGGCGGCACCCTCTCAAAAATGCGATTGCCCCGGTACCAGTCACGCTGGATCACGCGAGCATGTGTTGCCATATCCTCCACCCGGTGAAAGTGCTCATAGCTTCGGATCCGGAAACAAAGGTAACATGCAGACCGCGTCTCTCTGCGGTCGGTGAGCTCGAGATGGGCAACAAAGGCATGACGCACAGTCCACGGCAGAAACTCTTCGACACGTTGTTCGTTGAACTGGGAGCTAAGAAGCCTGAGTCTCAGGATTTCGGGATAATCGAGGTAGTAATGCATCTCGGACCAGAACCGCGCCGGCAGCTGAAGCAACCAGTGATAGTTCCGAGGAACGATGTTTTGCGGAGGCTGCTCGCCCGCCGCAGCAGCCATGGCGGTCTGAATGGCCTGTCTGTGATCCATAACAATCTCTGCTACTAGCCAAGGCCGTAGAGGTTATGTTTGTAGATTTTCTTCGCTATCGACTTGAACGTTGTCCTAGTTTCTAACTGGCTAACTGGCGGAGAGATGTACTGTAAAAAGTTAGCAAGATTCTTATAGAACCGCGAAAAGGCAATCAAAAAACTACTCACACAAGTTAACTCAGGTCCGTCAGAGTCAACCTGTGAAAGGTATATATGATTAATCCAAGACTCAAACAAACACTGCTAAAAGACAAGTATGATTTTGGATAAAGTTTAGGAAAAGAGCAAGACGGAGTGGTAGTGCACTTATATGATGAAATCTGTAGAAGCTAATATGATAAAGACTCTCAACACCTTTTCCTTGGCAGCAACAATTGAAAAAGCAGAGAGGACAAAGATATGATATAGGCATCGGGAAGGGGAAGTAGTGCGGAGGTATGTTGTCACTTTATTGCGACAGAACATCGACTGCCCAAGCCCCCAAACCCCCAACCCAGTGTCAAATATGCTGTAGATGCGTGACTGTATGCTACTCTTTGCATCGGCTTATCTTGACTTGCTCCGGAGTAGTTGAGCGGGATATAGAATATGACCTGTAGTTCAACCCCGACGACTGATCAGGACTACAAGAGCTGAGTGTCAAAGCAAGGAGATCGGATGGCAAAGGGGGTATGTGGAGAGAGCAGGCAAACAAAAAGGGGGACGAACGATAAACAACCATCGGCCATGTGCAGAGATACGGCATTGGTAACATCCATCTTCACCCCCCTCCCCTATATTTGCTTTGACAATAGACAAAGGCAATATGTTATAGGGCAGATGATAACCGTAATGGCGCAAATCAACCAGCCCTATCCGAGCGTCTTGCGGTTGGATCCTGCCTAACAAACGCGGCATGTAATCAACACACTGTGTCACACCGTTGGACGTCGGGTACAGAGTGGACCAGTAGGCAGCAAGAGGTTCTCCCTTCTAGAAGCGGTGTTCCATGCAAGGGAGGTGTAAGTTGTATATGCACGTCCTGTAAGTGAGAACAAAGAAAACCAGACATAACTAAAGGTTGGAACACGAAAGGAAGTGGGTAGTATAAAAGAAAGCAGAGTAGAAATGATCAAAGGTATATGGAAGTATGGCAAGCCAAAGGAGAAAGGAAAGGAAGAAGAAACTGCAAAAAGCCATATAACATTGGGGGTAATTTGGGGTCTTACCTATCCGAGTCGTGTGAGCGGCATGAAAACGGCAACATGTAGGTTCGCAGGATGCGAATTTAAGTTTGACACATGTATCGATGGCGCAAGCAAGGAGATGTTGGCATGCTCATTCTTTAAAGAGGTGCAGTCAAAGAAAAAAGTGCTCGCATACACCGAATATCTACGCGGTCCCGAGCGTCGTCTGCGTCGTCTGCGCTGTTCTTGTTGCCTGTGTGAATTGGGCTGTAGTTGTCGTTGGACCAACAGCAAAGATGTGAAATCATCAGCCCGCGTTCCACATAGCAATATTGGACTCAAAAGGCTGATAATTCGAGTGGTGACTAAGTCCTCTTGGATGGTAGTGGCGGCAGACCCAGCTTAATTAGATGGGTTTGGTGGGCGGTCTCCAAAAGTGGCTGCTCTCAAGAAGTAAGAAGTTAGACACAACGTTTGATATATGCGACAGGATGTAGAAACGAGAGATTTTCCCGTCTAGGCTTGATAACTTGACTGCTTTGACAGCTAGTTTTCTTCTTGCCAGAGTGACAGAGCAATGCAATATTAGCAAGTAGGAGGGTAGTACCTGTCGTGGCTCCGTCAGTCGGGCGATGTCAACGATGGCCCGGGGGTCCCTGTCATTGGAGATCCCTCAAGTAGATCGCAAGAACTATACTTTAGCCTAACAAGACGGAAAACAGCTCTCGTATGGCTGTCGTTTCCCAACTAGAAAAAGAGCCAATCCAGACAAGAGACTATGTGCAAGACATGACCTACCCATGGCAATACTCTAGATGGTGCTACTGCTAATGTTTTTGCACTTTTCTTCTTGCATTTTTCTTCCAACATCCAACTGTGGTTGTGCTGCGGCGCACTAATCCACGTGAGGAAAGTCGCCGTGCTGGCTTGCCGTGAGAGTAGACCGCGGCAAAGGTCGATAGTCTTTATCCTGTCATGCTAGCCACATCCTGATGTTGGAACTCATCCCAACACATGCTTCAGCTTTCTCTTAGATGCAGTTTCCCCTTGCTCTCTCTCTCTCTCCCTCTCTCTTTCTTTCTCAGCTATAGTTGATCTATGATCATCTTTCATTTTTCTTCCAATCTCCATTCACCACGCCGACACCACCCCCCCGACAGTGCTGTCGAAACGGTCTAGCCAGGTTTGGCGGTTGCCGAGGTGGTGTTCTCTTCTCAATGTGGGTGGTGCTGGGCAAGGTTGTATCCTCTGTAGCGTCGACACTTATCCCGCTGTGATGAGAGAGAGTACAGACCAGCCCCATGCACAAAACATCACAGGGCTCGCGGCAAGCTTGAAATATGTGACTTGGTCCTTGTACAACACACTTGATGCAGTAGGGTTTGGTCTTGCATTGTACCAAAGTCGAACAAATTGCCGTTTAGGTAGCTACTGTGCCTCCACCCTAACATAAGTAGAAGAAGGAAAAAGAATAAGGAAGAAGAACAAGGAAGGAGAATAAGGAAAAAGAATAGGGAAAAGAGGATACTCAGAATCATATTGAAATGACGAACAAAAAAAAGAAAAGACAGAAAAAGAAAACACGCCAAAATACAATAACTTTTGGTCTAGATCATCACCTTCAAGCAGGCTTTACGGCAACACGCTTATGCGACGGACATGACACTCGTCGGCGTGCATATATCTAGCGCCCAAGAATTTTGCACGAGTATGCAAATGGACTGCATACGGGGACTCCGTTGGTCAAAGCAGCAGGCAGAAACTGCTATTGAACAGAATGCGACAGAGCTGATATTGTTCATGGACAACAACGAGTCAACAACATCTTTGCGCGCTAAATATGACAGAATCTCGAGGTGACCATCTAGCTCACAACTACCAACACAGGCTGGCGGAGGAGGGATGGCACGGCATATCGATACAACAGGAGATGAACAGGCAAAAACCAACAAACAAGGCACCCTTGCCTTAGTCTGGCCCGTTGCGTGCTTGTTGCTTGAGTGCGGCTACTTCTCAGCACTGTTCCATTCTTCGTACAAAATAAGAAATTAAGAAATTGGGAAAATAAGAAATTAAGAGAATACGATAAAAGAAGTGAGATAGCAGGTCATAATCAATGATCTGTGGGCATTGTGGACACTCGCCAAAAGCAAAAAGCAAAGTAACCAAAGAAATCAAACACATAGTGAGGCAAACCATCAAATAACATGACAGCAATAATAACGCTATCCGACGGTTTGCTGCTATCAACGCCGATGCTTTCACACAGATTTCAAAAGCGAGATCAAGATATCTCGGAGTGAATATTGGGCCGAACAAGACAGGCGAGAAAACAAAAGATGTCCGTTAAGCGCCGGCCTCACTATCACGGACCCGGCAGGCTGGAAACGAAATTCGAGGGTGATTCTTTAATATTTCTTCCCACTGTGCTGAGAGGTCTCGACTCCGTGTAATTACATAGTCACAGGGGCCCGCATGGGCGTGTGATTAGGCTTTAACAGAGCGCGAAGCAAGGGATGATGGTACATGCAACAACAACCGTGCAACTGTGGGACGGCAAAGGGCATTTCGAGTCCAACAAACAAAGAAAGAATCATAAAAGAACAAATGGGAAATGCAGAACAATGCAGGTTTTGCTGGACTCATAGAAATGTGCTGTTGGCCAATATGGAGCAGCAGCAATAGTAGCTGACCTCGCATAAGGTAGCTTTCAACAGGGTCGCATTGGCAGGGCCCGTTTTAGCCTGACAGGTAGCAGCCAGACGAGGCTTGGACGTTCCTCCGCGTCAACGTTTAATCATGTGCTTGATATAGTCTCTCTTAAATCGCGTATATTTAGACATACTCCGTAAAAATCTGGCTCAGCCCTCACGCGGCTCCAGTGCCGGGCGAATCATTGCACAGGCGGTCCATTTTTGGCACTTGCTTGCTTATTGCCCCAGCCCTGCAAAGTCGAGATGACTAGCAGTGTGCAATTTGTTTTTGACCAATTTGGTGGTGGTCAACAGATGAGGCACTGATAGCACTCGAAGTTTGCTGTCCAAATATGTCAATGATAAGCGACGTGAATGGAAAAGAGGCAATATCAGCCAGGATAGGCAAATGCATGCACTGGCAGCAAATAGGGGGGGTCTGCAACAGACAGAAAGCACGGCGAGTCGTAGACCTCCCATCATGGCGTGGTTTACCTCCGTCTTGTCCCTGATAATTGAAATGATCAACAAATATCAATACTCCATCTCGGTCATCGAAAACTAGCGGATATCCGAGGTGCATGCGAGGATGATGGGAATGGGGGCATTCTCATGAAGCACACCTTGCGACCTTTTTGCAAAAATAGAAACAAATAACACAAAAGAGGATAGAAACAATGGAACTGAGGCGTGTAGATGGTGCTGGCCGAAGCTACACGTCCATTGTTATTTTGTGCCATGTGCACGCCGTCGATATGACCTTTCTAGGTCATTGCTCAAAATAGGGGTTTGTTATTAACCATCCCTTTATTTCTGCAATCACTTCATTGCAACGTGGTTGCAGCGGTGTCATAGCAAGAGCCACGTCGAGCCACGCCGAGCTCCCGTCTCTGTCATGGATATCCGTGGATATTGAGTCTTGATTGCCATACAAGAAACGGGCACTTCAGTGCAGCCACCACCTCTGTTATGTTGATAGATATGCTGGATGAAGGGATCAAGTGAATGAGTACAGCGACGCGTTAAACAAGAATGAACTTGAAATGGCCATGGGCTGAAATAGGAGTCAAAGTGCGCAGGATCTAGACCTTAGTAGAGGTCATCTTGTGCCTGCTGGGCAAGTTTCCTGCTTAAGCGAAATGACGAAGCAGTAGTCGAAGGCATGGAAGAGCATATAGGTAAGGCCGAGCCTGGCTGCCTCTTGATTTCCTCAGGTGCCAACTTGAGTGTGTGATATAAATACCGGTGTGGCACGACTCCTCGTATATCCATTATCCATGTCCAATAGATATTTTGGACAGTAAAGTCAGAGAACAAGTGAGTAGGGGGTTGGCATCCTTGATCCTGCAATTGGACATGCATATCAGCATAGCATAACTGTTTGTACTCAAAATTTACCTGCGTATTTCACTTATCTTTGGGTAATGCGAATGAGCAGGAGACTGGACTAGAAAATTCCAATGGTATGAAGCCAGACGGTGCTGTTGGGGGCTTCAAGTAGCATACTGTTGCACCGCATTGCTGAGGCTGTTGGTGGCGTCTATACCATGCCGTGACTATTTCCGTTACTTGAGAATTGACCCTATTAGATATGACGATTTTTGGATGCAGCTCGTAGCCGCAGCCCTGTAACCTTGAAGTGAGTCTTGTGGCCTGGATGGCCGCACTTTTAGCCACTTGGCAGTTGACCGTCGGGGCCGTTGGAAATCGAATGCCGACTACCGCTGAAACATGGTTGATTTGGTATTGGCTTGCTGTAGGACGTACATGCTTTTTGACGTGAACGCAAAAGGTTTCTTGTTTGTGAGCATGAAGAGGACCAAAGTCATTGAGTGTTAAACGCTCGATGAGTGACTACGAGTGGCGAGGGGAAATAATAAACAAGAAGAGAGGAGGGGACAGGGGTTGACAAAACAAAGCAAGCCCGGCTCGAGTGTTCTTTCCATTCCAATTCTCAGTATTTCTTGTTTACGCATCGCTCCTTCTCTAATTGCAAGAGCTTACCCCATAGCTCTTTACCGATTTCCCGATCAATACTCGAGTAAGCCATTTTTTGCTCTTGCCCACACTTCTCCCCCTCCCCGGAATCTCCCCACAATCTTGTTGCTTTTATTTGTACGTAATAGCAAGGGATTGCTCCTTCCTAGTATATACAGACCCCTTCTTCTTTGGCCACAAACTCACCAGAACATCTAGACCGTGGCCTCAATTCTCTTGTTCACGAGGAAAGCGCGTTCTGCCGTTCTGGCAGAAAACTTGTTCCTAAATAGGAAAGAAAGTGCCGTGCCAGAACGGCGTTTGGACTAAGAGGACCAAGAAGACTAAGAGCGAACGCGCCCTTTGACCCCATGGTGGGGGTTGGAGTTTCCGCAACAGGAAAGAGAACTTGAGTAGTCGTAGGCGATAATACAGCTGTGAAATAAGATAAATGTATGCAGATAGCTATTATGAAATCCTACGAGTCGCCCAGTGAAGATGGAGAAAAGACATTCTGACTCGGGGTCTGCAGTTCAGACTTGTCTTGTAAGTCAGTTGTCAGTTGAGGGCATGCAGGCTGCGAGAGTAGGCGAGTAAGAAGAAAGAATAGGAATCTTGGCTGTACCTTCCCTTTCAGACAAGTGTTAAACGTGCATGTATGCATCGGCCAGTAGCGGCTTTGCTCTTTGTTATACTTGGTAGTGCCGTACTCTACAGCACACAGAGTGCGCACGAGACTATCCAAGACTACTAAAGCTTATACCCGTTATCTACTATCTGTGATAGCTATGCTATGATACTGCGGGGCAGGACACCTCCGAGCTCATTGATGCCCAGCAAATAGTCGTGCATCTCGCTCCTTTCCTCTTTCCGTTTTCCGTTTACCGAGTTGCGTATTCCTGCCTCCTTCCTTTGCTTTCACTCTTCTGTGTTCCCCTTTCTCTTTCTCTATTCTCTTCCATTTTCTCCCTTCTCTCTAATCCTCAGACTTGATCTCTCACCAGCTTCACTTATAACATCTACTCAACTCGCCACATCATCAGATCAACACCACCAGATAGGATCCACATTTGGGTGAATAGTATAATCTACATTATTCAATTGCCGTTCGAGTAAACTCACAGTTATTTCCTGTGAGAACAGCCAAGATGTCGTCCTTTCTTGGACTGCAACACAAACGGGACTGGTAAGCTATTACAGCAACATATCAGGACAACAGTTGCTTATTCTAACAATTAAGCAAAATCAAGCAGGACCGCCGTGCCGAGCTTATTCGGAACCTCCCAGGTGAATACCAGGGCCCGATCACCACTGCCGACCGCGCCATCTATGACGCCCCCATTGAAGACCTTGTCAAGCAGGTTCACGATGACTCGTCTAAAGCCATCAACATTCTGCATGCGTACGGCAAGGCAGCACTGCGTGTGCACAGCAAGACTAACTGTCTGACCGAGGTCATGATCGCGGACGCGGACGACTGGGTTCACCACAGCGTGGACGCCAAGGACGAAGAGGCCCGCCAGATCAAGCTCAAGGGACCCCTTGCTGGCATTCCCGTCAGTCTCAAAGACACCATTGTTGTTGGTGGCTACGACGCGACTGTGGGCTACAGCAGCTTCACCAACCAGGTGCAGGAGGTTGATGGTCCCATGGTGGTCATGCTCAAGGATGCTGGCGCTGTACCCTTTGTCAAGACAAACATGCCCATCACATTGCTGAGCTTTGAGTCGACCAATGACGTCTGGGGTCGCTGCACGAACCCGCACAACACTCTGTACTCGCCTGGTGGTTCAACGGGTGGTGAGTCAGCTCTGCTGGCCGGCGGCGGAAGCCGTATTGGTGTCGGCAGTGATGTTGCCGGAAGTGTGCGTCTCCCGGCGCACTGGTCAGGCTGCTACAGTCTGCGCTGCTCTACGGGCCGTTGGCCGAAGCTAGGTTTCCGCACCAGCATGGCTGGTCAAGAGGGTGTGCCAAGTGTATACAGTCCCATGGCACGGACTCTGGACGACCTTTCGTACTTTACCGAGTCGCTGATCAAGATGAAACCGTGGGAGTACGACTACTCGGTGCACCGTCTTGCGTGGGATGATAGTGTAAAGAAATTATTTGGTGAAACAGATAAGAAACCGCTGCGGGTGGGTGTTTTCATGTCTGACGGTGTTGTCGACCCCAGCCCGGCGTGCCGGCGTGCCGTCGAAATGGTGTCTGCCGCTTTGACCAAGGCCGGTCACACTGTGACCTTGGTTGGTCCCGGTGAGGCCAACCCACCACCCAGCCCGTACGAAGGTCTGCGTCTCGCATCCCTGCTGTTGAATGCAGACGGCTGTGAGACATTTGAGGTGGCCCGCCGCAACGGTGAATGGCTCGATACCGGAGCCAAGCAGATGCGGTTTCTGGCCAAGTTGCCGTCTCCGCTGCGGTACCTGTACTACCTCTGGGTGCAGTACGTGCGGGGCGACTCGGTTTGGGCCGGCCTTGTGCGCGACTGGGGTGCAAAGAGTGCATTTGAGAATTGGCAGCTTGTGTCGCAGCGCGAGGCATACCGCGCAAAGTGGTTTACATGGTGGGACTCTGGCAAGTTTGATGTTTTGTTGACGCCGCCGAATGCGACACCGGCGCTGCCGCACGACGCCATGCACGATGCAGTCAGCAGCTGTGGCTATACATTCCTATTCAATTTGGTAAGTTCTCTGGTCTTTTTGCTTTTCTAAACTGCCAGCTTCAGCTTGCTCTACTTGGTGGTGCCGATATCGCTTTGACTAACACGGTGGCCCCACAGCTTGACTACACTACTGGTGTTATGCCGGTTACGCATGTCGACAAGGAGCTTGATGCTGTTCCAAAAGACTTTTCTCTGAGCAAGCTGAACGGCGTGGCACAGGGTGCCATGAAGCACTATGACTCTGCCGCGATGCACGGCCTGCCCGTGGGTGTGCAGATTGTGGGACGGCGGCTGGAGGAGGAGAAGGTGCTTTCGGTGATGAAGTTAATAGAGGAAGCACTCGGAGATGACAAGTATGAGCTCTTGCAGGTCGAGTAGGGACATCCTGAGGAAGAAGAGTCAAACTGGATCTAGTCGAGGCCTGTCCAGATATTCAAAGTAAAATTAATAGAATCGCCCAGCGTACCCAAAGCTACTATTCGATGCAAACCCCAATATGTAGCATGCACAGCAAGTTGAACCATCGCGGTAGGATGTGTCTGATAAGAGAGCCGCCCTTTTTCTATTGGTAATTCACGGGCATCGTGTGGCCAGCTGTGAAGAGAAGCCATGTAAATCATCGTGGATGGCCGGGTAGCCGCTAGCGTCCGATATCTGCTTGGAGCATGCCTGCAAATCCATGTTTATTCTGTATGTTCTGATTTGTGCATATCATATGGATCACATTCGCATTGGTTGTTTAGAATCGAACCACATTGATGATGCTGCGGAGATGGTGGTGGTTCTATGTGTGTGGTTCAGTGGCTCACTAACACCGTGCTCCGAAGTCGGAAGGTGCAGCTAGCAACGGCTACTCGGGGTATAAGCAAAGCTTCAACATCACAACGTGGGGTTGACATCAATGCAAGCCGCAGGAAGCTGGATCAACAGTATAAAGAAGGCATCAGATCGCAATTAATAATATACAATCATTGCGATTATTACACTCATCTCAATCACCACCCTCCCTCTTACGACGCCCATCCAGCCAAAATGACAGCCGAAAAAAAGGACAATTGGTCCACCGAGGTAAGCTCCTTCCTCTTTAGATTCACTTCAATCTCTACATGCACGTCTACTTCCATAAATACATTACTAATCAACAAGGCCTACCAAAGCGCTGCCTCGTTTGTGCCCAAGCTGGCCGGCAAGGTCATCGGCTGGCTGGACATTCAGCCGGATGACGCCGTGCTCGATATTGGCTGCGGTGACGGCATCATTGATCTCCAATTTGCCAGTGTCCTGACCAAGGGTGCTGGCCGCCTGCACGGTATCGACAGCTCCTCCGCCATGATCGCGGCTGCCCAGAAAGCCACCAAGGACGCAAGCATCACCAACTCAACCTTTGAGGTCTACGACTGCAACGACCTGGCGGACAAGCCCGAGCTCCACGGCCAGTACTTAAAGGCCTTTTCCAATGCCGCCATGCACTGGATCCTGGGTCACCGCGACCCGGCCCGGCACGAGCAGTTCTTCCGCGGCGTGCACGCAGCCCTGAAGCCGGACGGCCTGTTTGCCTTTGAGATGGGCGGGCTCGGCAACGTCAGCGAGCTGCTGACGGGTATTGTGTACGGCGTCAGCCAGCGCATCGGCATGGCGGCCACGCAGGCGGCCAACCCGTGGTTCTTCCCAGACGAGGCGTGGGCGCGCGACATTATGGAGAACAAGGTCGGCGGCTGGACGATTGAAAAGATTGAGCGCGAGTGGCGCGAGACGCCTGCTGATGCCGGCGGAGTTGACGGCTGGATCCGGCTGATGGCGCGGCCGTTCCTGGATGCGATTCCGGACGAGGCGGTGCGCGAGGCGGCAACACGCGAGATCGTCGACGTGCTGCAGTACACAACCAAGCGGCCGGACGGCTCGCACGTTTTGCAGTACGTGCGTCTGCGTGTCCTTGCCCGGCGGTTGTAGTGTTGTAGTCGTTACAGTTATATACTTGGACAATCATATAGGAAATAAAATAACAATAAAATGTAAATGAAAAAATGAAAAAATGAAATAGCGGCTTCACAAGGCTTGGCATACTAACGTCATACCGCTACCGCATACCTACATTGCCCTACACCACATATATTGAACGTGAACACTCTCGACCTGCCGCTTGCCAGCAGCATGCACGTTGGCATCACCACGAGAGGTCTTGTTGTGTCGTGTGGGGGGGACAACGCAGCAGCTGCTGTGACGTCTCTAGATTAAGCTGTGTTGGCCATAGCCCGTCTGTGCTTGTGTTATCTCAATGTCTGTCTCTATCTACCTCTATGAGTGCCTCTGTGGGAGCCTCTGTGTCTGCGTTCTGCTCCGCCTTTTGTGTTGTGCGATCAGATGCAAGAAGCCGCTGCATCGAGGTCAATGGGTCGCTCTTGCCGGATTGTGTTTGTCACCGATTGAGCGGTCTGCACCTTCCATTTTAGACTTTTATGCATCGGCGTTGACAATTATTAGTAATCATGCGTCCGGACCAAGGCAAGAGAGCTTTGTTCCTTTCAGCTCTCCCTATGCAACATCTCCATTCTGCAATCGCTACTGACTTATAGTTATCGATTCTAGATTCTATATTTTCAAAATATTTTTTAAACATTCAAAGTACAGCCGTTTCGACCGATGCTTATCCTAGTGCTTCACCGTAATTCGAGTGGATCCTATATATAAGCTCGTCATTAGCCAATGGAATCTCTTTACTTGATTATATAATACAATATCACAAGCCAGAGTGGATCTGCAACCGCCAGCCCACGCAGCCAACGCCAGCCCCACACCTATTCAGTATTACAGCAAGGGTAAGGAGCGTACGCAGCATGCTCCGTACAGGGGCGACCAGTTTTTCAGGATAGGATAAGAGAAGGAAAGAGGAAGAATCGACTTCGTCGACTTCAGGTTGTGCCTTCCTCGTTGTTTTTCTGCTTCCTTCCCTCTCCACAAAAAAAGACGTCAAAAGCTTTTCTCTTTAAATCTTTACTTATAACAGCAATCTTATTGCGCATTTATGCATCGTCGTCTTCCCTACTTCAGTTGACGGCATCTCGACTTTATGCCTCGTCCGTGTTGATTCTGTAATCCTTGTCACCCCTTTCCACTCTTTTCTAGTCTTGACTATTTTCTGTCTCTCTCTTCATTTTGTCTCTCGTTTGCTCTCTTTTGTCTCTAGCATCGTCTTTTTCTTTCTTTTCTCCTCCCCTCCTCTCCCCCCTCCTCTAACGTCATGTCTGGCGACGATAAGCAGGCGGCCATCATGGACATGGTGAGTAGCCACCCAACCTCCACCAGCATCTGTCCCGAATCCGCTAACATCCAGCCCCAGCTGTCCAACGTCACGTCCGAGGTCGTCCGGTACTCAGGCGACGTCGCCGGCTATGTCGACAAGAACTTTGACCGTGCCGCCGACATCGTCCGGGAACAACTCAGCTCCGCCTCTTGGGTGCCCGATCAGCTGAAGGACTACATCCCCCAGCCCCGTGCACCGCCGACCGCCCTGGAGCTCGCCAATGTCGCCGAAATGGCCTGGTACCAACGAGTCCAGGACTGGCTATCACGGAACCGGGTCCTCATCACCCTCGCCGCCCTGTTTGCTGGCGGCTTTACGTATCGCTACGTCCGCCGCTCCATATCCGCCCGCAAAGTCCGGCGAGCACTCCGGGCCAAGAACGGTGCCCGCTGCGAGGTCATGATCATTGCAGCCTCACCTATCCTGCCTGTCACTCAATCGCTCGCCCTCGACCTCGAACGCCGCGGCTATGTCATCTACATTGTGTGTGGTTCAGCCGAAGACGAGCAGGCCGTCCGGCACATGTCCCGGTCCGACATCAAGCCTCTGTCGATTGATATCACTGATGTAAGTCTGCTTTCTCATACTGGGTCTCTGGTATATACTAACAGCTATAGACGGCAAATGCCACTGCGGCCCTCGAACGCTTCGCCCTCTACCTCCACGCCCCCCACGCTGCTGTTCCCGGCGCAAAGCGCAGCCACCTCCAGCTTACCGGCATCATCCTCATCCCCTCACTCAACTACCAGACCTCGCCCATCGCCACCATCCCGCCCGCTCACTTTGCCGACCTCTTCAACACTCACCTCCTCCACCCCATCCTCTCGATCCAGCTCTTCCTCCCTCTGCTCACTGCCCGCACAGCTCTGCAGCCCGGCGAGAAGCCCGTCTCTCTTCTTTCGGCCGCCACCTCGGCCGCCACCTCGTTATCCCTGCCCAACATCGGGCTGGGCAAAGCTGCTGCTGCTCCCGCTGCCCCTGCGCCGGCACCCTCGACATCAGAAGAAAAGATACCCGTGCCGACCCCGCCCAAGGTGCTCGTCTTCACCCCCTCTATCATCTCGTCGGTCAACCCGCCGTTCCACGCGCCCGAGTCGACGGTCTGCTCGGCCCTGACCGCCTTCACCGAGGTGCTGGCCGCCGAGCTGCGCCCTCTGGCCATCCCCGTGACGCACATCCAGCTTGGTACATTTGACTTTTCTAGCTTTGCGCCGGCTCGCAGCGTTACTGCCCACCGCTCGATCTCGGGCCGCATGCCGCTGCCGGCAGCCGAGACGCTGTCGTGGTCGGAACCCGCACGCCACGTGTATGGCCGCAACTTTACGGCCCAGAGCACCTCGGCGCTGGGCAGCGGCCGTGCGATCCGCGGCGTGCAGGGCACAGCGATGCGGGACCTGCACCACGCCGTGTTTGACGTGCTGGACGGATCCAACACCAACGCAGTGGTGCGTGTTGGTCTCGGTGCTGATATCTACGGCTTTGTGGGCACGTTTGTGCCGCGCGGTCTTGTGGCGTGGATGATGGGTGTGCGCAAGGTCAAGGACCTGGGCGAGGTGTACCAGCCGCCCGTGCCGCCCGTGCCGCCCGTGCCGCCCGTGGCTGCGTCGCCGGTGGTGTCGTCGGTGGTGTCCACGACGAGCGAGGCCCCGAGCCTGCGCACGAAGCCGTCGCAGAACAGCGACGGCTTTGTTGCTGTAGGCGACGAGGTGCACGACTCCCACATCTGGCAGTAATCTGACGAGTCTCCTTTCTGTGTCTTCTCTCCAACCATTTATCTACAACAACACAACAACTCCAGTAACGACGCCACGACGCCATATAGACACTCCTTTGAGAATGAGAACAAGACCAATTTCAGTTTCTATAACCCATCCCTGTCTGTTTCTTTTTTTATTTTTATTTTTTTAATTGACTTTTTGTTATTTCTGCATAATTGTTTTGTTCTGCGACCGACGATATGACGACATTCTCTCTCCTTGTGCATCTTTCCTTGGCTGCATCTCTCCGCTTTCGTGGAATTTTGCGTAGTTACCATGTCAGCCATTAATTTATGATTTTTCTAAACTACTGTACGTGCGTGCATGTTCTGGTCATTGTGTGGTAAACATAGCTTTCAAAGTGTTGGATTGTAGATGCCATCCCGTAAATTTGCTGTAAATGTACAATAAAACGCCGTCATGAACTCGATGGAACTCTATCCCTAATGATCTCCCCGTCCCCGGCCACGGAACCCTTGCCCACGTCCTCTGCCGCCGCCGCCTCTCCACCGCCCGCCGCGTCCCCGGTCCTTGTTGAACCCGCCCCGGTAGTCGCCTCGTGATGACCGGTCGTCGTCGCGCGAGTGTCCGCCGTGCTGAAAATTGTTTTGGTAGTGGCTGCCGTCTGTGCCGCCCATGGAGTGGTCGTCGCCCATGCCGCCCGTCATTGGCGATCCCATTCCGTTGTTGCCGTTGTTGCCATTGTCCAAGGACGCTAGGTCGATACCGGCTTCTGCTGCTGCCGCGGCCGCGGCGGCTGCTGCTGCCTGCTCGGCCGCGACCTGCGGCGCCACGATCGCTACGGGCGACCACTTTGGATGGCCGCCCTCTTTGCACGTGCGCGCACCCTCGGGGCAGAAGCCGGCCAGGTAGTAAGGGCAGATGGCCTTGCGGCGCACGTGCTTCTTGGGACAGTTGGGCCCGAGCGCGCAGAAGCCGCGGTTGTCGTAGTCGGGGCACGGCGGCAGCTTGCTGCGCGGGTCAATGTGCAGGTAGAGACACTCGTCGCCGTTGCTGCAGTAGCCGTTTCTCAGAAAAAAGTTGCACTCGGGCATTTTGCGCAGGTTGTATTCGTGCAAGAACTCGCAGCCCTCGCCCTTTTTGCAGAGGCCGCGCAGCCAATGTTTGCAGACGAGGCTGATAAAGCCCTGGTTGTCGCGAAACGAGCCGCCCGAGTGGCCACCGCCGGCAGCCTGAGCAGCCATGGCGGCGGCGGCGGCGGCGGCAGACGAGTGGCGGTCGGGGCATCGCGAGCCGAGGGAGCAGTGGCCGGCGACATAGGCCTTGCAGATGGGGCGGTCAGCGGCGAGGCCGTGGTGGTAGGTGGTCTGGAGAAAGGGCGTGAAGGAAAAGGTATAATGCGGGTAGCTCGGTGCGCCGCTGGGGGTTGTGCGCGACAGCATGGCAGATGCGAGCCGGCTTGCGGGAGAGGCTGTTGACGAGGCCTCGGGAGCAGCCTCGGGCCGCTGTACCGCGGTGGTCATGTTGTGTTTGTCGCGTCGTATGTGTCGATATTGGAGTAGCTTTGTAGATCCATAGAAAGCGGCAGATGTCGCAGGTGAGCAGTAGTAGAGCGAGCAATGTTGCTTGTGGTCGCAATGATGATTCGAGTGCTGTTGAAGCTTGGCGCTTGCTAGCTCAGCCTCCACATTTTCCTGCAAACGGCATCGCGCACGCGGGTATTATGTAAGCGGTATATTTATCAACATTGCTGCAGCATGAGCGCTGTCTGGGTAAATGTACCGTTTCAGCTGTTTTCTAGTCAATGTTCTTTTTTTTTTCTTTTTGCTTTCTTTTTGCTTTCTTGATATTTTCTCTCGCTAATACCCTTGTTCTCAATGACAATGGCCGATACTTTGACTCAGTATCGTCTACTCAAATGATAATAAAGGTAACGCTGTACTTGATTGGGATTTGATGTATTTGGATGTATTTATATATTTTGTTCAACTTTATATCATATTGTTTAATTAAGGACAAACTATAAGTCAACAACTACTACCCCTTTATTCAGCCGAGTATATAATATTATGTTTATCATTCATGTATTGTATGGGTATATCTTTATGCATATGGTATAATATGACCGTCCTCCATCTAGATCTCGTCTTCATTTTCCTATTTTCCCATCTTTTTTTTTTCTTTTTTTTCTTTTACTTTTTTATTTCTTATCCTCATGAATGCTTCGGTCGTTGGGCATACCAAAAGTAAAAGTGAAAATGACGGTGAATGCGGATATCGTCAAGACTCTGCCGCATCTTGGCCGTCCACACTTCCCGCTCCAGCTGTGTGAGGCCGAGATCTGCAAGAGGACCAATCATGACTGACGGCACCAGGTCCAGCAAGGCCATCTTAAGGTACTGGCCGACCAAACGCAGGGTCTTGTCCTTGGCCCATGGCCCAAGCGGGATCTTCTTTTTGATCAGCGTAATGTTGGTGAAGCCAGCACGCGTGAGTGGACCTCGAAGCGCGCGGGTTTTGTCGTGGTTCATGCCGCGCAGTTCCAGAGCCTCTTTGAACATGTCGTAAAAGCCCATAATGGGGTCGTTTTCTTCGTCCATGGTGCCGTCATCGCAGAAAGGGTAGGCGTGTATTTCCTGAAACTCAATCCAGCCGCCGGGCTTGAGATGCTTGTATGTTCTATGGATGAGCTTCTCGGCATCGGTGACAACGCCAGCAATTTGGCGGAAATGTGCAAAGTCCCAGTCGGCACCATTGGCCCAGCCGGCCTCGCAGTCGTCGATCATGAAGCGGACGTTTTCCGGAATCCACTCGGGCTGAATGGGGGACAGGTCGGTGCCAAGGACCTGAGCATCGGGGAATTTGTCACCCACTGATAATTAGCCCTGACACTGAAATTTTTTTAATTCTATACAAAACATACTCTCTATGGCCCAGATTCCTGTGCCGGTGCCAATATCGATAATCTTGTGGGGGTCATTGCCGATGGGGGCGTGGTAGAGCTTGCCGTCGGTCAGCTCAAGCATCATGGCGTGCTTCATGTCTTCCCGCTGCTGTTCGGTCTCGTCGTTGGGGATAGGATATCGGCCATATTTGTAAAGATGGTAGCGGCGGCCATTTTCGTAGACGTGCTCCCAAACACCGTTGTCGTCCCGGGCGGGCAGGTCGAGATCATCCCAGTCGTCAACGGGATCGAACTCGTCGGTATCAGGAGGGCTGGTGGCAGACTCGATGGGGGTGGACGACGAGTTGCCGGATGAAGATATTGAAGCCATAGCTGTGAGTAGAGGTGCTTGATAGGGGTAGACGGATGACAGAGAAGACGGAGAAGATGAAGAAAAAGAAGAAGAAAAAGGAAAACGAGAGGAACTATCTGTCCATCACCGGCCGCTGTAGAGATCACGGCGAAAAGTAACCAATCCTTAGAAGCAGTACAGAGAAATGACAGGAATGCTAAAGTGTAAAGTGAGAACGAGACTGAAGTGTAATGCTGAGTAGCTAGATAGAAATAAAAATATGAAAATGCCGGCCTCTGGTGATGATATCGCAAAAGGTCCCGAGGGAGTGGGGGAGAAGAAGGAAGATGTGGGAGTTACCGAGGGGGCGGATGAGATGACCTAAAAGGGAAAACTGTTAACAGTAAGGCAGTCCCGCTACAAGACGAGACTAGGAAGGAGCTAGAGAGGGACGGGGCTAGAGACTGGAGACTGGAGACTGGAGACTGGGGACTAGAGTGTAGAGACTAGAGATGGGACTAGACGCTCGCTAGACTGCAAAGTAGGCCGGCGGTGGCGGCGGCAGGGAAGGTAATAATAGTTGGGAGGATATTAGATGGGAAGAGGAAAGAACGACTGGTGCTGGTCTGATTTTCTACATTGACATCTGCACGGCAGGAGCAGAGGCCGGTGCTTGCCGTTTCTGGCGACAGCCTTGAAAGTCTGGTATTGTGTCGATGCAGAGTTCGGCAAAGAGTTAGGTAAGCATCCAGCGGTCTGCACTGCGGTCTGCACTGCGGTCTCACTCTGCATGTGCAGTTTTGTCCCGTTTCTCAGACAAAGAGGCGGTCGTTCCTGAAATGCCTAAAGTGTGAAGCGGCAAGAAACGTGTTGAATGACAGCAATTGACAACACACGAGGGGAACCCGGGAATCTGGTTTGGCATCAGCTCACCGTTTCAAGAGGACGGTACTTTTGGCTGCAGGGGTGGCAGTACAAAAGGACTAACTACACCGTTTTTCTTGGTGACAAATGTGGCGACCAAAGAGGAAGGCATGCCTTTTAAGCATTAAAGTATTGATTTAATTTATCGACTGCTGAAGCTCTCACAGTCCCAGAGCCAAGTGCTTTAATAAAGTCAATGAATCCAAGAATATCAGACGCAAGAACCGAGATGACAACAACACCTACACCTACACCTACACCTACATTGGCTGATCAAAAGCAGCTCGACATGAGACACCGGGAATAAACAAAGGGCCCAGCAGCGATCGGGATCTGGTGCGCCTGAATTGCTTGTCCTCGGCATGTCGAGCGTCTGTCTCTCCTCCATGACGTCCATGACCTAGGCTATCTAGGGTTATTCGTACTCTCTTGTTCATTCATCTGACATCCCATTGTCTTGTCGCTTTCACTTTTCACTTTCCACTTTTCACAGCGTCTGTTATTGCCTCAACAACCCCTCTTCTGCTGCAGCATCCCATCTGGCTCTCGGTGCAGGCCAGGTCAAAGAGGGTCGAGATCGTCGCTGGGTCTTGACGGAGCCTTTTGGCTTGGGTGTCTATGCAGCATCTAGTCTGTTTTGCTCTGGCTGCAAGTATTTGAGTATTCGACTCGTACTTATCCCCTCCTTTATGCTGTTGACCCCCCCTGGCAAGGCAAGACGGCCCGGTGTACCTTGTTGGATTTTGGATTATGGGCTGATGGTTTTTGAAATATTCTGTATTCTTCGTTCTTTTCTTTTCTTTCTTTTTTATTTCTTCTTTTTTTCTTTTTTCTTCTTCCAGCTTTCAGCTTTCAGCTATCAGTCTGACAACTGAACAAATGACTGCGTGAAGCTCTGCTATTTGTCATGATGACAGACGGGGCGGCTTTGGTACCGACCTTTGATTTGATGTCCGGCTGCCTTTCATATCAACCTCTTATTTCAACTCTCCCCTCATCTTCCGACCATCTGCTCTAGCTAACCTGAAGAGCCGGTCAAGCACGACTAGTGTAGCATCCCGGCATCGCATCCCAGCATCACCAGCAGCCGTCTGGTCGACTAGTCTTCCGCTAAAAAACTAAAGTGTCTTACTTTGTACTTTGCAAACAGGAATGCTTTCTTTTTCCTGCTTCGCACGCCTTCCCGCATCGCATAAGACCCCCAAGTCCCAGAAAGTCATCGACCCAGAAAGCCAAAGACCCAAACACTCGGTCCGCAATGGAATCCCGACTTTCGACGCTGGCCGTTTAGACCCTTTGCCTACTGGATGATGCTACTGCGACTGCAACGACGACTGTGCACTACGACTGCAGAATGCTACTGTAGCATTTTGTAGCTTTTCTGTAGCATTTGCATTCCTGGCTTGGAGTGAACCTGGTAGCCACTCAATATACTATCTATTAATTCAAAAGCAATCCAACGGAGAAATAGAAAAGCAAGAGGAACCGCCAACGGATCATTGCCCTACCCCATATGCACAATAACCTGTAGTTTTGGCAGGATTATAATCGGCCGAAATGACGGTGTGTACTTATCCAGCATTTCATTGAGATTGTACGCTGTCGCTATCTCTCTCTGAATCCCGCCGTAGTGGTTCGCCGTGACGGCATGCCCGTCGGGTTACAAGAGTATGCCCAACAAAGTAGATTCTTCCGAGCACTGCATATGCTTTGTTCTTCTCCTCGCCTGTATTCGTACTTCGTATCTGATTACGAGTTTTGTCCGGTAACGACAAATAAAGCGACGTTGCATCAACCGCAGAGACGTCTTTCATCATCGGCCTGAGTAATACCTTATTAACAGTCGTCTACTACCCAGCTGCCACAGACTACCATGGATCCAAAGTGTAATTATAAGATATAATACGTTAACCAACGAATAGGACAAGCGGAAAACTGGGCTGATAATAGCCTTCTTTTTTTTTCTTTTTTTTTTCTTTTTCTTTTTTTTTCTTTTTCTTGTCGCTCTTCGTCCGCTTCCGTCTGCTTCCATCTTGGCTTCTGCTTTGGCCTCTCCGTGGTTCGACTGTACAGGCACTCGTTAATGCTTGCATTTTACTTGTATTGGGTTCAAGACATGGATTTAACAGAGCACAGCTTCACTCTCTACTCTCTACAACGCCCATTCAGGAAATAATCTGACAAAAGGGGATAAGAGGCCTCGGAGCCAGAGCAAATGCTACACCACGATTGCCTTGTACCGACACTTGGATTCCTGTATATCTCTATGCCTGCATGTCTGCTAGTGAGCATTCTAAATATATCAAAATATGACAGTGAACAGTCATGATTGTGGCCACTGTATCGACTTGCCGCCCGCGAACTCGGATCTTGATCTTGTCGATTCATAGTGCCGATTGCTTTGCTACCAACCTACGGCGGCTGGCTCACCATCCGCTGATCATCTGCTGTTAGTCTGTCCTCGCCTACCCAGACCAGTTTCTCAGCTGCTGCTGTCGCGACATGTTCTCCGTGAACCCAGAGCATGCTCCGCACACGCACCGGAACCCAAACCGCAGAAACAACTCGCTCGGCGACTTGCCGTACGTAATCACCAGCTCTGTGCCCGCCGCAATCTTCTTGATCGCCGTCATGATCAGCACATTCTTGCGCCGGTCGTAGTGGTAGCCAATGTTGTTGCGTGGTGTGCAGGCGTGGTTGAACCGCGACGCCACGGCGAAAATGGCTTCCATCCCGCCGGCCTCAAACGTGTTGGCCGTCCAGATCTTCTCGGCCGTCGATGTATTGGGGTCCGGGTGGTGGCCGGTCAGCGCATCAAACTGCGCACGCTGCTCGGGTTCCAGCCCTTCGAGCTCGCGCGGCATGTTGAAGAGGGTTGTGCGGAACAGCGGCCGCTCGACGAGAATGTGCTGGCCGCGAACAAGATCGCGCAGGGCAAACGCGCCCAGACCGCCGAGAGCCGATGGGCGAACGACAAAGCAGTCGTTGACCTGGAGATGAGGCTGCTCGAGAGGCGGCTGCAGCTCTAAACTAGATCTAGGCAGTTGAGGCGACTGGGGCGAAGACGCCTTTGCCTCGAAAGCGATGCTAGGGAAGCTCGCGTCTAGCCCCAAGTCGACACAAGAGGCTTGGGGCGGTGTTAGGGGAGGTGTAGCAGGGCCCGGCACGAATGGTGCTGCCATGCCCTTGTCGGCGGGCACTTGCACGATCTTGGGCGGCAGCATGGACTCGATATCCAGGTAGCAGAACCCGACGCCGGTCTTGACGACCATGGACCGAAGACGGTTGATGTGGCTGTAGTCTTTAGTATCGCTCCATCTTAGCATGACAGCGGCCGTAGTATTTGCAAAAAGGGTACTCACTCAGACTCCAGCCGGTAGACGCGCGTGCCGTCCTTGAAGCCGCTGAGCTGAAAACCCTCGGTGGCATCGACATCGCCTGTCGGGTACGTGAGAGGGTGGTACTGGAAAGCTAGTGTTGCTTGTAGGCTGTTGAAGGAAGCCGCCTTGGTATTTTCGGTCTTCTTCTGGCTTGCGGCATAGTCGTTCTTGGACATCTGCCGCAGCTCCTCGGCTGTCCCCATGAGGCTCATTGTGCCCTTGCTGTTGCCAATGGTGCGGCGCGGTTGTGCTTCTGCGCGCACCTCGTCTTCTGATGCGTTGTCGTCGTCGTCGTCGTCGTCGAGATTGCCAGTCTTGCTGGTCATGTTGGTAATGTCGCTCTCGCACTCACTTGAAGCGTCGTACTCGGTGTCCGACCCCGGGTCATCAGAGTCGTCAACCACGAGCATAGGCTAGGGGTCGTCTCGTTAGTAGAAGGGGCAATTGAGCAACCGAGAAGAGGAAGTCGGGAAAGAGCACTGGGCAGAGTCCAGTTATATGCAACGCACCTTCTTCTTCTGGCACCTTCTGAAAGCGGCAGCAACAGCCTCGCTGACCTCATCATCGGCATCATTAGCATCGCCGGCATAATGTTTCCTGTCTTTCCCACTCAAGGCTGAGTTTGATTTGTTGTCCGTATCGCTGTTAGCATGCTTGTCGTCATCACTGCCGACAGGACCTCGTATGTTCATCCGTTCGTAGAGAGGCATTGGCGGTGCTGTATTCGTAGTTCTCAATGTGTATGGTGGTGTATCAACATGTGAGGATGGTCGTGAGATCACGACGAAGCTATGGATGAGAGGGCAAAGTGAAGAGACGAAGAAGCACAAAAGGTAATTGAGATATAAAGACAGACTGGCTGGATGGGCGGCATTTGTTTGCTGACTGACTGCGTTTGAATCGAGAGTCAAACGGAGCAGAGAGCAAGATGAACGTATTCTGACGAGCAATGTGACGGCAGTCTGATAATTATACTTGTGTAAGTCAATCTGCAGATTATTATGCTCGTCACACCCAATGAGGCAAGGCCGAGTACAAACGGTGACCTGGACTGGCTTTGCTGTTATACCATTGGCTACGTGAGCATTGTCATTATAAATGGTGAGGTAGCACAGGCCGGCAGACAATGCTACTGTATCTTTATTACGTGCAAATACATTCTAAATACACTATCAGTCTATAGATAAATCCGCCCCGTGTCGGGAATGGGCTCTGCCGTGCCGAGCCGGACCAGGCCGCCGCCGTCTTCGATGCCCTATTCGAGACTTCCCTCTTGATGCAGGCCGTTGTCTCTCTCTCTGTAAAAGAGAAAAACATCTTGTCCAGCCGTGACGTGTGCTCGCTACCCGTCGTCTCTTGGTCAGCATGGGGCTCACTCTGCTCACTCTGCTCAATCTTGTCCACCTCGCTGTCCTTGTACTCAGAGAGAAAAAGTGCGTAATGAGCGACTTAAGCACAGACCCGAAGCCGACGGCCAGCGTCGAGCAAAACGAGCCGAGGACCAGGCGCGTAGTAGCGTGGCCGGTGACAAGCAAGAGGTTGCCGATGGCCACAAGGACGAGCATCGCGCGGGCCACGACCAGATCTTTGCGCGGCTCGGACAGGCCGCAGCGGCTGTTCCGGAGAAAGCGCGAGGATGGGGATCAGCGACAGCACGATGACGGTCACGACGCCGCGCAGCGAGAGTCTCGTGCAGCCGTGACAGCGCCTCACCGGCATGGGCCGGGATCGTTTCCCTCTAGAAATCGGGCTGTCCGGGTGCTTCTGCTTCTTCTGATGACAGAGACAGAGACACAGGCGCCTGTGTCCCGTCAGCTAGGCAAGCTCAGCCTGGACTTTGTCCACCTTGCAGGGCCGGTTGTTGGTGCTGCAGCTGCCGGGAAGATTAAAGTTGCCGCTGCCTTCAAAGCCGAGGTCGTAATGATTGCGACACATGGCATCCTCGATAAGATGCATCATGGGCACGAGGGCCCAGGCACGCCGAGGCGTTCAGTAGGAAAAAGAGTACTGCACGCAGAGTGACGATTGTCCCTGGGCGCTTTGCCTGGCACCATTCTCGGTCAATAATCTTTTTGGGGGCTGCTGTGTCATTGTTGTCATCAATGCTGTCATCATTGCCTCCTCCGTTGTCATTGTTGTATTCATTGTTAGTGTTGTGTCTGCATCGTCTACCGGTATGTATTGATGTCAATGCCGAAACCACTTGGGCAGCGACGGCCGCTTCATCTTGGGCCACGACGGGCGCCACCAGGGCCTCTGAGAAAAAGTCACCTGGTCAGAGAGACTGTCCCAATCGTGTCTGTGGTTGATGGAATAGCTGTGGCGGCTGGAGTCAGCGTTGCTGATGATCTCGGTCGTGTGTACCTCTGGTATATCTCTGTAGTAGAGGCTATGCTCGCCAGAGTCACGGTCCCGGTAGTAGAAAGCCATGATAGAGACTGCTAGTGAGCGTCGTTCTAGAGTTTCAATCTTATATCATTGGTGCCGTCGAGGTCGTCGTCGTCGTTGCAAGAGTCGATGCTTTCAAGACAGGCCAAAAGCCAAAAAGAAAGCAGAGACGGGCTACGGCGGCTCTAATACTAATAAACCAAACAAAAGTACTCCATCGACCACCCCCGCATAACCAACGGCCATGGTACTTTCTTATTCTTAATTTAACAACAAAACGTATGCTCTCGAACAATGCTCTTTCTTTGTCTGTCACGTCGATGCACGGGCTTATATAAGGTTGTCGAGGTCCTTTTGAGGTCGATCTGAGCTATTCCTAGTTCAGCGACTATAAGACGTCACAACATAGGCAGCAAAATAAATATGCCACAGAATGCCTATGAATGTCTATATAAAATATGAAATGCCCCATGCATTCTGCACTCTTTGTATATCCGCCCTGTTTGGATGTTAAAGATTAATCAAAGACTCAAAGATGGAGAGATGTGAGTGAGGAGCGAGGCTGATTATATCAGCTGAATAGCCGCTCCTTCCCTGGCAGACAATGCGAGATGTGACAGGCGGCATCGCATCACCACATCTGGCCGGCTTACATCAGCACCTTTATCAGCCTCATCCGCTTGGATCTATTTTGTGTCTCGTATCATCAAACGACTTGCACATCTGTTCTGAGTTTCAGGTAAATTTTGCACAAGTTTATTTGCATGCTTTTGACGGAAAACGAGCGCCTCAACTCGTCGATCACTGCCTCGTCCAAGAGATCGGCACCGCTACGGGGCGGAGCTATGTCGAGATAGCATTGTGCGGCTGTCGGAAGAAGAGAAACGTAGAGGTGACTACACAACAGGGTACAATCCTACAGTCCGGGTCAAACAACAGATCAACAGTGCATTACGCGGAGATTTACAATCGAGTTAAAAACGGATGGATCGATACCCCAGTTGTGTATGTTTGACTTGTGTTAGTTCAAATCCTATGGTTTCTTCTGCTTGGTGTGTGATTCATGACGATAGCGTCAAGTTAGGGTCTCGTCTTGGATCTGCAGGCATCTACTGAGTATTGCCATGTATTGATTTGCGTGTAAAAAGAGAAGAGCCTAGGTGGTGTGAAGATATTTATATTGATCTGCTTGAAATTAAAGGCGTCGATCGTCTGTAGATGTGTCGTAAGTGCTGTAGAATATACCCTATCCAGCAAACATCCTTATCCAGTTGCGATCTTCATCTCACTAATGTATGCAGTATTCAGCAATACCAGTAAGGGGAAAGCCAAGAACGCAGCAAATAATCAATCATGAGTTTCATTGAATACATAACACCCAAAATATATGAAGAAACAACCAAACACAATAAACAGGGTAAAACAGAAATAATACTAAAGATTGTAACTGGCCCAAAGACCAAAAGAAGATACTAAAATGCTGCCCAGATGTACAATAGAAAGAGGGAGAATCAAAAGAGATGGCCAAAGGAAAATGCAATACAAGGCACGCAATGCCGTCCAATACGGCCGCTCAATGATATATGCAAGACAAAAACAAAGAGAACGCAAGACAGAGTGAGCAAAGAAGTTGAGCAGGAATAAGGATAGTGAGAGTATTGAGAAAGGGAGCAAATCAACGAGTGTTTAGTCGTCAAGCTCCTCGATGCGGTCCTTGCCGTCGATCTTGCTGTTGTCAAACTGCCCGTTCCGCATCGCTGTTGCAACAGGGTTCTCGACGTCGACGATGCCGGTTTTCCGTAGTCTGTACTGTTAGCATATGTACCGTATGTGATAACTGCATGAATGTGGCCATACCTTTCAAAAAGAACAAACAGACGCTCGGCTTCGCGCTCTTTCTCTTCATCCGTCATCTCCGGCACATCAGGCTCCTTCTCTTCATCGATAAACTGTCCCGTCACTGGGTTGATATCGCGGCCGCTGTTCTCTGCACCAGCGGCCTGGAAGGTTTCTGTCGCGCTCTCGGGCACGGGTACGTTGTTCTGGAACAGGAAGCCCGATGCAAAGCCGTAGCCAACGTTGTGCACAAACTTGGTCGCATCCTTGTCCGACAGCTCAAACAGCATATGCGAGACATGGTTGCGCATCTCAGGCGCCATAGGGTTGGTTGTGTGCCGCAGAATCAGGGATGGCAGGCTCTCCGTCTGACCAAGTGCCTTTTTCCGGTCTGCTTCAGTTGGCAGGAGCTTTGCGTGCATGATGGGCTGCACGGTGTCGGCCGGTGCCAACTCGTAGATTTTGCGCAACGCTGTGACAAGTGGCAGCACACACGAGTCCATGTCCGAGTCGCTGTACTTGCGCAGTGCCACATCCAGCAGCTGGATCAGACGCTCCGTCAGTGCTGCAGGCTCACTCTTGGGGAACAGCGCTGCTTTTCCCTTGTCACTCGACAGATCCAGCGTCAACAGCGCATTGACGAGTGGGCCCAATGGGGGGTCCAGAGGCTTGCCCTGGGGAATATCGTGCTTGCAAATCATGGTCACAATCGGCGCAATTGCCTGTGTAAAGGCATCCACCCGCTCCTTGCAAAAGTGTGTAACGTTGAACAGCAGTTTGGCAGTCTCGGTCAGCGCCATGTCAGCCATGGGGTCGACGGCCTTGGGTTTTGATTTGGTGATACTCATGCCCGACCCGGCCGAGCCGGTACTGCCGCCATTGCCGCCACTGCTGCCGCTGCTGCTGCCATTGCCACTACTGGAAGGCTTTGTCGATGCAAGCTTGGCATGGCGGACAAGATTTTGTGTAATATAGTCGGCCAGGTGGTACTGGTCTATCAAAGTCTCGAGTTTGATGTTGGTGCCATATGTCATCAAGAAGATGATGCGGGATACAAGAAACTCGTCGTCCAAATTGCCGGACTTGAGCTTGTTGCACGCTTTCTGTTCAAAGCCAAGGTCAAGGAACATTTGCCGGGTCTCTGGCTTCAACAATAGCGAGTTGGCAAGGCATCTCAATGCGTTTCTAGAGGTGGTGGATGATGAGCTGTTGAAGGCATGTCTGGTGAGCGTTTCGATGCCCTGTGGGGTCAAGTTAGCGCGATAGTCCACATAGATACATACATAGGGATAACGGCAGTGGTTACATGGAAACAGAAAGGATAACAGGGAATAAAGAAAATGGGTGATAAGACAGGAAAAAGAAAGCACGGGAATTGGAGTAAAATGTAAAACAAAAAAAGCAAAAGAAGCTGCCACTAAAAAGCGGTAAACTCCAGCTCTAGGCTTCTTTGGGATTCAACTCACCTCCTTTGTGAAGATGGGATCTGCGTTTCGGGGATCTCGTCCATAGACTTTCAGCTCTTCCAAGGCCGTGTCTCTTTCTGTGATCCTGGTCAGCTATTCGTTCATGTCATTTATTCCTATCCCCTGTAATTGATGTACGCCTGGCTTTCTGTCCTGTTGTCTTTTTGGCCTTGGTGCTCGTTCGTTGGTTTTTTTGTGCATGGAGATAAGAAGGGGCACGGAAATCCGGTCGAGGTGAGACGAATGTTTGGTGTGTCTTGTCTTGTGTGTTGGCCGTGGTGTGTTGGGTTCTGTGTGGTTCAAATGCGGCCGAGGGGTCGAAAGTTAAAAATAGGCGGGGCCAGCACAATCCGAGTTGTGATATAAGGGCAGCAAAAGGACGAAAGGACGGGCAGCACAGAGAATTCAGCAAATAAGAGAGATGCTACTAACGCTGTGATTTCAGGTTGGATCTTGAGAGGTCTTGTGTGAGGAGGCTGACCAATTCGGTCACCGCCTTGAGTTTGGCTGCAAGACGAGTTAGCACTTGTTGTATTGCATGTGATGGGTCTAGTTGACTGGGGCACTGGTGTAATGGGGCACTGGGTCTGTATCACCGGGGGGTGGTTTGGGATGGTTGTTGCGAGTTAATGCCGACCATCTTGCAGTTGGTTTTTCGTCTTGTCTCGTCTTCTTCTCTTTTTGTCTGTGGGTTTCTCTCATGTATTTTTTTTCGCAATCGGCAACAAAAGACAGGAGAAACGCAGAGAGCAGAGAGTAGAGAGCAAAGAGAGCAAAGAACGGAGAGCAGAAAGAGAAACAGAAAAGACAGGGACAAGGCAGACCAGGTTTGATGGTGAGGGTGGAAGTGCAAGTGGAAATGAGACATGCCCGCAAAGCCGTGACGTGCCACTGCCACACCAAGCATCCGCCGGCTATAGTATGGCTGTAGGCTGTCGTCTGTCGTTCTTGCGGGAGCGTCCATGTTACACATACCTATGCCGGTCAGGCCGCCCTGGGGGAGCTGCTGAGCCATTTTTGATTTTGATGTTTTGTGATGAGGTCGTGCATTAATAATGAGTAACGTTGATTTGGCAGCGCCCATGGAGAAGGTGTGAGAAAGCTAGGAGAGGTGTCGGGATGCACTGGACGGGCAACGGCCTGCAGTGTATAAAAAAGCTCAAAGAGAAAGGGTAAGGGATAGAATAGGAAGAAAGAAGAGAGGGCAGGAGAGGGGAGAGACGTCGACGTTAGCTGATGCACAGCTATATGGGGCTGCGGCGGAATGAGCGGAGGAGGTCCGTGAGATGGCTAGAGTAACAATTGCCGGTAATCAAGCTTTGTTTACAAGTTTGTTTGCAAGTTGACTGTTGTCGCGTGTCCAGAAGTATCCGGGAGGATCTAGGAGAGCTTCTTGTCTTATATCGTCGTATTGGCGAGTCGAAAGACGAGAGTCGGTGCGCAGAGGGTGTCAAGATAGTGGGGCGTGGTGATGAGGAGTGGAAGGTTGTAGGCGGTAGGTGACGCGATTGATGCGAGACTGCGGTGTAGAATGGGAATGGGGTGGCGTGAGCTAAGTCAAGATGTCAAGACGTCAAGATGTTAAGATGTCAGGAGAGGAGAGGAGAGACAATAGACAAGAGAGACAAAGGGCAAACCAAGAGGAAGAGGGTGTTTAATAGGGAAACCTAATGGACCAAATAGGAAAGAGACCCAGGAACAAAACAAGATAATGAAAGGACTAGAAAAGGCAAGAGCCCCCAACCAGACCGACAAGCAGATGGCGGAAGGAAGGCGGCACTGGGTGCGTTGTAAGGGGGGGGGTGAGAATGTGAGGGGGAGTCGACACCAAGAGCAGAAACCAGCTAGCTAGCCTGCCAGACCGGCCAGGGTGTCTGGGTGTGTGAGTTTTGTGTGGTGGTGATCCGCAATGTCGGCAAACAACAGGACGACAGCAGAACACCAGATGAGAAAGAGTGAGGGAGAGGAGAGAAATGGGAAAGAGCGACGGGAAGACGGGAAAAGAAAGAGCAAACAGGATAGAAGAGGCAAGAGCAAAACTGGAGACTGCCAGAGGCTAGTTTGCGACTGCAGAACGGCAGGGGAAAAGCTCGGTCTTGCGCTAGGGAGAGCTACGGACCGCTCTAACGAGAAGGAGCCCACCCATCGTCCCATTCCACTGCAACGGCCTCTGCTGACATTTGCTGTCAATCAGTGTCCATGGCTGTACGAATAGACGTAACCTATCTTACATCTTTATGAGATATTAAGTTGCATACATAGCATTGGTAAGAAACAATAAGAACAATTCTAATAGAGAGTGCCGACACACTGATGTAGTTTGAATAGTTTGAATTGGAAGAAACGAAAGTAAAACAAATACAAATAAACTATACTAGGTATGCTTACATAATCCAGAGTGGCTCCGGCAATGCTCAGGTCGAACATGATGAAACTCGCCAATTTGAACAAAGGATAAGCTGCAGCGAGCTACGACTAGACAAGGTTAGGTGCAGTAGCAGCGAGTCGATCATGTGCATCGTATGGGGCGTTAGTGGTGACCATCAGCGAGTGCAGTGCAGTATGATATGCAGTCGTCCGTACGGTGAGGTAGTCGGCGCTTGAACTATGAATTGACGGACTTTACAATTGATATAATAGGTTTGTTCTGTAGCAGCAAGCATTTTGAAGCTGGGCGGCAGATCCAGTCTGTGCCATTTCTGCACTGCGATGGAGCCTTTGGGGCATTGGGGTCGTAAATACGCTCACCTCCAAGTGGTGTAGATGTACGGTATGCAGATGCATAAGCGATGCAAGCATGACGACAAATCAGAGACAAGACAGCCCGGTCGCATTACAAAGTAGCAGAAGACGAGCACAAGACAAGTACTTTGGATATCAACAAACTCGCAAGGCAAGCCCAGGCTGGCGGTCAGGACTCACCCTAGCGCACACTTGATGGGCCGCTAGACAAGACCTCGAACTAGGCAAACAACGGGCACTTGGGAGCCGAAAAGAGTAAAATATAAAGAGAAAAATAAAGAGAAAAACAAAGATAAGAAGGAAACAGCCATAGCCGAATAAACGAGTAGCGGTCGACATGTCAGACATTCTGAGGCGTCGGACGTAGGGCGGAATGAGGAAAAAGTTGGTAGAGCGGAAGAAAATGGTAAGATAGAATTTTAAATTTTCTGCGAGTGTTTGAGAAAGTATAATATATATAAAAAGGAAATAAACAAAACTAAGTGACTGGATGGAGAAACAATAGGAAGCAAAACTAAGAAAGTGAGACAGACAGACACCGGCTCTGATGTCTTCGGATGTCTGCCCTACGACTGGCTGACAGCCTACAGACCTACTGCGGCCTAGCTACAATTCTGACAGACAACTGACACTTTAAACACCAGACACTCAGCACTGGACACTAGACACGCAAGGAGACCACAGCATCGCCACCAATCCCTCCCTTAGCAGTATTTTGCAGTGGGGAAGGAGAGTCAGGGGAGGGAGACGGCAAAGATGAACAAAAGTGCAAAGAGGAGTCGAGAGTCAAGTGCATAATAAGATACATATACTATTTAGAGCATAGAGGTCCAGCCAGGATGGAGGTAGTTGTCGTTGTGATTGACTTGATATCGCCAGATCGGGACGGGACCTATAGTGCATTTGCTGACTCATCTGACTCTACGATGCAAATGATCTTGTAACATATTAGTAGACATCAGCTCCATCAAATATGGAAGGAACTCTTGTACGCCTGCCGGCGGCGCAAAGTGGCCGCATCTTGGCGCTGTGCACCCGGGCCAGTAACTCTTTTGGTCCTTGCACCTGGGGTTTGTGCCCATCGCACCTTCCGCTGGACAATCATTCAGCGACCTCGTTACTCAATATTCCCACTCCCGTGACCGCTGTGGCGTTTTGCTGCATAATATGAATCCCTACTGGGCGTCTAGTAGCGAGAGTAGATATGGATTTTCATATCAAATTTCATATCATCTCGTATCATTTCATTTTAAGATACATTTAAATACAGAGCAAATCAAATTCCCGATCCGCTGGGGGCCCCTGCTGCCCGGAGCTTATCAAGGCCACAAGGCACGCCCCGCTATAATCGTCGTCGTCCCACATTATGTTTGATTACATAATCATATGCCAATACAGTCCACAGTCCATGCACTGTCCCTGCACGGCTTCGTCTCTGCGCGACACGCTTTTGGCTTTTCGCGTAAAGTAAATGTCCCCCAGACGCGACGGGTCGCGCGTCCACACTGCTAAATCGAGACAAGGCCCGTTTTCTAAATTTCGGGGAAAGAGCAAAGCAGCCAGTCAACGGGACAGTGGCTCCTCCCTTTTTCGACAGTTGGAGACGGGCCACGCTCTTTCCTGCCACAACCGCATTCCTGGCCGTTGCCTTTCTCGCCAGTCAGCCAATCTTTCAGTCACTTGGCCTCTTCACTTTGAACGACACTTGTCCTTGAATTTGCCAATTTGCCTTGTGGCTCGCCATCCGTCGACTGTTGTGCACTCTTTTCGCAGTCTGATTCGTGTGTTTACACTGTCTTTCATCCGATCTCTACTTTTCCCGTCTTTGCCTCGAATCTTTTCATCTGATCTCCCAACCTCGGCCCTCATCACCTCGTCAGCCTCGTCCGGACCACCGACGTCCGTCTCGGTTCTAAAGACCCGAGTTATCCTGAGATATCCACACCTGTCAACGTCGTCAGCAGACTCCTATTTCCGCATATCTGTTGTCAGGACGACCATACCAGCGGCATCGCCGACCGGCCTCCCCTCAGCAGCCGCATCTCCCTCCGGCATCTGCCTCCGTATGGCCATGCTCTGCTGAGGCACTCTCTATTTCCCGAGTCCGCTGCCTTTGCAGCGTCTCTCCTCACTTCGTTCTCTTCTCTCTCAATACGCCCTCTCTTCCGTCGCATTGAACCCGTCGGGATGGAAGAAGAAGCCCCGTCCCGGCTACTGGAGACGCTCCCCGCCCGCCCACCCACTCCTCCCCGAGAGACACACAATGAGGTAGACCCCGCTCGCTCACAGTCGTTGCTTGCTGCCAGTCGGTGCGACTCGCTTGATCCCCGGTCCAGCTTGCAGACACCGCCTAGTGCCCAGGCTCTGCTGGCTGGCTCCAAGACCGGTAGCACCGGCAACTCCCACCGGAAACGGGTCGAGTTCTCTGCCAAGGCCGACTACAAGGAAGCTCCCATCTACCCTGAAACCAACGGCACCAACGGCACCTCCTCTGGACAGCAGGGACACACAACCCCCCCTGTGGCTGCCCTGCCGCCGTCCTCGAGTGCATCACGACCAACAAAGTCCATCCTCAAGGTCACCTCCTACGAATCCTCCATCCCCTCGACGCCGACCAACATCGCCGACATGCTCGCCTCGTCCGTGCAGCAGCTCGTCGGAGCCGACCGCGATTCCAAGCTCGACGCCTATCTGATGCTGGCACGTGCTCTCAAAACATCCGACAACCTGCCCGACCGCATCGCCCTGCAGAGCAAGATGTCTCTCTTCACACAGTTTATCCAGCGCGATATCATATCGTCAAAGACACCCGAGGGTACGCTCGACTCGACACTCATCATTGCCGCCCTCGATCTGCTCAACACCTTTCTGCGCTTCCCTGCTATTGCGTCTACCCTCTCCAATGACTTTGGCGTGTTTATCATTGACCACTGCATCCGTTCTTTTGAGCAGTCTAGTGTTCCTCGCGACGTGATGCGGTCGCTGATGCGTGTCGTCGGCCTCCAGAGCTTCTCCGGCAAGGTCATGACTTCGGACCGCGTCGGTCGTCTTGTGTCTAGCCTGCACAATATGCACGAACAGTACGAGAGCAAGAACACAATTATCATGCGCTCCATCATCTACCGCCACCTCGTCAAGAACAACAAGATGCTCATGGCCGTCCACCTGGACTGGCTGCCAGACCTCCTCGCAGACATGGTTAGCACCGGCCCGCACATCCGTGAAGCAGCTATTAGCCTCGGTCTCGATGCGGCATTTGCTTTCGGTCGCGAACGGCAGGTATCACAGCGTGTCATGGAGCTGCTCCAGGCCAAAGTCGAGGACGAATGCTACCTCGACTACTTTTCTGCACGTCTAAAGACCATGACCAAGAACAAGGCCGAGTCGTCCTTGGTACCGCAGATCTGGAGTGTTGTGACGCTCTTCATGCGCAGCCTGGAGAAGTGGGACTACTTTACCAATTGGCTGCGCATCATCCAGGGCTGCTTCAACAGCGCCGACTTCCGCACACGCGACGAGGCCAACTATGCGTGGAGCCGCTTCGCATATGCCCTGACGCGGGAAAACCGGCCACTGTCTCGGAAAGTTCTAATCATCCAGACGCAGGCGATCATCAGTCAGCTGCGCCGCAAGGTGTCTGGCAAGCAGGCCGACGATCTGCGGAGGGTGGTGCTCGGCTGTGCATGCAACCTCTTTTACTACACAATGCGCGATGTGCGCGAGCTCGACAGCATCTGGGACAACTCTGTCAAGCCCGTGATACTCATGCTCCTTGAGCAGTCGACCGTCGCAGACACCACACGCGAGCGGCGCAAAGCCAACCTCACGTCTGCCTGTGCCATTCTCACCGGTCTGATCGACTGCTCGATGCCGCGGCCCTGGAAAGAAGACCACATCGTTAAGAGCCCGACAGTGGCGCCAGAAGACTTGCCGGCCGTCGATGCAAAATGGATCCGCCGCAACGCCGGCCGCGTCTTTGACCTGGTCGGCCCCATTCTCGAGCAGATGTTTACCGACCTGTCGACACCGCGCAGTGCTGCACAGATGCTCTGGCGCTCGGTCGTCGGCGCCGTCTCTGCAGCTGCCGCCAAGGAAGTCAAGGTAGCTCCCGAGACGGCAGCCTTTGTTGGCCACGCATTCTCTCTGCTGCTGAAACTATGGACAAACGGTGTGCCTACCAATGGCGGCAGCACCACCACAGAAAACACGAAAACTGTCGAAAACACACCAACTACTACAAACACCTCCTCCCCCTCTACGTCCACACCCACACCCACACCAAACGAGCCTGACCGCACTCTGGCTGCTGCTCAGTTCCTGGGCGCAGCACGCGAGTATCTCCTTACCATGGTCGACTCTCTTGGCAGTCTGCCCTTTACAGAGAAGCAGCTCTCCAAAGACGACAAGAACTCGTTTGTGCCAGTCGCAACACCCTCACAGCGTGCTGGCAAGGGCCACTCCGTCTCTCGCACCCCCCTCCGCCACCTCTTCTCTATCCTCTCCTCTCTTCCTCCCGGCGTCTATGACAACGACGACTTTGCTGACTTTGTCGAGTCTGTCTTTGCCCCCTTTTTCTCCGCCAAATCCTCCAATGGCTGCCGCACGCTTGCCTTTGAACTGCTCCAGATGTCGCCCATGGATGCCCTGTGTCCCTACGGCCCATGGCAGGCCGTGGCCTCCCGCATCACCGCCAGCATGGCTCCCCAGAGCAGTGCTGGCGGCAGCGGCGGCAGCGGCAGCGGCAGCGGTGGAAATAGCAATGCTTCCAAGGATGGCGATTCTCTGCGCGGCAACAACTTTCAGTTCTCCCAGATGTCTCTGTCGCCCGGCGCTGTTGGTAGCGACGGCACGCCGGCCGGCCAAGAATACCGTGAAGTTGTGCGCGTGCTCGAGCGCGGCCTCCGCTCTACCCCCAAGCTTCCGTGGGAACGCTGGCAGTCTCTGTTCTGCACGCTGTGCGACCGCGTTCGCGAAGACGCTGGCGATGCTGGCCTCGCCATGTGCGTCCTCGACCCCTTGGCCAAGACCATCATGGAGCTGCGCGCCAATCCGACTGCCAGCTCTCTCTCTGCCACTGCCACGCGCGCCGTTACCGAACTAGTCTCGCTGGCCGCTCACCCCCGGGATCGCCAGGCCGTCGATGCTGCGAAACGCCGGCTCTGGGGCCCTGCCATTGCTGCTTCGGGCCCGTCGGCTCCGTTTGACCCATTTGACAACCTGTACCGCCTGGTCAATGCATGTCTTCAGCAGCAGTACGCTGACTACGACTCGCAGAAGCCGGTCTCTGTTGAAAACGGCCTGTCTCTGCTGATAGAGGCTGTCAGCTTCCTCGACCGGTCCAACGAGCAGTTGTTCATCAAGGCCCTCGTCGCCGTGCAAGACGGCCTCGCCTGCTGGTTCCAGGACCAAGGCATGAAGATCACCCGCACATCTGTGGTCACTGAGGCGTGGAACTCCATCAGTACGCTGCTCCAGCGCACTGCTGGCGATGCGGCCGCTCTTCCCCTTGCGGCGCTGGAGCCCCTTCTGTGCTCTGTCTTTTCGAGCAAGAACCGCCACGTTGTGAACAGCGCTCTGGGCATGTGGAGCCGCATCTACGGCGACCAGGCCAGCCAGGTCGACTACCCCGAGAAGCTCAAGGCAGCTCTGACTGCGCTGCAGGCGTTTGTCGACGTCTCTATTCCAGGCCTGGATGTTACGCACATCGAGTCCAACGACGGCGCCCAAGAACTCATGTTTATTGACACCCAGGCTGACGTTGACGTGACTTTGTCGTCAGCCGAGCCCCAGAGCGGTCTGGCCACAACACCCTTGAAGCGCCATGAGGCCGGCGCCGCCCTTACGCCTCTTGCTGCATCTTCGCCTTCGTATGTCAACAGAACCTCGATTGAAAGCTCAAAGAAGAAGCAAATGTCCAAGAGAACGAACAAGTTCAGATCAACACCACCGCGCCCCAAGCACGAGGATTCGCAGATCGAGTTTACTACTATTGACTCGGCGGATGCGCCCACCAGCGGTGTTGCTTCTAGTGTGGCCAACGGCGACGACAATGTCAACGACGACATGGATGTTGTGGAGGAGTCGCAGGCTCTGACGGACAGGCAGCGCGAGGTCCGCGAGCGCCAACGCGAGACAAGTGCGCTATACTCTGACGTCATGAGCTCCAGCCCCAGCGGCGAAGCGGCTGCGCGCCGGTTTGCGTCGCGCACACTTTCTGCCGCTGCCGCCGCTGCCGCCGCCACGCTTATTGACAGCTTTTCCAGCTCTCTCCCCAAGCTTACAGTGCAGCCGCCCTCGTCTGATCTTGCCTCGGGCGGTCTGCGGCCAGAGGAGAAGCATAAAGAGGAGCAGGAGCTCGGACAGGAGCAGGAGCAGGAACCCCTGTCGCCGGCCCCCATCGAAGATGTTTCTCTGCCGGAGCGCAACGTGCGTGCCACCACCCCAGAGCAGCCACTCGACGAAAAGACGAAGCAGGCCCGCAACGACGCCGGCGACTACAACACGGACGAGGACTACATCGCATCTACGCCCACACCCCGCCGTGGCCAGGCCCTTGTCTTCCCGGTGGCCAACGACAACGACAACGAGATCGACCCGCCCTCTTCACCGCCCGAGCCGCGCCGGTACCCGCTCTTGCCCGAGATCTCCTCACACCGGTCTCGCAGCAACAGCATCCTCGACGACTGGCAGTTTTCGTCGTCGCCCATCTCCGGATCGCCGATTGCAGCACGCCATACCGATATCGAGCCGGAGCTCAGCGTTGAGGGCAGTTCTCTGGCGGCCCGCCTCCGCGGCTATGCCCGTGCAGAGAACGAGGAGCAGGCCGGCTCGCAGCTGCCGGCTGCCAATGTCGTTATGGAGGACTCGCTTGCTACGCCAGCCAATACCACCACTAACTTATCTGTCGAGATCTCGCCGATTGCGCGGCTCGCCAAGACCAGATCCAAGACCCGGTCCAAGCCTGTGCTGCCCATGCCTACCACGCCGAGACAGACCCGCCGCCGCAGTGCACTGTCGCAAGAGGCATCGCAGAACAGCAGCCAGGCAGGTGACGATGACAACGACAACGACAACGACCGCAATATTTCGTTTACTTCATTTGCGGGCGAATCGAGTCCTGCTGTGCCGGCCTCTGTTCCCCAGAGCCTGCCGCGCACGCTGCGCAAGAGCAGCCGTCGGGCAGCTGCGGCGGCGTCCAAGATGGTCGCCCAGTCAAGCCCGGTCCGCGCTCCCAGCAGCGGCAGCATAGGCAGCATCGGCAATGCAGCTACTGCTGGCGACGTCAGCAGCAGCCAAGACACAGCGAGCACGCAAACGAGCAGAGGCATGCCCCGTTATAAGTTAATGGCGATGCCGCCTCCGTCGATGAGCAATGTCTCATTCCGTATGAGCGACGGAGAGGAGCGCAGTATGCTGCGGCTGGCTGTCGAGCTCGACAGAATGCACAAGCAGTCAAAGCCGCCGTCACAATCACAGTCGCAGCCCAGCTTATCGCAGTCGCCCGCGCCGGCATATTTGATGTCGTCGCCGCCCATGACGCGCAGTGCCCGCAAGCTGGAAAGCCAAAGCCAAAGCCAAAGCGACAGTCAGAGTCAGAGTCAAGGCCAGGACGAGCCTGCCGGTGGGCCGGAGCAAGACTGTATCACAGTCTTCACATCACCCAACGGCAAGACCAAGATCAAGAAGGAAAAGGGCTCGTTTGGAAGGCAGCTCACCCACACGCGCCAGGCGCCCCGTATCGAGGCCTCTGAAGCTGCTACTGCAGCCAGCGAGGCTGAGGCGTCTAGTTCGCCGCTGAGCTCGCCGCTGAGCTCGCTAGATATGAGCGGCTCGCAGCGGTCTTTGCGCCGGCGCAAGCGCAAGTGGTCTGCATCCGTGCAGGGCGACGACGGCAACGACGGCAACGATGGCGATCGTGCGTCGATGTCTGCCGAAGTCAATTACGAGATGCCCATGAGCAGCCCTCTGGCTCGGCCCTATGCTCGTCTCCGGCGCCAGAGCCAGCGCCTCTGCAGCCCCGCTCCAGCACCACCTGCAGAGGCTGTTGAGGACGTCAGAGACGTCAAGGACGTTGGTATCGACGATATCGTCGAAAGTGTCGACAATGTCGATGATGTGGACATGGCCGATATTTACAACGACACTACCGTCGATATTACGGCTGATATTGACAACGACACGACTGTTGATATTACTACTGAGATTGCTGATGCCGATGCTGATGCAGATGCCGGCGCAGACGAGCGGCCCGCGCCCAGCCCTGTTCCGTCTCTGCCTGAAGACCAAGAGGTTCACTCGCAGCTGGCTCTGGAGCAAGAGGTGCACAGCTACCGCAGAACCCGCGCCAGCCGTAACAAGGGCAAGGGCAGGGCCAGCGATGAGCCGTTTGAGAGTCTGGGTATACGCCAGGCGAGCAAGAGTCCGAGCAAGAGTCCGCAAAAGAGCTTGAAAAGGAGTCTGCCAAAAAGTCCTGTCAAGGCCCAAGAGACTCCAGAAGACGGCCAGGAGGGCCCCCAAGACCCCCCGGCCAAGAAGCCGCGGCTGGCAGGGATCCTGTCGATGCTGCGTGGCAGTCTGTCGCTGCTTCAGACGGCCACGCTGTCGCGCGAAGATGTCAGCCAGATTGAGGATGTGTGCATGGACGTGAAGCGGGCTCTGTACGATGCAGAGCGCCGCGGACGAGACGAGTAGTCTGCTGTATGTTTGCAAGGCTATACCCTTATTTTTGTTATTTTGCTATTTTGCTATTTTGCTATTTTGTCATTTTGTTATTTTGTTGTTCTTTATCTTTGTTTATGCTCTGTTGTCTACTTTGTCCATGTTGTATCTGGCGGGCGTCTCATTTGGTGGCATACTAGCATATAGCATTGGGTTTTTTTTGTTTTTTTTTGCTGTTTGTTTATTTTGTGCTCTTCAGCATTGCTTATTTTTGTACATAATTGTCATTACACATGATGAACAGAATCAAGCCCCTTCAATATCGCAGTCGGATGAAAGTGAGCTGCAAATCTAGACTGTTTGAACATTAATAAAATAATAAGAATAATAATTAGATAAAACTAAACAAATAAATGATTGACTAACTAAAATAACTAAAATGTAAACGTAAATACAAACATCAAATAAAAGAATAAACACAAACAAGTATTGTCATAAAGTAACATCAAAGACAGCACCATAATCTCAATCATGAGCATAACGTAGGGGTTATTTTTGCAGATAAATCAAACAGAGAAAGTCAGCCATAGTAGAGTGAATCAAATGATATATAAAAATTACAACAGTATCGAACCCAAAATAGATCGTGGTAGATGAAGAAAATAAAACTGCCCCGTCATTGTATCGAGAAGACACACAATAAATGAGAAAAGAAAAAAGACTCGCTAAAGAACAAAAAGGAAAAAAGGGAGCAGAGAAACAGCAGAAAAAGGTACAAGCAAAACAGCAAGGCAAAGATGGGCAACTCGGTAACTGTATTGCTATTGAAACGACATAGCCCAAGCGTCCTCCTCTTTGATCTTGATCTTGGCCTTGACCCTGATCTCGATAGATCTTGATACTTGTGCATCTTGTCTGCAAGCTTAAAAGTGCTCTTTCCAGAAACGAAAGTTGACTTCTCTCACAGTTGCCTCGTTGCAAGCACGCTTGATATCACGCGCTGAATTGTTAGTAGACTGTTTATGAAATACTTTTGAAACTTCAAGTGCGGGGCGGAGAAAGGCTTACCTGCTACGGACGGACCGCAGAAATAGACACCGACAGTCGTCTTCATGCTGCCCTCCAGACCGTTAAGGTATGAGCGGTCCATGATGCCGTCACGCATCGTCGTGAACAGCTTGAGGAAGTTGGGGCGGCCAAAGTTGGTGCGCGCCTTGAGCTCGGTCAGCGGGTCGATGTCGGCACCCACCGAGTTGAGCACAATGTTCTGTGTTGTGTCCATGTCCAGCTTCTGTGTTAGGTAGGTGTGGATCTTGAGGAACTCGATGCCGTTGCTGCCGGGGATGCGGGCAGCCTCGGTGGACTGCTGCTCCAGCGACGACAAAAGGGTCTGGAACCACTCAAATGATGTCGTGTCCTTGCACACCCAGATAAACTCGACACGCCGGAGACGCGTTGGCGGGTTCGGGCCGTTGCGCAGATGCCAAATGTTCTTGAGAATGGCAGCCCAGGGTGTGACACCGATACCAGTACCAATCAGAACGGCAATCTCATTGTCAAACACATCCTCTGCAGGGGCGCCGTAGGGACCGTCGATGCGCAGAGCGGGCATCTGCTGGCCGTTTTGTAGGGCAACCTCATACATGCCCATGGGGTCGACGCTCTCGTACAGTTTGGCCTGTGCAGCACCGGCACCGACGGCATCACCCAGAGCGCGAGTAAAGTCACCAACCTGGCGAACGTGGACAGAGACATAAGGGTCGTAAGGGCAAGATGTAATGGTAAAGGGGTGCCACTGGTACTTGGAGATGGAAGGCACCTGCAGGAACAGCCACTGGCCGGCCTTGTAGCGGAAAGACGGCTTTGCGAACTGGATCTCCACGGCATCGTACGGGTGACGCACAACACGGGTAATGCGGGTCTCGCGGCGCGCACGCACCTCGCGGTAGAGACGCTCAATGAGGTAGAAGCCACCAGTAAACAGCTCCCAGCGCCAGCCCTGGTAACCGACACAGTGGTCCCAGAAGTTCTTGCCGGCAAAAGGCGAGACGGCGTCGGCAGTGTCACGCACAAAGCAGCCGACGGTGTGGGTGTACAGACCCAGCATAAATGGGATAAACAGGTGGTGGGTGTACCAGAAGGTCTCAAACGACTGCTGCCGGATGCGGTGGTGGGCGGTGGTGTACATGAGCAGCATGCAGAAGAGCATGATGTGGCCAGTGATACCACCGGGCTGGGCGTAGTGAATCTGCAGAGCCGACACGGGGCGAATCTGCGTCTTCTCGACGTTAAAGAAGCTGTTTGTTAGTCTACATTGTTGAAAGCGCTAGTTTTCGGGGTTTCAAGGATTCCAAAACATACTTGACGTAGTGGCCCGCTGTGTGGATAATGGCAAAGAAAAGCATGGAGTAGGCGATCTGGCGATGGAACCAAAGGTTCTCGTCGAGGGGCAGGAACCGGATCTTGGGGCGGAAAAAGCGGACCAGAGTACGGCAGACAGGCAGCAGAATCAGCATGCCGTCGACGGTCAGGACCAGACCGGCGCCTCTGGAAATCCACACGGAGTAAGTGAGCGTGTTTAGACCGGCAAGCCGGGGATCATGCGCTTGCTTGTACCTGTGCTGTTAGTGGCTGTCGTCTCTAAGATGGCCGATAGTCATGGGTTCAAAGAGTAGTGGCCAACTCACCAACCATAGGCAAAGAGAAACCAGTGAAAACCCCAGAACAGAACATGGAAGATGAGTTTTGTCGGCGTAAACTGCTTCTTGATCAACGTTGTGGTACTCATGATGGCGGCTTGTCGAGAGGCGGGCTCTCGTGGGATATATTAGGTGTGTCGACCTGCGACAGTATCGACTATTGTCGTGAATTCGGTTCTTGCTGTCGTCAGGAGTGTGTTTATTGTACAAGTATGAGTTGTCGTAGCCAAGCCAAACCAAACGAGCAGACCAGGATATCAATTCGAACCAAACGACCGAGTAACAGAAAGAGAATACGAATAAAAGATTGTTCTGAGCCAGCAGGATAAAGAAAAGAAGGGTAGAAAATAAGAATGAAAAAAAAAACGAGAGAAAACGTCGGAAGAAAAGGGTACACGAGGAGTGACGACGGCAAATCTTCTACCAAGCCGAGTGACAAAAAGCAAAGGGAAAAAGAGGGAAGAAAAGAAGGAGGAAGGAAGGAAAGGAAGAGATGAAAAAGGGAAGAGAGAAAACAGAAAAGACAGGAAGAGTCAGTTGGTCATAAAGTAAAAGGGACGAGACGACGAGCACAGCCGGGGAGGAAGAACAAGACTTTTCGAGTGTAAAACGGGTGGAGTTGAAGAGGATAAGGGGGGCAGGGGTGTTGTTGGGTGTATACAGTCGTATCGGTGGTATTAATGGTAGTTGCAGTGGTAGTGATAGTGGTGATAGGAGCAGCAGCAGCAGCAGTCGATATCAAAATGAGTGCTCGGCCCACAAGTCGACTTGGAAAGGGGAGAAGGGAAAACAGGAGATGGGATTTTGAGTTCCAGACAGGATTGTTTGTAAATTCGATGTTCAGCAAAGGCAGCGAGCCAACACGAGGAGATGCTCTCAGATGCCAGGTGCCAGATGCCTTGAAACGGTCGGCCCGTTTCCAGCAATGCGTAGTAGACGCACTCGAGGACGAGGTGGACCGACGAGAGACGACGTAGTGGCGAGATGGAGGGCAAAGTCAGCAGGAGTAGAGCCAGGCTGATTCGCGAGCCGCTTTCCTGACACCGGGAGGTAGACAGCAGCAGCAGCAACAGCACTACCCTCGCGCGCTCTCAGAGGTGTGTCGATATCTCCTGGTCGACTTTGGGTGGATGCTGATCCGACGTGTGAGGACGTTTCGAAATGGACGGGGCCTGTGTCAGGTTGCAGCCTGGCAGATATACTGCAAACGGTAAAATGTAAATTAAACTTAAGACTGCAGACTATAGCAGCAATAGCAGCAGAAACCCTCTGAGTAGAGAAATATCGCGACCATGAGACGTCTAATGTTAGAGACGCTTTGATGAGGGGCGGCTGGGACACTGATGTAGACTGGTGGGTATGCTGTGTGTGTTTCAGCTGGCAGACTAGGGGTCGTCGTGGATATGCTTAAAAGTAGTTGCCGTCAGTTCGCGGTCATGGTAAAGTGAGGCTCCAAAAACACACAAAAAGTATGTCGATGGAAGGAATGGAGCAGATGTCGTTGGAACAGGGGAAATTGTATATGATTAGAGAAACGTACGGAAAAGACCAGTTTGGCAGCTGCGACCGCCAGACTCATGATGATATGACTGGAACTGGCAAGAGCCAGTAGCAGAGGGCAGGAGCAACTGACAGCCAGGAGAAGGGGTTCTGACGGACGCTAGTGGTTCACGTTGCGGAGTGGGCCGCTAAGAATAGAGGAAAGCAGGAGCTGCTATTGGCTGTATCTATGGAGTGACGAGACAGGCCAAGCCCAACAGGGTCCAGCCCACGTTGGCGGGCGCTTAAGGTTCCTCCAGAAGGGGCTCGTGTGAAGCTAGGAGTACCTGTATCTGTTTAGTAAATAGCAGCGTTTAGAAGTAGCGAATCTTGTAAGTTGAATACGCTAAGCCCAAAATAGAATATCGAGAATATCAGACCAATCACATGCTATCCCTGCACCTGTCGTACAGCGTTCTACAGCGATGTGCCGCTGTATCACAGCACGCCAGTTCAGCACACCTTGAGTAACGTGAGATAAAAGATATCAAAGACAACCGCTTCAGAGGTCTTGAAATAGCATAGTGATCAATGCAACACCGGCTATTTGTGACTTTGATTCGCGTGGCATGCAGCCTTGCAGGAGATTTGCTCAATGCCGCTGGGTGATGTGATATCGGATGGCGGCACGAGAAGCCAATACCAAGACAACCAGGCCGGTCGTAAAAGCAGAAAGCAGAAGTAGAAGCAGAACCAGAAAGCAGAACCAGAAAGCACTCGTGATGGAAAGCTTGGCTTGGTGTGGCGCCACAAGTTGTACGATTTTGTCTTTGCATCATATGTTTGGAGATCGGCTGTTGGAATCTCGGGGACCATCTGAACCAGAAGATCAGATCGGTAGCCACTGCAGAGGCAAGTAATACTGGGCTGCTTATTACAGGACAGCGTTGTGGCGGCCAAAGACTTCTCGGAACGCTAGCATCCAGATCCTGCAACCCCAGCACGGGGTTTACAATGATACCAACAGGGGGTATGGTGTTAAGACATTGACGGCCAGGGGCTGCCGAGGGCGTGCAAAGTTTGGTAAAAGGGACTGCAAAGTTGCAGAGTTGCAGAGTTGCAGAGTTGCAGAAGGCAGAAGAGGAAGGAGACCAAACAACAATGATTAACAGCGACCGTGTGTGAACTTGGCTTTGTCTTGGCGCGATGGTGAGAAGCATATTGTCGCTATTTATGCGTATCTATGAGTATCTATTGCCTGTCCATGAAAATTGATCGACTCTGGTCAAGGACATGCAATGGTCCTGTGCTGCTGCTGTGGAGCTGTGGCACGAGTCTGAGGTCTGAGGTCTGAGGTCTGAAAGCACGATAGGGACGGACTGATGTCAGGATGGAGTGACTGGTGTTGCGATCCTGGGGCGATAAGGTTAACATTCCATAAAAGTCAAACTTGGGATGCTTCCCGGCTGACATATACCGGAACTATTCATGAATGAGACTCGGTGTAGATGGGGTGAACAAAGTGTCAGATGCGTTGATAGACAGACCACGCTGTGACAAATCTGACAAATCTGACAACAGCCTCGTGATATTGCCTATGTCTACCCCCGGCTGGATCAATGATGGGAGAGATACTGCCGCCACGTCTCAAGGAAGAGTCAAACGCATCGAATCCCAACTTTGCCATCCTCGGATCTCTGCTGGTAAGACTCGTGAGACTGGCGACATAAGTATAGTAACTGCAGAATCTCACCAAGTTGCGCCCTTTTGCCCAGTTTTCCATAGTCGCTGAGACCGGAATCTGCAGAAATCCCATTCTCGTGTTCGAGAATCCCATCCCGGAGAAAGGAGGCTCTTAGAAACACTTCTCAGTGCCACAGCAGTGCCCAAACACGGATGGAAACGAGGAGAAACGAGGAGCGGCAGAATGAGGAAAGATGCACAGAACAACAGCCAAGACGGCACGCCGACTTTTACAAAGTACGTTCACTTACTATCTTAATCTTAATTCTCTACGCTTTTTGGAAGACCCGCCCCTGCAACTTTATATTAGAAACAGTAAATACTACAGCAGCACGACCATCGGTCCATATGAAACAAGCTAGGTCTGACAAGTACTCGTTATTGCCTCTGCCCTCTGCTCGTGTTTCTCCTGCTGGTCAATGAGGCTCAGAGTGTTTGGACCCTCTTTGAGTGCACCGTAACAGTCGAGTAGAAATACGGAGAATAGTGTGGCACCTCTGTCGTATTGACCTCTCCGTATATAAGATGATAATACGCTCCAGATGATTTTTTTTTTGGGGCTGCTCTTAACGGAAGACCGGCTATCCAGCGTGATCAGCAGCCCGTTGGATAGAGGAGACAGTGGAGAGGGTCGTCGCAGCACTCCGCAGGCATGGCGGTGTCTCCTATTTCGCGTATATGAGGCATAGTCGCCTGGTCAGTATTGCTGATGGCACTGAAAATAAATTTGGGCAATACGAGTGGGAGTAGTCACCCATCCAGAAGCGTCGCTGCCGTCACTGGCAATGAGCGTTCATCGTGGCTCTTGGTGTCGAGGATATGCAGGCAGTTTTGACTGTAGCTTGCCAGGCCTCTCCAACAGTTGTCAGACTTCTATCAGGATAGAGATGACCAGCCTTTGGCCTGCAATGGTCAGTCTGATGGGCCACTCGAGCGCCTTTACAGCTCGTACTGTTTCAATGCTGGCAGTTGTTGGCAGCGACAGTCCACATCGAAGAAAGGCTCGTGGGTAGGCAATGCCAGCGACGTCCTTCTATCAACAAGTCTAGTCCTGATTACAACTACGTCAATGTTGTTCGACAGCGACGCAAGCGGCTGTGAGGTTCATTATTTTCATCGGGGGCCGTCACTGTCATCCCGTCACGAGCAATGTGTTGTCTGTTCGATACGCCTCAGCAACTACAAGCATGCAATTGTGAGGCTGACATCTAGCTGTAGGCCTGAATCCTACCGAATACTTTTCAGCAGCTATGATTACGACGCCAGCTGATGATCCAGCTGATAAGAAGAAAATAAAAAATAAAAAAGAAGAAAAAATCGTCGACGTCATCGTGCTTCGCACCAGCCACCTCCCTGCACCAAGTGATCTGCCGACAATGTATTATCGCTAGCACAAGCTGCATTTGCAGTATAGTCACATCATCGTCTTGCTTCAGTCTCTAATGAGGTCGTCATGGATGAATCTGAAAAGAAAAAAAAAGAGTAAAAGTAAAGCTAAGAAGAGACGCAGTTGTTGAACCGATTACATAAGCGACACCGGTGTCGCAGACTGTCGCCAGTAGGTGTTTGCAGCCTGGAGCACGCTGATTGCGCGGCTTTTGCCCCTATATTACTCTATCCTTCGCTATGGCGTGGCTACATGTCCGCTATTTTTATGCTTACATAAGCCAAGATTACCCGTACACATGTCTAAATGGCAAGCTACAGCGTAGCGTGGCTGTGCTAAAATGTCCAGTCCACCCCGCCTTCCGCCGCGCAAACCCTCGGGGGCTGGGGACCTGCCGTGCCCGCCTACTGGACTGCAGACTGCAGACTGGAGACTGGAGACCGTAGCAGCTGCCTCGCTCGCTGGCCCATAGTTCCTTCCTTTCTAGAAGCAGGCAGCCGGAATAACTCCTTCCCCTTTTGTCTCTCATCTTCCGTCACCACCTGTCTCGTGCAATCCCGACTTCCCTATTTGGCCTCTTGCTTTCTTGCACACATTTCGACTTGGACCCTTGGCACCGAACATCCTCACGGGCGCCAGCTCCTGCACCGTTCTCCCACCGATCGCAACCTTCAAGACCGCTCCATTGACGACGAGCGAGCTCTCCCCTATTCCTCCAATCTCCATCTGTCGTTCCCCACCCGCCCTACGGTGTCGACCACCACCCTCCTCTTCATCTCCTCCTTCTCCTTGTCGCACCCCTCCACTCCCGGCGATCCCTCAGGACTGCAGACTGCTGCAATCACTCGACCCGGCGATTGAAATACATTCTCCTGTCCAGCTGGAGTTGTACACCGGTTAGCTGCTAGCACTCGACCCTACGCGCGTGCTGTTCTCTCGTCGTCACCTCCCTTAGCGACAACAGCTATCTACACCCACAATCCACAAGCATGGTAGGTACCTCTCCGACATCATACCGGAGCTTCAGACTCTCGTTGAACCCTCGGACTCTCTTCAAGCTCTGCCGACCTCTCTTCTGAACTCGTCCAAGACATCAACCCTTATCGGCGGATCGGTACTAATCAACTCTCCAGGGTATAACGCGAAGACCAAAGCAAGGCAACAAAGCCCCCGAGCGGGCCGGCGGCGGCGGCAATGCGAGACCGCAAAAGGCCACCTTTGACACGACGAAAAAGAAGCAGATTGGTGTGTCGGACTTGACTCTGCTGAGCAAGGTGTCCAACGAAGCCATCAATGAGAACCTCAAGAAGCGCTTCGAGGGCGCCGAGATCTACACATACATTGGCCATGTGCTGGTGTCCGTCAACCCCTTCCGGGATCTCGGCATCTACACCGACCAGGTGCTCGACAGCTACCGCGGCAAGAACCGTCTCGAAATGCCACCCCACGTCTTTGCCATTGCCGAAGCCTCCTACTACAACATGAAGGCCTACAAGGAAAATCAGTGCGTCATCATCTCCGGCGAATCCGGTGCTGGCAAGACCGAGGCCGCCAAGCGCATCATGCAGTACATTGCCAACGTATCCGGCGGCGAGTCGGGCGACATCCAGCAGATCAAGGACATGGTGCTGGCCACGAACCCGCTGCTCGAGTCCTTTGGTAATGCAAAGACGCTGCGCAATAACAACTCGTCGCGTTTCGGCAAGTACCTCCAGATTCACTTCAACGCCAATGGCGAGCCCGTCGGTGCCGACATTACCAACTACCTGCTCGAGAAGACGCGTGTCACCGGCCAGATCACAAACGAGCGCAACTTTCACATCTTTTACCAGTTTGCAAAGGGCGCCTCCGACTCGTACCGCCAGAACTTTGGCATTCAGGGCCCCGAGGCCTACATCTACACCAGCCGCTCCAAGTGCTTCAACGTCGACGGCATTGACGATATTGCCGAGTACCGCGATACCCTCGACGCCATGAAGGTCATCGGTCTGTCGCAGCCCGAGCAGGACCAGATCTTCCGCATGCTAGCTGCAGTACTATGGACGGGCAACCTGGTCTTCCACGAGGACGACAGCGGCTATGCCGCCGTGTCGGACCAGTCTGTCGTTGACTTCCTGGCCTACCTGCTCGAAGTCGACCCTCAGAGCCTCGTATCGGCTATTACCATCCGTGTCCTGACACCCCGCAGCGGCGAGGTCATTGAGTCGCCCGCCAACGTCGCCCAGGCCACCTCGACGCGCGATGCCCTGGCCAAGGCCATTTACAACAACCTGTTTGACTGGATCGTTGAGCGCATCAACCAGTCGCTCAAGGCGCGCCAGGCGACCAACAACTCTATTGGTATTCTGGATATCTACGGATTTGAGATCTTTGAGAAGAACAGCTTTGAGCAGCTGTGCATCAACTATGTCAACGAGAAGCTGCAGCAGATTTTTATCCAGCTGACGCTCAAGACCGAGCAGGAGGAGTACGCACGCGAGAAGATCCACTGGACGCCCATCAAGTACTTTGACAACAAGGTTGTGTGCGACCTCATTGAGCAGGTCCGCCCCGTCGGTATCTTCTCGGCAATGAAGGATGCCACCAAGACTGCGCATGCCGATCCCGCTGCCTGCGACCGCACCTTTATGCAGAGCATCAACGGCATGTCCAACGCCAACCTGACCCCGCGCCAGGGCAACTTTATCATCAAGCACTACGCCGGCGAGGTCGCCTACACAGTCGACGGCATCACCGACAAGAACAAGGACCAGCTGCTCAAGGGCCTGCTCAACATGTTCCAGGTCAGCCAGAACAAGTTTGTGCACGAGCTGTTCCCCAACCAGGTCGACCAGGACAACCGCAAGCAGCCACCCACGGCCGGCGACCGCATCCGCACATCGGCCAACGCCCTTGTCGATACACTGATGCGCTGCCAGCCATCGTACATTCGCACAATCAAGCCCAACGAGAACAAGTCGCCCAGCGAGTACAACGAGCCCAATGTGCTGCATCAGATCAAGTACCTCGGTTTGCAGGAGAACGTGCGCATCCGTCGTGCTGGTTTCGCCTACCGCCAGTCCTTTGAAAAGTTTGTCGAGCGCTTCTTCTTGCTGTCGCCTGCGACGTCGTATGCCGGCGAGTACACCTGGCAGGGCTCGTACGAGGCCGCCGTGAAGCAGATCTTGACTGACACAAGCATCCCTACCGACGAGTGGCAGATGGGTGTGACCAAGGCCTTTATCAAGTCGCCCGAGACGCTCTTTGCGCTCGAGCACATGCGCGACCGCTACTGGCACAACATGGCCACCCGTATCCAGCGCATGTGGCGCGGCTACCTGGCGTACCGGGCCGAGTCGGCCACGCGAATCCAGCGCTTCTGGCGCAAGAAGCGCGTCGGTGCCGAGTACCTTGTGCTGCGCGACCAGGGCCACCGCTTGCTCGCTGGCCGCAAGGAGCGCCGCCGCTACAGTCTGCTGGGCTCGCGCCGCTTTCTCGGCGACTACATGGGGATCAACGCGTCGACGGGCTCGGGCAGCATGATCCGCAGCCAGACCAACATCAGCCCGAGCGAAAAGGCCGTCTTCTCGTGCCGTGGTGAGGTTCTCGAAGCCAAGTTTGGCCGCTCCAGCAAACCGAGCCCGCGCATTCTGATTGTCACCAACAGCAAGTTCTACATTGTTGCGCAGACCATTGTGCAGGGTCAGGTCCAGATCGTTGTCGAGCGTGCTGTGTCCCTGAGCGCCATCAAATTCATCGGCGCATCCTCTGCCCGCGATGATTGGTTCTCGCTCAACATCGGATCGCCCCAGGAAGCCGACCCGCTGCTGAACTGTGTGTTCAAGACGGAATTGTTTGTGCAGATGCAGCGCGTGATGCCGGCCGGCTTCAACCTCAAGATTGGCGACTCGATTGAGTACTCCAAGAAGCCCGGCAAGGTCCAGGTGGTCAAGGTTCTCAAGGACTCGCAGGTGCCCGTTGACCACTACAAGAGTGGTGCCATACACACGCAGCCCGGCGAGCCACCCAACTCGCAGTCGCGGCCTACACCGCCCGCCAAGCCCGTGCCGCCACGGCCCATTACGCGCGGCAAGCTGATCAAGCCCGGCGGCCCCAACGGCCGCCCGTCGCGCATCACCAACACCAGCCGCAAGCCCCAGCCGCTCCCTGGCGCCAACGCCAACTCCAGCGTGCCTTCATCTGCTTTCTCGGCGACACCCGCGGCAGCAGCAGCGCAACCGAAGCCTGCACCAGCACCAGCACCGGCTGCAGCGTCGTCGACTGGTCGGGTCGTGCCGCCTCGGCCAAGCGCCTCGTCTGCCTCTGTAGCCGCCGCCACTGCCGCCGTGCAAAAGGCATCCTCGACCACGACCGCGCTGCCTTCGCACACCCGCAAGACATCCAATACTGTGCGCGCGCCGCCGCCGCCGCCACCACCCCCGGCCGCCCCGGCTGCCATCACAGCCAAGGTTCTCTACGACTTCCAGGGCCAGCGCGAAAACGAAATGTCCATCAAGGCTGGCCAAATTATCGAGATTGTCCAGAAAGAAGACAATGGTAAGCAATCAGCGCCCTCTTTTATATGTATTAATTTTTTTTTCATGAGTTGCAGTGCACTAACAGTGTAGGATGGTGGCTGGCCAAGATTGGTGGTTCGCAGGCGTGGGTGCCTGCAGCCTACGTGGAGGAGCAAGCACCGCCCCCACCATCGGCACGGCCTGCGCCGCCTGCACCCCCACGCCGCCCTGCTGCTGGCCGCTCGTCTGCTGCCGCATCGGCCGCACAGCCCCGCGACTCGGGCATGAGCCTGAACAATGGCGGCGGCAGTGCATACTCGTCGGACGGCGGCAGCCGGGCAAACACGCCGACGCCGTCGACAGCCAGTGGCAGCGGTCTGAGTCTGGCGGATGCGCTGCTGGCGCGGCAGAGCGCCATGTCGTCTCGTCGCGAGCCGGATGACTGGTAGGGCAGAGTTTTGAGGCCTTGCGGCCTTCAGTCCTCGAATCCTTGGGTCCTTGAATCCTTGGATATTTTTCTTGGATAGTTGTGATTTAGAACTGTATGCAGCCTTTACAGACCTCGTCTGGTCTGTTGCTTTGATTTGCGTAACGTTGATGCTTTTCCTTTCTCTTTTCTCTCTTTGATTATTCTTTGATTTTTCCAGACGCTTGTTATGGATAGATAAAATATTTAAATACGTCCAATCTGTCATAAATACACCGCTTGCTATTCAACAATATGGTAATATGTGTACGCACGCCTCGGACCCAAGATGAACGCAAACGCATCATGACCAAAATCACGCCGTACATGTTGACTCGCCACATCACTGGTCCTTTTTGTATTGTGCATTGCTCCGTCGCTGCAGCAGCGTGGCAATCGGCACATTGTCGTCATCGCCATCATTAGAATCCTCGTCGACACCAAAATCCCGCAGCCGGTCGCCGTCTGCATTGGTCCAACCCGGCTCGCCGTCCATGCCCTGCTCAAACTCGTCGTCGGAGCCGACCTGGCCCATGGGGCCGGTGATCCTGGTCGGGTCAGACTGGTTGTAGGTTTGGGTGTTTCTGTTTCGCCGCCGAAAATCGGCTTCTTGCCGGGCCTGGAACGCCGCCTTTTCTTCCTCGGCCGTTCCCATACCGTCCCTGCCGGATGTAAATGCCGTTGTTGTTTCGGCATCGATGCCGCCTGCCGCAGCATGCCTCAGCTTCTCTGGGTCGGGTGGCGGCCACATGCCCGGGTGATCGTTGAAGCCGTTCTCGGGCCAGTCCCAGCCGGCACCGGATCCTCCCTTGGCAATCACAGGGTGGCCGGCAAAGGGAAACAGCCAGAGCAGGAAATTGGACGTGCCCATGGCCTGGGCCATGTTGGCAAAGAAGCCGATATCGTAGGGAAACTCGATGCGCATGCGCTTGGCAGCGGCTTTGCGCACCTTTTTCTCGAGTTTCCGATAGTGCTCGTCGTCGTCGTCGTCGACCTCGCGCAAAAAGGCAGTCTCTTCTTCAAAGTCGGGGTCATCTTCAAACTCGTCTTCGATATCGTTGTCGTCTTCGTCGTCCCAAAAGGTGCCGTCGTCTGCTATTGCGCCGTACCGTTCGATGACAGCTTCATGCCGCTCAATCTCCCAGCCCTCGATCATGGTCGTGTTGAAAAGCCAAGTCTGCATGGCCGAATACAGCATGATGGACAGGGCCAGCAGAGTGCCGCTGCACACGAGCACGAGTACGGTCAGGTGGATGAGCTGCGGCATGGTTGGGCCAAGGTATGCTGGCAGATGACGCTGTTCGTAGAGGGCGTAGAAGCGGCGCACCAGCAGGTACATTAGCAGCCAGAGGCCGACATTGACCGTGACAATGAAGCGCAAGAAGTGCGGAAAGGTCTGCATCGACACGCAGTTGCCGGTCCAAGGGCAATGATGGTCCATCTTGGGAATGCAGCGCTTGCAGTGGCGGCAGTGGTGCGACCGGTCTGGCTTGGGCGCGTCGCACTTCTTGCACCAGCGCTTGCTGGTCGTTGAAAGGACGCCCTCATTGCCCCCATTTTCAGCTTCAGCGGATGGCAAGTGAGTTGACGATCCAGAGGATGATGTAGACAGGCGGCGTCTGTCCTCTGATTTTCCAGCTGTCTCCGCGTCGAGCTTGCTCAGTTCGCTGGAGGTGCCGAGATGAGAAAAGTCATAGCGACCAGGATCAACGGTGCATGCACGGTAGTATGTCCACCAGATACAGCCCAAGAGGCAGTTGATAAACACTAATTGAGGTAGTGATAGCGGGCCGGGATCTAGATATTGTGCCGCATTGAAGAGGTACTGTGAGCTGTACCCCAGAAACGCGATGATGGAAACGGCGCTTGGGATGGCGAGGAGGTGCATCCCCAGCCGGGACGGGCCGGTTTGAATGGACGGCATTTCAACAAGGTGGCATGGTATAATGGAAGAGAGAGAGGGAGAGAGTAAGAAGTGAGTAGGCACAAGATATCTATGATGGTTTGAGAATTTCGCCGAGCTGAGCTCGCTGTCGTTGCCAAAAAACGAGGTGCTGGAGCTGGTGGAGCTGAACTCGTATGTTCTGCCAGCTAGGGAGCTAGTAAACGTGGCTGTTGGATCGAGTCGAGCGAGGCGGAGCGAGGTGATGAGTTTTCAAAGTATCCAGAGTATGCCGAATACCCAGATTATCCAGAATCAGTGCCCAGAGCAGATGATGCTTGAGGTTGATGCTTAAGTAATGGGATACGTTGATGTGTGACAAGACGGAAGCTGCGACCGGGCAAGGTTTCAATTGGTAATACAAGAGAGAAGACGATTGTTCCTTGAGGAAGGTGGGCCTGGCTGTCTCACCTGTGGCCGCCGTATTACAGTGTTTGAAATAGAGGCGTTTTTGGGCTGATCTAGGCCGCTTATGTAATACTGCCTGATATCGTAAACATCGATTTGATTGTGCAAAAAAAAAGCAGATCTGTAACGAGTAATCTCGAGTAAGAAATTAAAGATTTTTGGTCATTTCACATAGTTATTCAGAGCCAGTGTTATCATTTCTACAATGAATTGACAAAGTACAGCAGAAACGCAACATCTGCACATTATGCTGCAGTCTTGACATTGACATCAGGACAAAAACAGACAAGGAAGTATTTTTAACTAATAACAACAAAATGGAAACAAGTAAACGTTAAACTGCACCTATTATACTGTATTAATGCGTTACGCAGCGGTTATGATTTACCTGGGCCGAAACTTCAAAGGCCGATAATTTGATTATAGCTGAGGTGGACGACGCCCCCCAAAAGTTCAAGGTCGAATGGAAATAAAAATGAAAATGAAAATGGGTGGAACGCAGAAATTAAATACGAAATGCCATGTTTTGTTGTTGATATGGGTGTAAAGTGGTAAGTGTAAGTGGACAAGACATCGTCGACTACTTGGACCTCGTGCTGCGCTGCCTTATTGCTTTCCGATTCTGCCTGCCCCCTTTTGCTCCATCCAATCATGTTAAATAACCGAAAAAAAAAAAATGAAAATGAAATATAAGCCAAAGATCAGTCGTCATAAGAATAAAACATTAACGTAAATCGTATAGCTGAACAGCAGTGAACAAAAGAGAGAAGAGGCAGAAGTAAAGAGGAAACAGAAGGGCAGACATGTAAGAGGCATTCAACGTAAGTGGAAATCAAACAAAACCAAAACAATGTCGGTCTGAGAGCATCATAATAACCAAATATCGAAGAAACTGGCAAGAATGCATATAAATCACAAGAAACACAAGAAACACTTGTTTGGTGACGGACCTCACATGTCGAGGCGAAGAACCAATCCTATTATGGCGTCTTTGCGTCTCGCATATCCCTCACCGGTAGTTGCGGAAAGGACTTTCGCACTTGACGTCCTTGACGCCCTCGGGCAAGAGGCGCATCCACTCGATCCAGCCAGCCTTGTCCACGGCACCGTCCGAAAGCCGGATTGTCAGACTCAGCTGTGTGCCGGGTATCGCATTGGCCGACTCGGGGCTTCTAGGCAATGGCTTCCGGAACGGTGCAAGGAGGATTGATGGCAGCCGAGCGTTCGAAGAGACTTGCATGTGAAAGGGCGATGGGAAGCTTGATATCTGTTCCTTGTCGGCGCTACGCTCTTGAATTATCTTGGGGTACGTCGACATCAGCCGCACATGCAGTTCCGCCGCTGAAAGTGCCGAGAGGGGGCCGCGGAACCGCTGATTGAGCCGTGTCCGGAGCTCATCTGTGATGGCGCGTGTAAACGACACTCGTCCCAGTGCCATTTGGGGGTCCTCGCCAGACCCTGCTGCAACCACTTCAAACACACCTTCGCGCCGTGCCATCTTCGAGCAGGGGTAGTAGGCTGCATCCATAAGCAGCAGCGTGTCGGCTGTCGCGTCCTCTAATATCTGTTGAATCACGCCCCAGCGAATCGTGGCTTGCGCCTGTCCTTGCACTGTGGCTTTGGCCATGGAACTATATTTGCGCAAAAGAAAAGAAGCACGTCAGTAAGCGACCTCGCACTCCGAAAAGTATTATATTCGCTTAATCACCCCCCTGTCGGTATTTGTCATATTACCCCATCTATTGCCAACAACACATGACATACCTTGAGAGCACCAGCTCACGATCCCGGTCAAGGTAGCTGAAGCCGGCATAGTAAAATATCTTGAGCGTGTCGCGCATGTCGCGCTTGTTGACAAAACCCGTCACCGTCTGGATCAGCCATCGCAGCGGGCTTTGCGCGCCAATGGGAATCGAAACTGTTTCGACGCTGTAGTTGTACTTTTTCTCGAGCAAGGTTGAGAGCTCATCAATGGCCTCGCGGACTTCCTGTCCAGAATCATTCGACCACTGGACAATCATCACCTGCACCACATCGTATCGGCTGCGACTCGAGTTGGCTTCGTTAATTACGCGGGCCGTTCCGCTCTGTAAATCTCCCGACAGACTCTCAATTCCAGGCAGTGATGACGCGGACGACACAGACGGAAACTTTTCCAGTTTTTCAATCTTCTCAGGTCGTGGACCTGATGGTAGTGGTGTCCGTAAACGAGACTCGGTTCCCATAGACAGCCGGCGGGATGCAGGCGGTGGAAGTGGCGACTGTTGGGGCCGTGCCTGTGTAGGGGCATGTCTCGGTGACAGCTGGGGCTGTTGGTGAGGCTGAGGCAAAGGCTGCTGTTGTCGTTGCTCGTGTCTTTGATCTCCTTGGTCATGTTGCTGCTGGCTTTGCGGTATGTCATGCTGGTGGTGGTGCTGAGGTTCGAGATATTGGCGCACAGCCGCAGGTGCTGTCTCCGAGTCAATATCCATCTCTTGAACGTCTGACTGGCCAAACGACACCCGACCGGTGCTCTGTGCAGGGCTAATAGGCCGGCCTGCAAGAGGTGCGTACTCTTGGGTTGGGCTCTGTGGCATGAATTTTCTCACTGCCTCTTCCCAGCTCATGGCGTGGTGGCTTGGATGACACTGTTTGGTAAGTACTGTCCTTTGCTGATTTCAAAGTAGCAAAACAGGAGGGGGAGAGAAAAGACAAAACGACTTACAGCAACTCTCCGACGCCGGCAGTCAATACATGCTCCGAGCTTGCGAATCAAGGCTGCTTTTTCCCGCTGTGGTGCTGAGAGGGGGCCGTGGCGTCGGCGACTAGTTCGGTGGGAAGTGCTCATGTTACTCCCGCCGTTCACTGGAAATACGTTTTGCGCAGAGAAGGTTGGTGATGTCATGTTGCCGTTACTGGCAGTGCCGTTCGGTGATACTGACTGGTCGTTGTTCGGGCTGTCATTAGATGCCATGGCCATCTTACTACCGTTAATAATGCTCGTCACAGTCGGCGAGGTAGACAGAGAGGAATCGGGCCGTATGTATGGTGAAGCGGGCTCGGAAGGTGTTCGGCCGTGGTCCGTTTCCATTGATCCTTGAGAAATTGGCCGCGTCGGACCCTGTCGTGGCTCTTCGCGAAGTGGTGGCGCTTCCAAGAGGCTGGGAGCGGGATGCATAATTCAGCAGGCCCTCAACTTTGAAACACTTTTGAGCTGTGCTGGCTGCAGGTGCTAGCCTCTTGCCGCCAGGTTCTTTCTGATAGCAGCCAACCTAGATCAAAGGTGAAGAGAGAAGCAGACAAGAAGCAAACGAGAACCCAGCGAATATTCCAGCCCTAGCAAGCCGATAGTGTTGTCAGCAGTCCATGAGAGTCTGGTCGACGACAAAATAAATATAGTAAAAGCTGAGGATATTTAAATTATACGAAGCGAAAGCAACGTATAGTCGATCGAGGTAAATGTTGAAACTGTCAAAGTATGAGACCGTATACAGTTTTCGGACTGACAAATATGAGACCCGGAAAGTGCAAGATGGGATGGCCGAGATATCAAAGTGAAGAACTGGAGTTGAACTGAGAATGCGGAAAGAATAACAGCGAGAATTGTGGGTAGCCGACTGGGAAGCACAACAACAGAGTAGGATATTGGGCCGAGATATGCACGGTGACAGTCGACGAGGTTTTCATGAGGCTTTCACCAGACACCAGAAACGAGAAGCGACACCAGAAATGACAGAGAAAAAAGATTGGTCGATGTGGTGGTAGGAGAACCTGGATGCTGTAGGATGCTGTAGGATGCTGTAGGTAAACAAGCTCTTCTGGTCCAATGGGCGGAGAGGGTAGAAGATAGAAGCAGATGAACTGTAATATATAAAAAAGAAAAAATAGGAAAAATAATGAAAATGCAGAAAAGGAAGAGACAAAGTATCAGCAGAGGCGTGCGTACGCAGTATAACGGTGTACAAGTATACAGGCAGGTGGTAAGCCGAAGACTAGTTAATCCCACAGCATGCGTAGGTTCGTTGTTTTACTGTGTGCTGCTTGTGATTTGTTCTCTCTTTCTTCTTCTTTTGAGTGCAGGTAGCTGTTGTCCTTGTCCGTGGTGATAACTGGTCCGATGAGGATGAAAAGGGGGGCCCAGGGGTGGTATACTGCACTTGTGCTTGCTGGGTTGCTGTAACCGCCTTGATTAGTACTTGGTAAAGTAGATTTGACAGAGAAGTGGAGGTCAAGTCAAGGGAACGTCAAGGGAATTCCAAGTGGGCGTGGGTAGTCAGGCAGAACAAATAGCCCCGGGAGTTGTCAAGGCACGAGGAGAGCGTGGTGGTGTATAGTGCAAAGTAGTGGAACAAAACGGACAGAGCAAGGCCAGGACAGTCTGCCAATAGACAGAGCGAAGTAACCGAACGTATGTACAGCTTGCCGGCTGAAGTACAGACGTGAAAATGTGCTATAAAAAGGCTTGCGAGAGACCGCGCAGAAGTCCCTGCGAGGAATAAATGAAAGGATGAGGGCAGAAGGCGGTAGATATAGCATATGTAGCTAAAGGCGGCCGAGGAAAGCTGCTGGATGGTTCCCACCCACCTATTTCTGCTGTTATCTCTGTATGGTTGTCCTTTCGGCGTTGGTTTCTGTTGTGTCTGCTGTCTGATTTATCTGGTGTTTATTTCCTGTTGTATAGTCCGTCTGATGGTGCCGTGTCTTGTATTTTTGCGTTTTGCGTGTCCCAGTCCACGTTGTCTTGGAGCCCCTTCTGCGGTCCGATCCTATCCAACTCCGGGCTGTTATGATCTCGTATTAGAGAAGTATTCCTTTGGGCGGTCCTTTCCAGGTTGTCACCTCGGTGGCAATCCGATCCTGCAGTCTTGTGGTATGTTCGCTTTTCTATGTCTGTTGTCCTAGTATATAGCTGGGGTACTGGAGGTAACAAAAATATAATCCAGGTAAAGATGACGGCGACGGGCTTTTAACGCATAAGACAAAGGGGTAAAGAAGATGCGAGTAGTCTGATCTGCCAATATGGTCGGTCAAGCAACAAAGCTGCACAGTTCTGCTTCTGTTGTGTGCTGCCTTGGCTCTGATTCGATTTCTACAGCCACGCTACCAGAATCAAAGGCTCTATTCGGTGGACGAGAGCTGGATAACCAAGAAAGGGGGGTGCTGACACAGTTTGGTCTCAGGGGAGCATACACTTCCTATCCTGTCCAGGGCGCTGCCGTCTGTATGGAGTATGCAAATGCAAATGCAAATGCAAATGCACTTGGTGTATCTGTGACTGCGAGTAGGGGTGTGGTTGCGGTGCATGCAGCAGCTAGACGATCAGCTACTGGTATGCTTCGGGCGTTTTGTCTTGATTAATACTGTTCCATACTTGGCCGTAATTCTGGTTTCGTTCTTTCTGTTGTGACTTGTGGTATTGCAATGCCCGTTACAATCCATCCACGAGGCACAATCGCTGACATAGGTTTACTGCAATTGATTCGGACCTCCAGCTGTAGCAAGGCCAAGCTCGGTGTTGGTCCTGGCGGCGTATAATTGATAGTCGAACTTGGCCGTGAATCAAAATATTGGGCAATATAGATAGATGTTGGTGTGGTGGTGCTTGTTGGGAAGCAGTAGGAAGAGGGAGGGAAGAGAAACAAGAAAGAGCAAGAAAACAATAGGAGCCGAGTAGAAAAAGATACAATGGATATAATACAACAGCAATAACGGGAATAGTAGACAATAATCAAATCAATGAAATATAGAGATTTAGGAAATATAATGGAACAGAAAAAGAAAAGATGCAATAGAATACGGCGGAGGATAAATGGGGGGTATCAGTGGGAGGGTGTGAGAAGAGTACTAAGGTAGTTCAAGTACTCAAGAGAGGCAGTGGATGCCGAAGAGAGACAAAAGAGGGACGAAAAGAGGGAAAAGAGGGTGTCAAGAGGGAACGAGGGTGAACGAGGGACGTGTCTCGCCTGCGTGAAGAGAGCTGACGTCGTAGACAGGGCCGCAGACGGGATGGCCCAGAGGCTCCTTGTTCTATGGGCCCTGGGGTGATGCTATCAAAGAGGGAGGGTTGCATGAGGAGTAATGGCAATTCAGAATAATGAAATATGAGTAAACTGGAAGAAAGGCATGTAAGTATGAATTAAGAGAGAAGCAAAGTAAAAATAGATCGGACAAGGGCAGCTAGGCAGGGAAGGAGATCAAGGAGATCAAGGAGATCAAGGAGATCAAGGAGATCAAGGAGATCAAGAAGATCAAGGAGATCAAGGAGATCAAGGAGATTAAGAAGATCAAAGAAGGCTAGTAGACGGGTAGAGTGACGAGATCAGGGATAATGAAAAAGGCATCAAGCATAACCAGATGCTAAACAGAGAATGGACGACATGCGCGGAACAGGCCAGAAGGGTCAAGGAGTGTCAAGGCGTATCAAGGAGAGTCAAGGAGAGTCAAAGGAGAACACAGCGGGAGATGGACATGTCGAGGTGAGAGGGAAGCGGCGGCTAACTAAGTTATGATCAGCATTAGCGTGGTCCACGGAAGAGACAGTCTACTCCGAGGGTGTGTAGATGATGCAGATAGTACGAGTGAGTAGAGGTGGGCGGAGTAGAGGCGTGGTGATGTTGAAAGAGTTGAAGCAGGGTTTACATGTTGTAGATTGCAGATATAGTCGATGCGAGTAATGCTTACAAAGTTATGCAGAGGAAGGTACGAGTGACAGGAGAATCAAAGAGGGAAGGAGTGGTTAGCAAAGGGCAAGTGAAGCCACAAGCGAGACGTTGGAAACCAAAAAGAGCAGGCTCGCGGTGCTGCAGAAGCTGTAGTCGGTAGATTCCATGCGGAAGGTGCGACCAGTGATGAGCACGGTCCGAACTCAGTAGTTCTTCCTTGTTCGAGTAGCCTCCATGATCTACCCTGGCGGCAGAGTGCAAATATAGCTACTCCGTAGTAGTGGGCTTGACTTGTTTACAGAGCTTGCGCCGAGGCCTGAATCACTCCAGACCCAGAGCCCAGAGACAGACAGCCGTCCTAGAAATAGGCATGGCGGAGGTCCAGCACGGAGTAGTGCGAGTGCAGATGGAGATATGCACATGGATGCACATGCATACGCAAGTGGAAGGAGAGGTACGAGGTACAAGATACAAAATACATACGAGACAGAAACGGCAAAAGCGCGGCGTGTAAAAAGCCGTTGAGAGGAAGGTGCCACGAGAGAAGTAGAAACAGGAGGAAGGGGCAGGATGTGATGTATGACTGAGTAGAGGCAGGAGGAGGGGGAGGAAGTTGTGTTAGTCTTTGATACGGAGTAGTTACTATAGACGGAAGCAATAGACTACAAGTAGGGGGGGCCGCCTTGAAGGGACCATAGAGCGGGGCGCGGCAGCTTAACGAAAAGGGAAGTCGCGACTGGTGGGAGGCTAGTAGATAGTTCTTTATTTATTGCTTTATTTCTTGATTTCTTGATTTCTTGATTTCTTGATTTCTTTTTTTTTCACTATTAACGAATAGAAAAGGACCGACGGACAAAATATAGCTCACTTCCTGGCAAGGCAAGAGCAGATGGCAATATGATGTAAGCACCTTCTTATTAGGGCGCATTTAGGATGAGACTAGAACAAGCATAGACGACTCACGACATACACAAACACAGACACAGACACAGACACAGACCGACGACAGGCCGACGACACTAGATAGGAAAAGAACAAGAAAATCGAGTATCTCTTAAAATTGGAGAAGCTTTGCAGTCTGTTACGGAAAGTGGAATAAGGGGGAGATGGAGCGGGCTTGTGGGTATAAACGAGCAAAGTGGATAGATGCAGAGGGAGAGGGAGAGGGAGAGGGAGAGAAAGGCAAAGGATCAGGGAGAGGTTATTCTTCAGTGGATTTAATTTGATATGTTTAATTGTTAATACTCTTATTTGCTCACTGCTCCATGGCCATCGGCTGGTCTGCACCTCGGCTCGATGTCGCAGTGATCGGGTGTCCCTGGACCCGTAGATTTGATTTCAGTTGTTTGTTCTGTTTCTTGAGATATGTTTTGCAAAAGGTTTGATGAGGTTGTTGTGGGTTGTTTATGCGAGTACTTTGCACTTTTACTTTGATCTAGAGTGTGCTTGAAACCCCATCCATGAGAGACGACTGCTGTTGGACAGGAATATCTAATGAACGGCATGGGAGTTCCCGCACCCAGGCAACCTAAAAGATCAAAGCGGTGGTCGACAACAGTGCGGTGGCAGACGAGCCAAAAGCAACAAAGCCATATCGAGAACATGGTAGAACAGGACTCGAGTCGTGGGGCTGCTGTATACTGCACCACGCCATCTGTCAGTTTTTGTATCAACGAGAAAACAAGAATACGAATGCTCTCTATTGGAGTGCATCTACACCTACAAGGAACTACGCCACTCAGCCTGAAACACGCATATATTATATAATAGTTATTGTATATCATATTGTATATATTACTTCATACATACGTATTATGCATGTCGATGCAGAAGGCAGATGCGTTGGGCTCGAATCACCACAGACGGTAATTACTTATCGGTTCACGCCGCCGAATGGAGTGTTGATCTCTACACTAGAATCCCTTGTTTTGTGATCACAGTCATTTTCCTCATTTGCTTTGTGAATAAATTGTCATTCGAATCACTTCTTTGGTCACCTTGGCTCAATGATTAATCTCGCTCTGCTGTGACGGAGTTTTCGTCTCGTTCTTGCCCCGTGCTATCCTTGCCGCCCACACTATTGCGTAACCGGGGATCTGCTATCCGTCCCATGGTATATCAGAAATGAAGGGGTGTGATATGGCCAGGGTTTTGAGTGGATAGGTAGGGTGACAGGCTAGGATGGCAGGCTTGAGGCCCATAAAGCCCGAAAACAGAGCAAACAACTGTAATTTCAAGTGACAAACAAAGTGGCAGATTTGGATCAAGACTTCAATTCAAAAAGAGAATACAAAAACATGCCTAGATTATGATATGTTTTTTTTTTTTCGTACATCCAAATTCAAATCTCGTATGCTTGCCGGCAGCTCGATGAACCCATGTTCCGGCTTTGCAAAAAAAAAAAAAAAAAAAAAAAAAGTCACAGCGGGCATAACTACTTGTGGCGAAACGGACAGGCTTGCTTATTCTAGAGAGACGGACCCCTCCTCCAACTCGACACCGAAGACCCTAGTCTCCTAGTCCATAGCTAGCAGAATCACACCGGGCCCTGCCGCCAGCCTCACCCTTGAACAGGCACTAGTGCCTTGGAAATTTGACATATCTAGTATTTAGAGACATCTACGAGTACGAGTATACTAGCTCTTACAAGAGATAACATATTCCGTGCATCCAGCCATTTAGATATATTGCTTGACAGGTGTTGCCTGCACAGACGTGTCTTGTTTGCCCAATATTGGCCTATATTTGCATCCTGTGATTGTGATAGCTTGCTGCACACTTTGCACGTGTGCCGCCGTTACCAACGAGTCCACCGACCGGTGCTGTCCATTGAGTAGCAATAACAAGATCAAGTGAATAGAAGACAGTCACAAGGAGAGACATCTCCAAAATACAGGTCGACGGGAGCCATGACGGTGCACACTAAGCAGTGTAATAATCTGTGTGCCCTTCAGCAAGGACCAGGCGAGACAAGAGCACAGACTGTTTGGTGCAAGTCTATATATTGGCTGTTCTTTTGCTTGACACTGCTGGGTATTGCTGCTGAGCAGGTGTGCAGGAGGCCGAGCATGCGCAAGACGGGTTTGCGATCAAGCGTCTTTGCGCTGTGACAGCAAATCAGCAAACAGAGCTCTGGTCTGAATAATGGTGTCACCAGCAGAGGTACCTCGTGAGTTGTGAGCTTGTGCCCCTGTACATCTGGATGTGATGTGTTTTTCGGATGTGCATGTATGTTGGCCTGTCGATCTGTATCTTGTGTATCACAGGATGCAAAGTGTGTCCAGATATCAAAATCACAATATTCAAAAGAAACAAAGTTGGCGGTAAACCGCGTGGACACACTCTCATCTTGGCAGTATATATAATTGGCTATTCAAATATACAAACATTCCATAAACAAAAAAAAAAAAAAATAACAAATAGATGTTGGCCACATCTAGACATACCAAGCATCACCACGCGATGCAGAGCTCTGCAGGCATTTCTTTAGATGGCTCTCACTATATCGGATCTCCTACTATGGACTATTATCACAGCGACTCGTCAATCCCTGCTCCCCGCCGTGCCACATGCAACCCCTATCCCTGTATTGCGTGAGGGCGAGCCGCCGAGGCACAGTGTCTTGTCTCTCGTTTTGATGTTCGATCCGCAGTGTTTGTTCGAACGTGTGTGTACGTGTAAATACCTGCGAGTACTTGTTTCGCCCTGCACTCTCTCTGTATTCCTTTGCAGTTGATGTACTTTGCTGTATTTTTGCTCGCTTTTCACGCGACACATCCACATCAGATACCACGCCGGGAGATTTGATTTGATAGCCCCCCCTTGCGAATAGGAAACCAGCCGATCCCCAGGTTCGTCAAGAGTCGAGCACTTTGTAGTCCGCAACACGTAATTATTACTCTGTAAATTACTCCGTAGAACTCCGTAGATGGGGGTCAAGCGGCTCACTTCAGTGATTGAGTACAGTGATTGAGTATAGTGATTGATTACAGTGATTGATTACAGTGCTTGGCTTCAGACTAGAGTACTGCTTCATAAGATACTTTATCACCCATCACCTGTGGCTCTTGCAACCGGCGCAACAGGGTTTACTTTTCGCAGGTCGATAGCCCCATGGAGATAAACTACCATTCTAGGTTAACCGTAGATAGACTGAGCAACAGCAAACAGCTACAGTAATCAGACTCACGCAAAAGCCTCTTCGGCATACCTCTTTGGCGATGCTTGGTGTTATGCTCGATATTATGTAAACATTTGTGTAAATGCCCGTTGAAGAAGGCACGATATTGTCGAATTGTAAACAACGGCAAGAGCGATGGGCGACCCCTATTTTCCCTCTTGCGATCTCGCTGTTCGGCATCTCCATGCTTCATCTTCATCTTCCCTTGATCTTGAGCTGCTCAAACATCCTCCCGCCATCCCGTCTCTGACCGCGATACTGCCTCAGCCCTCGTGCTTTTTATCTGCAATATATCTCGTCGCGTAGATTAACACCCGCATTATCAACACTGCACTGTGCACATCTACCATTTTCACCCGCGCGTCAATCATTACCGCTGTCTCCTCTCTATCTGCAATCAGAAACCATCTGCTTCATCTTCGTTTGTATACCCCCATGCATACCTACCGAGTATCTGCACTGCCCTGCCAGCATCGTGTTTATCATCCTGCAATCTGTTCTGTGCCGCTATTCTGTACGCCACCAGCCTGCGGCCATCTCGAATCTCTCCAGGTCATACTGCAGCCCCCACAAGCAACTGTTTCCTTTGGTTGTTTTGTTATTTTTGGAGAAGCCTTTGGCTTTTGCTTTTGCTTATGCTTTTGTACCGTCTCACTGCGTTCCATTTATATTAGGGATTATTGTTTGCTTCCACAACCTCGTTTCATGCTCACCTTTTCACAGCGTCTTCAGCCACCGACACCCCTGCTCCTTCACCGCGCCGAAGTGACTCCCTTTCTTGCAAGCACTCGCCCACTACATTTACTTTCATCATCTGGCAGTGTGATGACACTGTAAGATTAATGAATGGCCTGGTCCTCGCTCCTCGCCTCAAATATGGGTGGCCTGGCCTGCGGGCCGAAATATATTTCGCCTGAAAAGCTGTGTATTTCTATGCTACCTGGCTCCGATACGATATACAGTTGCAACAGTGCTCCATGACGATGCAACGCTCTGTTTCTACTAACGCTGCTTCTCTTTTCAGTCTCTCTTCTCCATATTTCCATCACTTATCACATCGCGGTTTTACTCGTATCAAATACAAGTATATACATGCGGCCTTATGGATATGTACGAGAATGCCGCTGGATTGATGTCGCAGTTCTCTAACAGTCGGGTATTGGGTACTGTATCAAGTACTAAGGAAGTGCATTACAGAATACCCAAAAGGCTGAGGTCGATTTCATCACACAGCGGAAATGATCATCGCCATCACTCGGCTGTGTTCTCTTATCCTTGTCCGCACTGCAGACACGAAGACTTAAGCAGAGTTGAAAAACAGCAAATCTACAAAACAGCGACTCTGGAACAAAGCCACGCACAGACAAAAGACAGCCGGTAAAACAAACAAGCTGACAAACAAACTGGCGAGTAAAACAGACGAGCAAAGGATCCAACCCTCCACAGCATACGCACAGCGTAGTATGCGCATTTCCTTTGTACGCAACAGCACGTTTTGGGACGTTTCGCAGACTAATGTTGTCCTGCTATTTTGCTGCAGCGCATTACAACACAGCACCGCAAACATCCAGGGAATAACAAAGATACACTGGCAAGATGACAAGACCACCGCGATTCGTTGCTTCTGCTGTCTTGGCACACCCAAGCCCAGCCGACCGAGAGACGGCCTGCATATCTTGCTGCATCTGCAATCTGCACTCTACTCTGCACTCTACAGGTCTGTATTCTTGCAGCTCTACTGCCAGCCAACAGCCTGCGACCTCTACTGCACCCTGCCTCTTCAACGCACATTTCTATACTCTCCTCACGACTGACACTTTAATCCTTCCCTTGTCCTTTCCTTCTTCTTATTTTTCCTATTTTCCGACCTTCCTATTGCTTTATTTCTTCCTCTGATTATTATGGACAGGTCTGCAGCAGTACCCGCCATTACGCCGGGATAATTCAACGCCTGCGGCAATGTCTCACTCGAGTTTTTTTTATCTTTTCTTTTGAATATTTCAGGTTCCCGAAAACATGCAACCTTTACACTTTACATTTTGCCGCTCTGCAGCTTGCCAGCTCTACAGCTTGCAACTTGCAGCCAGGTCGCGCATCTGTGCCCGAGCAATGCATGCTTCAGACCCAGGCTTAATCTCGATTCACACTTGACTGAGACTCAAAACAAAGACAGCAGACGCAACCTATTCGGCGCTTCCGCTAGCACAATCTCACCTTGCGGAATATGCCACCGAGCCACCGTGCGCCATCACCTACACGTACACCTTGACAGCCAACGGTTCCTATGTCTCTCTTGTCTCTCCCTCTTTATTTCGTGCTTGGGTTATATTGCTTAATATGAAGCGGACCCCGAAGGAGTTGCTGATCTCGCCGAACACCACCTCACACCTCTGCCACCCTTCGGTGAAGCCCGCCGGGGAAATCTTCGGTGCATGATTCCCTGAATCTGCTCCGTTGTTTTCTTCTTCTTTCGCATACCTTTTATTATTCTTCTATTCTTTTTCTATCTTTTGTCCATCTTTTTATCATTATTATCATGTTTCTACCACTTTTTGAGTCGACTCCGACTCTGCGTTGTCCTCTCTGCCGCATCTACCCCATTGACCCCATCAACCCCATCATGGCATGCTTTGCTCGAATGATATGATGCGGACTGCGGCATTTTAGCGTGCAAGCAAAGAGAGGCTGCCAAGTGGCTACGCATGTACGGCAAGTCTCCAATTTGCAAACTCATCAATGATCAAGCTGGTCATCAGATAATGACTCGATGTAAAGTGATTGCAAACCTCCACGAGAGGCAAGACGCATGGCCTGGCCTGGTCTGTCCCACCTTGCCTACGGGCCATCATAATCACAAGCAACAGCAACACACATCAGAATAAGACCCTAGATGGGGGATGTATTATTGCGCAATTCAACGTTCCGCCCAACGTCGTATGCTGCAGTTGATGCCGTATGGAGCCGCTGCTAATTCCGTTTCCGTTGCCATCAGATCCTACTCTATCGTATTTAGGGTCTATATGATGCTCTTTTGATTCTTTATTGCAATTTTTGGCTTTTTGGCATCTTCCTTCTCTTAATGAATCTGGGTTATATTGCCTTTGCCCAGTCCTGTCTGTCCTCTACCTGTTTGTTGGTGTTCTCGGGGTCTTGATTGGTGAGCGGTTACCCCGGCTAGAGAAACACTCCGTCCATACGCAGTAGCTGCATGCAGGCGACTCTACATATTATATTAAACTGATAATGGCAGAGTTGTAGAGTTGCAGAGTGCATAAGATGCATGTGCAATGCTACTATATATACAACATCCTGTTTAGTTCATGTCGAGGTGCCCGAGAAGATGGAAGAGGTCAGGATGCAGAATGCGGAATGCGGAATGCAGAGGTGGATAGATGTATGGCTGGAGACGGCAAGGAGACACCAAAGGCACATTGACGATACATCGATGACACGTCGACGACACATCAGAAAGATCAAGGAAGTCCTTTCATCCTATCTTATAGTAGCAGATGGCTATTTCAGGTACAGGGAAACTGTAGAATGCAAGCACTTAGCTTGGCTGGGGCTTGATGCATATATTTGTATTTATATATTTATGTAAGATCTATCTGCTATTGATCCATGTATCTATGTATATCCATATCTATATATTCGTGTCGTATGAGTAATGAGTCGTATGCGCGTAAGCAGCAAAGTACGACCATATGCAGCCACAGTTTTATGTAAGCCCAAGTCGGAGTAGAGTGAGAGAGAGCAAATACAGCATGCAGAAGTATCAATTCAGAGACAACCCTGGCTAGTAACGGTGAGCTGGCAGCCTAAGCTAAATCCAGATTCGAGGTACGCGGGGGTGAGCATGGTAGCATGGTGCTAGCATGGCGTTGGCATACTGATAGTGTGTGCGTATGTGTGTGTGTACGGAGACTCTCACAGACCACGCCCGTCGTGGAGCAGCAAGGCTTGGGGGCCAAAAGTAAATAAACGAGAGAATAAACGAGAAACCGACAGCTAGCAGACTGAACTAGACACTAGGAGAAAATGGGAGATGCTAGGAAGCAGGGATATCGACGGGACAAAGCCAAGGGACAGCGAGAAGGGACAAGAAGGGGGAAAACGCAGAGGTGACGTGACGAGTTTGGGGCATAGCAACTGCAGGATAGTCGGTCGTGTTTGATCATTTTAGTAGCAAGATTTCAAACAATACAGAGTACATTTCCTGGCCCTTTATGATGTTGCTGTCCTTCCAAATGCGCATTTCTGCACCCGATTGATTACCATAGTAGCTACCCTGACAACTACAGCTTCCGTTGTAAATGTACACCCATGACCACCCGCTGGATCGTCATTTAGGGTTGCAGATGTTGGTCCGCGATGCAGCTAATAGGGGGTGAACGAATTAAAAGGCTGTAGGCGTCGTCTCGCTACTCCGTACTTGAGACCCTAGTGAATGTTTTGCATGCATCTGCACTGCCAGCTCATCATGATCCTTCCTGATTAGCTTGGGGTTTAATTAGCTTGGATAGCTTGGATAGTCTTCCTCATCTGGACATGCCTCCTGGCATGCATCCAGCTATACGATGTGTGTGAGCACTGGCACCACTGGCACCACTGGCACCACTAACATCGCTACAAATGTGCTCAAGACAGGCTATCCTACAGACGCAAGGCGTTGGGCGTCAACGGCAGCAGCGGCGAAATCATGGCCTGGTCTCTCATCACGGTGATCCAATGTGCATACTTCCCGTGTCATTCCACATGCCGCTCGACAGACCTGGACAGAGTTGATTCTGCATTGTGCTGACCCATATCGCCATTATACTGTCGTTGCTGCTGGTAACGTTGCCTACAACGGTGTGCAATACACTATTGGCGAAGCCCTATTCTCTCACCGTGCTCGTTTGGTAGTGCTCCAATGCTGTGCTACGCATCTCGGTGGACTCCGCCAACTGTCATACAAAGTCAGCGGAAGCAGGCCACAGCAAGCACAATATGCATCATACATAAGCCGTCCGCTTCTCCGGCTTGGGCTCACGCTCAATCTCATTCACTCGGGACCAGTCGAGTCCTTCTCGGTGTGCATGTATCGACTTGCTTGGCATTGGGCATTGAGTCGGCACAGCGCATCACATACAAGTAGTAGTCACAGCAGCCACAGCAGTCACAGCAGTCACATAACAGCATATATGTATTCGGTCCAATGCAAGTACACGTCTACATGCATATCCACACACTTGAGCCGGCGGGGTTTATCGCCGGCCACCAAGTATAAAGTACAGAGGTGACGGACTTGACAGGACGAACCACATCCCTCCATAGCAATTACTGACGGCTGACGGCTGTGCAGGGTACTTGGCCCCAGCATGCTCTCGATTTCAATCACATTGAGGGTTGTACTGGTGCCCAATCACACACATGTGCGTTCGACATATCAGTGTAGGAGAGTGCCACACCTCGCAGGACTTTTTTTTTAATTCGTGGATTTCTAGATTGTTTGTATACGTCTGGACCTAAACACATGTATGTATTTATAGCTATGTACATCTACGCCTCTTCCAGCTCAGTGCCGGCACAAAACCGAGCCGATGCCAGCACCAGGGTCTTCCATACTTTGAGCTCGACGTCATCGCGCGGTGCGTACACAATCAGGTATGTCACCGGGATTGTAGCCCCCCGGCTTCCGGCCAGCAAGTGCCGCTCGCCCCAGCCGGCTTGCACTACCCGCCGCGCATCTTCGAGACTAAAGATCATGTGCGAGCTGCCCTCGTCGTGCGTGTGAATAATCTCAACGGGGCCGCGTGAAGAAGTAGACGAAACCCTCCAAAAGGGAGTGCCGAGCTTGGGGCCTTGCTTTGCAAACAGTGCCGGTGTATTGTTTCCCTCGAGCTGCGACGGGCGAATGTCAAACACGGCCGGGTTCTTGGCAGCGAGCGCTTGCAAAAAGGCATCCTGGACTTTCCGCGTGGCGGGCTTGGCCTTTTGCGAGATCTGCCGTTGCGGCGCCACAAAGGCCGGCACAATCGGACGGCTGCCCCGTTTGTGCTCAGGCGAGGTGTCTCTCGGGAGCAGGTCGGCCTCAAGGTACGAGTTTTGTCCATTGCCGCCGTACCGTGCCAGGACAGCCGGCGACGGCTTCTCAAAGGGCAGCGTAGACAGCGGATCGCGAATGGCAATCAGCTGGCCGAGTCCCTGGATTGTCCAGCCAAAGACATTGTGCGGAATGCCGCCGCGGCCGACTGCAAGGTACTTTTTGTATGACCGCGAAGCAGAGCGGAAGAGGGCCAGCAGAGTCGGAGGCAGAACGACGCCAGCCACTGCCGCAGTGACAAATAGCCGCGGGCGAGCGTGGCCAAAGTCGGCAACTCTGCGAAAGGCCGCCTCAGCCGGCTGTGCAAGAGATGAAGGAATAGGCATTCTGATTGTAGACACGATTTGATGAATTGCTGATGCTTTTTTGGGGGGGGTAATAGACGCTGCCAGGCTGGTGTTTATGTAGTCGGAGCAGGCGCGGGGATAACGTCATGGAAGATCGGAGTCGGTGCTATGACGGCAAGTGCGGCCCCGGCTTATGTCATCCGGTCGCAACGCTCCGGGATTCTCTGTTGCTTGGAATCCTCTCCAGTTTTCAGTCCTCTCGGCGATTTTACTGTTGGGGATCATGATAAAGAGAACTAAACTGGACAGAGACGTCATACTTATATCATTCTGATCGAGAACGGTCTTGATTGATGGCAGTGGCAAGCATGCGCCGGCACATCTCCAAGCCCGCGTCGTATGATGTAAGCACTACAGACGAAATCGGAAGGCGCGACCATCAGATCATCGATCCGCCATGTCAGATGAGTATTTTTTCCTCAGGTGTTTATACTCATTATTCTTATATTAGTAATATAGTATGCTATGCAAATCATGGATCCAACGTGTCAAAACTATTCCAAGATATTCCCAATATTTCCAGATATTTAAAACAAAAACAAATATTCCCACATTGCCAAATCGGCACATTGTGCATATGCACCGTATCATTACACCATGAGAACAAGCAGAGTGGACGTCGCCACGGCCAGAGCCTTGCCCCAGCCTCTGTCAAGCGCCGCGGCGGCACTATCGAGCGTCGACGCGCCGTTGAGGAGCAGTGTCGGCTCATAGGAGTCGACTACCGTCGTGTTGAGCGTGCCGTCCCAGCAGTACTGCGTGAAACAGGTGGCACAGTCGGCCGGCACCGCAGTGTTTGTGCGCGTAAAGCTGCGGCTGAGTACGGCGCACGCCAGACACTTGGGCCATGAGCTGTCGAGCGTGCCGTTGCCGCGTGTCGCCGCATTGAAGCCGTTCTCGATGATGCCGTTGCGCTGGGCCAGCGTGTAGCTGTCGGTGAACGTGGACACGTTGCTGTAGGCGGAGAGGGGCGCGTTGGGCAGGTAGACGACAAGCGGCGGCACGGTCTGCTCGCTGCCGAGCGTAAAGTTGGAGGCGTCGCAGCCGAAAAAGGTCGGGCGCTGGTTGAGGCCGAGGTTGACAAAGGTGTTGTCGTCGGGCACGGCCGGGAACAGGGTGCCGTTGGCGATATCGCCAAAGATGCGCTCGTAGGTGGCGCGCAGGGCGGTGCCGTTGGGCCAGTTGTAGGTGGTATCGGCCGACGAGTCGACGGCGACGATGATGTCGACGGCGCGGATGGGCTGGATCAGCGGGTGCAGTGGGAGGTTCTGCAGGTCCTCGCCGCCATCAACCAGGGTGAGCTGGGTCTGGTTGGCAAAGTCGTTGGTGTCCGGGTGGTACTTGTAAAAGGGGTTGGGCACCCACTGGGCAATGTCGTTGTTGTCTTCGCCCAGGTTGGTCAGCAGGCTCTCGATGAGATCGAGGACAAACGACGGCACATCGACCGCGGCGCTCAGGTTGGTGAGCAGAAACTGGTTGAAGAGCGTGGACGACGTGCCCATGACGTAGCCAAACTGGTCGAGGCCGCGCACGCAGGTGCTGTCGCTGTCGGTGGGCACGACGCCGTTGCTAAAGTTGGAGCCCACGTACTCGATGGGCACGAAGCCGTAGGTTGTCGGGTCCCACGTGCCCATCTCGTAGGCGTTGAACTCGTAGACGGTCGAGTTGAGGGCGATGGTGGTGGTGCCGGGCGCACGGCTGCCGGCGATCAGAATGGGGAACGGCGTGTCGGCACTGGCAAAGCTGTCGGTCAGGGCAATGGACGAAAAGGTATAGTCGAGGCCGCCGTCGGGCGCATCGATGAGCTGGTACGACAGCGCGCGGCCCCAGTAGTCGGTCAGCGACGTCTCGTAGCCGGCATCGGCCTTGTCCGCGACCTGGCCGGCGACATCTGTCCAGTAGTCGGCGGTGCTGATAAGACCGCGCTCTACGGTGCCGTCCCTCTTGGCTCGCAGCCGGCGGGCGGCCGACGACGAAGAGTTGGAGCTGGTGGCGCCGTTGTTCTGGGCGTCGTCGCTGGGGCCGGTGAAGATGGAGTTGTCAAAGCGCCACAGGTCCGAGCCGGCGTAGCCGTCGCGCAGCTGCACAATGGTGCTAAAGTTGTTGGCAAACACGGACCCGACGAGCCAGCCGCCGCCAGACAGGCCGGACAGGTAGGTGGATGCCTGCAGCAGGCCGGAAATGCTGCCGCTGCTGGGCTGGCCGGGCGTGCGGCTGTCGGCTGCGGCCAGGAAGCCGGCGCCGTTCATGAGTGCGCGGTAGCCGCCACCAGACATGGCCAGGCCGATGTTGGGCACATTGTCGGTGGACGCCCCCCGGATATAGGACGAGGCGTCGAAGCCGGAGATGTTGGCGGCGGTGAGAAAGCTGATGAGCGGGTCGATTGTGTTGTTGCGGCGCAGGGCGAGCCAGCTGGTCTCGTTCCTAGAGAGGCCAGACGCAGCACGTGCGGTTGGGCGGGCAGACGGGCAGTCGACGGCCTGGGGGGCGTAGTTGCCGGAGGGGCTGTTGGGCAGAGCGCGGCGGGCGAGGGCGAGGTCGCGGTTTGCAGCGGCCGGGGCAGCAGAGGCCGAGGCGGCGGTGACCAGCCCGCCGAGCAGCACCAGTGAGCTGGGAGGGTGCATTGCGTAGATGTCTGTCGTCGTCTGATGTCGTATATGGGACGAGCTGCTGTAAGCTGTAAGCTGTGTCAACAATGTCGTTGGCGGTGCCTGACGGCAAGGATGTCAAAGCAAAAACAACGACAAAGGAAGATGAAAGAAGAAGAAGAAAAACCAACAGAAGAAAACAAGAAAGAAGAAAGAAGAAAGAAGAAAGAAGAAAGAAAGAACAATAAGAATAAAGAGGAATAACGAGACGACAGTCAACAGACAAGCTAACAACGGGAGGGTCGGGACATGGATATGTACTTTTGCAAACTGCTATTTACAAAGTACTCTGCAATACGTATTCGCTGCAAGGCATGATCGGCAGATCTCTGATTCTTTTTCGGTTTCTTCCTTGTCCTCGTCGTTCTTTGCAATGCAGCGTATTCGTTGTTAGTGCAGGGCGAAACCTCCAAGCGTTACACGAGACACCGAGACACCAAGACACCAAGACACCAAGACAACCAAGACAACTAAGGAATAAGCGTAGGTGCAGTTGGATAAACAACAGAATATTGGCAGTAGATATGATTTTAGTCGAGTCTCTTTTGATTTTTGCTTGCTTTATTGCTCTCCAAGTTCAATTTTTATTCGTTTAGCCTCGTTCCGCTCCTCGGCCTCCATGAGGCTATCTTGGTTTGCTTTGTTGTTTAATAAATCTGGTCCGTATGCTGAGACCATCGGAGAACAAAGATGGAAAGTCCTTGTACTTTTGTCTGATTAACTTGCTCATGCTCGCCCTTGCTCGCTCTCATGCTCTCTCTCTCTCTCTCTCTCTCTCTCTCTCTCTCTCTCTCGCCAAGCTCCACCACTACTCAGTACACAGCCATCGATCTGGTACCACTTGGATCCTACAAATCCTGCTCCACCTGAACAGACACAGCAGACACCCAACTGCCACGGTACTTGTTACAGTTAATCGACGTCGCCCAACGGTGATCATCGCGGGTGTTGCCAGTGTACGTTGTCGGTGAGCGCCTGACCAGCATTACGAAATCAGACGTCTGGCGTTGCATCATAGGCTTCATTCTGCGGTCCTGTTGTAACATAAGCATACAAAGTAATTCATGCTCCTGGCCGAGGCATACTCTTTTTCTAGTTCTTTTTCTTTTGATTTTTTCGAGACTCGATAGACTAGGAGTGATGAAGGAGTCGACTTGAAGCATGGTCACCCTTTCTTTCTATAAGAGGGAGCCTTTTCATATCAATGGCCATCCTGCATTGCATCTGTGCATGCAGACAGTCCAATAGGATACGAGTAATGTCTTTGAATATTCAAGGCTACAGAAACAGGCACGCCAGGGGTGACCGGCGGAACGACCGGGTGCTAATCGAATAAGGCAGAGGCAATCAATCAATCTGTGGTAGCACTAGAGGGAAAGGGTTTGGGCAATGCGCTGTGGTTTGCTGGGTGCTTGGTTGGTGGGCCTAGTGGGAAAAGTATCTTACTTGCCGGCCTGGCTACTGGGAGGGCTCGACCCGAGCACGACGACGGCAACGAAGCCAACGAGCCAACACAGGTGTCACTGAGAAGATACGGCCAGTTGGTACCATGTGAGCTATATCCAATCGTTATTCAAACAAGTGTCCCTTGTGTAGATTCAAGGCATCTCTGTGTCAGGCACCAGCGTCGGAGACAGTCAAGTCAGCCTGGTGGAGGTCTTGGTCTTGCTTGGCCTTATTTCGTTCAGGTCACTGAATACGGACTATGCGACAGGCATACTGTTGCTCCTTACATAACAGAATGAGACATGAAATGAGGCACGGTCATCGTCCATCGGCAATGTCACCGTGACGGTTGACCTCGAGGCATTCTGGCTGTCTTTTGATTTTCTTGTATTCTTTGAATTCTTTGTGTACATGTGAACGGCTGGCACGAACATCTCTATCTCATAGCCATCCTCGCAATCATAGATATAGTACGTCTTTGTTTCCTTATTCTTTCATCACACCTTTCTCTCCTTTCCTCTCATATCCCTCTTCTCATCTCGTGTCCACCGTAAGCACTCATTGTAAGGCTATTCGACGGGAGTACGGAGTTGGACAGAGTCAAAGACTATGACGCGTCCCGCTAGCACAGAGCAAGCCGAGCATGCGAGTTCGGGATGTAAGATACTGTAACGAAGAACTGAGTGTGAAGCTGTACTTTTGCTTTTGATTCCGCATAATCGGTTGGCTTTCGTTCTTGGCGTCCTATGCATTTTACGCTCTCTTTGATTCAGCTCCAAATAAAGGGCTTGCAGCAAGACAGCCCATTGTCTGTTTTACTGCGCATGCATGATTCTCTTGCCTGGCGGCGGATGCTCACTCGTGTCTGTCGGCCTTCTCATCAATGAGTGATGGTGGATAGACCGAAAGATGGCATCAGCAAGCGATGGCAGTTGCATGTCATTGTATATGCATACTCTTGATTTGGCATGCCCTCAAGTCAACTGCTGCGTGAGGGCGAGGGCGAGGCTCAGCAACCCTGCCGCAGCGACGTCATCGTCAACCCTATTTGGCTGACAACGTATGCCTCCACAGCCCGTGCTTTGTCTGTTGGGTATGGAGTAGAGTCTTTCGCAGACATATTCCGTAATTACTCATCTCTACTTTTAGCTACCAGTGATTACTCTCATCTTGTCGGATGTTGTCCATGACTCTGATTGCTCTTGTAAGGGTAGGTATTCATGATGCTCGATCACAGCTGGAATTGTTTTTAGAAGAAATTAATAAATCATGAATAAATATTAAACAGAGCGAGCAGCTTACGCAGCAGCACTATATTTGTTGTTCAATTTTCTTCTCAATAATTGTTTGTATGATTCCAATATGCATTATTTCAAGAAAGAAATATAAAAAAAATATATATATAGAAAGAAAACAAGATACATCATTAAACAATACTGTGATTTTATATTGATTTATATCAAAGCCACATATTGACCATTAGATCATTAGATCATAGCCCGCAATCACATCTGCATCAAATGATTTATGAGGATTATCATGAACTCATCTGGGATGCTTCACGCCTTTTAAAGTAAAGGTGTAATGAAGCCCCACACGTTGCCCAGCAACAGCACATTGTTTACCCCACCTGCCGCCACAAGAGCTTACCTCATGCGGGCGTGGCTCCTTCCCCTGCAATTGCATTGTTGACTTGCACCTGCCGCGCTATTGCCAAGCTGGGACACCTCTTTCCTTTTTCCTCTGCCCGTGCATCATACGTAAACAACGTGCATTTCAGCATTCAGCAGTGGCATTTTATCGGCATTTGCATTCACGACACATCGACATCGACAAACTCGTCAACGCCAAAGACGCGACACATTGACAACCCGCCACAGCACGACCCAAAACGACCAAATTGACACTCGACAACGCGACAACTAACTTTACAATACCACCACCAAATTCACAGCCCCCTCCCATGGCATCTTCGTGAAGAACGCGTCAATTGATCCTGCTTGACGACAACTTGAAAGCCCCTCATATCCTATCACCCTATCATCCTCCATCACTGCTACTACCTCACACAATGGAGCCAGCATCACCTCCCAAGAGAATGACCCGGGCTCGGGCGGCTGCAAAGACCGGCGATGCTGCACCGTCTCGTGCCACCGCCGCCACGGCTTCGTCCAGAGCGAGAAAACCCACATCTGCCACATCTGCCACATCTGCTGCATCTGCATCATCACGGCCTTCATCCGCAACTGCTACCACCGCGTCGGCTGCGGCAAAGAGAAAGCTTCGTGCCGACGACGTTGATACCGACAACGACCAGGACGAGCTGGGCTTCGACCGTCCCTCGTCTGCTCTGCACAAAGTCGCCCGCGGCGTCCGCGGCCGCCCAAAGAAAGTAGCCACCGAGGCCGAGCCATCAAAAGCAGTAACCACAGCAGCACCAGCACCGGCAGCCCGTCCACGCGGACGTCCACCATCCAAAAAGGCTGCCCTCCCCGACGCTGCCCGGCCATCCTCGAGACTCTCTACGGCCTCCACCACTGCGACAAACACCATCACCGCCGCAAACACATCCACAACTACAGCCACAGCTGCTGCACGGGCAGCACGAGCAAAAAAGGCAAAGGCGGCGGCGGCAGCGGCAGCGGCTGCTGAAGACACTGCTGCCGAGGACACCGAGGGGCCGGCAAAGAAGCGGGCAACACGTACACGTGCCACATCAGCAACCGTCGCCTCGTCAGGCCCGGCCAAGATCTCTGTCCGCAGCGCATCTGTCACTATGGCCGCCAAGGCATCAGCACCCCCCACAGCACCAGCAGCAACGACAACAACGGCAGCTTCCAAGAAGAAGGTGTCTTTTGAAGAGCCTGAAAAGGAAAACATTGCCCCCCAGCCTGCAACTGGAAAGGTCCGTGCCGTGTCGTCTACCAAGGCGCCCACCAAGGCGCCCACCAAGGTGCCTACCAAAGTGTCTACCAAGGCTGCAGCTACAGAGACTGCTCCCACGACGTCTGCCGGCCTCAAGTCCAAGCCTGTGCGTCGCGGTGCCGTCACTTCCACTGCAGCCACATCTCGTCCCAAGTCGTCCTCGTCCAGTGCAAAGCTTTCTGACATGGCCAATGCCCCCCTCAGCCCTAAGAAGGTCACACAGCTCCGCATGGCTCGCGACTATGACGTTGAGTCCGAGGATGAGTTGGGCGCTAATGACGAGTTTCATCTCAAGCCCTTTGAACGCAGCCCCATCAAACCGTCCATGCACGCTGGCTCAACGCCCGCCGCCAAAAAGACACTTCCCATGTCCGACCTCGACCTGGAGTCATCATCACGCGACATCTCTGCCAACCTTGCATCTCTCCCAGCTCCCGATTTGAACAATGGTGGCCTGCTCGCTAGCCCGGCTCGCCGGCTGCAGTCGCCTGCCAAGGAAGGCATCGTAGCCTCTCCAGCACGCCGTCTCGATGGCCTCGTTCCTCTCGATTCAGAAACAATATCGACTACCAAGGGCCAGGCAAACACCGCTACCAACATCCACACTGGCTCCGTGCTGTTCTCTCCAGCCAAGCGCTTTACTGTCCATCCTATGGGCAACACTAGCAACGGCTCTGACGATACTCTCCGCTCTCCTATGAAAATGTCGCTCCTGCAATCGCCAGCCAAGCGCCCCTCGTCGCCCAAGAAGGCTGCTATTATGCTCCAGCGCCCCGAATTAAAGCTGCCCACTCTGGTAGAAAAAACTCCTGCTCTTGCCCCATCGTCTGAAGCTGCTCCTGTGTCCGCCGTCTCCGAGTCAGACGAGGTCATGGCTGAGGAGGCCGCCGCTGAGGATGCCGACGAGACTATAGAAGAAATGGGGGACGCTGACGATGCTGATGAAGCTGATGTCTCCGACGACGATGACGAGGATATGGGCGTCAATGAAAATACTGAGTCTCTTACCCAGATGCTCAGCGAGATGGCTGCTGAGGCTGCATCTGCCACCGTGAATTCAAACTCTCCCACACGTCGCCGTCTTTTCACCAACCGGCCCTCTGCTTCCCCTGCTCGAGTTGTTGAGCAGGTTGAGGAGAAGCAGGTTCAGGTTGAGGAGAAGCATGAGGTCGAGGTCGAGGCCGAGACTGAGGAAATGGACACTGTTGACACTGCCGATGCTGCTGAAGTCGATGAGCACGAGACTGAAGATGAGGCAACTGAGGACATGGAGCTAGAGGTCGACGTTACCGAACCCGCCGAGCGCGCAAACAAAATGGACGTAGACGGGTCTGTCCTGGACGCTGCGACGGCCCTGGTTGCCATGTCGCCCCCAAAGCCCGCCGTGGCCTTCCCCGCTGCTCCCTCTGGCATGTTTGGTCTTCGTGCCAAGGACCTCGGCTCGGACGACGATATGGAATCCGACGACGAGCCGACTACACGTCTACCGATGATTCCGAACAACACGCTTGGTACACCTTGCCCGCCTAAGAGCAGACGGGATACTCGGACTCCCTCGTCTAGAGTCACTCGTGCTAGCCTGGGTGCCCAGAGCACAGCGAAGCGCGGTATGACGGCTTCCTTTGGCTATACACCTCTTGCAAACCAGCTAAATGGCTGGAAGGCGAGCAGTCCCAGCAAGGTGGCCACTCCCACACCTGTGTCTGTCCACAAGGCCGAGTTCGAAGAGGCCAAGGTTGAGGTTGAGGTTGATCAGGTCGATGAGGATGGTGCCGATAAGACTGAAGACGAAGTCGTCGAGGGCGAGAAGCCCGAGGATAATGACACTGATGTCGATTTCGAGGTTGAGGAAGTTGGAGTTCAGGCTGAAGATGAGGCCGAAAATGAAGCCGAAGCTGCAAATGACGACGAGACCAACGGCGAGATCTCTGCACAGATCGCCGACGAGGATGCAGACCTGATGGAAAACGTCTTTGTTGACAAAGATATTGAGGAGCCCGAGTTTGACGACGACGTTGCTGTAACCATGGAAGACCTGGAGCTGGCACAAGAAGCCAACGACATGTCTCTTATGGAGCCTGATGATCTTGACGACATGCTCGGTGTGCCTGAAGTTGCAGACGACAACATGTCCGAGGCCAGCCAGGAGTACGGTGACGAGAACGCCATCCCCATCGACCCTGCCCTGCTTTCCGAAAACGACGCCAGAGCTTCGCCCGCCGTTCCACCCATCACGCCTCAGCGCACAATGGCTCGCACAGTCCATACCGTCTCCAAGGTTCCTCTTAAGCCCGCCGACGACTCGACGCCCGAGCCTGCTCGTCTTCGTCGTCGTAGCCTTGGTGCGCCTCGCCTTCCTGCTTCTCGCCGCCATTCCAACATCGGCCTGGGCGGCTTCAACACGGCCAACAACAGCAGCCCCACTAGCAAGAGCCCCGCGACCACTCCCAGCCCCAGCAAGCAGAGTGGCAGTGGTGGTCTTACACGGAGTGCAACTGTGATCTCCTACTCGCCGACCAAGAAGGACGGTCGTCGGCGCGAGAGCCGGAGAGAGAGTCTTCGCAAGAGCCGGCGTAAGAGCCGCCGCGAGTCTCTGGGCCCCAGATCTTTCGAGACAGCCATTGCAAGCGAGGATGGTGTTGACGACAATGACAACGTCCCTATTGAGCCCAGCATTCCTACGGTGCTGGTGTCTGACCCCGTGACGCCTGTTAAGTCGGAGCCTGTGACGTGGTCGAATGTGGGCACGCCTGCCCGCACACCTCGTCGCGACATGGACCCTGCCCTTCTGCATGGCGCCGTCGTCTTTGTCGATGTATTTACTAGCGAGGGTGCTGATGCTAGTGCGATCTTTATTGAGCTGCTATCTCAGATGGGTGCGCAGTGTGTCAAGAGATGGTCATGGAACCCATCCGAGTCTGCATCCGGGTCTGACGAGACCAAGCCCGGCATCACCCATGTCGTGTTCAAGGACGGCAGCAAGCGGACTCTCGAAAAGGTACGCGACAGCAACGGAGTTGTGCAGTGCGTCGGCGTGAGCTGGGTTCTGGACTGCGAGAGAGAAAACGAGTGGCTGGAAGAAGCCCCGTACCACATTGAGACTCTGGCCATGCCCCGTGCGGGTGGCGGTGGCAGCCGACGCAAGACAATTGAGCCGCAGGCGCTTGCCAAGATGAACGGCATGGAGCTCAAGACACCGCCCAAGCAGACCCTGACCAATGCATCTGTGTCTGCGCGCGAGTGCCGCACAGTTCCAGCTACGCCTATGAACCGCCGTGATAGCGCGCTGTGGGTCCGGACACCGGAAGACGAGCGCAGCATTGGCGAGGGAGACAATGACGACGATGCCGACGGATATGGCGAGCCGGATTGGACATTGACTCCCGTTCCCAAGACACCAGCACCCGAGGTGATTGCACGCTATGCAGCCAATGTATCGCCGTCGACACCATATGGCAGCGAAGCCGGCAGCTACTACGGTGGCGACGACGATGACACGACGATGAGCTCTGTCGGTTTCGACAACCAGGCGCCTCTGATCACCCGCACATGCCCGCCTAAGCAGCGTGCAGTGTCATACAATGAGCTGGGCGCAGGCATTCTGGCGCGCGAGAAGGACCAGGGCGTGCTGATGCGGCTGATGGCGGCGCGGCGCAAGAGTCTGCAGTTTGCACCCAAGATTGCTAGCCCGCTGTCAAAGCAATGGCGCGAGCTTGAGTAGGGGTAGATGCTGGGTGATAGGAGGAGGATGACGGCTGATTTTAATCATGATTTGGCGTTACGGTACGGATTGGGATTGGGATCATGGATTGGTAGGATTGGCCATCGGACATGGTTATTGCATCGGGTTATCGTCTTATTTGATTCATCCCATTTGCCCGTCACATGGACGATGATATAATATATTAATTTCTTATTAATCATTTTCTTATTCATCATCGCAACTTTTGAGGGTCGTTGGGTCGTCGGGTCGTCGTTAGTGTTCGGGGTCGCTCCTTCCCTATGTCACTTACACGGCTGTCGTGGGATTATATCTCTGTCACGTAAACTGCCTATTCACACTATATCTAGGGTCACTTCCTCAAGCTAGCTACCCCACCACGCGCTGCCAGCTCAGGCACAGGCAAGAGCGACCGGCACCCAACAAACTTCGTTATGGGGCACCTGCCTACGAATCGTTAAAATTCACCCCGCGCCAAACAGCCAGACCAACGACTTTACGCTTCACGACTTCACGACTTGTCAATTGGGCCCTGAGCCACAACCAAAAGTACGACGCACTCTCACACTCTCATTTTTTAGCAAAATCGTCTAGCCTCCTCATATCCCCTTTACAACGCCGCCACACCACACACACCTTACAGCATATACACTCGACACAGCGGCCTCACCTGCATCATGAGCTTCGCCATCGAGGTGCCTGGCGCGGCCATCCCGCTCAACGCCAACGACCTGTGCAAGGCACTGCAGGCCGGCAACTCGAGCGACCACAGCCAGCGGCAGGCAGCATCACAACAGCTCGACGAGTGGCAGACACACCAAAATTACTTTTCACTCTTGCAGTCCGTCTTCCTCGACAAGTCCCTCTCCTACGAACTGCGGTTCCTGGCCATCATCCTCCTCAAGAATGGAATCGACAAGTTTTGGCGCAGCTCGGTGCGCTCCCATGCCCGCCTGCCCGCCGAGGAAAAGGCCCTGATCCGGTCACGGCTGCTCCAGGGCACGGTCGACGAAGAGAACCGCACACTCGCCCTGCACAACGCCCTTGCAACATCCAAAATCGTGCGCATCGACTACCCACAAGAGTGGCCCGAGGCCGTGCCCGACATTATTGCCCTGCTGCGCACCGTCAAGGATGCAAGCCCGGCGCGGCTGCGCGGCGCATTGCTCGTGCTGCTGCGGGTCATCAAGGAGCTCGGAAGTGCCCGTCTCCGCAAGTCGCAGACGGCGCTCCAGCATGTGGCCGAGGAGCTGAGCTTCCTGCTGGCCGAGATCTACACGGCAAACACGACGGCCTGGATGGCGTTTCTGACAAGCGGCAGTGCAGCAGGCGGCGACGCTTCGTCGGCAGCACCGGCCTTGGAATACGCCACAGAAAACAGCCTGCTCGCACTCAAGGTGCTGCGGCACCTCGTCATCAGCGGCTTCGAGCACCCCCACCGCTCAAAACTCGTGCAGGACTTTTGGTCCATTTCGCAGACGCATTTCGAGCAGTTTCTCGGCTACATTAACAGCCAGGGCGGCGGCGGTGGCAGCAGCGACGCAGACGGCAGCAATGGTGGAGGCGGCGGCGGCAACGCGGCCACGGAAATTGTCGGCAAGCACCTGCTGAAGCTCGCCAAGCTCCACCTCGACATGAGCGAATCACACCCGGCTAGCTTTGCCGCCTTGCCCAACTCGGTCCCCCTTGTGCGCGGATACTGGGGCCTGGCTGCCAATTTTGCCGAGGTCTACACAAGCTCGGGCGGTCTGCGGCAAAACTCGTCTGGCGGCGGCAGCGGCGGCGGCGGCGGCAGCAGCGGCGAATCCAAATCCGGCAAGGTAGAAGGACCACTCATTGAACGGCTGGCTCTTCGTGGTCTGCTGCTCGTCAAGAGCTGTATCCAAATCATCACACAGCCGCTGCAGACATTCAAGTACCGCAGCCCCGAGGCTCAAAAGGAGCAGAACGAGGGCGTGGCAAGGATCAAGGCAGACCTGTTCACGGACGAGTTCGTGCTGCAGATTGCCCACGTTATCATCACGAAGCTGTTTCGGTTCCGCGAATCCGATCTCGAGGCGTGGGAAGAGGACCCAGAGGACTGGGAGATGCTGCAGAGCGAGTCTGGTGCTGCCTGGGAGTGGCAGGTGCGGCCATGCGCCGAGCGAGTATTTCTGAGTTTGCTCATCCACTACAAAGGGCTGCTGGCCGAGCCGCTGCTCAGCTACTTCCAGCAAGCTATGGGCGATAGTGCGGATCTGCTGACCAAGGAGGCCGTTTACACTGCCATGGGCAACTCGGCCTCGGCCATTGACCGGGCCTTTGACTACGGTGCCTTCCTCGAGTCCACGCTTGTCAACGATGCACAGTTTGACGGACACCTGGCCAAGATCCTGCGCCGGCGCGTGGCTATCCTGCTGGGCTCTTGGTCCTTTTACGAGCTGTCCGAGGACAGACAACAGATGGAGTACAAAATCTATGCCCACCTTCTCAATAAAGACGACCCGGCCAACGACGAGGTGGTACGGCTCACGGCAGCACGCAGCCTCAAGCTGACTGTCGACGACTATCAGTTCCGCGCGGCAGGCTTTGAGCCGTATGCGGCCGTTGTGTTTGTTGCCTTGATCGATCTGCTGCAGGCGGTAGAGAACGACGAGACCAAGCTGGCCGTGCTCGACACGATGCGGACCTTTATCCAGCGGCTCGAGACCATTGCGAACCAGTTCAGCGACGGTGTCATGAATGCGCTGCCCAGCATCTGGGCATCCGAGGCGGCAGACGTCTACATGATCAAGCAGTCGGTGCTGTCCATCCTGTCGACGCTCATCATGGCGCTGGGCTCTGGGTCGCAGAGATACCATGACGTGACGTACCCCCTGATCGCCGACGCCATGAACCCCAGCTCGTCGGTGCACCAGTTCTTGTTTGAAGAGGCCACCGAGCTGTGGTACAGCGTCCTGTGCCAGGCAGCAACGCCGCTGGCCGGCGCTCTGGCCAGCATGCTGCCGCTGGTGCTGAACATGCTAACATATGATTCAAACACGGTGCAGACGAGCCTCAATATCACTAGTGCGTATATTGTGCTGTCACCAGAGACAGTGCTGTCGGACGAGTACCGCCGGCAGACACTCGAGGCGCTTGCGGGCGTGATGGAGTCGAAGAAGTGGGAGCTGGTAAAGGACGCCGCAACAAACATCCAGAAGCTCATCACAGCGGCGCACCATCTAGGCGGCAACCAGGGTCTGGCCATGGTGGTGCGCGACCTGCTGGACATTGGGCTCGTGCCGCGCATTCTGGAGCGGCTGCACGGCGTGTGGGAGGCACACCAGTCTACCGGACCGAAAGCCAAGCCGGTGCAGCTCAAGTCGACAACGCAGGTCGAGTACGTGCTGATCCTGAGCCGCATCGCACTCGCCGACCCAGGCACATTTGCCGATATGCTGGGGTCGCTGGCAGGCGCAGACAACCTGGCGTCAGCGTGGTCGTGGCTGTCCTCGGAGTGGTTCGGCTCTTTTGACAACATGGGCAACCCCGAGTACCACAAGGTCGCATGCCTGGCGCTGACGCGGCTGTGCGAGCTGGGCCCGGAGAGCCACAACTTCCAGGAGCTGGTGCTGGGCAAGCTGCAGGACTACTTTAGCATGTGGACGAGCTCAGTGCTGGACGCGCAGGGCCACTCGACCAAGCCCGACTACTTCTTGTGGGCCGAGGGACCGCCGCCGCCGACCGAGTACGACACACCGCTGATGACGGCCGAGAGCGTGTTTTCCAGCAGGGACCCGCTGCACACCGAGATCACGTACGACTTTATCAAGCTGCGGCTGCAAGACCTTGTGGCGCGCGTGGGCGGCGAGGCGGCGTTTGAGGCAAACTGGGCCGTCAATGTCGACCGCGACGTGCTTGCAGAGTTCCGTGCTCTGACAGACTCGCTTCCGGCTGAGTGATTGCGGCTCTGGATGCATTTGGATTGCGAGCGTTGCGATTATACCACGAGGCCATGGCTGTTTGATAATAAAGTATCCAAAGTTCTTAATACAATGTGCAAAGTAAAGTATACAATATACAAAAGTTGAAATGCTTTCTAGATCGACCGCTTGACATATGACAGCTACTTCTTACAGCTTGCTTTCTGCTTCATGGGGAATCTCGACAACGACCTTGCCCCACGTCTCCCGTCCGCCGAGCGCCTTGAGCGTGCCCGGGATGCGGTCGAGGCCGATGAACTGCTGTGGGTTCTTGGTGTCGACAAACACGGTCGGCCGGTACGCGCCGCGCTCAATGAGCTGGCGGATGCCCTCCCAGACGAGCGGGATGTGGTCGCTCTCGTTGAAGGAGTAGGCGCCCCAGTGGATGCCGACAATGCTAATGTTTTTCAGGAGCACCTTGTTCAGCGCGAGCTTCTCGATGCTGCCAGCAGCAAAGCCGACAACCAGGATGCGGCCGTTCCAGGCCGTGCACTTGGTGCTCTTGTCGACCATGCCGACGGGGTCGTAGACGATATCGGCACCGCGGCCGCCGGGCGTCAGCTTCTTGACGGCGGCCGGCCAGTCGGGGTTGGTCTTGTAGTTGACGCCATGGTCGGCGCCAAAGGCCTTGGCGACGGCCAGCTTTTCGTCGGTGCCGGCCGTCGCAATCACGGTAGCTCCAAATGCTTTGGCGACTGTCCATTAGTATTAGTATCTGGAGAGATATGCAGATATAGTGGATTCACCGGGCGGACCTACTTTGAACGGCGGCTAGGCCGACACCACCGGCGGCGGCGTGGACGAGAACGGTGTCGCCGCGCTTGATGTTGGCGCGCGTGACGAGGGCGGCATAGCTCGTGGGCGCAGTCACAAACAGGCCGCCGGCCTCGACAAACGACCAGCCGGGCGGCACGGGCTGCAGCTGGGCCTCGGCGGCACAGACCTTGGTGGCAAAGGCGCCCTGGCTGGCACCAAAGACGCGGTCACCGACGGCGAAGCGCGGGCGCACGACGGAGCTGGAGGGCACGGAGATGATGACGCCGGCAAACTCGGCACCGGCAACCCACGGAAAGGCTTTAGCAGATTCGTTAGATGCATGTCTAACCGAGTAAACAGCGGGACAACTTACGCGGCTGGTTCTGGTATTTTCCCTGGATCTGGAGAATGTCAAAGAAGTTGGCGGCGGCGGCATGGACAGCGATGAGGTACTGGTCCGGGCTGGGACTGGGGTCCGGGATGGAAGTGACCGCAAGGTCGTCCGGTCCCTGGGTAGTCAGTATATTTATATTGTTTTTCCAATGCCGACAGCGATCTGGTTGCGATGCTGGCCGTGAAGATGCTCGTGACGGCGACGCGACGGCGAGCTTACCTTGACGTATTTGGTGAGTTGGATGCCCTTCATAGTGACTGGCGGTGAATGTTTGACTGTTGGTGAGAGCAAATAAGCTGAGATGAACAGATGGAAAGCTCGTTGAATCAAGACGAGCAGTGCACCGATTCACGTCTCAAGTCTCACGTCTCTGGGTGCATTGACGAGCATCGTCACCCCGAGAGCTCAGGTGCATTGCCGAGGTCGATCCACTACGCACAGCTTTCCCCGCAAACTGGGGAGAGCAGTGGGGCTATATCGACTGTAGACGGCTGCTCTATATAGGTGCTATGCATAGTGCGGTTAGGCGGTCAGCGCTGGACCTATTTCCAATGCGCACGCAATTCAAATTCCGATGCCACAAAGCAGCCATTGAACCTCTAGCCAGACTTGGCGATTTCTGTGCAGCATCGCAACATGGAACCGTCACTTCTATTGCGACTTATTTACTTCTTCACTTATCGCTGGCTCCAACGCAAATCGACTGCTTTGTCATCTGGCATGTAAAATAGAAGGCATGTAATCTTTCGATAATGGTGCAATAAAAAGTCTGGTCACGTGTTCTATACAGGCCCGCAATTTCTCTCATAAATGTCGTTTTCTTGTAACGCGTCCTACTATCGCGACCTTTTCTATCGCCGCTTAGGTTTCTTCCTTTTCGTTCAATCTAGCGGGCGCGACATTTTACGGCCTTGCTTGCGTTTATGTTAAGTACTGCTACTTCTTTCTTTAGTTTTCAATTCAGTTAATATTAATATTACTGACTGTTTTTACTTCGTACTTTTATCTAGCAGTATACTAATAGGCATACGACATCTCGATTACGATAGACTTCTACTCGTTTCTATACTACTTTACTAAATATCCAATACCTCTACTTCTCGACATTCTTACGCCTCTAGCTGAATACTTGATTAATTGTCATTCAAGTCTAATATTAAACATCATGAATTATATAAAGTTGCTGATTAATACATAAGACTGCAAGATTTAGTGTTTAGGTCACGTTATCGTACCCGTGACCAGACTTTTTATTGCGCCATTATGGGACGTTAGGCATGTAAGCCAGGTCACGTGCCACTCCTAATGAGCTGGATGCTTGTTGTTGTTGCCATTCCCGTTTTGGCATTTTGGCAAGACCCATCTGGTCGCAACGCGCCCTTGTCAAAAGCCCGTCGTCTGCGTCGACTTTCCTCCCAAACTTTGAAATCCGTCGCAACCATTGAAACGCGGTATTGATTGAAGAGCTACGTCGACAGTCTACGATTTTCCCGGAATTTTCTGCGCATTCACTCACGTTCGTGTGCTCTGTCGTTTGTTTACTTTCAGTCCAGCGCAAGCCCCTCGTGCCGCTCTCCATCACTACTGGCCGGCGCAAACCGGTCGCATTCAAACAAACGACACAATTCACAAGACAACAAGACGCGTCGAAATCCTACTCCAAAGCGGCATACAGCTGGTTCTGAAGCACTGCTCTAGCAAAGTACTATCCAAAGCATCTTCTGTCAGGTAGACGGAACGCGACATGGACTCGCTCTTTTCGTCATCGACGAGCCTCTTTTTCGGACGCTCAGCAGTCTCGCACGAAGCGCCGACTGTCGACGAGACGTAAGTTTGTGGTGTCTTTTTTCTTTTATATATTTTGTTTCATTGCAAATGCAGCTTGGAGAATCATCAGGTTGCAACTTGCTATGACGCGCTTTAATGCGTGTTGGCGCTTGGTTGCTTGTAGTGGAGTCGACAAGCGATTATCTCACTTTTTCTTCATCCCAAACTCACCAACACGGAGACACTCATCCATATCATCCACATGCTTGCAATTTCAGATTGATCGTCCTTGTCGCGCATATCGAGCCCTATTAACACAACAGTCCTAGCATGCCTCCTTCTTTTGACGAGCCCAACGCGCCGGTGCCGGCTGCCAGCAATGACGCAACAGCTGCGCCGACCGTTGTGCGCCTTGGCGACAACAATGAAGCCCTCGACGATGAGGCCGAGTTTGCCGCAAGCATGATTATCAGCGACCTTTTGAGTGACGCGGTCAAGCCCAAGGCCAAGACACCCACTCCTTCCCCAGGCGGAGACGACAAGACGGATAAAAATGCCAAGGTCGACAACGACGATGCGATAGACGCGATTGAGAAGCCGGCCGACGCGTCAAATGGAAGGAGACGCGGTGCCGCGCGCGCATCAGTACCTCCCACACCCTTAGACAAGTCTACCACACGCACACCACGCACAACTAAGCGCAAGGCAACCGAAGAGCCCGCTGAGACCGACACGCCTGCCACGACGAAGCGCGGCCGCGCGGCCAAGGCAGCGTCTGCTGAGAAGGAGACCGAGAAGGAGACGGCTGTGCATCTGCCCGCGATTGCGTCACTAGCAACCCAGGACGACGAGGCTGTCAAGGCAGCACTTGCCGACCCAGTCGAGGAAGAGATGTCCAACGACGATGACGACGACATTCCTGCAGTTCTCCCCTCGGCCACAAAGGCAACGCCAGGAAAGAAGAGAGGACGCCCTTCCATGGGAAAGACTGCAGCCAAGGCGGCTGCTACGACCCCGGCCAAGCCCTCCTTCACAGCCTCTGGCGCACGCCGTGGCCGCCCTCCTGGCAAGGCAGCCCCCAAGACACGCGCCGTTGCCCCTATCAAGGACCGTCCTCTGACCGGCCGTCAGGCTGCTCTGCAAGCCCACAGAATTGCTAACCCTCTGCCAGTGCCTGCAGCGCCCAAGGTCTCCGAGGCTGCGCCCAAGAAGAGAGGCCGGCCCTCAAAGACTGCCACACTCACTGCGTCTGGCAAAAAGCGTGGCCGGCCTACAAAGGCTGAGGCTGAAGCATCAGCAGCTGCGCCCAAGAAAGGCCGTCCGTCCAAGAAAGCTTCTGCTGCTGCTACAGCCACAACCAAAGCCGCATCTTCTGATGCGCCCAAGAAGCGCGGGCGTCCGTCCAAGGCGGATACTGCGGCGGCGGCTGGTGCAGATGCGCCCAAGAAGAGAGGCCGCCCGGCCAAAGCTGATGCGGCTGCCACGACTGCTGCTGCGTCGTCCAAGAAGCGCGGCCGGCCTGCTGGTTCTGCGTCAGTAACTGCTACAGCTGCATCTCCCAAGAAGCGCGGCCGGCCTGCTGGCTCTGCAGCTGCTACTGCGACCCCCAAGAAAAGAGGCCGCCCATCTCTTGCTGCAACTGCTGCTTCTGCCGCCAAGCCAAAGCCTGTGGCTGCCAGCACCGAGACACCCAAGAAGCGTGGTAGACCACCAGCATCTGCGGCCGCTACACCGGCAGCCACACCCGGCAAACGCGGCCGCCCGGCTGGATCAACGACCAAGCCCAAGTCGACGATCAAGAAGGGCGAGTACGTCGTCGAGTCGATTGTCGAACACCGGTCCAACCCGATTACGGCGGCCGTCGAGTACTGCGTCAAGTGGAAGGGTTACCCGTCGAGCGACAACACATGGGAGCCGAAGCGCAACCTCAAGGGGTGTGACGAGGTGCTCCTAGCGTACGAGAAGCAGCAGCAGTAGACTTTATGAAGCTTTAATTGCCCTTTTTATTGTGTTTATTATTTATTCCTAGTTTCTTCAAGGCACGTCTTTTGTTTTGAGTTGCACGGTCGGGCGGTACGGATTTGTTTCTTTTCTGTTATAAGTTCATTCTACATTTTTCTCTGTATTATTCTGCACATATTCCCTGACTCTTTAATATACGTATTTCTTCAGTACGAGTATCGATATCGAAATTAGTATCAAAAATGCCCATCAACAAAGTCTGCGATCTCGTAATTGGCAGGCAATAGCGGATCCCATCTTACCATGTTGGATTCGTTTACAGCAAGCAGCCTACAGCCTACAGCCAAAGATATCTCAAGACTTGGAGTGCCAATGCACCGCTCTACCGCTGTAACAGTGAGCAGCCCCAACAGCCAACCAACAAAGGCAGCATGACCAGTCGCACCTTCCACCCAATTCGCTGGACTTCTTTCTCCCATTATCCTCCTTCCACCAAGCCGCCACCATTCTGCAGAGGCACTAACCATAATACCAAGCTGATCCACTACCTCACAACCCACTAGGACCCCAAGCTTTCTCAACGAACCCACAATCCGATAGATAGTGAGTGCTAGTGAGTGCTCCTGCCTGTCGTGATCTGGCTCTTGCCTTTCTGTCGTATCCTCTCTCTCCTGCTCCTTCCTCGTCTTCTTACTCTTTCCCTTTGTCTTTCCCCTTCACCCCCCCCCTCGCCCCTCCCTCTCCTCTCCGCCTTCCTCCCACGACGACCTCACATTGCCGCCTTCCTTTTCTTTTCTCAGTCGCTCGATTACCGACTTTCTGATCGGTCTGCTTGAGCGAACCCCGCATCCGCGCCGTCACTTTTGTCGCTGTGATCGCCACATTCCGACCAGCACTCTGTTTGACCACAATCCACATCGTCTCCTTGTCTCCTTGTCTCCTTGTCTCTCTCACAAACCCCCAACAACCGCCACCATGGCCGACGAGGACCCCCAGATCTCATTTCGGGTCAAGACGTCGGGCGATGGCCTGCATTCCATCACCATGGCCGAGACTGCTACCGTCCTCGAACTCAAGACCAAGCTTGCCGGTGGCGACTATGAGAACATCCCCGTCGAGCGCCAGCGTCTCATCTACTCGGGCCGCGTCATGAAGAACGACGATACCCTCGCCTCCTACAAGATCAAGCCCAACAACACCATCCACCTCGTCAAGAGCGCGGCCAGCAACCACACTGCTGGCGCTGCAGCGGCGGCCGCCTCGGGCACCGGTGCTGCTTCTGCAACTGCCGCGTCCGCCGGTGGCGCCACCCCAGCCATTCCGACAAACATGGCCGCCGGCACCCCCGCCGACAATATCCTGGCCGGTCTTACCGGCGCCCGCTTTGCCGGCCATGTGCCCCTCCCCAACATGGACATGTTTGGCCCTGATGGTGGTGTAAGTTTTTTGTTTGCTTGTGCAATAGTTGTTTTCTTTTTTTCCTTCTTTTTCTTTTTCTTCTTTTTCTTCTCAAGTGCCTTGCTAACAAACAGATGGCTCTCCCCTCCGAGGACCACATGGCCGAGATGATGGCCAACCCCGCTGTCGCCGCCAGCATCCGTGAGACGCTCAACAACCCGCAATTTGTCGACTTCCTCATCGAGAGCAACCCCATGCTGCGCAACACCCCGAACGCCCGCGAGCTCATCCAGTCGCCCATGTTCCGCCAGATGATGACCGACCCCGAGTACATGCGCATGATGACCCGCATGCGCCGCTCCATGGGCGGTGCTGATGGCCCTGGCGGTGCCTCGGCTTTCCCCGCGCCCGGTGCGACCGATTCCACCCCCGACGGCGCTGCTGCCTCTCCAGCTGCCGGTGCTACTCCCGGTGCTGGGGCCGCTGGTGGTGCTGCAGCCAACCCTTTTGCCGGCTTGAACCCCGCCATGTTCGGTATGCCCGGCGCTGCAGGTGGTGAGGGAGCAGGCGCCAATCCCTTTGCTATGTTTGGTATTCCCGGCGCCGGTGCTGCCGGTGCTGGTGCCGCAGGTGCTACTGGCGCGGCTGGTGACGCTGGTGCACAGGGAGCAGCCGGTGCTGGTGCTGCTGCCAACCCCTTTGGCTCGCTATTTGGTGGCGGCGGTATGCCTCAGATTACGCCCGAGATGATGCAGCAAATGCAGCAGCTGTTTGGCGGCGCTGGCGGCGCTGGAGGCTTTGGTGGTCTGGGCGGTGCCGGCGGCTTCAACCCCTTTGGTGCTGCTGCTGCACCTGCTGCGCCCGCCGACACCCGGCCGCCGGAGGAGATGTATGCCGACCAGCTGCGCCAACTGAATGATATGGGCTTCTACGATTTTGATCAGAACGTTGCAGCACTGCGTCGCACCGGCGGTAGTGTACAAGGTGCCATTCAACACCTGCTCGGCGATTGAGAGGGCCGCTGCTGTCCTATTCGTCTTGCTGCTAGCTTAATGAAGAGAAGCTGCATGGAGATGGCCTGTTCTGATGTTCTATTTCACGACGCTGCGAGCATAATTCGTCTATTTTCAAGAATTTACGTTTAGTCAATATTAGTTTAGTGTTTGCTTTTTTATCCTATCAAATCACATGAATTATATGATACTTATTATCGACTATAAAGAGATGTGATATCTACAATTATTATGTAAGCATAGCTGGTGCGATGCTATGGCCATCTCACGGTGTATTTATCTGATTTCACTGCTGATTACTGCCTGCCACACTAAGGGTACTATTTCTCGTAGTCCCGCATTAGATAATCACAGCTCGACAGCTCCAACTTCATCCAACATCATCATTCCACATCCGTGTACTTTTATGATTTTATACACTGCTCAGCACTCCCTTTTCTTCTTCGTCCATCTGTCTGATTTCCAAATTATGGAAGCTACACTCTCATAACAGCATCCAGCAAGCTCTCAACCAAAAGATAATGCCTATCCACGGCATCTTTTATGCGCGTTTCCTGCCGCAGGAGGGTGTGTTCACTTCAGCCTCGTCTCAGCCTTGCTTCTTCTTCTACTTTTGTCAATGACAAGGCCACTAACATCCCAGGAACCAAGATCGTCGCTCAGAGCCCTCCGGGATGCATCGTCCCCGTGGCTGTGGCCGACGAGAGCGACAATGACGACTTTGACGACCTCGCGCACTGGGGCGGCGACGACGGCGGCCTGGGCGGGCTCCAGCACGGCCAGGACGAGCATGTAGTCGGTGGCGATGCGGCCGACTCGGACTCGGATTCGGACGGCGACGCCCTAGACATCAAGGCTACGCGCAACAAGCGCACGCGCAAGGCGTACAAGGCGGAATCCGATGTAGCGCCGTCCGACAGCGGCTCGGGTGCCGAGTCAGATGCCGCCCATTCGGCGCGCTCGACGCTGTCGTCTGCCACAAAACGGTCTCAGCAAGCCGCTGCCTCGGCCTCGGCGCTTCTCGGCACGGCCGCCAGCACTTCGTCGTCGTCCGTCTTGCGCCGCCCGCCGATCAACAAGCCCCTCTTTGACTTTGACGTCATGTCCGAGTACGTCATCCCGCGCCCGGCCTTTTTCAACTGCTATCTGGCATCGCGCGATCCTTCAGGCAAGTATGCCGTGCTGGGTCTGCCCGTGGCAATCCGCGACTCCAAGTACGACCGCAACGAGTTCATCTTCAACTTTGGCATTGTCGTCGACGCCACGACCGACGACCAGGGACCGTACGAGCGCGTCGTGCGCCGACTCGCGACCACGTTTGCCGATATGGAGAAGCAAAACGAGTTTCTGAGCCGCGAAGAGCAGCGCGCACAGCGTGAAAAAGGGCCGCCCGGCGGGGGTGGGATTGGCGAGGTGCTCGCAGCAGCCGGCGTCACTACGGCTGCACCCGCCAGCACGGAGACGCCTCCGCTCGACAGCCCTCTGCCACACGCCATGGCCGGCGCCATGGGAAACACGGCTGCGATCAACAGCATCGGCGGGATCCTGGATCGGCGTCGGATCGTGGCGCAGTCGCCTACACTTGGGCCGCAGGGCCAGCCACACTTGCAAGGAAGTGGCAACAACAGCCGCACGGCGAGCATAGGCAATGCCAACCAAAACCAGCAAAGCTATGGGTTCACGACGGCCTCTGCTGCCGTCACAATGACCGACCACAACGGCCACAGCCCGTACCACCGGCGCTCTATCCAGAGCCTGCTGGAGATTATCAAGGAGGACCTCAACCTGTACGGCGAGTGCATGATTCCCGTCGACGACGCCAACACAATCAACATGAAGCTCTTCCCCATCCACCCCAACCCGCCCGCCGTCGAGGGCTGGCACGTTCCCGTGCCCAAGATGCGGCTGTCCGACACGGTCGATCCGTCGTGGGACTTGACTCTGCAGCGCGTCATTGCCCACATGGACGGCGTCTCGGACGTGCGCCGCATCGCATTCGAGGCGGACATCTCCGTGGAGCTGTGCCGCTCGGCGCTGCGCCACCTTTTATATTACGACACGATTCTGCTGCTCGATATCTTCTTTTTCGGGTCGTGCTATGCACCGCGGCCCGGCATTCACGACTTTGTCGCTAATGTCGGCGGCATCGTCGACGAGTGTGCACGCTACGTGTGCCTGGGACGGCAAGACGAGGATGCGCCTGGCGGTGCAGACGGCTCCAAGACGCCTCCGAGTACAAAATCCAGCAGCGCAAAGTCACCGTCCAAGCAAAAGTCGCCGCGGCCAAGACGGAAATCAAAATCGGCCTCCAAGGAAAAGAGCAAACGCAAAGGATCGCGCGCTGCCAGTCATGCATCCGACGACGACGAGGACAACTATACCGAGGTGGATGCTAGGGACGACGACGACGACGACGACGACGACGACGGCAGTGACTTTTCAGGCTTTTCGTCGTTACCCTACAGCCGGCCGACGCGGGTCAGCAATTTCGATCTCATCCGACTGATGACGAGTTTCTGTGTTGGCCGCACAGTCACCGAATGGCTCAAGGGCCACTCAGACGCCGGCTTCGATGTGCTGCGCTACGTCGACGTGCGCCGTCTTGTGCAGTTTGGCGTCATCAAGGGCTGCCTGTACCGCGTGCACAAGTATGTGGTGTCCAAGCAGTACCTGGCGTCGCTGGCCACGGGCGTGTCGGCGCCGGACACCGACCTCGACCAAGGCACCGACGGTCTTCGCGAGCGGCACCAGGACAAGGACGGCCTGCGCACGTCGAGCAAAGACCCTCTGCAAAAGTACACGGACGGCCAGCACCACTTTGACCAGATCATGACGGAGCACAACATGACCGAGGGCGAGCTTGTCGACCGGCTAAAGCGGATGCCCGTGCCGATGGGTGATTTGAAAATCATGTACAGATAGTTTGTTTTCGCCCTGTATTTCTCTGTTCTTTTGGTCATTCTTGTCTATACCACTGTTTTTGATTCTGGGTTGGCCGTTGAAAGTTGGTAGATGGGTAGTTCTATATGCTATACACGCTATATTACAAAATCACTTTTTTATTGTACAATGACGAGCCCCGTCCTTGGCGCTCTCCCTTTCTTTTATTGTCGTGTTATTTTCAAACGCCTCTGCCGGGGCTACTTGCCATCCTCCTCGTCGGCCTCTTCCGGGTTGTTGGCCAGCGTCTTGGCAGGGTTCCGGATCGCGTCTTCTGGCAGACCGGCCGTGCGCATCTTGTCCTTGACCTCCTCGATATCCTTCTTGAGCTTGGACAGCTTGGGGTTCTTCTTGGGGAAGATGATGCCGGCGCCGCGCTCGGCAGAAGGCACGTCCTCGCCCGACTTTTTCATCTCGGCAATCAGCTCGTCGCGCGTCGCCTGCAGGTCCTTGAGCTCGCGCAGCTCGGACCGCATCTTGCGGATCTTGCCCGTGTAGGGCTGGCCCGGGTACGTCTGGCCCATGGCCTTCCACTGCTCATTGCTGACAATTTCAATGATGCGCACATTGTGCTTTCCCTTGCGCAGCACCAGGTACTTGTCGTTGATGATAAAGTTCTTGGTGTCCTGGGGGAACCAGAGGTGCACGGGCGTAAAGTCGACATTGATCAGGCTCATGCCCTTGTTCTCGTGCGCCTTTTGGCCGGGCGAAGCACCGACATAGGCGCCCTTTTGCACGGCGATGCGGTTGCCCTCGGACACGCTGTTGGCGAGGCCGGCGGCGTACAGGATGCGCGCAATCTTGCCCTCTTTGATGAGCGACTCGGGCAGGCGCATGTCGACGCGCGGCGCGTTGTTGAGCGTCACGGGCACCATGGGCGGCGGCAGCCTGTAGTCGTCGCTACCCGAGGCAGAACGAGACATGGACTTGAAGGGATCGGCTCTGTTGTAGTCGCCGCCCTCGGGTCCTTCGCCTGCCTCGTCAAAGGTCTTGTAGGCCTCCTCAATGTCGACTGGCGCGGCGTTGCGGTTAAACTGCTTGGAGAACTCGAGCTCGTCGAGAATGTCCTCGCCTGTTGGCAGGTTCTTGCGGTACATGCCCCAGTGCTGCCGGCGCGCCTCGTCGGCTTCGGGCATGCCGTGGACGAGCGTCGAGACCTCAAAGGCCAGCACGTGCTGTGCCAGGCGCATCGAAGGGTCCTGGCGGTGGCGCTCCATGATCTGGTCGATGCGCTCAGTCGGGATAAAGGTAAACAGCTTGAGCAGCGACTCGACGTCGTCGTCGGCGCGGCGCATAAAGTAGCCGTAGCACTCAAAGACGGGGGTGTTGAACTTGTCCAGCCACAGCGCGTTGCCGGCACTCTTGCCAAACTTGTTGCCGGCGCTGTCGGTCAGCAGCGGCACGGTGAAGCCGACCGGGTCGTCAATGTAGCCACGCTGGGGCAGCTTCAGGCCCGGGTTGGGTTCCGAGTTGCGAATGACCTTGACGGCGTCGGCACCGGTGACAATGTTGCCGTACTGGTCGGAGCCGCCAATCTGGATCTGGACGCCCTGCGTAAAGAACATGTGCCACCAATCCCAAGCCTGGAGCAGAGGGTAGGTGAACTCGGCAAAGGACACGCCGTCACCCTCGGTCATCTTGCGCTTGACGGTGTCGCGCGACAACATTGGGCCGATGCGCATGCCAGTGCCGAGGCGCTGGAGAATCTCGACGAGGGGCAGCTTGTTCCACCAGTGGCCGTTTTGCAGGATGCCGCGGCGCCAGGCCCAGGTCTTCTTGTAGCCGTAGCGGCGGGCCTGGGCGTCTACATTCACCCAGAGCTTCTTGAGCTGGTAGTGGATCTTGACCATGTTCATGACGACGTCGGAGCTGGCCATCTTGTCGCGGCTCACGAGGCGGCCGGTAGGGTCGCCGATACGAGCAGTAGCACCGCCAATGAGGGTGATGGCGCGGAAGCCGTTCATGTACATCCAGAACAGGGGCATGAGCGGCAGCAGGTGGCCGAGGTGCAGCGAGGGAGCGGTGGGGTCGATGCCGACGTATGCGCCGGTGCGTTTCTTGACGAGCAGCTTGCGAATGTCGTCAGGGTTTCTGTAGGCCAAATTGGTATTCAGTATCTTGTCTCTTAGTATTGTTATCTTGTCAGTTTGGGAATGCTTACCCTGCAACGTCCTTGATGTAGCCGCGCTCCTCAAGGGTATCCCACAAGTTCGGCTCGAGGCCTTCCTTGATGCGCACACCCTTGTCCTCCCATTCCTTGTCTGCGGCCTTGATCTTGGCCGTGTACTTGGGACCGTATCTTCCAAAGGCATGGCCGGTCATGTGTCGCCGCTGGATATGAATTGCCGAGCTGCTTGTCGACTGTGATGGCTGTCGAGGTTGCTGGCGCTGCTGCTGCTGCAGAGGGAACAGCAGCTGGGCACAGCTCCGGCAGATCTGGACACCCGGTGGTGGCAGTCTCCGCGCTGCTGTTGACAGAGTCATTGTTGTGAGCAAGGGAGTTTGCCTTTTTTTTTTTTTTGTTGGTAAAAAAAACTCTCACGTGCGGACAACACTCGACATCGACACTCTGTGATGGCTGTGATATCACCGTCGAACATTGATGACTTTTTAGTGTGGGTCCCGTCCCAAAATCGCTAGTCCCCTCTATCGCAGTGATACGGAGTAATACAAGGCTACCATGGAGCCATGGTAGAAATCCATAAGTAGCTTGTATCTTTTGTATGGGATCCACTTGTTTCCAATTCGCGTGTACTATTGGCCTTTGGTATCCATATACACGGAGCTTTACATGCCGCTGACCTCCTGACATGTGGTGCGGAATAACAATCATGCGTCCCCGCGTTCTTCTCGTCTCCATGTTTGGATCCGCGAATTGCTTTTAGTCATCGTCGCTGGCAGAGACTCAGTGCCGTATTAGTGAGAGAGCTCCCGGGCAGGCCCCACCCCAGGCCCAGTCGACAATGGACTGGCCAATCAGGCATGTGGGAATTGTGAATTCTCATCCATCCTCGGGCCAAACGCTTGTAGTGCAGGTGCGCCTGTGAGTGACTTCCTTTTCGGCTTCCGGCTCGTTTTCTCTTTCGTCGCTTGCCGTTTGTCATTCAATTTCCTTGTCTGCATATCTCGACATCATCATCCACGCCCCCTCCACGCCCAACGCTTCATCGCCTTTAATACCCTTGATATAGAATCAGTCATCGACTACGCGTGCCTGTTCGGCCTCGGCTATCCGTTTTCGTCGCTTTTCCACCAATCTCCCCTCCTCCCAATACATCACGACATTTCACAATGGCTTCATTCGCCCGCTCGTCTCTGCTCCGGCAGGCCGCCTCCCTCCGCACTGCTACTCCCTCTCCCATCTTCCAGAACGCCAGCCGGATAGCTGCCTTTAGCGCCTCCAGCAGACGGAACCTTCTGCCGCCTCCGCCGCGTGAGTCCTTTGCCCCGATTCTTGAAATCATGAAACCGTGGAAGCATCACATGGAACAAAAGCTAACAGTCTGCAGAGGTCATCCAGGGTGGTGGTAAGCTCTATACCCCCGAGTCTTGACTTTTGTCGTCACGACAAGTTCTCGTACAAGTTCGTCCGGACAGCCCTAACCTTTCTAGTCAACGATGCCGCTCCCGTTCCCTCGCCCAGCCCTAGCCACGGCTCCTACCACTGGAGCTTTGAGCGCCTGATTGCCGCCGGCATTGTGCCTCTGACCGTCGCACCTTTTGCTGCCGGCTCGCTGCACCCCGTTACGGACTCCATCCTGTGCGGCCTGCTGCTGATCCACTCGCACCTCGGCTTCCAGGTGCTGGTGACCGACTACATTCCCAAGAAGCGGTACCCTACCGCCCGCAAGACTGCATCGTGGGGCCTGAACGCCGTCACAGCCCTTGTCGGCCTGGGCCTGTACGAGTTTGAGACAAACGACGTCGGTGTCACCGAGCTGGTCAGCAAGCTGTGGCACGCATAAGTCACATGTGTAATGGTGGCAATGTTGGAGATTGCAGTTTGATCAGTCGAAAGTGAAGAGGTCACGGCAGCAAGGATGTCCACAGACTGGCACAAAGTAGAAACCATCAGAAATACGCAAGAAACGACACCGGTCACGTTTCCTACCACCGCCGCCGGTACACATCAGATGCCAGCGGATTAGAAGACGGCGACAGCTGCCAAGGGTCTGCGATCAAGAGATTTGGAGGTCCGAGACAAGCAAGAGGCCATGCATGATATACTTTGGCACTCTTGGCTTTTATTCTTTTGTTTTGTTTAGTGTTATATATATCTCTTTCTTTGTGGCAATATACGATTTCATTCATTTACTTGGTGTCCTGGTGTTTCTGATCACAATAGCCCGTGCAGGCACCCATAATGTCGAGTTTATGCTGGCAACTGCTCCATCACACCAGCCCATCCCACTGCCCCTGGAGACACCACAAGACAGACGCGTGCGGGCGGTTTCCCAGGCTTGCTCGCTTCATCACCTCGAGCTGAGACGGATGCGTAAAGACGTGGTCGAGGTGGCCCATGGGCACCGGGTCGTACGGCGGCACGTCCGGAAGCTGCAGTAGCTGGCTATTTGTCCCTCTATTTGACGTTGTCGCCCGAAGAGCTGCATTGATGCGTGACTCGCGCACTCCCGCGGCCAGCCACTCCAGCTTGCTCTGCTGCAACCAGTCAAACATTCGCCCCGGATTGCCGCGCACAAACTCTTGGTGCAGAAAATGCACGTGGCCGTCCTTGTTGACCTGTACGTCCTGGGGATGCCGCGTGCCCTGGTGGTACTCTTGCGCGCATCGGCTGCAGGTCAGCAGAGGCTGCTTCGTGGCGTCTGTGCTTGTATCTCTGCTGGGATCGTCGCTCTTGTGGCCGTGGCCGAGCAGGTCGTGGGTCTTGACATAGCCGGAATAGTAGCTCATGGGCGAGGCCGATGCGCTGCTGGCCATAAACTGCTCGTCGCCGAGCAGCATGAGCAGGCGGTCGAGGTCCCGCTCTTGCAGGCCGAAAAAGACCTGCTCATCAGTCATGTCGGCCGACACGACATTGGGTGTGCGCTGGAGGCCTCGCGTGCGCGCCGTGAGGTGGTCTTCGCGCCGCAGCTTGTCCTGCCGGATGTTGACTTCAAAGTCGGAGAACGAGCCGCTGATGTTGCCAAAGCGGCCCTCTTTGATGGCCGAGCACACTGTCAAGCGAGAGTCGTTGCTGTCGCTGCTAGTATTGCTTGCAACAGACGCGCTGTCGTCAACGTTGTCGTCGCCACCGTCCTCTTCGGCATACCCCGGCTCATCGTGCTGCAGCATCTCGTCCAGCATCCAGAGATCCCGCGGCGTGTCTGTCGAGAACATGAACCAAGCCATCTCTGCCTCTGCCGCGTCTGCCGCTTCTGCGGCCACTGCTGCTGCCTCGCCGTCTTGCCCCCCGGCAACAGCGACGGCAGCCCCCCACTGGCGCGCCACCGATACAAAGGGCAGCTTCCAGTACGACGATGGCGGCACCAGCGGGCGGGCATGCCGAGGCACACGCTCCTGCACGACGCGCTGCAGCATCCACCGCACCACCGAGATGCTGTTCCACAGGGGGTGCACCAGGATGCACGCGAGCTTGACGAGGTAGGCCTCGGACGCATATGGGTGGCTGCTGGTATGTCCGCTTGTCGCACCCGAGCCCAGGTCAGGCCGTAAGCCGTACCGGAATAGATCGTCCAGGCTGCAGCGGTAGCGGTGCTGCAGAATCTCGGCGAGTCGCAGCTCTGCCTCCAAGTAGAGGCCCGACGGTTCCTGGTGGGCATAAAAGTACGTCTGCTGCTCGAGGAAGCGCGCATACTGTGGCGACGTCTCCAGCTCTTCGCGCATAGCATTCTCCCTCTCCAGGCTCCAGATACCGCGGGCCCAGAGGTCGTCGGCGATGCCAAACCAGCTAGACGGAAGGAGGTTGCGCGTATGTGCATCGAGGACATGCCGTACGTCGCCATTATCTTTGGTGTTGCGGTGGTTGTGGCTGTCGTCTGTATTGTTTGCGTTGTCTCTTGTTTGGCTGATGGAAGTGTTTGGTTTTGCACGCTTTCCTGGAGTCTCTGGCTGTATGGGCACTGCCTTTCTCTTCTGCGTCTTTTGCGTCTTTTGTGCCTGCTTCGGCTCAGTCGACGTTTGCCCGTCCTTGGCCTCGAGTCTGGCGCTTCTCCGTTCTGGCTCTGACTGCGTGCTCTTTCGTTTTGCCATGGTTTTTCCTAGATGCGATGCTATTCTTTTGACAGATTCAAAAATACAGCCCGTGAACAGCGGCAACCGTTGGCATTCATCAAGACGCGACAGCTCTGCATGATATACAAGAGAACAGCAGGCGCCGCGTCCGACCGGTTCCGATTAGATACAAAAATGATTTTATCTTGCGCTTGCGTTTCTCTTTGTCCCTTCTTTGTGCCTTTTCTCCTCGAATGAGGCGGCAAGTTCAGCTGATGCAAGGGATCACGCAGGGCAGCCGTTGGTGGTTTGCATGTTCCAACACAAAGGCAGCGCAAAGCAGCTCAAAGAGAATGTCAAGGGTTCGACGAAACGAGCATAGCGAGACTCGCCATTGGAGAGTACAGCAAAGGATATATACATTCAGCACCTCAGTATAACGGCCAGCGCGCATCGATAGTCATTTTAGTATCTAAGCACTGTACTTGTTGAGGCCAAGAATACTTCCCAATCCGGTAATTTGTTTACGCATCGACACACATCGCCGGCTTCAAATCATCGCCAACTTTGGTATATACCAAGCAGCTCCCGGCTCGGATTACACAAAGACGTTTGTCGAATGCTGCAGTCTGCACGTCCAGGAGATTAAACTTTAATATATTCTGTAAATAAACAACTAGAATACGACAAGGCCGCTTATCAATCACTCGGAATATATTGCACACGGCTGGTTGGACCCGAAGTCAGTCGTCGATCTTAATATATATTCCGTATCTACAATACCCAAGCCCGGTATATGGTCTCATTTATTTTTGTTTCAGCATACGAAGTAAGTCGCTGATCATCGCAACAGGAATGGATTTAGTCGATCGCTTATAAGAAGAGTACAAAGTAGTCTTGATCTCGTCCCCTCTTTCTGCATGGTTATCCATCTCAAGTTCAGCACTCACAGCACTTGCAGCAAAATGCGCCCTCTTATTGTCCTCTCTCTTATTGCGGCCGTCGCGGCCGTGCCCGGCCAATGGACCAACCCGGCAGCCCACAACCACAAAAAAGACCCTCGACAAGCCTCCCTGCCAGCCCCCCCGCCGTGCCAGCCCATAGCGCCGCCGCCCGACGAGGCCACCACCAGAGAGCGCTTCGACCAGTTTGCCCACGCCTTTCTGGTGACCAAGAACATTACCGAGGCGTTTACGTACATCAACGAGGGCTACATCAACCACAACCCGGCGGCCAGAAACGGCTCGGCGTCGGCATGGAACCTCCTCAGTCCGATATGGGGATCGCAGAATATCACGGTGCTGCGGACTGCGTTCAGCGGCAATACGGGGTGGCTCAACTACCTCTCCGGCGGCCTGGGCGAAATTGTCGACCGCTACCGGTGGGAGGCCGGCTGCATCGCAGAGCACGTAAGTACCCAAGAGACATCTACCGTTACAATGTATATTTACAATCTACAAAATCTAACAGACAGTGGGACCAAGGTGAAGAGTTTCCAAGTAGCTGAGTATGTGGCAGGATTGATTTAGTAGTTCAGTAAGCCTGCAATGATTATTCTATGCTTATTCCGACGTAATGATGTATGTATGTGATAAGAATAACGAGAAATCATGTAAAGTAAACAACAATAAATATAGAAACATGGTATAGGTTTCCGCCCCGAGTCCGTCATAGATTAAGAAATGATGAGATAAGATGGGAAAAAATTAGGAAATTACAAGAAATAGATAAAAGTATAACAGGTAAGAAAAAGCATTACCGTGCAAGTCCAATAGTGTTGCGGCGGCCGCGCTCTTCACGCATGCCGTCGCGAGTCCGGCTGCCACTCGACCCCGTCAGCCGGCCCCAGTCCTCCCACTCCTTGGCAATCTCCATCAGCACACCGCCCATCACGGCGGCGCTCGCCATCAGACCGTGGCCCTCGCCTTCGAGAACACGCACCTCGCACCGCCGCATCGTCTTGCCCAGCCACCGCACATTCTCCACGGGCACACGCGTATCGCGCGAGCCGTGGTGGATGATCACGGGCCGTGTAATATCCACGTACCGGAAGCCAATTGTGTGGCGGCGCTCCAGGCAGACAAGCAGATCCACAGCCGGGTTGGCACCCGTCGTGGCAAGCTCCCAAATGGCGTGCGTGAGGCGCATGTCGTACGTGGCCTGCCGCTCGCGGTCGGCAATGGCATCAGCGGCAGCCGCCAGCACGGCCGCTTCGCGCGCGTCGCGTGCAGAGAGCATAGCGCCCGATCCCGAAGTATTCGATGCCGACTTCTTGTGTGTGGGCTCGGACGGCACGTGCGTCTCGGGAGGAGTGCCGTGCAGACGGAGACGCTCCATCTCCTCAATGTTGGGGAATTCCTTGGGCGGCGGTGACGGTCCGGACGGGTCGTTGCCGTTGCGCTTTGCATTGAGTTGGTTCTCCTTGTTGTCGGACGGCAGGGGCGGCTGGCTTTGGCTCTTGAGCGCCTCCTTCTCGCGCTCCTTGGCCAAGCTGGCATTGGACTTGCGCTTGCGCTTTGGTGTCTTGGGCAGACTTGATGTGATGGAGCTGCTCGTAGCAGACATGAAGCTGGAGTTGGCCGCTTTGAGGAACGGTGTGGGCAGGGCGCGCAGGATACGCTGCGATGTCGGGATGGCGTTGGTGGGCGGCAGGGGTGTCTGTGCCGACGAGCCAAACACGGACATTTGCGATGGCGGGATCCACGGTGCCAACAGGTGGATGCGGCCGCGAATGTGCTGGGGCATGCGCAGCGCCGTGGCCAGCGCGTAGATGGCGCCAGCCGAGTGGGCCAGGATCGAGAACTTTGTAATCTTGAGAGCCTGGCAGATAGCATAAACGTCATCTGGCCAGCCCAGCGGCGTTGCTGTGCCGTCAGAGTACGATTCGCTGTCGCCAACACCAGGACGATCGGGCGTGATCAGACGCAGCTTAAGCGTCAGAGCAAGCTCGTCGTAAAAGGCCATAATGTACCGTGTCAGACCCATGCCGACACAGCAAAAGACGGCAGAGCCTTCGCTGTCGCCAACCTCGGAGAACGAGATGACACGTCCAGTCTGCGGGTGGCGGATCTTTTGTGACAGCCGCGGCGAGCACAAGTAGGCCTCGACGGCATCGTCGACGCTGTCGGCACTCTCGGGCCGCTCGTACACAACATGCGTGTCTTCAACAGACATGCGGCCGTTCCGGGTAGGCTCAATGGCATTGCCAGGACTGTAGGTCTTGTCGGGCTGTGGGCTACGGTTGTCTGAGAGGCGCTTCAGCTTCGAACTCGACCGCTTCCCGCTGTCTAGAGGATCAGTCGAATTGCGGCCTGACCTCCGTCTGCCTTGAGCAACGGCAGGTGATGGTGCGCCATCCTCAATGTCCTCATCCACAGTCGGCGCTCTGATTCCAAGGGAGTTTTTGTTGTTGCTGTTGCTGTTGCTGCTGTGGCTGTATTTATCATATTTGTCAGAATCCGATGCGCGGTGGCCGCCGCTGTGTCTGTTTGGTCGAATCGGGGTGCGCTTGATATCGTCGTCAGTACCATAGCTGAATGGCAGATCGTCTTTGGAAGGCGGTACGGGGTCCTGTCGTGACGCGTGCTGGTATTGGTAGTGGAATTGGTCTTGGTACTGCTGTTGTTGCTGTTCCTGCTGCTGCTTTTGTAGCTCGCGTGTGCGTTTCCGCGATGCGTCGGCGCGTGCTGCCGATGAGTCGGCAAATGCGTTGTCGTGCTGTTCGTCGAGCTCGTGAATTGTGTTGCTGTTGGCATTGCCCGCCTCGCCCTTTTGCTTGGAGGAGCGCCTTGACGAGCGCTTGGAGGCATTGGGGCCGGTTTTGTGCAGGCTCGACTCGCGCGTGGGGATGGGACGTGGGCTCCGGGCACCGTTGTCCAACGATGAGCGCGTGTCCTTTGGTGAGTCTGTGTGTGATTCTTCGCTGATGGGCATTTCTGCTAGAAAAAGATCGGCCCGCGAGGCGACGGCGCTACCAATACTCATTCTGTCACTCGATCCGCCAATGCTGGTACGTCTCTTTTCTACCTCTTTTTCGCGTAGCCGTTCCTTGCTGCTCATGTACATAAGACCCTTTTGTGAGCGTCCTTGCTTGCGGCCCCAGCTGTCGTGGGATGATTTGCGGTTGAGGTCGGGCGTGGGAGAACTTGCGCCACGCTCAATGGAAAGATTTCCTATGCTGTGGGTGTCGGCATCACGCGAGGTCTGGGAGCCTTTGGACGACGGCCGCGAAGAGCTACGTCCAGACAGAAGAGACTTGAGGCCGCCGGATGCGATGTTCTCGCGCGACGGAGATTTTGGCGCAGTGAGAGGCGAGTACCCGCTAGGGGGCTTGGCCGTGCGGATGACTGGCGGAGCGGCAGCCAGCTCGTCGAGCGGCGTGGAGTCGTCGGGGCCTTTGTCGATAATGGAGCTTGCGTATGCACCGTAGTCGACACCGAATGAACCGCCTGATGGTGAGAGAGGGAGAGAGCCGATGGAGAGGTGTGAAGGCGACGGGCTGAAGGGGGCGTCAAAGTGAGAGCTGGCGGGCTTTGAGATGACGGAGAGACTGGTGATGAGATTGGAGATGACCTCGGGGGAGGCAGAGGGGCCGTGGGAGGAGGGCAGGTTGCGCGAGACGGAGGTAGAAGATATGGCGGATGATGGATTAACTGAAGCAGCAACTGGAGCAGATGAAGAAGCAGCGGCGGCAGCAGCGGCAGGATTCCTCCTGCGAGCTTGTTGGATTTGATGCTGTTGTTGAGTGTGCCGCGGCGGGATGGGGGGCGTGGAAGGAACGGGCGCGGACGAGTCCATGGTGGGCAACGGTTATATTATGATATGACTGCTTGGGCTTTTTCTTTTTGGAATTAGAACACGAACACAGTATGAAAATGAAATGGCACCAAGACCAAGCAAGGCCGCGCAGACAAAGGCAGGGCGTAGACCGTAGACAGGAAGTAGACGAAAGTAGACGAAAGTAGAGAAGTCGCTTTGTGTCGCGCAGGAAGGGGCTCGACCCAAATGAACGTGCATTAATTCTGGAGCGAGCGACGGGAGCGAATGCGCCGACAAGAAAAGCGATATTGGGGCAATTTACGCCTGCATTGGTCCACAATGTAGGTGTAGTTATAGCGAGGTAGAGTTATAGTGTAGTTGCAATGAGCATTACAACAGTACTCAGTGCAGGCCAGCGATTGGCTGATTGGCGATTGGAGCGGCTGGATGATCGGATGGCAAGGCGAACGGAGCAAATGAGATGTAGTAGAGTAGTAGAGATGTGGAGGAAGCGGGAAGGATGGGCAATGCAGGACAGATGCAAGATAAGATACTTGTAGGTGCATTGCTTGGTACTTGGACGCCAGTGAGGGTAAAGGTGAAGATGAAGGAACTCTGCTTGCTTACATGAGGTCGACGATGCTCAGCAATGCTGGCGACGAGATCAACGAGCGAGAGGCCGTCGAGAGAGAAGCCTGAGAGGCCTCAAGAGTGAGACGATCGCTCGCTTAGGCTGGCTGTTGGCGCTACCACAGCGCGATTTGCGATTTGTGAGTTGGCGTGGAAGCTCGGGTGAATATTGGGTTGCTGTATTGCTCTGGTCTCTGACAGACGTATTGAGGAGGTGTGGTTGTAAACGGATTGACGCCTCGGGAAAGCAAGGGAGAGCGAGACAGGAAAATGACAAAGCGCAAAGACAAAGAGAGAGAAGATAGGGAAAGGATAGGAGGTAAGCCCGTATGGGAGGAAGGAAACAGAAAGCAAGGCAAAAACAATAAAGCGAAAAGACGAAAAGGAGGCAAGCTAGTCTATACAGAGAGAGAGCAGCGCTGGACGGCAGATGCTAAGAGAAATAAGAATCGGAGAAATGGACAAAGTGTCGATGGGAGTGTCTGAAGATCAAACGATGTCTCTTGTGAAAATCAATTAAGAGAACCCAAGGAGGAAGAGGAAACCTAGGAAAATCAAAGGAGGCCACTGGAAGCATAGAGTGGAGGAACAAGAGAGCAGAAGCTGCAAGCTGGAAGCTGGATGTACTGAGTAATAGTCCGTATGGTTGCCAGAGCGCCGGACCCTGAGCTGTGATATGGGACAAGTACTTTGTCAAGTTGTAGACAGGCCTAGATATCGAATATTGAAAAAGTAGAGTAGAGCCTGGGCTGTTGAAGTTAGTCAATGTCAGAGCGGGCGAGGCGGAGAATAGATGGGATGAAGGGATAATCAGGTCTTGTAGAGGTAAGTAGAGGTAGGTAGAGAGGTAGATGTAGAGAACAAGATCAACACGAGATGGGCATGCTGAAACAGGGCAGCAGTTGATAACACGACAGAGGCACAAGTCCCCGAAGACAAGACAAGAGACGATCATCAGAAGACAAGCGACAAAGCAGACGGCACGGGAAATTAACAAAGACGAGTAACGGCGGGCTGGTGCTAAGATTGTGATGGGGCAGGCCCGCGTGTAAGAGTGCAGAGTGCAGAGTGGGCACAGGAACAGCTTGCTGGGATGCTCTACCTTGTTGTATGGGTAGCCGGGATCCTTGTATGCAACACCGCCCTTGCATTGAATAACTAACAGTCTGACAGTGATGACGGTGCTGGCCAGATGTAAAGAGGAAGCAGTTGAAGTCAAAGCTTGATCTGGGAAAGACCTGCTCTTAACACAAACAGAAATGCACCCCGTGTCTCAACAGACTTCCATCAACAGCCAACACTATCCTCTACCTCGTGCATCAGACCTGATCAGACTGCAGAGAGTCCATCCCTTTTAGTCCTTGTCGTCCTGCGCGTTGCATCGCTGTGACACAGGTAAGGTATCTTATTACTCTGTAGACTCACCACAGGAGCACAGCACCACGCACTGGAGACAGAATCCCGTCTGATTTGCCAATGCCAACCCCTGATTTCCTTTCCCTCTCTCTCTCTCTCTCTCTCTCTCTCTCTCTTCTTTCTTTCCACTCGACTCCTCCCCCACTCCCCCTTGCTTCTTTTCTTCTGTGCGCCCCTCTTCGTCGACAGCAACCAACAACGGGGCAGCACGGCAGACCCCAGCCCACATTGGGGATAGCACCGAACCCTTGCTGTTTTTGTTCTGCTCTCTGTCGTTCTGGCCTTTTTGCTTTTGTTCATGCACGGGCCAGTCCAATATCATGCTGAGATGTGCAGCCCCTGAGACCAGCAGGAGCATGAGAACGATGTGCACATGGCATCGATGGGAATGAATAAGGAGATTTTGGAGGAAGCCATCAAAAAAGAAACAGAAGAGAATAGAGGCATGTCGTGTGACGGCGCCGTTCTTCATGCAGTGCCAGACACCAAGTCGACAAATAGGGGCTCCAGGTAAATGGTGACAATATGAACACCGGGAGACATCCTGTGACTTGATCAACTGTGAATGCGAATGTGACTTGTGACGACCGGCCCCGGCTCATATTCCGTACCGATGGTAAGATAATGAGCAAAAGCACTGCAATATCGACTCGCCGTTACATAGTGCAGAGAGACAAGAGACAGCCAACAGGCACCAGGCACCAGGCTCGGCCAGCACTCCGCTTTTGTACGGTAGTACCAAGTGCTCCGACCTGTGTTGTATCCAGCAGTCCGAGTTGTATTTGTATGATTGTGAGTTGTATTGAGTCAAATAGGACTCCAACTGCACGTTTCTCGTATCGTCACCATCTGCAACGGTCATCGGCTTCAGGACAGACGGCGAGCCGAAACAATTCATCGAGGTGTCGACGAAGATCCTGGAGAAAAGGACAAAGGACAAAATCAACACTGAGCTTCACTTGAGCTTGGCCATGACTGGCCAATATAGACCCTAAAATGCGGATCTGAACATGCTTCGTGTCAGCAGTCAGGGTTCGTCTTTTTCGCGAACCCACTCATCGTGAATCCAGGCGGGTGACGTCGGTTGGCCGATATAGTAAAGTCGAGCTGAGGTTGTCTTTGTGTTTGCAGTCTATATGTTTGATTGTCTCCTGACTCGGCGCAAAGTAAGTCAGACTCGACTTAATCATCTCAACGGCAAAGGTGAGACTTGCCGATGCATAAGGCGGCAAAGTCGGCTGGAGCAATGTAACTCCTTTCGATCCGAGCGAGTGCTTCAGACCCGTTTGTCTTTTGCCTTTTGCCTTTTGCCTTCTCGTCGACCTGATCTGTGCAACCCCGTACTCCAACACCCTTGAATCGCCGAGTCGTTGCATTGCAGCCAGCCAATCGAGTGTTGTTGATTGTGCATATATGGAGAGGAGTATGCGGCGGGATGGAGATGGATGGGGACAGGTTTGCGGGCGAGAAGAGAAAGTGGGCAGAAGTGGGAGACTGGAGATGTGCTATGTATGCGAGCACTGGATGTTGTGGCCAGAGGGGAAGGTGCCATCGTGGACAATACACAAAAGGAAAGCGCAATGCAGTATGAATCAGCCCAGGAAACAAAACGGAAGGAGCCAGAGCTATATAATCAAACGAAGAAGGAACTTTCGCACGCCATTACAGACTACAGACATCCACAAACAGCAGGAGCAATGCATGCATCGCGAAATCTGGCCAGCACTCTTACTAAGCTATAAACTATTATCATGGAATCCGATCGTATGCCACGCAAACATGCACATGCGTTGCAAACGCAGCAGACGCCGTGCAACTGCCATGACGCCACGACGCGGTGTGTGATACCGCCAGTCTCCGTCCGGATGTCGGCTGCACCACTGTCTTTCGTTTAAAGCGATGCCGGCAGCACATTGACAATGCTCAAAGATGCAAGCGGTTTGGCCGTTCCGAGTCGTCATCGGTGCCCACGAGCACTCCATCTTCATCTCATCACTGTAGGCATAGACCTCGCTTGCAGCTCGCCAGCACTGAGTAGATTAAATATGTAATTGAAACCGAAAAAAACATCGGTCGTGACTCTAATGAATCAGGGTATCATAATGAATGACTATATACAGGAAGAAGAGGTCAAAGAAGACAAAGGACATGGGTAACCGAATAGCAACCAACAAAACAGAAAGAATACACACAAAGAATATAACAAATAGAAGCGCTCCTCCATAACGGCCGTTAATCATATCTCGCTCTCCACACCCCCGCCCTCCATCTCCCAATCCCTGACCTAGTCGCGGGACATGGACAGGCCGACGCCGACACCGACGCCGACGGCAATGGCCACGGTGAAAAAGACAACTATGCCGGCCACGAACCAAAACGGCGGCGCCGGCCGGACGCCGTTGTCGCCGTAGCCATCCCGCTCCGCGTCGCCGTCGCCGCCCAGGCTCAGTTCGGGGTCGGGATCGGGGCTCGCCGCCGAGCTGGTGCCGCCCAGGGCGCCGCTCATGTTGAGCCTGCGCTTGCGCTCGCGCTCGCGCTCGAGCTCGCGGCTCTCGTTGACCGGCTTGCGGCCGGGCGCGCGGCCGTTGCGCAGGGCCGGCGGCACGTAGCGGCCATTGACAAACTCAAACTCGGCGGTCTGGCGGCCCTCGAGGCGACGGCCGTCGGCGTCGACGCCGTCTTCCAGGTCGTCGTCCGAGTCGAGCTCGTCCAGGTCGCAGCGGCCGTCTGTGGACGTGACGTTTTCGGCCATTTCTTTGTCGTTTTCTTTGCCGTTTTCCTTCTCTTTCACGTCCTTGGTGATGCCGCGCGCGACGGCGAGACCAATGTCGCGGAACGAGCGTCTCTTTTCCGACCGGTCCTTGTCCTTGTCGGGCCGCTCTTCGCGCGCGGCCGAGCTCGAGGTGATGCGGCTGAGGCGGCTGAGGCGGCTGAGGCGGCGGCTGGCGCGGTTCTGCCGTCGTGCGTCCGTGTCGTCCTCGCCGTCGCCGTCGCTGTCGTCGTCCGGCTCGCGGTAAAAGGTAAACGCCGACGGGTTGGTGGCCGTGGCCGCAGTGCGGATGGTCGCCGAGTCAGTCCCAGCCTGGCTCGCATTGTCGTCGGACCAGTAGATGGACGGCGGGCCCGTGGGCGATGTGTGAATGATGCGCAGCGGTACCGCCGTCGGTGCGGGCACGGCCACGCCCGAGTGGCTGTTCTTCTTGCCCAGGCTATCTTTCTGGGTCTGGCTGGCAAGCGTCGAGCCGCTCGCAGTGCGGAACGGCGGCACGGGGTAGTTGCGGTCGTCGGGCGGCAGGATCTCGCTGTCGTCACCACACGTGGTCCGGGGCCCCTTGGCCAGCTCGGGCTTCTTGACGGGCGCGGGCGACAGCGGGTAGAACATGTCCTGGCCGTCAAGGCTGCTGGAAAAGTCGGTGGTGAAGTCGACGGCAGGCATGTGTGTGGGCGTGGCCGCCGTTCGCGAGTTCCGGGAGCCACGACGCGACGTGTGCTTGCCGTTGCCGTCATTGGACGAGGCAGCGGACGCGCGGTGGGACGGCGGCGGCTGGAACGTGTTCTGGGAGCCGCGCCATGAGTCGTGATGGCTCTGGCCCTGCTGGCTCTGCTGGCTCTGCTGGTTCTGCTGGTTCTGCTGGTACTGCAGGTACTGCTGGTAGTACTGCGAGTGTGGCGATAGCGGCGTCTGTGGTTGCGACTCGGAGTGCGAATGGAACGGGATCTGGGACTGCGGGCGTAGCTCGAGGGGTTTGAGCTGGGCCGCCGAGGGGGTGTCGGTTGCCTGGGACTGCAGCGGCGTGTAGCGGCGCGACCAGGCGTTCATCTCGAGGGAGTTGGCTTTGCTTTTCTTGAGGGTGTTTGGTTTGAACGTCGAGGTCGAGGTCGAGGTCGAGGTAGAGGTCGAGGTCTGGCTGGTTCCCGGATTGGGTTCAGAGTCTGCAGTGTTTCGTCTGGGCTTCATCCCGACCTCGAGGTGTCTGGGTATGAGAGAATATGTAGGACCAAAGAACAGAGAAAGGTCAGAGGTCAGGGGTCAAAGGACTGAGTATTCAAAGCATCAAATAAGAACAAGAATTTAGAGCAGACGGTGAGCAAAGACTGTAACCGAGAAGCATCCGGACGAGCAAAACAGAGCGAGAACGAACAGGCCGCCCGGTCCCTGTGGTACTGGAGTGGCAGCACAATAATAGATTTATTGGAATTGATAGATAATATCAGATAATATCAGATAAGAGTACGAAGAAGACCAGAATAGGAGAATCAAAGAAGGAGACTAGTCCCTTGGCTGTCCCCAACTCCTCCTCTTCTTCTTCTTCTTCTTCTTCTTCGCCTTCTCTCCTGTCTCCTCCTCACCTTGACCTATTCGGACAAGCATTCAGCTTCGCCTTCGCTTGCACTATTGCCTGTTGAACTGCAGAGAGACCCTCTTCTTTCCTTTTGTTTCCTTTTCGTTTCTTTTCTTTTTCGTTCTTGATTCATTTGCTTCTTCTTCGTCCCCTCTTCCAGTCTCTCCTCCACATCGTCCATCCACCTCATCGTCCTTTGGCCCCTGACTTGATACCCGTATTGTCGTCAATGTCTTTCTGAAAATCTCTGCATATAAAAGTCTTCAATCTTGATGCCCTCTGTTTTGTCTTCAACCATGGCCCTCGCCCTTGTCCCTCCCTGCCCCTGTCGCTTCCCTGTCGTCATTACCTCATACTCTAACCACGAGGAGTCCAGTCATATTTTGTTATTTTACAGACCCATCGTGATCCTTTCTACAGCATGGTACTTGTACATGTACTTGTTGCCTGCATGTTGCCTGCAGGCGTTGCAGGTGCGGTCCTTTGCAGGCATCGGCGAGCAGCCTACCAAGATGTCTCGTCTGCAGCACAAGAACGATGCATAGAGCTGAGAGTTAAGAGATGCAGAGAATAATAGCATGGCGGTTATCTCGTCAACGTTGTTCAAAAGTACGCCTCTTGAAAGACAAGAACAGGTACATGCTACTGAAGACATTTCAAGACAGACTAGACCAGACTAGACAGGCTAGACAGGCTAGACAGGCTAGACACAGACCCCTGATCGCTTGGACCCCTTGCAACTGCCAACCTGCCCACTCTATTGCGTCGTAGCTGGTCCAGCGAAAAAGGTTTGGCCGTATCCATCCAGCGGGTCGTCTTTGATGAGTCTCTAGGACTAAACGGGCGTAGAGGGAGAAGAACGTAATAGCGTGAGGATGGAGGAATGGAGTCTCCGATGCTCTTATTGCAATCATCTTCAAACAGCCGCTGGGCACGTTGTTGACAGCAACGGCGTGTTTGAGCCTGACTAGCTCTGCTCATCGCTGGGTCGTTGGGTCTGACTCTTTGATTCTTCGAGTTCATGGCGTTGATGAGGCCAGTCCGACCAGGCCGGTCTCTCGTCTGGCCCCGTCTCTGCTCAGGTCAACTGACATCGCCGTCGTATTCATACGACTTGTCAGTGCAACTCAGAAGTATCTTTGCTACTCGTCTTTCTTTGCACTCTTCCCATCCAGCCTCTACCTCTCAATGCCACCTTACCCTTCTCAGAAACCATCCGTGGGTTGGTCTATGCCATAGCGTCCGGCACTAGCCAAAGCCAGCAAGCCAAGAGCAGAGTACAAGTTGGAAGTAGAGAGAAGAGAGAAGAATAAAGAGAGAAGAGGCAGAGAAGACATCATCTACTGCCTGGTCCCTTGCAGATTCGATCAGAGTGCATAAGACTTCTCAGATCAAGACGCACAGCAATACAGACTACAGACTACAATAACAAGACGTCTACCCTGGGCACATCAAACGCCGTCTGTAGATTAATTTCACGGCTGGGTACAATCTCCTGCAAGTATCCCAGGTGAATTTCCGGGTATCCGTTGTGTATCTTATTATGCAGCCACGTTTGGGAGAAGCCTGGTCCTCTGCATTTACGTGCAGAGGAGAGTAGACAAAGACACCCCTGTCGAGTACGACATTGTCATGGGGCATATGATGCATAAAGTATGGAGACCAACAGACGTTGTCGGCGGAACCAACACGGGCCACGGGCCGTGTCTGGTCGATCTAGATGTCGTGATGCAGAGAAAGAGATGACATACGTAGAAGTAGATGATATGGTAGAAGCCATTTAACAAGCGATAGAAGGGCTGAAGCCGCTGCTTGCTTTGTTTTGACTTTCAACGGGTTCGGATGTCTACCGTCAAACAGCATCCTAATATTTTGATGACATTGCCATCTAGAAGCCAAGAGAAACGAGAAACGAGAATGTCAAGTGTTATCATAGCTTGAATGAGACTGTTGATGTAGCATATAAATGTTTGATATGTATGGCAGCAAAGTAAACAAAAAGGAGGTATATAGAAACCAGCAAACGTAACCATGACAAAGGAAAGGCAATGAGACAAGAGAAGGAAGAAGGAGAAGGAGAAGGAGAAGAAAGAAGGAAGAAGAAGAAAGAAGGAAAAGAAACAAAAGAAACAGAAGAAAGACAGGATCAAAGAACGCAGTAAATCTCGGCGTCGCCGCTTTTCCGATCATGACGCATCCCAACCAAAACACCGCTCTCGACACGACACTCGACACTCGACGGCTGAGCAGCCTCTGGCATCGGCTCGGCCAGCGCCTATGCCTTGGCGTGCGCCAGCAGGTACTGCTCGCCCTCTGGCCACGCCCGCTCCGCCGCCATCTGCCGCAGCGTGCGGCCGTCGTCGTCGGCCACCTCCAGGTCCACCGCCATGCCGCTCTTCTCGACCAGCAGCTTGAGCAGCTCCAGGTTGCCGTCCTCGACCACCTGCATCACCGCGTTCCACCCGCGGTAGGTGTTGTTGATGTCGCCGCCGCGCGCCAGCAGCCACTCGAGGTTCTGCGCGCCGCCGTCCTCGTCCTGGTGGCCGCGCCGCAGCGCCTTGACCAGCGGCAGGTGCTCGCCGGGCGCGTTGGGGTCGGCGCCGGCCTCGTCGAGCAGGAACCGGGTGAGGTCGCGGTGGTCCTCGCGGATGCTGGTCGTGAGCGGCGAGAAGACGCCGCCCGTCTTGTCCTCGACGCTGACGCCGGCGGCGAGCAGCATCTTGACCGACGCAATCTGGCCGGCGGCGACGGCGCGCTCCAGGACGCCGCGCACGGCGCGCGGGTTGGCCACGTGCGGCAGCAGGCGCTGCAGCAGCTCCGGGTGCTCGACGGCGAGGACCAGCGGCCACTCCTCGCCGCGCGCGCCGGCGTCGGCGTTGTGGTCGAGCAGCAGCTGCACGAGGTCGGCGCGGTTGAGGCGCAGCGCCGTCGTCAGCGGCGTGTGGCCCTTGGCGTTGCGCTCGTCGGGGCTGACGCCGCCGTGCTCCAGCAGCCACACCAGGCCGTCGGCGTTGCCCACCTGCACGGCCATCTCGGCAATGCCGGGCGGCTTGTGGATGTCGGCGCCCGCGCGCAGCAGCGGCGGCAGCAGGTGCACGCGCTTGTGCGTGATGCACTTCCACGTCGGGTACTCGGTGGCCGGCAGGTTGGGGTCGGCGCCGTGGGCCAGCAAGAAGTTGAAAATGTCCACGTGGTCGTCGCGGATGGCCGTGCACAGCGGCGTGTAGACGCCGTCCTTGTTGGAGTTGGCGTCGACGCCGGCCTTGATGAGCACGCGCACCGTCTCGAGCTTGTTGAGGCTGGTGGCCAGCTCCAGGATGCCGGGCGCCTTGCGCAGGTCTGCGCCGTGCGCCAGCAGCGGCGTCAGGCACGACGGGTGGTAGGTCGAGGGCCACAGCACGTGCTTGGGGCCGGGCAGGTTGGCGTCGGCGCCGTGGTCCAGCAGGGCCGTGACAATGTCCGCGCGGCCGGCCTGGGTGGCCACAAACAGCGGCGACGTGCCCATGCCGTCCTTCTGGTTGGGGTTGGCGCCGTAGGCCAGCAGCAGGTCCACGAGGCGGCGGTGCTTCTTCTTGCCAATGGCGCCCATCAGCAGCGTCGTCGAGTTGTCGCCGCCGCTGTCGCTGTCGCTGCTGCTGCCGCCCTTTTGCACGCGCTGGTTGGGGTCGCCGCCGTACGCGAGCATCAGCTGCGCGAGGCCCAGCTTGCCCGTGGTAAAGGCGGCCACCAGCGGCGACTCGGCGGCGTCCTTGCTGGGGTTGTGGCAGTCGCGGTTGGGCTCGGCGCCGTACTTGAGCAGCAGCGTCGCGCCCTCGGCAAACGACTCCTCGACGCACGCAAACAGCGGCGACACGCCGTCCTTGTCGGCGCCGTCGGGGTCGCTGCCAAACAGCAGCAGCAGGCGCATGCTCTCGAGGTCGTGGTGCAGCACGGCCTCGTGCAGCACGCCGCCGTCGGCCGACACGCCGCGGTCCAGCAGCTGCTCGACCAGCGTGTAGTTGGCGCCCTGGACGGCGGACACGAGCGCCGCGCGCAGGTTGGCGCTGCCGGTGCCGACCGTGTTGCGCGGCGCCCACTTGGGCATGGCGGCCGCGTCGGCCTTGAGGTGCACGACCTTGATCTTGGTGGGCTGCTGCAGGCCGTGCGCGTGCGAGTCGCTGTCGGCGGCCGTCGACGCCGAGATGGACATGACCTCGAGGTTCTCCAGCAGGCCGGTGCTGTCGCGCTTGTTGCGGCTGCTGCTGCCGCCGCCGTAGCGCGAGTCGTTGGACGTCGCCACCGTCGACGCAATGCGCGTGTTGCTGCGCGACGGGGTGGCAGGGTGGGTCGCGTGTGTGTTGGTCGCGGTCGAGTTGGTCGTCAGAGCAGCACCGACAATGCCGTTGATGTCGCGCGCCGAGTCGATGGTGTTGTCCGACGTCGACGGGCGGCGGCGCAGCTCGGGCGCAAGACGCAGGTCGTCGCCAAAGTTGAGCTCCTTGCCCGCGTCGCGCTCGGTCATGAACTGCATGGGGGGCAGCGACGGCAGCGACGGCAGCGGGTTGTTGTCGTCGTGCACGATGCGGCCGTTGCCGTTGACGTGGACACCGCCAGGGTTGCTGTGGCCGTTGTGGCCGTTGTGGCCGTTGTGGCCGTTGTGGCCGTTGTGGCCGTTGTGGCCGTTGTGGCCATTGTGGCCATTGCCGGTGACTGGGCCGTTAATGTTCAGCATAGACGAGCTGCGCGCACCGTACGCGCCACCGACATCGAGCATGGACTTGACATTGCCGCTGCCGCTGCCGCTGCCGTTGGGCAGAGCAGGCAGGTCGGCCGCGCGCGCGCGCGACGCGCCGCTGGCGCCGGGGTGTGATGTCGGGCTGGCGTTGCCGGCGCGTTGGCCGTTTGCGGTGGGAGAGGTCGTGTGGATGGATGCTGCGTCGGCGGAAGCGGCACCGTTGGCGCCGGCCTCGGACGAGTTGGCGGTGCCGTGGGCGGTCGGCGGTGGCACTGCCGATGCGTTGCCGGCACCATTGGCACCATTGGTGGCAGCGCCATGAGCGCCATTGGCTGCATTGGCTTCGGTCGACGCCGTCAGAGCGGGACGGTTGCCGTGCATGCGCTCGAGGGCGGCGGCCAGGCCGGTGTAGCCGATGCCGACCGAGTCCTCGATGCGGGCGTCGCCGAGCGACCACTGGAAGACGAGGGCGCTCATGCGCAGGGCCTCGCGCGATTTGGACAGGGAGTCGCGCATGCGGGCAATGTCGTGGTCGGGGAACATGCGGCGAAAGCCCTTGTGGAGGCGGCCCATGGTGCCCTTGTTCTCGTACTCGAGGAACTTGTGGATCATGCGGTCGAGCTCCTGGAAGTCGACAAAGGTGGACTTGAACTTGCGCTCGAGCTCGACGACCATGTCTGGGGGGAAGCGGCGGCCTGTTTTTGCGCAGTCGTCGAGGCCGGCCTCGATGGAGAAGAGGATGCGGCAGATGTCGAGGAACTCGCGGGCCAGCAGCTCGAAGCCCTCGGGGTGGTTCTTGACGGTGCTGAGGTACTCGAGCATGCGGACGCTGATCTTGTTGCCGAGGAGGGTGTCTTTGGTGCACGCCTCCAAGGCGGCCGACTCCTTGGTCTTGGCCATTGGGGATGTGTAGATGGGTGTGGTGATGGGCGTACCAGATGAGGAGTGAGAGGTTAGGTGAGTAGAGGTTAGGTAAGTGAGTAGAAGTTAGGTAGAGTGAGTAGAGGTTAGGTAGAGTGAGTAGAGCTCAGGGTAACGAGAGTGAAGAGGTCAGGTAACGAGAGTAAAGGAGAGAAGAGAAGACGGAATAAAGAGCGAGGGGAAGATGGACAGCCAAAAAGGTAAATAGACAAAAAGACAAAATCAAAGGTCAGCAAACAAGACAAGAAAACCGAGCTCACGCGGCTACGAGGGTGCATGGTACGTCTTTATATGGGAGCAGGAGAGCAGGGCCGACTGCTGAGCACAAGAGGACAGGGACCATTGGCACAGACGCACAACATAGTGCGTCCGACAGCACAGCATGCTCCATGCGAGGCGTGCAAACACGTTGCAATCTGGAGGGATGGATATCTACGACGTGCAGCTCGGACGTGGAACAAGGTAGGCGTAGACAGCAGACCAGGTAGGCATAGACAAAGGTACTGTGTACAAGAGGCGTGCGCAAGGAACCAGGTACTCGGTATATGTCCGAGAAGGAAGTATTGCATGGAAGTACCTGAGAGGTGAGGTGAGAGGAGAGGGGAGAGGAGAGAGGAGAGGTGAGAGAGGCGAGGAGACAGACAGAAAAGGGACCAGTAGATTGGGCGTGTGGCAAGGCGACAAGCGAGTGGCAAGTGTAGCTAGAAGCTGCGTAGGGCATAAGGACAGGACACAAGGACACAAGGATAAGAAGACAGAAAAGACTGGACTGGGCTCGATGGATCGGATGGCTGATAGTCCTGGTCTGTGTCGTGGTCTGTGGAGAGCAGTGGTGAGGAGTGGATGCAGATGGTGGAGAGCTTGGCTGTTTGATTTTATTTTGTTCTTCTTATTTCTTATTTCTTCTTATTTCTTCTTATTTCTTTCTCTGGTGATAGTCTTGGTCTAGTCTTGTATCTATTGGCTGCTAGCTGCTACGACCGGTCTGCATGGCTAGGTGAGAGAAGGACCGTGCTGTGATGATAGGATGTCGAGATAAATACATAAAATCAGAGAGACAGTGAGGATAGGACAGAATACAAGGGCATGAGGGCAATGTCGGCGTGGTGTCTTTTGAATAGTAGAAGGCATGGAGGAAGCACACGGCATTGTGGTGGTATAGCTATGGTCTACTCATTTTACTGGTTTATTGAATCTATTGCATCCCAGGATGATGCAAATCAGATAGCTTCAAACACTGACTATGCAAAGAAACGAAATGGATCCAGGAATGCTGGAGGAGCATCGTGCATGGTGAAATACGGTAAAATACGGTGTAGGAAATAGGGAAACCAGGATGCATGGGAAGAATACGATCGAGAGCATGCGTCAATCAGAGAGACAGATAGGAGGAGTGCGGAATCACGACAAATGGCATGTAAGCAAAGCGAGAAACGGACAAGTAACAATGCTGATACGTGCCGCACGCATTGTCCTCCTCCCGATCGGGCTGGCGGCCATGCAGGCGGGGACGCAGCAGACAGGGCTGCATCGATGATTACGAGTATGCAGAGAGGGATCAGGAAGATACTGAGAAATAAGAATAGAATCAGGACGTGTCGGAGTGAGGCCGCTTGGGTTGCGTCAGTCATCAGTCAGCCGGTGTCGTAAGGGATACCCTGCATCACATATGCATCCGCTTCGAGATGTACAAAGTAAATAAGAATGTAGAAATGTAGAAATGTAAAAATGCAAAAATGCAAAAATGCAAAAATGCAAAAATGCAAATAGACAGTAGCCGACGCATACGGGATAACGAGTGCCGTAGAGGCAGACGTCCAGCTATCGTGATGGAGCGGCAACGATGCGGGAGATATTGCCCAATGCAGACGACAGCCAAAGCCTGCTGCATGCCAATGATGAACCAAGTCAATAGCTCTACTACAAGATGGACATCTAGAATCGAAATGTGAGATACTATTTCCACTCTCGCAGATCGTCGTTGCTGTCTCGAGTTGAAACGGCTTAGCGAGCAGGGTATGCAGAGTAGATAAGGAGTAGGGTGGTAGAGACAGAGAGAGACAGAGAGAGACAGTAGAGAGTGCCTAGGCCACACCGAAGCAGGTGATCTTTTCCTCTCGGGGGCTTGGAGAGGAGCCTTGTTGGAGGAGCGTGAGCCTCGACAGCCGTGGCGAGGGGTGAATGCAACCCCGGTGAGGGCATGGCAGGGGTAGTGTCACGCGAGTGGCCAGTTGGGTGGCCTACGATGCTGTGAAGACAGCTTGGTATCTTAGAATCAGAATTAGAAGCAAGACAGATACGTGGAAGATGATTCTGCGCAATGCTCTGCAGACAGCTCAGAAAGACACACGAAGACAGACAGCAGTCGGCCAGAGCGTCGAGCGTCGTCACTCGAAAGTGTAGAGGTCTGTGTTGTCGTCTGTTGCTGCTGCTGTGCTGTGCTGTGCTGTGCTGTCTTGACTTCTGCCCTCTTGGTCACTCTAAACCAACACAGGCTGAAACAACCATAAGGGTCCTGGCTAGTATCATTAGCAGTACTTTGTGATGGGGTGGAGAGGTGGCAGAGTATGGGGGTAGGTAGCAGCGAGTGTCTGCAATATTCCTGGAATTATTGGATATCATAAATCATCTCAAGATCTAGACAGCAGAACTGCCGCTCGCATTCCTGTTCTATATTTCTTTTGGCTGTTGTTTGATTTACTTTATGCTTTCTTTTTCTGCTGTTCTCTTCTATTGCGTACGTCTCAACGCCACGGCGCTTCCTCGCATTTATTACCTGTGATATTGGAGCTGGGCGTGCATGATGAGAACGACTGCAACAAAAGAACCAAGAGAACAAGATACGTTGAACACGTTGGATAAAGTATGCTGCAAATGCAACGAGACAGTCAGAAAGAGAGCCGTTGAAGAAGCCGTGTACATCAACGGTTCGTCCCCCGTTTGTGTAACAACTCGGAAGAATGAGGGCCTCGAGAATATTCTAGTTTATCTACTTACGACACTACAGGACAGCCAAAAAGAAAGCATCGTTGGGCTCTATCCAAAACAATGGTACTGGAACAGAGCCGGAACCAACGACGGAGCGCATCCGACGAAGCCATGGTACCGATGTCGAGTAATGAGTCGTCATTGGTGACTTGTCATATTATTTGATGTTCTGAGCCGAGTAGTTTGTGAATCAAGTATATTGCTTTTGCTTGCTTTCTTTTCCGACTCGATTCAGTTCATAAGACGGCATCCTTGCGTGCGTGGCCAGTCTAGCTAGTTGACGCCAATAGAAAATAGAATTAAGAATTAAGAAATATAATAATAATACAAGAGAATATCAAGAGAATATCAGCAAAATATCAGAAACCAGAGGTCAAAGCGGGCAGCAATAGCAGCAGCCAAGATGTCTGTCATCTGCTTGTCTGTCTTGTCATCATGCCACCGTTGACTTCATCTCGACCGTCTGGTCTGCGGTCCTCCAGTCTGCCACACGACCTTCTGGATCATGTCTCGCGTCGTTCTCTCCGTCTTGCAAAGCTCCATGTGTTCCAAGCTGCCAATGGCTGCAGTGACTGGCAAACACTACCACACTATCTACGAGCTGGCGACCAACACACGGCTCGTCCATCTTCCTGGGTTCTCGTTCTTTGTCTTGCTCTCGAATCAACCAATATCAGCTGGCCTTGGGCGTCCCTGTCAGTATTAGTCTAGGCTAGCTAGTATTCAGTATCTAGTATCTAGTATTATCTAGTATTATCTAGTATTCTCTAATATCTCATCTCTAGACTAGTACTTCTAGCTACTATTTGGTCTTGGTATTAGTCGTCCACGTCACGCAGTCGTCGCGCAAGTACCTGCAATCCAAAGACTGCATACAAGGGAGACGAGCGCCGATGCAGATGACATGACTGTTGACAGATGGAGACGGCTGGGCAGCAAACTCTACAATAGTACAACGCCACGAAATGAGTGCCAGAGAATAGGAGCACTTGCGGAAAAGAAGCGGCGTCTCCGCCATGCTATTGAATAAAAGTGGTATTCGATTCAATAAGACTGGCGACAAAGGCTGAAGACGAGATTGCATTCAGCCGCAACAGTCGGGAAGATTAAGAATAAAAAAGACCCAACGAGTAGCACGTCAGACTCGGGATGAGGCGAGACAGGATGAGGCAGATGACTTCACGAGACTGTCCTAGACCTATGCCGCATGGCATACACGTGGTGTATTCACTAATCCAATATAGTTTGTTTATTGTTCCACAGTTCTGGGCAAAGACCCATCTGTTTGCTTACGAAAACGAGCAAGTGTTCGATGAGTTGAGTAGTGAGTAGTCGATCTTCAGGAACTCAGATACTCAGATACTCAGATACTCAGATACTCAGATAGGCATATAACCACCTCTCAACCGCAATCCAAGCATGCCATTGTCATGCCCCATTGCTATGCAATTCTAAATCTAAATTGCATCGGAATATAATCAAAGTCGATACCAGTAGTATCTACAGTCTACAGTCTACTGCCTACTGGCGGGCTGCAACGATGCATTCACGCTGCATCGCGACCCATCTGGCCACAGGATCTGTGCAAAGTGTATTATCATGAGGGCAGATGGACTGGGAACTATCTAGATGGAAAAAAAGAAATAGAAATAGAAATAGAAAAAGACACTCCTCGTAGCTTGTGATGCGTCCGAGCGCGGCCTTTCTCTACTTGTCTGCTGCAGAACTCGGCTTTCTTTGCCGCTCTTCCCAATGGGAATAACAGGTCGACTATTGATTAACTATTCGCTGCTTTTATCGGCCTGTCCCTGTCCTGGTCGGGTGCCATTGATCGGTGGGCTCGACGGTCCCTGGCTTCTCGGCGTTGTCTTTTGTTTTGATTCTCTACTCGGGGTTCTCCTTTTCTTCTATTTGTCATCGACCGTAGATGTTCATGTAATGTATATTGTATATTGTATATTAATGCATTTCATACATGCAGTAGAGATCCAGACTCGGGAATTGCTGCCGTAAAACCAATATCAAGCAATACCTTGACAGCTCGTTATTGGTGTCTGGTTTCTCCGTCTTTAGCAAGTAGAAAAAACTACAATCAAACCCACAATCATAAAACTGCATGGCAAAGGATCGTGTTCCTGGCCCGAATCGCAAGAGTCCACAGCCGGTCAGGTACTGAGTAGATTCCTGCACCCAGCTGAGATTGAAACTGAAATAAACCAGTGGCAGTGTGCTCGGGCGAGGCTCGAGCCATGCCCGGAGATGGGACTGCTGATATGACACGGACCGCGTGGTAGGCACACCTATAAATAAATAATAGACAGCCCGAGGCGTTGTGATGGAGACTCGAGGACAAACATCTCGATGCCGTCAACGACAATAGCAAGTCAGACACGCTGTGAAGGGAGGCCGTTGACACAAGCCGTCTCTTGTAACTCGGCACGAGACAGAGGCACGGCAGCGAGTCGGCGGCAAGACATTGCACGTGTAGCGAGATGCATCCGGCAATGGTCCATCAGCAATCCAGGCCGTAGCACATTGCATGCATCACACAAGCGTCGTACAGTACGTCCACCCCTGTCCTCCAATGCCGATGGTGATATCGCATTCCCAGTAGCAAAGGGTCGCCATGCACTACGACTGTGAGACTGCTTGTAGAACTGCACGAGAGAAGCCGCTGGGTAGGCCTTTCTTCAGCCGACTGGCAATAGCATTGCACTATAAGACGCAATCTCGATGGATTCGAGCAAAAGTACAACGCAGCAAGACAGCGGTACAGCAGGCCGTGCAGACGTATACAGCTGCGAGCAGGAGGCAGCGGCGGTCAGGCCGGCGGCGTCGTTTCCGTCGACAGCGCTCGCCTTCGTCTGTGCTTGTCCTACAAGCTATCATGTCCGCGCACGTCTGGCATGCCATGCCTCTTCTCGTCAAGCCCGATGCATGTCGGACACACGAGGGCCAGGCCACTCCGCACCGCACAGCTGCATTATGCACACAGCTCCGGCCAGTGCAGATCCGTGCATCCAGCAGACCAGATCGACGCTGACGCTGCCGTGGCCTGCAATGAGTGCATTCAGAGTATGGACATCTCTGGATACATGCTGTCGTACAGCCGGAGCTCAGGCGGTGCGAGGCTCCCCATCGAGGCGCACCTCGAGATGTACATCAAGCTGGCTCGAGCTGAGCTTTGCCCGCTGACCTGCATGCTAGGCTTCCTGCAGCTCGACGTGGTTAACGGTGAGCCTGCCCCGTCACGCTGCATCTGGCTGCCTCGTGTCTCAGCTCCTCCTGTTGTGTGGTTTTCTCTCGTCTTACCCGGCCGTTCTATCTAGCTTCGTAAAAAGCTTTTATTCAGCTTTTATTCGGCTTTTATTTCAGCATTTATAAGATCATTGTCCAGTCTATAAAATACACCATTCCTCTTTTCTTTTCGTCTTTTTATAACAAAATTGCACACATACAAGGTAACACCGCCATGGGCTCCGACACGTTTCATCTGCAGCAGGTCTGCCGCGAGTGGGCTGCCATCCGTGCCGCCTGCACAGACAGGGCGCCCGTCTCCATCGACGGCAGCACGCTCGCCATTGCCGACGTCGTCGCTGTTGCTCTGTGAGTGCCTTGTCCTTGTCGCGTTTGCACTGCGTCTCGTCTTCGCGTACAGTACTAATCCAAAAAAAAGGCACGGAGTTGGCGCCGCGCTGACGGCGGACGACACGGTCCGTCGCCGCATGGCCGCCAGTGCCGACTTTCTGTCTGCGCAGCTCGCCGCCGGCAAGGTCGTCTACGGCGTCAACACCGGCTTCGGCGGCAGCGCCGACACCCGCACAGCGAACCACCACCGTCTCCAGTCGGCCCTCGTCCAGCACCTCAACGTCGGCCTGCTCCTGCCCGCCGACAAGGGCATGGCGTCGCCGCCGGGCGCAGACGAGCCAGCCGCCGCCGCCGCCGCCGCCGCCGACCTCGACATGCTCCTGCGCAGCCACGCCATGCCCGCCGCCATTGTGCGCGCCATGATGCTCGTGCGCAGCAACTCGCTCGCGCGCGGCCACTCGGCCGTGCGCGTCGAGGTCGTCGACGCCCTGCTCAGGCTCGTGTCCGCCAACATGACGCCCGTCGTGCCCCTGCGCGGCAGCATCTCCGCCTCGGGCGACCTGTCCTCCCTGTCGTATGTCGCCGGCATCCTCGAGGGGAACCCCGACGTCCACGTGCGCATCCAGTCGAACCTCTACCAGCAGCGCGGCCGCCCGCGCTACCTGCCCGCCGACCAGGCCCTGCGCCTGGCCAGCATCGAGCCCGTGCGCCTCCAGGCCAAGGAGGGCCTCGGCATCACCAACGGTACGGCCGCCAGCTGCGCGGCCGCCGCGCTCGCCGTGCACACAACCAACCAGCTCGCCGTCTGGACACAGCTGCTGACGGCCATGGGCACGGAAGCTCTCGCCGGCACCGCCAACAACTATGACCCCTTCATCTCGCACGCGCGCCCGCATGCCGGGCAGGCCGAAGCCGCCGCTACGATTCGCCAGTTCCTCGCCGGGTCCGTGCTGTCGCCGGGCAAAGCACCAGCGCGGATCGGTCTCGCCCAGGACCGCTATTCGCTGCGCACCGCGCCGCAGTGGATCGGCCCGCAGCTCGAAGACCTGGCCCTGGCGACACGCCAGGTGGCTGTCGAGCTCAACGCGACGACGGACAATCCGCTGATCGACACGGGCGACGCCGGCGATGGCATCAGCCGGCCCGGCGGCGGCGTGCACCACGGCGGAAACTTCCAGGCCATGGCGGTGACGTCCGCCATGGAGAAGACGCTGACGTGCCTGCAGAACCTGGGCCGGCTCATGTACGCGCAGAGCTCGGAGCTGATGGACCATGCCCGCAACCGCGGCCTGCCGCCCAACCTGAGCCCCGACGACCCGAGCACGTCCTTTCTCTGCAAAGGCTTCGATGTCAACATGGCCGCGTACCAGGCCGAGCTGGCGTTCCTGGCCAAGCCCGTGAGCAGCCATGTGCAGGTGGCCGAGATGGCCAACCAGTCGGTCAACTCCATGGCCTTTGTGGCGGCGCGCTATGCCCTGGAGGCCGGCGAGCTTGTCAGCATCATGGCGGCCACCTACATCTATGTCCTGTGCCAGGCCCTGGACCTGCGGTGCATCCAGCACCTCTTCCGCGAGACCGTGACGGGGCGTCTTGCCCATCTTATCCCAGACACGCTATTGGCCGACGTCGGGCTTCCCCAAGCTTCTGAACCGGCATTATACGACGCCGAAGTAGCTGCCGTCGTGCCCTACATGCTTGATCGCTGGGATGAGCTGTCGCACCTCGACCTCGCGGAGCGCGCCGACACGGCAGCCTCTACCTCCATGGGTGTCCTGATCAAGGTGCTACGGCAGGCTTTCGCCGTTGTCGCGTTCCCCGCGGATTATATCTACTATGACAGGCTCTACAAGTTTCAGGCACAGGCCAGCAGTGTCATGGCAGAAGCCTATGCCGAGACCCGCGATCTCTTCTTTCGCGAGCCTGCACGGGCTAGTGGCATGCTGAGCCCGGCTACTCGCATCATCTACGAGTATGTGCGGCTGGATCTCAACATTTCGCTCAATCGTGGCGTCCAAGATCACCCTACTCTTGCCAAGGCAAACAGGCCCAACCGCCATAGCGTCAACGGCCTTGCCAACGGACAGTCCAACGGCGACGCCAACAAAAGTGCCAGCGGCAGTGCAGACGGCAGTGCAGACAGCAGCAGCTACAGCGGCCACACCAGTTCTGCCTCTACTGGTAACGGCACGCGCATCCTGGGCACCATGGCCAGCGAGATTTACATTGCCTTTCGTGATGGGCGCATGTTTGACCGCGTCGTGGCCTTTTGCGAGGAGACCAAGCCGTGGGAGGCCGAGACCGGTATTAGTGGTCGTGATGTAGGAGTTTGATCTTTTAGTCTTTTAATCCTTTGATCTTCTTTTCAATTAATGATCATGTCTGATGTTGATGATCTATGATAGACTGTGTGTTATCACATAAATGGCATAAAAAAATAAACCGAATTCGTAAATAAAATCAAGTATATTAAAAGTATAAAGTATACGAGAAAAAAGACAAAAAAGACAATAGAAAAAATATATATTTGCTCTCTCGCCGGGAATTGAACCCGGGTCCCGGGCGTGACAAGCCCGTATACTGACCACTATACTACAAGAGACTGCTGGAGCACTCCAAAGAGGTGCTTGTTGGTTCCGGCGCCCGCTTGGTGGTATATGTGGGGTGCTTTACAAGAAGGAAAGCCCCGCCAGCTGTTCTCTCAACGTGCTGGACCCACTCGTTGAACTACCATGGGAAAGTACCTCGTAGGTAGCTCCTGCTCCTGCGCCTGCTGTCATAAGAGGCTCGCATATCAAGGTAGCCCAAGGTAGCCCCGCAGTCACAGCGACTCTCTGACACGATCAAACACGCCGTTGTCCGCTCTGCTTCTCTCTTCTGTCCCTTTATTCTGTTTATTCGCTCTCGGCTCTCTAAATGCCCGCTGCTGTTTGATACTCTGCTCTTTACCCTGCTCACCACTCCTCGGCTCGTAAACGCTCTGCTTGACTATCCACGCAATGGATCGCCGCAACAAGCCGTCAGCTCTGGCTGCCACCACCGCCGCCCCCCCTCAGGCCCGCGTCGACCTCGTCGGCGACCGTGTCACGGCCGTCCTGCCCACCACGGGCGAGTCTGTCGAGGTCTTCCTGACCGGTGCCACCGTCCTGTCCTGGAAGGGCCTCAAAAACGGCGTCGTTGCCGAACGCCTGTGGCTCAGCAAAGGCGCCATTCTCGACGGCTCCAAGCCCGTGCGCGGCGGCATCCCCGTCGTGTTCCCCGTGTTTGGCCAGTCGCCGGCCGGCGTTGCCACCGAGAAGCTGCCGCAGCACGGCCTGGCACGCACGTCGCGCTGGGAGTTCCTGGGCAAGTCGGAGTCGGAGGGCTCCGGCTCGCCCGGGTCGTCCGTGACGCTCGACTTTGGCCTGTCGGCGGCGTCCACGGACCCTGCGCTCAGGTCGCTGTGGCCGTTTGACTTTACGCTGCTGTACCGCGTCACGCTGGAGACGGGCAGCCTGCGCACGAGCATTGTCATTACCAATGCGGGCGACGCGGCCTTTACCTTTCACGTCCTTCTGCACACCTACCTCAAGATTGATGTAGGTTTACCCCATTACCCAACTACCCAAAGCGATCCAACTTTCAAAATTCCAGAGACAATGCTAACAAGCAGGACATCAACACGACTACGGTCAGCGGGCTGGGCGAGACGGAATACTCGGACAAGGTGGAGGGCTTCAAGACCAAGACACAGGCAGCCGGCGACATTGCGTTCACAGGCGAGACGGACCGCGTGTACAAGCCGGCCAAGGGCGCCGAGCAGGAGATTACCGTGTCTGCTGCCGGCAAGCCCGTGTACGGCGTGACGCGCGATAACCTGGCCGACGTTGTTGTGTGGAACCCGTGGTCCGAAAAGGTGCACGCCGTCCACGACTTTGCGCCCAAGGAGGGCTACCGCAACATGCTGTGCGTCGAGCCCGGTTCGGTGTCGAGCTGGCAGACGCTGGAGCCGAACGAGGCCTTTGAGGGTGCGCAGCTGATTACCCTGTTGTAGGGAAGCGGATTTCTGGTTTAGTGTTTACATTTAGATTGGTAGCTGTATAATATCTAATCTGTTTGGTTCTCGACTCCCCCGGATGGCTGTGTCGTCGCTGTTGATATCAAGTGAGACATTGAAGAACCGCCACATGGACGCTAAGATAAGCATAGACTAATGCACATGCAGAAGCCATTGAGTGGCATCTCTCTAGACATTGTCAGAGAACATGGCGAGGCAGATATTCGGCACAACGAGCTTGTCTGCTGGAGACTGCAGTGCGGATAGTCCATCTGCATCTATATTTAGCAATCTGCATCTCACCACGGCTGTACGAATAGATGCCAGTCGTTCCTGCCTGTATTTGATTTTAATGCCGTTGACGCTATTCCACGCTTTTCGACAAAGATGACTAATGCCGGCCTATTCACTATCTACCGATCTAATACCCAGCTATCTCAATTATCTAGAACATTGAATCGGCCACCGTTATCAAGATCAAGATAGTGCCCCCGCTCGGCCGTGAGCTCATCACTTGCACTGCACTGCACTGCACTGCACTGCACTACCGGGAGATGGGGCGATTCGCCAGGGAGCGCGACAGCTAGGTGGGGCGTGGCGTCAGCCTGGACTTCCTTCCTAGTCTGTATTATAGTATCAATCCTCTCCTCCAAGCCAATCCCCGCGTCACCAAAGCCATTGTCGCCTGAGCCTGATTCCGTTCTTTCCTCTTCCTGCTCTCTCGCTCTTGCTCTCTTCCTATTTGCTCTTCCTCTCCTCTTTCCTCCTTTGTCGAGCTCTTTGTCGGCGCTCTCTTCTCCTACTTCCTGCTTCCTACTTCCTGCTTCCTATTGCCTACTTCCTATTTCCTACTTCCTTCCTCTTCTGTCTCGTTTGCCACCCTTATCTCTGCCGCCTGACGACTCATCTTTGCTCTCCATCTTCTCTGCCCAACTCCATCTATATCACTCTTCCCGTCGCATCTCGAAATTCTACCCAATTACCCAAATACCCCAAATACACCGCACACAATGGCTCCCGGCGTCTCCATCTTCAAGTTTGTCGGGACCGTGTCCCTTGGTCTCCTCACTGTACGTACTGTCTTTCTCTTGCCCACATCATGTCCATTTCACGATTACTAATCATACAGGGCCTGTCCTTCACTCTGTCGACCGTGACCGTCCCGACCCTCCTCACACTGCCGTCCGCCCAGTCCGCCGGCAAGGCCTTTCGCACGCTGACCGACGCCGCCACGGCCCAGCTGCGTGCGCTCTCGGGTGTCGCCACCTCGGCCTTTTTGCTCTCGTACCTGCTGTCGCCGCGCGCCGTGCGCCACCCGTACCTCCTCTACACCTCGCTGCTCGTGCTCGGCGGCCGGCTGGCAACGTCCGAGGCTCTGTCGCCGTTCCTCTTCAAGGCCACCACGACCGCGCCTGCCCAGGCCCAAGCCGAGATTGCCCCGTCCTCGCCTGGCCGCGTGCCGCACCACATGGAGGCCAGCTACGAGGTGCTGGGCTCGGCCACGTCGGGCTCGGCCGGTTCGGTGTCGGGCTCCGTGTCGGACACCCACAGCGACGGTGCCGACGATGTTGCCGGCAGCGCCGGTGTGAACGGCGAGGAGGTGCGCACGTCGGTCGAGGTGTTCCTCAAGCGCCAGATTGTGCAGACGGTCGTCAGCGGCCTGGCCTTTACCATGTCCATTATCGGCCTGTGGGGTGACGGTGCGCGCTCGGCGGTTACCGAGACGTACATTGTCTAGGCTCTCGGACGAATGATATGAAGGCGTTGTGTTATACTACTGTTTCTTGTTATTATTGTCACTGTTTTATTTCCATCTCTACTGGGCATCTCCCCTCAACCATTTCAAACTGGGGAGACACGGCGTTTTGCTGTCTCTTTCTTTTTCCTTTGCTTTTTTGGCATCCAATCCTACTGGTCAGAAAATACAAAAACATGTATTTGTATGCAGCTACCACAAGACAACAAATGACTCATGATTGGATAGAAAATACTGTGTAAGATGAGAGACGGATGGCCGCCATGATGCTTGTATTTTGGTATAACGTAAAAAAAAAAAAAAAACTAGTGATAAAACTTCAAATCATGACCTCTTTTCAGCTCAGTCCAGAGGCAGCTTCCACAGGCCGTCGCCCAAAAAGTGTGCATCCTCCACCACAGGGCCCTTGCCCTTGTCCTTGACCTCCTTGGTGCCCGCCACCAGCAGGCCGACGGCGCACGCCTCCTGCTTGCCCTCGGCCATGATCACCACCGGCTCGCCTGCCGCCAGCTCGCGGCTCCAGCGGCCTTCGTCGTCGCGGCAGTCGATGCCGTCCTCGACCGTGCGCGGCTCCGGCAGCCGGCCACCGGCACTGGTCAGGCCAGGGGCCATCAGGGTGGCGCCGCCGAGGACATAGCGAATTGCGCCGCGGTCGATGCGGATGCTGGGAAACGCCTGGGGGAAGCGGTGGACGAGACGGAGATGGGGCAGCAGGGGGATGTCGGAGCCGGGCTTTCCGGACTCGAAGAAGAGCGGCTCGGTCTCGAGGACGTAGAGGACGGCCCGGTCGGGCAGCTTGATGGACTGGAGCGAGGCCTTTTTGGGGAGGATCTCGTCGGCGTAGGGCGTCAGCAGCGGATAGCTGGACAGCAGCGACTGGCGCAGCGACCGCTGGACCGACGACTTGAGTTTTTGCCGAGGCGTATTAGGGATTCTGTTATTCACAAAGAGTTAGCAAAGGCCTCTCATCAAAAGATGGACTTCGGCAAACGCACTCTTTCTTGAACATGGTGATGGTGGTGTGTGTGCTTGATGCTCAAGAGAGGTGCCCCGCCATTGAAAAATTGGGAGCGCTACATCTACAGCGTAGGCGTCCCCAGTGCTAGCTGCTGTAGACTGGGAGTATCTCTGGCAGGAACGCGCGCCTTATCGATTGCCGATTGCGGCGGGGTAGCTCGTGCGCAGTCGGCTCATACGTTATGCTGAGCTCAGGGCTGATCCACGCCAACTCCACCTCCAGAGGTAAATCGATAAACGATGATAGAGTTGGTTTGGTAGTCTACAGTATTTGTACGCTTTGGTTGAGAGTTTATCATTCAAGTTTGTATGACTCTTATGGCATTGTATTGACTGCTGTGTCCTGATATGGTGTGTAGTGATGACAGATAATGACTAAGCATTTAAGCGGGCGAAACGAGTATCAATGAATACGCACAGGCAGCTATAGCCCATCTGTCGACTCATTCGCGTCCGCCTGCCATCTTCCCATCTCCCAGAAGACTGCCTAACCAATCTGCACGTTCTTGATGATGCCGTCGTTGTCGACAAACACTGTCAGCTGGTCCTTGTCGGCATCCGTCGATGCCACGGCGTCCGGGCCAACAACGCGTGTGCCCTGTGGCAGATCCTTGCGCGAGAATGCCTGGGATGGTATTAGCATTTGATAGAAACAAGACAGGCGAAAGAACGGGCATCCAATACTCACTGTTGCACTGTTGTTGCCGTCCGTGAGGGTCTTGCCCAGAAGCTTCACGATCCACTCCTGCTCCGCCGAGGCGTCCAGATTGGGGATGATGAGAGGCATATTGGATGTCTGAGGTCTGTATATCTGATTTAAGTTGTAGACGTTGAGAGAGTTTGATGGTTGATGAGAGTTGCGATGGTTCTGTTGGGTTTGTTGTCGTTGTTGTTTGAGGGAGAGTGTTTGGCACCTGCCTGGACAGTGGGCCGCGATGACGTCGGTCTTATAAGTGGTTGCATTCTTAGTAAGCATGCATTATGTGCAAGCAAACAAGTCAAATGTAAACAATAAAATGTGATAATGACAAAAGCGAGATGAAGTCAAAAATATAAGAATATAAAATTATAAACCAAATACTCCAATAGAACGGGTACCAGTTGGATATATCAACCAAATAAACCAAAGACAAAATGATAAATGGTAGCAAAATAAAAAGGACAAGATAGAAACGAAAATTAAAAAAGAAATCAAAAAGTCCACGCCAATCAAAACGTCTCATCATCGTCGACAGCAATATCCCATTTGCGCGGCGAGAGCTTGCGCATCTTCTTTTGACTGCCATTCTGTGCCGTGGACACAGACTTGGTCGGTGTGCCGCTGCGGCCGCGGCTGCTGGACCGGCTCATGATTGCGTCCGTGTCGTCCTCGCTCACCCGCAGCCGCTCCATCTTGCGGCGCAGTGTCTCGCCGACATCGAGCGACTTTTCCCGCTTTTCGCGCTTTTCGCGCTTCTCACGCTTCTCACGCTTCTCGTGCTTCTCACGCTTATCAGACCTATCAGGCCTCTCCGGCGAACTAAATGGAGACCCGGCAGGAGACGACATTGGCAGGTCATCACGCTCGCGCAGCGGCTTGCGCTTGCTCGGCGACCGGCCAGTGAGCTCGCGCTTCAGCACAGCAATCTCGCGCCGCAGCCGCTCGTTCTCCTCCTCCAGGTTCTCCACCAGCACGTTTTCCTTGTCGTCGTGGTCGTGGTCGCACCGGTTCTCGTCGTCGTACTGCAGCCGCTCCATCACCTCCACCTTGCGGTCCCAGTGCTCCTCGCCGCGCTCCTTTTCAACCTCGATGCTCGCCTTCCACCGCGCCATCTCCACCATTAGCCGCTCCTCAAACTCAATTGCACACTCCTCGCGAATCTCCTGCTCCTGCTCCAGCATCCGGTCCGTCATCGACATCAGGTGTGACTCCGCCTCTATGCGCTTCTCACTCTCCTGCTCCAACGATGCGTGCAGGTAATCGATCTCCTCCGACATGCGTGCAATCTCCAGGGCCGCAATTTCCATAGTAATGCGGTCATCGGATGCATTGCTTGCCGGTGAGAACGTTCGGTTGTGCGGTGTAGGGTTTGACGCAGTGCTTCCCGGCGGGGAGAACGGGCGGTGCTGATGTGTCAGTGGCGGTGACGAGCTGAGAGGTACCTGGCTCGCTGCCCCTGTAGTGGTTCCCATAATCGTCTGCGTAATAGATGGGATTCGGGGCACAGTGACCTCGCGCGCAAGAGCACTGTACCGCAGAATCTGCGACGTCGCGTTATAGTCGCCGTGCGGGTCGGCCGTCACAATCATCACGGCCTTTTGCGGGTTTCTCCGCGCTGCCTGGCCATACTGTGACGACTGCATCGACTGCATGCTTGCCGAAGGGAACGAGTTGGAAAACAGCAACTCCGTCAACTTGCACTGCCGGAATGGCACAACCTTGGACGTGCTGCCCGCGTCGCTCTGCATCTGCAGGCACTGGCCGAGGTACATTAGACTCTCGTTGATCTTGCCCGCCTCGGCCAGAGTCGCGCCGGCCGTCTTTGCATCACGCGCTCTTTCGCTGCCAGCGAGATCGACGATCGTCAGAGCGTTGCCGTTCCATGAACTGGAATCGTGCCGCCGGCCCATGGTGCGCTTCTTCACCTCAACACTAACAAAGCCGTGACTGCGCGAGCTTACACTGTTGCTGCCCGTACCAGCCACACGGCGCTCGTGCAGTCCAGCCTCAATCACCAGCAGTGCCTGGTTCAGGTTGCTGCATACAATCTTCCGGAGCCCAGCAACTACCTTGCGGTCCGGTGACTGCTCTGTGCTTTTAAACAGCAGTGGCCGCCGGCGGTACTCCTTGGTCGCGGCAGACTTGATGGGTGGCGTGAGAAGGTCAAAGATGCGGTCGTTGTAGACTTCGTACATGGAAATAAGGACGGTGTACTGCGATCCTGGGTCGCTGCTAACATTCAGGCTGCTCACATCCGGCTGCTGTGGAAATGCCGATGGCCGGTTGAGGAAGCGTCGGGGTGTCAGTTGTGGTGGCGGTGCGCCTGCAGATGGGTAGTCTCCCTTTAAAGTCAATCGTTTAGTATCCTGTCTCGATTGTCTCTGTTGCGTAGATGCGGCTGTGGAGGCCATGAACCGCTTTACCGCAGACGGTGTCTTTGGGGGTCCGGTTTTCATGCTGCGGTACTAAGGCAGCTTGAAACTGTGGTTGGATGGCGTCTTTGGTGGCTCGCGTACTGGAGGAGCTGTGTCGTCCTCGCGGCGCACAAGCCGGACACTGGCCGGCCTGTATCGAGTCATAGCAGGCTGATGTAGCCTACTTGGGCTGGTTGGGAACATTCCAGGCATCGGCAGCCCAAGCCCACTGGGGCTTGCACCGCTGCTTCTGGACTTGTCCTCCATACACGACGCGAAAGAGTCGCCAGAACTAAAAGACATATGGAAAGGGGATGTTCGTACAGTCATGGGTGTCGGCGCGCGGGAGCTGCGGGATGTGCCATTGGCATCGCCATAGACAGAGTCCAAAAAGGTTGATGCGTTGTAGATAGTCGCCTCGGACGCGTCAGACGCGGTGATCGAGGCCTCAAGCGACGAGGATGCTGAGCAGTCGACAATGTTGTCGCCAATGGAGCGGAACAGCACGTCGAGTGTGAGCTGTGTCAGACCGCGCTGCGACTTGGAGCCCAAGATCGTGTGCGACTTGCCAGAGCCCGTTACGCCGAGAGTGGCCAGCAGACCGTCGGTGCCCTCGCCGCCATGAGGCGCAAGCACACCTTCGACCAGCGGCACCACCTTGGTGCAGTGAAAGATATCCAGCTGGGTCGCATCCTCCTCAAACACCTGTGTGAAGCCAAACTTTTCAATGGCGCGCCGCCGGTCGTTGGGAGGGTTGAGGCGAATGTGCGTCGGCGCGGTCGAGGGCGCGTCGGTTGCTGGTGGCTCGACCTCAAGGAAGCGGTCGGCTGAAGCGGCACCGGTCTGTGGTGGCCTCAGTCGGAGGTAGACCTGGAACAGGCTGTTTGCTTTTGACGGAGGATCCATTGAGTAGTGTAGATGTCAAGATGTTGAAGAATAGATGCTGTCGGTGCCGATGTCTCGATACGCGATGCTAGACGCTTGTCGTAGATGCAAGTAAACAAATAGCGGATTAGTCAATAAACGGAAAGATTAGAAGACAATCCCATTCAAATCAAAGTTTAGCTCAAACAAAACGCGGTCGGCAATGTCTGAGTTGCACGGCACGACCAAAAGTCAACAGCCTGACAGACGCACTCGGACCCGTGTATTTACTCCAGCCCAATTGGGAATGCGCGCGCTCACCCAGCAACGGTGTCGCGATAAGATAAGGTGGCATTGTTTACTTATCTAGCCCACTAGTGCGTGTACAGGATAAAGCTGGCGTTTCACTAAATGTACTGTCTATCATGATGCAAAGACATCAAATGAAACAATTATGCAAGTGATAAAAGCAATGACCTCACACCGCAGCATGTTTAAAATTCGGTATCCAATAATACTCCAAATAATAGATAGGGATAAGGTATCAATGCCAGCCCTAACAAGACAGTGATGTTCGATTCGACGAAGATAAACTCAAAGAAAAGAAACAAAGCAGAAACATGCAAATTAAATATCGTAGTAAGAAACACATATACGAACGATGATGTCTTGTCCAAAAAGTGGTATCCAAGTCGACAGTGATATAGCCAAACTCCGGAAAATGCAAATAAATGACAATGAACGAGGGATATAAGAATGAGGAAAAGTAGCAAGAAGTAGTAAGTAAATGATCATTTATAGAATCAAGGCGTTAAATGTGGCCGTCGCGCACCTCGAGGTCACGCACATATTTGACAAAGGTCTTCTTATGGGCCTGCAAGAATTAGCAAATAGATCGAGCTGGTAGACGACAACAAGGAACAAAACGACTTACCATGCCGGCGTAGCGACCGTCGCGTAGGACACAAATGTACCGCAATCCAAGCTTGACAAAGCACTCATACACCAGGTCCATTGGCGACCGGATGTCTAGTGCGACAGGGGCTGGGTCAATGTAGGGCGTGAAGTCGGTCGGGTCGGTGCCGTGGAGCTCATCGTCAGAGTCGTCAATGCTCGGCACAGACGCCATCAGGCACATGCTGTTAGCCTCATCGCGGAGATTGTCAAGGGCAAACTCGAGATCAGGTGCAGGAATGAGGCCGACCAGGATATCGTTGCGCACAATAGGCAGACCGCCGTCAAGCTCACCCGCACGGTGCAGGCCCTCAAGCTTCTGGCGCAGGACAGTGGCCTTGACCTGTGGCGATGAAGAGATATCAATAATACGGCTGCGGCGCACACGAGGAACAATATCGGCCAGATCAGACGTGAAGATGGGCTTGTGCTTGTTGTTGAGGAACGGGTACGAGTTCATCTCCGTCAGCAGGTCGTAGATGGACAGAGGCTCAATGGCATCGGCGGTCCACTTGGCAACGAGAATGGCCAGTGAGAACGGCAGCACATAGTCCAGACTTCCTGTAATCTCAAAGAGAATGACGGCAAGCGTAACAGAGAGTCGAGTAACACCGCACATGGTAGCGCCGGCGGCGATAAGTCCATACACACCAGGCTGGATGCACGATGCCTCGCCCATGGCAGCACAGGCACTCCACATGGGCCAGTCTGGGGTGCTCAGCACAGTCCACTGCACGACATGGCCGACAAGACGGCCCATCAAACCACCGACCACCATGGATGGCACATAGATACCGGCAGGGACTTTCTGTTGGAAGTTAGTATAATAAGCTTGATACAGTAATAAAAGAACAAACGGATTATCATGATATACGTACGATGCCAAAGGTGACGACGGTGAGAACACCCTTAATCAAGCAGGCGCCAAATAGCTTGAACAGAATAGGCGGGATATCAGACACTTCCGACGGGCATATGCCGAGATCAGCCAGGTTGTTGTCCGTCACGTCGCAAGGTGCTGCCAGGTTGTACAGCAGCTCGGCGACGGGAAGCTTGGTGAGATTGTTCCAGTAGCCCACGATGCCGGTGACCAGGGCGACGAGAACGACCTCCAGCAGAGGGTGCTTCTTAATCAGAGGAATACCGCGAAAGTTCTTAGCCCAGTGCCGCGAGGCCTTGATAAACATGGCGCCAGCCACACCACCGAGGATGCCGACACCAACAAAACTACCAAGCTCAAAGTACTCCCAGTCGACGGGGTACTGCACCTGGAACATGACAATCTTGTTCGTGCCGTACGGGTTGAGGAACTTAAGGGTCAACGCGGCCGTGATGCAGCAGAAAAAAGTGCGGAAGAGCGTCTTGGCAGGGAAAAAATAGGCCACCTCCTCGAGACAGAACAGGACACCACCAAGAGGTGCGCCGAATGCAACAGCCACACCGGCAGCTGCTGCTGCCGATAAAATCTCACGGCGCTTCGCATCGTTGCGGTCGTACTTTGAGAAGAGACGGCACGCAATGTTGCCAACACAGGTCGCAATGTGGACATACGGGCCCTCCTTGCCCAGACTGAGGCCAGAAGCAACACTGAGCACCAGACCGATCGACTTGGCCACGAGCGTCTTGAAACCAAGGAAACCGTGCAGCACAAAGCCACTCAGGATGACACGCACCTCTGCAACACCACTTCCGGCAGCTGAAAAGTACACCATGGGCGCACCAGACGGGGCGTTTTTGGGTGCAGGTGAGAACGTGCGATCAAACGGATTGGCATCGGCACCAGCTTCTCCCTCGCCACCAAGAGGCGGTGTATGGTTTGAGCTTCCAGTACCTCCATTTGCAGCATTGTCGTCCTCAGACCCGGTATCAACAGGATCAGCAGCAAGATTCTCGTCGAGAGTAGACAGCCGGAAGGCAGAGGGCACCACAGTCTTCGTCGACAGTGTAATCAGGCAGGCAAGGGAAGCGAAAAAGATGGCACCGCAAATGTAGATCGCGTATTCCAGCCAGACCTGACCAGTGCCATGGCTTCCCAGGACCTCTGCCCACTCCCGCCAGTCCGTGCATGCCCCATGGGGACAGCACTGCTTCTCTGTCTTGAGCCAGCCAATCTGGCAATAGCCCTCCTTGAAATCAAAGGCCAAAGCTTCAGACACATCAATAGCATACGCTAGTACAGCAACCACAAATCCCACGAGCGCAGACAGAATCCAACCCTGAGCTCCGTCAAACAGAACATAGACTCGACCCCAAAAGTCTTTGCGACTCCGTAGGGCCTTGACTCGATACGAGTCCAGGATACTGTCATGCACCCAATCAGTGGATGTGAACTGATCGTACCAGACACGCTCGTCCGGCGCAATAGAGAACTTGGACTCGGCCATGGACGACTCTTGCCGGTCGCCCAAAGCGTTGATGAAGCGCTGGCTCCAGGAACCGGCACGACTGTGATGGCGTTTAGGGTTGACAGCACCGCCAACATAGCTTTGTGAACGACTCAAAATTGTGGGCCGTGGTGCTCCGGGGAGGCGCTGTCCGTGAAGAAGTGATGTGCGTTCATCCGGCATATCATCAGCGTTGAAAGACCCACGCCGACTGGGCCGAAAGTGCCGTGAAAGTGTGGGGGACGGTGGTCCTGAAGGGGGTCCGAGAGAGAAAGGGTTCGCAAGCCGAGAAGAACTCGATGGTCGGAGAATAGGGCGCCCACCACCACTGCCGGTACCGGCGCCATCGTCCGCCATGATTGACTGGTGGTTGTGAAACAAAGATCGAGATGGCAAAATATGACGAGAAAGATGAGGGTTCGAGGCGGTGACGCTTTGTATTTAATATCGAGCAGGCCGAGTCAGTGTATCACCTAGTTGGAGAACGGTTTGATGTACAAATATGCACGTGCAAATAACGGGAATGATATGCAGGGTGGCAACACGGCAGATCAGGGTGGCAGCGCCGAAACAGGCGTTTGTCAAACAGGGTCGAAGAGTGTTGTTTGATGTCGTTAGATGTCGTAAGATGCCGTTAGATGTCCTTTTGTTGGTGATGTGTTATTCAAAGATGGGGAAAGCAGGCGGTGGAGACTGATATGAATGCTTTTCTTGGACCGGGCTTGCGAGTGTCAACAGAAACAAAACCACGTGGATGTACTGATGCAGGTCTCACGTCGAGAATGCCAGAAGAAATAAAAGGATGCTGTTCTGGGGAGTGTGTCATATGTGCAGCCAAGAAGAGGTCGCTTGGCCGGGGAGAGGAGGGGAAGCAGGGCGAACGAAGGGAGGTCGGATAAGCAGATGTTAGGCTGGAGGACAAATGCGAAAAGAAGCCAAAGATGAGGCGCTGCGAAACGAGGTCAGATGAGGCACCAAAAACAATGACACAAGTAAAGACAAAAGTGAAGCCGAAGACGAGGCCAATGAAAGAAGCAGCTGCCTAATAGGTGCACCCAAGATAAATGGACATAGACTGCCAACACACGTTGATGAAGGCCCACTGGAGAAGTTGACAGCTCAGAAAGACGACGTGGCGATGACGCGAAACAAGAGAACGAGACAAACGAGGCGATGCTCAGAAGGGGATAAGAGGATGAGGAAAGGAAAAGGGGGAGACGACGATGATGAGCAGAGAAGAGATAGATGCCAAGTAGAAGAGTAAAGAAGGAAGGTGCAAATAGGAAAAGCGAAAGAAGGCGTGATATCCCCGAAGCAGGAACGACCCGTAGTTTACAGAGATAGCTCGCTAGTCTACAGGGCCCTGATACTAGTGTGATAGGATTACGTCGTATCCAGCCCCAGTTCGAGAAATACGTGTGGCCCCTGACGACATCGCTATCTTTGGCCTCACAGCTCCTAGGCAGTATTAGTTATTGGATCTTGCGTCCGGCCACGGAAGGCAGGCGCGTGTCCCTCTGTGGCAGCTGCGACTGGAGTGCTTGCCATAGTTTGCTGAAAATCAAACCCGTGGCTTCCTATCCGAGCAGTTGGCGAGCATGTCTGTCCCGTGTTTGCTTCAGTGCTTCTTTCCGTTTTCGGTTTATACGAGCGACGCGACCGTTAACATGCAGGACCTACTGTATATACGCTAACCGCGATGCGCACTGTGCAGGTCGTGCCCCAGCAGCAAGGCCCGCCACTATCGCACAAGTGGAAAATATGCGGGGATCAAGGGACCAGTTAGCTTCCCCCAAACTGATGAGGATTGCATGCAGGCGAGGCAGGGAGCTCTTGTGTACTGAGTACGTGCATTCTGTGTGTATTACTCGTATAGTTTACAGGCAGGTGATCGTAAAGCAAGACACTTTGATTGCCCCAGGATTACTCCAAGAATCTCCAAGGCAATCACACGACTTCTGTCAGCGCGCTAGGCGAGTCGCGACTGGGCAAGAGGGTGTTCGGGACAGTGTACTTTGTGCAAGGCTGACACGAAACACTGTGCACTTACTGTGAGAAGTCGAAATCGGTCGTTCTTTCCCATTTTATGCTTATTTACATCAGCCACAATCAGCAGCATACCTGCCGAGAAGGAATCCATACCAATCAGATCAAGGTAGCCATAGTGCTAGCCTCATGGCCTCTACTGAAGGGCGTGAGAGGGGGGAGAGGTCAGAGAGAAAAGACCGGCCAGAAGATGAAAAGGATCGTCAAAGACGCCGGCGTGAAGACGAGTCCGAGTCTCGAGAAAAGGGCCGCCATCGTGACAGCCACCGTCAGAGTAGTCAGCAAGATGAGTCTCAACGGGAGATGACTCGCGGAGAGAAGCTCAGGGCAGAGAGGCACGCAGGCCGGTCATATAGACACGAAGCTGACCGCAAAGAGCGACGAGAGCACCGAGAACATGGAGAGAGGCGAGAAAGGCGGCATGGTGACTCTGAAAGGAGGCATAGGCACCGCAGCAAAGAAAGGAGCAGGGAAAGGACAAGGGATAAGGGTAGAGACGGAGATCGAGGTGAAAGGGACAAAAGGGATGATAGAGATGGAAGAGATCACAGAGATCGGCACCGCAGCAGGCACCATGAGAGCCGACATCGTGACAAGCATCACGACCACGACGATACTCAGCTAGTGCTCTTTGATAAGCCTGAACCAAGCCAGAGTGCAAAAAGCACAAAAAGTACAAGTCAGCGGGACCAGCGGGACCAGCAAGACGATGTGCTCCGAGATCCAAAAGACGACAAGGACGATGCGCTCTTCTCTGTCGATGCCCGCGGCGACTCGCTGGTGTGGCAATATGGCACCAACGACGCCCGTCGTGTGCCTTCCTACCATCGTCTTGCCTACGGTCGGCGCGTCTTGGGCACCTCCAAGCGGTTTGTCTTTGACCACGACGGTGCCGGCGGTGCCAAGGCGACATTTTCTGTCGACCCCGGTCACGAGAGTCTCGGCAGCGTCTTCCGCGAGAAGAGCAATGCCGCACTATTGCGGCAACTCTACGGGTCTGCAGCTGTTAAGAGGCCAAAGCACTCGTCTGACGGTGTTACGCCGTCCGGTGGAAATGATGAGTTCATCTCGCTGTCTACCAAAAAGAAGCGGAAACGCAGTGGCTCAGATAACGGCTCTAATAGCCAGAGCTCGGATGGATCTGATGACGATAACGCTTCAGAGTCAGACTCGGATGTCTCAGAATTCCTCCCTGATGCACCAGAAAATGAAGACAACACCGACCTCGGCCACATATATATTGTCGAAGGCGATGAAGCCCGCGAGAAACTAAAGCAAAAGCTAGCCGAGCTATCACGGCACGTCAAGCGCGATCCTCAGGATATCGATGCATGGCTGGAGCTTGTTGAGCTGCAAGACCAGCAGATCCTGCTTCTAGGAAACGACAACAGCACTGCTGATGCAACCCTTGGTAGCCACTCCAGAAATGCTGCCCATTCCCGAGACCAAGAAAAGGGCATTGCTGCAGCGAAGCTGTCTATTCTCGAGTCGGCTCTACAACAGGTCCGCTTGCAAGCTGACCGCGAGCGCCTGCAACTGGCAATTATGCACGAGGGAGCCAAGACATGGACTTCCCAGCAGATTGCTGATAGATGGACAGATCTGGCCCGGGATACGACACTTTCCTTGTCGACAGGAACTCGTGGCCTGACTTTTTCTCTGTGGAGAGCCCGGCTAGACTACGAAATGACAAATCTATCGACCGTCACCGTCGACGGCATCAAGAAATTCATTGCGGACCGGCTGCGCACCCTAGAGAAGGAAGCCGCAGCCGAAAAAGACGAATCACGACTTACAGAACTGTGCTCAGAGATGATTTACATATTTCTCAGGGCCACGCGCTTCCTCTACGATGCCGGTTTCAGAGACGTTGCGACATCTGCTTGGCAGGCTACCCTGGAGTCGGTATTTGCGCGTCCAATAGCACCGGCAGCATCTCTCGGCCAATTTTGGGATAGTGAGTTACCGCGAATTGGTGAGGACGGTGCCAAGGGCTGGCGTGACTATGCGCACAAGCTTGCAGCTGGCGAAGATGTTGAAGAGGCCCTACTTGACTATGAGGTCAATAAACAGACCCTGCCTACGCTGGATCTCCCCAGGATTACAGCCCAGGCGCAGGGCGGCGACGAAGACTCGTATGAAAACGACATGTCTGCATATCTTCCACTCTATGGAGCCTGGGCGGCTGCAGAGAGGCAGCGAGCTGATCTAGCCAAGCTGCCGGGCAGGGTGATTGATGACGTCGATGATGGTGGCTACGAAGATGTGTTTCGTGTTGTTGTTTTTTCAGACATGGCCCAACTTATATTTGCATCCGCCATCCCGGATAGTGTCCTGTCTGCTGTCCAGCCGTTTCTTGTGGATGCATTTCTTCTCTTCTGCCAGCTCCCGCCAGCCTTTGGCACAAGCGTATGGATCGAAACAGCGCGCAACGACCCATTTCTTGCCATTGTCGTTCTCCCGTTGGATGAGGACAACAACAACAGCCCATCATTAGTTGAAATTGCTCAAAGTGGTCGCACGCCTCCTGACCTACTATACGATGGCAGCCGGGTCGCACTGACACCGGACGTCTTGTTCGCCAGATCAGGCTGGTTCCAGTATATCCCTGACTGGCTGCGGTCGTCTTTGGCATCTACCGAGAAAGCACCCGTGCCCCCAAACTGGGTAGCCAATACACTGAGACAGCTGGTTCGGTCTTTTGGCTTTGGCGATCTTGCGGCATACAGTCTCGCCGTCGATGCAGCGGTCAATCCAGCCGGCATCAAAAAGGCAGCCCGCGCTCTCATCAAGCAGTACATTTCCAACGCCAGCTTGTACGAGAGCTATGCACTAGCCGAGGCGTCCCGGGGCAATATCGAAGTCGCTCGTGGTGTGTTTGCGTCGGCCGCAGGAGCAGTCAGCGGCTCCCCGGGGAGCATCGATGCAGAGCTGTCTTTTCGGCAGGCATGGGCATGGATGGAGCTCGAGAATGGGCAGGTCAGTGCAGCCATCCAGAGACTGGTGCTGCAGTCTGCCAGCGACATTCCGTCTACGTCTCCGTCTACGTCTACAGACGGTCTCTCTCCAGCCGAGCTGCTGCGCCTGCGCCAGGCACTCCAGACGGGCATGGACTACAATCTGTCGACTCGCGTCATTGGCCGTGCTGCTCTCTTTGCGCAATCGTTTGTGCTCCTCGAGTACTTGTCCGACTTGTCGGGTAGACATCTGAGTGCAGCCCTATCGGCGGCGGCAACGTTTTCGCGCGAGCTAGAGACGCGCAGCTGTGCCGACACGCCCGAGCACGAGCGGTTCCTGCAAAGCGCCGTGGCGCGCATTATTTATTACCATGCGCGGCACAACAGTGGTGGTCTTGGTCAGCCGTACCGGCCAGCGGAGCTGCAGGCGCCCGTGCGCAAGATGGTGGAACGGTTTCCGCAAAACGGCGTTTTCTTGCGGCTGTTTGCATGGCTGGACCCGGCGTCGGGCTTTGTGCAGCTCAAAGACCCGGTGCGCGAGATTGTCGAGACGGTCGTAACGGACAAGAAGCACGACTGCGTGAGCGGGCGCGTGTTTGCCGTGCGGCACCTGCTGCGGCGGTCGCATGCACAGACGGGCTATGCGGCGGCGCGCGCGGCGCTCGACCGGGCGCTCGACGCTGCTACAAATACGACTGCGAAGAGCGCTCGGTTGTGGCAGGCATATGTGCGCCTCACTCTCAAAGAGGCCGTGGCGGCGTCGCAGAGCTTACGCAGCAGCGGCAGCAAGAAGCATAGACGGCGGACCGACAAGCGCATGGCGGCCGTGGCCAAGGATGTATTCTACCGGGCCGTGCGGGCATGCCCTACAAGCAAGGAGGTGCTTCTCGAGATTTTTGGTGTGCCTGGGATAGAGACGACTACGACTACGGTGTCGATCCCCGAGGCGGCGGGCATGTCGCCGAGCGATCTGCGGGCGGTGTTCCAGACACTTGTGAGCAAAGGTCTACGCGTGCACATTGATCTCAGCAGTGTTCTCGAGCGTGTGTAGTTTAGTGTAAGTAGCATCGTTCATAAGCATTATATTTGAAAATATGAGAAATAAAGAATAAGGAATAAGGAATAAGGAATAACGAACAAGACCAGTGTCTAGTCGACAAGAATCTTGGCCTCGAGCTTGGAGTAGTGGCCGAAAAAGGCTGAGAACAGCTTGATGCCGTGCTCGACATCGTAGGCACCGCCGGTCTCGCGGATGCTGTGCATGCTCAGCTGGGGGTTGCCGAGATCGAGCGTGCGCACGCCCATCTTGGCCGACAGCATGGGGCCAATGGTGCTGCCGCAGGACGAGTCGTTGCGCACGACAAAGAGCTGCAGGGGCACGCCGGCGACCTTGGCGGACTCCTGGATGAGCACGATGCCGGGCGAGTTTGTGACGTAGCGCTGGTTGGCGTTGATCTTGATGACGGTGCCCTTGTTGATGACGGGGTGGTGGTTGCTCTCGTACTTTTGGGCATAGTTGGGGTGCACCGAGTGGGCCATGTCAGCGGACACCAGGAACGAGGTCGAGCAGGTCTGCTCAAAGCTCGTCGCGGACACGTCGGCCATGCTGGCTGCCGCGCCGGGGATGGCGGACAGACGGCGCGCAATGGACGGCAGCAGGTTGGAGTTGGCGCCCTGGGCCGACAGCGAGCCAATCTCCTCGTGGTCGAAGCAGCTGATGAGGCGGATGGCGGGCTCGTCGTCGAGGCTGTTCTCGTCGGCCAGCGACTCGATCAGGCCCATGACGCTGCAGTAGGTCATGCCGAGGTTGTCGAGGCGCGCCGAAAAGACAAACTCCTCGTGCAGGCCGCCGAGGCAGGCCTTTTGGGTGTCGTAGAGGACCAGCTCGAAATCGGCAATGTCCTCGACCTCGACGCCGGCCTCGGCCGCGACAATGTCCAGCAGGACGGGGTGGTGGCGCTCGTTGAGCGGCTTGAGGGGTGCGCCGGCGTCGGCCAGACTGCCGTCGACGTCTGCAGACGTCTTGTTGAGCTCGGCTGACACGAGGCCGGCAATGGGAAACAGCTCGGTCTCCTTGTTGGGGTCGAAGCTGGAGGAGCGGTCGAGGTGGATGGCGAGGGTGGGGATGCGCAGGATGGGGCGCTCGACCTTGACGAGCTTGGAGGCAATGTTGCCCGACTGCTTGTCCTTGACGAGGAGGCGGCCGGCGACGCTGAGGTCGCGGTCGAACCACGAGTGCCAGATACCGCCGCCGTAGGTCTCGACGCCGACCTGGAGGAAGCCGACGTTGCTCTTGCGGCTGACGGGCTTGAGGCGCAGGCAGGGCGAGTCGGTATGGGCGCCGATCATGGCGAGCGGGTTGCCCGGCTGCCAGCGGGCGCCAATGGCAAAGGCCACAATGGACGAGCCGTTGCGCGTGACATAGTACTTGCCGCCGGGCTTGAGGGTGGAGGACCAGTCGTCGCGTTCCTTGACGGCCGTGAAGCCGGCCTTTTCGAGACGCTTGACGGCCGAGGCGACGGCGTGGTAGGGAGTCGGGGAGTCGTTGACAAAGTCGACAAACTCGTAGGCAGACCGGGGAGGAGCCATGGCTGCGGGTGCGGTGGTGGAGGAGATGGAGTGGCGGGGGGTGTAGATGGGGTTAAAGTTGCTGGATGACGACGACGCGGCAGAGGATGTCGATGACGACGACGAGATAACACGAGTAGAGACACGCAGCGGTGTGACAGAGGCCGCTGTAGAGAGGACCTTGGCAGTATTATGCAGCATTTAAATAGTGGGAGAGGAGGAGGTTGGCAAGAACCAAGGAAGATGGAGAGGGGAAAGGGGAGAGGGTGAAGATGTTCCAAATCGAGGCAACAAAGACGGCTGACAGCTAGATGCAGCGGAACGAGGCAGACGAGGGGTCCGATGGCATGTACCTACCCTTGTTCGCACCTGCTTGATACGGATGAAGGTGGAGATGGGGACATCTGCCGGGGATAGCAATCGATAAGCAGCGTCACGTGTTCGTTCTTGGTATTAGACGAGGTAGACGAGGAGACGAGGTAGACGAGTTAGACTAGGTAGACAGGACATTGACGTGTTGAGGATGACGATGACGATAGGATGAGATGATATCGAGCAACTAATATGGCCGCGATGTCAAGATGCGATGCGCTGTGTCTGTATACGTGTGCTTAGTCAGCATTCGGTTGGCGAGAGACTTGATGCGCACCGTAGATAGTTGATAGTTGCTATTCGTATTGATAGAGAATACAGACATTGCTCTACACAGGCCGGTTATCTAATCAGCATCTAAAGATAAAAAGAAAGAAGAGGGAGCACACATTCTCAAAGCTCGTTGCCAATGGCGGTGTTTTGTCATCTTCCTCTCTCTTCTGCCGGTTCATTGCTACTGATATCCAAGTGCGTTGCTCTTGAATTACATGCTGAATATGTGACTCTACAACGTTGTAATTGTTGATTCACAAACTACTCAGTTTATTCCACGACAGCTTAGACGGTGAGCTGGCCGGGTGGAGACAGTAATCCGAGACAGCATACGGAGTCGTCGCATCAAAAAGACGGACTGCGTGGAGGTGTTGACGATTGTCAACGGTCAAGCGGTGTGTATGGTAGATGGTAGAGTGGTTATTTGATGAATAAATTTTCTGGGGTTGACTGGGGTTGTTGAATTTTTGTGATTTTGAAATATATTTATTTGAATTTCAGTGTGATTTATTTATTAAAAATATTTATTCTATTTTAATTGGCATTGATGAAAACGATGACAATAAAAGTAATAAAAAAACCAAGCACGAATAGAATCATATAAAATAATAAATATAGATCAGACAACAGGCGAGAAAACCGAACAGTCTTCTAGAAGCCAAAGACGATATCAGCATCAGGTAGACGGGATGTTCTGTAATGGACACCAATAGCAGGCTACATGTTGGACTGTGTGATCGCATGGCACACATTGCGATTAAGATTAATACGATTAGAGAAGCAGAGAACAAAAAAACACTTAGCAGATAAAGGGGTAGACAAGTGTCAACGGCCAGTAGAGGGAACTGGAGGCTGGCAGTGAGACACAGAAGAGACAGCCAGAAGGACTCAAAGACGCGACAGACGCAGACGAATAAAAGCGGTTGGGCCTGGTCTTGGGTCATTGGGCAGCTGCCAACGGTCAGGTGCGCTTACCATGTCTACTCGGGTGGTCTGCCGCCCGCCTTTCCGCCTTACTTGTCACGAAAGCGTTGACAAAGCAAACCTTGTAAGGCTATATTGAGGCCATGTATTGTATTGAGGCCATGTATTGAGGCTACTGTGTCGAGGCTACACTGTATCAGTCTTATCCAGGGAGTGAAAGATCAACAGACGGAATAAACAGAAAGAATCAAGGGCTACACAGAGCCATCAGAGACTATGGGGAGCATGAGGATCGCCAGAATAGGAGACTCGGGGACTATGGGAACTTGCTTGAGTTCCAGTCAATGATCATGAACTTTGATTGCTTCTAAAGGCCTCTGAGATGCTCAGTAATACACAATGCAATGTAGATGCCAGTAATGCCAGTAATGTCAGTAATGTCGGTAATGTCGGTACGGAGCAGATGTCAACTAGGGATGAGAGACACTGCCGACTGCGTAACCATTATGGCAGCCAGAGGCTCACTGTGCAGCATGGAGGAAGAGGAAAAGGAAAAAGTAGAGACACAACATGGGTGTGATGCAGGGGTAGACGCCCCTAGACAGAGACTGGCTGTATCTTGTTGATGGACGGCGAGATAGCCATATCAATGATTATTTGATGAGGAGGATGGCTTGCTCTTAACCTTGGCTAAAGAATAAAGAATCCATGAATGAAGCTGTCCATCTCCCACCTGCTCAGTAATACTCTACTGGCGGCGATCATACAAGTACGTAGACAAAGACACGCACCAAGGGCGATCCGCCAATGCCGTTTACAGAAAGGGATACTCGGTACAAGGTACTTGGTGTCCGCGTGTGTCGTAGTGGTGATCGGTATTGGATGGGTATTGCTTGATCATGGGTTGCATTGATTTAATTCAATTTAGTCCGACTACTGAGTATCTGCCAGTGCATGATATCCTCATCCCTTGTCGTCTTCATCTCTGTCTCTGTCTATTTATTCACTCTCCTTGTAGATGCCAGATTACCACGGCTGATGATGCGCCTACTGTCTGACTGCTGGCTCCAGAACAAGGCTGTCTGCCGCCGTGCCGACACCCTCTTTTTCACGACCCGGCTCTGGCGGTGAGCTTCATCTCTCATTCGACCTGAGTCGAACATTGGGCTGTATTCAACTGCACATTACTGATACTGTTCTCAATTATTCTCCAGATACTCTTTAGATACTCTTTAGATATCTAGATACTCTTTAGATATCTCTAGATACTCTATACGATGAGGCTGAGGCCCCTTGAGTCTCCGAGTCTCCGAGTCCTGTGGCTCCCTGTCGTCACCCGTCTGCCTAGATTCACGCCGACTGAGGCTCCTGTCGACGCCTTGCACAGATACTCGACCGAGTTGGCCATCAAATGACCGTAACCTCCTCCTCCACCATAATCAAATGTGACTATGCTTGATACTCGATATTGACAATGAAACACATGCTGTCGCCTATTAGCAGCACGCTGTCTCGTCCTTTTGGTCCTCCATCTTTGCTCATCCCACTCTTGACCGCCGCCTCTTCATCTTCTCTCTTCTCTTCTCTCTCTCTCCTCTTCTCTCTCTCTCCTCTTCTCTCTCTCTCCTCTTCTCTTATTCCCTCCTCTTTTCTTATTCTCTCCTCTTTTCTTCTTCTCTCCTCTTCTCCTCCTCTCCTCCTCTCTTCTTCTCTCCTCTCCTCTCCCCCTCTCCTCTCCCTCCTCCTCTCCTACCTCAAGCCACTCATATTCAGCAAAGCTGTCATTGATAAATAAAACCGAATAAATCTGCTTTACTCGACTTCTTTTCTTGAGCCCATTTCACGGTACTTTTGTCTGTTGCACTATCGCCCTTTCTCCCAGACCAGTCTCCCAGTCTTTATTCTATCTCTTCTTCTACTTTGTACAGACCTCCCAGACTCAGCGCAGTCTCACGCCTTCCTCTTCAACCCCTGCTAGTGCTCTGCAGATTAACAACGAAATGTGGGTCTCGCAAGGGACATGTACAGGGACGGCCTCCCATTTGGCTGTATATGTAGATTTCTATTGTTTCTTTTTGTCTCTCTATTTCTTTGATTTTTCGCAATATCCTCGTCTATTTTCACTGGCTTTTTGTGAGTACATTGAATTTAGTTTTTATTGTTATTATTATAAACAGCAGTCCTCTACCGCTGCCTTTATACGGTACTACTGAGTACCTCTAACGCGCTGGTGGAGTGGGGCGGTACCTTGCTCCTAGCTCCTAGCTCCTACCGTGTTTGTACTCCGTGGCCGTCCAAAACTAGAGGTGGAAAAAGAAGAAAAAGAAAAAGAAAAAGAAGAAAAAAGCAACGGCGTGCAGAACTGAGTACTCAGTACTAATGGCCTCGACACTGATGCGAATCGAAAGAATAAACATGATAACCATCTCGATGCAATGTGTTGACGTGACTCAACTTTGTAGTGATACACTCTACCTTGGCGTGATTCTGTCCTCCACCCAATGGTGAGTGTCCTTCAAATCCACCGACAAAAAGTTGCCTCTGTCGCCCTCAGTTGACATGCAGTCTCGACACTCTCTGCGACATGGAGACGACATGTACCCTTGTATCCTTCTGGCGTACCGGGCAGTTCCTGTTCTCGTTCCAGTCTCTTCAGTGGGGCGGCAGAGGCGAGTGCAGAGCAGGTGTAGGTGCAGAGAAGCAAGCCGAATCAAGAAAATAAATGGACATGAAGATGACTGCGAAGGGAAGAGCAAAGAACAGAAAACAACAAAAAACAACAAACAACATCAAAAAAGAATCAAGAAAGGAAAGCATGTGTGGTATCACTTGCCAGAGCTGACCCTATGAAGATCGTCGACCCTGGCCCATCTCGACGTCAGCTCAACCCACAAGGCATCTGGAGCTGGCTTGATGTACGGACGGGCCTGCTCACTTGTATCTTATGATAGCAAGCGCTACCGAAATACACGCTTCATGCCCTCGTCTTTTGTTCTCCGTACTCCTCTTCGTCTGCTGTCTTTCCGTTGCCTCCCGTCTGCCACGCGGTACCTTGCAGCGTCTCGAGACTCACGCCTGGGCACAGCTGGCTGTCCATTATAGATGGCCGATAATAGTTGACCTCTTTTGCTATTCTTTTCAATAGCATTCCTGTTATTGATCTTTTGCATCTTTATCTGATAATCTTTGTTTGGCATCTCTTTCTCCCTCTTCCTCTACCTCTACCCTCTGACCTCGAACTGCCTCTTTCCTCTTTCCTCTTCTTTCTTTAAATTCCTACATGGACAGCAGGCACGCTGGCCGCTCCTTCCTTTGGACTCCAGCACTCTAGACCGTTGCGCTGATCATGCTAGTCTCTACGTAGTCTCTAGCCTTTAGCCCCTAGCCTCTGGTTCCTCTCCTAGTGACCATCTTAGCTGTGGTTTATTAAGGACGGGCTGATCGCTGCTGCTAAACTGTAATACAGAGCTCACACTAAAAACTAAAACTAACACTAAGAAAACGTTGTACGCATGCCTGTCGTCTGCCGCTGCCGTCTGTCGCCTGTCGTCGTCTGTCGCTTGTCGCTTGTCGCTCGTGTCATCTACGTTCCTTGCGCCTTCCCTCTTCCCTTATTTCGCAATGGTCGTTCTTTCCTTTCTGTCTTTCTGTCTTTCTGTCTTTCTGTCTTTCTGCCCTCTGTAGAATACGTAAAATCAAAATCGCCCCTTCCCGATATGCAATACGCAATACGCAATACGCAATACCGCAATACCTATGCACCTCTCCATGCGTCTGCCAATTATTCGCAGCGGAAAGCGCAGGAGACCAAGGAGGCAGGAGGCAGGAGGCAGGAAACAGCAGTACTGCGTAGACACACGCCCCCCCGTCGCTCCACCCCTCTCACGCACGCACACGCTGCCACACCTTTTCCAGTCTTCTCTCTACTCAGTACTTTGTACCTCTACCTCTACTCGTACTAGCGTGCTCTCGTCTTCTCTGCGCTTCCCTTCCCTTGGACGGCCCCTTCCTCTTTCCAACTGCCTCTGCCTCTGGTTGGGCTTCATCCCCGTTTTTTTTCTTCTTCTTTCCCTGCACCCTCTGCTGTCCACCTGCTATCCTCTTACCTGCCTGTCCACCCCTTCCCGCCCATTTCCTGCCTGGTCTCTCTTTCCTTTTGCTCACGCTCTTGCTTTTGCCTCTTTTGCCTTGCTCTTGCCTTGCTCTTGCTCTTGCTCTTGCTCTTGCTCTTAGCTCTTACGCTCTCACGTATTCTAACTATTCTCTCTATTCCATCTCTCTCTAATTATTCTCTCTACTATTCTCTAATATCCTCTATCCTCTATTCTCCATCCTCCATTCTTTATCCTCTTTGCTCCATCTCCCTTTCTCTCCTACCCTACCCTACCTCCTCACCTCGTCTTTCCCTGTTCTTTCCCTTCCAGTCTTCCCTGTCTTCTCTTCTTCCCCTCCCCACTCTCTACTTCTCCTTTGCTGGAGTTCCCTGGAAACTCTGGAGATCACCTCTTCCATCGTTCTCTTTGTTTTGTCTCGTCTTTATTTTCTTACTCCCCGCCTTTTCTACCTCTCTACCTCTACCTCTTTACCTCTCTACAACTCTACCGTTAATTTACCTCGCGACTTTCTCCATCTACACAACCGCGTCGATCCTCGATCAACTGACACCTCGTCACTACTCGACATCATAATCGTATACCGACGCTTCCTCTGTCTCTTCTCCCAGCCTCTCAGTATCTTCTGTCTCTTCTTGCGACCTTGTCGCCGGCCCGACTTTCGCGCATCGACACGCATCACGCATCACGCTTCACGCATCGACACAGCGACACGTTTGCCATTAATCTATCCACGTCCACATATCTACACGTTTCTTTCCGACTGCCATCTCCGTTCGAATCTCTTCTATCGCTTTCACTCTCGGCCGTTTGCTTAATTGATTGCTCCGCCACGGCTTCCCGCGAACAAACGCGACGCTCCCGCTGTCTCAGCCTCGATTCTTATCCTCTCAGTCTTTGATTCTTCTTTCTACAAGCGTTCACCTCTGCGACAACTCTGCCACCCCCATGTCGACATAGACGCGCATCGATAGTCATCTAGACACCCCGTCTAGTCCGCCCCATACCTTCTCTTTCCCCTTCTCGCGATCTCAACCACGACACCTCACCACACACCGCGGCCATGGCCGCCAACATGAACCTGCCTCAGCAGATGGGCATGGCAGGCCAGCAACCACAGCCGGGCCAACGCCGAGGCGGTTTGCCTAACCATCTCATGGCTATGGTCTATCAGCAGCTGGTCGCCAACACGCCTGTTGTCAGTGGCTGGCGCACCGGTGTGCAACTGACCGAGCGCATGGGAAAAACCATGAGTTTGTGAGTGTCAACGTCTATTTTCTTTTTTATAAATTGCTCCATTCCTTGTTCCCCGTCTTCTGCCCCCATCTTCTGTCTCGTTACGCGTCCATTGCTTCTCTGTACCTTTTCGCCCGTTCCTTCCTGCCACTACCGCTCTTTCCCTTTACTCCTCGCTCGCTCCTTCTACTTCCATCTATTTGCACATTTCTGCACATATTCACATGTCGCCTGCCGCCTGCCGCCTGCCGCCTACTGCCTACTGCCATGTGTGCGCACCAAAAATCTGCCCCAGCGCTTTGTCGATCGCTCCTGCCACTACTCGCTGTTGCTCTGCTCGTGCTGCCCTCCAGCCCTTAGCCTCTCCATTGTCTCCATTCTCCATGTCCTTCCCCATTTCGAGTCTACGAAGTACTATTTTCTGTCATTCCTCGCACTGTCGCACGGCCGCACTTCGCACTTCGCACTGTCAGCTGCTTCTTCAGTCTCTAGCTCTCCTCTCCTTTCCTACGCATCGCCTCGCCCCCCCGCGCCAGCACCTTCGTTTCTATTTTCTCTTTCTGTCGATCCTCGACCCTCAAGTGCTCCATTGTCCTGCGCATTTGCTGTATTGCAGTGCAGTACTTTTGAAGCTAAATTCGCCTGAGCAGCTTTCTTTGACCCTTTGGCCCTATTGGAGATTGCCCAACACAATTTACACGCACTGTGGCGGCCCCTTCCATTTTTGCCCTGTTCTCCATACCTAGTCCATTTCTTGACCCATTCTTCCTTCCTCATCAAATCACTTTTCTCATTTCTCACTGCACACGTCGCACCCAACGCACTTGCGCGCCTCACTTCCATTCAGCCTCTTTGCTTTTACGCCTTGCACCTCTTGCACCACCACATCACACACTTTACTTGCTATCCTTCTTTACCACTTCTTTCATCTATACGCAGAGTTACAATCGCCACCCGAATTCCAGCACTAACCCATGCCACAGAGTCACCAATATCATCCTCGCCAACCCAGGCATTGAGTGGCAAAAGGCTCTGCACGCCGGCGTCGACTTTGAACGCAAGGCATATCTTGACATGCCAGATCGGGTGAGTCTTGATGCCACTTGATGGGCATCCTAATATCTAAACGGCCTACTAACCACCAACCAGGCCACCTATGAAAAGCAAATGAACGACAAAACTCAGGACCAATACGCAAAACGCCAGTCCAACGAACAGACCCTCCGAAACGACATGAACAACCAACAGTTTGCACAGCAGCAGGCGCAGCAGGCGCAGGCTCAGCAGCAGCTCCAGCAACAATTGCAACAGCAACAGCTCCAACAGCAGCAGCTTCTTCTCGCACAGGCCGCCCAGCAAAACCCCCAGATGCGCAACGCCTTCGCTCAGGGCCCCCAGGGCTTTCAGCACCTCCAGCACCAAATGCAGGCCTCGCCCATTCCACAACAACAAAATGGTCAGCCCATGGGCGCCGGCGGCCCCATGCCCCAAAACGGCGCTGGGCTCCAGCTTGGTGGTCCTAATCAGCAGCAGCAGCAGCAGCAGCAGCAGCAGCAGCTCCAACAGCAACAACAAGCACAGCAGCAGCAGCAAATGCAGATGGGCATGAACCAGATGCGCCAGGGCCCTGCAAACCCCAATGCGATGCCCGACCTCCACAAACTCAACGAGGGCGATCGTGCCAAGGTCACCGAACTCGGAAACCGTCTCTATATGTCGGCCGACGAAAACATGAAGCGCCAGGTCGTCGCCAGTATGCAATCGCGCGCCAACCCACAAGTTGTCCAGAGCCTGCAACGCCAAGGAAAGGATGCCATCGCCTACATGTTCCAGCTTCACGCCCTTCACATGCTTACACAAAAGTCACAAAATATGCGCAATCAGCTCCAACCAGGAATGAACCCGGGCATGCAGGCCTCGCTGCAGCAGCTTCAGCAACAACAGCAACAACAACAGCAAGCCCAGCAACAGCAGCAGCAAATGGCAGCAGGCTTGATGAACCAGAACTTGATGGGTGTCAGTGGTGCCGGACAACAAGGCGGTCTCGGTGCTGGTGCCGCTGGTCCTAGCGCCCAGGCCGGACAGTATCCTTTCAACGCACCTCCCAACGTCGAAAGCATTCTCAACGAGCAAAAGGCCGGTCTCATCGCACAAGAGAACGGCCAGGTTGTGGTTCCTGCAAGCACACCGGCTAACCGCCAGAGTAATGCGCCCCAACCGCAGATGGGTGGTCCTATGGCCGGAATGGCCGGTGCACAGGGCCGGCAAAATGGCCAGGTCCCCGGCGGTCCTGGTCAGCCTCAGCGCAACGGCCAGCAGATGCAGCCTGGGTTTAACGTCCCCATGGGCATGGACCCGGCCGTCGCCGCTAGCCTGCAACAGCAGCAGCAGCGCCTCCAGCAACAGCAGCAAGCTGCAAAGGGTATGCAGGGCCAGGCCGGTGCGAACATTGGCCAGAGTCCAGCCCTGGGCAACCTCGGCACACCCATGGCTCGCCAGGCCACCGTACAGGACCAGCAGGCACAGCAGCAGCAGCAGCAGCAGCAGCAGCAGCAGCAGCAGGCACAAGGTCAACAGCAGCCCGGTATGATGCAGGGTGGCCCGCAGTTTGGCAACCAGCTCGATCCCCGTTTCAATGGCCAGCGCCAGCAGGCCCAGGCCAACTTCGCCCTCAACCCTAGCTATCAGGCAATGGTGAGCTTGATGAACCCTGAACAGCGCCAGGCCTTTGCCCAATTACCACCGGAGAAGATTCAAATCTTCGTTGACAAGTGGGCAGCTCAGAACCAGAACCGCATTCTTGCTGCCAAGAACAACCCGGCCCTCGCTGCTCAGATGGCCGCCCGTCAAGGCCAGCTCGGTCCCGGCGGTATGCCTCAGGGTCTGAACCAGGGCCAGCAGCCGGGCCAGCCGGGCCAACCCGGTCAGCCTGGTCAGCCCCAGCAGCAGACTCCTCAGCAGCAGCAGGCCCAGCTGCAACAGGCACCACCGGGCTCAGCCCCAGGCCAGTTTGGCATGGGCGCGCCTCCCCAGGGTATGGACGGCCAGCCGCGACCACAGCGCACACCTCAGCAGCAGGCAATCATGGACAACCTTGATCTGCCTACGCAGGTTGCCGGCCAGTTCAGCCTGCCTCCTGAAGTCAAGAAGTGGCGCGATCTCAAGATCTGGCTTGCGCAAAACAACGTCCCCGAACAGATTCGCAAGCAGCTCGAGGGCTTCCAGATCATGCAGTTTCGTCAGATTCTTGACAAGCGTGCCCAGATGCAGGCTGCCCAAGCTGCCGCCAATGGCCGCCCCATGCCCCCTGGCATGCAGCAGCCCCCCAACGCTGCTCCTGGTAGCGTTCCCGGCATTAACGGTGTCCCAGGCGCTATTGCTGGTGGCCCCAACATGGGCAACAATGCCGCAGGTGGTCCCGGCGGTCCCGGCGGCCCCGGCGGCCCTAGTGGCCATGGTGCCTCTGGCCCCAGCCGCAATGGTCTCATGATGGCCAATGGAATGCCGATTAACATCCCGCCACAAATGCTGATTTTGACACCGGCAGAGGTTGCGTCGCTGCGGGCGCAGAACCCCAAGCTCGCAAATGCGCCCGAAGATGTTGTTCGCAAGGTTGGCGCTCGTATAAAGCACGAGCAATTCATGCGCCATTTTGAGAACCAGCAGGGCAAGAACGGTGGTGCTCCGCTCAACGTCCTGCAACAGCAGGCGCAGCAGGTGATGCAGAACCAGCAATTGCAGCAGGCGCAACAGGCCCAGGCGCAACAGCAGCAGCAACAGCAGCAACCGGCAACATCGCAAGCATTTGTGTCTCCCCAACAGCAGCAGCAGCAGCAGCCTGGCGGCCCTGGTGGTATGCAAAACCCGAACCAGATGGCCATGTCACACCAGATGCAACAGCAGCAGCAGCTCCATCAACAGCTGCAACAGCAGCTTAAGATGCAGCAGCAGCAGCAGCTTCAGCAGGCTCAGTTGCAGCAGCAGAAGCAGGGCGTCCAATTGGACAACCCGAATGCAGCCGCTGCCGCGGCTGCCGCTATGGGGAATGCAGGTGCGACGCAGCAGGCCCAGCAGGCCCAGCAACAAAAGCAACAGCAAGCGCAGCAGGCCCAACAGCAAGCGCAGCAGCAGGCTCAGCAGCAGGCTCAGCAGCAGGCTCAGCAGCAAGCACACCAGCAGCAAGCACACCAGGCTCAACAAGCGCAGCAGAAGCAGCAGCAGGATCAGGCAAATGCTGCATCGGCAGCTAACAACAACAACAACAACATGTCGGCAGCAGCACGCAACAAGCAGCTCCAGCAACAGCAGCAACAGCAGCAACAGCAGCAACAGCAGCAACAGCAGCAGAACCGCGTTGCTGCTGTGGTTGCAGCTCGCCTGCGTAACAACAGCAACAGCAACAACAACCCGATTAACATTGACGAGGATGCTAGCTCGAGCAACAATGCTGTTCAGCAGCAGCAGCAGCAGCAGCAGGCCCAACAGCAAGCCCAACAGCAAGCACAACAGCAGCGCCTGGGCTCGCTGCAGACGACATCGGCCGAGCAGTTTGCACGCCTGACGCCCGAGCACCAGGAACTGGTTCGCCAGCGCCAAAATGTTCACAACAAGGAGATTATGCAACATATTCTGAACATTGGCGGCGAGGTGAAGCAGGATATACAGAAGGAGCAGTTCCCTGACATTCCCATGACGCCCGAGGAGCAGGACGAGGTTGCTAAGAAGATTCAGGAGACGGTGGAGATTCTGGTCAGAGTTGGTAGAACACTGGCTAGATTCTACCAGTTGACTCACGACGACGCGCGCACACGTAAGTTCTTCCGCACGCGGTACCGGATCTCTCAGCAGTTCTCCAACCCGGACACGCTGGAGGGCCGCAAGAGCGCGTACTCAATCACGCTCGACGAGATTGAGTCGCACCGCAACCTGCTGATGGATATGATTCGGGATATTCAACAGTACAGCGCCAACCGCGCTGGCGGCCAGAACGGTGCTGGGCCTGCTCTCAATGCAGCAGCAGCGGCCAACGCTGCCAACCGGAACCCGGCTCAGACTCCAAACCAAAACCAAAACCAAAACCAGAGCCAGGCGATGGTGCGCAAGGGCTCGTCTGCCAACAATGCTGCCTCTGTGGACACCAGCGGCAATGGTGCGGCGCCCAAGTCGCACAAGCGCAGCAACAGCAAGGCCAACAGCCAGCAGACGCCTGCGGCACCGACGACGGCGCAGCCACCGTTCCCGCTGCACAACACGCCACCGCACGGCCCATCGCCGCACGGCCAGCCCTCGTACATTGGCAAGCCGGGCATGACGCAAGACCAGCTGCAGCTGCCGACGACAAAGCGGCGCAAAACCAATGCCGGCACTGCCCAGTCGCCTGTGGCCGTGCAGACGCCGCAGTCGGCGACAACACCGTCGGCAGCAGGTGGCAAGACGGCATCGCCCGATGTGAAGCGCCGGCAGCCGTCCGAGAGCAAGGCGGTGGCAGCAGCTTCGGCAGCAGCGGCGGCAGCCATCAACCAGACAAGCGGACCCAATGGGAACGCGAACCAGTCGCAGCAGCAGCAGAACAAGAACCTACTGTACTGCCCCGAGGCAGACTGCGACTTGAAGTCGACTGGGTTTTCTACGGAAGAGGCACGGCGCCTGCACATTGAGGAGGACCACGCGAAGCCTGCGCAAAACCCGCTCGGCTTTGCCCTGGGTGCCCTGGATGACTTTTTGGCACCCGCGATCGAGGCGAGCAAGTCGGCGTCTGCAGCTGCTGCGGTGTCTGCCGCACAGGCCGCGACTACGGTGGCGACGTCGGCGACACCCTCGGCGGCGCCGTCGATGGCGGCGACTCTGTCCAAGCAGGGCCTGACGCCAGGCACACCAATGTCGCGCGTGGCATCGATGAACCGGCAGGCGAGTGCAGCCAGCGGCAAGACGGTGGTGGACCTGTCCAAGTCTGGCTCGGCACGTCCTGGTGCGGCCAGCGGCAATGCGACACCCAAGGTTAGCGACATGTCTCTGCCTGCATCGGTGGCGCTGGCGTCGACATCGACTGCGCCGCCGCCTGCGACGATTGATCCGTGGTCGCTGTCCAACATTGACCCACGCGACCTCTCCAAGGCATTTACCAGTATAAGCGGTGAGCCGGCGGCTGGTGGTGCGATTGCAGACATTGGGGTCTACCGGAGCCTGATAACGCCCAACGACACGCCCGACTCCAAGACGGACAACGCGAGCGACCCAACCAGCGACATTTCCGAGTCGACGAGTCTGGACATGGGCATCCACATGGACCTGGGCATGGACCTGCAGACTCTATGGGGCGGCGACCCGAGCACGGCTGACCTAGACGATGGCTTCCTTGACATGTCGATGCTGCAGATGACGTCGGCGACTGGCCCCAGTATGCTGCCCGGTAGCGCTCCCGGCGCTCTGGACGAGAACGACCCGATGGCGTCGCAGGATCTGGGGATGATGTACCTTGACGACTGGTCTGGCCCTGGCGACGACGGCATTGATGCGGTGTCCATGTTTGGCCAGAGCGGCGTGCAGCTGGAACCCACGCTCTACGGGTTTGAGTAGTTGGCTGGTTTCCTTTTTCCTATTTCTTTATAGTTTTCTTTCTCTCTCATTCTGGGTTTACTTGTTTTTATCCTTATTGTCCCATGGTTTTGTTTTGTTTCGGGCTCATCTACGGATGTTATGAAAAGTTTACGACCTTTATTCAGCGCGGCAAAGGATTTGTTTCTTTTTCGTTTCGGAGTGTCGGACTATTGTCTTTGTTATTGTCTCTTCTCTTCTTCTCTTCTGTTCTTCTTTTCTTCTATTTTACTTTTGCTTCTTCCTTATTCCCCCGTCGCATCCAATGCGCACTTTGTCCTTTCTCTTCTTTTCTACTCATTTCTTTTCATCCTTATCGTTTCTTTATCACTTTATCTTTACATGCATCTCCATCTTTCTTTCATATACTGGCGATCAAACGGAAAAAAACGGTTTCTTTATATCTCATGTCGAGTCTTTTTCTTGGCAGGCTGGCTTTGGCGGATGGACAGGACAGGACCGGACAGGACGGATGAATGGCTACAATATTCAATTTAAATGTGCTTGAGTTTCTATGCTTTCTGCTCTCGTTTTATGCTTTCTGCTTTGCTTTCTGCTTTGCTTTCTTTGCTCTGCTTCATCATGTTTTACGGCACCGGGAGATACCCAGCTGTTTGGTTTGTCGGGCTTTTCTTCTATTTCTTTTCATGTTTATTCTTTATTCTTTCTAATCTCTTTATACCGATTATACCCTGAATGAAACCAAAAAACATTCCTTCTCATTTCTATTGTTGACGACGTGATGTTGTGACCTGATATTGAGTGATCTGAACCTCGACTGATTATAGAGGCGCATCGGACAGTGGAAGACAGTGGACGGACAGTGTATGAGCCAACGCGTTGCAGTGGATTCACACCATACGCCACACGCGCTCCAGCTTCTAATGAATGGGTGGCGGGCGGGCGGCTTGGATCTCCACTGGATCTAGCCGAGAGCGGTCTGTGCAGGCCCTTGGGGAAGGGACGCGTTGGTGGATAGGCGTTTAGTGGCTACTGCTTATAGTGGTTATAGTGGTTATAGCGACTGTGGGCTGTACGAGACGCGACCTTGCATGCACCCCTGTAGAGACCTGTAAACGCTACAGACAGCACCGTTTCAACGTGTGGAGCAGACGCAAAATAAACACAATCGCGACTTGGGATGTGGCTGCAGAGTGCAGCACCGAGTACAGATTGGGAAGGATGCATGCTGCAGCCTCTTGGAGGGTTGAATGCTCTTTCCTTAAACTTTATTTCTTTTGAATTCAGGACATATATCATCACTCTTTCCTTTTTTATTTGACTGCTCTTTCCTTCAACTGCTCTCTCCTTCGACTGCTCTTTCCTTCAACTGCTCTTTCCTTGTCTTCGCCTTGTTCCTACTCTTGTTGTTCCCCATATATCGCCCCTAGCTTGTTGACTTACACAGGAAATCAAAAGCAACGCGGCGCGACTGAGGAACCACACCCCGGCCCTCTTTCCCTCTTTCCCTCTTTGCTCTTTCCTCTTACAGCACCTACACGCTCCACGCCCAATACTGCTTTACACGTCCCCTCTACTGAGCACCGTCTTGCCTGTCTCTACTGTCTCTACCGTCTCGTCTTGATCTCTTCCCCACCACTTTGTCTTTTATATTCCTCTCATCCTCCTCTTCTATTCTCTCTCTCACAACGCGTTCTATACTCTTCTTCATTCTCTTCTTCTTTGCCTCTACTCTCAAATATCTCAGTCTCTCCCTTGTCTACATCTACCTCCTCTACCACAGCCACCACAATCACATGGAATCACCGCACCGACGCGTCCTGGCACCCCTCGACGCCAACACCAACATGGCCACCACTGCAACAATGTCCTCTAGGAACTCGTCCACGGCTCTGCCTCTCTCGCCACCTGCTACCATTTTGCCCAAGAAGCGGGCTCTCGAGACGGCCAGCGACGGCCTAGCACCAGCCGCGTCAGTCGACGAGACGCCCTCCAAGAAAATGTGCCTGCCGCCACCAGCACCAAGCACAGCAATCCCAGCCAGCAATGCAAACACAAACATAAACACGCACGCCGCCCCCCGCCCTTCTCTCTCGCCTGCCACGTCTTCCGTCTTTGACATGTCGGCCGTCGTCAACACGTCCCAAGGCACCGCCATTACCGAGCCCGATGCACCCCGCTACGCGTCAGCAGCACGCGAGCAGGCGCGGCAGGTCAGTCTATTTCTTCTTCTTTCTTTGCTTCCATGAAAGAAATACTAACAGCACAGAGAGCCGAGATTCTCAAGCTTCGGCTACGCCTGGCGCGGTACAAGGTCCGCACTGGCCAGGTCGACGTGCCGCTGGAACAGCTTCGCGTCGTACCCGCTGCCACACAACGATACCTCCTACAAGGCCTGCAGGGCCGCCAGCAGTCGACACGGTTACTGCTGCCACCCGTGACACCGCAGCGTAGATGGCAGCACCCTCAGCAGCACACAGACGAGGATGACGAGGACTGCAGCAGTGAAGACGACGACGAAGACTTGCCGCAGCAGCCACGGCGTCAATTGGCCACTGCCAAGGATGTGGTGTCTGTCGACATTGTTGAATACAGTGATGCATCGCCACCAATAGTCAACCGCGACGAAGACCGTGAAGACCAGGAAGATGACGACCTACCGCGGTTGCCACAGATCCACCAAGCAACAGGCCCGGCCGCGTCAAAGCCCATGCCGCGTCTACTCACAACACCACGCGGGAACCGGCAGCTGATTGAGCCTACCAATATAACAAGTAGTGCCATGCGCGGCAGTGCTGTCAGCGGGCTGTTGAGTCTGTCTCGCAGCTAAGTCTGCGAGCCCACTATTTTACTTCTGTCTCTCATTTGCGGTCTTGTATTTATATATCTCTTGTTACGGTCTATGCTTGTTTCTATTATTCTTGTCATGTTTCTATGTCTTTATCTATTTCCTTCTGTCTGTTTATATAACGAGGGACCAGGTCTGCATTTTTTGGCGTTTGGGGACTTGAATCGCGCCCATCGGGTTGATTGGCTTATTGCTATTGTTGTTCCTGTATATCATTTTTATCCTTTATCTTTACATGGTCTTTATCTCTATCTTGCCAATACCATTGGGCTGCCTACAAACTAGACGAGTGAGGTCGATCGACTGTGAACCCTGCGCAACAAAGACAAGGGCCGAGCGGGACGAGACGTTGCATGCAGGAAGCCGGAGCTAAGAACTGAAGCTGGGGTGCACGACAAAGGCTGATGCAGTACAAGGCTGGCCGTGCAACAAAGAATCAGCAGCCAGTATCTTGCATACTTGAGATTAATGCTGGCTGCATTGTTTGTATTAGCTGTATTGCCGTTCCACGCATTTAGTGGTGATAATATCAACAGCTATGCTTAGTAATTTGATATATACCCGATTGGGAAGGAGCAGTATTATAATATTATAACCGGTCTGCAAACATTACACGCCGATATGGCAATTCGAGCTTATGAAAAGTACATACTATCGTCCACGTCTTGAAACAATCTTGTGAGATGACGTCTTTTGTCTCTCACAGCTCTGTTGTACTTGCATATCGACTGTCTCGAACCTGGACCAGACAAAGCGATCACGGTACGCGTCTATTCTCCCGATTCTCTTCAAAGTAGCTTCAAGCCAATGCATTTGAATATAAGTAGATATGAATAAGATTACGGTTTGTTCATACAAGAATCGGAAAGACACCAGCCAGCTCGATCACAGTCGTCTGAGTGCGAATATGAGTCGTGACGTCGGTTCCATAGTTAAATACCCACTTTTACTACCCTCTCATAGCTTCTATTGGCTACACACCACTAACAACTGCAAGACCAGCTTGAGCTCAACCCCATTTCTGCCACTCGCCACCGCCCAGCACCCGCGGCTGGTGTGGGTCCGCTTCCATTAAGAAGGAATTAAGAAAACCTGGCGTATGCCCCACATTATCCTGGGAGCTCAGCAAGGCCACCAAGGAGAGCAGGCGCGTCCCCCTACCGCCGTGAGTCGCGACGCCACCTACCATAGCTTTTTTGGCCTGCCTGGACGCAAAGGAGCTGTACTGCGCAGCCTCACCAACCTCTTTTGCATCCATTGACCATTGCTTATCGCATCGCATTACCACCATTTTTCGACGAATTAACGAATCAACGAATCAACGAATCGACTAATTGACAGACCAAGCAGTTTTATTGTTTACCTCGGGCTCGACGTGCGCTCAAGATGGCTGCAATGTAAGTGACCGACGACGACGGCCTCTATCGACGGCGACGACCGACACAGACCGCTGACACTCATAGTGAGAGTTTCGACAACATCTACCTGGACCTGTCCAAGGAGGGCGGAAAGTGCCGTTTCGCAGAGACGGGCTTGGGATGGAAGCCCACGGGCGGCGGCGACACGTTTATGCTGGACTCGTCCAACATTGGTGCCTCGCAATGGAGCCGTGCCGCCAAAGGCTACGAGGTCAAGATCCAGAAGCGCAACTCGTCGGGCATTGTGCAGCTCGACGGCTTTCAGCAGGAAGACTATGAGCGTCTCAACAAGCTGTTCCGCAACTGGTACAGCCACACCCTCGAAAACAAGGAGCACTCGGTGCGCGGCTGGAACTGGGGCAAAGCCGAGTTCAGCAAGTCGGAGCTGGTCTTCAATGTCCAGAACCGCCCCTTTTTCGAGATTCCCTACTCGGAGATTGCCAACACGAACCTCGCGGGCCGCAACGAGATCTCAGTCGACTTTTCCGTCAACGAGGACGCCGCCAACACTGGCAAGAACGCCAACGGCACCACCAAGGGTCCCATCAAAGGCCTTAAGGCGGCCGCCGGCAAGGACCAGCTGATGGAGATGCGTTTCTACATTCCCGGCACCACCACCAAGAAGGAGGCGGCCGAGGGCGGCGACGACGCGGCCGCCGGTGGCAGCGACGCCGAGGAGGAGAAGAACGCCGTCACGCTTTTTTACGACACGCTGATGGAGAAGGCCGAGATTGGCGAGTCGGCGGGCGACACGATTGCAACGTTCCTGGACGTGCTGCACCTGACGCCGCGCGGCCGCTTCGACATTGACATGTATGACGCGTCGTTCCGCCTGCGCGGCAAGACGTACGACTACAAGATCCAGTACGACGCTATCAAGAAGTTCATGGTGCTGCCCAAGCCCGACGAGATGCACTGCATGCTGTGTGTGGGCCTGGACCCGCCGCTGCGCCAGGGCCAGACGCGCTACCCCTTTGTCGTGATGCAGTTCAAGCTGGACGAGGAGGTCACGCTGGACCTCAACCTGACCGAGGAGGAGCTCGACCAGCCCAAGTACAAGGACAAGCTGCAGGGCCACTACGAGCAGCCGCTCCACCAGGTCGTTGCCTACATCTTCCGTGGCCTCGCCAACAAGAAGATCTCGGCGCCCGCCAAGGACTTTGTCACGCACCGCTCGCAGACCGGCATCAAGTGCTCCATCAAGGCCAGCGAGGGCTTCCTCTACTGCCTGGAAAAGGCGTTTATGTTTGTGCCCAAGCCGGCCACCTACATTGGCTTTGACCAGGTTCAGTCCATTACGTTTTCGCGCGTCGGCGGCGCCGTCGCCACGCTGTCCACCTTTGACATTACCGTGCACCTCAAGAACGGCGCCGGCTCGTCGCAGTTTAGCAACATTAATCGTGAGGATCTCAAGGCGCTCGAGGACTTTTTCAAGCTCAAGGGCCTGCGCGTTAAGAACGAAATCGACGAGGACGCCAACATGATGGCCGCCCTGCGCGACGAGGCCATGGTCAGCTCCGACGACGAGGGCCCGGCCGCCGGTGCCGGTGGCGCGGCCAGCCGTGCCGACCGCGGCTCTGCCGACGAGGACGAGGAGTCTGTCGATGAGGACTTCCAGGAAGAGTCGGAGAGCGATGTTGCCGAGGAGTACGACTCGAACCACGAGAGTTCCGGCTCCGGTAGCGACGAGAGCGATGTGGACAATGACGTGGCCGACGAGGACGAGGACGAGGACATGGACGATGAGGACGAGGAAGAGGAGCGGCCAAAGAAGAAGAAGCGGACATAAATGGCCGGTGACTTGGTGAGCCTGTCAGCCTGGATGGTCTGGTGCTTGTCTCTCGTCTTGTCTTTTCTTGTCTCTTTTGGCTCTTTTGGCTCTTTTGGCTCTTCTCTCTCTTCTTTTTCTTTTTCTTCTTACTATTTTCGTCTCGACTTTATCTGCATTTTTTCTACCTTTTTATCTATTTATTTACTTGGTCGGTTTTTGTCTACTGATGGACGGGCGTTTGGTCACTATGTATTTCACAAGAAAAGTACATTGTTTTGCACGTATGCTTAAAGCTGTATGCGTCGATACTTTTGACTTGTGCGGAGGTCATGGAAACTATCGTGAAATCAAATACTGCCTTTTCAATCACCGCCTTGGTGGACCCTTAAAAAGTAAAAAAGGGTTGTCAACAAAGCGCACGTGAGCTAGTTGCTATTGCGGCGAGGGCGTGCTTATGAGAGATTGGCACAGTTAATCAATAAAGAGGCAAGAGGTTGGGCCATTGGGCTGCGACTTCCTTGAGAACAACTGGGCCGCAGCCGCGCCTTCTCATTTCGGGTTGTTGAATCTCTGCATTGTGTTGTCTGCAGATGAGCACGGCAGGAGCAAGTTGCCTCTTACAGAATGTTATAGAAGCCAATACGTCAGGCTGCCTCGCTGCTAAAGACATGTGCGGGGCGATGGACGGTGGCAGTGGGCAGTAAACAGTGGGAGTGGTTCAAAGTGGTAATTAGCTGGTAACTGGAACTGGTGACCGTTACCCCACCAAGCCAAGACCAGCAGAGGCACAGAGGGCAGGTGCGAGTCAAAAACAGCAAAAACAGCAAAAGCAGCAAAAGCAGCAAAAGCAGAGGAAAGAGCGCAGGAGAAAAGAAAAGACTGACGCTTATACGGTGTAGTAGCTCTTGCCTTTACTGGTAACCAGCACACGATTCAATTTTATTGCTTAACTGTAGCTAATTACATAATAAATCGTTGTCAACCGTAGTTGTCAACCAATCTGGCAAGTGCAGACAAGGCAAGGCCAGGCTCTAGACTGCCTGGACTGCCTGGACGGCTCCGTAATACTCTAGGCGGGGAGGAAAATATTATTTTACCAATTAAATACATTGCACACTTTAATCCTTTTAACAGGACGAACGACACAGAATCGGAAAGAGAAAGAACCAACCGCCACCACAACCACTCTCTTAATCCTGAATCTGGAGGGAAAGACCCAAGACCAAGACCACCAACGTCCCACGCACACACCACACATCCACCCCTCCTCCTCTTCGTCTGCAACGTCGACGTCAACAATCACGACCAAACGACACTGCTGGTTTTTGGTGGTAGACGCTATCTATCATAGATTTCCTCCTTGCCTCTTTCCTCTTCTCCTCTCTTCTCCTCGGCGTGCTCTGTCCCGTGACAGCCTCCTCGACGTCGACCTCGATAGCAACCTCGACAGCACCTCACTTTGGTCGTAGCATATCAACATCCTGTTGCCTTGCCGTCTTTGCGTCTTGCCGCCTACTCTGCCGACATTTCCTCAAGGTGCCCCGGCTTGTAGATCTACCACGGCCTGCTCGTCCGCTTTCTGCAACTCTTGACTCTCGACTCTCGACGGTCGGCCTCTAGCTTCAGCTACAGCTTTAGCTACCACACCCCATCGTCCGCTACTCCACGACGGCATGGTGCACTGCTTCATTGCTTGACACCGCTTTCCTGGAGACATCTTTCAGCCCCCCATCGGCCTGACCACCCCTCATCAACAACGTCAGCCTCATCTCATCGTCTAAACGTTTGCTGCTCGACCACCGCCGCTCCCCTCCCTCCCCCCCGCTCTGCTCTCGATAGGCCGCCAGGCTTCCCTCGACTGCTCCCCTCTCTATCAGCAACATCTATACAAGATGGACAACCAAGTCAGCCTCCAGGTTTGTTGATATTTTTCCTAGGGTTTCCCCCCCGCCCACCTCCTAGTACATCTACATTGCTAACTCTACCAAGATCGAAAAGGCCATCGAGATCGCCTGGAACCCGGCCTCCGAGGCCACCCTCAAGGGCCAGGCCTTTGACTACCTCCACCAGCTCCGTGCCGACCCGCAGGCCTGGCAGTTTTGTGCTGCCCTCTTCACCCGCTCTCCCCGAACTTCCGAGGTCGTCCGCCTCGTCGCCCTCGAGATTGTCAACAATGCCGTCCAGACACAGACCCTCGACCAGAACAGCCTCTCCTTTCTCAAGAACACCCTGCTCGAGTACATTCAGCGCACATACGGCGGCGCAGACCCAGAATCACAGGTCGACCCACCCAGTCTCCAGAACAAGCTCACCCAGACCCTGACCTATCTCTTTGTCTACTCCTACAAGCAAGGCTGGGAGACTTTTATCGATGACTTCTTGGCCCTCACTTCCTCGCCCAACAGCGGCGGCCAGCGGGATAACGTCTCAGGTGTTATGCTGTACTTGCGCATGCTCGGCTCCGTTCATGACGAAATTGCCGACGTCATGATGGCCCGCCAGTCTGCCGATATGAAGCGCAACAACGACCTCAAGGACCTTGTGCGTGAGCGTGACATGCACAAGATTGCCCGCTCGTGGCAGGAGCTGCTCGTACAGTACACCGGTCGCGACGACCATGTGCTCGAGATGACGCTTAAGACCATGGGCAAATGGGTCAGCTGGATCGACATTTCGCTCGTCATCAACCAGGAGATGCTCGGCAACCTGTTCCCCCTTATTGGCCGGTCAAACCCCAACAGCGGCGAGGATAAGGTCCGTGATGCTGCCATTGATGCCGTCACCGAAATGGTGGCCAAGAAGATGAAGCCGAGCGACAAGATCGATATGATCTGCTTTTTGAACCTGCGCGAGATTGTGTCCCAGCTCGTGGCCAGCCCGCCCCTGCACGACTACCAGAAGACGCCCAAGTACGACACCGACCTGGCCGAGGCCGTGGCCAAGCTTGTTAACACCGTCGTCGGCGATATTGTGCGTGTGCTCGACGACTCGTCCGTGTCTTCCGACACCCGCGCCCGAGCTGAGCCTCTGCTGCACGAGTTCCTGCCGCTGCACCTCCGCTTCTTCTCCGACGAGTACGACGAGGTCTGCTCGACCGTTATCCCCGCTCTCACCGACCTCTTGACCTTTTTGCGCAAGGTCCCCAACCTACCGGCTGCCTACCGCGACATGCTGGCCCCGATCCTCAATGCCATTGTAGCCAAGATGCGCTACGACGAGACCAGCAACTGGGGCAGCAAGGACGAGCAGACAGACGAGGTCGAGTTCCAGGAGCTGCGCAAGTGGCTGCAGAACCTGCAGAAGAGCGTGGCCGCTGTCGACCAGGACCTGTACATTGATGTGCTTAGCAACCTCATTGCCAACGGATTCCAGAGTCTCGACCAGCAGGGCTCCAACATGGACTGGCGCGACCTGGACCTTGCGCTGCACGAGCTCGACATGTTTGGCGAGCTGACGCTGCCCAACCAGGGTCTGGCCGCCAAGAGCAAGCCGTCGCCGGCCGCCTCGGAGCGCATGGTTGCTCTGATGCAGCGCATGATGGACTCTGGCATTGCCGAGTTCCCCCACCCTGCTATCCTGCTGCAGTACATGGAGCTGTGCAACCGCTACTGCTCCTTCTTTGAGAGCCACCACGATTACATCCCGCGTGTGCTCGAGAATTTTGTGCGCCTCACACACCACGAGCACCCGCGCATCCGTATCCGCTCATGGTACCTGTTCCACCGTGTTGTCAAGCAGCTGCGCGCACAGGTCGGCAACGTTGCGGAGACCATTATCCAGTCCATCAGCGATCTGCTGCCCATCCGGGCCGAGGTTTCCAACGACGAGGCCGACGACGACATGTCCTCGGACGAGACGGACCACTCTGCCGATGCTCTGTTCAACGGTCAGCTGTACCTGTTCGAGGCCATTGGCTGCGTCTCATCAACCAGTGCGACGCCCGTCGAGAAGCAGGCCATGTATGCACGCTCTGTCATGGATCCGCTGTTTGCCGACATGGAGCGCAACCTGCCGGGTGCCAAGTCGGGCGACGCCCAAGCCACCCTGCAGATCCACCACATTATCATGGCGCTGGGCACGCTGGCGTACGGCTTCTCCGACTACCAGGTGGCCCCCGGTGCCGGCAGCAGCCAGAGCAACAACAACAAGCCGCCACCAGACAAGGCCATCTCGGACGTGTTCTCGCGCGCGGCCGAGGCCATCCTGATTGCCCTGGGCGAGCTCAATGCCAACTCGGAGATCCGCTACGCTTGTCGGTCAGCATTCTCACGCCTGCTGGGTGTGATGGGCGCTGCCGTGCTGCCGCAGCTGCCGCAGTGGATCGAGGGTCTGCTGTCGCAGACGTCGTCCAAGGACGAGATGGCCTTTTTTCTGCGTCTGCTGGAGCAGGTCGTCTACAACTTCAAGGGCCAGATCTACAATGTGCTCAACATGCTGCTGACGCCCCTGCAGCAGCGGGTGCTGGGTGGTCTGTCGGAGCCCATCTCCGGTACCGACGACGAGATCCAGCTGGCCGAGCTGCGCCGCGAGTACCTCACCTTTTTGCAGGTGATCCTGGTCAACCAGCTCGAGGGCGTGCTCATCAGCGAGTCGAACCAGGGCTTCTTTGAGACTATGATCAATTCTGTGACCGCCCTCGCGCGCATCATTGGCCACAGCAACCTCATCGGCAGCCGGCTGGCTTTCAGCGTGCTGACGCGCATGACGTCGGTCTGGGGCGGCCCTGATATCGCGCTGATCGGCGACGGATCGGTACCGACTCCCACGACGGGAAACAACGGCAATAGCAACAACAACACGGCCACCAACAACACCGTGTCATTACCCAACACGCCCAAGAACATTGGCGGTGCGCCGTCGCCGACGATTCCTGGCTTCGACAGCTTTGTCATTGAGCGGTTCCACGCGACGTGCTGGGACGTGCTGCGCGACCCCCAGTTCCGCCCCGGCAAGGACGCCCAGTCCCGCCAGGTCCTCAACGAGATTGCCGGCCTCGAGCAGACCATCTACATCAAGACAGGCGAGGCCTTTATCCAGCACCTGCACCAGACCCTGCTGCCCCAGCTGTCGTCCTCGTCGGGCGACGGCAGCAACGGCGGCAACGAGTTCATCCAGATGCTGACGACGTCAACAGACCGGCGACAGTTTGCCGTCTACCTGCAGAACCTGCGCAAGGGCGAGTAGGGCTGTGAAGTCTGATGTCTGATTTGGTCTATTGCGTTTTGCTTGTCTTGTTTGGGCGGTCGTTTTGATTCGTGTCTCTTTCTTGCGCCCTTGCTGTTCTTCTTTGCTATATATGTTTGCTCTTGCTTTATTAAAACCAACAGTCACCCGTCCCAACCCGTTGTTTTGCTTTTCACTCTTCACTTTTAACTTTTGCCACCACTCCATAGATCACCCCCAACCACTACTTCTATCTCTTCTCATCCTCCTCCTCGTCTTCTATTTTCCTCTCTCCTCCTTACCCTCTACATGACACAGCGTTATACCTTTTACTTTCGTACATCTACTTCTATATCTCACATTTCTTCTCTCTCTTCTTCTATCTTCCTCTCAAAAATCAAAAGTCAAATACCACTGTTACGATAAAGAGCTATTATGTGTCTCTACTCTCTTTTTCCAGTCTCGGACGGTCTCACTCTGGGTATATCTCTACATTGTACCATTCCATAAAACTAAAAACCAAATTTAAATCAATACTTGAATATAAGACTTGGATCAAATGAATAAGTAAAGGAATACTACTATGGCAATATAGACGCTATGGGAATAAAATAATAGGAATAAAACAATAGGAAAGAGAAGTGAAATAAGAAATAAACAGATCTGTATCCAACAAACACCAGCGGCATGAAGATTAGAGTAAAGTAAAAAAAACTCAGAAACAAAAGTAAAACAAACAAACGAGAGGGAATCAAGAGTATCAATGACAAAGGAAATCAAACCAGAGAAACAGACGACAGATGAGAACAAAACAGAAAAGCACAGACAGCCTATGCGACAGCCTCGATGGCGTGGTGTGACCGTGCCGGCGTGCTCGGCGGCGCCGGCGCAATCTCCGGGTCGCCAATCTGGATGTCCAGCGTCATGTAGCCCGTCTGCCGCAGCGGGATGATCTTGGGCGGCACCGGCCCGCCCTCCTCGGCATTGCGCGCCATCTCGTCGTTCCACTGCTCAATCCACTGCTCCAGCTTCGCCAGCCGGCCCTTGGCTGCCGTCATGCCCAGGTCTTCCCAGAGCCAGCCCGTTACCAGGCCCAGCACGCCGTCCACAACATTGCGCAGGCTCCACGGCGCAAACACCTCGGTCAGCTCGCGGTTCAGCTTCTCGACAACGCGCCGAAACTCTGGCTCGGTCATGCCAGCCGGGTCCAGGATCTCCGGGTACAGGTTGCTAAAGGTGGGGGCAAGGTCGCCCATGATCAGCCAGTCGCGGCGGATGCGGATGATGCGCGTGGAAATGTACTCGGGGTCGTCAATGGAGACGTGCGGGTTGCGGTGCGGGAAGCACGGGTGCTGCGGACCCCACTCCTCGCCGCCCATCATGTCGCCCGGCTGGACTTCGGGGTCGCCCATGATGGACGAGTTGGACGACGAGATGGCGGAGCCGATGCCGTCGGGCATGGACGCGGTCGAGTTGCGGTTGTTCATCATGTGATGGCTGTTGCTGCCGTCGTCGAGAACAGCGGGACCGCGCTCCAGGTCCTTGGAGTAGCCGCGCCCAGCATCGACGCTGGCTCGGACATTGGCTTCTTCGGGGGCAGGCATATCGATGGCTTTTCCTTTGCCCTTGTCTAGTTTTGTGGCTGCAATAGCAGTAGTTGTGGCGGCTGGTTCGATATCAAAAGAGAGGCCAAACGGTGAACTGGGCTGCGATTGCTGCGAGGTGTTCTCGGCTGAAACACAGGCGGAGAGACGCTTGCTGTCGTATGAGTGGCGGACAGATCGAGGAAGGCTGACACGCTTTTCACTTCCGGCACGTTCTACCTGGAGGCTTGCGCGCGGCGAAGCACCGGATGCCGAGTGGCGGATCTGGCGCTGTTCGGGGAGAGAGAGGAGGGGATAGTCGCCGGCACCGGTACCGATAGGGTCGTCGTTGTGAACGGGTTTGGATTCGTGGAGGGCTGGGTGGGAGAGGGGGACGTTTGGCGGCGGCGGCGAGGACGGAGCCCGCCCGCGAGATTTATTGGTGTTCAAAGGGCCAGGGGTGGCCCGGGATGAGGAAGACGACGACACGAGGCCGCGCGACGAATTAGTCGGGTTCCAGAGGCGAGCAGCCGAGAGGCGGCGTAGGGGGCGCTGGAGCGAGTTGCCAGCCTTGTTGCGAAAAGGCGATTGGGGGAGGACAGCAGCACGGGGAAAAGAAGGTGTCGTTGTAGTTGTTGCTGGTAGTGCAAGTCGCCGTTGCGTGCTAGCGGTCGTAGAGATGGAGGTCGACGGCGCGTGCGCAGCAGGATTGGTGGTCGTCGCGTGGGGAGCCGTGGGAACGAAGTGAAACGGGCGGCTGCTAAACCGTCCGTTGTAGAGGTAGAGGTAGAGGTTAATTTGGTAAATTTAGTAAATTTAGGCGGGATGCAGGCAGAGGAGGCGAGGGTAGCGATGAAAATCGCTATGTGTGGAATGTAACAGCAGGCGGCGATTGCAAAGGGCGAGTCGAGGAGATGGTCAAGGCAACTATGAGTATGATTCGCTGACAAAGTAATGGGAAGAGTGGTCGACGAAATGGCGAAACTGGCAGGACTGGCGACCAAGTCGAATAACGACGAGAATACCACAAACAACGAGAAAAACAGGTGAATCTGCAATTTTATTTGGCGCTGCAACCAGGCTAAAAACGAGGAGAGACGATCGCTGGGCACGGTAGCAGCCAATGGCAGTGTAGAAACTTGCGAATAAGGGGGTAGTTGTAGTAGGAGAGACACGGGCGACGAGAGCAACAGCGACGGCGATGGATGGCGATGAAAAGATGAAGTGTGTATAAAGCTGTAAATAAGGTGGCTAAAGTGAGAAAAGCAAAGAAAAGTGAGGTTCTGAAGACGGCCAAAAAAGATCACGAGATGGAAGGAGATGCGGTCGAGAATATTAGTAATAAATTGAAGAAAAGCAAGAGAGGAAGGTGCGATGCAATTGAAACCAAAGTTGAAAGTAGAGGAAAGAGCGACGGGAGATGGTGAATAGCACCTGCCGTTGCTGCTACTATTGCTGCTGCTGCTACTGTCTGCCTGTGCCTGTGCCTGTGCCTGACTACAGAGCGTCCCAGTCCAGTCTAGCGGCGTTGCAATGGAGTGCCGGCCTAGCAATGGGGTATGAGCCATGAGGTAAGTAGATCAAAGAGCACGGTTTAAGAGGCAAGAGGGCAAGGACTCAAGAGCCTCGAGGAAGGCACGATGGGTGAACATTGGTATATATGGTATACTCAGTACTGAGTATTTGGACACGACTGTTTACAAATCGCAGTGTGATTAAGACAATTAAATAAGCGAATAAATTAATTGGCGACATCATCGTGACGTACTCGCCTCGTACTCGAGCGTGCATTGCTGCGAACCCTGGTTGCTAGACATCTGGGGTTCCGGCCAGTCCAAGCGCAGGCCGACGGGTTCCTGTTTTTCTTTTCCTTTCTTTTCTTTCTCTTTTCTTTTTGGTATTGACTTGAATGCCGTCTTGAACGGATGTCGAGCATGAGGCGTGATACAGGGATGGCCAGGGCATGAACATGCATATCAATGATCAAATAAGCAAATGAGCAAATGAGCAAATGAAAGCAATGCGAAGCTAGAATGAGGTGTGAGAGAGAAATAAAAGGTCAGACAACTAGAGTATCACAAGTCCAGCATCCCCAGAATGTCTGCGTAAGAGACACGCCACGAATTTATTGTAGTTTATCTATCTTGTTCATTAGAGAACTATCAGATATTAATCATATATCAAAGCATTTGGTTGTACGCAGGGTGCTCGCACGGACAGACGGAGTATCTGGTAGAGGGAGTGCGGCTCTGGTTTTCAAGTATCAACGACCAGATGGTTGCCACCATCGTTTCATGTCATCCCTGCATCAATCACGAATAATAACCTAAAAGTATAATACAGAAAGTGCCAGAAAGTGCAGAAATACTGGTAAAGTCAAAGAGACTATCGTACCAGCGAGATAAATCAAAGAAAACAGCTACCAGTGCTCCTACAGCTAGCAGAGATGGGCAGTGCGGACGGCCAGCATCGGCACGGCAAGGACTGATCGAGGATGGTGCTACTTTGCGAGTAGTAGTATAGAGAGGGTTGTGGTCGAGGTCGTGGTCGTGGTCGGCATGGTGTCCCGAACTACGGCTGCTGCTCTGCTGTCGCCGTGTTCTTCATCGCCGGGTACTCCGAGTGACTATGCTCTGTTCTTGAAGCCATTCTAAAGTAGTTAAGTCGCCGTCTCAAAGGTGACGATGAATGACGCGGTGATTTCGATATTGCTAATCATTCCCAGACACCATTCGGGCATCTCAAAGAATACAACAGATTCAGGGCTATGGCGATGTTGATGGTGATGAACCTGAACGACGATCCTTGATGTCCACGTATATTCCCGTCTTCAACCACCAACATCGGCAATCGAGATAGCTCTGCTGATTAGTATCCTCCGTCTTCCACTCAGGTAACATTCCGCTTGCCTTTCCCAATTCTCGTTCTCCATCTCCCATGCTGTCATCAGTTCCATCCTCCAATCTTCATCTCCACCCCCCATGATCACTCCGCACCCAAACACCACCCAAGTCACCGGAAACCATTCCGCTCTTTGTCTATAAAACTACAAAACAAAAGACCTCTTTACATATCAATAGTGCACATTATTCAACAATGCAGTGCTTCTATTCGCCTCATCTCTTGCAACCTCATCCCTCGCTGACTCCCTTTGTTGCCGACTGTCTCTAAACAATATAGAGCCTTTCCCTTGGCTTGTTTAACCCTCAACTGCCCTTTATCAAGCAATAAACCGCTTTAAATATCATCCTAATCAACAGGACTCACGTATATTATGTCGGAGAGAGGTGTCGCTGAATTACAGTGGGGCAATAGGGGGCCTACGTCGACCAATATACAAGGGCAATTGGCTGCTGACATGTTATGATTATATAATCAACACCGCTGGAGCTTTAGTGGTGCCTGGTGCCCCGCCAAAGCTGTTAGCTATCAACTGCTCGAGAGCTCCCTCTCAGCTCCTACAGCCTCAACCTTTATACTTTCGAAGACTTGAAGACCAGCAATGTCTTCCCCGTCAAACTCACCTTCGCCCCGGCCCGGAATGTATAGCAGCCGTTATGCTGCATCGCCGTCGCCTGCGCCGCCGTCGCCATCGCCTGCGCCGCTCGATGACGACGACGACCCAGCCGTTGCCGACGAGGACATGCCGCGCCCCGACAGCCCTGACCTTCCTCTCACCATGACTGCGTCCACTGTTCTGCTCAATCTGCCACGCGATGCCACGGCTGCGCTCGCATCGGCCGGCCAGTTTGCCAAAGACAAGGTGATTGTGCGCTTCAAGCCTGTCGGATCGGCCCCGTCGCTGGGCGGTGCGGGCGCGGGCGATGTGCGGCGCAAGATCACGTCGACGCAAAAGTTTGAGACTATTGTGGCCTTTGTGCGGCGCGCGCTCAAGGTGCAGGAGACGGAGAGCGTGTTTCTGTACATCAACTCTGCGTTTGCGCCGGCGCTGGACGAGGTGGTGGGCAATCTGCACCAGTGCTTCAAGGACTCGCACGACCAGCTCAATGTGTCCTACTCGCTGACGCCCGCTTTCGGGTGAGCACGACAACGAGATTACGCCGAGATGAATGCTACAACGGCCACGCATGGTGTTATTTCACAAGTTTGATTCGGAGTCATGAACGGCAGGGCGCCCTGGAAAATGCTATGCTATGCTATGCTAAAAGACACGGCCACCTATCTTGGGTCGAGATCAAGAAATCAAGGACAAGAGACTGAGGCCAACGAAAGCAAACGCCAAGATGAAGATGGTAAATGGACAAACCACAAGACATGAATGTTTGAAGAGACAAAGAGAAAAGCGCCAAAAGACGGTGGATATCCGCTGGACAAAACATTGCTGCGCAAAATGAAGAAACAAAAAACAAGGACCATGAAAAGAATAAGAAGAAAAAGAAGAAAAAAACAAGGGAGAAAAAGAGCGTCACCAAGACAGCTATCTCCTCGCCTACTCCTTCTTCTTCAGACCGCTCTCCTCGACAGCACGTGCAAAGTTGTCGAGCTCCTCCTGCTTGATAGCGTACGTGTGCTCCGTGGCAGGGTACGTGCGGCCCTTGACGTCGTCGCGGTAAGTCTCGAGTGCGCGCAGCGACTCCGCGTACACATCGCCGTACTTTTTGACAAACTTGGGCAGGAACCGGCCGGGTGGGAAGTTGCCTGTCATGTCCACCTGCACCAGCACCTGGCCCGAGCAGGCATTGCCGGCGCCGATGCCAATGGTCGGGATGTCCAGCATCTCCGTCATGATGCGCGCAACCTCGGCAGGCACAGCCTCGATCACCATGGCAAACGCACCGGCCTCCTGCACGGCCAGCGCATCTTCAAGCACATCGAGGGCACTCCTGGCCGTCTTGCCCTGCACGCGGAATCCGCCGAGCGCGTTCTGGCGCTGGGGCGTGAGGCCGATATGGGCGAGCACGGGAATGCCGCCGCTCTGGGTGATCTTGCGAATGGTGGGGGCCATCTCGCGGCCGCCCTCGAGCTTCACGCCGTGCACGCGGCCGTCCTTGACGAAGCGGATCGCCGTTTCGAGCGCTTGCTCGGGGCTGATCTCGTACGAGCCCATGGGCAAGTCGCCGACAATAAACGTCGACTTGCTGGCACGCGCGACAGAGCGGCAGTGCAGCAGCATCTCTTCGACGAGGATCTCGCTAGTGTCCTCCATGCCGAGCGCTACCATGGCCAGACTGTCGCCGACGAGGATCATATCCACACCGGCAGCGTCGGCGACGTGGGCCGAGGGGAAGTCATGCGCCGTAATGGCAATGATGGGCTCCTTCTTCTTGTGGAGGGAACGCAGGGTGCTAATGGTCACCTTCTTGCGCTGCTGGGCGCCGGCAGGAGGCGCACCACCCATGGGCGAGTGCGAGCTGTGGCGGGTTGCGATAAAGGCAGGCGCGACTGGTGCCATTGCAAGGGTGGCTGCCGGCCGGGGAGAGTGCCGCAGCACCGAGCCGAGGGACATCCGGGCCGTCCGGGCCGTCCGAGAGACGACGGCAGCACGCATTTTGATCTGGTAGAGTTTGCAATTATAGGAAAATGGGATGACTTTGACAAATTCAATCAAGTGAGAATTAATAAAACGGTCGCGTGCCTTAGTTCACCAGTACTTTTGTAGTGCGCTGCTGGTCTGGGATAAGCGACGTGAAGTGGCGGGAGTGCTGCGAAAAAGACTAGCAAAAAGCGTCAAGATGCAGACGAAGAGAGAGAGTAAAGGAGGAGAAAATGAGGAAAAGAGTAATCTCGTGGCGTGTCTGGAATTGCGTTGTCTTTTTACGTTTCTGGGCCATGATGGTATTTACCGTGTACAATTGAGAACTTATTGCCGTTTTGGGAAAGTATGAGAAAAATAGCAAATTAGAATCACAGAGCCATGACCTAATACTAAACAGCCGGCCGTGTGCTGTCATTATAGCACCCATATGACCGTTTGCAGCGCCTTTCGCTTATATAACCCCGCTGTGAGCCTCGGGACAGCGGCCTTGGTCTGCTGGGTTTCACACGCTACGCGCAGAAACGTCCTAGCTTCGACAGCGACATGACTCTCTCCAAAAGGCAAGAGCGACCGACAATGCAATCTCGGTTTCTCTTGTCTTTCTGTTCTCATATTGGGAAAGCCACTGCTTCTTCCTTCCATCTAATATTGATTATCGACATTGTAGTTATGTCAGCAATTACGAGACAAAAGACTGTAGAAACAGTATCCCGCCGTAGCCTTACGTCATTCAGCGACCTCCAGGGCTCAGGCCTATCCAGGGCCAGACCTTACAGAAGCCCACTATGCCCTTGGAGCCCTTGGAGCCCTTGGAACAGCGCCTAAATCGCCCCTCCAGCGCCCCCGCGCCTTCCCCATTGGAGCTCCCAGCAATGGTAAAAATCCAATGTCGAAGCTCTTCTCCAGCTGGCCTCCAAGTCGCCTCCAAGTCGCCTCCAAGTGAACCTTCAGCTCACCTCATTTTCTCGCAATCTTGACCTGCGCCTGAATACGATTGTATTGCTGCGATACATACACACGCAGCTCACATCCTCTTCACACCATGGGTTCTGACAACGAGCGCGGTTCGCTCAAGGCCACCCACCGCGCCGCCGAGCGCAAGCGCGAAGCCATCGAGTCCGGCGCCGTCCGCTACTCGCCCGCGGACCCCGACGCCTACGGCGATGCTGTGCGCAGTGCCATCGAGGCCTACGAAAAGTGTGACCGCCTCGTCGAACAGCTGGCTCTCTTCAGCGCCAACGAGTCCGTCGAAGACATTGCCACCGGCCACCTGCCATACCTGCTCGTGCCCTTTTACGTCGCCGAGCTCGCCCTCAAGATTCCCGCATACTCCTCGACATCCACACCCGCATCCCGTCCCGCCGAGCGCCGCGCTGTTCTCAAGCGTGCACGCGAAGCCTTTGAGCGCTACCTGCACCACCTCGACGGCTACAGCCTGCTGACGGCCAGCTATGTACGCCTCCTGCAAGCGTACACCGAGGACCCCACAGATTTCAGCACTGTCGGCAGCGTCAGCGGGTCGTCGACGGGCATCGGCGCTGGACGCCCTCCGAAAGCAGGCCTGGCCGGCCTTGCCGACCCGACAGCACGGCGCAATGCCAAGATTGCCAACTTCCAGGCCGAGAAGGAGCTGCGCGGAAAGCTGGATGTGCTGAAGCAGCGGCAGCAGCAGCGGCGTGAGATCAAGCGGCGGCGACGCATCCGGATCCGCGCGGCAGAGGAAGACGAAGAAGAGTTGAGCGGCAATGGCAACGCAGGGTCGACAGAAGATGCGCGCAACGACGACGCCGAAGACGACGACGACGAAGACGACGAGGACGACGAAGACGAGGAGGAGGCGCGCAAGCTGTACCTGGCACAGATCTTTTACAGCGTGCACATGGCGTTCCAGGGCCTGGACGGGATCAATGTGGAAGACGATATGCTCGCGCACGCGCCTGCCCCCCCGCAAAACAGCGGAAACGCCAATAGCAATAGCAATAGCGATAGCAATCGTGGCAGCACAGCAGGCGGTCTGGGCGACAACCGGCAGCGGTCAGGACGCGGCATCGACGACGAGCTTAGCCAGCGCATCGACAATCTGGACATGCAAAACGGGCCCTCGCTGCAGCGGCTGCAGGGCGCTCTGGGCGCCGGTGCGCCGACATGGGCCGGCTCGCGCGGCGGGCCGCTCCTCACCAAAGAGGGCAGACCCAAGCAGCCCTTCACGATCACGTCGGGCAGCAACATGGGCATTGGCAACAACCGCGCGCAGATGGCCAAGAACGTGTTCCGGCCGGGCCACAACCTGCCGACGATGTCGATCGACGAGTACCTGGACGAGGAGTTTCGGCGCGGCAATGTCATTGAGGGCGGCGGTGCGGCCAGCGGACTGGCACCCGAGCCGGACGAGGACAACTACGAAAAGGCCGATGCCGAGACGCTCAAGGCGCGCGCATGGGACGAGTTTACCGAGTCCAATGCCAAGGGATCGGGCAACACCTTGAATAGAGGCTAATGGCAGATACAACTACTGTAACATATACAATATAACGCGTATAATGAGTATAATGAGTGAAGCAATAATATGATTACCTGAGACTGAGACTGCCGTTGTGATTCTGATAGTATATGCTGACTAATCAATCACTTTACGCGTCGAGCTAAATACGTGTTTATTGACATCGCATCACGAACACTCAGCCAGCAGTAGATTCGCAAACTTACAATTCTTGATGACTTCTATTTAAAATTCAATGCCGCAACCGCCAGCATCACAGCCGGCACAGTTCTCCGTATGTTTTTACCGTCGCTGTCCACATAATTTTCACGGCTAACATTGACAGACGCCCAATGCATCCAAGTTCCGGCTGCCGAAGCGAGCAGACGAGAGGGGTGCAACGCCACTAGCGACACCGGGTGGCGGCCCTCCATCAGCAGTCCGCCCGGCTCCGCGGTTTGCACCGTCGTGGCGACGCCATTCGTTTCTACCCCAGTCACAAGCACAGGCGCAGGCGCACCCACAAGTGCCAGCACCCTCTGGCATTTATACACCCAGACCGGTATCACGCCATGCAAGGCAGTTCAGCTCTGTCGGCCGAGCGCGGAACCACACACTGCAGGGAGCTCCAGCCCTCATTACAGAAGACAGCATTGAAGATGGAAGCTCACCGCCGCGGGCGGATGCCGGTGTGCTGGAGTCTGCGCCGGAGCCGATCAATACGATAACCAGCAACAACGACATGGCCAATGAAATCGACAACGAAATTGGCAATCACATTGAATTTTCATCTACAGACGAATCGTTGGTGGTGGTGAGAGACTCGCCAACTGTTGTACGGACGTTGGCGGAGCACCCTCGGCATATACAGCATCTACAGCGCCGACGCCGAGGCCGAGGCCCGCAGGAAGAGATTGAAGATGTGCCTGGCAGCGAGGACGGACGGGAGGAGAGTGGCAGTGTGGAAGTGGTTAAAGGTACGGATTTGGGCGTGGTAGAGGATAGCGGCGAGATGCCTGTCCCCGACAGCTTTGATTCTAATGCTTGCCTCGCTGCTGCTGCCGCTGCCGCTGCCACTACACCAGGCCTGCCTAGAGAGCACACGGAACAGCCAAAATCCGTGCTGCCACAGCAGCGGTCGGCGACGAGGCTGCTGTCATCTGCTCAGCCGTTCAAAAAACGGCGACTGTTTGTGCCGCCTGGCATGATTACCAGCTCGCCTGGCAACGACGACGAAAATGGAGGTGTAGATGGAGATGTTGGCTACGATGCGGGTGCGACCACCGCCGAGCGCAGGCAGTCAACCAAAAAGTCAAAGAGGCGGCCATGGGAGATTGATATCGACGACGACGACGACGACGAGAGTGACAAGGAGGGAGACAGCCTCAATGGCATGGAGTATGAGGAGATCCAGGACATTGTCAACTACGGCGAGCTGCTAGAGTATGGCGACTCTGACGACGAGATGAATGACGGCAATGACAGAGACAGAGACGGCGACGAAGAGCATCACGAAAACGAAGAGTACGACAACGAAGACGACTACAGCATCTTTGACCGGACACCAACAAGAATTCGGCGTGCGCGCCAAGAGGAACGTGAGAAAGCGCAGTCCATATCGAAATCAAGGCCAGCACAGCCTACATTTCAGCGGGCGCGCCTGTTTATGTCTGCACGCAGACTGGTAGAGGCAAACGCAAATGAAGGGGGAGGCAAAAACAACGAGAATGACGACAACGCCGACAACAACGATCTGATGCAAGTCGATACGACGCCGTCACACAATGATAAACGCCTCAACACTCTCAGCACGATCGGCACTATCAGCACTATCAAGCCTATTGACTATGCTCTGCCGGCACCCGACTTTTTCTCTCCCCAAAAGAAGAAGAAACGGAATGCAAAAGGCAAACACAAACGGCAGAGCATCAACGAAGAGGGCAACGACGGGGCGGCAGCAGCTCCTACACCAAATACGGCTGCACCTACAGAACAGTATATACCGGGCGGACTGGCGGCAGAGCTGCGCGACTGGCTCGTGCAGATCAAAAACGGCAGCGGCATGGCAGCGGCAGGTTCCAAGGCAAAGGAAAAGACAAAGACCAAGAGCAAACCTCTGCGGAACATCCTAGGCGCGTATCAGGTCGATGCTATGACAGAGCCGTCTGCAGGCATGCGTCTGGCACTTGCAAGGCAGACGACGGCATCGTCTACGTCTACGTCTACGTCTACGGCTGAGGCAGAGACTCTCGAGGCCCATCTTCTCTTGGCGGGCGACGACAAGTCAGCCAGAGTCAGACATGCCGGCACAAGACAAGGCGACCGGCCAATACCCTCACTCTTGCTATCAACAGTGTCAGTGGGCGCACCAGCGTGGGAGGTGGTTCTCGATGGCCAGACCTGGACGGTTGCCAGCAATTGGAGCGGGGGCCGCTCTAGGTAGAGGAAAATGAAAAGGATACGCGTATTAGCGTCTAAAATATTCATGACATGGATGGGCGATTGCATTGGTTTTGCGCGCAATTCACTGGGCGCAAATCATACGACCTGCAGAGAGTCCGGAACGGACAACGACATCCCGCGGACTCGCACGAGAGCTGCCTGCATCCTCTCTCGCAATTGCTTATGAGTCAAGGATTCTCTGAGTTTTGAATTTCGACACCAATGTTGGTGGCCGACCTCTGTAGAATGGAGGGAGGCATTGGGCTGCAACAGATGCCACGTCGGGATTGTATATGCACACTGCAATCAAAGAGACAAGTAAGGCTGTGTGATGGTGTAGAGGTCGTTGTGAGGGTGCTTTGGGCAGACCCCTCACTGGCCGAGCCGTGCCGCATCCAAGCGCAAGACTGCGAGAGCACTTGACTGCATTCAGCAAATCCTTTTGCTGGACGAATCAAGAGTGCGAACCAAACATGAGAAGAGTGACAAGACAGCAAACCGGCAGAAAGACTAGCAAGACAAAACAACAACAACAAGCCCAACGCATGGCATCAGACAAGGCTGCACTGTGAGAGGTCAATGAAGACGCGTCAAGAAGGATGAATAAATATCGAGAAATGAATCAAAGGATGTAGCACAAAGTATGGGGAAGTAGACAAAAGTCAGTATGAGAGCCGCACGCGAGCGAGATACATGGAGTCCGGGCTGGTGCATTGCGTTGTACAAAGATATACCTCGTTTGTTGAGTATTTGGTTTCGAGTGCTCGAGCTGCCAGCCTAAGATAGACAATTGATAAATAATATGAGGGATGAGGGACGACACGAAGCAAGAGAACCCAGGAAGAGGGTGTAGGATGCGAGGGGGAGCAAGGATGATAGAAGAGAAGACGGTAGAAATCAGAAGAGCAGGAAGAGATGTCTGAGAAGAGCGTGAGGGAGGCTGGTATAAAAAGCGCTCTTCTTCTCGAGTTAAAAGCATGTCTCTCTCATCACTTTTATCCCCATCAAGTCATAGTTCTATCATATATCTAATATTCTGTCTACACTTTCACAATATTATCTACATTCAAATCTACTCTACTTCTACTATCTACATGTCTCCCACTGACGGGCCCAAGGCCTCTTCCATTCCCATTGCCGTCAAAGGCAGAAGTAGCAAGATGTCCAATGGTACAGATGATGGCACAAATGGCGTGCCTTCGCCACCCCTGTCTCCGTTCAGCAGCGAGATGCCATCGAGTCCTTCCATGCCGTCTCTGTCAATGCTCCAGTCCAGCACGCATGGCGTCCATGGGTTGGTCCGGGCCTTGGCTAGCTTGAATAGATACAGCGAAGTGTTTGACAGTCTCAAGACACTGTCCAAGGAGTGCCAGGAGGCATACAAGGAGCGTGATGCCCACATGCACGCCACGCTACGCCTGCTGGCTGAGAAGAAAGCCCTGCAAAAGCAGATTGACAATCACAGCGCTCAGGTCAAGACCATTCAAGATGAAAGTTCCGAGGCTGCAAAGAAGCTGGGGGACAAGGTCGACGGCCTAGAAAAGGACATCAAGGCCAAAGAGACGAGCCTCGACGAGAGCACAAAGGAGCTCCAAAAATGCAAGAAGGACCTCGCCGAGGTCGAGAAGAAGCTCAACGAGGCCAAGGCCGGCGTGGATATCCACCTCGAGGCCGAGAAGGTAGCCATCGAGGCGCACAAGTCTGTCAAGGAGGACATGGAAAAGCTGCAAAAGTCGTTCACGGCCGACAAGGCAAAGTTTGAATCGACCAGCGCCGAGCTGGAGACCCTCAAGTCCTACTATCTCCCCACCAAGAAGATGGACACCGCCGAGATGTGAGTATATCCATTCTTTCCCTATCTCCATGATCCGGTACTGACATTAACATATAGCGGCGGCCTGCTTGACGGCATCTTTGACTCGGCGTACAATGTCGTGTATGCCTGCTTTTCGCAGGACCTCGCGGAAGACCATTTCCACCAGGCTGAGAACATGCCGAACGCGGCGTGGAACCATTTCACCACAGGCATCAAGACGTGCACTCCCGACATTCCACTGCCGGCATCCAACACGCCCGATGCCAAGACAATGCGCATTGCTGCCGTCATGCGCTACCTAGGCATCATTGCTACCGCCGAGCTGTTCCAGCCCGTGTACGTGTGCGACCAGGGCGACGACTTTAGTGACATTCTCTCGCGCGTCAAGAACCCCAAGCTTGCCGAGGCCACCCGTCTTGTTTTGCTCCGTGCCATTGACTCGGGCAAGGAGGACAACGAAGCCGAGGACGACGAGGACGACGAGGATGACGAGGACAAAGATGAAGTGATCACTCTGCCCATTGCACGTGCCGAACTGGTCGTCAAGGAAGTGCTTGAGCTTGTCGCGGGACTGCTGGCGCCCGCCCAGAGAGAAGAGTTTGGCACGGAGCTGATGGTGTGGTCGCGCGAGACGGCCCGCATCTGGGAGGATAAAATACAGCCGCTCGAGCAGCGCATCATTGCGCGCTCGCCGGTGGAATGGGAAAAGTACGCCGGCCACTTGTCGGCCCTCGCCTTGCCGTCGACGCCGCCGATGCCGCCGTCGTCTTCGGTCATGCGCACGGGCTCCGTTTCGGGTCCGCGCCCTGATATAGTCCGGCGCAAATCCTTTTCCACCGGCTCGCCCGGCTCGCCGCTGTCGCTCGCGCGGCCCATGCAGCCGCCGCCAAAGGCCGTGTCTGCCCCCGCGGCAGCGGATGTCAGCGACGTGTCCTTTGGTATCTGGCCCGTTTTCGTGCTCGCCGACAGCGACGAGACTGTCGTGAAAAATGGCCTGGTGACCACCAAGGGGCAGGCTGCGCCTGCTGCTGAGGAGATCAAGCACGCCTCTGCACCGCGCCGCATCCAGCGCTTCAAAGAGCGCAGCAGAACCGACATATGGTCCCGCCAGCACAGCACCACGCCGTCTTTTTTAGACAATACCCTGGCCGCATAGGCCGGCTGTTTCGTTCTCTAGTATCTTGAGCTCGTTTGTTCACTTTTTCACATATTCACTTTTTGTATGTTATTCTTGCTGTTTGGTTCACGCTGGAAGAGACGCCACACCTTTTTGTTCTTGAGCAAAAATGCACTACATCGTAATGCCTTGTTGCTGAAGAACAAGCAGGAGTCTCGCCTTGCGGAGGATATGATTCTAATTTTGATTTTAATTTCCTTGTCTCCTTGCAGTTCCATTTCATGGCATTTTCATAGTTTGATAGTCTTGGATTAGTCATCTTGAACTGACATGGTAGATTTCGCCTGATATAGCGGACCGGCCGAGGTCTATGACGAGTCTGATGGTTGGATAACCAACATCAAGCGGTGCTTTGATGCCAAAGTTATCATATTTGCCTTGTCTCGTTGCATAGCTTCTGCGGCATTGTGGCATGCCTTTAGCCGTGTAATCGGGGAATTTTCCTATTTGATAATATATTAGTCATCGCTATCGTGATACCTGTTACTGCGACGGCCTCAGGTCCTTTGATAGTTGCTCGTCTTTCACGTAAAGTACTTTACTAGAGCTCTGTTTTATCTCTTTTATGTATTTTTTTCATCTTATTCATCTTTTTCATCGTTGTCTTTCAACCAACATGCGCCGCCACTCGCAGAAGCAGTCTACATACTGTAGGACACCCATGATCGCACCCATTTTTACTCTCTTCTCGCTCACATTTACAGCATTTTGTTGCACTTCTGCCTAGATTCGAGAGAAGCAATATAACCGAGTCACCACCTATGACTCTTTGTGCGCCCTGTGCTCCGACATATGAGTCGAAATGCTGAATGAGGGTGTGCAGAATCTATTGGCTGTCTCTTCACATGCTCACATCCCTTGCAGCTCTCAAAATACTTTTCCTGTCGTCCTTATCGTCCAACGTTTCTTGGGATAAAATCGTATCTTATTTTTTATCGTCATCTCTCCACTCACAATTTTCCACTTGAGGCGCCGCTTTAGTTGCTTTATGGTTGGTCTTTTGGCCTGAGCAGTGGAGCGACGACATCATTGGTGTCCGCCGGTGGCAAAGGCAGCTCTGCTAGGGCGGCCCAATGTGAAGAGATACTCCAACAACTACGCTCGTACTCTTTTTTTACAGCAACACAGCACACTGTTGGCATGATCGACAGGGTTTCCAGTGTTTCCCTTGGCTTGTGCCCTGTAGAATTACGAATTTTGCTAGCCTGGGGAGCTTGAAAAAGGGAACGAAACCTTGAGAAAAGCATCGATTATGTTGATGTTGAATAATGCGCTAGTATCTCTATTTCTGCCTGTCATAAAAACTGGCAGGTCGATCTGATATCGGTGCACCTCTGACGGTTGTGCCCGACTCGTTTGATATATCGACACATCTCGACACATGATGCAGTGAGCCGATGACATAAGCTGAACTCCTTCCCCTTCTGGAATACAGGGGCCGGACCGCATGCCCTGGCATTGATAGGGCTAAACCCCAGATATGATCTTCTGATGCAACGCAACGACTGTCGATAGATTTGCAAATCAAGACAAACACGCCGGTGTGCATGTTTCTTGTTTGGCTATTCCAATACTAGCCCGTCGCGAGACACCACGTCGCCAGCGTCAGAATAATCAACCGTCGCGATGCAGCAATTCTAGTTGCATGCGCCAAAGTGTTTAGTGCAACGCTTAAATGCATGCCCTTTCACCTACAGGCCCATGACAGACAGACACTGGCTGGTCATTCAGAGACAAACAGCGGTGAACACCCGTGTCCCCGCCGACTCCTGCGCGCCCAGACTCTCTCCCAGAATGCCCTGCATCTGCCTGTGTTTTGGATGATGCCCCGCTGAAGTAGACATATCACAATACGACGTTTAGACAATCAGTGCAGGGAACGAGTCGCACGCACAGACGCGCTGGTGATATTGATCTGTGTTTCTGTATTTCTGTGGACGTTGACTTGACGTCGAAATTATCGTCCAATATTATGTAATCAGAGAGTCAGAGAATCAGAGAATTAGAGAATCAAAGATCAACTTAAATCAAACAATCAAAGAAACTACGAATGTCCAAGACGTTCAACGGCCACCATTCCTTCCTTGTTTGATGACCCAATACGGCAAGAGCGCCCATTGCTCTTCCCATTTACACATTCTTCAACACGTCTCGACAATTCTAGGCTATTGAGGCTATTGTCAACACAAGTCGTTCCTTCCCGCTTTGCCGTCTACACTTCATCCCTATCGAGCTTCTCGTGTCACGATTATTCCTATTATATGGGGATTATGGTATCTATTAAGAGCATGTATCTTGCCACAAAACCTTTGCGGCAGGATACTTCTACTAGCGTCAATTGGGAAAAGGCAAGAGCGACTGTGAGCGTCTCACCAGGAGCCATAAAACTTTAAAGTGGGGCCTCTTAAGAAATACTTTTTTTCGACTACTTTTTTTTTTGGTTTTGCTGTTCCGCTTCCTTCCCTCTGCTTTCTGCCTCTCTTTTCCCCTTCGTTTGAACCTCATCTCTTCCCGTCCATCACGACGACAACGACACAAAAGACGACTCAAGTCGACCCTGCCAACCCATCCCAATCACAAAAGACACAGAACAACACGTATTACTAAACCTTCGAGAATTTCAAGATGTACACGGCCGTCGCTGAGCTGTAAACGCCCACTGCGGGACGCTGCCCTCCCGGAGTCCTCGATCTCGAGATCCGACGGCAGTGTCCTGCAGTCCAGCAGCATCTCCGACCAGTCCTCAAGCTAAGATCTTATTGTCAAATTCTTATTCTCGAACTGTTTAGAACCATACATTTCCAGGCTCAACGTCTGCCGTGCCTCGTCTCGCCCGCCAAACATTGTGGGCTTCATCCTGGACACTGAGAACGAAAAACACACATCTTCCAAAGCATCACCACATTGGCCACGACCTACCCCTCAGCTACCATCTACACATCTATTTACTTTCTCTTCCCGGGCCTCGACCCCTCGAATAGTTACCGCACAGCAACCACCATAATATCCCCATATTCTAATCTCCTCTTCGATCCACCCCCCCTCTATCGTCTTTCACCGCCCGAATAGGCTGTGTTTTTCACAGGATCGTGAATCATATCCATCATAGTCTGCCTCTCCAGAAATCTGCTTGCTCTTGTTGGACGGGCAGTGGCTCATTGTGGTCTGACGATATCCCGTTCAGCCTCATCATCATCCTCCCTCTGTAGTGATTCTCATTTTAACTCCTACAATATCTTGACTTTCCTTTATTCTTTACTCTCTTTCCTACTTCTACGTCTCTCCCTCTCTCCACCTCTTTTGCTTCACCTTTCTCACCGCCAAAATTTTCTTGTGGGCGTCATACCATTACCCCTGCAGAATCTTCCCCGTTTCCCCTCACACACTCGGACAGAAAAAGTAAAAAGAAGAAATTTACCCCTGTCCCGCACTGCATTTCTCGCATCACACACATCGTCATCCCACATTATACATCCCACTTCGCATCACACATAACGCACAATGCCCAAAAACGGAAACGTCAAGGGCAGTGCCCGCTACAAGGCTGGCAAGGCTGCATCCAAGCAGCGCCGCCGCCGCAACTCGGACGTCTCATCCTCTCTCGACCTCTCATCAGACGGTGGCTACTCTGCTCTCGACGATGTCAGTGACTCCGATGACAACGACGAGGACGACATCGTGGCGGCCGAGGAGAAGCACATTATCAAGGACGTGGTCAAGACAAAACACCGCCACACACTTGGCCGTTCTCCCCGGCCCGCAGGTTCCAGCCCCGTCACTGCTGCCGCCGTCGCGGCCAGCAGTAAAAACGCCATTCAGAGCGAGGACGAGGATGCCGATCAAGAAGGTGACGGCAACGATGATGACGACAATGCTGGTGGTGTCGACGACGACGACGATAGCAGCAGCAGCTCCGACTCGGACTTTGACCTCGGCGAACTAGACGAGGCCACACTGATCGCTATCGGCATCAACCCTCCCCATGACGCCGACGTCGAGGATGCCGCCAACAACAATGATGACATGAACAGCTGGAACGGCATCTCCGAGTCTGATGCCAACACGAACAACAACGGCAAGCGCCAGGTTCGTTTTGCAGGCGTGCCCGACTCTGACAGCGACGACTCGTCCAGCAGCGACGAAGAAGCTGCAAACGACAGCACCTTTTTCCCAGATATTTTTGTCGAGCAGAACCAGCTAGACCCCGCATTCCGCCGCGAAATCGAAAACGAGTCCGACTCATCTGTCAGCTCGTCGTTTTGGGACTACCATGCTGTCTTTGAGCACGGCAACGCCGATGACAACAACAACAACACTGAGCAGGACGATGATGACTTCTTTGCCTCGCTCCTCGACCAGCCTTTGCAGCCACCCCCATCAACCCCAGTTGCCGAGGCTACGGATGCAACCGGCGATGGTGAAGGTTATGACTCGGACGGCGACGATGGTGACGACGACACCACCGAGGACGAAGCACCTCCGCTGCCCACCCAAGGCCGTCGTGGCATGATGCGCCACATTGACAGCGACGACGACGACTCGTCCGATTCTGACTCGGACTCCAAGTTGTCTGTCACACCCCAGAAGCGCCGCCTGCCCCGTGTGCGCCGCTACTTCTTCACTCCTCGCTCCCGGCGGCCTGTGGCTATGATCAACCCCGCCTCGGGCAAGATGGTCATCTTCACGCCCGAGAAGCGTGCCACACGGACAGACAGAACCAACGGCGACAGCGACAACAACCTCGGTTTTGGCAATGACACCGCCGCCGCTGCTGCCGACCTTGACGCTCAATTCAATGCTCTTTTGAACGGCCAAGAAACCTTGGACCTCTCAAACACCAACAGTATGCTGCAATCCTCGCCGCTGATCAGCTCAAGCGGTGCCGTTATGATGAGCGCCATGATCTCGTCGCAGACGTTTGGCGACTACATCCAGTCACACAACGTGGGCCCTATCGAGGCTTTCTTCCCGGCCAACATGGCAACAGAGAACTTTTTGGGTGACGATAGCGATTTCTCGGGTGAGATTTTGGAGGACGAGGGCGAGTGCAACCTGCGCATTGAGGACTTTATTCAGTTTGACCGTAACTCGGCCGACGGCACCGACCCCGCGGACGCCCTCTTTGGCCTGTCCGAGGCGGACCTGCAGGTCCAGACTGACGACGAATTCCTGGTGGGTCTCACCAACGGCCTGCAGGCCATTGAGGACGGCGATGACTCTGCCACCCAGACGCCCATTGCCAACGGCGGCAGCTTCTTCTTCTCGGGCGACACCAGCACCATTGACGAGATGCTGTTCTCCAGTATCTTTGACAGCGGCGGCAGCGGTCTTGGCGGCCTCGGCGACCTCAGCGACCTCAGCAGCAACAATAACACGCCCGTGTCGCGCCGCGCGTCTCTGACTACTGGTAGCGACGACGCCGGACTAGGCAGTGGCTTCGGCGGCTTCATGGGCCTTGCGGGTCTCGAGGGCATCGCCGAGGAAGACGAGAGCGCTCTGGAAAAAGACGGCAAAGTTGGCAAAGACGACAAAGACGGCAAGGACGAGACTACTTCTGGGGCCGCTGCTGGTGCCGACGACAGCGACGGTGATGCACTGCCACCACTGCTGGCACACTTTGGCAAGAACTCGGATGCCGTGAGCGCGTTCCGGCGCAACCAGATCGACAAGCAGCTCATCTACAGCAACAAGGCCACGGCCGAGTCGCTCGCGTTCTCGGGCCCGCTCAACATGGGCACGCTGCGGGGCATCCGCAACGGCAGCCTCGAGGCGGTCACGACGCCCATCACACCACCGCGCCGGCCCAAGCAGCGCATGATGATGATGTCGCACGCGGCGGCAGCGGCGCGCAGCCCGCTAGAGATGATTGCGCAGAAGCGCAAGGCCAGCGGCAGCGTGGCGAGCGGCGGCAGCGACGGCGGCAGCGGCAGCACACTGAGCCACAAGCGGCACCGCAGCATCTCCGAGGTCAAGGACCTGGCACTGTAGATGTCTTTCTCGTTGTCTTGTCTTTGCGTCTGCTTCTGCGTCTGCCTCTCTATCTCTCTGCCATCCATTCTTTTTCAGCGGCGTTTCTGTGCCATCATCTTTTGTCTTATTACTTTCTTCTTTTATCTTTTGTGTTCAAACATCTTCCGGATAGAGAAAGGAATGGGATGAAAAGGACCAGACAGGGCTGCCGGGCTCTTGTCTTTGCTGTTTGCTACTTGCTTATTGCTCCTGCCTCTGCTTATTGCTTATTTTGCCTTGCTTCGAAATATACCCTCTCACGAGCTAGACGACCTCACAACGCAACACCTCGATATCTTGATATCTCACCATCTCACCACCGAATAACCAAAACACCATTGGACACCACTACCTCGATTGCTACCAGCATCTCGACAACCATCTTAACGATCGGATAAAAGTTGATTGTTTACTTGCTATTGTTTTAGCAACGGGCGCATTGTTCGGCTTCCTTTCGGCATAGACGGGCTAGACTCTAGAATTGCTATCGGACTCAGTTCGGCGCTCGGTTCTCCATTTTATATCTTTTGTCCACGGCTCAAGTCCATGGAACCGCCTTTCACTCCTTACCATTTCTTTTGTCATCTCTCTCTTGTTTACCATATTCATATATTCTGTTTTATTTCTCGGCTTCGATATGTATTATCTTCTTACTTGTCTTTCGCCAGCTTGTCCTTTTTATTTACTCTCTTTCGTTTTTCTTTTTCTTTCTTCTTCCCTCTATTGCCTTGTCCATTCTGTCTGTTCTGGATTCGTCACTGCGGCGAGCTACATAAAAGTCGGCGTTGGGCTTTGTTTATTGTCTTTGCGCCAACTATCGATTAGTCTTGATACTTGGCTTGCAGTGTATTGTTAGTTTCCTAATATATCCCTGTTCAAATTACTGATGTCTTTTGATGATAGCATGTGATATTTATAGACTACAAGTCAAAGTGAGTTTATATTACAGAAATTGATTAGAGATTTAGTCAAAATGCGTTCGAGCCAGACGTCCATCATATTGTCACATCTTTGAGTTTCTTCAAATTCCGTAACTAAACTTTTTCATTTTTTGTCTGTCTAATTCATAACTAGGACAACTTTGAACGAAACACTCTAGAGCAATCTAGATAAATTAATGCAAAATACCGGCAATGTCTATAACATTTTTAAAAAAAATTGTGAGCGCCTAGATGGTGAGAAAACAAAAACATGTACGTTGTCCAGGCTTAGTCATGAGCGGGGTAGGACAGAATGTTGCCACCTACATAATCATGTCTAAGTGGTGCCCACTTCAATAAGGACTATCCGAATAATTGGGATTATGGTTTAGTGGCTAGAATACCTCGTTGTGGCCGAGGAGACCCGTGTTCGATTCACGGTAATCCCACAGTTTTTTTGCTTTTTTTGAGTAGACTTTTTTTTTGTTTTGCTAACAGTCTAGTAGAATAAGGCGTGCACGTCGGAATGGTGTTAGATTATCTTATCCCAGTACCCCGTACATGCTACGTATGGTATACTATTTGTTATATAGAAAATGTCATGGCATTTGCCGTATATGCACGGTTGAGCAAAAGAAAAGCAAAAGTGTGCACATGAGCGCAATATCGTGAATAGCAGAATTGAAACATCACCAGGATTCTAAGGCCTGTTTACAAGAAAGGCGATTATGGATAGTTATTTATGTGCTAATGAAATCTCATCTAACATCATACCCCCAAGTCCATAGAAACTTTCCTTTCCTCAGTACATATCAGAGTCGGCGGTATTGGTTTGCCGTGTCTGGCCGCCTTCCGATCGGGTTTCCAGTGTAGCCGTAGTTTGGCTGTTGACATGAGAGGCGTCAGAGGGAGCCAGTGTAGGGCGTGGCCCGAAAGGATTGCTATACTTGCGAAAATGAGCGTTCTGACAAGACCCATACAATTAGGGACCGTGGCAGAAAACGGGGCGCGAAGCAAACAAAGATGCGAGCCTTGGAACGTCTCTGCCGTGTACCGCGACACTCCACGAGGTTCAGGTACAGGTCGGACCAGGTAGCACAGGGTCCTTTGGAAGTCTTAAAGATGATCTCTGCCTCACTGATTAGCGTGCTTCTGTCATGCGTGTTATTGTACACTGGGCGATACATGTGCGAGACGTGCTTTGCCTGGTCCGATGTGCCCCATGGTGCCGTCTTTCGCCACGGCAAGCAGCAGTGCGTAAAAAGGAGCACGGCGGGCCACAGGGACCGTCGACTAGCCGTCGGGGCACATTAGCCATAAACTGGCAGAAAAGCGGCGGTCGTCCTCATCGTAGGCTCCCGACGGATTCCCCCAGCAAGGCCATCCTAGATGGAGAGCACAAAGCAAGACACCTCGGAAGGCATAATGCTGCCGTTAAGCCGTCTCAAAATCATTTTGCGCATAGGTGGAAGAAAAAGCTTATTCGCAGCTGGGTGACAATAGCTACTTCCTCTCGTATGCTTGCCGAATCCCCAGATAGTCTAGGCATCTGGCGACATGTCTTGTGCAATGTCCAGCGTTCTTCAACCAGACGCAGTACTGGCTGAGCCGTAGCCCAGGACTCGGGAGACCATCCGACCGAGCTCCGAGGACCCGCCGGCCCGCACAATGTTGTGTTCGAGATCACGCAGAATGCCATCAATGTATCCGGCAGCGGCGGACAGGTGCAGAATATGCGCTACACCTAGGTCAAATATGTTGAGAATAGTCAAGGCTGCCTGGCGGGATGCATCCTAGTAAGTTAGATTAGTTAAAGAATGCGTCGAGGCATTGAGAGAATTGTAGAGGGAATCATACAAATTCGAGGCCTTCGCCATGTTTAAATAACGAGTGAGGTAAAATATGGGCTACCTCTAGGAAGCCCGCCTACACACTGTCTCCAAACAGGACGCCGTCATCATCCCGTGCATCGGCGCCATCTTGTTCCTACCGGTTAACATATTCTGCCGTGTCATATTCCCGTGTAACCACGCAGCGGTGGCGGTCTCGGACTAGGCACGCCCCGAAGCGACGACAGGCGTTCTGGTGTACTGGTAAAAGTTGAAGTATCATTTGCCTGTGCGCGGAGGACTGCAGAATGATGGGTAGGTGATGGCTGGGGTGTGCGCCGCGTCGACGCTTTTACCAAGGCTTATTAGTACTGCAATTATGAAAGAAACAAGAGAAGAGCGAGAACAGAAAGAAAAAAGACAAGGGAGAGAGAGCAGAAAAAAGGTATTCAGTAGGTATGCGGCAAACGCGGTAAAGCGTGGCTTCAAGGACGCCATATCCAGCACGGCAGCGTCATCGAGGCCAAGTTCCATCATATCGAGAATGGCGCGCAAGAAGACATCCCGCGAGTCATCCGAGAGTGAGTACTCGTACGTAGCGCACCAGCCGCGGGTAGACAAAGCTAACACGCGCGCTCCGAACATTGTCGGCCGCTTCAGAAGCCTCGACAAGCTGGTGCAGGATTCGCCTCGCGTTTGCGCGCTGGGCGGCACTCAGAGGCACCGGCTGTACGGGGTCAATGATGTGCTCGAGATACGCCTGGTGTCGGTGATGTCCTGTATTCTGTCATTGGCTTGTCAAGTTCAACTTGCTTTTAACGTCTCGCGATGAGGTTTGGGAGGGTAAAACTTGTCAAGGACTCGACGTGTGGTCAATCTGACTCATCTTTCGATGATTATATAATAACGCGCCTACACTCTACGCATCTACAAAACTCTCTCCTGTATTCATCTTCTTCCCCCATCGCGTACGTCGTCGATATATTTATTATTGTTTATATCGAAACAGCTGTTATAATTGTCCAATACAAATTAAATCATAGCTTTATATTGCCTATGTGATGACACTGTAAAATGCTGCAAAATAGAGAGATCTACATCTACGCGACTTACGTAAGTGCTGCAAATTCTACCTTGCAGCAATCAACAAAAATATCAAAATACAAGATTCCAGCCTACATCATAGCTGCAAACAGCAAAAAAAGAACTGTGGGATTACCGTGAATCGAACACGGGTCTCCTCGGCCACAACGAGGTATTCTAGCCACTAAACCATAATCCCGATGATTGGTGGAGAGCTCGACGATGGTGATGCTTTTGTGGTGGTGCCGACGACGAGATTTCGGGGCACAATGCAGATGTAGGTGTCCTGTGGAGTGGATGGCTACAGGGATATTTACTATTGACTATTTACTATTTGCTCCTTGTGCTGGCATGGCCGAGTGCGGGAGTGCCTCGGCATGCGACGTTCCGGTGGTTGGTGCGCTGTGGCTTAACACTGCCGATGCTGCCAAGCAGGAGAGTTTACAGCGTAGGAGTGACTGCCTGGGGACGAAGCTTGTTTAAGCTTGTTTCTCAATTCAGCATTCTAACGCCTTGGCTTGAGCTGCCTTGGCTGTGTGAACCCGACGTCGTTGCTGTGCAGGATGACTAAGCTATACTGCTAGATGGCATCGACAGCGAAAACACGGCAATATCGAGACGATGGCCTTTTGTGACCAAATTACAGAGACAGACGACATTTGAGACACAAAGAACAAGCTGGCAATATGCCGAGTCGCAGCAGTGACTGTGGCCCGGTTCGTTTGGAGTTGACCCGGCTCGCCTGGCGATCGACCGCCGCAGACAGTCACACAAGACAACGACAAGACGGCAAACAAGCAACAGACCCTGTATCAAGATATTAGACAACCGCCTTCTACGAATAGCGTAGCCTGGTCTACCTCGTCTTTGCAAGGATCGTCGTCTCTCCACATCCCCTCATCTCACTATCCTTTTCGCCTGTCCCTTTGCCTGTCCTTTTTCCTCCTCCCCCTCATTTCCCCAGACCGTCCCCCGTATTTCGAGTACAACGAGAACAAGTACCCTGCAACCTTGTCATCTCCCCGATCTCTGATTTCCCACCTCTCAGAGTCTGGCGTTTAATGCGCGCAGTCGTACCCATGGGAGCTCTGTAGATCTACAGTAGCACCCATCAATATCATTCCGAACAACGTGACCGAGTTCAGGCTAAATTGATGGATGATGGATAATCTTCGTCTGCTCTTCTCTTTTTGTCAGTTCTGTAAACTCTTGGGGCAGGGAGACTTGTAGATTATGTGGTTGATATTATCCGTCACTCTGGGGCCCGGCTGGCTTGCTCCTGCGAGAGATCTCAGCTGCCGATCGTAAGCACATGTGCTGGGGCATATAACGTTGCAGTGTTTGGGACGTGCCCGTCTATCTTTCGGCCAGTCTGCCCGTATACATCGCAATACCTCTCTGCCGTCCCTTTCTCCATGGCCTCGGTATCTCCTTTATTCAGATATATATACAGCAGCCTCCCTATGTGTTGATTATAGAAGCTCGGTGAATTCTGTAGTCGTCTTGTTGAGCATTTCCTCTGTTGCACCCGCTCTCTTGTCGGCAGCCTCTTCTAGTATCACCGCCAATTGCATCTACAATGGCCGCGTTTGTGCGCCATATCGTGCGCAACGATGCCGCAAAACTCGACCCTCCCGAGATCTACAACTGGCGCGTCTTTGCCCTCGCCGCTGCCGCCTGCTTTGGCGGAACGCTCTTTGGCATGGACACCGGCATCATTGGCGGCGTCCTGACCATGCCCGACTTTAAGCGCGAGTTTGGCCTCAACAGTCTCGACAAGCAGGCAGCCGCCAACCTGTCGGGCCACCTCGTCACGACCATGCAGGCCGGCGCCATCTTGGGTGCGCTTGTGGCCAACCCCATTGCCGACCGGTTCGGCCGCAAGCCCGGCCTGCTCGTCATTTCCGTCTTTGCATTCATCGGCGGTCTCTTGCAGGCTCTGTCGTACGGCAGCCTCGCGTGCTTCTATGTCGGCCGCTTTGTCGAGGGCTTCGGTCTCGGCGGCGCCACCATGCTGGCCCCGACCTACGTGTCGGAGAATTCGCCGCGCGCCATCCGCGGCCTTCTCATCGGCTTCTACCAGCTGTTTGAGACAATGGGCGCCATGGTTGCGTTTTTTATCGACTACGGCTCGCTGCTGCACCTGCCCGGCCGCGCGTCGTGGATGGTGCCGCTGGCCATGCAGTCGCTGCCGCCCGTGCTCATCTTTGCCAGCATCGTGTTTTGCCCCGAGAGCCCGCGCTGGCTTGCCGGCAAGGACAACTGGGAAGAAGCATCACGCGTGCTCGCGAGCGTGCGGCACCTGCCCGAGGCGCACCCGTACGTGCAGCAGGAGCTGATGGAGCTGCGCGTGCAGCTGGAGGACGAGAACCGGTCGGTGCACGGCACGGGCTTCTGGGCCATGCAAAAGGAGTGCTGGCTGGTGCCGGCCAACCGCAAGCGCGCGCTGCTGTCGATCGGGCTCATGGTGTGCCAGCAGTGGACGGGCACCAACGCGATCAACTACTATGCGCCGACCATCTTCACAGCCCTGGGCGTCGGCGGCACGACCCAGTCGCTGCTGGCGACGGGCGTCTACGGCATTGTCAAGATGGTGAGCTGTGGCATTTTCATCACGTTCCTGGCAGACACGCTCGGCCGGCGGTGGTCGTTTGTGTGGACGGCGTTTTTCATGTGCATCTGCATGTTCTATCTGGGCTTTTATGTGCGCTTCGATCCGCCCGCTGCGGGGGCAGCCATCCCCGGCGCGGGCTACGGCGCGCTCGTCATGGTGTACCTGTTTGCAGCCGCCTTCCAGTTCGGCTGGGGCCCCGTGTGCTGGATCTACGTGTCGGAGATCCCCACAAACCGCCTGCGCGGCTACAACGTGTCGCTGGCGGCGGCGACGCAGTGGCTGTTCAACCTCGTGGTATCGCTGGCGACGCCCAAGATGCTGATCAATGTGGGCGGCCCGACGGGCTACGGCACGTATTTCATTTACGGATCCTTTTGCTTGGCCATGGGCGTGATGGCGTTTTGGATCCCCGAGACCAAGGGCATCTCGCTCGAGCGCATGGACGAGCTGTTTGGGTCGACAGACTTTTCAAACGTCGAGGAGCTGGGCAAGGCCAAGAAGGCCGATGCCGCGGCGACACACCTGGAAAGGTCAAAGTAGGCCAAGCAAAACAGGAGACAACGGGAATAGACAGCAAGACGAGGGCGGCAAGGAAATAAACAATGCGAGTGGGTAGGAATCCTTCTCTTTGCACAATTTCCGGAAGCGACTTTGCATTCTAGATATATGACACATTTTTACCGACATATAGAAAAACATGTAGAAACCCCAGTGGCGCTTGGCAGCGTGGCGTAAGGCTGAGATCCATACCCCAAGGTCGTCCATAACCCGGGGCCACTTACACCAAGTGCCGTTGAACGTGACCTCGACAGTTGGTTGAGCTGTACTGGTTTCTTTCTTGTTTGGTAACAATTCACACTTGCACGCATCAAAAGTATGTTATGAACTTATTTGGTATATTTTTTATGAAACAAAGACATTGCATGCTTGGGGAATCATGTCAAGGAGTGCAGCGAACTGCGAGAGAAGAGGCCAAGAAGGACCGGCAGGGTAAGAAAGGGTAGACAAAGAGGAGGAAAAAAAAGCTTATGCGATCCAGAACCAGATGCGCTCCAGGACGTTGCGCGGGTGCTGCGTGGGCCAGTTGCCGTCCTCGGCATCGAGCTCGATCTTGCCGGTGAGGAGGTCGGCCTCCATGGGCGACCGAATCTTGGTACGCTTCACGACCTTCCAGAACAGGTAGAGACCAAAGAAGATGGGGATGCCAATGTAGGCGGCAATGAAGCTGCTGACATCCCAGTGGCCGTGGACGAAGACGTCAAAGCCGTTGAACAGGATGATGATGGTGAAGTAGAACAGCGAGATCCAGGCCAGGTAGGGCTGGAAGCGGCTCTTGAAGACCAGCGTGTTGCGGTCGATGCCCTGGGCCTTGAGGGCGGCGTAGAAGCGCAGGTAGCACACGCAGATGGAGCACCAGGTGAACAGGCTGGCAATGGTTGTCAGGTTCTGGAACCACTGAAACGCTTTCGCGGCACCGCCGCTGCCGGCCGACAGGTAGGTCAGCAGACCGATGAGGGCAGTACCCAGCACGGCGACCCAGGGGACGCCGCGCTTGGAGCAGCGAAGGAAGACGGAGGGAGCCTGGTGGTTCTGGGCCAGGGCGTAGAGGTAGCGCGAGCCGGTGTACAGGAAAGCGTTGGCAGACGAGGCGGCCGAGGTCAGGATGACGGCGTTGATGATGGAGGGAAGGACCTTGATGCCGACGTTCTCAATACCAATGACCCAGGGGGACTGCGCAGCACCGGCAGCACCGCTGGCCTGGGCGCTCAGCAGACGCTCATCGTCAGAGGCAACGAGCCAGCTGATGGCCAAGGAACCGAGGACGTAGAAGAACAGGATACGCCAGAAGACACGGCGGACTGCCTTGGGGATGTTCTTGCGCGGGTTCTCGGCCTCACCGGCAGCGACGGCGACCAGCTCGACGCCGCCGTACGAGAAGGCGGCGTTGACCAGGGTGGAGAACAGGCCGAGGAAGCGGCCAGTGTCGCCCTTGCCGTCGTACTCCTTCATGGCACCCGGGTGCTGCCAGTACCAGAAGCCCAGACGCTCGTGCTTGGGGTTGCCGCCCAGCATGACAATAAAGGCCATGAGCAGCAGACCCAGGATGGTGATGATCTTGAGCGAGGCAAAGATGAACTCGGCCTCACCGTAGATGGCGACGGCAAAGATGTTGAGGCCGAGGACAAAGACGAGAATCAGCGTGATCCAGGCGGCGACGTTGATGTCAGCCGCACCGGGCCAGTAGCCGATGACGACGGAGGCAGCAGAGATCTCAGCGCAGATGGTAATGGACGACGAGTACCAGTTGTTCCACCCGACGGCAAAGCCGAGCGCATCATCGACGTAGCGAGCACAGAATTGGGGGATGGCACCGGGCAGAGGCAGCCAGGTGGCCATCTCACCGAGGCACTGCATCATGGCGAAGACGGCGAGACCGGTAAAAGTGTAGCCGAGCAGGACAGAGAGGGGGCCGGCACGGGTGAAGGCGGAGCCGATGCCGAGGAACAGACCAGTACCAATGGTACCGCCCAGGGCGATGAACTGAATGTGGCGGGATTTCAGACTGACGGTTAGCACAAGCTGTTATGGAATGCATTCAATAAATAAGAAGTGAGCAAACATACCCACGAGAGACGTAGCCGTACTCTTCGGCGCGCTCGACACTGCCGAGGATGGCCGCACCCTCGGGGGCCTTCTCACGGGTGTGTTCATGGCTGCCTTCGTAGGCAGGGAGGCCAGCGACCTCTGCGTCTTCCTTTGACATGTTGACGGTTGACAATGTGTTGGGTGGTTCGTGTCAAGGGTGGATGATGAGGAGAGGAGAAGGGGAAAGAGAGACGGGGAGGGGGAGGTAAGATAATAAATAGTTGAGATAGAGGAGAGGAGAGACAAGAGAATGTACACTGGGTGGTAGGCTAAAGGCAAGGAAGGGGAGGAGGAGGACAGAGTATGGAAGGGGTGGGGGTGCAGTGACAGAGTAGAGGCCCAGTAGTATGGACGTGGCCGAGTAGATTAAAAGGATATACAGAGGCAGGTAGCATCTGGGGGTGGCACGTAAACACAAGACATGAGATAATACATGCTAAGCTCTAGAAGGGTTGAGAGGAGGGGGGGGGGGGGGGGGGGTGAATAATAGACGGGGATATTTATATTAGATATTGCGACCATATGCAGTACACTGGCAGGATCAGAGGACTAGAGTGTGAGCAGCGCATGGGGTGCTATGAAAGAAGAAGGCAATATCGGGGGTAATTGATCCTATCCAGATTTATATTAAGTGCAGAGAGAACGGCTGCAGTACTTTTGTACCAACAACGATAGCAGGAAGCAGTTGCAGTACTTGCAGCACACACGTAGTCATACGAAGATGATAGATAGCCAGACAGAGGCAGAGCACGGAGAAGGACGTGATAATAGACAATAGCGCAGCTGTGGCTAACAGTCAGTTATAGCTTCTGCTGTTATGCTTTCTTCTTTCGCGGTTGAAGGGGTATCGTTAGAGACGACAGACGAGGATGGATCACTCCGCAGAGAAAGAGAGACTACGAGAGTCGCCTCTACCAGTCTAACTTTGAGTTTGAATTTACAGAGCACATATTCTACTTGACCAAGACATCCGACTTTGCTTTACGAGACAATTATCTGCGAGGACCCCTCTACTCGACAGAAGGATGACCGAGATGCTGCGACAGCCCAGCAGCCTCGTCCCATGGAAGACGCAAGGAAGAATCGAAATCAACTTGTCGGTGGCAGTGGCTTTCCCGTGGCCTATCAGCCTTTTATTCTATCATTCTCTTATTCTCTAGTCTTTAAGTCTCTTAGTCCATAGATGAGGATGTAGACAAAGCGCGAGAGCGGTCCATGCGCTGCTGCTCACGCCCCGTCTTTCTCTCTTGGGCCGTCGGTCAGTGTCGTTCGTATCCCTGCGCGATCTGTTATCACTGGCTTTGGGTTCGCCCGGGAACCCCGTCCTAGGTCTGGTTGAGTCTGGTTGAGAGCATGAATTGCTTGTCATTGCAATTAAGCCTTGCCGCCTTTTCTTGTCTCTTTTATCTTTTCTCCTTTCCACTGCTACTTTTCTCATCTTGTCACCTTCTCATCTTCTCGTCTTATCATGGACCAAAGCCAAACAGTCAACGTAGGCGCTCTTGAGGAAACACAAGCACGAACACACGTGTATGGAAGCGGACAGACAAGGGCTGAATGGGGACACACCTGTCTCGGGTGCCTCGTGATGTGTAAAGAGTGTAATAATGACAGAAGACAAGCAAATGAGCATGGATTATGCCGTTACTGTCCCGGCCTGTGGCTTGCTTGGCTTCTTGTTTCTTGGACAAAGCTTGTCTACAACGGTCACTAGCACTAGATGATGAGCACTGATGTGCAGGCTAGCACACTAGACAGACCTTAAAGCTTGGCTTTCTTGTACTTAGCTTGTCTCTTGTCTCTTGTCTCTAGTGCCAACCTGCCTCTGCTGCTGCCGCATGCACGTCTTCTTTCGACTATTTGGCCGAGCAGACCCGCTTCGGCACCACCGAGTAAGCTGGTGGTTGCATCGCGAATGCTTGTATCTTAGCTTGTAAGCCCTTGTAGCTTCCCTGATAGTGGCTCGCTGTTCTCTGCTAATTCATTACCCCATCTCATTTTTCATCACTCCCAGTCACTATCACTATCAATATATTTATCTCTATGAGGCATGCCAGTAGTCTAGTGTTGTGCAGATTGCTGAAACTATCTACAGTGCGACTACCAAGGGATGCTCAAGAGGGAAAAAACGGCCGTGATAGTAGAATCGATAAAACCAAGACCGTATCCAGTACTAGAGAAACCGCAAAAGGACCTCTCTGGACAAAGCATAGAATCGAGGCCATCTGCTGTCGATGAAGCTTATCGTGGGCCTCGAGAACTAACAGCCAAAGAGTACTTGTGATTATGGATCGGAACAGACACGGGCACACAGAGATGTACTCGTAGATAACGGGAAGCCTAGTTGTCAGACGAGAGACAGACTCGTAGTCAACTAATTGCGTGCCCAGCGTCTTCTTTGTCGCGAGAGCTGTCGATTGACGTATAGTCATTCGCACCGTATTGGCCGCCTTGTAGTACAGTGTTCACATGCAAACACTGTGTGCAGCACTATCGTGCAGGATGCCCCGGAGCGGGCCAGGTGGAGTATCGTCTGATTAGGGAAAGAATTAGCTACGTACCACTGATAGGCACATGAGGCATGGTCAAACTCCCTGGTTGATGTCTACTCTGTATGAGAGCTCTGAGAGGTGGCGGCTGTAGTGGTATCGATCAAGCTTGCCCAGCATGCCCGGCATGTCACTTGGGATCGTTTACAAGGTATATCTACAGCAGCCTCTTTATCTTGCCACTGCTCATGCTCTGTATTTCTGATACTTGTTTACTTAGTCGGGTATCTAAGCCAAGCTTCCAGTGGGATTCTAGACCGTCTCACTCGCCATGCCGGGTATTTTGGCTCTTTAGGTTCTAATGCCCAGACCTTGTGCCCAGATTGGCCACCCACTCCCTATACACTCGCCAGCACAAGCATTGCCTAGACGCTACGAGATCTCTTGTTTGTCTTGTCCCGTCTGACAGGAGGGTAGTGAGAAGTCTGACTTGATTGTCTTGGCTAGCCGATGCCGGTACATTGTTCATTTTGCATATTTGCATTTTCGCTTCTACAGGCTTGCAATTTTATTGGGCAATTTGACTGCACTCTTCGGGACAGGACTAAACAGCAGAAGAATCAAAAGAAAGTCGACGCTATCAATGTCGTGATCAATGACGGAGTATTTGTAGTTACAGCGAAAGTACTCCATGCTCTGATAGCAGTGGTCCACTGATGCGATGAGCCGCTCAGCCCCCGTCTTCCCCCGTCTCGTAGCTGTCAGTCCCGTCGCATGCTACAATGATCTAAACAAACACAATCGTGTACGTAATAGATTGCTGGACTGCGTTCTACAACGTCTACAGACCTGGAGAAAATGGGGTAGGGTTATGCAACGCCAGAGCGTCCAAAATGATGCAACGCGTCTTGACGACAGCGGATTTGGTTTCTCAGGATCGGCACGAAAAGCAGCACTCTGGCGCATGTGATGATAAGCCGTCGAATAAATGTGTAGAACAATACAGGTCGAATGCTACCAGGCGAGCTCGAACCAACAGGACACCCTGAAGCGCGTCGACGCAGGTGGCTTGCCTTTGTGTACAGCATCCTTTCAGTCGTATTCCCTCTTCTTCGTCCTTTTTCTCAAAGTCAGCTTGTCCCCTTCCAGTCTCTTACTCCCAAATTTCGCTTCACTTTGTCTCTAACGTTGATCAAAACCAGATCAACGGAACACCAAGTTACGGTACCGCTATTGGAGAAGTAGAGGAATTCTGCAAATGCAGTATTTCTACAAAGCACCCCCGTGCGAAGTATGAACAGGCAATGTTGCTGCATCCCTGTCTCCTAGCTCTTATCACTGCCCTCTAATTCGCCAGATTCACAGCCGACCAGATCAGTAAGTTCCGTTTCCTCTTTCATTGATTTTCGTTTCTTTTCGTTTCTTTTCTTTTTTTTCCTTTCTCTGTCTCTTATGTTTCGTTCATGCGCCTGTTGCATCGGATCGGTTGCCATCGTTTTGTTAATTCGTGAACTTATTATCACAACATGCAGTCCTTTCAGTCTGTTGGCTCTTATTCTACCTTATCTCAAAGAAAAAAGATTGCCATCAGTCATCACTAAATTGCAAACAGACAACTGGTGTGTTATTCCATCAATATAACTGTACATATGGTTGTGGATCCACACTTGAGCACCTTCCTAATCAGGCCGCTGTCCACGCTGTAAGTGCGTTAGCCTCGTGCAACGGAAGGAAAGAAGGGAAGGAGCAAAGAGGGGAAGGCACGATCCAGACGACCGTCTCACAAGACCACAGGACCACGAGACCACGATATATCTGCCCAACAACCGACTATAAACGCTTAGTCATCTATAAGCTCAACTATCGCGAGTATCGTCCGATTAACCAAATGTGCATCAATCTTGAACAATTAAGCTAAAACACTGCCACCATTAATCCATGATGCACCATGCATCATCTTCCATGGGCAGGCTTTTATTCGTTCTTACTGGATCTTTAAACTCCACAGCTTCACACCCTCCTCATCTTGGTCTCGGACGGTCGTGCAGAGGCCACCATGTGAACTGGTAGCAGCAGTGGTCGTGACAAAGATAGGGAAGCAATCTGTGAAACGCACAGGATCTGCCACTAGCCGGCTTCTCATCAGTAAGCCAGCAAGGCACAATTGTACGAGTACAGGCTGGAACAAAAGTGACACAACGATACTGCCTCGATCGGATACCGAGATCATGTCTGATCAATCTAGCACTGTAGGGTCTGTCTCAAGCAGCGCTCGGGTCGCAAAGCGGCTGCATGGAATTGTTCCAACTGCTCCAGAAGAGCCTCAACGTCTACGGAGCAAGCACAGCCATTCTACAAAGAAACTAGACCTGCAGATGTCCATCGCCATTGTACGCAGTAGACTGCCCCGGATTTGTCTACCGACGACCTTGCCAGCCTTAAAAGGCTTGATCCTTGTTCTTCTTGCTCGTGGTGTGTGAGATTGTGTCCGTCTCTGGGCCAGGTATCGCGCATTGGGAACTTCACCATGGTCAGACGTCGACATATTCTTGGCTTTTCAGACTGCTATACACACTGCTTGATCAGACGGTGTGGTCGCATATCATTAGATCTCAAGCCCCTAGCATCTCAAGATCTCGGATCATACGAACTATCAGCCCGAGTGCACCATACGGCTGCGTCTGGTATCACCGTGTGCCTTCTATGCATGTTCGATGGCATATCCCACGTCGGCTTTGCATGCCCATCCTTGCTCTTGGCTTTTCTCAAAGGCCTCATCAAGTTGCATCCTCCTTTTATGTCCCTTTCATTTCCCATTCTTTTCCTTCTAGAAGAATATTCACTTCTGCCGGGCGTAGATCTCCTCCTCATAAAAGCTGTCTTTCTTTTTCTACTGTCTAGACTCAAATCGTCCACCGAGGGAGAATGGAGTGATATATCCATTAAAGTGCTAAAGTAGTGCTATATTGACTGGTTAAAGTCTTTACCTGGACGCGTAACCGCGCGACCATAGATAAGGATGGGTTTGCAGATTGCAGATTGCAGATTAGGGTAGGAAAAAGGCAAAGAGGTAACGGAATTTGATAGGAGATAGCCAAGACGGTAGGCTCAGATAAGAAGGATAATAGTCAAACCAATATCGATCTTGAAATACACATGCCATCCTAATTGCATTATGCCTGCAATTAATCCATAGACGTTTAGAAGACAATTTTCGTATAATGCGGCTTTGACGTCAGGTGGCCTCCTTGGCTAGCAAACATGCAAAGCTTGTCTTACTGTCACCACTGATTATTATTACTGGCACGCCCGCACAGTATATGCGCCTGCGTGAGATCATGCTACTACGGCTTCATCCGTCAATATCCAATTATGCAGAATCAGGGCGCCCGGGCTTTTGTTTCCTGCGGCTCACCTTTTGTTTGTTCCTTCTTCCTTTGTCCTGCAGTGTCTGACTGTGGCGGTCGATGCTTGCCAATAGGCTACGTCCCATTCCTGTGATAGGAGTATTGCTTCGAAGAAACAAAAATCAATAAGCTCCATTAGAAAGTAGACAAACGTCCGAAATAATGCTTGCTGCCCGTTTCAGTGTCCTCTCGCTACCGTACGCGATATCTTCGCAGACGCCGCGCATCCACCTACATCATGACAATCTAGAATCTGAGCTGATAAGCTTCATGGCATATTTCCGTCTCACGCATCTACACTTTCGTATACTACCATTTCTTCCCGCATCTCGACTTGTCAGCCTCTCAACCTACCCCCGTGCTGTCGGTGTCTCCTGCGCGCCATAGTGGTTGACTCCATCACCCAACAGGAATAACCCAACCGTACCGTACTGCGCACTATAAGATAAGAACATTAGTGTCAGCTCAGCATTAGGCCCGGCTAGACTTGCATGATACGATTCTGCCATTATTAACGGCATCCGTCCGCCACCCGCGCAGGTCGTCAACTCGATTGCAAGTAAACTAGCGTATTACCCACCGCCTTCACCTAGAGCTTGCATACTGCATCCTGCCTACTACACTGCGATAGCACCATTCGGGCTTGTCTGCATATGTTGGATACAGCTTGCCTCTTTGCATCATGATACTATCACTCGTTGATGAAGAATGCAATACTGTGTACTTTCAAGGTAATGTAATGGAGAGTAGTCACAGTGGCAAATGAGGTAAAAGACACTGGTACTACTAATGATGGCAATGGTTTTGATAAGAAATAAACGCTTAGGGGTAGCTATGGCGACGGATCTGTATGTCTGAAGATGCCTGCCAACAACTGTAGAATTGTAGAACTTATGCCGTGTCAAGCCGCCATGGCCTGATTGCTAGTGACTGCCTCACTGCCACAATACTGTCACAACATGTCTGGCAGTCTACCTGCTCAGCTGCTGTGCGTGTCAGGTGTTGCTGGGTACTCGTCCTCGCCGTACGTGGCGTTCAGCCGCACACTGCCCACGATATTACCCGTTTCCAGCCGGATCCACGTCGAGATGGGCGGACGGGTTGCGTTTGCACTGGCATCAACAGCAGACAAAGCAAGATCGCCCTCGTCGACCCGAATCTGCCGCGCTCCGCGCGTCCACGAGCCATATCCGCCATAGCCCGAGTGCTGTCCGAAACACATGTGCACGCCCGTACCGACAGCATCCACACCCGGCAGCTGTTCACCCTCGGCCCATTTCCGACACCATGTATCGCCGTGGTCGTGGCCCGAGAACATGCCAATGACGCCCTTGCCGCTGCCAATCGACGACACGGCACGCATAAACGGCTCGTCCTGTGCGGCATAGCAGCTCGAGTCGCCATTTGTGCCGTCGGCACACCAGCCCTGGCCTTGCTGAGCGAGCGGTACATCATCGTTGATGCCGGGATCGCGGTTTGGGTCGATACCGCCCGGTGCGCTGTTTTGCATGGCGTACGCCACCATGGGCGGAATATGCACAAACACGAGCGACGGGATCAGCAGGCTGTCGTCGCCACTCTTGGCCTTGTACTCGGTGTGCAGCTCACTATGCGTCTCCTCGAACCAGTCGACGACGCGCTCATCGACCCAGTTGGGGAGACCTACATGGTTTCCCGACGCATCCGTCTGCTGGTAGGCGAAGCCGCCACGGCTGTCAAAAAACCAGAGCAGGAGCTTGGGGATGCAGGACGACGACAGGGTGCGCGCACCGTTCTTGTCCTTTGCATTCTGGACAACCAGTGCATTGGGACAGTCCGAGCCGTAGACGGGGAGATAGTAGTTGGTGGCGCCGACAACGTCAACGCTCGCCTCGGTAGCCAGCATATTGTGTGTCAGGGCCAGCGGGAAGTACTGCTGCTCGCGGACCAGCAGGTTTGTCCGTGACAGGTTGTAGTCGCTGTCATGGTTGCCGTATGTCGACGCCCACGGCAAGCCGCGCTCCACTAGCGGCTTCACAATCTGGTCAATGTAGACAGTGCTGTTCTCTTTAAATGAGTTCTCGCCCGTGATCAAGTCACCGTTGAGGACAACAAGATCAGGGCTCTCGGCATCGAGCACGCTGTTCAGCACGCTCACGGAGTTGACATCCTGCACCGGGCCCCACGCATCCCAGCTGTCTACTTCTGTCAGCTATTTTGTTTCGTTTTTATTTTCTTCTTCTGTGGGCTGCAGTATAGTGTCAAGGGTAACTCACTCTCGCCAAAGTGAAGATCTGAAAAGACGGAGATCTGAAAAGAGCCCTTGCGGAACTGGAGAGGAGCAAAGGCAGAGCGACACCGAGTCCGGGGCACAGCAGCCGCTGCAACATGGGCACCCAAGGCCAGGATCAGCAAGTTTCTAACAGACATGCCTAAAGTGATGCTGTCAACGGTCAACAATGAAGAGGCTGTCTACTAGACCGTGCTCCCTTGAGACGAACATCCGGCCATCTTATCTTCTCATACTGTCGACGTCGCTCTCAATTGAGATAAAAAATACTGCGTTATGAGAACATCAATGATATTGCGTGCTCGGCCCCAGTAACGTGTAAATATGGTTACGGTGATTGAATTCAAGGCGTCAGGCCATCGTCGTAGCTTGCATTTAGCTCTTAGGCTATTTGGCTCTCCTTCAGTAACGATGCGCCCTGACGCCACGTGAACCTAATCATCCTCCATTGTTGCATCGGCACCTTCTCCATTTGGCACCTTCTCAATACGTTTCTAGCACGTTCACATCGCGTTCACATCGCGTTCCGACCACGTTCCGACCACGTTCCGACCACGTTATTATGAAGCCTACCAAAACATAGGAAACTCGTGTTATTTTAATAATCCTTTTATTCCGGAATAGATATACAAGTCCGACTGGATTTACAGCATCTCCTCGTCAAAGGCGCCGTCCATGTCCACCTTTTGCCAGATGTCGTTGAGCACGCTCTTCTCGCGCTCCACAAACTGGCCAAAGCCTTTGCCGCCGACAATGCCCTCGCCGTCCCGGTCCCAGACCACCTTGCCGCGCAGCACCGTGTACCGCGGCCAGTTGTCGACCTGCTTGCCTTCAAAGGGCGTGTAGTCCACGTCGTGATGCAGCATGCTGTTAGTGACTGTGAGTCCGTCCAGTGCTGCCGGCCGCTTGGAAGAGCCCCTGCTTGGGTACCACACGACCAAGTCCGCATCTGACAGGCCCGGCATCATCGCTCCCTTTTTCGGGTACAGTCCGTATAGCTTGGCTGCGTTTGTCGACGTGACCTCGACAAATTTGGACAGAGGAAGTCGGCCCTCAGGCGTTGTTGTCGCAGAGAATGTCAGCGGCAGACGGGTCTCGACACCCGGAATGCCGTTGGGGATATGCCGGAATTTGCCGACGGGGAACTCCTCGGAAATGCACGTCTTCTTGCCCGTCACGTTGTCGTCAAATTTGAACGGGCAGTGGTCTGAGCTCAGTATAGAGAATGTACCATTGCGCAGGCCGGTCCAGATATCCTGCTGTGCCGCCTTGTCGCGCGGCGGCGGCGAGCAAACGTGCTTGGCGGCCTCAAAGCCGGGTGGTGAATTGAGATGCTCTTCGCGCGTCAAGAACAGGTACTGGGGGCACGTCTCGGCAAATACGGGCTGGCCACGCGTTTGGGCCTCGCGGATGCGCTTTGTGGCTCCGCTGTCGCTAATGTGCACCAGAAGAATAGGTGTCTGGAACACCAGCGCCGCCAGCGAGATGGCACGGTTTGTTGCCTCGTCTTCGAGGATGGGCGGACGCGAGTTGGAGTGGTAGCGCGGCGCAACAAGCCCACGCTTTTCCAGGCGCTCTGTCAGCCACGTCAGGACGTCTCCGTTTTCCGCGTGGATCATTGTCAGCACCTTGTTCTGGCGCGCCGCTGCCAGCACGGACAGAATCTCGTGATCGCGCAGCTGCAACACCTCGTAGGTCATGTAGACTTTGAGCGACGTGACGCCGCGGGCTGGCAGTAAAGGCACTTCCGCCAAAGCCTTGTCACCGGCGTTGCCAACCAGCAAGTGGAATCCGTAGTCGCAGTAGCAGTTGTCGCGGGCCAGTGCATGTGCCTTGTCGAGCGCAGCAATCAGCGAGGGCTCGGTGCGCTGCTGGGGTGCAAAGGCCACAATGGTCGTAGTGCCGCCCGCAATGGCAGACCGCGTGCCCGTCTCAAACGAGTCAGCCGATGAGCCCTTGCCAAACATGCTGGGCTCCTCCAGGTGGACGTGGCAGTCGATACCGCCGGGCATGACGTAGCCGCCCTCGGCATCTATTAGTTTCTTTGTCGTTGCCGAAGCCAGCGAGCCTGACGGCGCCAGCATGACAATCTTCTCGTCGCAGATGCCGATATCAAAGGCGGCCACATCCGAGGCCGTCACGCAGACGCCATTGGTAATAACAAGGTCATACTCCATCGTGTCGGTTGTGATTGTGGTGGTACTTGTACCTGTAGATGGAGTCCAAGTAATAACAGTGTTAGAATAAACGGAAGAAGGGTGCTAAAAGTATTTATCTATCACTCTCGAGGTTGCCGAGAGCAGATCGATAGACGATAAGCTCGGCCTGATGTGGTGCATTGCAATCAGTGCAGCTCCATTATCGGCGGCTGGCTGGCCCCTTGGCCCTGATTCTTAGTCCTGGATGTCTGTCAGTTGCGAGTGGTGAAGCGAGGGTGCGAGGTGCGTCGGAAATGTGCCGCGTTGACAGACTTCCCAAGGGACTTCCGATAAGAGAATGCGTGGGTTTTGCGTGTAAGTCGGCCAGAGGCTAATCTCGTGGTGCCCAGAAATAGGATATAAGCGGACCATGCCGAGCGATAAGAATATTTGGCTTCTCGTTAGTCTTCAATAGTCAGTAAGATCAGACAACATCCTATTCGTCGTTATTGTAGTAGCGATGATGTCCGTCTTGGTTTTCAGTTCTTGGGCCATGTTTGGCAATAGTCAAGATATAAAGCTACTCCTATCGGGCTCTTTTTCTCGTGAGTTTCTATTCATATAACGCATTTCAACTATTCTTTCCAACTATTTCCAATAATCTAGATCTTATAACAACGGGGTATATGAGCTGGCGAACACAACCACTTTGGAACCGGCCAAAATGTAGTAGGAAATCAAGAAAAACACAAGGGTTCAAAACAAGCAACCAAAAGTATTGTAGTATCCAAATTCAAAATATTGCTCCAGTCCATGCTGATACAGTAATAAAAACAAACAAAACAAGGAACCGCTCGCTATCTTATCCAACATATATCCAAATTTGTAACGCTAAATGAAAACAACATAGAAACAAAAAGACTCAAAATAAATATCAAGGGAATAATGAGAGCGGGAGACGCGATTAGGCGCCCCGGATCTTGCGCCACCAGCTGCTGCGCGGGGCTGCATCCATAAAAGCGGCGCCACGCCGTTCGTCGCTGCCGTCTGATCCGCGCTCGCCTCGGCTGGTACGGTCACCACGGTCACCACGGTCACCACGGTCAGAACGTTCAACACGCTCAGCCCGATCGGCCCGATCAGGTCGGTCGACACGTTCGCGCTCTGCACGGCTGTACTTGTCGCGCTCACGCTCGCGCACCCGCTCCTCACGCCGTAAACGGCGCCGGCGGTCGTCGTCAAGCTCGGCGCCCGTAGTCTCGCCATCGTAGTATTTATGGCTAGTGCGCCGACGGTCACTCCGTTCAACTCGCTCGCCGCGGTCCCGACGTTCGCGACGGATTCCGCCGTCATCGTCTGTAGGTGTGCTTCCATCACCCGCCGCAGCAGCGTCGGCGTCTTGTACAACTGGCGGTGGGGGTGCATCCGAGTGCTCCTTAACCCAAGAGGATGTACCCGAGTGTGCCCAGCTCGGCTTCTTTGAGCTGCGCTTCTCGCGGCGCACTCCTTCTGCGTCAGACATGCCCCTGCGGGCAGCGGCCTCCAGATCCCGCGACACGCGCCGCTCATGATGACGCCGGCGGCGCCGTGTTTCGTCATCTTCGCGCTCGCTCTCACGCGGGGTCGCTGTGGCGACAGTGGCAGCGGCAGCAGCGGCTGCTGCCTCGGCCTTTTTGCGCTCGCGCCGGGCTGCACGCCGTGCCTCTGCATCGGGGTCGACACCCCCAACCTGCCGCTCCAACTCTTGTCGTTCGCGCTCTCTGCGGGCACGGTGGCGCTCTGCGCGCTCACGCTCGCGCTCAGCCCGTTCCTGCTCAGCTCGCTTGGCTTCTTCGCGTGCACGTGCAGCACGACGTTCGGCGCGGCGCGCTTCATGAGCCTCGGCAGCTTCGCGCTCCTGTCTGCGTGCCTGTTCGGATGCTTCATGACGACGGCGGCGCTCGCGGCGCTCTTCGTCCTTGGCCAAACGCCGCGCTTCTTCTGCAGCCCGTTCAGCTGCTTCCTTCTCAGCACGACGGGCCCGGCGAGCAGCACGGCGTGCTTCTTGCTCGGCCAGGGCAGCTGCTTCGGGATCGTCAGGGGCTTCTTCAGCCTCGGGTGCTCCGGCAGCAGCAGTGCCAATAGCAGCGGCAGCAGCAGCACCAGATGCACCGCCGCCGGCCATCTTGCCCCAGAGACCAGAGAACCGGCCTGGTTTGGCAGCAGGCACATCACCGCCACCAACGCCCAAGATCTTGGCGGCCTTGGACGAGATGTCGGCCGGCTCGGGGGGCGGTGACATGATACCGTGTGAGGCGTCGACTGAGTTGCGCCGTGATGACTTGCGCTCAGTTCCTGGAACAGCACCGTGGCTCGAGCTGTGGCGACGCTCGCGTGTCGAGGCAGACCGTGAAATTGGCGGTGTGCTGGCAAACACACTCTGCCGGCGAAGCATCTTGGACGCCACCGTCTCTTTCTCACCACTTCTATCACTACGGTCACGCTCTCTGTATTGGTCTGCCTGCGCAGAGCGATCTGCCTTGTCTGAGGCCGACGACTCTTTGGATGACGACGATTTCTCCTTCTCGGCTGCCCGCTTGCTTGATCTGTGCTCGCGGCGCTTTTCGCGTTCCCGTTCGCGTTCGCGATCTGTGCGTTCACCGCGGTCTGTGCGCTCACCCCGATCAGTACGGTCGCCGCGGTCGCGTTCCCGGTCCCGCTCGCGGTGCTCCCTGTCCTTGTGCCGAGAAGACCTCTCGCGCTTCGAGGTCGTCGGCGGTGCTTCACCGTCGGCAACGACTGCGACTGCGGCTGCCGCACCAGTTGCTGCACCTGCAGTTCCCCATGCACCCCACGAACCGCTGCCTTCGCGGCTGACTTTAGCGCGCTCCCTCTTGGAAAGTTTGGGCTCAGGCGGTGGTGTTGGTGGAGCCTCAACGACTTCGGCGACCTCTTCAGGTTCAGCAGCAGGAGGTGGAGGAGGAGGAGGGGGCGGAGGTGGTGCTTCAGACGCAGACCGGGACTTGTGCTTGATTTTCTTGGACTTTTTGGGTGGTGCCACATCAATGACAACTTCTGGCTCTGGCTCTGGTTCAGGCTCAGCTACTGGTTCAGGCTCAGGCTCGACAACAAGCTCGGGGGCAGGCTCGGGAGCGGGTGTCGCATCGGCGGTAGCAAAGCTGAGGGCGGATGGGAACCAGCGCGATTTCTTAGTGACAGCTGGAGGTGGCGGCGGTGGAGGAGGCGCAGGCTCGGGCTCCGGCTCGGGCTCGGGCTCCGGCTCTTCGACCACAGGCGCGTTCTTTGTTTTCTCGGCCTTTTCTTTCTCGGCCTTTTCCTTCTTGGCCTTGCGTCGCTTCTCCTTTTCGGTGAGGGGAGGCTCTTCCGCGACTGGCGGCGGTGGCTCTTCTTCAGCAGGCGGATCTTCATCAGCGGGCTTGTCGGCCCCGTCATCAACAAACGACTCGAACATCTTGAGGCGATCTGAGATACGGCCGCTAACCTTCTTCTTGCGGCTCTCGGCCTCCTTCTCCTTCTCGATCCTCTCCTGCTCCTCCCTCTCCTCGCGCTCCTTTTCTTCACGCTCCTTTGCTTCTTGCTCTTCTCTCTCCTTCTCTTCCCGTTCCTTCTCTTCTCTCTCGCGCTCGGCCTTTTCAGCCTTCTCCCGTTCCTTTTCTTCTCTCCGCCTCTCCTTTTCCTTTTCCTTTTCGCGCTCGCGCTCTTTCTTCTCCTCCTTCTCCTTGTCTTTCTTGCTCTTCTTCTTATCCTTTTTATCCTCTTTCTCCTCCTTATCTTTTTTGTCCTTCTTTTCCTTCTTTTCCTTCCTTTCCTTCTTCTCCTCCTCTTCTTTCTTCTCCTCTTCTTTATTCTCCTCCTCTTCCTCAGGCACATCGAGTACAGCCTCCTCAGCGACAGCATCAGCTTCCGTTTCGGCTTCCGCTTCGGCTTCGACTTCCGCTTCGGCGGCTGCAACTTCGGCGGCTGCAGCAGCTTCGGCGGCAGCAGCAGCTTCGGCAGCGGCCTTGTCGGCAGCGGCCTTGTCGGCAGCACTAGGCTCGGGCAGAGAGATCTTACTCGGGGCGATCTTCTTGGCTGCGCCCCAGAAGCTTAGGTTATAGGAACTAGACGTCTTCTCGGTCGCCTTAGGAGCAAGGAGCTCTTCAACCTGCTCTGGACTGAGGTTGAGGAGGTCGTCTTCGATATCCTTGAACACATCGTCCTCGTCGTCACCGACTTCCGCAGCTTCCTTTTTGGACTTTTTATCTTTCTTGCTGTTCTCCTTGTCCTTGTCCTTGTCCTTCTTGCTGCTCTTTTCTTTCTTGTCGTCCTTGTCCTTGTCTTTGTCCTTGGACTTTTTGGACTTCTTGGCCGCTGCTTCTTCTGCTTCTTTAGCTGCGGCCTCTTCAGCCTCCCTGGCTGCGGCAGCCGCAGCTTCAGCTTCCTCCGCCTCCCGGGCAGCGGTTTCTTCGGCTTCGCGGGCGGCAGCTTCCTCGGCCTCCTTGGCGGCAGCCTCCTCAGCTTCCTTCTCCTTGGCTGCAGCCGCCTCGGCACGCGCATTGAAGTTGTCGTTGAGGTTGTCGAGTTCGCGTTGCTCTCTCTTGATGAGCTTACCACGGAGCTCGAATTTAGCCATCAGCTCTGAGCGGCGCTCTTCCTCGATTGCAATCTTGGCATCCTCGACCACCTTGGCAGCCGCCTCTTCAGCCTCGTGAGCGGCCTGTTCCTCGGCCTCCTTTGCTGCTGCCTCCTCGGCCTCTTTGGCGGCAGCTTCTTCGGCTTCCTTCGCAGCAGCTTCGGTGGCGAGGGCGGCTTCTTCAGCTTCCTTGGCAGCAACCTCTTTGGCTTCCTGAGCCTCCTGGGCCTCTTGCGCCTCTCGCTTAAGCCGCTCCTTCTCCGCCTTCTTCTCCTCCTTCTCTGCCCTCTTCCTTTCCTTCTCTTTCTCCTTCTCCAACTTCTCCTGCTCCTTTTTGCTCAGCTTGGGCTCCTTTTTCTTATCCTTTTCCTTTTCCTCCTTCTCTTTCTCCTTATCCTTCTTCTTCAGCTTATTCGGGCCCTCATCCGCAGCCTCCTCCTCTGGAGGGTCTGCAGCGGGGGTCTCGGGGGTCTCCAGCTCTTCTGGAGGCGGCGGGTCCTCGACAGAAACGAGCGCGTTCGCCTCTTCTTCCTCGACAGCCTTAGGCTTCTTCTTCTTGAGCGTAGGCCCAAAGACGCTCCACGGGTCGTTGTCCTTGTCTTTCGTAGCTGAAGTTTCCTTGGGAATGGGTTCAGGGATCTTCTTCTTCAGCTTGTTGGTGCTGCCCCAGCTCAGCCAATCGTCGTCACCCTTCTTCTTGCCGTCATCAAGCAGATCAGATGTGGGATCGTCGTCCAAGAAAGAGAGAGCGTCTTTCTTCTTGGGCTTATCCAGCTCAATGTCTGAGTCTTTCTTGTCCTTTTTTGACGTGCCCCAAGCACCGACACCCCATGGGTCATCTTCCGCGCCCTTATTCTCGGACTCCGGTTCGGGGTCAACGAGTGCGTCGGGCTCGGGCTCAGCTTCTGGTGACGGTTCAGGCTCTGGATCTGCAGGCGGGTCGGGAACAATAACACCCTTTTTCTTCTTCTCCTTCTTGTCCTTCTTTGAAGATGAAAGACCCCAGGGATCGTCGTCCTTCTCTTTCTCCTTGTCCTTATTCCTATCCTTCTTCTTGTCTTTCTTATCTTCCTTTTTCTCCTCCTTCTCCGGTTCGGGGTCTGGTTCGGGTTCAACTGCAGCGTCCTTCTTGCTCTTCTTCTTCTTCTGGGACGACGTGACGGCTGTGCCCCAGATATCATCTTCCTTCTTTTTCACCGGTTCAGGCTCTGGTTCTGGTTCTGGCTCCGGCTCCGGCTCCGGGTCGGGCTCTGGGTCTGGGTCTGGGTCAGGATCTTTCACCTCAGGCTCTGGTTCTGGCTCGGGCTCAGGTGGTGGCTTTTCGTTCTTCTTCTTGATGGACGACCAGATGCTAGTCAATCCCCAGCCCTTGGACACGGGCTGTTCAGGGGCCGGCTCAGGATCGACCTTTTTGGGCTTGGTCTTGATGTCCTTGCCATCCTCACCCTTGGACAGATTGAAACCCCAGTCGTCTTCCTCCTTGTGGCCGCTCTTCTTTTCAGTATCGAGATCCAGCATGAGCTGCGGCTCTGGCTCGGGTGCAGGAAGTTCGGGTTCGGGTTCAGGTTCGGGCTCCTTGACAGGCTCTGGCTCGAGTACAACTGTCGTCTTTCCCTTCTTTTTCTTCGTCTTCTTCGATGGGATGGTGGCAGCTCCAAAAATATCTTCTTTCTTGGGTTCCGGTTCCGGTTCCGGTTCCGGTTCAGGTGGGGGTGTCGGTTCGCGCGCGGGCTCAGTCTCTGGCTCCGGCTCTGGTGCAGGATCAGGCTCAACAGCACCCTTCTTTTTCTTTTTCTTGGTGGTGGTCGCGAAGCCCCAGACATCTTCTGCTGGCGGGTCAGGCTTAGCCTCAGCCTCCTCCTTCTTCTTCTTGTCTTTGTCTTTGTCGCTCTTGATGGTGACAAAAGAAGGGAACATGGTATCGGCAGCATGCTTGGCCTTTTCGTCCTCCTGGGGCTCCGGCTCTAGCTCATGTTCAGGCTCAGGTTCCTCCTTTTTCTTCTTCTTTTTACCCGTAGTGGCGCCCCAGCCAAAGTCAAAGTCGTTATCAAAAGAGTTAGAGCTCTTCTTCTCAGCGGCGGCGGCGGCCAGTTCCTCCTTCTTCTTCTTCTCCTTCTTAGAGGCTGGGAAGGAGCCCCAAAAGCTACCGTCGTCATCGTCCTTGGTCTCTTCCTTCTTCGGTTCCTGCTCGGGTTGGGGCTCAGGTTCGGGCTCGGGAGGCTTAGCAGCTTCGGCGGCGGCAGCTTCTGCGGCGGCAGCCTCGGCAGCGGCGGCAGCAGCGGCAGCGGCAGCAGCAGCTTTCTTCTTGCCCTTCTTTGACAATGGGACAGCAGGTGCTGCGGCTGCACCAGCGTCCCAGACATTAGTGCCCCAAACGTCCTCTTCAGGCTTCTTTTCTGGTACTGGCTCGGGCTCAGGCTCTTTCACCGGTTCCGGCTCTGGTTCTGGTGTTGGCTCAGGCTCAGGAGGCGTATCGTCCTTCTTCTTCTTGCCGTTCTTCTTACCGATACCCCACATATCCCAGGCGCTTTCCTCCTCCTTGACGGGCTCGGGAGCTTTCTTGGGCGGCTCGGGCTCAGGCTCGGGGGTGTCGAAGATGGTGCTGCTGACGTTGTTCTTGCCCTTTTTCTTTGCAGATCCAGCGGGCCGCATGCCGCCCCAGAAGTCGTCCACTGGTACCGGTTCAGGCTTTGGGGGCTCGGGCTCGGGCTCCTTCTTTTTCTTGGAGCCAATGGAACCCCAGTCGCCGCCGACGCTGCCCCAGGTGTCAGTGGCCGAGTCCTCCTTCTTTTTGACAGAGTCGTCCCAAAAGTTCTTCTTGGTGTCTTTTTTGCTGCCGAAGCCGAAGCCAAAGTCGTCGTCTTGTTTTTCTTTTTCCTTCTTGGCGGTTTCGTCGGCATTCTCGTCGTCGCCAAAGCCACCGAAGCTGAGACCGTTAGACTTTGTCTTCTTTTTAGGTTTTGAGCGGTTGATACTCCAGGGATCGGCATCCTCCTTCTGTTCTTCGGCTGCCGGTTTGGCAGCAGAACCCCAGGCAGAGCCAGTCCCACCTGTTGTTGCACCTCCAGCCCAAGATGAACCCCATGCAGCCCCGGCCGAAGACTTTCCTCCTCCTAAGCTGAGATCGAGAGCAGGACCTGTGTCATTGAGTCCGATGTCTTGGAAAGCGTCGAAACCACCGGAGGAAGATATATCGGGCAATAAACTGTCCTTCTTTTCTTCTTCCTTCTTGTCCTTTTGCTTTTTAGTACCAGCCATGGAAAAGGCGCCCCAGTCGTCAGCGGCAGCTTTGTCGTCCTTTTTGTCGTCGCCACCATCACCAGCGCCACCAGCAGAGTCGCCGGCGCCAGCATCCTTGTTGGCCTGGTCGCCGGCGCCTTCGTCTTTTTTCTCTCCACTGTCACCACCACCACCACCACCGGTATTGTTGGCTGGTGGGGGAGGAGGCGCGGTGACGGTCTTCTTCTTCTTCTTGGCAGCTTGCCGGAAGCCGTGAGTGGAGGAGAAGTCGACGTGAGCATTTGCGTTCGGGTCGGGGAAAAGGTGGTTTTCGGAAGCGGGCTTGCGCTGTGGCTGTCGAGGATCGTGTGAGTCGTCGAGTGGAACAGGCAGGTGGCCAATATGGGCGTCAGAGGGCAATATGCGGCGAATCGGGCATGATTCAGTCTTGTGAGGGTCTACAATATGGGGAGTGTCGTCGTAGTCGTGGGAAGATTCTGCAGATTTGGATGTATGTGCTGGGCGCAACGTGCGCGACCATTTTGGAGTGACGCTCGGTATGATAAGTGTTTTATGCTGCTTTTGTGCGGTGAGGGAGCTCTATACAGTTAGTATGCCGTGGTAGGTTGGTAGTTGGTGTTGATGTACAAGGGCTGTCTTACACTTAGTTGCAGCCATGCTCTAGAAATAAGGTCTAGGCGCAAGCGCAAGTCGTCGGAAGACCAAGGCAGGCTGTGATGATCGGGCGCATCACCCCACCCAGTCGTCGTCGTCCCATGGCGGATTGGTAGTTCCAAGGCGCATGTGGTGCTTGTGCTGTTTGTCGTGGTTCTGCCGTCGGTGGGACATGGATGTATGGCAGGGCTGGCAAAGTGCGATGACAAAAGACTGGCCGCGGCCATTGTGACTGTCTTGCAGGCTGACGGTGGTGGACTGGAAAAGAGGTGTCAAACTCATGGACGCAGTGGCGCAGGAGGCGGGAGGAGCTTGCGGCGTAGTGGTAGATGCAGTAGAGGCGAGTTGGCGGGGAGGGGATATTGTGGTCTGTGGTAAATGTAGTCGTAGAGTCGTAGATATCGTCGTGTAGCAAAAGAGACGTTTCGTGTTTTTTTTTTTAGGTCGACCGTTGTCGAGGTGTCGAGGTGCCGCAAACGAGGTTGGCGGTGAGGATGCGAACGAAACAAAACAACATGGGGCTGCGATCGCGGTCGAGGTCGGGGTATCAGGTCGTCGAGTCGTCAAGGTGTCGTCGAAGTCGAGGCGCAAAAGGAAGAAGAAATGCAAAAGATGAAAGAAGAGCAAATGAAAAACCAAAAACCTAAAAGTTAAGTGCAAACAGGGTTATAAGTAAACAAACCAGGTACCAGGTTGGTGCTCGTTGCAGCAGCGTAGAGCAAAAGAGCAGAAGAGCAGAAGCAAAAAGATGTCGAGTGTAAACCAAATTAAAACAAAGTAAGAGGGCGCGATACTGAGGGTGGAAAATCGAGAGAAAAATTATGAGTTTGCGAGGGATCGCGAGAAAAGGGGGCGGCAAGTCGAGTCGGTGAGTTCCAGTTCCTGCAACGCTGTTTCGCTGAAAAGAATGTTAACTTTTGTTTCTGCTTGGTAGACAATATTTTCCGGCACGCAGAGCTGCAAGGGCGCCGTGCAGAGGCAGCGTGAACAGGACCAATAGGTAGGGAGGATCTTGGTGAAAGAGAGAAACGAAAAGCGACAGTGGAACAGGATTGGATGTTGAGGCGAATCTGGGCAAGATGGAAGTGGGAGACGGCAGAGAACGGTACAGAAGATAATAGGTCACGGGAGGCAGATGTAGAGAGGTACACGGGAGGAAGGTGCGAGGGGATGAGCAGGGAAAGGGCCAGACGGGAAAAGGGTGGAGGGGAAACGAAGACGACAGGTCAGAGGCAAGGGGCGATGAGAAGAGGAAAGAGGCATGGAGGGTGGTGCTGTGTGACACCCATTCAGGAAAGAGGCACAGCAGACGCGAGGCAGGAGGATCTGAAAGAGTCTGGAAAGAGTCTGGAAAGAATCTGGAAAGAGTATGGAAAGGGAAAGAGCAGGCCGTACATGAAGAAAGCGCGATGCAGACAGAAAGACGGCAGACGGCAGGTACGACAAGGGCGCAACAGACGTAAAGGGAAGGAAACCCTCGTGCGATAAAGTTTACTCACAAAAGCAAAAACGAGACGAGATCCGAAAATAGAGTCGTAAAGTGGTCATGGGGGAAGAGGAAGGAAAAGGAGGGGAAGAGTGATGACGGAGGGTATGATAATAATCGCGAGTAACAAGAAATTAAGAGACAGCCCAAAGGCAGTAGTAAACAGTACAAAGTGGTTTTGAGAGCGACAGCAGGGAAGACGGGAGAGAGCGGCTGGCGTGGTAGAGGCAGAAATGGCAGAAATGGCAGAAAGGTAAAAGAAGGCAGATCAGATGGCCAAAATGGAAGGTAGTGGGCAGAACAGGGGACCTGAGGTGTGGGTGGTATTGACGACGCGGAGGAAGGAGCGACACAGGCCACCTTTTGCGCAGACGAATACTCAGTAGACAAGTCACGAGTCACGATACTCACCTTGATGAGCGGCGATGAGTCATACAAGGTATGCAGTAGATGACTTGATATTTGTTACAACTCAAGGCAATACAGAGTACTGAAAATTCAAACTCAAAAGGCAAAAGTCAAACAAAAGTCAAAACGACGACAACAACAAAAATGGCGGGAGGATCGGGCGACTACTGCCATGTTGGCACATGTGCAGAAAAGACGAAAAAGGCTTGCCTAGGAGCCTAGAAACCTTGGGATGCCGAGACCCTGAAAAGAGTGGAATGAGCAAGTGCAACGGGCGTAAATAGAATGAGAAATGTAAATAAACAGCAGCATCTCGGTTGAGTCTAGTGTATGCGCTGCGCCGACGGCCATACTGATATTGCCTGGACAGTGGCTGACACAGTAGAAAGGGAGGATGAAGGGTCTCAATTTCGAATAAATAAAATCTACAAAGGAGGAGGCTGGGAAAAAAATCATCAAACAAATGAGGACCCACGATTGGCAGACGTGCGGCAGCGATTGGCAGGACGTGGTTTCTGCCTTGTGTAATCAGCTACTTGTCACTATTTCTATTACGCTTGTAAAGAGCTGCTCATTTGCGGAAGGAGCGCGGTTGAATTAAAAACGATGAATTAATATACTGAGGTGAACGAGTGACTGCGATTATTAACCATCGGGTGGCTGGATTTGCCTGCCTTGTCTTGCCCTGTCTCCCTCCCGAGTCGATCATCGCAGGCTAGCCGTCTGGGGAACGAGGGTCATACTCAGTACTTGGTTCTGAGGGCGTGTATCTTACCTGTAAAACAGTTTCTCAGAGTACGGAAGGCGGCATGTTCTGTAGCAGTCCACGGCCCACTGCCACTGTTCACCGTCAATACACCGTCAGACCATGAGGCTCATACAGTCATACCGACCAAACCCTCAATTCCACCCCCTGGTCGTGCCCTACCCGCGTTGCCAGGAGACGTGCAGGATGAACGCCGAAGCCGAACTCGACTGAGAGTCGTGTGGTGTACTCGGTATTGACCCCTCAATCAGCAGCTTTGATTATCGACAGAATCGAGAAAAGACAATCACCACGAGTCTGATGATCTTGTATTTATTTCAATTTATTTCAACTCGACCTTTTAGCCTATGAATATCGGCATCATTATTCCAAAAGGCAATCTTCAGCAGCTGAAGACGCGTCGCGTCGCGTGTGAGACGGTCCTTTAGACTACGGCAACGACTGACTAGACAAAGAATGAGAGGACACTACCGGGACGGGTCGTCAAGCAGGCGTGGCAAGGACCCGTTGTTTCCATGTGTATCTGCAGAAAGGACCTGCAGTGTCTATATTATTCTATGACTCTTATGACTCTGACTCTACAGAGAATAGAATACCTCTCCAGCACGGCCTTGACCGCTTTCAAAGAGGGGCGTTGGGTATTGATGCACCGCCAAAACTAGCAGGAATAAATGACTAGGATTAGAAGTAGGCTCGGTAAGCTCGTAGAGATCTTGGTGCGTAGTTCCCATACCTAACAAGTACAAGGAGCAAAGAGTGCAAAGAGTACAAAGAGTACAAAGAGTACAAGCACAACGCCATGCATGCGGGTGTGATGGAGTGCATGATGCAGAGCAAATTCTGACTTGCACACCCGGCGGCAGTACTCGTCGACCGAAGACGTCAGACGGAGAAGAAATAGCTAGCAAACTATGCTTGTTTCCAGGTAGATATCAGGTAGGATACAACCCTCACGTGCTCTGCAGTCGACGTCGGCCATCGAACAGTGGTTGGGTAGAGGCCTGCATCAATAGCTGGATCGAGGCACGTAATACGAATGCAGACGTCTACCCACAGGCACCGGTTTGTTTTCTTGGCTTGCTGTCTTCTCTTCTCGTTTCTTGTTGTTGCCCTGCATTGCTCGCATGTATCTGCCCCGCCACTGCAGCAGAACATATGTTGCCCGTATTGGGACTAGCGGCTACTCACCGCCTATTGATCGATGATGACGATGTTTGCTTGTTGCTTACTACTCGTACTTACTTGCAGACGTGTCTTGAGAAAATAGCATCTAATGTGCAAGAAATTAGAAGAAATAGATAAATAAATAATAAAAAAGGCACGGCTGGTGATGCCGTGTTTCAGTGTCAATCTCGTCTCGCCTCGTTTGGCCGCCTGTATGTGGGCTCATCAGAACATGAGCATCAGAAATCGTCAGACATGACCAGCACACTCCATCATTTCAAAGCCCCATAAGAACCTGGCCAATACAGACAATAACACTGTACAGAGCCGCAATGACACGGCATCTTGCATAGCTGTCCAGTTTCATGCGTCTCTGTCTCTGCTTTTTCAGCCGTGAGTGGGCATCGAGTCTGAAGTAGATGTTGTAGAACTGGTTGGAAAATCGATAGAAGTTCACAAAGCCCAACAAATAAGAGTCATACTTCAAAGGCTTGGATAATTCAGAACTACACGCCGCTATCCGCCTCTTCTCCTAGCCTGGGTTTGTATGCCATGTGGCCGCTTCGTACAATCGCGCTACGGACGATGATGTTAAGCGTAGTAAACAGTGTAGCTATTATTGCTTTATAATAACAAAAACAAAATATATATATATATATAATAACTCGCTAAATTTGCAAATGGTATCTAACGCATTCTCTATCAGAGAAAAAAGGCAACGAAACCCAAAAATCCTAGACAAAAAAGAAAAAGAAAAAAAAATAGAGGACGTAACAAGAGGTTAAAAAAGACATTGTGACCTAGCCTTATCCTCGTACATTCTGACACGTGTCTCGGCATCAAGCGCAGTATGTGTCTCAACCGCACTCCTCACAACAGCCTTGACCATATCATCGTCATCCTGATCATCCGACAAACGCACCCGCTTTCGTTTATTAGACGATGCTGTGCCCAGCGTGGTCGGCGGGGATGCAACAGAGATGAGCCGGCCTTTGTCAAAATCAATCAAAACGGGGACATCGTTGGGGCCGCGCAGCACATTCCGCATGTCGATGTCGCCATGTATCACGCCGAGGCGGTGCATCTCATTCACCGTGGCTAAGAGCATAGAATTTAAGCGAGCTAGCATGGCGCCGGGGGGCAGCGCTAGGAACGGCGTTCCTCCAAATGAGAGCAGGAGAAAGTAGACAATACGCACGTCAAAGTCGTAGTAGTACACCTGGCCCAGTTCCCGGAGATCAACAAGCCCCAAGCACACGGGGATGTTGCGGCCCTGCAGTGGCCGGAGTCGTTCGTATATGGCGTGCTCTTTCTGCAGCTTGGGTATGGATCTCCCCGTGCCACCCTTGGCAATAAACGTGTAGCCGTATTGAAGCAGCGAGACTTGGAATAGCGCACCGCACGCACCTTCTTGCCCGAGGACCACGACACCTTTATCCAAGCTCTGCTTAAGCTCCTGCCGTAGTAAAGTCGTCCACTGGGCGTATGAGATGGGGTGTTTGCGCACTCGACCCTTGGTGTTGTTGCGCACATTGTCGCAGTGAAGTGAAGCATTGGGACACTTCGCATCGAGCGTGCTGCCGTTTACTAGTGATAGGAGGCAGAGTGGAGTGCAGTACGCCTTGGGGCGCCCGTTGCCAGCTTCCGTGCTGCCAGGCACCTGTGCGTGGCTCTTGTCGCTGTGACTGCTACTGTTAGGCGCAGTCCCAGACATAGAGCCTGAAATACTAGAGCCTGCTACGTTTAAATCGGAACCCGCTGCTGCACCTCCTGCAGGCCCCGCACCAGCACCGCGCATTCCACCAGCATCTGCGTCAGGACTGTCCTGTCTGTCACGAGGGCGCAGCACACGGTCCGATGTATTGCCTCCCAAGCTTGTGCCTGCCCGCTTTGTTTTCTTTGGGATCGGTCTTGGCGTCCATTCGGGATCGCTTGGAACGCGGCGGTGTTTTTTCCCGGACCGGTCCGTCGTTTTGGAGCCCTGCACCTCTTCCTCGAGCGCGGCCACCTTGTGCAGCATCAGGTTGAAATCAACATTCCATGTCTGACAGGCGCCCGCTACTGCCACGCGTGTATCGTTACTCTTCTGTGTGGAGCAGATGGCAAGGGCGCTGAACGCAAGCACCTGGCTGACAGCATTGCTCACTTCTGGATCGTCATTCGCCTTAACCTCACGGATGGGCTGAGAGAGATGGTAATACAACACAGCCGGATTGTCCCAGTCGATCCGGAGAAAAACAAAGGCATCCCCGTTCGAGATATAGCCGTATTCCAAGCCCGCCTCGATCATGTAGTGATAGGTCTGCGTAACTGCTGCTGTTGCGAGGAGCTCCGAGTAATGCTGGAATCGCTCCGGGTCGGCTGTCGGTATGGTGGGTTTGCTAACGACTTCGGCGACAATGTCCATTGCCCGCAGTCCCTGTTCTAGATGCTGCGTGTGGAGCTTATGAGGTGCCTTGTATTCAATCACATACGCAATGTTCCTCTGTTCGCCAACTCGCTTGGACACGCAGTTTTGGTCGGTCCGCAGTTTCCTGTCGCGTTCCACCGTGTCCGCCCCGTCTGTTTCGTCGCGAAGGCTGGTCGCAGACGTTTCAAAAACGATCTTGTCGTATGTGGGGAGCCCGTGGCTGCGCAAGTCACAGTCCTTCAGATGGGAAAGGATAATGCGAACAGGATGCTCGACAGAGTTGTTTTGCACAAATGCCAGGGAGGACTCGCCGAACACGGGGCTGCTATGCAGGCGGTCGCCAATGGTCTGGAGAAAGTGGACGCTCTCGAACAGCCTGTCGTCTTTAGGGATTGCATTGTTGACCGTTATCCTGGCCATGGCTTGAGCCTGTGGGAAATCGAGCCACGGAGTGAGAAGTCGCGGGCAGTGCTTCCGGGTGGGATTGGTCGTGGGAGTCTTGGAAGTGAGATAGTCATCGACGGAAAACACAATTCCGGACAGGACATGTTCGTGGCAGGCGCGCAGGTATTCGCGAAGAGTAGTGCGACGGACCAGCTCTTCTACTTGCGTCTGCTTGAGTTCAGCCTCTTTCTGCTTGCGCTCTGCCTCTTTGCGCGCCGTCCTCTCTTTATCGAGGAGTTGTTGTAGCTCTTCGACGGTTGACATGGTTGAAGAACGAGGCTGGAGGTCGTTCTGAGGCTTGTGATAGGTACTGAGTAAGGTCTATCAATAACATATTGATGGAGAAAGGCTCCTTGTTAGGTGAAAAAAGTGGTTGTTTTCTGTAAGTGTAGACACTAAAGAGGATAAACCTCTACTTCGTAGTAGGGGGGAAAGACCCACTACAACACCCTTAAGCCCAAGTAGTCTGTGCATTCTGCGGGGCAACCTTGATAATGGGGCAGAGTATATAAAGGCGGTGAAATGCGGCAATACAATGTTGATAGCAAAGGAGGCCTTAAAGAGGTATATTAAAAGGACGTCGCTCTTCCAACCTCAAGTAAGCTGGGAACTGGTTACGTTCCCATCCGATATTCAATTGGGCAAATGTTCACAGAATACAACGACGAAATAAGTGATACTGGGAGGGGGGTAACAGATAAAACAAATCAAAAGGATATAATAAAAATAATAATAAAAACAGGTTGCAGCAGATGTTGGCGGGCAGCCACCCGAAATGCCCTACTCCCAGTATGGCTCGTGTGCGATCTTAAACAACATGCTGCCTTTCTCTGGTCCTCCTCTTTCTTTTTCATTAGCTTGGTCATCTTACCCGACGACAGTTCCCCAAGCGGGAGCTGGCTCCCGAAAAGCGTTGTCAGGAGTAGCTGAGAAGAACTTGGTCAAGTGTCGCGAATTATACAATCCCGGGACTGTATCTGGGAGGTTTGTATACCACAAAGGTAATGAAGCTTAGAGGTGTGATTGAAGAAAAACAATGATATATATACTTTTTTTTCTTACCATCCTCTGTAATCAGATTAGTAGGTAATAGTCAGCATCGGCACATTCTATTATCACTATATTGACCACAGCATATAGTAGAATGTGCATGGAGTAGCACCTTTTCCCATCTAGCCATGAACGCGATAGGAAGTATTATATCCTGGTGGCTTTATGGTTTTCTTTAGCCGTGGGCCTGAATCGTAACAACCGCCGTCTACTATCTCACCTTACTGCCTTGCGGACAGCCCTCTACGAATGCTTGAATTCTTCTTTGAACAAACAAGCAACCCACGCAAGTTATTGCCGCCAGTAGTGTTGAAACAATCCGGTGGAACCAAGCAATCAAACAGTCCCTAACAGCCATGCCACGCCGCCCATAGAACAATGCCTGAGACTCGGTCTTGCTCTCCGCCGCCGCCGCCGCCGCCCACTCGTGAACCCTAGCCGAGAGAATCTCGCTTTATATTGAACCTCAAAAGCGTCCCAACAGACTGGTTCTACCAGCCCCCCTGTACCTCCGCCCCCGGTTGGCCTCTTTGACCCGCCCACAGGACCTTATTTCGTGTATGGGAGGGACATTGGTGGACCCTAAAACGTTGGCCGACATTCTCAGGTTGGAAAGTGAGCCTACCTTGCGACCAGCGAAGATCATCGGCTATACGCGCAAGCTCTAGGGGCAATACCCTTCTCTGAAAGACGGCCCGCAAGGCGTGGAAGTCAATGGTGCCGTATACGACGTACAGTCTACTTACTGCCCATGAGAAGCGGCTGGCAGAATACGAAACGAACAGTTACAAGGCCAAACCATGTACGATTCAATACTCCGATGGACGGGAGCCTGCTGACGACTTTGGCCATGTTTTTATGTCTGTGGAAAACCCACGAGATCTGGAAGAGGGTGACTTTGATCTCGAGACATGGCTCAAGCGGGTCGGTCGACAACGGGCCACGTAGATACGTCTTGTATATATCTTAATCTATTTGAAATAATTATACCAAAGGCTGGTATATGGCCGTCTCACCTTGAAGCTATCCGACTTTACGAGTAACGCCGATGGTGTTTCAGCTGGAATATAGCATTGGCTGTTACGACGCACGCGACCAAGGATCAACTTTATACGAACAGTTAGTATCAATAGCGAAGTAAGCTGACAAAGCGGGCAAGTCAGTAGAGGGACCTATTTTAGGCATCCATTGCACCTCTTTCCTCTCTTTTATCCTTTACGAACCCGCCCCACCTTTTATCCAACCGCCACTCCTCTTCGTTCTGTTTCCCGAGATCCCTGCCTTCCTTTTCAATGCTTCTTTCGTTCTGGTCTTACTGCCTCTTGCATTCCCCTTTCTCTATCCTGTCATCTAATCCTTCGCTCCTTCCTTTCCTCTCCAACACATTTACTTTATTTCTGATTGATTCCAAACTAAACCTTTCTTACTCATCATTATACTATCAAACTATCAAACGACTTGCTACTTTCTACACATTACTATTGCCAAATATCACCAGCAAAACACCTCAAACAACGCACGCCGATCATTTCCACCAGACGCTCCGCTACAGCACGGGCGCACGCATTTCGAGTGCTACATTGCACCTCGCAGGGTAGGACCAGCCCCCGGAACACATACCAATCGCCCGCGGCCTCTTCCCCTCTAGATCTGATTTGATCATTTGGATCATTCAAGTCATCTGGATCATCTGGATCATTTGGATCAGTCTGATCTCTTTGTCTTTACAACTCCAACCCCCATAGTACAAAGTCGATATTCGATACCGATAGTCGATAGTCCACAAACCAACTCGCTTCTGCTATACACCATATTGGACACACCTCCAAGTTAGGCACTGCCATGGAGTCGTCATTATCGCCAACCCAGGACACGAGTGCCCAGCTGGCTTTTCTCAAAAACGCCAGTGACAAGCGCACCACCAGAGGTAGGTCTCTGCAATCTTTGCGTGTCTCCCCCATAGTCCCAACACCCGCTGACCGGCAGATGGCAACCCTCCGAAACGCCGCGGCCCCAAACCCGACAGCCGCCCTGCTCTTACTCGTCGCCAGGAACTCAATCGCCAAGCCCAGCGCACCCACCGCGAGCGCAAAGAGCTCTACATCAAGGCTCTAGAGGACGAAGTGTTGCGCCTCAAGGAAATCTACACCCTCATCGCCAAGGATAAAGATCGACTTGCCGAAGAGAATCTCCAGCTTAGACAGATGCTCACACAGCAGCAGCAGGGCGGTGTTTTAGGTAGCGGCGGGCAAGGTCCTTCGTCCGGTCCCTCGCCTGGTGGCAGCGGTCCACGCTCGGGCGGCGGTGGCGGCCACGGCGACGACACGGCTAGCAACCCGAGCATAGGCTACTCAGGCAGTGCTACAGGAAGCTATGGCGGTCCGCCGCCTAGCTCCGATACCAGCGCCTACACGCCGCCACCCTACGGCCAGCGCGGCATGATCTCTCCAACGGACCCGTCCCCATCTACCGGCCGGAGCGCCTTCCAGAGCCAGCCAAGTCAGCACCAGCACCAGCACCAGCACCAGCACCAGCACAACTCTCAACAGCAACACCAGCCTCACCAATACCACTCTCAGATCCAGCCCCAGTCTCAGGTACCACAACTCGCACAGCGTTACCCGCGCAACACCAACATCGACTATGAACAGGCCGGTATCGACTTTGTCCTGACGTAAGTTTTTCTCGCTTTAATGTGATTTGTCGCTTTGCTAATCTCCTACCCCTTTCTTTAGTCTTGAAAAGCCGTGTATGGAACATTTGCCATGGCTTTTGGAGCACGGCGCCGAGACTGGCAGCGACGCCTGTGGCCACGCTCTTATGGCCTCGTGCCCACCCAGGCCATTCTTCGATCTCCAAGACAACTCTCCTTTTGGCGTCTCCAACATTGAAGCTAGCATCGTCCCTGGCGCTGGTGTTGCCCGCGAGCCTGCAACATTTGCTCCTGGCACTGCACCCAGCCAGTGCACCTGGGAATTGTCCAAGGCTGGCCTAAATACTCTCTTCGCTCTCAGTGCCAAGCTCGACCTAGACGGCGAGATCACCCCGGTCATGGCCTGGGGCATGGTCCTGGCCCATCCACGCCTCGACGAGCTCACCCTGCAGGACTTTGCCAAGGTGACCGAGGAGCTGGCCAGCAAGGTGCGCTGCTTTGGCTTCGGTGCTGTAATGGAAGAATTCGAGGTCCGTGATGCGCTGGAAAATATTTACTCTACGAAGCCCGACCACGTCAATACAGCCACAGGTGTCTTTGATCTAGGCACCTTTACCCAGGCGCAAGGCCAATTCATGGGCGGCGTCAGCCTCGGACACGGCATGCACCCGGCCGGTGCTGCTCTCAGTCAGCCGCCAGCGCCGGGGGGTATGTACACGGCCGACATCATACAACCAGGCTTTGCCGTGGCGATGTAGACGGTGTTCAGTGGTAACGATCTTTTTGTTCACATTTGTTTTGGTTTCTCTGTATTTGGATGATGATGACGACGGCCTAAACAGTAAGAATGATATGTTGGCTAAATTCTTTCTTCTTTCTTTTTCTTCTTTTTTATATGTATTTTCCCTCTTCTGTGCAAGTTCCATAACTCGATTTGCTTCGTATGTTTTTGGCTGTGTCTTTTTACTTTCCTTTACATGTCTTTTCCGGATACCAAGTTGGTTAATGCAAAACAGCACGGGGTGGAATTTTCGGCGGCGGCGGCGGCGGCGGCGGTCCCAAAGAACTTGTGCACTTTTCTTGACGTTTTATTATGCCATTATGTTTATAATCAAATGCAAATCGCAAGCAAGATCAAGTTCATTTGTTCATCAAGAGTGGAAACTTTTCTGGTCAGAGTTTTGATCATAGTTGAGCCATTGTTCGCCTTTATCCTTGAGGTACAGTCTATCCAAACACACTTTCAAATTCCGTCTCGGCCATGATATCCAACCAATGGCTCCGTCTCGGCGGCAGGTCTGTGTCATACCGCATCCACACCATATCCAGTAGCTGTCGGGCTACAGTAATTGGTCTTGGTGGCAGGTTCTGCTCGAGTCTGCATAAGCGCTGGCTGAGCATCGCACGGGCTTGCAGGATGGCCTCGACTAATGATGCTGGCTCAGAAGGCGTTGAAGACGGTGCGGAATATGAGTTGCCTAGTGCTGCTTCAATCATAAAAGCAGGGGCGTTACCTACAATCGAGGACATGCCGCCGTCGTTATCATCAAGTCTAAGAGCACTGCCGGCACAAATGACCAACAGTGGCTGCAGGCAGCGCATAGGCGAGTCGGGCGAGATGGCCTCGAGAAGATACACTGTTCTTAGTGCCATAGACATCATAGAACCGCTTCTGTCAATGCCAGCGTTGCTTCCAGGATTGCTGCTAGATAACAAAGGATCGCCACTTCTACGCGATGGTTGCGCAGTCTGGCTGGCCGGGTCCTCAATCAGCTCAGTCACTTGCTGTCCCTGTTGCTGGTGTTGCTGGCTCTGCGCTTCCTGCTGCGTAGCTAGCAAGTCAGGGAATGTCTGGTACAGCTGCAAAAGTGACAACAATCGAAATGCCTCGGCCGCATTATATATATCCGACTTGAGCTCGGGACTAGCAGGTGGACTTGCAAGTGGTGACGAAAGAAAGCCGTCTTCGTTACCCTCGTCGTCCACAAGGCGCGAATCCCGGTTGCTGCTGCCGCCTTTGCCAGCCCCGCCCACAAGCGTCGGAATGCTGATGGAGAGCAGCATTTGCTCTAGAGACTGCCCCTCTTGAATGTCGAGCATCGACTGGTATAGCAACTGGTATGTCGCGCGTGAGGTTGTCGCATGCCGCCACCGCTTTCGTGACCGCCGGCACAAGGCCATGACCTTGCCAAACAAGCCCACCAAAACAATCGGCACACCCGCCCAGGCATGCAGGCTCAGGCTTGCCTTATCCTTCTTCTCGTCGCCGCCGCTGCCGCCGCTCCCATCAAGCGGTGGCGGCTGCCAGTCCAAGAGTGCTTGGATGTCCTCCTGGTCGTCAGTCACGACACTGCGGACCATCTCCTCGTAGAGCAGACAGCCGCGGAAGAACTCGAGCAGTTCGCGGTCATCGTCGGAAAGCTGGTCAGCGCGCAGGTCAATCAGGTCAATGACAGACCGTGCATTGCGCAGGTACTGGATTCCGAGCTGCCGAGCGTCGATCCAACTGAGTGACGAGCTCATACAGAACAACGAAGTGAGCAAACCTGATGGGAAGCGGAACTCTTTCTTCTGGACACCTCCCTTGTCTGTGAAGAGGTCTTGCAGCTCGTTAATCAGTGCCTGCGTTGACATCTGCGGCGCCAGCATGACGATTTCGCTAATATTCGGAGGCCGCTTGGGCAATGAGGCTGCAGCCATGGTCTGCATTGAGAAAAATACGGCCTCATTGGACGACCACAGATTCGAGCAAAGCCGCCGAAATGGATTCGACGGCGAGTCCATGGCAGCCCACATGCCACAGACAGACTTGAACCACAGCTCGACAAGTGATGTGCCCGTCAGCGTCAGGGCGCGTGATGGTGATGGAGACAGGCTGTTTCGTCGTTGCTGCTCTTGCTGATGCCGTATGCGCATATCCATCATCCGCTCCGGCTGCCACAGGGCGAGCGTGAAGTCGTCATCAGCGATGCTAGGCTCGTTTCCATGGCCGTGATATACATTTTCATTCGTATTCCCATGCATACCACCATGTCCCATTCCGCCATGAGGAGTCTCCAAAATACCGCCAGAGATGAGGGAGCCCAAGTCGAGCCCTTCGTCATAATTGGCGGCATGCCACTCCTCGCGGCCGGTTTGCGTCTCTACTGGGCCTGGAGACGAGCTGATTGATATCACAGACGGCGAGGGCGCCAAGTAGGGCGAGGAGGATGTGTGCAAAAAGGGCGTGTGTGCGTGCAGGCCAGGCGAACTGTGAGTCATGGATGATAAAGACATGGGTGACGACTGCGTGTGATGCGTGTGGTCCGCGGCGTACATTATCGATGATAGTGGCGACTGCGGCACGGGTGGTACTTGCGATATGGGCATACCCGGCGTCATCTGTTCGGCTTTGACCAATGACGGCAGTGGTGAGACTGTCGCCATTGTCGCTAGAGATCCAGACGAGGAAGAGGCAGACGAGAGTCTATCCGGCTTGATCGACTGTGTCACGGCCGACGCCAGCTCCGAAAATTGCGCAAGCGTGTTGGTGCTGTTTGAGCTGCCGCCTTGCACCACGCCGGGCCCGGGAGCAAAGTCTATCATCGCCTCGCCATTGGCTGCCTTGGCCTTTGCTGTCGGGTGCTCGTACTTGGTCGACCATCGCAGGACTTGGCGATACCCTGGGCAGGTGATACCGCGATTAATGCAGTTACGGCATGCAGGCACAGCCTCGTCGCACTTGAGCCGCTTGGCCTTGCACACACGACATCCCGAACGAGATTTGATGTGGCGACTCATGGTGTGGATGTATACGTTTGAAAATAGGAAAAGAAAAGACTGGCTACTGCTTGTCGTGGTTCTGGTCTTGCTGGTAATGCGCTTGGTCGGATGTCTTCACCATAACTATCAGTGAGCTGTCTATGAGGCAATAGGACGTATGTTGTAGATGAAGAAGATATTGTATGCTGTCGTGATTTTTGCTTCGTTCAGTCGTCAGTCGTTAAATCAACCATGCGTTCGGCCGTTCGGTGTATCGGTGCCCTCTCGCCGAATGATATCTTCATACTTGTTCGCAAGGTGTCGGTGATGCAACAGACGCAACGGATGGCCAGATGAGTCAGCTGGATGTCGCGGTAATACGGCGTGGGAGTACTGGAGGAAGGTATGAGGTTGCGGTGGTTGTTCCTCCCTGGTATGATTTTGCGGGGTAAGCAACCTATTATCTCATAGAAATTCACAAGTGTGAGAACTACCAGAGTGTCGGTATTCTAACAAAATGTATTACAAAAACATTGTTATCCATAAATTACATTACCAGAGATCAGACACACGGGGATCGTGACATTTTACGCTGTTTCATGGGGGGAGGGCACCCTGTAGAAATGCCTTTACGTAACTGGCTATAGATAGGCGGAGCAGCGGTTATAGCGGGGCCGCACCCTATTGATCGCGTTTGTCCACATACCGTATCAGAAGGCGTTTTCTTATCATCAGTACAGCAGGAATTAGTGGCTTAAGAAGGCCTATTTGGGCAGGTACAGCCATTAGCTACCTGCTTAGTCAATCATGCCAGGAGCGCTACAAGTGCGAGGCTTACGAATAGCGAAAAAGCATTTATATTCCGCGACCAAGCACTTAGTGGCCTGGCCGTTCCATGAAGGCTGCAGCTAAAGGCAACGTCGCCATTGGCTCTCGAACGTTGCAGTACGATGAACGCCGAGCTGGGTGAAGTGAGATGCGATCAGATATAGCGAGAAGGTTCCATTTGAGAAGGGAAACGGGACGATCTTATGAGCACCGCTGCGTTGATTAGAATGCGATGTCGACTGCAGCTGTCGACTGATACCAAGCAGGTCGAGATGGGAGCGGACATCCAGCAATATGACCCCCGCACGCAGCCTTGGCATTGACAATGTATTCTTAAAATATCCGAAACGCGGCTATCAACACAAGTGCCGGCATCCAAGATCCTTCTTTAGTATTGAATTTGTAACAGTCGACCATCCAAGACGGGATTGACTGCTTCAAGGCAGGGTAGACCCAAGCCAAGGCACATTGCTCGCATCGGCTGAGATCCAAGTCGTTGGTATATCAACTACCATCTACCATCGGCACAACAATGACAGACCCTGAGATATGCAGCGCGATTATGCAACACAAATACCAGTCCATCAAAATAACAAACCCGTCCGTCTCATCTACGTTGCGTAGTTCAAAGTACCGAAAAGTTTCTTGGCCGTCGCCTTGTAGTGAGAGATGCCCGTTTTGATGCATAGTTTGCCACTTTCTATTAAAGCACGTAGAAATGGTATCCCAGCTCTGTGATGTCTTTTCCCATTGCACGTCACTGAGACAGAATCTAAAGGCAACCGCTAATATTGAATTCAGTCTGTCATTCATACATTTTGGATAAATGGTCGTGGACGCAGCACGTGAAATGCGGCTCAGTCGGTTGAGAAGTGACTGGTATATGAGCGCCAGATAGCTCTCACTGGGCTGGCAGGTGGTTTACCATCTGGTCATCATTAAGTGGCCCAAGTGATTAGCTAGATGGGCGAATGAGCAGGATCACCTTTTGTGTAACGAGACACGACGATGTCCTGTAGAGCTGCAAATATGTCTCAAGACCCAAAAGAAACAGCTCAGAAACGCGTCTTTATTTTTTTCTTCAGCATGTCTACCAAATCAGCCAGGGTATCGTTCATTCTTCCCTTTCCTATTACCATCTCATTTCCATCCCTCTTCTACTTGATAAAAGTACACAACGCTGCATGGCCCCTCTGTAGATCTCCGTTTGCCCTGTCGATCGAAGCTTGACCACTGAAATAATACCCCAAGGATGAATATCGCCGATCTTAGCCAGCACTTTCACAGCTATCGCCGTTATCTGATGTTATCAATTGATGTATTACCAAAGTGCATCGGTTCCAATGAAAAGCTGCACCTACACGATGCGATAGTTCTCTGCGGGTGATATCGACGATGCGCAATATAGTCGCTAGGGGGAAGTGGTGAAATAGACGCAATGCACCGTAAAACACCCCATACACAGCCAGTCAACAGTATACCATATATATTTGCTTGAACAAGATATTTACATAGCCAGGATGCCTTGCAGCTCTCATATCGTCCTTCTATATCGATTCGGCCTCCAAACAGATCACGCCTCCGTGGTCTTTATCACGCGAAATGCCGCGAACTGGTATCTTCGACATGGCAATATACAATCTGGCCAATTTGCCTACTTGCTCCTTGGACAGTCTCAAACTAGAGCATTCAGGTCTATTCAATCTCGAGTAGCGTGCAAAGGTTCATTGTTTCGCGTGCTCTCGTATGTGCCATCTGAATTGATTATGTGTGCATGACGTCATCGTCAACGAGCTGTTATCCCGCTTTTCAGCCCTCGATTTTGAATCCTTCACTCATATCACCAATGTGTCTTGTATCAGTGCATCTTGAGTGGTATCGTTGGTCATGGCCTTGTGAATATTTTCCAACAACGTATCATTCGGATCATGACAAGCCTCCTCCTACTGCAGACAAGCTTCTACCATCTTCACTGCATAAAGAGTAGAAATGTATTTAGTATCGACTCGGTCAATCGATCAACTTATGTACCTGCTTCCTGTTTCATCTGCCCTAATTACTCTGCCTATTTGGCCTACTAGACCAGGCTTACCTATTGCACAAGATGATTGCTTAATCGCAGCCAGTGTCACATCGGAGTGGTGATTAAACAAAGAAAGACAAGACGTTGATGTAAAACGATTGCGACGTGTTACGTCAAAGAAGGCTTAGGATGAGTCGAGAAGCAAGTGTCTCAGACAAACTATATGTTTATTAGACATCAAACTCACAAGCATATGCAGAGACGGGACCGCGATGCAAGTGGCCGCGTCCGCTGACCTATAAACCCGGCTTTATGTTGCATCTGCCGCTTTCCCCTCTTCCGTTTTGTCTCGCCACTTTTTTAGCACAGCCTCAATATAGAATACTCTCTGGCTCTGAACTGGAATCTCGTTCTTGTAGGGTCGCGCGACTGGCCTGACTTTAAGACGAGCAATAAGGTCATTCATAGAGTAAACCTGCATTACCTTGCCATCACGTTTGAAAGTAAGATTGATCAATATTTTTCCGAAATGCAGTGGAAGACTCCAATAGGAAGAATACAATAGCAGAGGACTTAGGAGCACAGGCACAGGCAACAGGCATAGGCCCGAGCATACGCGTTCCAATATGCAATATATACAAGATGATAGGTATTAACTCTGCCCCAAAGGCATGATAGAATGCAATGGTTTGTAGAAGGAGAGGTATTTTTAAACTATCAAAACAAAGTAGACCTAGGTGACAAGCCAGGAAAATATCAGACTGCAAACAACTGTAAATGCAAAAGCCTTTCGTTCGGGGGAATAGTGATATTGATGTAGATCCAAGCAAATAATAAGACAATGAAGAAGAAAACCGGGCCAAACAAAAACCAGAATACCGGAAGCCAACCAAAAGAGTACACAAGAAGAGATATAAGGGTAAAAACAAAACCATGCCGCCGAAGACCGATTGGGTCTCGAGTCTCAAAACCAGACACCAAAAGAGAAGGAATTAAAAAATATATAATACTGGAAGAGGAATAGGGAAATGTGCTGCAGAATTGCAGATAATGCATTCAGTTCAACACTTGCATCAAGAGGGTCGTAAAACATTCATCATTAAGAGTCAAATCGTCGTTGCTAAAAGAAAGCTTCAACTACTTTACTCGGAGTGATTGATGTCCTCGAGGTGGCCAGGCGAACCGTGAGAACCGTCGCGCTGATGAACCTTGCTGTGACGACGCAGGTTGCTAACCACGCTGAACGGTCTTCCGCAGCCAGGGTGCTCGCAAACAAATGCTGTATGACGTTAGTAATGGTTCCGAGGCAGGTCGTACATAGATGGAAAAGTAAAACTTACGCTTCTCGCCGGTGTGGCTGTACATGTGCGTCTGGAGCGAGCTGGGGCGGGTGAACCGCTTGTCACAAACCCGGCACTTGTGCTTCTTCTGGGCAGTACTCTGTTGCTTAGAGCTGAACTGGCCCATCATCGACTGAGGTGCAGGAGGTTGGTGAATGCCAGTGGGCATGGGACCACCAATGTATGACTGGCGGGTAGGCATCATGGGCTGACGCTGCAGAGAACGAGGCTGGCACTCAATATCCGAACCTGGTGTGCTCTGGGAGTAATCGGTGATGTTGGAGTCGACTGAGCCGCCGTTGTACAGGCTGCCCGAAATGCTAGAACTGGCACTGTGAGGTGTCGGGAATCCGTACGAGTCGCCAGAGCCACGCGAAGAACGGCTGCCGTCAGCGTTCGCGCGGTAGTTCAGAGGACGAGGAGTGTCCTGGCTGAGTGACATGATGCCGTGGCTAGCCTCGATGGCGTCCTGGAAGTTCCGGCGGTTATCCATGTGGTTACCGTCTGGCTGCGAGAAGCGGCGCGCAGCATCAGTGGCAGCGGCCGAGTTGGCGTCCATGCCGTACGAAGCAACTGCTGCTGCAGCAACACCGTGGCCACTACGCATAGAAGTGGCAGGAGCGTAGCCCATCTGGTCGTATGGAGTTGCACCACCAGAAGTCACATATGCAGACGAAGCAGGGTGAATGGGCGAAGGAGACGAGTAAGCAGTTGCTGCGTCGGTGTAAGCAGCGGCACTGGTAGTCGCAACAGACAAAGGCACCTGAGGACCGGTGTGATGTTGCTGCTGCTGCTGCTGCTGCTGCTGCTGCTGCGCGTGGCTCTGGTTCATGCGGTTCATTCCGTTCAGCACATCGTGTGGCATCGACAGCATGTTGGAGCGCTGGTCAACGAATGAGCCGTTGCGCTGGCTGACTGGGGCAGGTGCAGTCACGGTCAGAGGCGATGTGCTGTAAGCCATAGACGAAGCCGTGATGCCCGCTGGTGGCGGCAGAGGCTGCTGTCCAAGAGGAAGCTGCTTCGGCTGGCCGATATTTTGGGGAGCTGCTTGGGGGAAACGCTGGCTGTGGTTGTGCTGTGCGTTGATTGGAGACTGCTGGCTCTGGGTGCTCGGCGAGTGCTGCTGGTGGTGATGTGCTTGGTGCTGGTGCTGATGCTGGTGTTGCGGGCTGGGCTGAGGCAGGTAATGCTGCTGTTGCTGTTGCTGGTGCTGGTGCTGCTGTGTCGACCGCCGAAGATCCAGATCAAGAGTCTGTTGCTGCTGCTGCTGCTGCTGAAGATACGAGTTCTGGTGGTTGACACCAGACTGCTGTGAAGATGGCGCCCATGGGTTCGTGAAATGGGGCACGCCCGTGTGGTGGTGGTAGTTGTTGTTCATTGTGTCAACACTCAGAGGGAAGCGTTGCTGGTGGCTTGCATCAATTGCCATAGTCATTGTCAAGTGTGGAAGAAGAAACCCGTCTTGGTGGTTTCAAGGGAGAGAGAGAAAAGTATATAGGCCTCAGAGACTCTTTGGCTGTTTGTTCAAGAGGAGAGGAGTAGATGGGCAAATTGTGATTCGCTCTTTCCGTTTTTAATCGTATCTTCTGAACTGAGCTTGCTGCTATCAAGAGGAAGGAGCACAAAAATAAAACAGGAAGGAGCCAACGATAGTTGGGACGACTGATTATATAAATAATGAGAATGCGAATTAGAGTTGATATTGATGATCAGGAAGTATGAGAAGAGGGATGGGATATAGACAAATATGAATATGAATGGAGAGGATGAAAGATGAAAGATATAAAGGATGGGAGATGAATATATAAAGGGAAGATGGGAGAAGTTCAAGATATATAAAAGAGAGAGAAGACGACCAGGAAGGAAAAGGAAAGAAAATACATGGGAGTGTGTGTGAATGGTGCTAATAAAGTAGATGGGTATGGTATGGTATGGTATGGAGATGGAGATGGGGGAGACGGAGTATGTACACAAGTACACAGTAGTATCATAGTACATGAGGAAGTATCTCTGGCGTTGTTAATACTGATACATGGAGTAGTGGTAGTGCGCTGTGCATAGTGCGCGTAGTGCGTAGTGCGTAGTGGGATGGGGCAGGTCAGTCGGGGGTGTATCTATGTATCTTGGTCGGGCTGGGTTTTGAGGGGTGGTTGTAGCGGGAGAGGTCAAAGACTCCACAGACTGTATACAGTCTTTGGCCTGTCTCTTCTATCTTGGGCTCGTGTTTTTGGCCTTGTCTCTTTCTTATTCGGGCAGTGTTTCGTTTCCAACGTTGCGCTCGTTGCGCGGGATGCTCTAAGTGCCGTGATACGACGACGTCTATGTTTGGAGTGCATTCATCGTCTGTGTCCATGTCTTGTCTAATGCTTATGGCGCTCTCTAGAATACTGGCAGCTCAAAGAACAGAACATTATCGTGGATGAACGTGCACGCCGCGTGGTGCTCTGCTGCTCGCCGTTCCTACAACGTGCTCCTCCGTCTGCTGTTCCTCTTCGTCCTGCCCGAACGACGTGCTACTCTCTAATTTCGAGACCCCTTTTATCTTCCATGGCCAAGAAAGCTCGCCGCCATGTGCCTGTCTCTTGTTTCTCAGAGTGGTGCCGTTTTTCCTATGAATAACATATTAGAAAATCAAGATTATTCCATTTCCTACCTGTCTTTTTCTTCTTCTCCTCCTGGTAGTAGACTGCGCGCAAGATGTCCACAGATTTGTCCTAGGAGCTATCAAGATGGAGCATAGGACTGATCCTCCGATAGAGTGGTGCCTCAAACAGCTCTAAAAACGCCTGTGTGCACGGCCTTGGGTCATAAAGTGTATTATGTCTCCTATTATTTACTATTATTTTCAGTTATTTTCTATTATTTGTTTGACTTCTATTATAGGTCTATGCTAATCTATCCCGCCATCTCTGCACCCCAGTGATGATCGACAAATCCCAACCGTGCCAGCTCTTTCGCACGTCGTCTTGTGCGTAACAGTAAGGGTTTTGAATTTACCGTTGTATTAGATACTTCTTCTTTCTGTTGCAAATTGCTAGGATTTCGTTATATTTGATTTGATTTAGTCGTTTCTTTTCAAGTCTGCAATAGCAATAACACTTTGAAATTATATCCGCCATACCTCGTTTAGTTCAGGGACATCACTTATCAAATGGTGGACATGTTCATATATATCAGATCTATTTGCAAATCGGTTATCATGTACTGTGTGAGTTACTTGTGAAAACCTTATGCGTCTATGTGTGTGCTTTCGGGAGATGGGCACCGAGATGGAGGAGATGTGATGTAGCTCCCCCATAAAGGATCAACACTTGGGACTTGAGTGTTTGTAACCCAAGAAGCAAATCAGAAAACTGAGCCGGAGTTTGCCTTGTATGCATATTCAGAGAAGCTGGGATGGGGGCTGTCGATACTTTGTAAAGTGGCTAAATCTCGTACAAGGGACGATCACGAGCAGCGCGTAAGAAAACAACGGGCCAGGCCACCTTTTTGACAGATACCATATATCAGATGCAGAGGCTTGACGGTAATCGCTTGACACTTGACGCTTCCGTATGTGTTGGGTTCTGGGTTCTGGGTTCTGGGCCCTTGGTCCTTGTCCCTGAGCTAAGGCCGAACTGTACTACGCACAGCGTATTACATGCAAAAAGATGGTGATGATGATGATTCTGAAGTTGTGTCACTCCTTGTTACCATTATATGTCAACATCAATTCAAACGGCTGTCCTGTGATGTCTTTTTTTTGTATATATACTAACGACAAATATGTATCTTCTAGCTTCTTTTGTTTTACTTTTTGGTGCTTGTTTTTTTCTTTCATTTCCCCCCTACGTCTACCTTGACGGAGTTTTCCGAGAGGCTAACCTACCCTAATACTTTGCTGGCACGTCCATCGGTTTCACTCGACTACAACAGTGGCAGATGATGAAAGCTCCCCACAGCGTTGATTTTCCTTTACCCTTCTTTTTGCCGTGTTTTCAAGGCAAAACAGTAGTGGATGCTATCGAGTGTAAAGTGTGCTCAGTAAAGATATCTAAAGAGTTCAAGAGCCAATGGCAAGAGAGGGGGTGCAGTTAAGAGTGCCACACCCCCATTTCTCAAATTCGTTTTCGACTTTTGATTTTTGGCTTGTTTAGATGGTTAGCTTGGGCTCGTACCCAACTGCAAGGGAGATAGAACTACCCGTAGGCAAGTGGGGTCATCTAACGCCTTGGAAATAAGAGACAAGCCAGAGACAAAAATAAGACAAGACAGCTTGAGGTATGAACGGAGCACAAGAGACCTGGAGAGATACAAAGTGGTCCCCCGAACCACCGCGCACATGTTTCGTGACAGAGCGGGAGGCGGAAAGAATGAATGGGGGCGATAGTTCCCAGAGCAGTGGTAAACTGGTTTATTAAGTGGTCTAGGTGGTAGAGGAGAGAGACATGAACGTGGACAAGGAAGAGGATTGTGTGATGATACCTGGACGGTTCGATGGCGGTGATCGATGCATATCTGCGGATCTCATGAGCACGATCGTCCATGGTATCAATACAAGGCTCTACTGAAATTTTCAATCGGTGCATTGACGACTTCAAATTCAAATAAATGGGCAGAGCTCCAAATTAGACGGCGAACAGTTTCTAGTCTAGTCTTATTTACAGTTGGAAGGGGGATGAGAAGAGAAAAAAGAAGAAGAAGAAGAAGAAAAAGAAAAAGAAAAACTGACAGATAATTTAGTCATAATTTAGAGTAAGAAAATAGTAAAGAAAATACGAAAAGGGGTGTAACAGAAGGGGCCTAAAAATGGGAAGCAAAGCAGAGCGCATTAACCACAGAAGCAAAGAAACCAACACAAAAGATTACTGTGATGGGGATGGCAGTGTGGGTGGCAACAAAAACAAATTATGGTTAGTGACCAGGGTTGTGTAGCCGGGGAGGGGGGAATATATAATATGTGAGGGAGGGACGGAGAAAAAAGGAGAAAAAGTGCGGCATAGTAGCGGTAGACACTGAGTAATAGCTGTTTGTTTCTATTTGCAGACAGAAATCAAAGAAATCACGCAGTCACCAGCAGCGACGGAAATGAAGCAATAATGAAAAGAAACCATACGGATGGACAATATTGGAAACGATGTTTTTTTTCTTCTTCTTTTTTTTTTTTCAACAAAAAGCAGACCATAAAAACAAACTGTAGGTGATAACAGGGCTAAAATTAAAGCAAGACAAAAGCATCATGAATAGACTGCGATATCTACGGTGTAAAATGATAGATGACGCCGCTGTCGTCATTGGCGCACAAAGGAGGGGGTGTGGCTCTTCCCGGCTCGAGTGCTGGGCAATACAAGTACATAGATACCTGTGATACAGCGCGCAAGTTAAGCTTCGCGATTGAACCAAGGTAAAATTGCCCCAAAAAAGACCAGCTAGCAGAGGCCAGCGAGCAGGAGACGGCAGACGAGCAGCAGTAAAAGACAGCTAAGAAGAGAAGGACGGACTAGAACAAGAACATAGCGGCATAATTAAGGACAATAATGGGAAATGGGAAATGGGAAATGGGAAATGTGAAGAGAAGATAACAAGAGACGTGAAGTGAAATAAATCAAGCATAGCCTGGTCTAATCAAAAGTACAATGTATAGTCGGCCAATGCACGGAGTGGAAGCCGGGCTCCACGACTGGCTCAGAGAAGCTGAGCTGGAGTAGGTGTCAGCACTGACAAAAAGTGAACGAAAGAAATAAAAAAGTATATACTGGATAAATGTGATCAGGGCAGTCTATGACTATATTATGCTGCTCTATCCCAACGGCACAATCGTTCCTCACCATGCATTTTTGATCCGCATAGAATCATAACAGGTCGTAATGAAGATGGTTACGTCTCTCCTCTGATTGTTTTTCAAACTGTGGTTTTTGCTTGACAGTCGCATTCCAGGCCTAGTGCCATTGCCATTGCCATTGCTGCATTGCTCCTACACCATCGACCATCGGCCACGACTCCCGCAGCCACATGCACTCTCTCTCTACAGCATGATAGCGCTTGGTGGGGCCAGTAAAAGATGTGTATGTCGGTAGTATGATGTCTTAGCAGTGTTGGCCTGTGTATTTTGTGTGGTGTGCTCCGTCTTTTTGTCATTGTTTAGTGATACACCTTTGTGCAACTCGGGTTCTTCACAGCCGCATCACAGACCCTGCTTTTCGTGCAGCCTATGCCCCGTCTGTGTAAGACGGAATAGCAGAATGGGTGCAAGCCGTGAGATCACTTACGTAGGTTTTGATTGTATTTCTATTGCTTTTCGATTGGGTATTTTATAGAATATATATAGATAATAGTGTTAAAAGGTACTCCTAAAATACCATCAAAACCTAAATATATACTTATATATATATATATATATATATATATAAATCCAGCTCGAATAGCAGTCACATCAAATAAATCATGAGAATCTATATCACTCAAAATTACCAAGCCAAATCGTAATCGAGTCTACATATTCATATTGATGGTACGTACCATGCAGCAAAATGAGCATCGGCCCAAGACTGGACACTGAAGACCCTTTTGAAGCTGCAGCTACTTGCAACTTTATTTTCTAGTTTTGCTATTCTATTATTCTACATTTCGCTATGCTGTGATGTTGTCATTCTTTCATCCTCTATCGTCCCCACAACGGCAGATGAACATATGCTTACCTTGTGTGTGTGTCCCTACGCTGCTGTTTCACACGGAGAATACCATAACACGAACTAGACCTGGCCCCGACTACGGACACAAGAGGACTAGCTAATCTGTTATGGAGTCGTCAGGTGCAATCATATGTCAATGAACTTGACATTTTCTCTACAAACTAACAGACTCGTCGTAGTTTTCATTCCTTGTTTTCTGGCTTGTTGCCCCCTCTTCTCCCCCCTCCTTTCGTAAAGAGTTGCGTGTTCTACGCAATTTGGTCACAACTACCTTTTTGGGGGTAGTGCGGCCTGAATGATTTGAGTTTGCTTTGCTTCATGTACCAAAGCTAGCATAGACATTTATCAGCCAGTCAGTCAATGGCACAGTCACGCCTCCAAAGCCCGGGACCAACAGACATCACACCGTGACGCAAGGGCGGTCAAGCGGGTGAGCACTCTGTAGGTGTGGTTGATGGCGGTTGTATCGATTGTATCGATTGTACTCGGTAAGCGTAGTTGAAAGTGAGGAAATTAATATCGACCCTTGATCACGCGAATGGACCCAACAGCCTTGTAGTTTAATTTGATATGGCCCCAATCCGTTATTTTAGTTTACATTCATATACGAAGTACTGGGGAGAAAGGAGGTCGAAAGGGATTGCCGTCCCGACCGTTTGTTCAGTGCTTGCAAGGTCAAACGTAAACAATGCAAATACATTGGCTGTAGAATAAGGGTAGTAAAGAAGGGAATATAATTCAAATCACTCAGTAAGTGAAACCTCAAACATTGTCGTGAATAAGAGCGATTTTGTTTCACACACTCTTTTCGATTACTTGACATTTGTTCGCGTGTCTCGGCGAGCTACTGCGCCCAAAACCTTTTGCGGTGTGGCCTGCTCTTACGATCGAGGTTGCAGAAATGCACCGTTAGGTGATATTAGTGTTGATGCTATCATTCAATCATTCGCAGAAGAAATAAAAGACTGAGAGAAAAGAGCCGTACAAATGCTCCGTAGTGCTCATCTGTGCACAACTATGTATGAAAGCAATGCTTAAGTTTACTGCGCAAACTGCAACGCCACTTCTCAGTGTGACAATACGTCGCAGAGCAATGGTGGTAGTTGCAGACGGAGTTGAGATACTACGACGATACAGTAGTAGACGAGGGCGCTCTCCCGCGATGGGCGCAATCCACTTTTCAGGCGTGTGGCATCCAGCAGAGTGTAAGCATACCAGTGCATCAGTGACAAAGTATCTATCTTTCTTGGTACGATTTTGAGATAATCCAGTGCATGACAGTCAATCACTCGAGGGTAATGGCCTTGATTTGATAGAGCATCTGGAAAGTAGCATCGATTTTGAATACAAATATAGCATTAAAGACTTTCTCGAAATCGGACACGATAGACTATAGTAGCAATGCTAGACCATGCTAAATAAAGATATGCATCAAGAGAACCAACAGACACCCGGCTTGGTATCAGTACATGTGTATGGCTTCTGTTCGCAGGCTCAAACCGGTGCTGCGACGAACATCCGATGGAGTGTGGCAGCAAGGTTGTAAGGCTGTATTGTATGTAGGGGGGGGGGCAGCACTTGCAGCACTTGCAGATGTTGCTTTCTGTTTCTTTCTGTTTCTCTACTTCTTTTCAAGTCGCTTCACTTTCTGTATTTGGACTCGATCTTGACTTTTGCTCTGCACTGATTCACTTTGCACACTGACTAAACTTCTCTTGTTCGAAAAGGGTTGGAAGATGCGCGCTCGGCCGCCGGGAGGCAAAAGAAAAAGAGGAAAAAGGGAAAAGGGAAAAGGGAAAAGGGAAAACCAGCAAGTGAAGAGAAATGGAGAAATGGAGAAATAGAAATAGAGAAATGACGAAAAAGGCGAAAAGGCGAAAAGGAAAAAACAGAGGAGTGCGAAATGTATAAACCGATCATTGTAGAATCTATCATTGACAACTACAAACCACGGAGTGATGATCCCAGCTACGCTGCTAGACATCCATCTCAAATCTGCAATCTGTATGACTGGGGTAGATTTGCATTGCTATGATAGTTAGTGTTACTTATAAAGTGTCTTCCCTTTCAACCTCCCTCAGATACTTGGTTATGTTGGGGGAGCTGTCATTTTGTCAACTTGGCCATAATAAAGGGGTTAAAGCCCAGAATCAGGTAGGGTGAATGACAAGATGGCAAAACAATAAAGAAGAAAAAAGAGGCAGCCAGAGGTGATAGGATAACAAACCATGAGTAGCAAAGACCAAGAAAAAAAAAAGTAAATGACAAAAAAAAAGTGATAAAGGGAAACTACCACAACCAAAAGACACCATTGCTAATGAATGATACCCAAAAATTGATATTCAGGGCCATGATGTAAACAACATGACTATTCCCCGTAGACATGGACTCGAATGATTGCCATGAGTACCAGACTCGATCCCCCAGATATCAGCGCGTTAAGCCAACGCCGTTGTGGCTCAAGTCGACCAGTCCCAGCGCCCAGGACGGATACCATCCTTGCCGATCCTCCCCGAACGGGAACCTCAAGCCTCCCTCCTTTTCCCGTTGCACTCCGCTCCCGTGCTGAGTTTGACGCCACAGTTACTTATTCTTATTCCCTTGGAATTATCTTGGGGTGAGTGTTCCCCAAAGCTTGACTACGCCGCAAAGGGGGCTGCTGGCTCCGGTACTTGAGACGATCAATACCTACGTCGTAAGATGCCTAGAGGCTCTCGAGATTGACGAATATGGAGAATGAATAGACAGATACTCAGTACACAAAATACAATATACAAGTTACACGTCGCTGACATTTGATAGACATTAATACACGTGCCAGCATTGCGACAGACGACAAGCACATGGGTGATGATGGATTAAATGGATTTCACGCAGAAAATCAGAGATTCAAAGAGAGAAAGAAAAAAAAGAAAAGAAAAGAAAAAAAAAAAGAAAAACAGAAGAAAAGAAGAAAAGAAGAAAAAGGAATCAACAAAAGGTTTAAAGAAGGACTCGTTATTTGTCAATTTCAGACAAAGTGTATGCAGGTCTGAAGAAAACAACTCAGACATGGTTCCGATCCAGCGGTGAAGGATGAGAGATAAAGGCTAGATAAATTACGACATGGAATATGAATTTAGTAAAATGAAGATTAATTAGCACTCTTAGCGCTGCTCTCACCAAGGATGGCGTACAATTCGCATAGTCAGGCACAAACGCACCGGAGAAATCAAAACGCTGTTATCACAGCATCTTTGTCTTTTTTTTTTGTCTTTATCACAGATGCCGGAATGGATCAAATAGGACAAAACGCAAACAGAGACAAAGAACAATGGTGTCGACTGTTGAACGGACTGGCGATAACCAGGGAATCACATGAAGACGACAGAAAACCGTATTATTTGATTATTCAACTGCTGCTCACGATCCTGAATAATGTATCGCACATCTCCTGTTTTCCTGAATTTATCCTCTATTTCTACTCTACTAACTCTGGTTTCCTCACGCTTCGTCTTGACGCTAGTCATACGTACTCGGATGTGTCTTCTTCCTTTTGCTCACGGGTCGGTTTTGCTGGTGTCTGCCATCATTTGATCTGTTGTATCAATCAATCAATGCATATTGTATTTCATAAGATGTACTTTTTACTTTCACTACCCCGTCCCCTTCCCGTACCCGTACCCCCCCTTACAACACTTACTCTGTATTTGCCGGCAAAGTGGTCGCCGACCATGCCAAAGGGGGGCGAGACAAAAGGACAAAAGAGACTCGACCTCGAGTGTGTGTGTGTGTGAATGGAACATGCAGCTAATGGCAACCCCTGTCGGTCATCAGGATAGGGCCAAAGTCAGATTCACCGTAGCCGTAACAGTCTCCAGTCTTCTTCAGAGTAGAGATGGGCCACTCATACGCCTCATGTCGTAGATAGTGAGAGAGGTTAAAGGTCAACAGACCAGGCAGACGAAAAGGGAACGCTAGCTAGCAGCCAAAAGAGGACAAGCGTCGCTGGAGTCCTTGGTCTGGCGCAGTTCATTTCCTGTTTCGGCCATGGAAAGATATAGTAGATAAATGGGCAATAAGTCGCAAACACAAATAGATAAAATAGATTTGAAGGCAGCAAAAGAAAGTAAAAAAGAAAAAGAAATCAGACGTTGACATCAGACTGATAGCGTACAAGACAAGGAGCGCTGTCAGTTGGTGCAGATGTTCCTATTAATCTTATAGGGCAAAGGACGAAAGGGCCAGCACAAAAGAAGAGACGAGAAGACGAGTAATTCGACAGAACGAAGGAAAAAAACAGACAAAAAGAGAGGCCTGCATCTTCATCACACCCTCCATGCATATTCCGACCTGACCACGATTTTATTTTTCATTTTTCATGCCTCCCTACGTCGATAGGAAATGGTCGCACTGGGACATGTCGAGACAACGTATTGGCAGTTGATGCTTGATCGTAATATTGTTGACTGCCAGCTACCACTCGACTACGTCAGATGCCAAGCACTCGAGGTTGAGAAAAGATGAGAGATCCTCTTTTGGCCAAGGGGGCTTTCTGTTTGGCTCGTTTCGTCCAGTTGTCATGATGCGCTATATCCATTTTGGGTCTTGATGAGGATGTTTGACAGTCGTGAGTCGTGAGTCTTGAGTTCTGATATTGACAACTTGACAATTTGATTTCATCATATGCAAGAATCACCGGGCCTCGAGCAGCCAGCTCTACAGATCCTGCACAAGCGTCCAAGGAAGTGGTTCTGATGCTGCAAGTGTACGTGTCTCTGTTCTCCATCTTGCCGAGTCCACCTTTATTCATTCACCGTACTTGGGAGTCTGTCTATCCGTCTGATAACAACGGCCGCCACGGTAGTGACAGACTGGGGATATCTAATTGGGGAGTGGCTTCCTTTTTGCCTCTGCCTCTCTGCCTCTCACCCTCTTCTCTACTCTTTTCATCAAACGCAAGCGTGCTACTCTTCAACAGCCGACGCCTCCTCGAGATGGCATGTGATTATCTCCTTCCACTTGAGATAACGTACTGGCGACAGATAAAGCAAAAGTGTCCAGTCTTTTGAATCAACCTACTCAGTAGCATGAAGATTGCAGAAAGAGGGGCCTAAAATAAAAGTTGGCTGAACCAAATGCAAAGTTGCATAGCAAAGCCCGGACCACCTCCTGCACTCTTCCATCTCATAATGTCGACAAATATCTATGCGCACTAAGGACTAGTGGCTACTGAGTGCTTGTAGAATAAACCATGTCCAATGGGGTCTACCTCTGCACTAATCAAGCTAATAAGAGCAGATGCTACTCGGTATATGCCACTGCCTCTTTACAGATTGCATTGTTTCATGTGGCCGTGGTTGGAAACTGTGACCTCATGATGAATGCGACGTAGACCTGCAAGCAGAATATATAACGACGTAGACGTCTGTAAGCAAAATATTATCGATGCGACGTACGTCTGTGACAGAATATATCATCGATGCGACATACGTCTGTAAACAGAATATAATCGACAGGCGACAAGGCAGGCTCGATGACAAGATGAGCACAACGATCAGATCCGGAGGTCGGGCAGCACTCCGCCAGAAGATAGACAATGTTGCTGAGAGCGCGAGAGCTGAAGAATGTCTCTTGTGCTGTGCTTGCAAGGAGCTGCTAGTTAGGGTGAGTGCTCTTGCAATTATCTTGCCAGGTTCATCTCCCAAAATAAAACGTAAATCAAAAATAATTCCCGATAATTAATTTGCAGCTTTCAATTGCCGTGAACGTCGACTCCTTTTCGCCTGCACGCTATCTTATTTTCCCTCCAGCTAGTAATAAGCCATCCTGCACTACCCCCCCCCCTGTTGTCGTCCCCAGTCGACAATACAAATAATCGACACTATCACACAAGCAATACGAAGCCTGAGGAGTACAAGATATAGAGATACCGGAAGGCATACCGGGCCCAGTTTTCTCTTCATTTTGCTTTGCTAGTTTTGTTTTTAATCTCAATCTCTGTCGGCCGACCTAGTTTGTTTGTTTCTTTTGTTTCTTTTTGTTTCCTTCACCTAAATCATCGCTCCCCGGCCTCCTCCCCTGCCGCATCCTCCCTGCTCCCCTGCCCAGCGTGCCAAGGCTAGCCTCGCTCCTAATTTCCATATCAAAGTCTTTTTTTCCTCATACTATTGTATGTTTCTGTCACTTTTCAGCAGGGAACATGCTGCTTGTATCCTGACAGTTGACATCATTTCTATAGTTTTCGTTCTTCTCTGTATTTTCTGTACTTCCCTTTACCCTTTTCTCTACACCATTCTACCCACGCCCGTCCGTGCCTATATTTACTTTGGGATTAATTTCAGAGAAAATAACTCGTATATCTGCTTCGACACCGGGTCGACCGCGTCTAGTCGACAGTGTTGTCTCAGCGCGCAAATTAATACTGGACACCATCTCGTGCAGCAATCTAACTCTGACAGGCGCTCATATGGGAGAACAAACAGGCCGAAATACAACGGTCTGGATGGCATTCCAGTTGACAGGTGACAAACGTGTACTTGTATATGGGAAATGGGAAACAGTCGGTTCCTGTCAAAATGTGTCAAAGATTTCAAGACTGACACCTGCCATGAGAATGTTCATGTAATCTGAGCTTGATGGCATTCCTCTTCAACTGTCTTGATGTTGCAGCCGTCAGTGATGTAACCTTTTACAGCCTACAGTTGCCCTCCGTATTGGCAAATACTAGCAGCTAATACTAGCAAAATTAAAACAGTGCAGGAAAAACTACCTCTAAATTGGACGACCTGAAACAGCCCACCATCTTCCCGATATGGGCTGGGCTGGATGTCAAAATTCAATACCCGGAAAATCAAACGCAAACAAGAATCTTAATTTGCCCCATCGCGACGCCATCCTACACTACGGCTAACTAACTACGACGAGAGACTCCATAGGCAATCTACATTTACGACGACAAGTCGTGGTATCCCTTTCTAGGAATGGCGTCAGCCCCCAACGACGTCAAGCAGGTAGGTAGGTACCTGGTAATTAGCATGCCAAGTTGACTTGACACTTGACACTACAATAGGCTCTTTGACAGACATTGGCATGACATTAGTGTGTTCAGTACTCTGTAATAATAATTGTGTTACGGTAGCGATACAAGGTCGTCATAGCACGGCCATAGGGCAGGCAAGGAGCGGGCAAGGAGGACGGCACGCACCCGCGTTGGACGGCCAGCAGGTAGCAGAAAGGCGCCAGAGGTGCAGTAAAGTAACAAAAGGTCCGCAATGGCTGGAAACAAAGAGCAGAATAGCAGAATACTGTGACGTAGCACAGCACTAATAGCAGAGGAAGAGGATTGGCAGGATTCGGATAGGATATACAGGACCGATACACAGAACACGGCACAGGACACGATTTACACAAAATCACAGACGGTTCAGTGCCGGTTCGATTGATAACCAGAGATTACAACACGTGTCGACCATGTCTGCCGGGCGTGATCATCCTAGGCACATGGGGAGTCGGCAAAAATAAAAATAAAAATAAAAATAAACAAATAAAACGGATAAAGCAGGGTGGAAGAAGGGCGCCGGAAAACCAGACAAAGGATGGCAGCAAGCATACAGGCATTCTCCGTACAAAGAGGAAGATGCTGGGTTCAGGTACATGTCTATCACTCCAGGGGCAAAAGCTTGGATCGTTCTGCAGCGAGACTACCTGTCATATACCAAAAAAAAAAAAAAAAAAAAAGAACAATAACTTGAATTTAAAAATAGCCGTCAACAGAAAGTGATGATCAGGCGGCCCAACGAAACTAGAACACGCAAGGAAGACAAATGGAACCGACATGGAAGACTTGACAGACTCGGTCAGGCAAGAAAAAAAGTAACAATTACGGAGAACTGGGTCGTACGCGTGTTCACACAATATGAAAGAACTGTCCAAGTTGACCCAGGCTGCAAGATGCCAGGTTGCATAGCCGACCCAGTAGACAGTAGACCTGGACCCAGTCGTCCATGCTTCGGCAAGGCCGTTGACCTTTGTTTCATCACGACGGGTAGAAAGCGATCGGAGTATTTTACCGCAAACGTCCAGATATCAGGGGTAGATAAGGTATACAATGAGTGGTGTTATTGTAGGGATTTCCAAAAAGAAGAAAAATGTAAAGCTACGAGACGAACAAGGACGTAGAGACGTAAAATGGAGTCGACAGAGACCAAGAGCTCAGAGCCCAAGAAGCATATCCTAGCTCGATCCTTCTTCAGTCTGCTATCCTCTATCCTCTGTCCTCTGTCGCTCTGTCGCCGGGCAGACAAGCAAAGAAGACAAGCACAAGATACAACACCTAACCCTTTCTGCCTTTTTTTTTTTCCTTTGCGCTTATTTCTTCTTCCCAATTTCCTTGATCAGAGTGCGGATGATGGAAAAAAAGAGGAAGAGGTGGTCTGTCAGAGTGGCGCAAAGGTAAACACGCAGTAGATAGGAGAATCCGTGCTATGTCCTAGGAGTCACTGCTAACTTGATGACTACTGACTAGTCGGCTCGGCAGTCATTTATCTGCTTGTACAACTGCAGTCCTTTTGATAATTTTGCAACCGCCAGTACTCTAAGAATTCTCCGAGCTTGGGATGTTTTACCGTTTTCGTTTCGGTGGCTGTTTTGCTTGGGCTTGTTTCTTGGATTTGTTGTTTCTTGGACTTGCGTCTTGGACTTGCGTCTTGGACTTGCGTCTTGGACTTGCTTCCTCTGTTTTTCTATTTCATCTTTATTTTTAGTTGGCCCCAAGAGCTCAATCACCATACAGCGTTATCTGCGAGGGATTCGTAACATTTGCCACTGTAGAAACCCCAGCTTTGCAGAAAGAAGAGGCGCAGATGGCAAGATAAGTCAGATATGACATGATGGACACGGAGAGGAAAAGTGATAGACAAGAAGAGATAGACCGATGGATGAGCAAGATGTGGTGGTGGGTAGATGGCGGACGGGATGGAGGTCAAGCAAGTGATCATCCAGAGTGATCAACTGCAGAGTTGTCGGCCAGCAGGGGATGCGGAGGATTATGATGAGTCTACGATTGAAGAAGGGGAGGGACGCGGCGAGGGAAAGCAGCTGGCGATCTATCGGCAGAGGCCGTGCTGTTGGCGATGGGATGATGATCTGGCACGATCTGCTGATGTCTGTTGATATCTGTTGATATCAGATGAAGTTGAGATGCAGTTGAGATGAGGTCGAAGCAAAACCACACACAATCATCAATACCAAGACACGTCGTTGATTGATCAAATACGAAACAACGCAATGTTGCAGTCGAGTGGGACATGTGCAATCTCAGCGGTATTTCAAATACTGCACACAGGCACACAAGCTGCGGCCTGCCCATAAGATGTACATGCTATTAATAAAATGCCTTGATATAGGTGGGATTGCAACCATGAAACGCAGCACGCAAACAGAGAAAGCGTAGAAAGCTCAACCTCGCCAGTTTTAGCTTGATTTCTATTCAAACTCCGACGCAAATTAAAGAAGGAGGCTAAAAGCCAAAAATAAAGGGACTTAATTTCAAAATATGACAAATATCTTGACAATGGTCATCTGGTCTGGTCATTTATCTTGCGAGCGACGGACAGACCGGCGGCAATCCACAGCCTCGAGGCATCAAGCACCCAGTTTGATTAAATCAAATTAGAAATTAGTGTCAAGTAGAAGAATGCCTGTTTTATTCTCTCTCTTTCTTCTTTCTCTTTCTCTCGAATGCTGTCTGGGATGACAACAAGACAGCACAGAGCAAGTGCGGCAGCCCGTGCTTGATGTGCTGATGGAGATGGAGATGAAGAAAAAAGGACAAGAAAGACCCCTGTCGGTTGTGTCACTGCTGTGCATGTCAAGTTGATTTTATGCTGGTGTCTATTATTCTAAACTCAAAAGCAGTGTCTGCCCTGTACTGCTGATGTATTTGATCATGTCTGCTATTTTTCAGCACATTCAACCACTCGCGATGGTTCGTCTCCGGCTTGCCTCTTCGTCCTTTGTCTCCTCATCGTGCGCCTTCATATCAGGATGATCATATAACTTGATACTACAGAGCTCATATTTCGTCCTACTTCCTAGACAGACTGACAAATAAATCATAGACTAGATGGTAGTTAAACATTGCACTAAATTAGCTCAGGGGCTGTTGACCCCACGCCCGCAGCTTCTTACAGCCTCTGTCGACCTCTCACAGGCGCGCAAATCCTCGCAAATCCTCCCACAGCCTCTAAACCGCCTCTAACAGCCACTAGCTGGCACTAACAGCCCTTTTAGAGTACCCACAACGGCCCAGCAAGCCACTGAGAAGACGACAAGCAGGGCGCCGGCAGCAGGGGTATGTCACACCATTGACAAGCTTACCGGGAGGGTATTCTTTGTCGAGAGATTATGGAGTATGCTTGCATAGTATAGGCCGTCTCGCGAGCCTCACTCGAGTCTTTGATTATCTGATGCTTTGTGTTTTGAATATCAAAGACGCATACTCGGTAGCATCTTTGCCGACAGGCTTCTTCTTGAGTTATCTATGCAATCCGTCTACTTGGTCAGGCGGCATCTGCAGAGAAACCACAGTGGCAAATAGGTTAGTTTCGGCACTCTACAGGCAATCACAATACTGGGGTAACAATAGACACCGCAGTACAGAGGAGTTGGCAGCGGTCCCTGGTCGACTCGGCCGAGTATGGGAAAGGGGAGTACGGACAGAAGCTGGACACTGGACAGATCATAAAGCATCAAATAAGCTAGCTGGCGGGGGGTATGTAGAATAACGGCTGTGGTCTAAAGGCTCTACTCAGCATATCACTATTTCTGGGTGCAGTTGTTCAAGAGCATTCATATATGACTGGCGGCTGGCGCGAGGGAGCCCGGCTAGGTAGCCATACGTCGCCTTTCCCGCTGGCCGAGCTGTCTTTCGTTTTGTTTTGTTTTGTTTTGTTTTGTTCTGTTTAGCCTGCGGGCGCAGTGGTTCTAGCGGTCGTTGTCGGGGTGTGTCGTCACAAGCCTTTCGGCACCTTATCGGTGATAGATGGAACTTGACTGGTACTGGTGCTAATGCTATTGACGCATTTTGACGCATTCTTGAGACTTGCACAGTTTGGGCAGGTCGTTTGCTCGTACTTGGCTTTCCATGCATTCAGATCTACTCATATGCTCCCGACTACATGCAAAGCAGCGCGTCCGCCGGAAGTATCACCACAGGCACTCCGGCTAAAGCACGTTTCTGCGGCTGCCCCATGCTCCCTCTCCACCGCCAAAGTACTGCTCGCATCTTCTACCAAACGCAGTAATACAGAGAACAGACGATTCTCTTATCTACACGGCACCACTGAGATATCAGATGAACTCGTGAATCACTGCATTGCTCACTGCATTGACTCGTTGTGCCAGACCACTTTGCCGAGTGCCATCCAGCAGCTGCAATGCTCAAGTCTCAAATAATCAACAGTGTCTGAGCTTTGTCTGCGTTGATGCCTTGGCCTTTTAGTCCATCCCCCCCCCTCCATTTCGCATCATGTCGTGGATCATCTGTTGGCACTGACCTCCTTCTATTTTTTATTTTTTTTATTTTTTTTTTATTTTGGTTGAATTTGATAATCAATTTCTCAAGCTCGTTTGCTGCATCTGACAATCTCATCTACGTTGTGCTACTCATTTGTTTACGACGATCCTTCCGCCTTGGTGTCTGGAAGAACCCGTCAGTGATCCCAGCCAGTCACAGTAATCTGCTGTCTTGTCCGATCATTGCCTTGTTGGCTTGCTGGTTATTGACCCCCTCAGCCCGAACCGTGCCAGCCCTGGGAGCTGGGATGCCGGGGTATGGTGGACCACCACCTCTGTTTAATTAGAGCGAGGAAGAGCCGGGTTTTGGTGACGGCCGACTGCTAACTACTGCTACGACTGTCTCTACGTACAGACAGTCTTACTGACTACTGACTACTGACTACTGACTACTGGTGTCTCGCAGACTTGGACTGCTGACTACATCATGCTGACTACAAGAGTGAGACTAGAGACAGTCGTCATCGTCCAGCCGTCGTACAAGCCCGTTTATCGGAAGATTTACTACAGGGTTCTCAAATTGCATGTATTTGATATTTGGAATACTTTGTCGAGTTGAGCCAAGGAGAGATTGGTCCACAATTATATACTCTGTACAAAATCAATTAACAAGATTAAATAAACGCACAATGCATGAGGCTGGGCATATTGCCGATTTAACGGCATGTTTGTCCTACTCCATATGTTCATCAGTTCCAGTCGCGATTGCAAGTCGCGAAATTAACAATGACGATTGCAAACACATCTGTAAAAGGCCCCGATGACTGGGTTCTGGGTTCACTCTGAGACACCATTTGTCCTTCTTTTTACGTTCTCTTACTCTTCCATCTTATTCTTTGGGATGCTACAGTACGATTTTGTTGACAAGCTATCAGACATGCGTTTCCTATTCCCCGAACCTCGTGATATAATGAGACGTCTCGGGGACGTGTACTTTGTGGTGTCTTGTATGCCTGGTCCTTTTGTTCTTCTTCACCTCGTGTAGCAGTTTGCGTGTAATCTCATCTCGGAAAAGAAAGCAATCAAGGAAATCAAAAGAAACACACACACCGACCTGCATCTGTGGAAATACCAAGTCGCCGACAATTTCAACGTGGTGTGATGAATTTGGTCTTATTTACTGGGATGTCATTTGGTAATATACGCAGCCAGTATTCAAGTTGGTTTGCGTGCCGACTTCAACGTTCTTTGGAATAGCATTGCGGTATGTTTTTTTAGAGTCAATAGTATTTTATTCCACCTTTCCTTTTATTGTAGCCTTTATTTGCCTTTATTTTCTTCATATATTTATCTGGTTTTTGTTTTAGTTCAGAAATAGTTCACCGATTATCATAAAAATATAAGTGAAAACAATCAAACAAGTGTCAATTCTAAATAATTACAGAAGTAATAAAATAAAATAAAATAAAATAAAATAAAAATTATCACAATATAGCACGCCTCAGTCTAGGTCCAGCAAATAAAATTACGAAAACCAACGCCGTTCACTCCGATAGTATGCGAAACCACCATGGCCGTCTCGCAACATCCTCCACATCCATTAATATCAATACTACGATACACTAAAACACGAAACATATCTCCCTACGAGTAGTGTCGAGTGTTCACTGCCATTGCTCGTGTTTAATGTCCAATGCTTAATGTTTCTCAACGTCGTCTTTTCGGTTACGACCCTACGCTGCCTCAGACGTAGCATAGGGCGTGGATTGCAACTGTATCAGGTAGGCAGGTTTCGTTCGATGGAGTATCGAGTAAATATCAAGAGCAACACCAGTAAATTGAGCGTTATGCAGGTATCGAGTGGGCAGCTGGGCAGCTGGGCAATGGTGGACTCGTGACTCCAGACCAGTGGAGGGAAAGTGGTACTCTGTGGTGGCGGTTATCGCAATGGCAATCCTTTTTAGCTTGTTAGCCATGCTAGCTAGCACCTTTGGTAGTGGCGGTCTGGGGTTGTCCATCCTGTCCGTTACAGCCATCCGCAGGTATAGTGCACTGTATCTACCCCAGGAACATATTGCTATCCGAGGCACATTGCAACGCAGTTCAGCTATACAACGCACATGATCCCATCTTGCTGCTTTCGTCTTCCGCCTCGACGCTGTTCTTGATGCGGCGTTGCATCGAGACCAACTTCATCGGAATTCAGACGAGCCAACCCAGCCGTCTTGACCGACTCAACAGGAGAGTAGACTGCCATGTAGATTAAGCTGCGATTTATGATCAACAGATGATGTTATTTCCCACTCAAGCCGAGCTTGTGATCGCCACGTCAGGAGAGGCCAGCTCCAAGCGAGGTACGCTACTGCACAGCTTGTGGGTGTTTCTTCCTATCAATGATATCTGATAATGATTAATGTCTTTTTGATAGCCTTGTTATTATTGCCTCGAGATTAATATGCGAATCTTATTGCCTCTGATAAGTTTGAATAGCACGCTTCAGAGTAATAAACCAACTACGGAGAAAATAAAATGAACAAAAGTAGAATTAAATGCGAGCATACTTTGTGTTGTACTTGTCACAGTGGTGCCAGGTGTGATGGAACATAACCCCTGCTGCAAATCATGCTACACTGGGTGTTCAGCAGCATCGACCGTACAAAGGTAACAAGCAAGAAGAAAAGAAAGAAGTAAAAGGAGGAAAAGAGTAAAGGAGTAAAGGAGTAAAGGAGTAAAATGAGAAAAAGGAGCCAAAGAAGCAAAGCAGCAAAAAAAAAGATACATTGCATTGCACCATGACAAACTGGGCAAGCCAAACAGTTCAACCTGCTCAGCAACTACATCATAGTCTGCATGGTGCATATTGTAGGATGCTGCATATGTACATGACAGTCTGCTAGATCAGGGTAGCTGAACAGACACACAGACCAAAGTGGAATAGCCGTGCCAACATGCTGACGGCAAGGAAGGACCAATGTAAAAAGACCAACAAGGTCGATGTGACGAGTATTGCAGAGGTAACCAAGCTCAAGCTGACCCGGCTCCCCATCCTTTATCCTCGACGACTGGTTTATCGTAGAAAATTGAGAAAATCGAGAATCAGAAGATCATTCGTCAAATTGGAAGAAGAAGAAAAAGAAAAGAAAAAAAGAAAAAGAAAAGGGAGATCACCTGAAAAAGGCAGTATTGATCATCCAGATTTACCGATGTGCAGAGAATTGCATGCTTTAGGAAGAACATGAAAATCAGAACGGACAGGAAAAGGAAAAGACTTGCAGACCAAGAGTGACAGACTTCAGCATTGCCGAACTGAGCTCAAGATGGGGTGGAGGGGGGCTTGCACATCCAACAAGCCCAACGAGCAATAAGTAAACGGGAAGACCCTAGTGTCTATCACTTTGAAATTTGCATCAAGGATAGCCTCATATTGAATGATGTTGTCTAGAACGTTTACAGAGTATCGAGATTCATGTTCAACCTAATATTAAAACAGAGCAATCCAGCTCAGCATCAAGCGAGGAACATGACAGGAGATTGCAACGGCGGTGTCTCGGCCGTTTGAGTTTGTTTTGCAATGTGAAATCGTCGTTGTTTTGTTTCCGTGAGATTTCTTGATCGACTGATTATCCATCCATCCAGGCATTCCTGGCATGAGACAAACTGACAACCACCACCTCAAACCTCAACCACACTGACAGTTCCATGCCGAAATAATGAGTACGGAATTTCCAGCCGCTGGCCCCTATCTGGTCTCCTAAAGATATACATATGTATGAGCATAGTACAAACCTCCTCTAATACAATCCCGTTGACCGGGATGCAATGATTTTCCAAGTGCCGATGTTGCCCCCAAGATGCACCACTAATCAGACTAATCAGACTAATCAGACTAATCAGACTAATCAGACTAAACACTAATACGTTAATACACTAATGTATGGCGCTCATTCGATCGTCGTTTTCTCTGGAGCCTGTTGATCTGTCTGGTTGCACCCTGGTCACTCAATCAACTGAGGTGAATATTTTGCAACGTCGTTTATCTTTTGATATTGCAGACACTGTTGCAATGTGCGCTATGCTTTCCAATATCATGAGAATGTCGATGCTCATTTCTTGCAAACCAGTAGTTTTGGTTTGATTTGATACATGGTGTATCAAGACCAAACCAATACTCAAAAATATAAGAAACAAAAACACAAGAAACAAAGAAACAAAGAAACAAAGAAACAAAATGAATAAATGATCAATGATAGCTTGGACCCCCTTGGCTCCCCTGAACTCGTATCCAAGCTGTCATTGTCTTGCGGCATGCCATTAGCCGCGCCCTATGGGGACCGACAGGGAGGCAACAAGGAATAACAACTACACAGAAAAGAAGAAATTATACTCTAGCCAGCCGCTCAAGACATGATAATCAAACTATGCAAGGCAACATATACTCGCTCTCTCGTAGTAGGCAAATGTGAGACACAATCTGTCAACTACGAGACTACGAGGACGCAATCAACGGCTCGTGCAAGGGATGGAATGTGTGGGATAGTGACGGCCACATAATAACTCAAATGAGACATTCACTTTTGTGTTTTGCCGTTGGTTGACAGTTTATGGTTACTTTGTACTCATGGCCATCACGACGGCTGTTGACAGGTGCCATCGACGCTGACCTAGGAACCGGAGTATCTCTCCAGTTGTAATTTTGTTTTTATACAGCTAATAAAACACCATTAGCGTCTGGACCATGATAATCAACCAAACGGCAGGCAAAGACTAAAGCCAACAAACATCACTCCTTGCTGGTGATCTGCACATCTGCACCGCACATCTGCACCGCACATCTGCACATCACCTGAGCTTGCTGGATTGCTTTGAGCTACTGTGTACAGAGCCACCACGCTCTGCCACTCTTTTTGAGAGTAACACGCTTGACAGTCAGAGTATCGATTACTGGGTCCTTCTGATGTCGTACGATTTCTGAAGAAAAAAGAGAGAAGAAAAATAGCTTCTTCTGTCCGTTGTTTGCTTTGTATGCTTCGCTGATAATTGCTTGTTCACGTCGCCGACTCGGGGGTACTTTGAGGCTGTCTTACAGTCTCTCCGTGTCTTTGAATGTACTCGTCTTTGACTCTGGATTTCGCTCTCTCACACCCCCCGTTTAGGATCGAGAATCTCAACCTTGTTTTTGTGACGTGACCCGACAACTTGCAAGACCTTGTCTGTGATGAGCGATAATGTCTTTGAATTTCTTTTCTGTCTAAACAAAATGTTTGTGATGGGAACATACCCCATCGATCTCCATAGTGGACGGCGAGCAAGACCCAAGCAGTGCCAGTGGGTAGTATTTCTCAAGCTAAATAAGAGTAATTACGAAATCTGGAGTCGGCGGGCGTCCCGGTTGATAGGAACAAGAGGAAAAGAGACTACAGAAAAAAAAAAAAAGAAACGAAATCATAAACGACGGAGCAACCCATCTCCGTCTGAACCCATAGTCTTGCCGATCCCGATAGCTGGATACTTGGGGGCTTTCATATGGGCGCACATCTTCGTCAAGGAGAAGAGCATCATCTCTACATGGAGAGAGGAGTCGGATATCTTCCGGCAGACACCCTGTGGTGATCCCAAGCCACCTCTGGGGGGATGTCCTATCAGAATTTTACTTTTCCCTTCTTCGTCACATTGATTCTGGCTTTGTGATGGAAGCGCGGGAGCCGATCACCCTTCTGCATCACTGATCGACACAGCTGGCATTGAGTATATTGATTTCGTAGTAAGAGCTCGATATGAATATTCGAAATAAGAGCAAGAAAGCAAAAGAAATAAAAAAGAAACAAAAAGAGCAGAATAAGAATCAAAGTAGCTAGAAATACCGCACATCACGGAGAGTCTCCCGGCCTATCTGCTTGCTTCTGTCTCGCGCGGGCGTTCTTTTGTTTGCTGTCTTGCTGTCTTGCTGTCTTGCTGTCTTTGGTTGTGTCTCTCGCTTGCATGTTTGCTTTTTTGTCCCTATGCAAGACCGCAATGCCTGCTTCAAGCTGATGCCCGTGGTCAATATCGGTGATGGGAAATCACTTTCTTCTCAGCCATTGGACATACCTTCAAGACCTCTAGCCTCCATGATTCAACTCAGCGGATCACCGTTTGCAGATCACATACTTGTTGGGGGCTGCTGGGCAGTCTAGTTGCTCCCTGCAGCTACCGTCTGCATATGCTTACTTCTGCAGTAGTACATGCCCGTGTGTATCCCTGGTCTATTTTCTAAAATGAGCTCTCAACTTTTGGTGCGTCTATTGACTATGTGGCTGCGTCATACGATGTAGATATCGCTGTAGTGGAAGCAGACGCATCTTGTCCGATGCTCTGATCTAGCAGACACAGTTGACACAGTCGTGAGTTGACAGCGACTCGGATGACAAGACAGACACCCTGAGACACCATCCCTTTGCCAGCCTTATTTATGTTTGGTAATTTGGGTGACACATCCCTTGAGACACTTTCACAGTTGGGCTTCATAAGCTTGAGCTCGCAGTCGGCTACTGCGTTAGCATACTTTGCCTTGCTTTTTGGAGATGGAGATGGTGTCAGTAAGCCTGCCGGCAACTACCAGTCCGGCGCCCCGTCCTTCCTATTGTAGATGCAGGATGACTGGCATCGTATTCTTCTTACGCACCGGCCCTGTACTCTGTACGGACATGTACGACAGGGTGCTCTAGACAGAAAGTCTAAATGGGAACACAAGACAGCGGCTTTCCCGAAAAAGAAAATAGTATGCCAGAAAAGGACAACATGCGGACGATGAATTCACGCAAAGGGAAAAGACAGAGGGATCGGGATATGATTGACATGGACGAGGATGCAAAGCGGCAAGTGAGAGAGAGGTGGAGAGGGGGGGCAAGAGGAGAAGAAGGATGGGGATGGGGATGGGGATGGGGATGGCCATGGGCTTGAGGGACCAAGACGATCACAGCGGATACAAGTTGGACGGGATATCAGGTAATGAGAGAAAGAGAGTAGAGATTCGAGGACCCCGGCGGGTGTTGCCACCCAACCACCACCCCCCTCTTCCTCTTTCTCAACTGCTTCGCACTCCCCTCTCCGGTCTGCATGCTCTCTACACACTACATGCAGTCGTCTGCACTCTACAACTGCACTGCTGCTCATTGCCTTTTCGAGCAAGGTGATGATGGTGACGATGTGACATGGGCATACATGGGCCTCCACGGGCCTACAAGGACTTGCGAGTGGAGGAGCAGAGCAATGTGGCAATGTGACAACAGCTGTGGACTGTTCAATGGGGTGCAGAAGAACAGACAGCCAAAAAGACAATGACAAAAACAAGGAGGAGGTGGAGGAAGAAGAATAGGAGGATAGGAGGATAGGATCAGGATCAGGATAGGGGAGGGTGAATGGGCACTCGGTATCGGAGAGAGCGGCATACGTCAGATGGAGGATACTTTGTAGACGGGGGGAGTGAGGTGGTCGTGGCAGTGCCTGGGGAAACAAACGGTTAAAGCTTCTACGAGTATGGCTTGTCCTGTCTCGTACGCTGTCATCTATCATATGTCTTGACTTGACGTTGTATCCCTCCTTGCTTGTCGTGGACATCCCCATTGAATTTCCTCTTCCTTTTTCTTCTTCCTTTTTCTTCTTCTTCCTTTTATCACATATATTTTATATCTCTATGCCTGTATCTAGCATCATTGTCCGCCATCTTTTTTCTCTTTGTTTTTCTCCTTGTTTTTCTCCTTGTTTTTCTCCTTGTTTTCTCCTTGTTTTTCTCCTTGATGTCTCTGCTTTTCGTATGCCTTCCCCCCCTTTCTCTCATTCTCTTCCTATTAGTGTATTTCATTCTCTTATCTACATTGGCTTTCTTATTCATCTTCTCAAGAAATCTTTCTGTTCCCTCGTCCCCTTTCCCAGTCTCTAGCGGCGCGCATGTTATTTCCCCGTAGGGATTCTCCAAGAAACATTCTACTCCGTAAAGATCGAAATGCAATGCCTGCAATGCAAGTGTCTTTTTCCCTCTGCTACGCCCCCCCCCCTACCCCCCTAGACTTGACTTAAGCAGCCAAGCCAAACACCCCATGAGGCTTTATATTTAGATTTTATATCTCAAAGGCAGACGCGAAGCGCCACAGAGCATGCAGAGTAGGATGCAACATACGCGTATGTGCCTGCAGGAGCACTGCATCGTGAAGAGCAAAGACGAGAACAAGACAAAGTAGGCCGTAGAGCATCGTCACCCACGATGAAGCTACGAGCCTCTTCAGTGTTTGGCACTTTGCTGCTATGCCGCTTTTCTTCGTATGCAAATCATTCCGGGCTTTTAATGAACTGTCATTCTTAATTGCCATCGAGATGTGCCTTTAGGATCCTTTTCTCCCTCTCCCTCTCCCTCTCCCCTTCTGCCTACCTGTTCATGCCATCGTCCTGTGATCGAATTTCACCTGCTTGTTTCGCCATCTGTCTCGGAGACAAAGGTGCTCGCAACAGACACTTTCCGGGTCGACACTGACTCCAATATTTCACGCCTCAGTTACGTGTTGCTCATGGATCTTAAACATGCTCCGGAAGAGGTGGGCTGGTGGCGTTGGCCAGCCCTCTTGTGTTATGCAGCCAGGCAGCGGTGAGATGATATGACTGAGAAGGACGAGACAGGACAGGTGGACGGGCGAATGAGGACAGAGAGGAATGTCGCCAATCATCCCTAGAAGGGGCATGCATCCTCCCCTCTCTGCAGGTTGTGTGCCTCTGTGTCTCTGCATGTTTCTCTCTCTCAAGAGTTTCGCTGGACCCTCTCTCTGAGCCCGCGGTTGCTTTGCCCTGCAGACCCGCGAGAAGCGACGGCAGCCATCCGTGTCCTCCTGCCACCACTCCAGCTCCGCCATGCCAGCCATTGCATGGATGGGCCATAGCGGAGAGATGATGGGCATACAGCCGTTGCGCTATTTCTTATCGAGAGTAGCCACTCGACTATGCACATCGTTTGCACATCATGGTCGGATGGAGCAAGGCGCGGAAAGAAGACAAGCGGAGGGCAGGACAGAGGAAACCTGTCGCTGTCTGACGGCCTGATTGCCCAACCGCGGGTGGTATCCGGTCTCCTCTGCGAATGGTGGTGGCTAGCTCAAGTTGGGAAGCTCGAGGATGGCTGTAGGAAGACAAGAGGCTTGCAGATCCACGAGAAGCGGGAGAATGCCGAGAGGATGCGAGTGTGAAAGGAAGAGAAACAAGCACACTTGATATGCTCACACCATAGCACATCATCACGCCTGCCTACATGCTTATACCCGTCTGCTCGACCACCCGTGCCCAGCGGCGCTCTGTCCATCGTTACCCTATTGGACTCTCTACCATCGTTTGCTTTGCATCATTGTGGCCTCTGCCGATCACCAAAGTGAGGGAGAAACAGAGAAACAGAGAACCAGGGAAGAGGAACGATGGCAGGACGACAAGGCAAAAAGATGTGATCGCGACAACGGGCGACGGGAGAGGGACAGAGCGACAGGACGATAGGGCGACAAATGGGAGTTTAGGCGCCGACAATAAGGCAAGAGTCGCAAGAAGGATGGGGAACAGTAGCGGTGTGATCCCTTGCGTAAACCTGTCTCGCGTCCATCACTGTCCACTGTCCACTGTCCACTGTCCACTGCCCACTGTCGACAGTCGGTCAACAAGAGAGACATCAGGCCGGTGGCAGGCCGAACAGCAAACGTACCGACCCAAGAACGGCCACAGCTTGTGCCTCTGCCTCTCTGCCTCTGCCGACGATCAGCTGAATCGGGTGAACTTTCGACCCCGGCCTCGACCTCGAGCTTTAGACGGCGTGTGCGACAAAAGCTGAGCGTGGATGCTGGCTGGAGTTGCTGGAAGCAGTCGTCTTTTGGCCTCTGGCCGCCTGCCAAATAGCGACCAATAGAACACTTGTGCTCGTAGCTAATCTGCCAAACACTCTGCACTGGATTCCTTGCATTGTACTGGGTGACTCAGCATTGCCGGCTACCCTCACTCCTATTCACTCCTATCAACTGGAGGCCGCCCGGTACTACAGTAGGATGGCCTCTGTGCGAGCCATTCGAGCGGCCTGAGAACTACTCATGCCTCGCGACTCTTTCGCGCTCGCACCTCTCTGCTTGTAAGACAATGCTGGGGACACTATGGTATTGACAGTGGACAGTGGATATTGGTAATAGTTTGCACGCCAAGTGCCCATCTCAGACTCCCACCAGGAAGCCTTGTTGAGCTCTCCCGGACTCTCCGTAGTGTTGTCAAGAAGAAGAGAGAAATAAAACCATCCCCATACCTTCGTTGGCAAGGCGGTGGCCGAGTTTTGGATGTTTGAGCCTCCAAGGGCCAAACTGCTGATATGAGAGAGCATTGACTGATGATGACCTGTTTTTCGACGTGAACAAGGTTGCTTTCCTTGCCGATCGGTGTCATGGTTGCTGTCTCTGGTGATTTGCCTGAGGCTGAGGTTGGCCTATCTGCTGCTGTCGACGGCGACCTGTAGTTGCCGGTTGATGGTGCAGCTTGCTCCCAGGCTCGCCCAGCTGTGGGAGATCTTGTCAAATATGTATTCATTCTGGTCAAAATATACTAGAAAACCCAAAATCATCTCGAAAAACACCATCTCGAAAAACAAATACATTCAGACTGTCAAGCTGAAACGTGACGATAGGGGGGGAAATTACAGTGTCGTCTCAAAACATTGGTGTGGCTGATGAATTATGTAATCGCGCGTCGAGACGTGATGATGTGGCGTCACGGCCTTGACAGTGTGCGAGTGCAAGTAAACAATTCGCAACACTTGCACGATAAATAATAACAAATCTACACGCCCTCAAGCACATTCAGTGGTATACCCAAAGCTGCGCAGCGCTCAGCGTTGCCAAAGGAAACCTGCGCGCCGTTCCATTGCAGCAGACGCAGCGACGGACTGTCGGCCGTGACGGCGCGCCACGGTCCCGACGACGCCGTCTGAGCCAGTGTTGCCCAGTAGCCGCGAGCTCTCAGGTAGTCGGGCGATGGGTTCGGATCGCCGGTGCGTGCAAACGCCGACCAGTAGTCGACAATGAGCTGCATAAACGCGACGTCGCGGCCGTCGCGGTCCGGAAGCCCGGCGCGCGCCTCGGTGCCAAACACAATCAGCTGCTCGCCAGCGTGGCATTTATAGTACTCGGCGTCGGGATCGCCGTACGGATGACTGTCGGATTTTGGCGGCGTGCACCATGGTCGCGCATATCCAGAAGTCTGGTAGGTCCTGTTGAAACGGTAGACATAGACCGGGCCAAATGCGCTATGGCGCGCGGCCGAGAAAGCCGTGGCCAGGTCGAAGCAGCCAAACTCGAGAGCCGTGGCAATAGCCATGCTGGCATTGAATATGGCTGCGGGCGAATTGGCGTTGGAAGCTGAAACCCCAAAGGCGGCGCGCACATTGCGAGCCAGTGCTCTGCTGGTGTTCTGGGGTAAATTAAAACGCGTGGCCACCTTGGACGCGAAGTAGTCTCCAAAGCTTGTGTTATCGGCTGGGTAGTCGTCTATCAAAACGCCTGACTCGTCGCGATTGATGCCCGTCATGATACTAATGTTGCGCGCTGCCGGCGTGCCTGTGCGGTTGACGACGAGCCAGCTGTCTGTGAGGTAGGCACCATCGACGACGACGCCGTTGGCATTGGTCGCAAGGTTGTTCAACGCAAAGCCTGAGAGCCGGTTCAGACAGGCTGCAGCATCGGCTGCTGGGACATTACCACACCCGGCTTCCTCCAGGACCTTGACCGTGCGCTCTTTGTAGCTCTCTTCGACCGTGCCGTACTGCATCCAGCTGAACTTGCCGTTCCTTGGGTAGCCCTGCGGAGCGGACTGCATGATGGCGCGCTGAAAGAGGCCCTCGGCCTTGGGCGATCCCAGCAGAATGCGTGTCGCCTGTGCACCAGCAGACTCGCCAAAGAGAGTGACGCGCGATGCATCGCCGCCGAAGAAGCGCGCGTAATCGCGAGTCCATTCGAGTGCAGCCACCATATCGGACAGTGCATAGTTGCCGCGATGGACACCGTCATCAAAGGCTAGAAAGCCGGCATTTCCGACTCGGTAATTAACAGATATGACGACGGCGTCGCCACGTGATGCGAGGTTTGTGCCGTCTGTGCTTGCCTTTTTGCTCGAGCCAGACGTAAACCCACCACCGTACAGATAGAGCATGACCGGCTTCAAGTTGGACGACGTCGCGGAATTGGCTCGTGGGAGATGCGGTGTCCATATGTTGGCAAAGAGACAGTCCTCGCTGCTGCCGCTCTTGGCTTTGCCACTTGGCTGAGAGCAGTCGGCGCCGGCATCTACGGCCAACGCATCGGGGTTGCCGATTGCGTAGCTTGCTTTTTTGGCATAGCCGAAGCGGACAGGTGGTTCGGCGAATCGAACACCACGAAATTTCCATGTGTGCAGGTCGCGGTAGCCCGTCATCATGGTGCCGTTGACCGACTGCACGACGCGCCATCTCAGACTGCTGTCGATCGACGCCGACACCGAACTTGACAGAGGAGCTGTCTGTGTGCACAGGATGGGAAGCGACGTCAGGCAGTTGATGTTGGCGACGTTTCCATTGGCGTCCATGGCGCGGCATTCTTTGAACGTGGCATTGCCCATGTGCGTTTTCGCTACCCAATACAACTGTCCAGCCTCGGCTGTGCGGTCCTGGAGGTCCTGGTGTTGTTGATGCTGCTGGTACTGGAGAGACACGATGACCGCTGTGGTGTTGTGCGTGTCAGGCTGCCACGGCGCCTCACCCAAGAGATCACAGCTTTCTGATGCGGACTGGAAGGGCGTTGGCTGATGCACGAGGATGGCAGATGTGCCGTCATTGGGTGCTCCGTCGAGGTTATTTTGTGACAAGATTGTCAACCCGCCGCCAGTATAGAGCGCGCTGGAGAGATCCGGGAGTACCAGCAAGAGCGTAGCACACTGCACCCAAGCTCCGAGTCTAGACATTGTGATGGTGCTTGATCGAGTCCATCGGCAAGGAAGCTGTCTTGCCAATCCAGGCTTGACTTGCTCTACGCTTTATATAAAAACATTTCAAGTATCACGGAGTAAGTATCGGGCTTAGATTGGCTTTGCCGATTTGTTGTAGCTCTTTATTTAATTTTTTTTCTTGATTTCATTCATGTCAAAGTATACAAGGCCTGTGCGTTAGTTGTACCATGATCGCCTAAACATTAACCGATAACTACACCCCAAAAAACTCCGATCGAAACCAAAGATCTATTGTCCGACGAAACAAAGGCAGCAGATAGAAATTTTCGCCCAAAGCAGGCGGCAAAGGATTTTCACTGTCTGACAAACAAAGATGTACGTAACACTCCCTTGAGCGGTCTAGAAGAGTCATTAAATAAACAAATAAAAGGCCTGTATAACTGATACACGGTTACACTCCGCGATGCAATATACAATATGAGTCTGTCCGTGTTTGTCTCTGCCAAGTTGGCTCAGTCCACTATGCCATATGCCACATGCCGTGAGAGCCCATTTAGCCGACAGACACAATCAACACTCCTCCGTTGCAGATAACTGCAGGTTAAGGCGTTATTGTTCCTTTTCGGAATACACTGTGCTACCATGCATGCTCGTCTCTTTCATCGCAGTCGACCACCGAGACAGGTCCGTGTTAGGTGTTCATCTCGGTAGTCCTCGGCTGCCCATGCTACACGCCCGCAAGACATGTCTGTCATGCTTTGACGTGTTCTTATGCAGTCACGTTTTGCATCACTGTGAGAGTGTGCGCTTGTGTAATCTTGCCCTTCTCCACGCGGAACATGTGGCTGTCGGGTCACGTCGCAAAGTCCACTAGCACACACATCTACAGCCCCAACCGTCTCGTCGATCACGCTGTGCCGGTGTGTGATCTTGATACCAAAGGGCACGCCCACGTTGCACCTGTCATTGGTGGTGCCACTGGGTGGTATCATAAAGATTCGCATTGTGGTCGGCTTGAAGCGGGAGTGCGAGGCTGCCCGTGGAGATGTCTAGCGATGCCGTCCTCGGTGTATTCAAATCTTTGAGTATAGAGTTCCAGGTGAGAGCAAGGAGGACATGCGGATTGCCGGCGGACTGAGCAGCAATGCAGGTGCTGGTGGCCTTTAGCAAGAAGCTGCGGTCACAGCTGGCGGCCAGTGCCGCGCCGACAAACAAGACGAAAGAGGGAACCATGGTGTCGATAAATTTCAAAATTGTCAAGATTCTGCTGTCAAGAATCAATTGATTAGTGAATGCTTCCTGGTGAAGCCTGACTTGGAGTGCGCCATCGCTTCCCTTGAGAATACGGTGCTGCTCAGCACCGCATGCAGTCGCCACATCGTGTGCTATGGAAGACGGACCGCACACAGCAGCACCGAAAGGGTTTGCCATCATGGATCCCTCATTGGTCATCAGCGGCAGATCTGCCTGGCCGTGCTTATAAGTGATGTCGATAGCAAGAGATTTAGCCCCTTTTGTCTTTCTCTTTTCATCTTGGACATTGTGGCTTGCTTTACTGAGATCCGGGCTGGATGGTACACCCGGCCCTGTCTCGTGCCATGCATTGTGCACATTATGCAGCTGACTAGTGGACGCGTATTTTTCTGCTAGCCGGTTGACCGTCGCGACGAACCAGCGCCGCATACCTGGATCCCGACCGGACACAACCATTTGAAGAGTGCTCTGGCTGCTATCCGTTTTGCCCTCTCTGCAAAGCCAGTCCTCGACCAGGCCCAGGGAGAACCCAGCGCCAGCACCACCAGCGATGACGAGAGTTTTGTCGACGCCCTCGTCCCAGCGGCGCGGAACACCTCCGTAAGGTCCTTCAATAAACAAAGGCACAACGACACTTGGCTGCTTACGGGCTAGGTGAGCTAGCCAGCCAGTAATCCCACACCGCGGCTTGGCATAAAAAGACGAGATATGACTTATCGTCCTTGCTTTTGCTTGGAATCGAGCAAATGGTAAATGGTGCATGTGTAGGGCCATAAACCGTAGGTGCACATGCTGACCTGGCCGCCATGTCAAGGGGGGTAGACGCGTTGTCACAGGTACGGTGATCTTGACTGTCTGGTCTGATTCGAGCACGAGTTTTGCGCGCAGCAACCCGTGCGCAATGTATGTGCGGGCTAGTAGTAGGGCTTGGGGCTGAGTGAGACGCCGCTAAAGTAAACAAAGCCGGAGCCGAGGAGCATGTAGACGCCGATCGAGGGCGACCTCTAGCTTAAAATGCGTCGGCCGGGGTAGGAGAGGGCACGGATAGCGGCGAGTCCCTTTAGCCAAGCCCGACTGGCTTGTGGTGCGTTTGCCGGCAAAAGACTGAGGACGGCATAGGCTGCAATAAAGCTGCCAATGGCGGCAACAAAAAAGTACACGGCAGCATGGCCATAGACTAGATCGGCAAGGTACCACTTGACCCAGCGGCCGTACCCGAAGGCACACTGGCCGGGGGTCATGGTGCACTTGTGGTCGCGGCTCGAGTGCAGCATCACTGGCGATGTGAGCCACTCGTAGGGCCGAACAAAGCACGGCGACGAGTGACTTTGTGAGTCCGAAACAGTCCCGAGCATCAGCACACATTTCTGCCAGGAATGCAGATCCTCCGCAATGCCAATGTCTCTGGTTGGCACATGTGCCCTTCTCCCCTTTCTTGTTCTAGAACTTCCCGACCAATTAATCACAATTCTTTTGTTCTCCAAATAATTCATACTTGATATACATTAATAAACTATTGATGAACTATTGATAAAATAACAAACGTGATATATAACATTGTCGAGCTAATCCTTGCTCTTTCTCTTGATCCCGCGGCATTGTCCACCCATTTTTATTTCCACTGTATCAACATGATCGCTGTTGCTCTACAGCCGCGACTTCATGTTGACGTGGATAGCCTTGATCGTGGAGTATGCCTCCAGACCAGCCTCGCCCAGCTCGCGGCCAATACCGCTCTGCTTCACACCGCCAAAAGGCACGCGGAAATCGCTGTCGTTGCTCGAGTTGATCCACACCATACCGGCCTCCAGCTTGCGGGCGACGCGGTGTGCGCGGGTCAGGTCGGTTGTGAACAGAGCACTGCCGAGGCCGTACTCTGAGTCGTTGGCCAGCTCAATGGCCTCGGCCTCATCCTTGAAGCGGGTAATCACGACAAAGGGGCCAAAGACCTCTTCCTGGAAAATGCGCATTTTAGGGGTGACGTCCGTGAAGACGGTGGGCTCAACGAAGAATCCCTTGCCACCACCAGCAGACTGGGAAGCGGGAACACCGCCGAGGGCCAGAGTAGCACCCTCCTGCTTGCCGACGTCAACATACGACAGAACACGCTCGTACTGGGCCTTGGTGACCTGGGGACCCTGGAAGGTGTCCTCGGCAAAGGGGTCGCCGACCTTGGAGATGGTCTGGACCTTTGCCTTGAAGGCCTCGAGGAACTTGTCGTAGACAGCATCGTGGACAAAGATGCGCGAAGTAGCTGTGCAGATCTGGCCCTGGTTAGACATGATACCAATGTGGGCCCACTCAGCAGCCAGGTCGATCTCGGCATCCTCAAACACCAGCAGAGGGCTCTTGCCACCAGTCTCCAGAGTGATGTTCTTAAGGGTGGCGGCAGCCAGCTTCATGATGGTGCGGGCAGTGGCGGTCGAGCCCGTGAAAGCAACCTTGTCGACCTTGGGGTGGTTGGCGATAGCGGCACCAGTAACAGCACCGGGACCGTTGAGGATGTTGATAACACCGGGAGGGAAGCCAGCCTCGACAATTAGGTTGGCGAGGAACAGGATTGACAGAGGAGTCTGCTCAGCAGGCTTGAGGATGACAACGTTACCGCAAGCCAGGGCAGGGCCGAGCTTCCAGGCAGCCATGGACAGAGGGTAGTTCCAGGGGATGATCTGGCCGCAGACGCCGACGGGCTCGCGCACAGTGTAGGCAAGCTTGTCGCTGCTGGTCTCGATGACCTGGCCGAAGCGCTTGTCGGCGTAGCCGGCGTAGTAGCGCAGGGTGCCGGTAACTTCGCTGAGATCCTCGTTGAGGGCGACAGAGTAGGGCTTGCCGTTGTCCCAGGTCTCAATGGTAGCCAGAGTCTCCTTGTTGGCATCGATGAGGTCAGCAAGCTTCAGCATCAGCTGGCCACGCTCGGTGGCGGACATGTCGCCCCAGGCGTCGCCCTTGAGAGCGGCGCGGGCAGCCTTGACTGCGGTGTCAACATCATCAGCGGTAGCGGCGTAGACAGAGACAATCTCCTTCTCGTCGGTAGGGTTAATGCTGGCAATCTTGCCGCCGTCAGACGACTTGACCCATTCGTTGTTGATGAACAGGCCAATGGGCTGGGAGTAGGTGCGGCCGTTGGGCGCGGTTAGCGAGACAGCGAGATCAGACATTGTGTAGGTTGGGGTGAGGGGTATCGATGGGTATCTGAGGAGGAGAAAGAAACAAGAAGAGAAGAGAGGAAGGAAACAAAGAAAGGGGGGAAAAGAAGAAGGGAAGAGGATTTTTAAGTACGTCAAGACGAGGAGAAAGAAGGGAAGTAAGACATGTTATGGTTGGCTAGTTATCACGGTGGAGGGGTCGATGTTATCGCAGTATTGGCATCGGGATTCTACTAGCTTACTGGATGTATCTTTTTCGACTTGTCTCCAATAAAGCGTGGCAGAAGGCAAAAGAAGACGAAAAGAGACAATATAACTGACGAAGGATGAGGGAAGCATGGTCAGGATGTGGAGGGGGAAGTGCGGCTACAGAGGGAGCTCGGCATCGAGCAGATAAGCAGATAAGCAGACGGTGCGTGGAGGAGCAGCTGGAGAAGCGGAAAGAACAAATTCAAATATCTCTACGGAGGCAGGAAGCATGCGCGCAGCTGTTTATTCCTACCTCTTGTTTTCCCCCCTTTATTTTCTGTATTTTCTTCACCAGCTCGTCTATTGCGTGCTTGTCCGGCGCTCTTTCCTTTTCTACATGACTTTCGCTGCTGATTAATAACTCCGACTTTGCATTGACTATACAGCAAGGTTCCTAAAGCCATATCTGGAGGATGGCGCAGACAAGAAAGACATCAACGCCTATCCCGTACACCCTACAGCAGGAGTCAACGGTTCTTGACTACCCGTATGTTATTGCTGCTCTTGTTCTGCGACTCTGCTAGCTTGGACCGTATTACCCAAAGGGGCAAAACAATTCTAAATCAAAAGAGTGCATGGCAAGCTGCTGAAGACGGTCGAATAGCTTGTGCAAACGTCGACAAGCGGACTGTCCGCTGCCCCTCATCGCGCACCGCGTCAGTACGTCTTATCTTTATCGGTGGTAGCTTGGCTTTGCTACAGCAGCACCGCCTGACCTTGAGCGATCCAACATGCTCTCTAGTCGAAGCTCTGGCGTTGCGTTTAGATAAGGCGTTTGGGGTTTGAGGGGATAGTTTTGCATTAGTAAAAACATGTATAAAATCAAGAGAATAGAAACGAAATCGAAATGTAGATGTAGAAGAAAGCAGTAGAGATCTGTACTTCGTATACTGAGTAGAGTGCGGAGCCGTGTGGGAGTTGTATGGTGTGCATGGCCAAGTGGGCCGGGAGAAAATGGTCGGATTCGGGATAGTGTCGGTTGGTGCAGATGCTATTGTTGCACTGGTGCGCTGCGCGAGCACAGAAGTACGGCGCAGTTGGGAAGAAGAGCTGTCTGCAGTGTCATATGTGATATGTTACGAGATACTTGATGAGAGTAATGACTATGAGGGAAACAGCAGGATGATGCAATGATAGACATAGACTGCCATACTATGGACGGTGGCAACGACACGCAGACGGCTGTGATTTGCTATGTACAAGCAATCGACTATATACACTTGTAAACGTATTGCATTGCCCCTTTGGAAGCTGGATCCATAAAGCTGTCGGCTTCCTTGTATAACAACGGATATTCTGAGTAACTATGTGTCACCGGGGGAGGCGGCTCCCCGAAGCAAGCGCGACGAGTACACTTGAGAGAAAATGTGACATAAGCAGATGTAATGCAGATGTAAATAGGCACGCCTATGGAAGAAAGACGGGCAGAATAACGAGAAAGGCCCAAGCTTCCTACTCAGGAACGCCCCCTGCGGATCGCTTCGACTTTCTCGATTGGGAAGCCTTTGCTAGCTACGCAAGGGAACCAACGAAACAAAAGCCGACATATCCTAACGCTGACTGGCGGACTGGACGGGACAAAGAATGTGACAAACAAATTTGACAACCTACAAGTGCTCCATACATCCATGCTTTCGTCTGGGGAAACAAACAACACGTAACAGCAATACAGATGCATTCTATCATGTAATTCGACTCCAGTAAGAGGGCAAATAGCGAATACTGGGGTCGATGTGAGTGAGAAGAGAGAAGATCTTACGAGAGATTAAAGGCCGGGCGAGTCACGCCGCAACGAGCATGTGATATAGTATAAAGTTTCGCGGCCGTGTGACTCATGATTAAAAAGCAGGATAATAGTAAAAATGTAATTAATTCGCTGTGCTAGACTAAGAAAGTATGGGAATCAAGAAACGAAACATGCAAGACAGAAAATATGAACGAGACGTCTAGATGGTCTTGATGGCCTTGTCCTGGTCAGAGGTGGCCGGGTCCGATGCGACTGGGCTGTCCTGCAGACCTAGCTCGGATTGCGCATAGATGACGCGCTCGGCAGCACCGCGCGTCTGCAGGTAGTCGGCGCGCCCGCGCACAAACCAAAAGATGGTAGCGATCACCATCATGACACCAAACACGGCGACGGCGTAGTTCATGTCGGCCGCGGCCGGGTTGGGCGAGCCAGGGAACAGGAAAAAGACCGTCGTGATGGCGCAGTAGATGACGGCAACCCAGTTGCAAAATGGCCCGACGCGCGGGCCCAGGCTGAACTGGCCCTGGGGCGGCAGCTTGTCGCGGCCGGCAATCATGAGAGCCATGATAGGCATCGCGTACGAGATGGTGAGGGCGACCGTGCTGACACTGAGAATGGCCGACAGGACGGTGCTGGAAAACGTGTAAAGGACGCCGACCAGGCCAATGAGAGCGCCCTGGAGGAACAGCGCGTTGGCAGGGACCTTCCAGACCGGATTGACCGTGGCGAGAGCGCTGCTAAAGGGCAGGCCGCCGTCGCGCGCGAAACCCCAGGTCATGCGCGAGCCTGTTGTCAGGATCGACACGCCCTGGCCGAGACCGTTGAAGATGAAGAGGGACAGGAGCACGGCACTGCCCTGGAGGCCAATGGTGGAAGTGCACAGATCCATAAAGGGCAGGCCGGTCGGGCCATCAAGGACATCGTCGAGCGACTGAATGCAGAAGAGGCAGACAACCATGAAGATAAACCCGGACAAGGCACCCATGCCGACAGCCAGGATCACAATGCGTGGCATGTTGCGGCGCGGCGCAGGGATCTCCTCCACCATGTGGATGGCCGAGTCGAAAGCGGTCAGACCGTACGCGGCCTGCACAAGGCCGATAAACCAGGTGACGCCGTTGCTCCAGCCGGCCTGGTTGATCCAGGTGCCAAACACAAAGCGGCCGGTCTGGTAGTGCAGGTTCTCGCGGACGCCGACCGTGATCAGAAGAGCGAGAATAAAGACAAAAAAGAGCGTGACGAAGCAAACGCCGACAAAGTTGTTGAAGCGCGGCAGGACCGACTCGCGACGACAAAAGATGAGGTTGAGAAACGTCAGGAACGCCGTGACGGCAAGGTAGACAAGGAACTGAACCCAGCCCGAGCTTGCACCAGACCAGTCGTTGTCGAAGATAACCTTCATGCCGAGCAGGAACTCGGTCATAAAGGCAATCTGGGACGCCCCGAGCGTCCACCAGCCAAACGTGTTGATCCAGGCACAGTAGTAGGACGTGATTTTGGCAACGGCGCCAAAAGGCGAGCCCTCGAGAAGTTTGGAAACCCAGTAGGCCTGGCCGAGGGCCGTGGGCATGGCGCTGACGAGCTCGCCGAGGGAGATGGCGATGCACAGGTTGCAAAAGGTCACCAGGACCAGACCCCAGAGGATGCTGATGGGGCCGCCGTTCTCGAGACCGCTGGAGAGATCCTGGGCAAAGGTGGACCAGGTTCCGAGGACGCAAAAGGCGAGTGACAGCATGGAGATGACGCCAAACTTGCGGGACATGGCCTGCTCGTGGCCCATGGCAGCGAGATCGTGTTCATCCTGGATCTCCTGCTCGTCGAGACGAGTGTGGCCATGCGGGAGGTCGGACATGGTGCTGTTCTTTGATTGAGTGAGTGATTTGCTAGGATAGAGTGAGGTATATCAAGTGTGGCGAGTCGTGAAAACTCAAGGATCGGGGAGGAAGATGTACCACTCCAGATGCTGTCCCATTTTCTGGTGGCCACAGGAAGATGATAATAGGCAATAAAGTTAGATAGTGAGAATCAATAATCAACAATCAATCAATAATCAACAATGAATAATGATGGCAACTGGTATGAAGAGACTCCGAATATATATGTATTTTGAAATTTTAGCCCAAGCGCCCAAGAGGCTTGGATTGATAGACGATAGACGATAGCCGTTCGAGAGAGACTAATCGATATCTGATGGAGTACAGTAATACGAGTAGATAATACAGATAGCGCACATGATAGAGAGATAGGGACATGGCATTAAAGACAAGGCGACAGGGAGACTGATAACGGCTTTTACTGAAAAAGACGGTATTTATGGATTTAATTTGGCATTTAAGTATTTAAAGTACTGATTAATTTAACTCGGAAATCAATCTCTTCTCCTCTTCAATTTTATCTCTTGTTCGTTTTGTTCTTTCATTTCCATGTAACTGTTGTTCAACACTTGAATGAGCCTAAAAGCAATCTATTAGCAATAGTTATTTCCCCGCAGCTGCACCCCGGGAGCCAAGAGGGAAACGAACGGCAGCCGGCATGGTCGACGACGCATAGCATGCTGTCTTTAGACTCGACCCAAGTCGTCACCGGTCATGCCCTGGGGGCGTGCGAGATCAGTAAAGATCTGTGTCATTGTTGTCTGTAATAATAGCCTTTTGCTATAACGGAGGGTAGGATGGAATGAAATGAAGAAATAGTAAATCCACTTGCAAGTCGATTCCACATGGCCGGGGCAGTATCGGTTTGTCAATACCCGGGACTGATGTCGATGAACCTCTTGAGCCTATTGTTCGTTGAGTCAACATATAGTCAATTGCTATTCGTTCGTCTTATCACGGGTCTTGGGTTGAGGTCGGAGAGAAGTACAGAAGAAGTGCAGAGTGTTGGTCAATCGGGGCCGCCGTTCACCTCGTGGCTGGTGGCGACTGCTAAAGACGACTGTTGTGCCTGTTGTTGTCAACGGTCCATGAGTTGGTTGTTGCTTCCGTATGCCATGTTCTTGCTGTGCCTCATCAACCCTGCTCCATCATGACTCTACTGTGTTATTCATTCGTTGGTTGATGTAGATGATTGATATCTCTTACTACTCCGAACGTCGTACTTCTACATTGCCCTTCTGCCATACCATTGCCATCCTCCATCGACAAGGCAGGGATCAGTGACATCGGGCCGCGCCAAGCTTCTCTTTACATCCTATTCGGGACAACTAGACCAGCCCACGTATGGAGATCAAGGTACTTCGTAAGTCCGTGAAACAGTCCACGCCTCGGAGTAGATTATTACAGACTATCGACAATAGCATATTGAGGATGGAAGTATAGTAAGACCCTAAAACAAGCCCATGATCTTATGCGTAATCTAATGTTGATCCCCGAGCAATTGCTTTTTCCTATTCCAGACAAAATGACCTGCTTGCCGAGCTGTGGACACGGGCTGGACGGGCAAAGTGATGCCCGTCGAGTTATATCAATGACTGATAGTTCAATTCCAGGAACGGATGAATGATCGCGATATCGATGCGGATGGCCATGACAATTTGAAATGACATTTCGGTGTCAGAGGCAGACGGTGCCGTCATCGGATTCGGGTAGGACGGAAGAGGATGAGGCCTACGGGCTTTATATCGGAATGAGACCTGGACACGCACATAGACAACGTCAAAGTGCACAAACTGGTAAGAGGCAGTAGCACAAGTCATCCACATACAGAGCTTACAAGGCAGTTGCAGTGCAGAGCACACGTACAGGCAAGGAGAAGGATACACCAGCTTGCACGCAATATTTTTGAGAGACTGGTCATTCAACTTAGCAACTGCCAATGCTGTTTTGTACATAAACACTCCGATGTAGGATAAGGGCCATTCATGTAAGAATGAGAGGCAATGTGATCTTCACGACTTAAAGAGCTAGAGGTCAACCAGTAAGTGCAGCCGAGAAGTGATGTATGTAGGTAGTAGTGACATGACGGTTATGAATGCGAGCATGCATGAGCGACCACTACAGAGCGAGCAGCCGATGATAGACGATATTCAAGTTGCCAAAGCGCCACAGAGCTAGCACTCTGTGCTCTGCCAGGGAGAGAGGGTAAAGAACGCGGGCAATCTATTCCCAATCTTAGTTCCCCATCATCATCTCCCCCGTACTTTTTGATACAAGTATAGTCGGCGAGTGATTGTCTGTATTGAGAACAATGAATACACGGCGGATAGGAAATGGGAGAATGAACAAAAACGTAACGAATTGGTGGTACTCGATAGCAAAAGAGGAGGTCAAGGCAGAGAGCATTAGACTCAGAAAGAGAATAAGCAGTGGCAAGACCCGCCGCCGTAAACCCTTTTCGTCCATAAAGTCCCTCGCTACGGGATAGTGGGAAGACATCAATGCAGGCTGGGACTGGGGTAATAGATATGCAGCTGGTGTTATCGAGCAAGAGAAAAGACAAAGAAATACTGCAGACAATGTTGACGTGGCGGAAGTCGCTGAAGAAAGCAGAAGAGGTGCCTTGTATTATTTTGACAGAGCTGGAGCAGAGATAAGCCATGTGATTGACAATTGACGTTATCGATAAACGATAGGGAAATTATTGGTGTTGAAGCTATTGAGGTCTTGCTGTGGTAGGTGAGAAAGTTGACGAGAGTCACGGTCAAGTGAAGATGAGGTGGTAGAGATGAACTGAGCCAGATGCAGCAGGAGCGCAAAATATTAGTAGAATAAGGCAAAGGAAAGAGCGATAAGGGGCGGAGATACCGAGTGGACTGGAGGAGCCTTTTTCCTCTTTCAGAAAGTCCAGGCGACAAAAGCGTATTTGTATTACTGATAGAGCCCACGCGCATGATAAGCGATAAGCTATGAAATTGCTTGGTGACGCGCGAAGACGCATGCAAGCCCTCCAAAGACGGCGTAGCTCTGAGGGGCAGATACAGAAAGCAAGAGGAAAAGAAGAAAAAAGTCAAGGAGGGAAGGAGGGAAAGAGCGAAAGGAGGAAAGAGCAATGGGCAGATGGCAAACGAGACAGATCGTAAGAGGAAAGTAAAAGAATCGAAAGGTGCGATGGACGGAGGGGCAGGGAGGGCAGGTACGACCGCACTTCATAAGCTTCCCTCTCTGTCGTTCATTCCTTCCCATTTCCCTTCTTTCCTTTTTCCTCTCCTTTCCACTCCTTCCTTGCTTCCTTCCTTCCTTTCTTATTTTCTTCTCACCACCATCACCAACTAACATCCAACCCAAACATCTTTCTGACCTCGTCAGACAGCCTCACTTTCTACTCTACAACCAAGCTTTTCAGCTAACTTCCCCCAAAACCCATTCATAACCCTTTGCCATTTTGGCGCCACCAACACCCGCTTGTATGGACGACTTCCACAACAACTGCAACCATGAACATCGACACCACTTCAATTGCGGGCTACACCATCTTTCGGGAAGAGGACACATGTTCCTCAGTAGTAGAGCCTATCACCCAGGGGCCCCTGGTGCATCCGTTGGATCAGCTGTCGATTAAGGAGATTCTGCTCGCCTCCAAAGTCATCCGCCAATATGCTCAACCTAAAGAGCTAAAATTCAACTGTGTTACCCTCCGGGAGCCCCTCAAGGCCGAATACCAGGCCTTCCGCGAGCGCCGCGGTCCCCGCCCCGACCGCAAGGCCTTTGCCATTGTCCTTGAAAAAGGCAAGAGCCCCTGTTTCGAGGTTGTCGTCAACCTCGCTACTGCGTCTGTCGAGCTCTGGAAGGAGATCTACGACGCCAACCCGACCCTGACCCTCGAGGACCTGGATGTCTGCGAGCGTGTCAGCCGTGCCGACCCCCGCTTCATCCAGGCCTGCAACGATATTGGTATTACCGACATCAGCAAGGTCTTTATTGATGCCTGGGCCATCGGCTTTGACGAGCGCTGGGGCCACGAGCGCCGTCTGCAGCAGGGCATTGTCTACTACCGCAACTCGGAGCTGGACAACCAGTATGCCCACCCCCTCGACTTTTCCGTTGTCGTCGACACGGAAGCCGAGGAGGTCCTCAGTGTCGACATCCGCCGCGTCAACGGCGAGCGCACCAAGGTCCCCTTTGGAGAGCACAACTTCTTACCCGACTTCATCAGCGACCAGTACCTCGAGGGCATCCTCAAGCCCATTGACATCACCCAGCCCGAGGGTGTGTCTTTCCGCATGCGCGGCAACGAGCTTTTCTGGGGCCAGTTCAAGATGCACATTGGCTTCAACTACCGCGAGGGTATCGTGCTGTCCGACGTCCGCGTCGACGATCCGACTGCCGGCCGCCAGCGCACCCTGTTCAACCGTATCTCCGTTGTCGAGATGGTTGTGCCGTATGGCGAGCCCAGCGCTCCCCACCACAAGAAGCATGCCTTTGATGTCGGCGAGTACGGTACTGGTCTTATGACCAACTCGCTGCAGCTGGGCTGCGACTGCAAGGGTGCTATCCACTACCTCGACGCCATTGTGTCCACGGCCAGTGGCCACCCGGCGCTCATCAAGAACGCCGTCTGCATCCACGAGGAAGACAATGGTCTGCTTTACAAGCACACCGACTATCGTGATGGTACTGTCATCTCCGCCCGTGACCGTCGTCTGATCATCTCACAGATCATCACTGCTGCCAACTACGACTACTGCTTCTACCACATCTTCACCCTGGATGGTACCTACAAGCTGGAGATCAAGCTGACTGGCCAGCTCAACACGACTTGCATGCACCCCTCCGAGACTGCCGCACCCTACGGCACCGAGGTTGCGCCCCGTATCAATGCCCACAACCACCAGCACATCTTCTCGCTGCGCATTGACCCCGAGGTCGACGGCCCCAACAACTCGGTCGTCATGACCGATGCTGTGGCCTCGGACGAGCCCGTCGGCTCCAAGGCCAACCCCTACGGCAACGGCTTCCTTGCCAAGAAGACGCTGCTGCGCACCTCGAAAGAGGCTGCCACCAGCTACAAGCATGAGACCAGCCGTGCCTGGAACATCATCAACCCCACCTCCATCAACGAGACCTCCCACACGCCTGTCGGCTACAAGATCGTCAACAACAACTGCCCTGCGATCCTGGCCAAGCCTGGCAGCATGGTCTGGAAGCGTGCCGCGTTTGCTCGCGAGTCGCTGTTTGTTGTGCCGTACAAGGACTACGAGCTCTTCCCTGCTGGCGACTATGTCTGCCAGTCCGAGGGCGAACTGGGCCACCCGCACAACGCCACCGTCCTCGACTGGGTCGAGCGCGATGAGAACATTGACAACACGGACATTGTCTGCTACGTTCAGTTTGGCCTGACGCACTTCCCGCGCTGCGAGGACTTCCCCATCATGCCCTCGGAGCCCGTCAGCGTCATGCTGCGTGCCACCAACTTCTACCAGAAGAACCCGGCTCTGTGGGTGCCTCCGTCGACCTATGCTGTCGACACCTCGTCCAAGAATGCCTTTTCCAACGGCAACCACAGCACTGTTGCCGCCGCTGCCGCCATCGCCGCTCCGGCTGCCTCGTGCTGCTCTGCTGACAGCAAGCCCAGACTGTAAAATGTCGGCTTGTCGAATCCAGAGTACAGATCACGGAACTCTGAAATAGCTGTTCGTGTTCTCTTTCCGTTCTTCTTCCATCTGGAAGCCTCTTGGGTGATGTTTTGGGTGGTCTCTTTGTGTCGGATAAATTGTGAAAACGATCTGAACTTTTCTCCATGAAAATGAAAATCAATAGATAGCAAGCAAATACATTATGATTTGGTTCATTTAAAAGACTCAGTGTTCATCATGTATGTGAGATATACACATTCGTAGTTTATCTGCATTTAATTTCATAATGTTTTTACTTCATTTTGTGCATGTACATCTCCCCCCTATTATTTTTATATTTGCTATATTATTAAAGCTGAATACGCTTGATCTATTAGACCTATCTTCTAGCTTATTATAAAATAGAAATTCAATGATATAGATTTCATTGAAAGAATGGAGTACATCTTAACTTACCTATACCATCCATATTCGACCATGCCAACACTAATGTAAGATGCAACCCTAACAGTACGACACTTGTGAAACATGTGAAACTAGATATTTCTACTTATCAGTTCTTCTAGATCGTCGAAATCTTTCTTAAGCTTTTGCTGATAACCACTTTTACTGCAGCTAGCTTTCCCCTTTCTTCCACTGACAAATCCGCTAGTCATCGACTTTACAAAGTAGCTAAAAGCCGCAGTTTCTCCGGACGGAAACTGAACTGAATCCCTGTCTAATAAGCATAGTAGTAGTGCCCGATCTATGGCTTGGTTTGACCTAGTGACATAAGCTGTGACGCATGCGTTGTTGTTGGAGATTTGGGGATTTTCTTGGGAGGAAGGTGGCACCCACAATTTTCTGTATCTTCGTTGCCTTTTGACTTTTGAATTGGCGTCCTTCCTTTTACGGACACCCGGTTGCTTCTTTCCTCTTTCGATGCTGCCGACATTCTGACGGGAAGGAACGATCAACAAAAGCGAAAAAGGGCAACAGCACTGACTGCTTAGGTCACTTAGTCCCCTGACACACGCACCCCCCTGCACTTTTCCTTTCGCCCAGACTGATTCAACCTATCTAAACTCATCCCCCCCGACAACACCATACGACATCCGACCACAGCTATTTACCTGCATTCACGACCGACGCGCTCTGCCAAAAAATACTGGCATACGACATTAGCATATAACCTCGTCGCATGCATAGCATCAATACATCTTCAACACTCTTACCATACGGACTGGCGTGACGATCCGTGTCCGGTGCGCGCGCCGGAAGAATAAAGACGACGACCTTTTACATTCTGCGACGACGCCCGACGGCACCTCTACTACCGCCACTGCAGCCGTTATGGACCGCTCGAAACTGCGCATATCCAAGGCGTGCCAAGAATGCCGCGTGCGCAAGATTCGCTGCGACGGCGGCGAGCCCTGCCAACGATGCCAGTTCCGGGATGTACCCTGCGAGTACCGCAAAAAGGCACGCAACCGCCTGAAGAAGGGTGACAGGCTGCTGTCGGCTGGGCCTTCAAATGCTCCCAGCCATGATGGCCCAGTCGGCGGCAGCGAGTCGAGCTTTGCCAGCCCGGGTGCCGGCAGCGGCACTGGTTCAATTATAGCTTCTGTTGCTGCCTCTACCGTGCCACCCCTACATCGACCGTCACACCAAGTACACCAAGTACACCAAGTACACCAGGTACACCAATCACAACCAATCAACCAGGCGCACCCCCAACACCGACGGCTTCCCCACCTCGGAGACCCGAACATGTCCGCACCATCCTTCTCGCCCGGCGCTGCCAGCACTGCTAGCAACAATGCGCGCAGTGGCCTGCACAACCCGAGTGTCGCGGCCACGCACCGCGCATCGCCTTCAGTTTTTATCCAACTTTACTACGGACCGTCCTCTAATTTTTCCCTTCTTAACGCCATCTACCACCAGATTGAAGGCACTCAACCAGGGCAGCGGCGACGGAGGCCAAGGCACAGAGAAGATGGCACGGCACGGGGTGGTAGTGACACGGCGATTCGGAGGGCAGGGACGACACCAAGGACGGAGAGAAGAGCGGACGGGCGAGACGGAAGAGACAGGGCAGAACATACACCTAATGAGCATGGTCCGGATAGGACGGAGAGGGCGGACTCGAGTATGGATACGGAAGGAGTCAAATCAGAAAGGGACATCAACATGATGGACAGTGGCGACGACGAAAGCGATGGCGGCGAAGACGTCAACGGACACGAATCTTACGATGACGAGAATGCGAGCATTAGCTCTCGCGACTCGGGTGATGAGGACTGCACTCCCAATTGCGTCGAGGAGATTGGGCCTGGCCTCGACTTGTTTAACAATCGCCGGCTTTACTTTGGCGACCTCACAGGGGGGAGTGAAACATCATTTGCTATTTGCGGTAATGGGTCATTTACGGATGGCGCGAGCATGTTCATTGACCGTGCACTCGCCGAGAAGCTGCTGGAGCGGTATCTGACGACATTCTGGCTGATTCTTCCCATCTGGACGCGCGACACATTCCGCGAGCGCCTTGTGCGTTTCTACGAGCCGACATTCCTGCTGGGTGGCAACGACCCCGATACGATCATCGTCATTCTTGCACTGAGCCTAGGCGCTTCGATGCTCGAGGAGGAGATGGCGGCACAGTACCTATACCGCATGGCCAAGCGCTGGGCGTCAGCACTGGACGAAATGGTCAATGTGCAAATGGTGCAGATTTCGCTTCTCATGTCTCATTTTGCATCTGAACGTGCGCGGCCCAACTCGTCATTTCTGCTAGCCGGTACCGCCGTGCGCAAAGCTGTGGCCGCCGGCCTACACAAGGGCGTGCTAGGCGGGTCACAGAACAGCAGAAACAGCAAGAACGGCAGTCAAGGCAGCGCGCAGGCACAGGAAGCAGCGCGCCAAATGCGCATTACTATTTGGAGTCTCTACTTTTGGGAGACATGGGTCTGTTTCTCCCTGGGCCGGCCGAGCTCGTTCCCGGAAAGCGAAATGGACGTGCCGTTTCCGACCGAAGAGAAATTGCTACAGTCTGTGGTGACACTGGCGCGCGTCATGTCCAAGAGTGTCTCATGCATCTATCGGCGGCACCACGACTCGCTGTTGCCGCTGTGGAACGAGGCCAACGAGATCAGGCGCGAGCTGCGGCAGTTTGCAGAGAAGCAGCGCGAGGATTTCAACTTTGGCGTCATCGACGACCCCAACGCCGGCGAGCTTGGCGTGTGCCAGACAATTGTATCTACACTCTACCACCATACCCTGATCCTAACCTTCCGGCCGTTCTTGGTGTTCCGTGCCAAGCTGCAGCAGGAGGACTCTGCCAATCACCCACCACCTCCGCCATGGCTGGACACGGCATGCGAGTACTGCCTAGATGCAGCGCGCCACTCGATAGCGTTTTTGATCCGTGCGTGCGAGCGCAACGAACTGTGCAGGTCAGTGCGGTATCATGCCTTCTTTATTGAGGGAGCTTCGCATGTGCTCGCATTCGACCTACTGCAGAACAAAAACAAGGCCGCGCGGCAGGCCAATTTCCCTTGGTTACAGCTGGCGATCCGGGCGCTCGAGATGATACTGCCCAGGCGGCAGAGCGGGATTAGCCTGCCGGTGGACATTGCCGGCAATCTTGAGCACATGATCCGATCAGTGTACCCTGATTTCAGAGCGGCCGATATGAAGGACAACAACGGCGGCATTCTTAGTCACAGTATCCCTGCACATCCGATTCATGCCAACATGCAGCAGCAGCAGTACCAGCAAGCACAGCACCAGCAAGCCATGTTACAGCAGCAGCAGTCACAGCAATCACGGCAGTCACAACAGTCACAACAGACATTACAGCAGCAGCAGCGTCAATATCAACGTCAGCTACAACATCAACAGCAGCAGCAACAACAAGCACACCAGGTTCCTACGGTTGGGCCGACATCGTCACTAGAAAATCTTGCAGCAGCAGCAGGATTCGGCAATGCCGGTATAGGCAGCGTTAACGGCGGCATGCACGGCAATACTCATAGACATGGCCATGGGGCTGGCTCGGCCACGCCGACATCGTCTGTCTCACTATCACAGGCACAGACACAGGCACAGGCGCCATCACCGCTGCCACCGCCAATTGCACCGCTGCATAGCCAGCCTAACACGCCCAACCATCTGAGCAGCATGGGAAACCTGCACGGTATCAACGGCATGGGCGACCTGAACAGTTTTGGCGGCCTGAGTAACGCACTACCTCCTTTGCTGTTCCCCTTTACGCCGTTTGGCGGGCTGGACGAAGCCGTGGGGTCATCCCCAGGCCAGGCACATCAGATGGGCGGCATCAGCCAAGGGCAAGCGGGTGCATCAAATGCGTCTAATGAAAACGGAAACGCTAATGGGAATGGAAACGGTGGCAGCAGCGGAGAAGCACCGGCTGACCTGACGGCAGCCGATCTTGGGTGGAACTTTGACTTTGGCTCGATGAACATGGAAGCCTTTTTGTCGATAGACCCGAGCATGCAGGATTTCATGTATCGGTCATAATTGTAATCATACGACATGTATTTCTAATTCATTAATAATTCCTGGATGATCAAGTGTTATTTATTATATAGCGTCGCACTACTCGATTGGTTCTGTTGGGCGCTCTTGATATTATCTCAATTTCTCTCGTCTTTGTTCTTCAGCTAATTCATGGCGATCCCACATGCCAGAGGATATCCGGATATGGCCACGCTGGCGCTCTGATCCATGTGTGCTTTGTTCTGTGGACTACTGCCTCTATCTATGTCTGCAATCAGCATTGTTTGTGACGACTCCCTTTCCAGTTCTGTCGCCTGCAAACACAGAGATGCGTGACGGCGGCCGTGACGGCGGCCGAGACGGCGGACGGAGGCCAAGATGGCCGATATGGTCTATATGGATATAGTTCACATAAAAAAAGTACATGGAAATAGGACAAAGTAGAAAAACTCGGAATTAAAAAGGACTAAAGCAACTAGGGAGCAGCAGAGACAGGGTACGGGGAAAACCTAGAATATGCTGCTGGCAATGCTTCTTTGCTACCGGTACAGTCGTTGAAGGGTATACCCGGCGTTAGTTTGGCGATCTCTGTGGCCAAGAGTAATCTTTGTTATAATTCTACATTTACTACCGGCTGCCGGAGTGGACCTACACCTCGAAATTGCGCATGTCTAATTCCGTATTACCAAGCTGTCACTCTGCAGGTGTGAGTCAGGACAAGGGTGGGTGAGGCTGAACGATAAGAGAGTTTGGGATTCGGGATTGGAGATTATGGACTTTTCGGGGTAGGAAGACTGGGGTTTTCGGAGTAGGAAGACCGGGATTTGAATATAGACACATGCATGAGACAGTGAAGAAGTTCTAGAGCCTAGGGAGAGAGAAGGTGACCGGTGTGTGTGTGGGGGGGGGGGGGGTTGCATCACGGGCAGGAGTCGGAGACATTGCCAGGCACCGCGGTGAGTAAGAAAGGGGCGAGCATTCATGAGCCGCTCCAACGTTTATATCTACATGTGGTTTGTTAGAAGCTGTGAGCAAGCTTAAACGTTGCTGGCTGTTGAGAGAGCTGGTACCACTTGTCGGCCACCGGCTTCAAATACGATGTGACGGCTGCCACGTTATTGCACACCACACAGGTACGAGAGCTGCACGCGTCTGTTCCCACGTCAAGTCGCGTCGATCAATGAAGAGCAGAGTTCGTCGGAGACATACTAAGAATTAATTGTTTTAATCAAACGAAGAAAAAGAATATCTAGAATATAAATGGAAACAAAGCAAACGACCACATGTCGGATATGGAAATACGGATGCGACGGAAATACGGAAGTAGCGACTTACACGCAGAGCCGAGATGGCCCACCCAAACAGGCAGTTTCGTGTTTTGTGATGACGGAGATGTGGTTTATCGTGTTTAGTATGGGTTAGTCAAGTACTTTGTTGCAATTTGCAGAATCATATAGCTAGAACTGAAAATGAAGCTCAGCGGAAAAGGATATACAGATGAACAGGCTAGATGAGATTAGAAATGTTGACCAAAAAATACGAGAAATAAATGAAAACTGAAACGAAAATGTCAATGGCATCTCAACATAAATGAAAGTGTTCTCTCTATCATTCTGGACAGAGAACTTCCAATGTAACCTCAGCAGCCTCAACAGTCACCATGGATACTGCACCTGCCAGCGTGGGCAGCAGCATCACCAGAATCAACATGAACAAGGACAAGGACAACGCGTCGTCGGGCGGCATCCCCGACAGTGATACCGACGTCGACAGACGCTATGTTAGCCAAAATGATACCACAAAGAGTGTCGACGCTCCAGACACCTCAGACAGCCGCAAGCGCCTGACGCTCACATTCCGCAGTGTCACAGTCAAGGTCACGGCATCCGGTGAGGCTTACGGCGAGACTCTTTTGTCGCACGTCGATCCACGAAACCTCTTTGCAAAACATCCCGGCCAGAGAGACATCCTGCACCAAGTCAGCGGCCAGGTGCAGCCGGGCGAAATGCTATTGGTGCTCGGCCGCCCCGGTGCCGGCTGCACGTCGCTTCTCCGAGTGCTGTCGAACCACCGCGAGTCGTTTGGCGAGGTGCATGGCGATGTCTTCTATGGCAGTATGGATCACGTGCAGGCGCGACAGTACCGCCAGCAGATCACATTGAACACAGAAGGTACATACTTGCCTCTTTCCTTGCTTCGCTAGTCATCTTATATAAGCAGCAACTGACAGACAGACGACATCCACTTCCCGACACTCTCCGTCGACCAGACCATCTCCTTTGCCCTCAAGAACAAGACCCCCCGGCACCATGAAGCACCCTCCAAGCACCACTTTGTGCAGCAGACGCGCGACTCGGTCCTATCCAGCCTTGGCATCGCCCACACGGCACACACAAAGGTTGGCAACGAGTTCATTCGTGGTGTATCCGGCGGCGAGCGCAAACGCGTATCACTTGCCGAGATGCTCGCCGGACAAAGCCCCGTGCAATTCTGGGATCAGCCGACGCGCGGTCTCGACTCCAAGACGGCGCTCGAGTTTGCTCAGACGCTGCGCCGGTCCGCCAATGACGAGCGCAAGACGGTCGTGGCCACACTGTACCAGGCCGGCAATGCCATCTACGCCGAGTTTGACAAGGTCCTCGTGCTCGCTGAGGGCTGTGTGATTTACTATGGACCGGCCGGCAAGCACGCGCGCGCCTATTTTGAAGAGCTGGGCTTTGTGTGCCCGCGCGGTGCCAACATTGCCGATTTCCTGACGTCGGTTACGGTCTTAACAGAACGAGTCGTCGCACCCGGCTTCGAGTCGACCGTGCCGAGCTCACCCCAGGAGTTTGAAGATGCATACCAGCGCAGCAGCATGTGCCAGCAGATGCGGGCGTCCGAGGTCGAGCCTTCTGTCCTGACAAAGGAGGTGGACGACTTGCACGTCGCCGTCACAGGCGAGAAGAAGGACCGTTCAATCGTGCCCTTTGTAGGCCAGCGTAGCGTCTACACTGCCGGCCTGCGTGACCAGATTATCAACTGCACGATCCGTCAGTTCCAGATCATGCTGGGCGACCAGCTGTCGCTTGGTGTCAAGGTCGTCGCTGCCACCATCCAGGCTCTCGTGGCCGGCAGTCTTTTCTACAATATGCCCCATGACAGCACATCCATCTTTCTGCGCCCCGGTGTGCTCTTCTTCCCCGTCCTCTACTTTCTCCTCGAGGGCATGTCCGAGACCACAGCATCATTCATGGGCCGGCCGATCCTCGTGCGCCACAAGCGCTTTGGTTTCTACCGTCCCACGGCCTTTTGCATCGCCAACGCCATTACCGACATCCCCGTCGTCATGGTCCAGGTCACGCTCTTTTCGCTTGTGTTGTACTTTATGTCAGCCCTCCAGATGAATGCCGGCAAATTCTTCACCTTTTGGATCGTCAGCAATGCCAGCACGCTCTGCTTCCTGCAGCTGTTCCGTGCGATCGGTGCGCTGTGCAGCCACTTTGGCCTTGCATCGCAAATGACCGGCCTCGTTTCCACTATCCTCTTTGTGTACGGCGGCTACCTGATTCCCTTCTCGCGCATGCACCCGTGGTTTCGGTGGATTTTCTACATCAACCCGGGCGCCTATGCCTTTGAGTCGCTCGTGGCCAACGAGTTCTCGGGCCTTGAGCTTGCATGTGTTGCGCCGCAATATGTTCCGTATGGGCCATCTTATGAGACGGAGGTATCCTCGTTCCGCGGCTGCACTATCCCCGGCAGTGATGGCAATGGTATGATCAATGGCGAGGCCTACATCAGCCAGCAGTTTAATTACTCGCGGCACCACATCTGGCGCGGATTTGGTGTCATTATTGCGTTCTGGATCTTCTTCATTGCTGTCACCGCTATGGGATTTGAGTTCCGCAACAGCCACAGCGGATCGACTGTTCTCCTATACAAGCGGTCCATCCGCAAAACAAAGCGCGTCGATGTCGAGACCGTAGTTGCAGAGACGGAAAAGGCCACACCCCCGTCTGCCATCGTTCCCTCTTCTTCCTCCAGCTCGAACGCCGGCGGCGAGGCCGAGACCCCGCGCCAGTCCACCTTTTGCTGGCACGACCTCGACTACTTTGTCAAATACCAGGGCGCTCAGAAGCAGCTGCTCGACAAGGTGTTTGGCTATGTGCAGCCAGGCAATCTCGTTGCACTCATGGGCTGCTCGGGCGCCGGCAAGACGACACTGCTCGATGTGCTGGCCCAGCGCAAAGATGCCGGCCGCATTGTCGGCTCCATCTTGATTGACGGCAGGCCCCAGGGCATTTCGTTTCAGCGCTTGACCGGCTACTGTGAGCAGATGGATGTACACGAGGATACGGCCACAGTTCGCGAGGCGCTCGAGTTTTCTGCACTGTTGCGGCAGCCGCAGGCCATCTCGCGCACCGACAAGCTTGCCTATGTCGAGCACATTCTGGACTTGCTGGAGCTGCGGCCCTTTGCCGACGCACTGATTGGTGTTCCCGGGGCCGGACTCAGCATCGAGCAGCGCAAGCGCGTAACCCTCGGCGTCGAGCTCGTGGCGAAGCCAACGTTGCTATTCCTAGACGAGCCAACTTCTGGTCTCGACGGCCAGTCGGCGTACAATATCGTGCGCTTCCTGCGAAGACTGGTCGACGGCGGCCAAGCTGTGCTGTGCACGATCCACCAGCCGTCGGCTGTTCTCTTTGAGGCCTTTGACTCGCTTCTGCTGCTTGCCAAGGGTGGCCGCATGGCTTACTTTGGCGAGACGGGCAAGGCCTCGGCGACAGTGCTGGACTACTTTGGCCGTAACGGTGCGCCGTGCCCCGAGGATGTCAACCCGGCCGACCACATTGTCGATGTCATCCAGGGTGGCAGCGATGCCACCAAGAGCGATGTGGACTGGGTCGAGCTGTGGAACGCGTCGCCTGAACGTGAGCAAGCATACCAGCAGCTGCAGACCCTTTCATCGACAAAGGCACACCAAGACAATGAAGCCGAGGATACGCTCGAGTTTGCATCGCCCAAGTTCTTCCAGTTCCAGATGGTGCTGGAGCGCTTGATGGTGCAGCTGTGGCGGTCTCCCGACTACGTATGGAACAAGATCAACCTGCATATCTTTGCTGCGCTCTTTGGCGGCTTTACGTTCTGGAACATGGGCAACACGGCGTTTGACCTGCAGCTGCGCCTTTTTGCCGTCTTCAACTTTATCTTTGTCGCGCCCGGCTGCATCAACCAGATGCAGCCCTTTTTCCTGCACAACCGCGACCTGTTTGAGACGCGCGAGAAGAAGAGCAAGACGTACCACTGGGTGGCCTTTGTCGGTGCCCAGATCGTTTCCGAGATCCCCTACCTCATTATCTGCGCGACGCTCTACTTTGCCTGTTGGTACTTTACCGCTGGCTTCCCCGTCAAGGCGGCCACGTCGGGCCACTTGTACCTGCAGATGATATTTTACGAGTTCCTGTACACGTCCATTGGCCAGGCCATTGCCGCCTATGCCCCCAACGTCTACTTTGCCGCCATCACCAACCCGCTGCTCATCGGCGCCGGCCTCGTGACTTTCTGCGGTGTCGTCGTGCCTTACGAGGCCATGCAGCCGTTTTGGAAGTACTGGCTCTACTATCTGGATCCCTTCAACTACCTGGTGGGCGGCCTCTTTGGCACGGTGATCTGGGACGTGCAGGTTGAGTGCTCTGCGAGCGAGTTCACCACATTCGACCCGCCCAGCGGCCAGACGTGCGGTGCCTACATGGCCGATTTCCTGGCGAGCAGTGCGGGCTATGTGTCCAACAGCAACGCCACGGCCGACTGCCACTACTGTGCATACCGGACGGGTGCCGAGTACGCGCGGGGCTTCAATCTGAATGCCAAGTACTATGCCTGGCGCGACACGGGCATCACAGCGCTGTTCTGTATCTCGTCGTACCTCATGGTTGTTGTCATGATGAAGCTGCGCAGCAAGAAGACCAAGAGCGCGCGGTCCGAGTAGGCTTCCTGGGCTTTTTTTTTTTTTTTCTGTTTCTTTATTCGCACCCTCTCATTGTGTGCTCACCTTTTCGTTATACTTTTTCAATACACCGTCTATAGATAGTCCCATTGCTTTTCTTTTATTCGAATAGAAATAGATGCTTACATAAGCATGAGATTCGCAACATACAGCATTATATACTACTTTAATCAAGCCGTCGTTTCCATCGAGTCACCTATCGCACCGCTATTCTACTACTTTGTTGTTTTTGCGCGTTCTTTTACCAACGACTAAACCGTTATGGCGCCTGTCTCGCCGTATCATCATGCGTCATGCTGCTCCGTATATTAACTACCTCACACTTCCACACCAAACTCTGCTGCACCTATTGTCTATCTATACTAGGCTTATTTATTCTCCTATGTAACAAAGTTATCTACTCTTTTTCTATTTTATTTGCTAGATACCATGCGCGTCTATTTTATCTGTATTTTATACATTATTTTAACAATCAACAACAGCCAAGCTTGCCTCTTCACCCAAGACTCTACCCTTTGACCGCTCGACCCTCAACCCTCAACCCTCAACAACCGCCCCCATTGAGCTGTCACAGAGCTACCACGTACGCATGCTATTCACCATAGATGCGAGTCTCACTATCAAGCTCATTGTCTTGCTCGCGCTCCCCTCGTGCCACCCTCCGGCCAGTCCAAGGGGTACCGTTACAGAGTCTATCCCTATTTCCAATAGCACATCTGCATCATATCTGCAAAAGCGGGCGTCAAGTTAATACACTTGCAATCGCTTCCCCTTTTGCTTGCTTGTCTTCTACTTGTCTTCTACTTGTATTCCGCTCTACTTCCACTTGATGTCTGCGCAGCGTGATATTACATAATCAACATAGCACCATACGTCAAGCACATGCCTCCAGCATGCACAATTGCGGCTTGTGATTGGACAATTTGCACTAGTTTTAAGAGGAGTTTGAGACTTTCGAGACCCGCCGGCTGCCCATCGCGCCTTCTGTCTACAATATTATCCAAAAATTACCATTAAAAAGCACTTAAAAATAATCAGTAAAATAGATAAAGTAATCGGCAATTTCATTGAGCCCTTTTCGGATTCTGACCTGTCTTTCTTTTTATCTATTTTTCTTTTTATCTTTTTTTCTGACTGCCTCTTGCCTCTCCGGGTACCTGAATGCCCTTTCGCCATCCCCCACCGCCCTTGCTCCTGCCCTTTGACTGACTGGCTCCTGCCTTCTCCTGCCTTCTCCAACCTGCCCCCTGCCTTTCGCCATCGCAGCTGCACTTAATTGCACTAGAGGTACCTGCCCCGCGCCATTCACTATGCGTTCTTGCCTGCACATGCCTTTTTCGCATGTACATGTAGCCATCCTACGCTCACCGTAATTCACCGCCTACGTCGCAAGACAGCAGGCCTAATAGAGACCAAAAGACTAAGAAAACGAAGCCCGGCAAGAGCCAACCGACAGCCGGCACACGTGCGATTGTGAAATTCTAGATGCTAAATGAAGAAAGAGCAACTAAGTGAAATTTTGGTTGAGGTGGTATCCACTTAAGAAATAAAATGTTTTCGGAAAGACCCCTCATAGCGCTGGTAGCAACTGCCAGCCAGCGGCAGCAGCAACGGTGGTCACCCCCTCTGGCTTATGGCCTTGTGCTAGAGCAAGCCGTTCCTTTATCTCATCGACCTCCGGGCTCCTTCCTATTTCTTCTTCTCCTTTTTCTCTTCTGCCCTTCTCTTCTTCCTCTCTTCCTCTCTTCCTCTCTTCCTCTCTTCCTTCTTCTTTTCTCTTCTCTCCAGTTTCATTCTCATCATCCATCATCACCACTTTTCCTCCTTTCCTCCTCTCCCTCAAACCACCTCATATATTTCACAATGTCTGTCCCCGCGTTCGTCAAGCACCAGGAGGGTACCTTCCTCTTCACCGTGAGTTTTTTTTTTTCTCTCCTCCTCTCTTCGTCCTGCCGACTTCTCATCACGCCTCAATCGATTTGGCTTCACCTCGTCTTGACGGCTTCCGAGTTCTACTTGATTGCAGACATCTACACATACTAACTCCCACAGTCCGAGTCCGTTGGTGAGGGTCACCCCGACAAGATCGCCGATCAGGTCTCCGATGCCATTCTCGATGCCTGCTTGGCTGAGGACCCCCTCTCCAAGGTTGCTTGCGAGACTGCTACCAAGACTGGTATGATCATGGTGTTTGGTGAGATCACCACCAAGACCCGCCTCGACTACCAAAAGGTTGTCCGCAACGCCATCAAGGACATTGGCTACGATGACTCCGCCAAGGGCTTCGACTACAAGACCTGCAACCTGCTGGTCGCCATTGAGGAGCAGTCGCCCGACATTGCCCAGGGTCTGCACTACGAGAAGGCGCTTGAGGATCTTGGTGCCGGTGACCAGGGTATCATGTTCGGCTATGCCACTGACGAGACCCCTGAGCTGTTCCCCCTGACCCTGCTGCTGGCTCACCGCCTGAACGCTGCCATGTCTGCTGCCCGCCGTGACGGCTCCCTGCCCTGGCTGCGTCCCGACACCAAGACCCAGGTCACCATTGAGTACAAGCACGACAAGGGTGCCGTTGTCCCCCAGCGTGTCCACACCGTCGTCGTCTCTGCCCAGCACTCCGAGGACATCACCACTGAGAAGCTCCGCAGCGAGATTCTCGAGAAGATCATCAAGACCACCATCCCCGCCAAGTACCTTGACGACCAGACCATCTACCACATCCAGCCCTCTGGCCTGTTCATCATTGGTGGTCCCCAGGGTGATGCCGGCCTGACCGGTCGCAAGATCATTGTCGATACCTACGGTGGCTGGGGTGCCCACGGTGGTGGTGCTTTCTCCGGCAAGGACTTCAGCAAGGTCGATCGCTCGGCTGCCTACCTGGGCCGCTGGATCGCCAAGTCCCTGGTCGCTGCCGGCCTCGCCCGCCGCGCCCTGGTCCAGCTCTCGTACGCCATTGGTGTCGCTGAGCCCCTGTCGCTGTTCGTCGAGACCTACGGCACTTCCGAGAAGACCTCCGACGAGCTTGTCGAGATCATCCGCAACAACTTCGACATGCGCCCCGGTGTCATTGTCAAGGAGCTGGACCTGGCCAAGCCCATCTACTTCCAGACTGCCAAGAACGGCCACTTTGGTACTAACCAGAGCTTCACCTGGGAGCAGCCCAAGACCCTCAAGCTCTAAGCTTGCAGCGCATAACTGCATTCTAGCTTGCTAACAAAAATGGTTTTTACTTTCCACCCTCTCAACCTCTACCCGAGATGAAGAAAGTCAAAAGAAAGGAATATTTAATGTTTTTTTTACACAATCTCAAAAAAATGTTTGACAGTTAGGGGCAGCAGAACAAGGGTTGAATCAACTTCTACTTTGTCGTTTTGGCTGTACCCGGAGCTCGTTGCGTTTCCTTTTTTTACTACCCGCAATCCTCACAATCCTCACATTCATCTCTTCCATGATGTGTCCTCTTCACTTGAGGATGCTCGACGCCTCTCCCGATTTCAGAAGCGCTTACAATCTACCACAATCTATACCCTCTTTCCTAATTTCCTCCTTTTCATTTATTCCCTTTCAAAAAGCATTTTTGTTATACTCATGATCAACATGCCCAGACACATTTAACGGTGCAAGGCAATGGTGACACAAGCACTGGCGTACGGTTTCAACATACCTCTGGTTTTCTTCCGTTTTTACATAATGTTTACAAGTCGATATCAAAGACAAGATCACAACAGATCCTGTCTCAATCTGCATGATAGAGCGTCTGGCTTGCCAGCTTAACTCAACCCTTTTTTCCTGCAAAACAACTCAGCTATGTGATAATGTGACAATCTAGCATAAGCACAAACGAGCTCAGCAAGCACGTCAGCAGAGCTCCGAATCACCTATTTGCTCTCCCCGCCTCCTATGCTATGCTTATGCTTACATCTACTCAGCACTTCATTTCAACGGTGAGCTCCCATGTGGCCCATCCTTTCGAGGCCATTCGTGGCTAGGCTCTAGGATATCTGCACAAAGAAATTAGACTGCAGCCACGGGACGCAATGGGAACAATTGGAGTCGCAATGTGTCCTCCGTAGGGAAAATATAACAAAAAAGCGGCATTGAAGACGCCTCAACAGAGCACGCAACGCACGCTCGGACTTGTACCCAATTGGGCAGTAATCCTTAAGAGCTAAGACGCTGATATTTTTCAAGGGGAAAAATAAGAAAAGAGAAGAAAAATAAGCAAAATAAGCTAGCTCGCGTGCCTGCCCCACCATGGTTTGCACTTTAATACAGTGCACTATCTCCAGCTAGCCGCAAGTATATTCACTTGACCGTGCCCGTGTTAGCCCGCTGTAACACAGGGTCTGAGGGGTGCATTGATAAGTGCTTTATGTATGGCACCGTAGCGTCTGTGTTACAGATCAGCCTGCATCACAGACTGGGGCAAGCACCGAAAGATATGAAGTAGGACAGTACGAGTAAGGAGATGGGGATTTTACCAATCTAGTGTGGTGTCGGACATGGAGAATAGACACGCTGACTAATCAATGACTAATGCTACTCATGCATCACGAAAGTAACGACTAGTCTAGAAAGCAAATGATATATTAATGTGAATGCAATGCGAATGAAAAATAAACATGAACCCGCTCTAGGACGTCCCAAGTATCCATGGCCAATAGTACTAAATACAAAGAATATGAAAACAAGATACAATTAAAGGATGACAAACAGTAGATGATCCCATCCGCCATCGCTCATCTTACAAGATGATGGACAGCTCCGGCCGGTCAATGGTGTCCTCGTCCATGTCTGGATAGTATGGCACCATGGCGTCTGCTGCGCCGATATAGCAGTCAGACAGCACGCGCCAGTAGATGGTGCGCACCTTGCGCGCCGGGTGGAACAGGCCGGCCCAGACGTAGTTGAGCACGAGGCCGGGGCCGACGGCAACGCGGATGGCCTCAATGGCCTCGACAATGCGGTCAATGACGTGCGGGCTTGTCTCGAACAGGTTGGGGTACAGCAGGTTGAGCAGGTGGACCATGGCGTCCTCGCAGCCGAGGCCGACAACGCCCAGGGCAATGTGCTTGACCACAGACGCGGCCGTCTGCCGGTGCACCTGGTCGCGGTCAATCAGCGCGTCCTCGAGCAGCGGCGTCACGGCATAGACGTAGTCCTTGGCCATCTCGCCAATATACTCAAACAGGAAACTGAGAGACTTGAGCACACCGTTCTGCACGTTCAGCTCGGGCACGCGGTACTCGTTCATCAGCGCCGGCAGCACCGTGAATGGCGCGCACGTCTCGGCCACAATACCAATAGCAACGGCCGTGTTCACACGCGACTGGCGCTCCTGCACGCGCAGGTTGTTGAGCAGCGTCGCCAGCACATCCTGCGGACCAATGGCCTTGGCAATGAAACCAAACGTGTTGTTGGCGGCCCGCCGGATACCCTTTTTGTGCGCCTTGAGCATATCCAGCAGCTCAAAGCAGATGCGCATCCACTCGCGCGCATTGACGCTCTCAGGACCGCGATCGGCAATACGACCGACCAGGTCAATCGTGTTCTCTTGCACCTTTTCGTGGCGGTTGCGCAGGATGGGCGTGAGGCGCGGCAGCAGGTCCTTGATGGGCGGCTGCATCTGGCTGATGCCGACGACGGTGACAATGGAACGCAGAGCGCCCAGGATCGAGCCCAGCACTTCGGGGTACTCCTCGCCGAGGTACTCGTACAGCACAATGCCCAGCTTGCCCATGAGCGCGTCCTCGCCACACTGCTTCATGACCATGGCGATGCGCGAGATGAGATCGGCCGCCTGCTGCCGCACAGTCGCCGACTTGTTGTTGAGGCGCCACAGGATGGTGGACACGATCTGGGGGAGATACGGCTTGCAGCGGGCGCCGAGCGCGTTCACGACAGATCCGAAGCCGTTGAGCATCACGACATCCTCCACGGTCTGCTCCTGGAATGCGTGCAGGATACCGTCAATCAGGCGCTCCTCAAGCCGCTCGCCAATGTCGGCCGCACCCAGCGACGACACGAGCTTCTCGACGGTCTCGACGGTCATGCGCCGGTACGACTCGCTCTCGTCCTTGAGGTTGGTCACGATGCGCTCGAGAATCTCCGAGACACCGACCTTTTGGCCAATATCGACCGTCGTCTCCACCACTTGCCGGTAGTTGCGCTTGTCGAGCGCCATGCGGCGCACCCAGAAGCCCTTGAAGAACTCGTCGAGCACGTGCTCTTTGAGGTAGCCAGCTGTGACGCCCTCGGTGCTCGCGCACTGCGACACCACCTTGAGTACCACCTTTTTCATCTCCTCGTCAGGCGACGAGAACTCGCGCAGCAGAATCTCCATGATCTGGCTCGTGTAGTAGTTGGCGTACTCCTCGTCCATGAGCGGGATGATGAAACCGACGGCCTTGAGGAAGCCGGCCAGGCCTTTGCCGCGCTGCTTGCGCGCGCCCGTCCATAGCGGGTTGAGAATATCGTCAAAGCTCTCGATACCGTAGGGGTTGGAGGCCTCGGCGAGAGCGGCAATCGCCAGCGACGTGACAGTGCGCACCTTGGTCTGCTCGTCGTTAAGGCAGGGTGCAATGCAGTCGACAAGCCGCTTGAGGTAGGGCAAGATGGCACAGCCCATGAGAATGGGGATCTGCTGCACAATCTTGACACCCGTGTGCCGGGCCTGCCACGACTTTTTGCTTCGACACACGGCCTGCAGGAACGGCAGCAGAGCCGGGATACCCAAAGCCGAGGCCACGACGGCGAATGCGCGCGCTGTGGTGTTGCGCACGTACTCGTCGACGTGGTCGATATCGGGCCGCATAGTGCTGATCATGGTGGCCAGACCGGCGGCCTTGCTGAGGTTGGAGATGATCTCGCTACCCTCGACACGCGCATAGTAGTCCTGGTCGATGAGCAGCGGCTCGATGACGACGAGGATCTTGTGCACATATGGCCGGACCATGTCGTCCAGCTTGTACAGGATACGGTCAATGACCTTGACCAGCAGATGCCGCTCCTGGTCCTCGAGCGACTTCTCCATTAGGAGCGGGAGGATCTGGTTGAAGAGGGGACCGGCGCCAAAGTTGCGCGCATTGTCCGTCAGCTGGCGCAGCGCGGACTTGCGCATGGGCGGCGTGCCGTTCTTGACCTTGAGCAGGAGACGCATAATCTTGCGCTCTTTCAGCTCGTCGACGCTCAGAGTGTCCTCGTTGGCGCCGTCAGACAGCTTGCCAAAGTAGGCAACATCCTCGGGCTTGAGGAACTGCAGGTCGTTCATGCCAGGAATGGAGTTGGGAATGGGCTGGCCGGCCATGCGTGCGCTGTCGGGGTCTTGCATGGTAAAACCAGAGGAGGGCAGCGGTGTCTGGATGACCTTGTGGGTGGGTGCGCGGGTTGGTGCATAGCCCGGCGGCGGGTCAAGGATCTTGTAGCCCTCGTCAGCACCGGGCAGCATCTCGTTGAGCTCCTCGTCGCTGAGGGGTGCATTGCGCTGTGATGCGTCGTGGCCAAAAGTGCCGGGAATCAGCGCAGTCGGCGCGCCAGGAGCGCCGAGGCCAGCCGATGGGTGAGCTGGTGTCACGAGGCCCTGGTTTCCGATGGGCGTTGCAGAGGGCGCTTGGTCCCACCGCGAGCGCTTCTTTGCGGCTGCGGCCGACGTATCGGCAGCACCGCCTACTGCGGGAGCCTGGTCCCACCGGGACCGCTTCTTGACCTCGGTTTCTGCCCCTGGTGCGGAATCGCCGTTCTCCTTCTCTGCCTTTGCGTCAGACTCGGACACATCCCACCGCTTCTTGCGCTTGCGGCCAGCTGCCAGCTCCGTCGACCCTGCCTCCTCGTTCTCCTTGTCGGGGTATGTGAGAGATGCCTGGTGCTCGGGCACGTTGCCGTCGGCGTTTTTGTCGTCGTCGTTGTCGCCTGCCTTGCGCTTGGCTTCGATTGTCCGCCGCACGCGCTCCTCCTCGCGCTCCAGCTCGCGCCGCTCCATAATCTCGCGGTAGCTCTGGCCCTTGCCTACCTCGTCAGCCTTGCCATTGGCAGCGCCGGCGCCGCGGTTAGCAGCAAACGGATCGGCACGCGTCGGGGTGAGGACGCGGTCGAAGCGGCGCTTCTGGTATTCGGTCTCGCGGTCGGCAATGCGGTTGCTGCGCTCGCGGCCCGTCAAGATATCCTCCTCTTCGACACCAGCACCGCGGGCAAACTCGTCGATCTGTGAGCGCGTTGCCGTGTACTGGCCGACCAGCCGCCGTGAGTTGTCCGAGTCGGCCATCTCCATGTCGTTGTCGTCGTCATGGCCATCCGGGCCTGCTACAGGCAGAGACCGCAGGTAGCCATCGTACTTGTCCTCGCCGTTGTTGGTACCGTACACGTCGGTATCGGCCGCGTCGGTCAGCTTTATCTTGTTGCTGCCCGGGCCGCCGTCGGGACGCGCGCCCTTCTTGGCGGAGATGGCAGCATTGCGCTGCTGCTGCAGCTTCTTGATCTGCTCAAACTCGTCATCCATCGTGGCGATATCGATATATCTGTATATCTGTATATCTGTTTCAAAGGTCGAGATGCCTGCGACAGTAATCCGTGGTCGCGGTAGGTCGCGGTCGGGGGTCGACTACAGCCTATGTGCGCATTCTCTGGGCATCGAGGCTCGACAGCATCGGCGCGTGCTGTTGCCGTTGGTCGCACAAGAATTGATGCGTGTATGTGGTATTGAAGCTGTATGGCTATATGACAACTTCGTGAACGGATAGTCGTACTCGTGCGGTCGTCGTCGTGATGGCGTGTCGTGACTTGTTCGTGATGATGGAGCTACCGTTGCCTCGAAAATTTTCGCCTCGCGACTTTTGGTATGTTTAGCCTTAGCCTGATAGCCTGGTAGCCTCCCCTAACACTAGCAAAGCAACCGCTACGGGGCCTGCATAAATATTGATTATATAAGCACAAGGCAGACGGCACCTGTACACGTGACCGGCATCGACGACATCTCTTGGATGTAATTTGCATCTTTTACATTATATGTGGATTTTGTTTTCAAGAAGGAATTGCGATTTATACCACGAGCTCTACTCTCAGCTAGACTTGGACGACAGTCCCGGTGGTATTATCCATTGTGCCAACGGCCTGCATTTGCCTGCCACGAGGACGGCCGCCTGATCGAGGCACGTTGATGATGATGCCCTCAAGCCATCAAGGGGATGCATTGTAGATACTCGTGCTTGAGAATGCTCAGAGTGTCTATCTTGAAAACAATTTGAGCTGACTGGACAGTTATCCACGAGGCCTTGATCGGCTTCCACGCGGTACGTGTTTTCCAGTACCTGGGCCGTGATCACAAGAGCAGTTTGTTTGACAACGATGGCTTGGCAGCTCGGCCGTAGTTAGATGATTAAAAATAGTATCCTGCTTCTAAATATGACGGCATTACTTTGCCACTGTTGACTTTGGCGTCAAGCGAGTTGGGTTTCTCTTCTTTGAGGTATTCAGGGTGCAGGGTCCGGTTCAGATCGAGTTCAAGGACAGCGAAGCATATGACTCACTGCGAAAACCACCTGCTGATGGTCCGTACCATCTTGCTGTTGGCTTGTCCAACATGTTCTGCGTCGAGACCTTTATGTCATGACGACTGGTCGCCTCGAGTCGTCTCATCTTCAAGAGCGGCCAGCCTGGGAGGCGATCACACTGCTTACCGACGAGCTGTTTCGTTTAGCAGCATAGGCTCGGCTGCCACAACAGACACCAGAGACGCACTTGGTCTCCCTGGCACCTTTGATAGCAACGATAAATGCTCAACGAGATCTGGCACCTGGGCGCTCGAGCAGCTACGTCGGCCTGCCTGGAGAAGGCCAAAAGCTCGACGTTTGTCAATGCTAACAAAGCCTGGCTTCCGCCAGACTCAGTCTCATAAAAGTATTCTTTCGTCCTTGCACTCAAAAGATAAGCTTCATTCATGAGCGACCAAGGCAGGAGAGAAGCTGACAAGCTGGCAAACTGGGTCTGTCTTCCCTGCTGGAAGCCAAATCACGAAAATAATCAGCAGCAGTGACTCCGGTTTGAGTATATTAAATAAGTGGTATCCTTCCTCGCGCTAAACTCCCGTGTTTATAAAGCATTATCTAGCCGTACGCCGCCGTGTTACCCGTGTTGTCTGTGTCTGTACTTTGACAGCAATGTCCTCCTCGGCCTTGATCTTTCGTTTCCGGGTCCTCAGCGTGGCCACCTGTGCATCAACCTCGCCTTTTGTCTCGGCAATGGTAGAGATGACCGTCTCCGTCACCTCTGATTTGACAAAGGCTTCTTCCATTTTAAAGTTGGCCTCCTCCTTGTCCTCTTCAGCCTTTTCCGTCCCTTCAGCCCCTTCTACCGCCTCAATCTTTTCAGTCTTTAGTCTATCCGAGAATGCTCTGAGATTGGCCGTGAAGAGAACAGACTGGGCCCAGCCGGCATATTCTCCCCAGAGACTGCGAAAGTGGTCGCCCACAGCATCGTGCATGCCCTTGGAAAAGGTCTTGCTGGCCTGCTTCTTGAACTTGTAGTCCCGCACAGCAATCTGCCACACATGCGTGTCGACCGGCACAGCCTCGCCCCAGCCCAGCCCCATCAAGCACACACAGTCGCTGACCTTGGGCCCAACACCACTCAGTGTGAGTAGCTGTTCTTGTGCATGCTTGTATGTGGGAAGTCCTTCTGCAGAGGCTGGCTTTGTAGACTTGTTCGACTTGTTCGACTTGTTCGACTTGTTTGACAGTTTCGACTGGACTGAGTCGGCCGTTGGATGGGGCGGCCAGTCTGGACACCGTGGGTTGCGCAGCTGCACTAGCCACCCTGGCGGCTTATCGTTGCACATGTACCTGGCCGTCTGCGCAATGTATTTGGCGCGGTATCCGAACCCAAGCTGCCGCAAGTGGCTCTCGACGTCGGGGGCCATGAGTGCAGTAGGCGTGGGGAAGTCATGGTATGGCTCGCCGTCGACGGTACCGAGGAACGGCCCATAATGCAGACACAGCTTGTGGGCCATCTGCGAGATGCGCGAGATGTTGTTGTTGCTGCTGCAGATGAAGCACACGAGTGCCTCCCAAGCGTCCTGGTTCAAGATACGGATGCCGCTGAACTCGAGTGCCTTTTTGCGAAAGTTGAGATCATCGCGAGACCATTGCGCATACAGAGCACCGAGGTCCAGTTGCAAGTTGAAGTAGCTGCGCAGGAGGGCTTCTGTATCGTCCTTTGTATCGTCCTTTGTCTCTTCCTTTGCCTCGTCTGGGGTTGCCCACGATGCTCGTCGTGATGAAGATGGTGATGATCTGGACGCCATTCTCTCGGGGTATATCGACTTGTAGTACACGCACTCTTCATCCTGCTTCAGAGATATGATACGGCCATGCAGCGAGCATCTCCTGGCTTGTTAGCGCCCATCCTCATAGCATCCTCGTTGTATTTCCATCTCATCTCCTCTCGTTCATCAACTCACCACTCATCGCCAAACTTGCGCCAGCGAAAGGACTGACCACAACGGAGGGTTGTATCAATGCATAGCTCGGCCAAAGTGACTGGCAGCCTGTTCCATTGCACTAATCGACTCATTTGGTATAAGAATGGAACTGGATCAATCAATCATCAATAATCAAAGCCAATCAATCATTGACGCCGAACGAGGTCGTCTCACAGGAACTCAAGGCTATTAGGGGCTCTAGACTCTAAGCCTGTAGCGCGATGCGCCAACCCAAAATACCATATGCACGGCAGCGCAGGCCGCATTGCGCTAGTCCCAATGTGGCTAGGCGATGAACGCGATCAAAATTTCTGGGGGTGCCGCTTGCCACCAAAAACGCAAGACCTGCGGAGCACAGTGACAGCCAGACAAAACAGGAAACAACCTGCAAAAGCTCCAGCCGCCCCTGTAGAACTACTCAGTATAACTATAGTTTTGCGGTGTCTGTGTTTTCTTAAGGCTGCATCTGCCAACGTTGGTTCAAGTACAGCTCGACTACTGGCCAACGACAGCTCATCGACTGCTACGCATCGCCGCCATCCAAGCCAAAAGTTTTGCAATTACAACAGCTACCACGACTTTCCATTGATCGCCATCAACATGAACGGCGACAGCTACTCGCGAGGTAGGACACATCTCTTCGGTGACCTGAGGGACTCTTGGAGGACTAGAGAGAGGGGGGGGGAGAGAAACAAGACAAAACAAGAAGATCTAACAATGGCAGGCGAGGGGAGTCGGCACGGCAGCTCTCGGGATCACCATTCGTCTCGAGGCGACAGAGCAGAGAGAAGCGAGAGGGGCGAAAGAAGCGACCGCGGTGATCGCGGCGACAGAGGCGAGCGCGACGACAGACGGGACCGCGACCGTGGCGAGCGCACCGAACGCAGCGACCGGAATCGGAGACGGTCTCGGTCCCCTGAATACAGAAGCGGACGGGGATCACGGCGTGACGGTGCAGGCGGTGCGTCCAACGGCGCAGCAGGCGGTGCCGACGGCGACAGCTACTCGTCATCGCGCAACCACCGCGACAAAGAACGGGAGGACCGCTACACAGGCCGGGACAGACGCGACCGCGACCGCGATCCATGGGGACCTGGGGACCGGGACCGCGGCGACAGACACGATAGGGACAGAGGCGACAGAGGCGACAGAGGCGACCGCAGACGACGCGACGACGACGACCGCCACGAGGCACGGCCGAGACGACGGGACCGGGGAGATCGTGATGGAGGCGACAAAGGAGATCGCGGCGACCGCGGCGACCGCGGCGACCGCCGTGGTGGAGGCGACAGAGACCGCGGCGGCAGACGCGCGACGGCGTCGCCATCAGGCGCCAACAAAAAGCGCGAGCCGACACCCGACCTGACGGGCGTCGTGTCTGTGCTGGAGCGTAAGCGCCGGCTGACACAGTGGGACATGAAGCCGCCCGGATACGAGAGCGTCACGGCCGAGCAGGCCAAGCTGTCGGGCATGTTCCCGCTCCCCGGCGCACCGCGCCAGTTGCAGCAGCAGCCCGTCGACCCCAGCAAGCTGCAGGCCTTTATTGCCCAGGCACCGACGCCGGCCCAGCAGGCATCGACATCGCTGCTCAAGCCCAACAACTCGCGCCAGGCGCGCCGGCTGCACATTACCAACTTTGCGCCGCAGACGACAGAAGAGTCGCTTGTGGCCTTTTTCAACCTGCAGCTCAACGGCCTCAATGTCATTGAGGGCACAGACCCGTGCGTGCAGGCGCAGATCTCCAACAGCAAGACGTTTGCGTTCCTCGAGTTCCGCGAGGCCAGCGACGCGACTGTGGCCTTGGCCATGGACGGCATCTCAATGGAGGCGGGCGACCACGAAACCCAGGCCCAGTCTCAACCGCAAAACGGCCAAAACGGCCAAAACGGCCAGAATGGCCAGAATGGCGACGCACACAAGGGACTCTCGATCAACCGGCCCAAGGACTACATTGTGCCGGCCTCGGCCGATACCAGCCTCTACCAGGCCGGCGTCGTGTCGCAGGTGGTGGTGGACTCGCCCAACAAGATCAGCATCACCAACATCCCGCCGTACCTCACCGACGAGCAGGTTACGGAGCTGCTCGTGGCGTTTGGTGAGCTGCGCGCATTTGTGCTCGTCAAGGACCGCGGCACCGAAGAGTCGCGCGGCATTGCGTTCTGCGAGTATGCCGAGGCCGCGTCGACAGAGATTGCCGTGCAAGGCCTCAACGGCATGGACCTGGGCGACCGCAAGCTGCGCGTGCAAAAGGCCAGCGTCGGCATCACGCAGGTCGCGGGCCTCGAGATGGGCGTCAACGCCATGAGCATGCTGGCGGGCACGGTGGCGCCCGACAACTCGGATGCAAGCCGGGTCGTGCAGCTGCTCAACATGGTGACGGCCGACGAGCTGGTGGACAATGACGACTACGAGGACATCCTGGACGACGTGCGCGACGAGTGCAGCAAGTACGGCGTGGTGTCGGGTCTCAAGGTGCCGCGGCCGAGCGGCGGCAGCCGGCAGGTGGCGGGCGTGGGCAAGATCTACATCAAGTTTGACACGGCCGAGACGGCGACCAAGGCGCTCAAGGCGCTGGCGGGCCGCAAGTTCTCGGACCGGACAGTGGTGGCCACGTACTTCCCCGAGGAGAACTACGAGGTGGATGCATGGTAGTCGGGCATGTCGGGGTTGCAGTCTGCACAGAGGGTGTCGAGCCGGTGTCTTTCTGATTTTATTGGTCTTGTCGTTTTACTTTTGTACTTATCTTGTGCCTGCCAGGGCGTGTTCTATATTGTCTTTTCTGCTGCTCCATACTGCATTATTGTTTTGATTCTTTGTGTGCTCCATCTACTTCTACTTTTTTTTGCGTTTATTTACGAGACAGGGGAATATAATCATTTGAAATTCCCACCTAGCTACAAAGGTATTCTACGCGGATTCGTGTGCCTTTTTACTTATGGCATAGGATAGTGACTCGTACGTTGTTTTGTTTGGGCAATGAATATCATTGTGTACATTCTAGTGATGTCTACTCATCTCGTGGCTGACGTCGTCCTGGCTGACTTGGCAGCTCTTTGGCGTCCTGACTTACCTCTTGACTGCTTGGCATTTCAGTGCCGTGACCAGTCTGCAGTCCATCACCTGCCTGCATGTCTCCCATCGACGCCATTGTCCCATCCCATCTTTGCCCTGATCCAACCTCCCCAACATGGATCTATGCAACGATAGAATACCTTAAGGCCGACACGTTAGCATGTGCTCTGAAACAGTGATAAACCACCGCAGTCGAGCCCCTTTTGAAATATGCATATGCGAAGCAAATGCCATCTCATAGCAAAGATCAGAAGTCCGATGAATTCATGGGGCGTCCTCCAGAGATGCGAGACCTCCAGAAGAGCCCTAACATAAGAGGTACCAGAAAAATAGTAAAAAGGTCTCATCATTTGCTGCTATGAGATGCAGGGGGTCGTAGCGAATGGTGGCATAAATCAAATAAGCAAGACTTACCAGTAGAGGTGGCACACGCGAGGTCGTGATAGCTCGACGTTGAGCTCGACCGCGCGCGTTTGGTGTAGAGGAGAGAGCAAAAATTTTAGTTTGTCAGGCAGGAGCGAGAAGGGGTCTCTTTATGCAGTAGCGCTGGTAGCGATAGCGATAAGCTCTGGTTGTAGTGGAGCATTTGCATTTTTCTGAGTCAGCGCTCACGTGTATGGTCACTCTTTCTGTAAATGCTGACATAGCAAAGCAGGTGAAGCGTGGCCAATGAAAAGACGACCCTAAGCAAGCACTCTACGCAATATTAATGTTCCGCCCGACTACAGCTCTCTCTTTACAAAAGGTCTCCCCACCAAAAAGCCAAATTTCAATGTGAAAAAAATAGTCCCTGCAAACCAAAAATTGGGGGGACCCACTGCCAGCTTTTCTCCCAAGTACTAGCAGCCCGTCTCGTTTCTTCTCGCTTCTTGATCCTCGCAATCCAACCACGATATCGCCAACTTCGACAACTTTCTCCCACGTCAACAAACCCCCCTCAACAACTATTCAAAATGGGTCGTCTTCACAGCGGTGGTAAGGGCATTTCCAGCTCGACCGTCCCCTACTCGCGCACTGCCCCCTCGTGGCTCAAGACCACCCCCGACCAGGTCGTCGAGCAGATCTGCAAGCTGGCCAAGAAGGGTACCACCCCCTCGCAGATTGGTGTCATCCTCCGTGACTCCCACGGTGTTGCCCAGGTCCGCATTGTGACCGGTAACAAGATCCTCCGCATTCTGAAGTCTCAGGGTATGTACCACCCCGTAACCCCCGGTCCTTGACTATCTATAGTAGTCTTCCAGCCCAGGCAAGATGAGCAACAGACAGCCGAGCCGCATGGCCATTCACTCGATGGCAACCGTTCTCGAACTATAATCGATTTGTTCTGAAAAGAAATTGAAACACGAGTGTCGGCCGCCGACTGTTTGGACATGCTCCTCGAGCAGCTGTTGTCCTGTTCTATCTGGGCTTTGGGCTTTCCCCCCCCACAGATTAACCCTGCATCGCAGTGTCCCGTCGGTTTCTCTTTGCTCTTCTGGAGAAAAGAGGCCCTCGGGCTCTGTGAATGCACTATATGCTTGCATATAGCCTTTGCCTCTGTATGGTCGTAGACTGACAGAGTGACCTTCCAGGCCTTGCCCCCGATATTCCGGAGGACCTGTACATGCTGATCAAGAAGGTGAGTTCTCTTGATTCTTCTAGCCCCTTTCTACGTTCATCCTCTAACAACCCAGGCTGTCGCCGTCCGCAAGCACCTCGAGCGCAACCGCAAGGACAAGGACTCCAAGTTCCGCCTGATTCTGATCGAGTCGCGTATCCACCGTCTGGCCCGTTACTACAAGACCGTCGGCGTCCTGCCCCCCACCTGGCGCTACGAGTCCGCCACTGCCAGCACCATTGTTGCTTAAATAGCCTCGACTATCTAAGACATGAATTTCTGGCGTGAGCAAAAAGGAGGATAGCAAAATGAATAAAACTTATATGAAATGAAATCCCAAGAAAGGACATGGCTTTCTTAGTCCTTTAGTCTTTATCAACGGCGTTCACTTGGGGCATACGGATGCGGGACAAGTCTATTATTTCTTCGTTAACACTGGACACAATTCAAGCAAAGAAAAAAAATGTTAAAGAATTGAAACCATCACCCCAGTTGTTTGCCATGTCTTGTCTGTGTTGTATGTCCTTGACGTGTGCCAGTGAAGTGTAAAGTGTGTGATGTCTAGATGTGTAGTGAGGTTGTGCGCGGCGAGGCCACAAGGTAGAGTGGCAGTCATCCATATATATCAAGCGTATACCCGGCCGTGAGTTAGGAATATATTGTATTCAAACAGTAATGCACGGCAAACCGTCATGATGATATCCATGCCCAACCTCTTCATATTCAATGCAATAATGTGGTATCTTGTCTCGTCTGTCCTTCCATCCCCTCCGTCTTTGAGAAGGTCCTCTGTTTTGTCATTTCTTCTTGTCCCGTGTTCTCATCAACGGGTGCTCTCCATGTATGCGTCCTATTCGCCTTGACTTGAGCCCACAGCCTATTGTGTTCCCTCGATTTGCCGTGACTTTTCCAGCAGAAACTCGCCCAGCACCCGTAGAGGATCTCTTGGTCTGCATTGTTAGCTGTTTCTCACACTCCGAATAATTCTCGTCAAATACGTACTGCTCAACTGCAATCTTCTTCATGCCCTCCAGCAGAGGGCCCGTGACCTGTGAGTTGATGTACTTTCGTACTGGCGCGCCCGTCAGCGGCACCGTCGGCGGGATGGCAAACGGCTCTGGCAGTGCTGACGCGGCTCGACTACTGCCCTCGCCCGTCGCCAGGTTGCGCATCGGTGTGCCTGTGCGGCCGGCTGGTGTTGATCCTCGCAGGTTTGCTGGCGACGGAGCATCGAGGCCGTCGCCCATGGAGATGTCGCCAAGCAAGTCGCCATCCTTGGCCAGACCAGGTGTGCCGTCGCGGTCGATATCAGACATGGCAGATGGTGTACAAGTATACGTGAAAGAAGAAAGTCGATCCAACAAGGCAAGGTGGTGATGCGATAGCTCGACTCGAGGTTAGAGATAGCTAGGGATAGCTACGAGGTTGATTGAATAAATTGATACAGGGCCCGTGTTTAGTGGTCATGTGATAGCGTGTCTGCCTGGCGACTCAGCTCTAGTCAGGAACGCGCTGCAGCGTGCCCCGCATCGTCTGAAATCCGAAATTTGAAATTTGAAAGCCAAAGGAAAGAGCAGCCGGCATTCATAGCACTTTCTTTCTTGGTTTTAATTCCTTATATAATCAGCCAAAGAAATGGCAAGTCATGGACAAGTTCCTTGTCCGGCGCGCCCCTCCTTCCGGGCCATCTCGACAGGATGACAAGGCAGACAAGACAAGCACAACAGACACGGACAGCAAGGCAAAGAGAGTGAAAACAAAACACTGCGAAAGTTCGACTGTGGCTTTACCTCTATCTCTCAGCCGCCGGTCATCCGTCAAGAGTGTCATAAGTGTCAAGAGCCTGGCCGACGACGACGAGGCAGAAAGCAGCGGAGCCGATGCCGACACAAGCCTCGCCGACGACAGCTACGGCGGCATCCTATTCGACGACCAGCTGGCCTCGATCGCATCCGTCAACGAGTCTTTGGATGGTTCATTTGACGAGGCAGTCGACGCTCACGAGATTGACGACGACGGCAACATCATTGGCGGCAAAAATGGCCACGAGAGAGATAAAGTAACGGGCAAGATCCTCTACCGCAGCTCAATGTACGTCGACGCATTCAATATTGCCCTCGACGCCGTCCTAGAGCAGGAGGACCATTTGTTCAATGACAGAGAAAAGGCCATCTTTGCAGCGTGGCGAGAGATTGACTACGAGGCAAAGTATCTCTATGTGCGGCTGTTTCTGCGAAAGCAGGCTGCTTGGCACCGCACGCAGCGTCTCGGCTACTCCTCCAACATTGGCGACCTCCAGACCGCCATTGAGATTCTCCAGACGCCACGGGACCTATCTGGCTATGGCCAAGACACCGTACAGCCAACAGTGCTGTCGGATGCCGTGCCACAGGACTGGTCACTTGGCGAGTCCTTTTCTTTCGCACAGTCCCTGGACGATGTCGATACGTACGTCAAAGACATTATCGGATTGCTGTCTCTCGACGAGCTCAAGGTCATGGCGAAGCAGATGAAGGCCGTTGGCAAGAATAAAGCCGAGCTGCAGGCCGCCATTGTACGTATCAATACTAAGCAGAGGACGCTCATGTCTGCTGGTTTACGACGGCACTCCAGCACCGACTCTGTCGCGGCCAATGTTGCAAAGTCCTCCACAGTTTCTTCTGCAACGGACGGCAGGCCTCTGCTACGGAGAAACAGCAGCACGTCGTCTGGGCGTGAGGAGGAGCTCGTGTCGAAAGTCGTGGCTATTACTGGCCCCTGCATCCGCATCTGCCCGTCCGTATTCAAGCTGTTTGAGCGCGTGCATCTAGTCTTTTACCGCACGTCGGAGTGGACCGAGAAATCGCTCACCACTATTGTCTTGGCCAAGATGTCCAAACGCAACTTTCCCGAGTACGTCGTGTCTCGGACCGCCAACATTTTTGCATCGCGCCAGCAGCTGCTTGACTTTGAAGAGGCGCTGCGGCTGCAGTACCGCGTCGACCGGATTCTCAATTTTGAGGGACACCCCGGCAACAGCGGTTTTAGACAAGTGCTTGCTCTGTTCAACAGCATCGAGGATCAATGGCGTGGTCTTGTACAGGACGAGGTAAACTGTGCACACAGCGAGTACGACGAGTACAGCTATCTCCGGCGGTTCAAAGCGTCACATGTGCTCACGCGCATCGCCCATTATGCGGCCTACTGCATGGGACGACTGCACGACTACCGCAGCGAGTACGCCTTGCTGAACGAGCTGCTTGGGCAGCGCCTGCTACACTTGGCTCGGCGCGGTGCTTGGTACCAGCGGAAAGCGCTGATAGAAGAGCGGTACATGTACAAGGTTGATCCAGATGATCCAGATGATCCGGACGATCCAGTGTGCAACATGGACGAAGGGCAGCAGAAGAAGGTGTGGTGGCGGAGAGCGTTGGAGACGTGCGAGACGGCCCTGCAGGACCGAGACTGCCATATCATCTTCCATCACGACCTGCAAAAGCGGATCCTCAAACTAGAAAAAAGACTACGCATACCACGCCGCCTGCAGCACGACTTTGGTCATCTGAGGCTACTCAAGCCAGAGGAGCATTATGTTGAGGGTACACAGATCAAGAGGCTAGAAGCAGGATTGGTCAAAGTGGAGAGGACCATCTGGATAGACGATCATGCGGAGGAGGACGCAGTCAAAGACGAGGACGGGGAAGAGGAAGAGGACGCAACCAACAGGATGAGAAGGAGTGATACCAACAAGAGGGGTGACAAGAGTGGCAAGAATGGCAGGAGGGGCATAGAGTGCACAGTGGAGGAAATGTGTCTCAGCGACTACCGCCGCAAGGGCTGGAAGGGCTTCCACGCCGAGGGTGGCATCATCCGCACCCTGTTTGCCTATCTGTTTTACGACGTGCTCTTCCTCTACATTCCCAATGTCTTTCAGACAGCCTACCAGGCGTGCCCGCTCGACCTGCACACAGATGTGTTTTATGCTGCGCGTGCTCCGGAGATCAACCGCCGACTCGTCGAGATTGCCAATGGCGAGGCGCCACGCATCGTGCGCGAGGTGCATGCAGCGCATTTCGCGCGGCGTACATGCATTGTGGGACTGCGATGGGAGTTTGCCTTGAGCGACATGGTTGAGCTGGCCACCTGCTTCAACGGCGACGCCCTGGCGCTCGTGTGCAAGGTCATGGCCCAGGAGTACCGCCAGCGCGGCGGGGGCCTGCCTGACTTGCTGCTCTGGCGCACACTGCCCAAGCCAGAGGTGCTGTTCTCCGAGGTGAAGAGCGCCAACGACCGACTGAGTGATACGCAGCGGGTCTGGATCCATATACTTGCGGGCGCAGGCGTGCGAGTAGCGGTCTGTCATGCGGTTGCAAAGGAAACGAGGGTGCGAGGGTGAGACTGTGTTGAGTGGCGGTCGTGGTGGTGGGAGTGGTATCACTTGCACACCCTCATCTAGTCTATCCAGTTTATCCAGTCTATCCGTCTGCATTCCAGTCTGCATTCTAGTCCGCATTTGTCCATGTCTCTCACTACTGCTTGCTTCCATGTCGCCGGACTCACTGAGCCATCCGCTCCCAAGGCGAGCAAAGGAGTTGGCGATGTAGTGTGCCACTCGAGATGGGCCCGACAACGAATAGCAGTCCACATGGATTCCACAGCCGATGCTCCTGCTGATATTTCATCATTTTCGTGTCATATCCTCCGTTCTCACCAGTGCCAATCCTAATTTCCACTCGGCTGCGGCGCTTGTGAAGTTAAGCGCGATATAATGGTCACTGGCCATGGAAGGATCGCGACTACTGATCCCACAGGCAGGGTCGCTTTGCCTGCAGTTGTCAAATGAGAATACAAGTCCAGTATCAGGAGAAGACGGGAAGCGATAAAAATCAAGGAAGAGGATGCATAAGCATGGTCGGGCGTACCTCGATGAGGAAAGGAGGAAGAGAGAAAACGGAAAGGGGCATATTGGCGGGTGTGACGGCAGCAGAAAAGTTGGTGATGGCTCTCTGGTGTCTGGTCTCTGGAAGATGATAGGACGAGACAAGCGACTCTGGCTGGCAACTAGAGACAACTAGTGGTTGCTTGTGCAGTCTCCTATTCTCCCACTCGATGCAGTCTAGTCAGTCGCAAGGATGCGAGGGCGAGAGGAGGGACTAGACGAGGATGGGCATGATGTGAAGAGGAGCAAGCATGGAGGAGGATGAGGAGAAAAGGGAAGAGGACGGACTTGAGCGGTCTGGCGTCGGTATGAAAGTCTCCTTTCTCCTTTTGTCCCCATGTCCTGCCAATACGCTCTTCATCGTCTACGTCTGTCTTGTTGGGCGGCAATGCTTGGAACCGCGCTTGGTGGACATATTCTTGTCAGCCTGATGCTACTCTGTCACTGATGGAGGGTTGACGAAGGATGCTGTTGGCTGTGAGAGTGTCTCGGGCTATTGGTGTGCGGTTTTCTCCCTGGCACGTATTACGACTGGTATGGCGGCCATGTGGTTATACTGGTCGATGTTTGATTTTTGAGTTTTGATTTTTGATGTTTGATTTTTGGATATTTTGTTGCAATTTTGAATATACATGGCCTTTTGGTCTTTTTGCATTAATTTCTTGATTTTTGGACGTCTCACAATGTATTGCTGCAGAAAAACACCTGGTTGCCGAGCTGTGGGAGTGCACAACGGGCGGCCATCAGGTCTCCTCGGGTCGTCTCGTCGCTGATGTGCTTGATATGCTTGATGTGCTTGATATGCTTGATGTGCTTGATATGCTTGATGTGCTCAATGTCAGCTTTCCCGTGACGGTCTGTTGTCTGTTTACACGTTTGCAGTCATCGTCTGCTGGCATTGTTTATTTGTTTACAGGTTACAGTTTGCAGCAGGTGGCCGCGAAAAGGCCATCGGTTAGACAGACCGACTACTGGATAACTACTAGGTCGCTGCAAAGACGACAAAACAGGTGGCTGATTATCCCTCAACCTGGCCTCGCCCATGCGGCCGCCATCACATTACCGAATCAGCAATCAGCAAGCACCGCGCGAGAAAAGACACAACAGCAAGACAAGACAGTCGGCGAATCAGCTCAGTCGAGCCAGGTCAGATCCAAACAGAGCTGGCCTCGAACATGGCCGCCGAACAAGCATGCAGCTGGCCAATAGGCTGTCTGTCTCATTGTTATGAAGACGCGAAGAGCTGCCAGACGTCCAGAGACAAAAGTTGCAAAATTGCGAGACTGCTGGATGCTACAGGCGCCATGTGGCCAGGCCGACCATCGACCGTCCCGCGGCGCTTCCTTGGGATGTACCTTGGCGAACCGATGCTTGAGCCAGGCCATGGGTATATCGTGGTAGGAGTAGTACGTTTTGTCTCGTCTTTTTCTTTATTTATTTTTCTTCTTTTCTTTTTCTTTCGTTGTATTATTCTGTTGTCTTCCATTTCCACTGTTTCTCCTCTTCATCCCCCCTCAATCTACTCCGTACTCACTTACAACTTGGCGCTTCGCGGGCCGCTGTCTGCCCCGCTAGCGCCTGTTTGATGTCAGCCCTCTCTTGAGAGCTGGGCGTCTCGCACTCTGGCTCGAGTAGTTGTACATTGTATATTTTCTTCTTTTCTTTTGACTAGGTAGCTCTTTACCAGCTCAAACTGGTCACAGACAGAGACATCACCTCAAAGCAACCCCGTGTGTTTCAGCATCTTATTGGCCGACAGCATGGGCTACCAGAACACGACGCTAGCTTATTGTGTAGAAGGATCTCACTCCCGGCCAGAAGCAGGTGGCAGGCTCTGCTTGGACAGACGAGCCAGGCAGCCAGGCAGTCAGGCAGTCAGACAGTCAGACAGCTATTCGTTGCTTGCCGCCGTCACAAACATCAGTCAGTCTACGCCATGGACATCCCAGCCCGAAGAGGCTGGCCTTGCTCCAACAGACAGCACTCGGGCTGGACTATCTAGGCTGTCACAAGACTATCTCGAGTCTGCTCTTAGTCTGCTTGGAGTGTGCTCTGCCGTCTATCAGCTTCAATCGATGGCACACCACGTTGCATCTATCCAAAGGAAAGAGAATATCCTCGGGGATGCAGACTGGCAATTACCAGAAAAGGGGTGTGTTTGATTATTGTGTATGGGGTTCTTTTTTTTTTCTTGCTTCGTTATCCTGTCCTCTTTTCTTCTTTTTTCTTCTTCGTTTCTTCTCTTCTTCTTTTCTCGGTATTCTTCTACGAATACTCTCGTCGACCCCTGCTAGCTCATCTCCCCAGTCGGTCGGATCAGAAAAGAGGGCCAGGGTGATGGGCGTCAAGAGAATAGAAGAAGGTAAATCAAAGAAATGGAGAAACAAGAAGGATAAGAAGTAAGAGAAAGAGAAAAAGAAAAAGAAAAGAGAAAAAATACAAGAGAAAATACAAGAGAAAAAGAAGAGACAAAAAAAGAACAAAAACAAACGAAAAGAGAGGACTGCAAATATACAGACAGGCCCCGGCGCCAACGAGCGACACGGCCAGCCAAACAAAACACGAAACCGCACTGCTCCAGGACGCACAACTCCTCGGCCACTCTACCACCCTGGCCCCCTCCCCTAGCAGACCCTGGTCTCACCCCCCCAGACCAGTCCTCTGGGTCACTCCAGTCACCCTCCAGTCACCTCACGTCGCCAGTCACTTCAGTATACTTTCTTTTTCTTCTCCTGTTTCCTTTGGCGCCCGGCCGGTGGGGAGTGTTGTAAGGCGGCTGCACACACGCCTCTCTCAGTCCCAGACTCCCAGACAGACACTTGGATACTCTCATCCTCACTCTCACTCTCTCGCAGCCAGACGCCCTGATCACACCCTCTTTTCACACCTCTGGCACATGCAGCAGCAGCCAGTCCACATACGACGCACCGCTCTCCCTCTGTATTTTCTTACTTTTTTTTCCTCTCCCTCTATTATTCCTCTTTTCCTCTTTTCCTCTTTTCTCGATTTTCCTCTCTTTCCCATGCACTCCTCGACCCAGGCGCCCATCTCTTTGCCGCCCACCCCATGCTCCACCCTTGGGGAGTGTCTTGTTGTACCTATCAGTAGCAGCTTGTCTTTATCCTCTTCCCTACAGAGCAAGGTGTAAGTGTGCTCGAGGGATTGTACAGCACAGCGTCTCTTTTCCTTTTTCGTTCTCTGGCGCTTTGGTATTAGTCTACGCATATTAGTCGGCTCCCACCACCGCCATCACTACCACATCCATATATGTACTCGTCCCGTCCGGTCTGGATTTATTATCTCGCTCTCTCCCTTCTTCCTCTCGTCTTGTTTTTGTCTCTTGTCTTCTTTTGTTGTCTCTTCTCTCCTTCTTCCTTCTCCCTCCTCAACTGCAGTTCTTTGTTCCTTGATCGCGTCATCTCCTCAAGGCACATCTACTGACAGCCGCCAGTCATTCACTTGACTTGCTCTCTTCGTTATTATATTCCTACTGTTTCTATACTGCTATTCCCACCCTCTCATCTATCTATCATGCCTTCCCGCAAGCCTACCCTGGCGCTCACGACGCCCACAACTTCCTCGTTTCCTGCCGATGCGCTCAAGTCGGCGGCGTCCGTCCGCACGCCGCATTCGGCCATCTGGCGCGAGACTTCTGGTCTTCCTTCGGCCGGTCTGCCCTCGGCCGGTCTCTTGTCGGCTGGTCTACCCTCGGCTGGTCTGCACTCGCCTATTGTGGCCATCAAAACTGAAGAGGGACTCCTCAAGACACCCATCTCGCCGCCCGTTGCCTACACAGATTTCCTCAAGATGCACAGTCCGATCGCCTCCAGCGCCAGCGCCAACTTCCCGCCAATCACGTCGCAGCCCAGTGCTGAGAACAGAGACGCAAAAGATGCAAAAGACGTAAAAGACGCAAAAGATGCAAGAGATGCAAAAGATGCAAAATCAAAAGAGACAAGAATCGTCAACACGGCCAACACATCTCGTCCTCGCCTGCTCCACCGCGCCTCAATATCCGGCCCCGTCAAGATCGCTCCCGGCAGCAGCAGCCCCGGTCTGAGCGCCCGCAAGATGAATGCGCCCGCCGCTGCTTCTTCAACGTCCTTGTCCTCAGCCTCGTCCGATGAAGACAACAACACCGACCTGTCGACTACAGACGACGCTCTCGACAGCGGCCCGTCCACAGCCGCCTCCAGCACCAGCGCGGGCACCGACTGCACATGCGACTGCGAGACAAGAGAAAAAGAGCCCGTCTCAGCCCATACCGAAAAGCGCGCATACAAGTCGCCCAAGATTGCGCGCATCGATACATCCATCCCGGCCAGCCCGTTCAGCGCCAACCGCTACAACTTCCCCATGTCGGCCCCGGCGGTCGGCCGCACCACCTTCCCCAGCCTCAACATTCCCATCTCGCCCGCCATTGCCAACATGGCAAACGCTCTCAACGGCGGCGTGAACCCGAGCCAGGTCAACTCGCCCATCCGGTCGCCCTTCAGTGCCAAGTCGGCCATGGCTTCACACTTTGACTGGGAGTCTGCTCTCAAGGCACGCTATGCCGAGTTCAAGTCGCCCAAGTCTCAGTCGCAGTCGCAGCCGCAGTCGCAGGCCCAGCAGTCTCAGCAGCCCCGGTCCAAGACCTCTACATGCAGCAAATGCCACAAGCTACCATCTACGCCGGCCACGGCCCCTATTATCTCTGCAGATACATCTGTCGCCGCTACCTCTGCTGCCAAGACCAGCATCCGCCATATCCGTGAAGTCGTCACCCGCACCGTCACGTACACTCCCCGAATGCAAGCCGCGCCTAAGGGCAAGAAGCGGAAAATCGAATGCGATGAGCATTGAAAAAAAATATGAAAACAAATATCTAATACGAAAAATAAATATACAAAAAGACGACGAATGACGGCGTTAATGACGGCTTTTCGGATTTCAATGTTCAGATTTCAAATTTCCATAGGGGTGGCAAGGCAAGGCAAAGCAAGCACAACAGGAGTCGAGCGGCGTTTTAACTTTTTTCTTTTTTTTTTACTTTTTTCTATTTTCATTTCTTCTTTTTCTGCTCTCTTAGCTACTCTCTCACACTCTAGTTTTTCTTTTGTCACTCACTCTACAATATTTCCTTTGTCTTTTGTCTACCCTGCTTTTCTAGTTGCTATTATGATGGAGGATTTTTGTTTTACGTTTACATTTGTCGGCTTCCTAGTTAATTCTGTTGTTGCTATTCGACGATACCACAATGAGACATGAATATACTGATATCACTCTGCTACTGTGAATGATGCTACTCTACCATCAAATAAACAGGTAAGAGATGAACGCGATAGCTGGCGAGACGACGAAAGAACGGTGAGACACCTGGGCGCATGCAGGAGTACGGGAGAAGAGATGCGGGACGAGAGACGAAGTGACGATCCGGGCGGATAGTCCTCTAGACTCTGTCGAAAGAAGACGGCAAAATACAGACGGCACTACTGCAGAAGACATCACACGAGTGAAATAGTCTGCGAGTGTCCTCTTTCCGTTTCTCCCCCTTTTGTAGCTCTACTTCCAACGATCCTCGTCTACACCCCCCCCTCCAGTCTAACTGTGAATGTATCTCATCACCTCTCCCCTCTCAACCCGTTTACAGTGCCCTCTACTTTCTACATTCTACTTTCTACATTCTACATTTGTCCTTTGGTCCCGCCATACACTACCGAGAACGAGATGCGGGAGGCCGGGGAAGTGTGGGTAGTAGAGGTATCTCTATCTTTTTGTTTTGTTTTCCTGTCTCTATTCATTTTGGTTTCTTCTTATTTCCTTCTATCAATCCAGTCTCTCCTGCTCTGTCCTATTGCTCTATAATCAAATAACAGTCTCATATATTAATAACAAGAGACAGACGGTCATGATAGACACATCAAAATCAAAGTTAAGCGCCCACACCCCCCCATCAACACGGTAAAAGTGGGTCGTTGGTTTACGGGTGTTGTTCCTGGCCTCTGATTGGACCCTGCCGCGTGTGCCCAAACGTCCATCAACCCTACACATGCGTCGACGTGCAGCTGGGTGCAGTCTGCGCCATCAGCGTGCGCGACACACTTCTCCCTGCTAGAAATTAGAGTAGCTGTCACGGCGAGCGCGATTGGTCAATACAAGCATTTGTGATGAGATTTGCTAGTTTAACAACTTGATTAGAGAGACTAAAGAAGCGTACCGAGAAAGGGGATGCCACAGGCAGAGAGCCTAGAATCTACTGCTTAGTAAGTACTACACGTATCATCTTACTGTTCTCTCAGTAGGCGGAGTAGCAAGACCAAAAGGGAAAGAGCGAGGCAGGTAATTAAGCGCCGGGTCTCAAACAGAGAAAGCGCAGGGAAAGGAGTCTGCACCTGAGTGCTTATATAACCGGTGATTATCTAATACCAATGCCAGCGTATCACATCACATCTATGAATAACACTCTACATCCGCAAGCGTGTTTCATATTGTTCCATGGAAGCTGCCTTGTGTATCGAGGATACTGCATTTAGAAACCGGGCTCAGAAAAGATGCAAGGATAGAAATAGAAACAGACGAGATCACACTACAACCCAAGCATCGTTTCGTTTCATGTTGGTGAGGGCGTGGATGGAAGGCGATTGGGTGTCTTTGGCGACGAGGATAATCAGTCAAAAAAAGCAATTACTATTTGATTAGCTCCGAGGCTGGAACAATGCGTTGGGAGTTAATTGTCGCCGTGTATGTTGTTACGTGTGCTTATGTAAGCATCGGATATGACATCTCGTTTCAGATATTGAGCATCACGATGGTCGTGATGCAGGGCATCAACAACCTACTATAATAGAGAACACTTGAGAAGTTGTATAAAATAACTCTTTGTGGCTTACTAGACTATTTTCTTTAGATTACTTACAGACTTGCTTTCGTTTCGAATTTTTAGTTTTAGTATTGTTTATTTAGCAATGAAGATAAATACTTATAGAATGCCAAAAAAATTGTATCACAGTAATAAAACCCGACAAAAATTATACACGAGCAGAGAATTCCTGTGAATAAAGTGGTTTCTTTTACTACTGGATTGGATCACAATATATAAATACATTGCAAATAACATCGTTTGAAGACCTCACCTACACAAACAACTCGTTGCATAGCACATCTTTGCAGCACTGATACGTCAATGCGTCTTATAATTCTAGTATTAAACTCAGTGTCGAGCCTCTTCAATGAGCAAATCAATATCAAAATGACAGTCAAGAGGTTAGTCGTCTTTGACTGCGTTATAACATTGATATCAAGCTGGTATCTCTGAATCAAGACTGTGACACCTATCCAAAACGACACTGCGATGCTTGAGCATACCAACGCCAATCGGAAGTATACCACTGCAAATTGACCGAGTGCGAATACAAGGTAAAGATTCTAACCGTCAAGAATATTCGTAGTGTACAATGATACTGTGATATTGTCTAGTCCGTACCGTCAAATCTCGAAACCAACAAGCCATCGATATGGGCATCGAAAAGGTCAACCTCTACCGACGCGATGCCGAGTTGCAATCTCAAACCCAGTATCTGTTATTCTTGTTACTATGGCCGTATCTTATCAAACTCGCAAGCCTTGTAGGACGCACCTTGATGATGTCATTCAGACCCGAGACTGAGCCGCAACCACCAGCCACGATCGATGCCGCCCACATACACAAGCGATACCTGGAACTCGACCGGTTTACTGATCGTATAACAGGCTAACGGTGGCGGTTTTCAGGGATGACGCAGTCCGAGTGGTTTCACCTTCTTAGTTATAGAAACCAGATCCCTGAGCAAGGCAGCCACTGCTTACCTGCTCATTCCAACTACTGCCAGAACGCCACATCTTATCGCGAGTGCCGATGGCAGTCGGCCACACCGTCACCTAGAATAGAGTTTGCAATACTGCTTTTAACGCTTGCACTACGGTGCGGGAGCCAATAAAAGCAGAGGCTCAGAGCGAGGCTCAGAGACTTGGAGGCTCAGACTAATTCTTGCCAACGCATCATATGGTTGCATTGCTGTGATCGCCTGGACTGCTGCCTGCAGATGCAGACGCACAGCAGGCGCAGAGGAAGCGCACTGCCCAACGGTGCCCAACCCGACTACAGCTGCTTAGCATGCCTCTTGAGTGAGCTCGTTGATGACCAATAGCTACTGATAGGATCTATGTTCAGCAAAGCTGGTAGGACAGACAACACTACAAGTCGACTCGGATGGACGTTGCACAGTGAAGCGGTGAAGACACAACCACAGCAGCTGCAGATCTATTTGATATACACATTGACACAGAATCGTTTATCATCTAGAGCTTTCTTGGCAGTTTATATCTCGATCTCATGCACGCATTTGCTTTTAGCAAATCATTTGTAACATCTCCGGCCAGATTATATCTTCAATCTCTTTTTATCTCTTGCATCTCTGGCATCTTTGAATGCCAACAGTGGACGACCTTGTCGTTGCCAGACCTGTCAACAATGGATGAACTCGGCCACTTTTCTATTTGTTTCTATTGTTTCTACTGTTTCTATAATCTAATCAAATATAAAATCCAGTTATAATCTTTTATAAAATATAAACACAGGCTGCACAGCTTACGCGCATGATTGTCTTCACCGACATTTGCACCGGCATTTGCACCTACGTTTGCACATGCAGCGTGCCATCTATTGCTATTTTTGGCATGTATCTTCACTTTCCCCTCAAAGCTGGCAATTTGGGTTTCATTATCTGAAGAGATTCACTTGATCTTCACTTCAATTGCAAGCACATATTCGTTCAAAGAAGCCTTTCTTCCAGTATCGAGTCGAGTGCTGTTAATGTCACGTGATTTGATTTCACATCGTCTGCTCCGATGTAGGACCGTAACAGCCCCGTACTGTCCAAATTAAAGAAAATCGCGACCCGTAGAAATAGAAGCAGACTAGCAGACTAGCAGCAGTCTTGAGAAAGAAGAAATAAGAATAGAATTAAGAAGAAAAAGGAACAGAATAGGCTTGAATACTGACTACGATCCAATCGACAGCAGCCGTGTCTAAAGCGTCATCGATGCACTCGTCCGCGTTAAGCAATTCCTGTCATATCGCACGATACCAACTCATCACCTGTTGCGATCAATATTCCCAGCCACTTTTTACTGTTTACTTTGCACTTTTGCTTCTTCCTTCTTGTTGCCTTCCAGCTGACCTGTTACATCATCGTGGCACGTGTTGGATGTGATGTATTACAGTACAAAATACAGTGCACCCATCACATGCACTATGTCATTCCTCATATTTATTATGGGTCCTCATTTTTAGCCAGTCACAACCGGAAAATGCCTCTAAAAGTGGAGAACAGAGTGAGAATGACCCACCTCATCCACAAATCACAGTCACGTCCCGGTCTTTCCTCGTCCTCTCATCTCGCCCGTGTACCCTCTCCGCTTTTCCTCAGTCTCTGTTTCCTGCCGTTTCCTGCCACCCAGTCGTTTGCCTCTTCTCTGTCGCGCTGCCCACTCACAAGACGCAAGACAGCATCGCGTTTCAACGTCGACAATTGAGCACTGGTCTTGTCGATATCATTTGCTGGTCTTTTGCCTTTTACGCCTTTATCCTCCCATTCTCTTCTGAAACAACCAATCACTCTCACAGCCAGGTTGACTAGAAAAAAACAATAACTGCCAATCAGCGGTGAGTCGGTTTCACGTTCCCTTTCCCTTTCAAAGGCCCTTTACTTTCCTCACTTGTACTCTGTTAATGCATGTAGAAATCCCAGCCGCATTGAGAAATGTACTCGTAGACGCGCGCCTTAAATGTATAAAGTAATCATTTAAAGTAATAAACCAATTAATTTATTAAACAGTAAAATAGTGAATAAAATTAATAATCCACCATTTTTTATCCCAGTCGCCCTTTCCTTTTGTGTCCTTTCTCCCTTCTTATTCGCTCCTTCCGCCGCCCGACTCCAGTCTCGCTCTCTCCTTCCTTCATACTCCTCTTGCTGCCTCGTCAAGTTTGAAGAAAAAAAAAGAAGCTTCAATTCAAGGAAAGAACGACGCATTGCTCTCAGCAGCAGTATCTCATTCGACCATTACCTCTTGTCTTGCTCACAATTCGCCAATCATCTCTTTACTACTTTCCGCCGTACACCTACGTCGAGCTATAGTGAGTCGCACCTTCCTCCAATCCCAATCCACACCCGTGGTGTCCTCCAATCGTGCAATACCGTTTCTGCCCACCTTTCCAACCACTCATCTTCGCTCGTTCACTATCGCGCCCATCCGTCCAATCTGTCGAGCTTGACCATCCAACTTGTATACACCTATCACAGGCCATTCTGCCTCTTTTCCTTTTGTTCCTTCTTTTCGCTCTGCCTCTCTGCCTCTCTGCCTCTCTACCCCGTGATTGACACTGCCTGCGGACTGAGCGGAGATCAAAGTGATCAAAGTGATACCGTTTGGACGCCTCAAACGAATCGGCAAATCAGATCACAGCTTCGCTGAGTCGACGTCACAGTAGTTGTTGAAGCCGTTCTTGTCTTGATCTCTACTGTACCTTTTCTTTATCTTCTCTCTTCACCCCGTCTTCTGTCAAGCTGTCTGTTTCTCCTCAAAACCACTTGTCGCTCCTTCCTTCTTGCACCTTTCTCACGCTCTTCGCACGCTTACTCACCCCCTCCCATTCGTTACATAATCCTTATTTCGAGTATTTAGCTACAAAGTACTTGAATACTTGAGTATTTGCCCGGCGCACACTCTGTACTACGCGCATCGACGCGTTCCTTCCTTGCTTGACCATTTCTTCATCACATTACATTCATTATTCAGCTTCCTCAATTCTTCAACCTCTTTGTTCCCGCGACGCACTTCACTCTGCTCTTCAGCACCATTCACTCTTCACCTCTTTGCATCAACACCCCAGCCTCCAGCCTTTGTCTCGACTGCCACTCCTACCACGCGTACTAATACACGACAGCTACCACAAACACCTCACTTCTCAACTTTACAACTGCATCATTGGTGCATCCGTGCTACAGCCCTACACCGACCCTTGTGAGTCTTGTCTTTCCATTCTCTTCTTTCCTCTCTTCCTCTTCGTTTCTTCTTCTCTCCTTTATCCTCCTCTCTTCTCGTTCATCTACCTCACAGAGTACCTCTTACATCGTCCCATCTGTACTTTCACCTGCGTTTGCCTCCCCCTTTTGCCCCCTCAACTGCCAACACACGTTCTCGATTTGGTTCGATTACAAGACGACATCGATATGGAAAGACAGCGGCTACAGACCGGTGGATATCCGACAGACAGACAGGCACCGCCGAATCGACTCACTGGCTTAACTGCCTCAACACTCACCTGTCGCATCACACAACACGACGCGACCCCGCCTTTGTCGCGAAACACTCCAGCACTCCACCGCGTTGTCGATTTGTTTTTTTTTTGTTCTTCACAGTCTTGTTATTGCAGATATTTATTCTACTTTCGAATTCCGACTTGCGAGGGAATACGCCGCTTCGGAGAACCCTTTGGTTTCTCATTGCGACTGGCTCTGTGTGTATCCCACTTGTTGACTCTTGCGACTGCAACGGCAGACTGCAAACACAAACCCGCGACAACTCTATAATTGCGACAGTACAACCTGCGACATCTGCAACAGCTGCAACATCTCATCACACCGTCGGCGCCTGCAGTCTTGTCTCTTGTCTATCTGTCTCTGTCTGTCTCTGTCTGTCTCTGTCTGTCTCTGTCTGTCTCTGTCTGTCTCTGCCAGTCTTACCACCCATCTCTCACCATCGCTCTACTCTTATCTGCCATCCTCCATATCTTGCGACGTCAAAGTGTGTCATCCCTACCCAAACCCAAAGCCGCCCAATTCTGCACTCTCATGCACCTCTGGTTACCACTCGCACACAATTTTTACCTCTACTCTCTATTGCTCACTCCCTACTGCACTGTACTGCGTTACCACCGCTGCCCGACTGATCTCACCACCCTCTACCTCCCTATCTCCCTACTTGCATACCTGTTTACCACCTGCCTTGACTTCTGCATTTTGCGCGCATACTCGCGCTCGCTCCTTCCGTACGCGCACTACTCTGTGCTCCGATATCCCTCCGCACTTTCCCTACTCTACCTCTCTTCACTGCCTTCTTTCCTTGCACTGCATCATACAGTCTACATACCGTTGGTCTTTGTCTTTCTCTTCGTCGCAACATATTCGGGTTGCCATTGCACTTCTACTCCTCTTTTCCACCATCTCTTCGCTGCCTCACAGTGCCCACTGCCTGCCTTCGTGGCTTGTGCATATTCCGTCATGCATGCTGTGCCAGCGCATCAATAGAGTGCTGGCCAGAGGACCCACCCACACCTTCCGCTCTTGTCTTTTGTCTCTCCCTCCGTTGCTCTTGCCCATCGCTCTTGCCCATGACTGCCTGCCTGCCGTGCACTTTTTATGCTACACCCACGCACCCCATGCACTCGACACCTCCAGTATCTCCTCCAACCAAAACACCCCAGGACTAACAGTTTCAACAGTTCACTCGATATTACTCAGTTCTCAGTACTGGATACCCAGCCAGTTTAAAGAAGGACTCCTCTACAGGTAAGAGCAGCTCGCCTTCCCCTCCCATGCCCCAGCCCTTTCCACTATCCCGGTCAATCCAACGTACAACACCTCGTCAGAGGCAGAGCTTCCCATCACCACCACCAACTGGTCGCGCCGACACACAAACATCAAACTATCAAAGTATATTACGAAATTACCAAAAGCATCAGCTCCATCAAGCTAGGCGGAATACTTTAGATCAGTGTCGCACCGAGCAAGATACCAGCTGCATTCATCGCGACCGGACGACAAATCGGACATATCTCCTTTTTCCATTTCCATTTTCATTTCCATTTCCATTTCTTTATTATTATTTTATTTTCGATATTACTCTTTATTTTATTTTATTTTCCATTTAATCCATATACTTTTGTCTCTACGCTCGACGCCGACCCGCCTCTTTTCTCTCTAGCTCCTTAGCTCTTTTGCGCCCAAGCATCGCCTGCCTACCCTACTCTTCCTCCCACCTCCAACCCTGTCTACCTTACCACCTCATCCTGCCCGACGCACCGGAAGACGTCACACTCCCTCACCCACTAGCCTCGCTTTTTCTGTCTTTCTTCTTTGCCCTGTCTTCTATACAAACTATCCAAGCTCCCATACTCACGTGTTTTAGTCTATCTACCCTCCTTTCCTAGCTCGAACTGTTGCTCTTTGCGCACGCCACGGTCATTCGTAGGTACCTCTATTTTTGTCTTTGGTCTACTGCTACCCGACCTCCTCCAACTCCCCAAGTTCTCAATTTTGAGCTTGCTCAAGTCATCCATCCCAAAACAAGCCCTCCCGCGTACCTCTTCCCGACAACAACACTGCCAGCGCATCACCACACCCAATAGATAAGACATGGGTATACGGCAAGAAATGCCTTTCTCGTCATTGCTTGCAACACAGCTTGCCATTATCAACTCGCCCTCTGCCCTTTGCATCCCCATTCTCTGTTCCCCATTCTCCATCTTTTCCCACCTACTCGTCTTATTACCCTCACTCCAATCAACGCTTTGCTCTCAGCTCTTTCAGCGTTAGCTTTAACTCCAGCTTTACACAAGCTAATACAGCCAACAGTTCAGCGCCAAACAAATAAGCACTCTCGAGACTACAAACGACACTACTCCTACCCATTCACCATCGGCCAACTATCAACGTCTACGGTTACTACTTTACCATTTACCATTTATTATCCATTGCAAAACCGAAAATTCACAAACCCACAGCCATGTATCAAGCACAATACGGCATGCCCCAGTCGGGCATGCAGTACGTCCAGGCAGCTGCTATGGCCGCCACTGCTGCCGCATCCGGATCCAACTACCCCTATGGTATGACCTCGGACGTCGCTGGCGCACTGCCCCAACAGACTTCACCGCGCTCTAAGAAGGACAGAAGCAACTCGAGCAATGCCCGCTCGCCCACACAGCAAGACCGCCGCCTTAGCCAGGTCACTAGTCCTAGCCTGCCCAATGCCCAACAGCAAGCCATACTGAACCACAACGCAGCCGCAGCCGCCGCAGCCGCAGCATCGGCCGTTGCACGGTCGGGCCAGCAGCCCGGTTCACCCGAGATGGCCGCCGCGCCTGTTGAGGAGAGCCCATTGTACGTCAACGCCAAGCAGTTCCACCGCATTCTCAAGCGCCGCGTCGCACGCCAAAAGCTCGAGGAAGCCTTGCGGTTGACCAGCAAGGGCCGCAAGCCGTATCTGCATGAGTCGCGCCATAACCACGCCATGCGGCGGCCGCGCGGTCCTGGAGGCCGCTTCCTGACTGCCGAAGAAGTTGCCGTTATGGAGCGCACAGCTGCCAAGGAGGGCGGTGGTGCTGGCGCCGGTGGCGATGGCCAAGGCAGCACCGAGAATAAGGAGAATGATGAGGCACCGCCGCCGCCAACCAACACCAAGAAGCGCAAGTCCGAGGCCGTGTCGGCTGCCAATGCCAAGAAGATCAAGCCTGCCGAGGCTGAGGAGTAGTCGTTACTTCATACTCCTTGTTGATTTCTTTTCTTTTTCGAATGCTGTTCCTCGAGAAAGAAGCCACCCACCTGACGACGTTATGACCAACCGACATCTCTCCTCCACTCTACTTTTATTCCTTATTCATCTCTTATGTCTCACTCTAAACTCTCATCATGTCTCGTCTCCTCTTTCCTTCGGGCCTGCTGGCTTCTGTCTGTGGGTAGAAGGGCTCTCTCTCTCTCCTTATCTTTGCACTCTTTTTGTCACTTTTGCGATCTTGGACTGCTGTTCACATTATACCTCCTTATTGCGTGTTTTGTTTCTATTTTCTTCTGTGTCGTTTTGTCTTCCAATTCTACTCTACCCTGTTTATTTATTATTATTTTCCTATTATTTTTCTCTTTCTTTCTATTTCTCTCTATTGGTTACTATACACCGGCCACGGGCACCCGTATATCAAGATTGTCACCTCAGGGATCGTTGACTATTTTGTTTTTTGTTCGCTTCATTTTTCTTTACTTTTAAATTACTGGTTTTTCCTTATTACTATTTCTATTTATGCTGTATGAAGAACAAGACCCAACTACTTTGAGCAATTAAAGACAAAACAGATGGAGAGGATGTTTCGCTGCACAGGTCTACAATTTGAACAGGGCTTTCATTATTTTCTTTTTTTCTTTTTTCCTTTCTCATTTTTCTCTCTTATTTTGCCTACCTCGATTTTTGATTCTCTATATTGTATCTTGCCTCGTTTATATTTTGAATAGCTGATCAATGACTGATGTTTATGATGCTGTGTTGTCTGTATCCAGTCAAAGTTTACGGCTATAACACGCCATTGGCCTGACTGGAACAGCTGTCATTAGTTGAATCTGCTCTGCTTGGCTTTGATCTGATTTGGTAAGATCGCGAGGCTGCACTGTAGCGTAAATCATGATTACATAAGTATGAGTAGACGACTGCATGCCTTGTATACGAGGCTAAAAGTTTTTAGCCAAAAAGTGGATCTCCCCACCATAGCAAGGGCTTGAGTCTACTCTACTGACCTCACCAGCCCAGCTCGCACAGCTCACAGCTCACAGCCCACAGCCTTGCGTGCCACTTGTTGCTTTACTTTATTGTTTGATACCAATCTTCTATCGATCTTCTCACTTGGGGCAACTATTTGATACTATACTACGCTTTGATATAGAGTCGTCTCTTGTGTATTTCATCTGCACTCTCCTCCTCCTCCTCCTCTTCATCACCCCTCTCATCCGCAGCCTCACCCTCCTCCTCCTCCTCATTTACCACCGCCACCATGCTTTTCTTTAGGTATTTGTTCCTACCCTCGCTCCTTTCATACTAGTACAAAAAAACACTAACGGCCAGCTTCTTCAAAACACTCATCGACACGCCCGTCACCGTCGAGCTCAAAAACGATATCCAGATCCGCGGCGTGCTCAAGAGCGTCGACCAGTACCTCAACATCAAGCTCGACGATATCCAGGTCGTCGAGGAGATCAAGTACCCGCACCTGTCTGCCGTCAAGAACGTCTTTATCCGCGGCAGCGTCGTGCGCTACGTGCACCTGCCGTCGCACTCTGTCGACGTGCAGCTGCTCGAGGATGCGACGCGCCGCGAAGCCGCCAACAATGCGCCGAAGCGGTAGTCTGGGCAGCCTCGCGGGCGATGATTGGAACCGGATCTGGAAAGGGGCAGTTGCGCATATACTTTGGGAAACAAAAAAGCCATGGCAAGGAGTATAGGATTTAATCAATGTTTTTTGAGAGTTTATATTGTTCTTTGAACTGTTCTTTAAATTGTTCTTTGAATTATTGATACGCAAAGGTCGTCATTCGTATATGCAAAGATATGTTGTCTATCTGTACTCTGTACATCTACTCTGCTCACCAGTAGACACTTCCGCCGAGTCCGTCTTTGCCGTCCCAAAGCTTGACATCTTTGCCACGGTCCTCGGAGCTCTCATCCTCCACCTCCACTAGCCCGCCGCGCCGCCGCTCCGACAGCCACCGGTCGATCCATCCCTTCATTCGCTTGCGCGACACGTCGCTGCCTACGTTCACCGTCGGCACCACCTTGTCGATCCGCAGCGTCATCAGGAACAGTGCAAGCTCCCGGAACGAACTGTGCTCGCTGTACGGCACACCGAAACACAGGGCCTCGGCGTTGCTGCCGCGCTGCGCCACCAGATCGCGCACGCTGAACTGCGTGCGCCAGCTGGGATGGTGCAGCAGCGTCGTCGTTGCCAGCGTGCTCGGCGACAGACTCGCCGGGGCCACTGCTGCACTTGCCGACGACGTCTTTGTATTTGTCTTTCCGGCATCAGAATTGGCCATGGACGGCCGGTAGTTCCAGCCCGACGGACGGAAGCCGACAATGTGCGAAAAGTGGCCGCGGTAGTTGCTCAGGTAGTCGGCGAGCGTCTCGGCACGCAGCTCCATGAGCATCTGCATGTGCACCTGGGCCTCGGTCGGGGTGGACGTCATGAGGGCCGTCAGTTCGGGGTCGCCGAGCTGGGCCACAATCTTGATTTTTGCCGGTGTCGCATAGATCTTGCTATTAAGCGCCTGCGCAATGGCTTTGCAGATGCGCTCTTTGCCGATGCTGTAGGTGCCGCACACCACGAGCAGGCGGTGGTTGTTCGTCGCCGCTGCCGGGGCCAGAGCCGCAAAGGCGTCTTTCGGTGTCTTATCAGCCGTTACCGAGTCCAAGCCGGATGTTGGCTTTTGGAAAAAGTCCTTGACGTTGCCGCTGCCGTCGCCGGCCGCGCCTGCGCGCCGCCGCAAAATGCGGTCCCATTCGCTCTGCTGGCCACTGCGCACACTCTTGTCGAGCGATGCACAGATGCTTGCACACGCCGTGATAACATCGGTCTGTGGCGGGAACGAGTACTTGGGGTTGAGGTATGTTGTATCCAGATAGCACACGTCGATGCGCTGCTGCCGCGTCTTGTGCGTGACCGTGTCAACCACAGACGGCGTCAGCAGCGGGTGGCCCACGTGCGCGCGACACGCGCGGAAGTCACCACAATGCAGGATCCGCTGCGGCCGGCCGCCGGGAATGTCCCGCTCGAATAAGAAAAGCGAACTGCCCGGACAGTGGTTAGCTGGGATCATGGTGACGCGCACGCCGTCCGTGCCGGGTATATCAACAGTCTCGTCAAATTCGAGCTCGACCACCAATTTGGCCGCCGTGCCGAGCTGGCTGCGCACAAGGCTGCCCGTCACGCGCGAGCAAAAGATGGGCCCGTGGCACCACCTGGCCGTCAAGCCGATATAGTGGTCGCTGTGGAAGTGGCTCAGAAAATAGGCGCGGCAGCCTTCAACGGCGCCGTAGCGGAAGGCGTCGACGCAGATAGCCCTGAATACGCCCGGCATGATTTTGTAAAAGGGACAGGTGCGCTCATAGGCCGGCTTGCCGCGGGATGCCGATTCGGCCGCGGCTGCTGTGGCCCATGCAGCGTCTTCTGCGTGGGCCGACATGAGCTTGCTAAATGCCGAGCCAGCGGCCGGTGCTTGTACCTGTGCCTGTGCTGCAGATGAAGATGTAGATGTAGCTGCAGGCCCGCCAAGGCCGAGACCTATTGGGTTTGCCTGGCCGGGCCGGGGCTGTGCTGTGCGCATGAAGCGTTTCGAGAAAGACGTTATGGGGGATGTTGTTGTCATTGTCTCGTGTGCCTCGCTTGATTCTTTGGTTTCCTTTGATGGAGTCGCTGGAAGAGTCTCCTCGGTAGTGCTAGGAGCTGCCTCTTCGACTGCGCCACCGTCGAGACAGGCGTTGACATGAACAGTCGCCTGGTCGGGTGTCTTGCCCGCCAGACTGGCACCGCAAATAGGACAGCAGTCGGCTGGTCCTTGGGACAGAGCAATCTGCTCTGCTTCGAGCATGGCCTGCTCCTCCATGTACTTTCTCTCCCGGAACTCCTCGCCTTCAAAGTCGTCGTCATTGTCTTCGTCAACCAGTTCAAAGCTGTCGGGAAAGTCGTTGTCCAGAACTTGCTTTGCCTCCTGCTTCTCGGCCTCTTTGGCTGCTATCGCTATTGGCAGAGCGAAAGTTTCGTCAAAGGAGGCAAGGTTTTCGAGGGGTGACGTGATGGGGACAGAGTTGCAGATATTCTCCGCCGTAGTGTTGTTGAGCTGTTCGGGCTTGATGTCGTCATCATCGCCGTCGTCGCCGTCGTCGCCTTCCGAGTCCGAGTCCGAGTCGTCTACAAACGGCCCTCTCGTGACGGGTTTTGGGGGATTTGGTGTTGGTGCAGGCAAGGTGTTGATGCTTGTCTCGCGCAATCGTTGACGCTTATTCGACGCTGTGCATTCGTTGAAGCGGGACTCGTCGTCGGCCGTGTCTGTGCCGTTGTCTCTGTCGTCGGTTTTGGCAGTCTCGACCTCCGCCTTGACATCGGGCTTCTTCTGTACAACCGGGAAGAATGGCTTTGGCGGCGCCTTTACCGAGTTCGCCACAAACATAGACTCCTCTGGTGGCGGCACTTTTTTGAAGAAACTGAGGATGCTCTTGTTGGGCGGTGCTGTCGATGCTGCCGTTGCTGCCGAGGCTGCCGTCTTGGAAGTCGACCTTGACGACGGCGACGACGTCGATCCGGCCTTGCCTTTCTTTGCCATGGTCGTCTGCGTGCCGCCAGGCCGGGCTCGTGATACTGTCGGGGTAGGCATGTCTTCAATTGCTCCAGAGAAACATTGTACCAAGGGTTTTGAGAAAGCCGTTGAAGTGCTGTATGTAAATCTGCTGTTAGTGACGTCGATGACCCATTTCCTGCGTGGCTGTGATTTGCCCAGACACGAAAAAGAAACGCGGCGCGTGGTCACGTGCACAATTTAGGTATGCAGTACATGACCGTGTATGATTACATAATCATACCTTGCGACAACTTGATGCTATTTCACTTTTGTTTCCTAGCTATTTAGACGATTGTTTTGAGTTTTCTATTGGATTAAAGACCTAGCAGAACACTCAGGCATCAGAGGTCTGCAACACACAACAGCTGTACCAAGCATATATTTCTTGAAGCTATGCACGTCATGTAGATTATACACTTTCTTCTACCTCTGATGCATCTTCGTTTACTTTTTGAAAATAACCAACGGCCCATGTCTTTATTGTCTATCTATACTATATCATACTTTTATCGTAACTTATCCCAAAGGCCTCTCATCAGACTGAAGGATGTACCCCGCACAGTTGGTGATGCACTCTCTCTCACATATCAAAATATGATTTGCATGTGGACAGCAAGTGGTCAAAGCGGCGTCTGGGCGCTGATCTGGAGGAAACTCTGCAATAGTCAGATAGTTGACGAGGTAGGAGAGCTAACAAAGGACTAAGAAATCAAATGCCCGACTTGGCATCATAGCCAAAGACCTGTGTTGTATTGGTCGCGACTGTAAAAATCTGCCCGGCGGAGATTGTTTGCTATCATGCCGTCCATCTATTATCCCAGGTCGTATTGTGACCATTGGATATTACTCTGCCATGTCACTGTACTCGTGCATTCCTGTATTTGTGTGTATCTGCTATTTGTGTCTATTCGTATTGTGGAATTTGGCATTCGCATGATATTGTAGTATTGTACGCAGTCCGTCACCCTTGCTGCCGCTCCCTGGACGTAGCGAGATGACCACGAGATCAGCCTCACGGCAACCTTGGAGAAATGACATGTCAGAGGGCGATGGCAATCTCGAGAGTGCAAAAGTTGTTGTCCGTGCCAGCGTGTCAATGGACAGTTGAGTACATTGAAGCCATGGTACCAGAGGATCCGGATGCTCCGTTCCGGGCGAGGCCACTCCTAGTAAAACAAGTACAGCAAAGAGAAGCAGCGAGTAAAGTAGTAGTACATAAAGCAGTAGAGAGCAACATGATGCTCAAAGACTAAACGCCAATGCATGACATGAGTGGGTAACCTTGTATTAAATCCACCAAACGCACAGCAATGACAAGTCACTTAAGCATGGACGCGAGCATCTGTAAACACGGCATATCGTGCGTCAACCTTATTCATGATCTGCGTGCAGAAACAGGCCGACAGCAATCAAGTTGATAATGTAAACTACGGTAGCCCCAGGGCATACTGTCGTAATACAGCACGGAGACGTCTAGACCGTGGCTATTCTGATTCAATGTAGAGTACACGAGTATGACTCGTATGCCTAGTTTTCGTGGAGACCCATCAGATGCTCTGTTGTCTGCAAGACGGCTACTGATAGAAAACCAAAGAAGCCAAAAGCCAAGAGACCAGCGAGTTCAGCACTCGACTGCTAATTTGCCGTGGCTTATTTCGTGGCACTATTGCACGTTTTCTTCCCGTCCAAGGCTCTGTGCCACATACAACGGCTTTTTATCATGTGGGCGTTGCACGACATGAACGAATGAGCTACAAGCTATCAAATGAAATGACTTGTGCCAACGCATCACTCTCATATGGATACCCCTTTACAAATCGATTCAGTAATATCGAAAATACTGAAAATTGGGTATCCATGTATTCTTTTACGCGAAAAGTCAAAGCGTAAAACAAGGCATAAGGCTCAGCACTGACACCCACTGACCGTATCCTTGACAGGAAAGATGAGACGAAAGACCATACGATTGTGTACTGCTTTTATGAGAGAGTGTAGATTGCAAGATGGATTAGAGAACTCACAACGGCTATACGGCGGCGATGATGGAGCGTATTGTATGATGGCATGGCCGGACTAGGCCTCGAGTATCAACCTTCAAGCACAACAGCAAGAAGAAGAGCAGCAGGCTGGATCGCATGCACCATAGCTGATGCGTCTGCCAAGATGCAAGGTGGTAGTAGGTACTCGTGCTCGTTGTTAGTTGTACATCTTCCTATATACAGAAACGTACAGTCATAAATGTTTCATTCTGTATGTGCACTTTACTCTCTACTTGGACTATTCAAAGGATGAAGGATGAGTATCCATGTCCATATGCTTCTCTATTGGTCGTATTGTTGTGCTGCAGTATGGTGTGATTGATGCTCCCGTAGCCCGTCCTTTATTTCTTATTACGGAGAAGGTATTATTTCTGAAATGCCGCAAATGCATGCTATCCATACGGAAAAAAGCAGCCACTAGTCGCGAGGCTGATTATATTCAACGGTGTTAGAATACAGACTAATCGTAGCGAGTCTCACTTTGTCTGACAAGGAGGATTACAGGATCCTAGGATTGCTCCAGGACCCGACGACAGCATGCATAACGTTGAACAATGAGTAAGATGTATGCATTACACAAGTCAGGCTGTGGCACTCCATCATGACCTCGACCAGGTCAGACTCCGTGGGGCCAGCGCCGAAGACGCATCTGTTTATGCTTATCATGGCATGCCCGTCTCGGCAGTGTCTTTATTGTTATGTGAGGACTTTTCGACAGCTTTCGTGAGTCATTAATGGGTGATTTGGTTTTCCAGGACCGGGTCTAGACTATCACCCTCAACGCTGTTCCTCCTGTCATCCTTCTGCAGTGTAGCAGAGGTGCATGCTATTATCTTTGATTATTCAACATCGCCACTTGACACTATTCTCGTTGTCTTGGGCGTTGATATCTGCTGCTTTGACCAGCCATATATGCACATGTATGCATGAAGCGGGGAGATTAAGTAGTACTGGCCACTGTAATATATCGTGACGAAAGAACAGAGTGACGTAGATGCATTTGAAAGAGAATAGCCGATCTCATGCTTATATCAAAATATCAAAATATCAAAATATCAATAAATGAACCGATAGTATTAACAGTAAAAAATTAGACTCCGTTATCTGTAGTGACTGAGATCCGAACCTGTTGCCCTGCAACTGAACGCCGTAAACAAGTAAAGACAAAGAAGACCGCACGTAGGCTAGCTGATACATATAAGGATGGGAACGTAGAACAGTAGGGTGTATCTCAAAGCAGAGACAGGAAGAAAGCAAAAGGAAGAATGATCAAACAAAGAAGAAACCAGTCCTTGCAGCGCCGCGCTCCAGCAGTAAAGAAAAAGTAAAGCAGAAGCAAAAGCAAAGGCAAGAGCAGCGTAGTGTAGCGGCAGCTCAGCCGGTTGGTGTAGATTTCTGGGTGGTGATATTAAGAGGGAAGAGTGCACAAGTCAGCATGCCAGAGACGGGTGGCGTGTCGAATGCTCAGCACAGAGTGAAGACTGTTGAAGAAGAGCGTCGACGACGGCGTGCACCCCCGCCTACCCGGTGTAGCCAGAGCATAGAGGGCAGTGTCCCGGCAAGACAATGTACCGCTCATGTGGGCCTTTGGAACAGGACTGGCTCCGGTTTCCATCGACAGACGTGCCAAAGTAGTGAGCACCGGGGTCGACACACGATGTGTAGATGTAGTAGTTTTTTATAAAATCACACATTGTGGGTAGATGTGGGAGAGATGGGAGAGATGGCAGAGATGGCAGAGATGGCAGAGGTGGCAGAGGTCAAGTAGGGCCGGTGTGGATCTGAATTGTAAGTAAGACGATGAGGAAGAGGGATAATGAAAAGAAAGACAAGATGAGCACAAAAAAAGGAGGAAGAAGAGTATATAAATACAAGTGACATACTATATAAGCTGTGCTGTGGATGGTATGGCAGCGGGAGATGCGGAAGATGCGGGAAGCAAGGACAGGGATCTGACGAGAACGGATGCCGAGAGGTGAGAGGATGTCGTGTGCGAGCGTATAAGAGAAAAGCAGGGAGACAACAGAAGACGAGAATATACGAAAATAGCGTAGGCGAGGCGCGGCGCGGCGAGTCGAGAGAGAGAGAGATGAGGGGTGAGGGGTGAGAGATGAGAGATGAAAGATGTAGAGATGAGGACGAGAACGAGAACGGAGACGGAAATGAGTATGAGTTGGAGAGTAGCCGAGATGAGCTGTTGAGCTGGCAGACAAGATGGAGCTGAGTGACAAGAGAAGCCTGCAGACTGAAGACGAGACAAGGTGGCGCAAGACGAGATATATGTAGATGAGGATGAGAGCGGCTCGTGTCGCCGGTGGCCGTGATAGATGAAGGAGGGTATATGAGTATAGGAGCAGACAAGAGGAGTGAGGCGAAGAGGGCAAGAATAGAGTGGTGAATAGTGAATCTGCGATGGAATAAGAGAGGCAATAATAAAATAAAGAACAAGACGACAGAAAAAAGAATAAGAGTAGACTAAGATCACCACCCCCGGGTCAAGGTGGGTATAACCGCATAGGTATAGACCGGGGAGGGTGTGAGGTGAGGTGAGGTGAGGTGCGGTTAGGGGTATAATACGGCGAGATAAGAGAATAAATCAAAATAGTCATAAATAATAGTAGACGATAATAAACGATAATAATAAAGTACCGACGGCTGATCACTGATACCCGCACACACAAGGAGGGCAGTATTATGCAAGTATATGGAGATCCGGGAAGGAGTCTTGGGTAGGAGGTATGATGTAAAAGTAAGAGATGGAGGTGGCAGAGCGGCAGGGAGGTAGCAGTCAGTGATGAGAGGTTGGGGGTTGCGTTGAGGTTATATCACGACATATTTTGGTAGGGAGGAGCGAGAGTTGGACGCAGTGCAAGAGGATACTGCAGCGTGCATCGAGGTGGTGAGTGACGGGTGCGTGGCGGGTGCGTGGCGGGTGCGTGGCGGGTGCGTGACGAGGTGGTGTAAAGAAAGGTAGAAAGGCGAGTTCAAGATGAAAAGAGTAAAGACTCGGCCGGACAAAGTCAAGGCACCGAGTGTGTTTTTCTCTTTCCTGTTGTCTCGTTTGTACTTTTCCTATCCCTCCTCCTCTTCTGCCCTCAAGCCTTGACTCTGCCCTTCTTGTCTTTATCTATGGCATGGCACCATGCATCCATGTGTTCATGGTAGACAGGCCGGTGAAATGACGTGTTGACCGGGGTAGACGCTGGAGCAGGGTAGAGAAATGTGCCCTGGAAAGAAAAAGAAAAAAAAAAGTACAAAGGATGCAAGAGAGTATAAAAAGGACAGAAAACAAGATATAAAGAGAACGTGTCGACGGTTGGAAAAAGAGGAGTCGAGCGGAAATGGAGTGTGGGTGGTATGTGGTATGCTTACTCCGTAGATGAGCAGGAATGCATACCTTGTCGGGCGTGATCAATCTATCAGAAGCAATGCATAAGCAGCGGTAGTGAGATGTATAAAGTAGGAGGATCCGTGGCCGTGACGGTGATGGAGTCAAGAAACGAACGCGTACAGCCGCGTCGCCAAGGCAAGGCTAGGCAGAGGATGGGCTATTTGAGGGGATAGAAAGCGAGTGCAGAGTGCGACGAGTGATGCGTTGGATGACGAGGGTGGTGTGAGAGATGGAGGAGATGGAGTGACCATGGGAGCGATGATCAAAGCAAGTGCAGTACGGAGGATCAGAGGATCAGAGGATCAGAGGATCAGAGGATCAGAGGATCAGGGGAGCACAAGAAGCAAGACAGACGAGAAGAAGACAGACGAGAAGCAAAGTATCAAAGGAAAGAAAAAGAATTGGAAACCGGAGAGGAGCCGACGAAATGAAAAGGAAAGTAAATACAAGAGTTCTCCGCAGAATAGAGAGGGTCAGTTTCAAGACGGAGGGGACAGGGCGATAAAGGAAAGCAATCTGTGGGAGTACGAGGATGGGCGATGAGTAGAGGTGATGAGAGAAGTGATCTGGACTAGACATTAAAACGGTAAGAAAGCGAGTGGACATTGTTTTAGTCTGTAGTTTTGATGCCCAAGCGTTAGGGGTTTGTAGAGAAATAATCAAATATAAAATAGAATAAATAGAGTCAAATAAATAAGCATAAATTTATTCATACAGACACTTTGACGTGGCTGTACTGGCGAACAGACGTCGAGGTTGGTTTTTCTTTTTTTTCTTGTCTTTTGTCTTTTGTCTTTTGTCTTCAGACACAGGTCTTTCTTTGAATGCTACTGATGAATAGATGAATAGATGAATCAATAATCGACCAATATCATAGTCAGGTGTCAGAGCTCTGGCTAGGAACCCCTACAAGGTGAACAAGTACAAGTACAAAGCAAGCACTTGACTAACAGACCGTCTGCAATCTACAAAGGCCTTATTCCAACGGTCTGTGGGGATGTGAGACTTAGTGAGGAGATGTCTTAATACAGAACAGGCACGTCATCGAGGGGACGACTTTGGACAGACGCCAATGATGGTCGTGAGTCCCTTGATGGCTGTTGCTCGACAGAGAAGACGCAAGGGGGCTAGCAAGTGCATTGTCTATAGTAAAAATAAACTACGAGGTTTATTGATAGTTGAAAAGTTAAAGTTGAGAATCCGGCGGCAAGGTTAATCCTGAAGTTGACCCCTGAACCTGGAAATAAGAGTGCGACTCGAACGCATCTGTGGAACGAGTATGCGAAGTCAAAAAGGAGAAGTAAAAGGTAGCAGTCTTTCATATGAAGAAAGAAGAAGGGGAAGAAGAGAAAGAAGAAGGGGAAGAAGAAGAAAAAGAAGAAGAAGAAAAAGAAGAAGAAAAAAAAAGAAAAAAAAAGAAAAAGTAAAGCAGGCCAGGGATAAGAATAGACGCCGCGAGGTTACACAATGCTACATATATCACGACAGCTAAGGTAGCTACCAGCAGACTACCAGCACAAAGTCCAACACTCTACTCGTACACACGATAGTCTACAGCGTGCAGAGGACAAAGGGGACAGCCGGTAAGGCGTCAACAGTTGAGCCGGCTGTGAGAGCGAGGAGCAAGCCGATGTCCGATTACGAGAATCAAGTATCGACCTGGTTGGGCAGTGCGACATGGCTAGGTGTTGGTTTGTAGGATGCTAGTTTTGATTCTTGTCTTTTGTATTCTTATTTCTTATTAGTTATTTTTATTTTATTGATTCTGTCTAACTTGGTTTCTAATTCTCAGAGTGACCAAGCATGTGCAGCCTCAGTTGTCAGTAGTGAATGGCCGGCATGACTAGACCGGATTCTTGAGCTCCAAAGAGAGCAAATGGCAAATACGCAATAAAAAATAAGAGTACAAGTAGAGGACAAAAAGGAGCTACAGAGGACTAGCCCAAAACACACAGACACAACCGCCAAAGAAAATTGGGATCTGTACAAAGTAGCTAACGCCATCACAGGCACGCGCACGGACAGTTGCAATGTCTGAATTCCGTCGAGAGTCGAGAGGCGAAAGTCGAGAGTCAAAGTCGAGAGTCAAAGTCGAGAGTCAAAGTCGAGAGTCAAAGTCGAGACTTGAGAGTCGAGACTGGACAGAGTTGTGTCTGGGGTTTTCAACTCTCTCTCTACACAGTCTTTTGGCTCTCGGCTGCTCATACTTATTCCACCATCGTCTCAAACGAGGTTACAGAATGATGCACCACCAGAAACGCAAACGAGTAACGCAAAACACAAGACACAAGGGACGATCAGCATCTAGTGAGTACTGAGTGCAAACCCCCCAGAATCTACAGAGTGCAAGATACAAAGTACAAAATAGTGCCTCGTGGTAGTGGATGCCATGGAGATGCTGGGGATGGAGGGGGGCTCGAGGTGGACTGCATTTGCAGGGTTGACTTGGGCCCAGGTTTCAGTTTTTTGGAGATGCACGAGGCTATGGTCTTGGGATGCGAGCTGTTGGAGATGTTTTGGCTTCCTTTATATTTCGTATCCATCTTGGCCGTTGCGGAAGAATTAGAAATGGACGACAAGTACTCTGCAAGTACGTTACAGCACAGGTCGGTTGGCTTGGGCTTTCAAGTAGAACAAGTCCGGTTTCGAGCATTGGCCACGACGTCGAGTCTGCTAGTGCTTCGTGCTGCGGTCTATGCACTGGATCAAGTGCAAGTACAAGTAATCACTTGGACTTGGGTCTGTATAATCTAGGTGCTTGATACGCGTAATGTAGAAAGGATGGAGGATACTCTATAGGGAATGTATTAGCGCAGAAAGTATTGAATGCGGAGGCCCTGCGTTGCATTGGGGTTAATATAGAGAAATAGAGAGAAGAGTGTGGAAACTGCAGAAGAATGGTGTAGGCACATAGCGTTTGATTATTGAACGTCGAGCAAACAGCCGGCGGACAAACGAAAGCAAAGCCAGTGTCTGCGTGGATGAGGTGCATGCATGCATTGAATTCAATGAGCAGCAAATCAGAAAGATGACGCAAAACAAGCAAACATGATGAAGAAAGAAATGAAAGCACATCCGCCAACTAATCATATAACCGCGAAAGTAGAACTAGTCAGGTCTAGGCGGACCACCTGCAGTGCCACGTACCCCGTAGATGGCGAAGCAGGATAGAAGCAGGATAGAAGCAGAATAGAAGTAGTAGAAGTAGTAGAAGTAGTAGAAGTAGCAGAAGTAGACTAGAAGTAGTAGAAGTAGAAGTAGAAATAGAAATAGACAATAAGAGAAATAGAAATAGAGTCTGCAAACTAAACTAGCTTGTGACTTACAAATGCACAATCACGGCGGATATATATGTATGAAAAGGGGGAATGTTCCGAGCTACCAACTGCCGAAGGACGGCGCCATTCTCCTTTATTTATGTTGTAGGTAGTGTAGGAGACTACCTCACCTGTGAGCGGGTTTCAAAGGCATCCGAGTATCGACAGAGTCAAGTTTGGCTTAAGGGTGACCCTCTCAACCTGAGTAAGTTGAATGCTGGGTGCGTCTCTTGTTTATTTTGTATTTATTCATTTACTCATTTATTCATCCTTTTCTTTTCTCTCTGCTTTGATTCTTGTCTCAGCATATCTACCAGATCAGGCCATCAAACATACGACTTCACTTCTCACGGTTTACTCTTCTTTTTCTTCTTTATGGCTCTCTTTATATTGCTGGCAAAAGCATGTGAGAGACGGCAGAGAGATTGGAAAAGACATGAATACGGTGTATAAGCTACTTGGACTCCGTAGAGACGGAACCAGGGTGGTAGCAATGCTACAACAGGCAGCCTCTTTCGTTTCTTTTCCTGTTCTCCAAAATACTCACCTTGCGTGTGTTGCGTTCACTTCTCTTTACTCTGTACCTTCTCGCCTTTGGCATTCAACTAACGAGCCATGTCGGTAGCAGGTGGCAGTGACCGTAGGATGCAGTGTACGGCATGCGTCGTGCAGAGGTAGAGAGGTAGGACAGCCCGGGGCAGGTTGCACAGGATATACGGAGTATGAACATTGTAGAAGAAGAGATGCGGAAATACGGATTACAAAGTGTCGATAGCCTTGATAGCCTTGATAGACTGTGTCTCGGACTAGAACACAAACACCGGCATCGACATCGGATCTAAATCTACTCCGTAGCCCCAATATAACCAAACGGCCACTGTTCCTCGCACCCAGACAGGCACTGCTGACGGCGTTTCTTCCAGCAAGTATATACACAAGTAGTAAAATAAGTATAAAAATACTGTAGTCTCTGTTTTCTTGTTTCTTCTTCTGTTCTTTTTGCCGACACTTGACTTTGGCTCGGCGCTTTCACAATTCACATTTCACATTTCACAATTCACATCCCATAAATGCTCTCCATCCTATATTCTATACTTGTTCATCTGCATCGTTCATCGGCCATCGCGGAGGGCTCGGCAGATCTCGTCTCACTGCACTCCACTCCACGACATTGCATCATTGCTTGACTTCTCGATTTCTAGCTGATTTATCAGCCGTTGCCTCCGCTGCGCATTCTTAAATGATGCCGATGTGAAGATGCAGCCTCTCCCATTCAGTCCGAGGGATGTGCAGCAGAGGCGCAGATAAAAAGGCCTCAACGCTGGCATGACCTAAAGGAACCCCTGCTTCGCACTGGCGGCGCATCCTGCTACCAACTCCTGAGTACAAGTACTGACCCTTGGCTGCTGATCGGCAAAGATGCTCGGTGCTAGTCGGCGGGTTTCCTGGTACGTCCGGGTCGATGGTTTGGTTTACAAATACAGAATCGAATAAAAAGCGGCAATGATCGGTAATACAGAACCCATGCGGAGCACAACAGAGGATCAATACAATCAATGCAGGCAATATACACAGCACGGAGTAGCTGCGGAGAATAGGAAGACGGTATGGGTGCTGTTGAATCCAAGCGTGCTCAATAAGTAAGACGAGATCTTGTATGCAGCATCTTCTTCGCGGTACGCGTCTGTTCAATCATACTTGTGGTATGTTGGATGTAGATGTGATAAATGGTATACGACAGAGTCTGGTAGTACGTTGATAAAAAAAAGAAGAAAAAAAGAAGAAAAAAAAAGAAAAAAAGAAGAAAAAAGAAGATAAAAGAAGAAAAAAGAAGAAAAAAGAAAGGAGAAGAAAAGACTCCAGGATCTGCCACCCCATATATGCTCTAATACTGCAGACCTATTCAACAACAAACAAGGTCTTATAGTCTAGCGGTTAGGACACTGGATTCTGATTCCAGTAGCCCCGGTTCGATTCCGGGTAAGACCTGATGCATTACTTTTGCCTCCTTTTTGCCTCCTTTTTGCCTCCTAGGTACTCCGATTTAGTTGTCTTATTTTTTTTATTATACTTTATACTTTTATGATTCTTGCTTGTGCTTTTTTCCTCTAGACATCTGAACTGAATCAACCTCCAGTATGCTCATTCCGTGATCCGGTGGCATCTCAACGTTTACAAGGTTGATTACCAACTTGACAGACGAATCGCGATTCTGGTCTACTATATGCAGGTACGCTGTGCCGTCGGCTTTGACGTTTTTATTTCGGTGGTATTGCTGCAGTGCGAATGCAAGCTGAATGATACGGGAGAATAAAAGCAAAGCAGGAATGACAAGTAATAAATAAAATAACAATAGAGAAAGGACCCCTGCGATGCTCACTTGCTTTAAAGACACCCATTGTCGACAGTTATCGAAACAGTGTCTTGTGTGATTCCAAAGATCTATATAAAGACTGCTTCTACTGGTAGGACTGTTTCAATAGCTTATTCATTTTATTCATATTGTTATTGCTAGCCATTCATCTTTGATCATCAATCATTAATATAGATCCTCCATGCTAAGAACAGCTCAGCTGCTCGGGCCACATTGGTCATAGCTCAAGCTCGAGTCTGGATTCTCTTTTGCATCTGCAACGGACCGGCTGACAAGCCGGAACTAACGTGGGATGCAGTAAGCAGCGACGAGCTCGGTCCTCTTGTCCACAAATCACATCAGTCCATGCCAGGTCTGACATCGATCCCATGTCGTGTCCGGAGAGTTGCCGAGACAGCAAGGGGTCCTGCATTTGTCTCCTGTTGCTTCTACCAAACCGGCCGCCTTGACCGAGATTCAATACGACTGTGACGAGTTGGTTTTGATTACGGAGTATTGGGTCTGAGTTGTTCTTTCTATTATTTAAATATATTCAACTGTGAATTGTTACTGTTAATGTTATTACTTGTATGTCACAAAGAGCGTCAATGTCACCCGGCCACGTTTTTCTTTTCCTCCTTTAGCCTCTTCTCCGGCATGTCAACCGTTTGCCTGAGCTGGGCACACTCATTCTCTGCGTCCTCTGTATTCCCTTCCATCTCCATTTGTACAGAGTACATGTTCCATCTTGCCATCCGACGCCCGATGCCTCAAGTCTCCAACAGCAGACAGCCCTGTCGAAGAAGACAAAGCAGAGAGTAATAACTCCGGGCCACAGCAATTTACAAAAACAATGCAAAATGCAAAATGCAAAATGCAAAATGCAAAATGCAAAATGCAAAATGCAAAATGCAAACCACCCACCTTGTTTCGATTAGACTAACTCCAGATGCAGCGATAGCATACGGTTGCGAGCTTACGACAGAGCCCATGGCCCCATTTGTCGTGATACCGTTGCGAAACTGTTTGATTGAGCCATTATTTTTCCAGGGCACTGTCGGTCGGTAGCCTATCGTGTCTCTTTGTCTTTTTCCACCCTTGTCCTCCTTGCCTCATGTCTGCGTCGCATACCACCTCTTCGGCATTTGCTCACAGGACTGGAAATCATGACCGGCATCAATCGTCCAGCATCATTTCCATCCCTTGTCTTTTCTTCCTGGTCCTTTGCGATGCTACACCACGATCCTGCATCCTTCATCCGCCATGACGAAACTGGATGCTGGAAAACTCGACTCGGGAACAAGACGGCCCCTGCTTGCTACACCCGTCTTCGCAACAGTGCCACAGTACGGAGAATTTATTCGACAGACAAGACTGGCTAGCTACAATGAGACATAGCAGAGCACATATACTCAGTATGTCCACCTCTGTCTCTCGCTCTACTAGCAAAGTTGCATTGGTGTTTGACGATAGAGTGATAACGCCAACAGCGATCCATGCTTAGCAATTCATCATGCTGAGGCGTGTCCATGGTAGACTGAGCATCATCGCGCAAGTGCTGCGACCATATTCATCGCTGCTATGGCCCACGACCTGCATGATTTTCATGTTTGGTTCATTTGGGGGGGGGCCGACGAGGGCACTGCCTCTCTCGAGTTTCAATATAAACTCAAATACACTCCAATAGACTCTGATAAACGCAAGCGACTCTTTGACTCTAGACAAGCATCGATCCCGTCCCCCACGCGGAACGCTTTTCTTGTGTATCCCGACTACAACAGCGGCACGCACACGGGATGTAATTGCACGCAGCCCAGCGTGACCTCGAATAATAGTATATGGTATTATATGGTATATACGGTATTATACGACATTGGATAGCCTAAGAGGCCTTGATCGCGGCTGCCAATTGCACGCCTTGTGATCTGAATGCATCCGATTAGCTGTCTATCTACATCATCTCATCATCCCAAGCACTTACGCCATACAACAAGCAATACGCAATACACTATTGCAGTGCAACATGTCAATATGATATCAAGGCGTGCATCACATGCCTCTAAACAGGTCCTCGACCACAGTATAAGCAAGCCTGCTGACTCCCATCACACCCAATCAGCTGCATCACCTCCACCGCTCGACCAGCCCAATCTTCCATTCCCTAAACACCCGCTCTCCCGCGGGCAGCAGCCCATTGCTCGCCTCCAGCTGCCGTGTGACGGCCGCTATCGTATCGCTCGGCAGGTTGATTTCCTGCACGTCCGAGCTGAGCTGGGCCACAAGGCCGTCTGCCTCGGACCGGCCAATGTACTTGAACAGCAGCTTCAGGGCCCGTTTTGGTCCAGTCGTGGCCGACGCGTAGCAGATGCTGCTGTTTAGCACCCATATCTGAAGCACCCTGTCTCGGCTGTCTCCGTTCCGAGCCAGCTCAGACTCCACCTCGTAGATGGGCAGGACGACCGACTTGGACGAGCCCGTGCGCGCAATCGTGGCCACCAGCGTTGCTGCCACACAATCAGAGACTGTCGGCGCGGCAGACGCGAGCGCGGTGGACTGGCAGGCGGCCTGCCACTTGAACAGGTTGACCGAGTGCATGCGGAGGCTGTAGTAGCCAATCTGGGCGTGGCATGACGCACAAAACACATTCAGGCCGCGAATGTCTTTGTCTTTTGCGTCTTTCGTGGAAGAGTCTTTTGTCACAGAACCGCCCAAAACAGACTCCTTGTCGGATGCGTGCGCAAACGTTGACGCAGAGAACTGGACGTTAGTACACGTTGGTATAAAAAGAGTTGAATGTACCTCAATGACATGTGAGCCGCCATTGGAAGTTGCGCGGACACAAAACACGAGAGGCAGAAGCAGCACCAGACACCCGCCGACGTCCACGAGGAACATCAACGCAGTGCGGGCCGCTTTGTATTTGTTTATGAACATATACAAATACTTTTGGTATACTCTAGGGCAGTTGTATCGGTGGACATGCTATTGCGAGCAGAGCTCAGCTTGACCGCCTTCTTGATGCCCGGTAGGTTGTATGCGTACATTACAAAACACAAAAAAAAAACTAAAAGAGGGATACTCACTTTAAGCCCTTGGCAGTCGCTCTCGGCAAACACCAGCGTGATCAGGTCGACAAACCCAACACCGGCCTCGGCGAGTATCGCACTGTTGGCGCCGTATCCCCGGCCGGCCAGCGCATCTTCTGTCGCCTTGTCTGTGTCTTTGCTTCCTCCTCCTTCTTGTCCGTCGTGTCCGTCGTGTCCGTCGTGTCCGTCGTGTCCGTCGTGTCCGTCTTTCTCTTTGTCGTGGGCATGCTTGTGCTCCGGCTTGTGACAGTGCCAGAATTCCATCATCTCTGCCCAGTTGTCGCTCGGCAAGTCTTTCCAGATACCGATGCGCTCAGAGGGGATGATGGTTGATCGGCACCCGCGGCATGACACGCTCGATCCGGGCTGCAGGTCGGGGGCCGACCACGGCGCCAGTTCGTCGTCGTCGCCGTGGCCGTGGCCGTGGCCGCCGCGAGCCGGCGTATCGACAACAGGCAGCCGCCATGTCAGATAGTTTGTTTTCTTTGCCGGGAGAGGGATCCGTACAGCGCGGTCTGCCATGGTCACTCGGCCGGGCAGTGTCATCTCTTGCACGGCACCACTGTGCTGGACGCGGAACCGCGCGTGGCCATTGACAGCACTCTGCCGCGGCAGCAGCTCGGCCACGGTCAGGTCATCGGCAGGCGACGGTAGCGTGACAGATATAGAGACATGACGGATATTGACGAGCAGCTCAGCGTACAGCTGGATGTCTGTCGACATGATTGGAGGGGAAAAGAAGGGGAAAAGGAGAGAGGAGAGACGGAGAGGTCCAAAGAGGTCAAGTCAACGGTCGACAAACGCGCGAGGGCATCAAGGCTGTGGGGTACAGTGCAATACACACTATATTTATCGGCACTGTTCTTATTTACACTGTTTCGTACTTTGTACAGCAACACAAGCTCAACAGCTACACCGGCACAGCTACATCTACCACTACAAATCGCAATCAATCATTAAACACTAATATCAAAAAGTAGATAAACGTCGTATGTCATTAGATGCAAGGCTTTTCTCTAAACAGGTCCCAGGAGAAAGAAACGATAAGAGAATAAACTTTTTGCAGGCCGGAACCAGAACCGTGGTTGGCCGATAGCTAAATAACAAGAGTACAAGAGAAAAGGCAAGAGAAAAGGCAAAAGGCAGTGTAAACCCCTGGAAATGACCGGAAATAACCGAAAAGAGAGACATCTACTCGGCAACCGTGGCCGGGACGTCGACGTCCTCGTCGGCATCGTCGTCGAAGCTGCCGGCAGGCACCTGGTACAGACGCAGGATCGACTTGTTGGGGTCCTTGACCAGGACGTAGCGGCCGTCGCTCTTCTTGAGGCACATGTCGGCAATCGTGCGCACGATACCCCAGCCGTTGGACAGTGACAGGTTCATCTGCGCAGCAAAGTCGCGCGGCTTCCAGCCGACAACGCCCAGGATGACGTGCTTGTCGTTGGTCTTGGGGTTGGCACGCGACACGAAGCCGACCTTCATGACGTCGGCTTTGGCCAGGATGCTCTGCACGGTCCAGCGTGCCAGCTTGCACGAGTTGTTCTTCATCTCTGTCGCAACAACGGCACCGCGCTGGGTGGCCAGCTTGGCGCGCCAGTCCAGCGCGCCGCCCGAGCCCTGGGCCTTGCTGTCAAACTCGTTGAGGGCCTTGATGCTGACAAACTGGTCCTCGCCGTTGGTGGCGTTCTTCTGGACGGCGTCCAGCTCGGTACGCACAACCAGGTACACGGGCTCCTCCTCGCTGTTGGACGACAGGTCGAAGCGGCGGTACTTGTAGGCCTTGGATGCCGGGGGCTCCGTCTCCTCGGAGGCGTTGTAGAAGGGGTTGGGGTGGGCCATCTGGACCTTGGCGCCCGATGCGCTCTCCAGCACAACCTGGTTGGAGAAGTTGTGGTTGATGTAGGTGGCCTCCTCGGCCAGGGCGTTGGGCTGGTTGATGGTGTCCTTGCTGCCATCGGCGGCCTCGAGCGGCGCATCGGCGGCGTTCTCGTTGACGGTCACCATGTCCAGGGCGGCGTTCTCGCGCTTGTCCAGGAAGATCTTGTTGCCCTGGCGCTCGATGATAATGTCCCAGGGGTAGACGGAGCGGGGCGCGCACATGAGCATGGACAGAATGCTGTCAGTGGCAAAGATGGTGGCCTCGCCCTTGTCGGCCAGCTCCTGGATGATGGGGTCGGACGACGTCGTGACGTTGTAGGCGGCACGGTCAATGGGCGTAAGCTTGCGCTCGGCCGACTTGACGGGCTGCTTGTCAAAGGTGCGGTCGTAGTAGTACAGGAAGCCGTACGAATCGAGATCCTCACCCTCGTCGGCGTCCAGGTTCAGCTTGGCCAGGCGGTTGAAGTCAATCTCCTCCAGCAGGGCCCAGTCGGCCTTGACGTTGACCGAGGCGTCCCGGTTGCGGGCCGGCTTGTCGTAGTCCTTCCAGCCGAAACGGCGGCCACGGGCAGCACCACCGGTCTGGCGACCAGCAGCAGCACCGCCAGCAGCACCGCCGCCAACACTGCCGCCACGGGCACCGCCACGGCCAATCGGCTGGCGACCACCACGGTTATCAGTGCGGGCACCACCGCGCTGGCCACCGCGGCCACCACGGGTGAAGATAGCACCACGGCCGAATTTTGACTTGGCAGAGTCGCGGACGTTGCTGACGACGGAGAAGCTGCCCTCGTCCTCGGCGGGAGGGGCGGCGAACAGGGAGACGGCACCGGCACCGTAGGTCTGCTGGTCTGTGGGGTGTTAGTCCGTTGGCTGTATTCATGTCTATAGAAAGTCAAAAGCAACACGACAAAACATACCACGGTTGTAGCGGTTGTACTGGTTGCGGCCGCCACGGTCACGGCCGTCCTTGCTGTCGACGGTCCAGTCGGCCATGCGGCCGAGCTTGTCGCCCTTGGAGTAAGGCGCATAGGGCACGCCGTTGAGGGTGGTCTCGGTGGCGACCGGGGGGCCCCAGCCGTCGCCGTCGGGCAGCGCAGCAATGATCTGCGCAAGGGAATCCATGTTGTTGTCGAAATGGGTTGATGTCTGGACTTTGAACTGATGGTTATGTAAGAAGCAAAAGTGGTGATCCCAGGCGGTTTCAATAAGGCAGTGGCCTGCAGTCTACTAGAAATGAGCTAGTGCTTGAAATCGTAAAAAAATTGGAAATGTGTGGGTGGAGGGGTCAAAACGTTTTGTGGGTCGTTATCAGTCAAAATTGCACCTGCCACCAGCTGGCAGACCGGCTGTAGATATAGAAGATAATAGTACACGTTCGCATTAGGTAATCGATGGCTTTATAAACTTTGCATTAGCATGGCCACCAACATCATGGCCACTCGAACGAGGCGTTGGTTAGCATTGTGTATTGATGAATGACCTTTTTCTATTGTATTCTTATTATTACAAAGGTGGCATAAGTACGGGTCATCAGTCGGTCAATAATCTCGTCGGTCGTGTACAGTTTTTCATTAATTTCCTTTTTGTTTTGAAAGAGATTAACTAAACTGAAAAGAAAAGAAAATAAAGAAAATAAAATAAAAGAGTCACAATAACTACAGCTTAATTCACTCTAGCTGCCTCATTCATTCAATCAACCATATCAGACATATCAAAATTATTCAATAGAAAGTAGATGCTGAAAAACGAGAAAACAAATGTTCAAGTAAATCATGGCGCGCTGTCTCCTTGCTGTCCCAGTCCTCCAGTAAACAAAACAAAGATCAAAATTCCAAAAAAGTCAACAAATAGACAAAACAAAACAAACAGTAGCCCAATCGTGCAACCAGAGAGAAAGGCAACAGTAAAGGATATCGTCGCCAGCTTCCCCTTGAATTAGGTTCTCGACGTCATAGGAGGCTTCCCGACAAGGAGCTGAGCCTTTCAACAGGAAATACAAAACTCGAAAAAAGGAATTATATCCAGATCACAGATCGTAGATCAAATCATGCCAAACTCATACCAAATCATGTAAACAGTGCAAACATATAAACGCAACCGCGCCCTTACTCGACCGTAACGGACTTGGCCAGGTTGCGAGGGAAGTCAACGTTAAGGCCCTCCAGGACAGCCAGCCAGTAGGCAATCAGCTGCAGAGGAATGACGTTGAGAATGCCCTGCAGAACATCGACAGTCTGCGGAATCTCAATCTTCTCGGCCTGTGCCGTCTTGAATTCTTCGTCGTCGGGGTTGCAGATGACAATGGGCTTGCCGCTGCGAGCAATCACCTGCTGGTACGCGTTAAGCGACTTCTTGAACAGGTCGTCGCGCGTCAGGATCATAATGATGGGAAGGTTTTCGTCGACCAGGGCCAGCACACCGTGCTTGAGCTCGCCCGACATGACGGCCTCGCAGTGCAGGTACGAGATCTCCTTGATCTTGAGGGCACCCTCGAGCGCAGTGCTGAACTGCGAGCCGCGGCCCAGCAGCAGCAGCGACTTTTGGTTCTTGAACTTGGACTCGCACATGTCCTTGATGTACTGGTTCTGGTCCAGAATCGACTTGATCTGGCTCGAGATCCTGCCCAGACCCTCAATGATCTCCTCGCGGCGCTTCTGCTTGCTTGCGCGGTCCTCGCTCAGCGACAGCGCAAACATGATCATGGCAATGAACTGTGATGTGTAGGCCTTGGTGGACGCAACACCAATCTCGGGACCGGCGTTGACGTGGACACCACAGTGCGTCAGCAGCGAGATGGACGAGCCGACAACATTGACAATACCGACGGTCAGGGCACCGCGCTCCAGGCAGTAGCGCAGAGCCATCAGCGAATCGGCAGTCTCACCCGACTGGGACACGAACACGCAGGTGTCGTCACGGAACACGGGTGCCTGGCGATCGAGGAAATCAGATGCCAGCTCGACGGCGATGGGGATCTCAGCCAGCTCCTCAAACGCGCCACGCACTGCCATACAGCTGTGGTACGATGTACCGCAGGCAATAAAGATGATGCGGCGACACCGGCGGATGGTGGAGATGTACGACCGCAGACCACCCAGGGTAATGGCCTTGTTCTCAACGTCGAGGCGACCACGCATAGTGTTGACAACGGACTCGGGCTGCTCGAAAATCTCCTTCTGCATAAAGTGGTCAAACTTGCCCTTCATGATCTCCTGCAGCTCCAGCTCCAGAGTCTGGATGGTGCGCACGTTGGAGCTGCCGTCGGCCTTCTTCAGGCGGTGGATGTTCAGGGAGCCCTCGTGAATGTGGGCAATGTCGTCGTCCTCTAGGTACATGACCTTCTTGGTGTGCTCAATAATGGCAGAGGGGTCCGAGGACAGGAAGAACTCGGTGGGCATGGGCATGCCATCGTCGGTCATGAAAGCGCGCGACTGCGAGCGGTGCAGCAGCGACTTGTCGGGGGCAGCAAGGCCACCGGCAGCAGAGGCGGGCGACAGGAAGCTATCACCGGTAACACCAGCCTTCTTGAGGGCAACGTTCTGGGAAGCGGTCTCGGCGGGCAGCGGGTTGTTGTCATCGCCGTACTCGACATCGACAAAGTCGACCTTCATGCGCTTCTGGGTCTTGACACCGATGACGAGGGGCGAACCCTTCCGGGCAGCAATCACCTCATGGGGGTAGTGGACGGACTTGATCAGCAGGCCATAGGCACCCTCGAGCTCGTGGATGACGGCCTTGGCCAAGTCGGTGAAGCCGACACTGGGGTGCTGGTCGTAGATGTACTTTGTGAGCTTGGCAATGCACTCGGTATCGGTCTCGGTCTCAAACTTGAAGCCCTTGCTCTCGAGCAGGGTCTTGAGCTCCTTGTAGTTGGTGATGATGCCGTTGTGGACAATGGAAAACTCCCAGGTAGGGTCGGAACGGTGAGGGTGGCAGTTGATGCGCGAGGGGGGGCCGTGGGTGGCCCATCTGGTGTGTGCAATACCGCAGTGGGAGTCGAAAGTCTTGTCCAGGTTAACGCCGGAGCCGTCGATCAGCTCGCGGAGCTTGGCAACCTTGCCGACCTCCTTGAAGGCAAAAACCTCCTTCTTCTTGTCACCGTCGACAGCGAGACCTGCCGAGTCATAGCCACGGTATTCCAACCGTGACAGACCTGTTGTGCTAATTAGAAACTGGAGTGGTGGATTTGGGGGATATGCGGTGAGTCTGTTGGCGGAGGGTCCAGACGAGGGTCCAGACGAGGTCTAGACGCCTGGACTGGAGGCCGAGACGGTCTAGAGGAGGTCCCAAGGATCCAAGAGCAGGGAGGGAAATGGGCGGTGAGCTTACCGTTGACGAGTGTGTCAAGGATGAACTTGCGGTCCTTCTCCACCAGGTAGTTGATGTAGCCAAAAATGCCACTGTAGATTGTCAGTAGTGTCTCGAGGTGAGAATCCGGATTTCGAGCTGCTTGGAGCTACTTGGAGACATCTGAAGACGCCCAATGGCATTCAGAGACAACCAAAGACATGCAGCGATGTTGTGTGGCAGCTTGTTTTGGAGAGACTTACCACATTGTGCCTGATTAGATGTGAATGTGTATAAAGATGGGGTAGATGTCGAGGATGGGGACGAGGGTAGAGGTTGAAAGGAGCAGAGCGAGGCTGAAGCTGTAGCTCAAGCTGTAGAAGACGTCGATGTTGTAGAGAGGCGCAATGCAAGAAAAGTGAGAGTAGTGAATGGGGGATCTGTAGATGAAGAGAGGGAAGGAGCGAGGATGTTTTAAGTAGAGAAAGAGATCGGAGATGGAAAGAGCCAAAAAAGGAAATGGAGAGAATATAGAACAGAGAGTAGGGTTAGGGGAGGAGCGAAGGGGGGGGGGAAGGATACTATTTATTATCTGTATGCGGCAGGAGGTGAATACGGGGAACCAGCGTTGTTTGACGTATTGTGTACTACGTATGTGGTGTACGGAGTCCGAAGGTTATTATGGTCAAGGTGTTGTCTACGTTGTATGGCAACGGACTAGCTCAAGAGAGTATTCAGGTAGAAGGGACCAGGCTGGCCGGAGGGACCCTATGAGCAAAACAGGGCACTCATTACTGCGAAACAGAGAGTAGGTAGAAAGTATATGAAAATAAAAATAGAAAATACAGAAAATAAATTGACTTTTAGCTGAATACATAATAAAATCAATACAAATACATAAGAATTAACAAAAAAAAATGAAAACAACAACAAAAGCAGCCTTGGCTGGATGGAGGCGTGGTGAGCACTTGGTGGGGAGCCGAGTTGGAGCTAGCAGGTGTTCAGGGGAAGGAGGGGTGAGCAAGAGACAAGAGGGGGAGGGGTGTGGGTACAGTATCGTATTAATAGGTGTAGTGCGTAGAGTGCAGATGTGGGTTACGGTGGCTACAGACAGAGAGAGATACGTACTGACGCTATCGACACTATAATGGGAGTGGTGGCCGCCGGTGCAGGGAACGAGACAAGGAAGGAGCGACCGTGTATATTTTGTACATGGACTAGTGCACGAATTACGAGGTCTAGCTAATATGGGGCTGTTTCGAGTGTTCAAGGCCAGCAGAGAGGACTTGCTTATTCACAAATTGTATCTTGCTCAGTAGAGCAAAAAATGCGAATGCAGTCTGCTGTAAACTGTCAGCTGCATCTCAGACGATGGCTGTCTTGGATAAATGGTGTTGGCTGAACTTGAAGTATGTGAGTGGTGGAATTGATGATGACATAATACTTTCAAGACCAAACGGGCGGGGTCACAGTTAGAAAAAGCACTGCCAAACAGGAAGCAGCAGCCAAGATGAGCTTTCCTTGTACACAGCAGTATTGTGTAATGGAAGGCTGACTAACAAGGCCGACAGACCGCAACATCGCGACGAACATACCTCTCACAAAGACGCCAAACGATAAAAAAGCCTTGATGCCCCACGTGTTGAGTCTAGCCTACCCAGTACAAATGCTGCACGTTTAGCATCTGTGATGGGACCAGAGGTCGGCATCAGCCTTGGACAGCCAAAATGACCAAAGATTGCTACCCTCTGCTGTGTCAGATCTTCATCTCATCCTTCATCTCATCCTCACCCATCTCACGTCGACTACCACGCTATGGCGTACTATTATTACTTGCCAATTACATGGCAAAAGGGCGTACATTTTATACTTGCTTGCATGACGATGCTGTTGCTACAGGCTACGGCCACTAGTCCGATCTTTTGTCTCTAGCACGCCCTAAAACACTTTTCCATGGCCCAAACTTTGAGAGTAGGCTCACCCTCCCAGCCGTAAATACTGGGTATAAGCCGTAGATACACTCAGCTCAGCCTCTGCTCCTCCGGTCTACGCGGTAGCTCCAGTTCTAATTGTGTAGTTCTTCTAGCTCTTATTTCTCAGTCCCATTCCTGACGCCCCGACGCTTCCTGACGCCGTCTTGACACCTCAGTGGCTCAACCTTTGCAACCTTTGTGCCTCGGTCAGCAGCGGACGCCCGTGTCTTCTTGTAGAAGCCTCAACAGCAGCCTCGAAAGAAAAGGTAGAACTGTTGGATGTTTGTTGATAGACAATGCGACGTCTATTGATGTAAAGTACCAACAGAGCCGCTGATCGACAGGTGTTATTTTCTTTCTTTTTTTTTTCTTCTATTTCTATTTCTATTTCTACAAATATATCTATTTCCTAGATTCTATGACGGACCGATCTGTTCTGAAGTTTTTCCTCTTCCCGTCTTCTACTCTTTATCGTATTTCGTCGGGATATTATTCACAATTACCCTATTCTCGAGTTCTACTCACCGTTGGACGGCAACGCAGTGCTACCGCATTGGGCTGTGTTCTTTCTTTGTTCTTGACTCTGATTATCAGCACTTAGACATAACAGGTGAATGCAAATCAACACCAAATAATAGCAAAAAATAAAAAAATAGTAAGGGAGTGCATACGCATAGAGTCAGACAATGAGACAATGAACAGATCACCATGTGATCATCCCATTCCCTGGAACTGGTCGATGCCGTCACTCGTTTCACTAAAAGCCCGCGGCAGAATGCCTGTCAACACTTTCAGCTCGGACTGCACTCCCTGACTCTTTGTCTGAACCGCACTGTAAACACAAATCAGGATCGATCACATCATGACTGGAATTCATGCACAAAACACAACACCTCTCTTCTCGCCAACTTCTGATATGCAACCGACGGCTTGATGGAATACGACCGCGATGCAACGGCGCCGATGTCGTATTGAAGCCTCGTAAAGACGACGATCAACCCGACAAGACTGGATGCGCAGACCCATAAGATGAAGACGAGGTTGCCCATCTGGTTACGTTGCCCATAGGATGCCCATGACTGGAAACTTGAACATAGGCACATTATACGGAGTCAAACCCGGCCAAAGAGCACAATGCAATTTATGCACTATATGCACTATGCAGTACCTGCTGCTGGGGTGGGACAGCGATTAGTCATTGTTCTATTTGCAGCCATGGAAAGAGCACAGCGCCAGGGAAGGAAGCAGGACGAGCGAGACGAAGACCCAGTTTTGCGTGTACAGCCTCAATCGTGAATTCCAAGGGCGCAGGGTTAAAAATAGAGTATCGACCAGTTTAGATATACGGAATAGAGTGCCTCTCTGTCCTAGAAAAGAGCCCCTAAAAATACTAGGACGTGCTATGACGGACTGAGAGTAGGGATGTAGTAGCCGTATGCCAAGGGCACTCAAGAACACTCCAAGAATAGCACAGCCCGTGCAAAGTATCTTTTATATGTGTACACAGTATAGATGGTACTTGTATATCGGGCACCTGGCGAAGGCGTTCCTGAGAGGCAAAATGCATTAAAAAGTACCCAGTAACAAGAAAAAAAAAGGGCCAACATTGCGAGGCTGTAATTTAAGAACAAGAAATGAATAAGAATGATGAGGATGCAGCATTGTCGGTGAAATGGTGGGAGGCAATGCCGTTGTCGTATCGTGGGAAGCGAGCATACAAGGGCCTCGACTCGGGCTATGACGGCGTAGCCACGACGTAGGTTTCCGTGCGACTTACTCAGTATCATTGTACTCGTAGTTGCAATAGATCCGACCTTGGAATGTATAATGCTACTGTTCTTTAGCAAGCATCGAATATGACGAAAAGCGGCATATATAGAGCACATCGACAGTATTGAAGAATCTTGCCTGGGCTGTCTTTTGCAGAAAGTCAATATAAGTGCTGTTTCAGTTGAATGAATGGTTTCAAGAACTGCAGTGCAAGCACACTGTTTTCAAAGCTACTCCAAGTCTCCCTGTGAGACCGGCTAGACGCTCGTGCTGCTTTACGTTCACACCCCAAAAGCCCCTACATCTAGACCACCTCAGCCGTGAGGTCAAGACACCAGTCTCAGTCATACTCGTGGATATTACATTCTAGTAGAGCCATTGGCTATCAGACAGAGTGAGAGTCTCACACGTATGCATTCTCTATAAGATACATCTGCAGCGCCTCTGCGATTACGCCCACCAGTTGCAAGCCGTTCGTTCCGTGGTGTAGACTCTCTCGGCCCGGATGCGCAGGGCTCTGCTTAATAGACAGGATTGAATAGCTCGATGTCATATTCATTAACATACTATTCAGTAGTGAAGCTTGCCTTCTTCATCGTAAACATTGTACCGCCTTGCATAGTCGACTTTTGACTCACTCTAACGCTCAGCGAGGACTTCTTTTCGTCTGCCGAGTGGCTTGGCCCGGCCTGTGTCGTGGCTCCCGCAATAACTGCCGATATAGCAAAGATCGTATCTATCCTGAGGGAGAGTGGCGTCCAGTTTTCCGTCCGCGGTGGCGGCCACATGCCCATCAAGGGTGCCGCCAGCATCGACTCGACAGGCATTCTCATCTCAAGCTCGGGACTCACGCAGCGGCACGTCTCTGATAGTCTGATAGGCTCGACACAGTGACGGTCGGCCCGGGCGAAAAAATGAGGTGCCATCTACGAGTACCTCGACCCCTATGGCCTGACTGTCGTGGGTGCACGCATGGGCGTTGCCGGCATGCCAGGGTTCCTGCTGGGCGGCGGCATGTTCTTTTTCAGCAACGAGTACGGCTGGGCTTTGGTCAACATTGTCCGCTACGAGTGTGTGCTGAGTGACGGCAGTGTAGTGATTGATACGGCATCCAGCGAATATGCCGACCTGCTATGGATTTCGCGCGGCGGCGACAACAAGCAACAGGCAGCAGCTTTGCCATTGCCGCGGCGTTTGAGCTCAACACCATTGACGCGCCCGCCGTCACCGTCAGCCAGATAAACTACGGCTATGGTGTGCGCACCGCGTTCTTGGACAGCATCTACGGCTTCACCATGAACGGCGTGCTTGATACCAAGGCCTTTCTCACACCCACGGTCAACTGGCTGCCGTCGCAGAACCTCGACCCTTACTACACGCCAATGCTCTTCTACAACGGCACCGACACGGCACCCGCGATAGTGGCCAGTTTTAGCGGTACCACCACCAACGCATCCGGCCTGTCCCGACGACGGACACATTTGCCTACCGTTCGATGCTGAACTGGCCCAACGAGACCAAAGATGGCTTCTCGCAGATCCACGGCATGCGCTTCCGTTTCCACGTGCTGTCTATCTAGGCCAACCGCAAGGCCATGGATGTGACCTACGATACCATACGCGACCGTGCGGCCGAGCGCCTGCTCAATGCCACGGACATGATGAGCACGATTGCCTTCAACTCGATTGCCGACTCGTACATTGAGTGATCCCATGGGCATCTCCACAGACGGCAGTCCGTACCTCTGGATCGAGGAGTCGCTGATGTACGCCAGCTCAGACAATGATGCCACGATTGATGCATTCTTGCCACGACGCCGTTCATCCCGCAACAACTCGGATAAGGGCCTGCCCGTTTTCGAAGGCTACAATACCGACAACATGTTCAAGATGAAGCAGATCCGTGCCAAGTACGATCCCGAGTCAATCTACATCAACCAGATGCCGGGTGGTTTCAAGGTGGCAGCAGCATAGCTAATATCAAAAGCAATAGAGGAGAGGTGGTACATAGGCAAGGAGATAGATCATAGCAATAAACATGGATATAAAGCACTTGACTATTTAATTGAATCGATGCCACGTTGGTATATCTTTCAGGCATAGAGTAGCCCAGACGAGATATCAAAATTAAAGCAAATAAATCGACTGTTACGCAGCCAAGGACTTTGGCTCTTGCAGACTATTGGCCAACGCGCATAACAAACACGAATGCGAATAATGCTTCTATTGACTCCATGTCCCCATTTTACGACACCGCCAGGAGTTGATTGCAAGTACAGATAAACAGCGGAAGAACGACAAGCATATAAAAAAATAGAAGAAAATAAGATATGAACTTGATAAACGTGATAGGCAATGCAGTAATAATAAAGTAACGCTTCCCACTGCCCCCGACTACAGCTTCTGGTACTCCAGCTTGCCTTCCAGCTTCTTCGACTCGGCCACCTTGCGCACCGCCTTGTTGAAATCGTCCTGGTTGACAGCGTCCCGATAGTCCTTGATGGCAAACAGTCCTGCTTCTGTCACCACGTTGCGCAGATCAGCACCGTTTAGACCGTCGCTCATCTTGACGACACTCTCAAAGTCAATGTCGCCCTCGGTCACCACACTCGCCGCGTGGATCTTGAGAATCTCCAGCCGACCCACCTCGTTTGGCAGCGCAATCTCAATCTTGCGGTCTAGCCGGCCAGCACGCAGCAGCGCCGGGTCCAGCGTGTCGGGCCGGTTTGTTGCCATGATGATCTTGGTCTTGCCCAGGTAGTCGAAGCCGTCCAGCTGGTTGAGCAGCTCCATCAGTGTGCGCTGGATCTCACGATCCGCACTGGTGCCCTCCGAGAACCGCCGACCGCCAATGGCGTCAATCTCGTCCATGAAGATGATGCAGGGCTCGTGCTCCCGGGCGTAGCCAAACATTTCGCGAATCAGACGTGCACTCTCTCCAATGTACTTATCCACGATTGCAGAAGAGACGACTATGAATGTTAGCTTTGCATAATCAACTAGAGTATCAAGATAAAATACAGAATACACCTGCATCAACTCACCCTTTAAAAAGTTGGTCTCTAGACTGCTGGCGACGGCACGGGCGAGCAGCGTCTTGCCGGTACCCGGCGGACCATACAGGAGCACGCCCTTGGGCGGCTTGATGCCCACACGCAGGAACAGCTCTGGGTTCTTGAGCGGCAGCTCGATAACCTCGCGCAGCTCGCGGATCTGCTCGTTCAGACCGCCGATGCCGGCAAAGTTGACCTGGCCCGGGTCCTCGAGCGACATGTTGTACACCAGCGGGTCGACCTCGCGCGGCAGCATGCGCATAATCGTGAGCGTTGTCATATCAAGCGCGACACGTGTGCCCTGTTTCAGCTTCGCCCGGTCTACCTTGCTACGGCAGCCGACGACATAGCGAGGGCCCGATGACGCCTTAACGATGAAGCGCTCTTCATCCAGCTGCTTGAGGACCTCGCCAATAATCTGGCCCACGCTTTGCAGTGCCTTGATACTGTCTTCGGTGTGGTCGTACTCGCGTTGCAGGTCCTTGATGTCGAGACGGAGCTGCTTCAGCTTGGCCTCCCACTCGCGCGAGTCGGCCAGCTTCCGCTTGAACTGTTCCAACGCGTGTTCGCGCTCAGGATCAGCCATGATGTATGTGTGTGTATGTAGGTAGAACGAGAGAGGGGGCGAGGTCGAGGTCGAAGTCGATGGTGATGTCGAGGCGCCAAGGGAGACGTGACGTCGAAATCGGTAGAGGTGTGGCAGTCTGAGGGAAACAAAGCAGAGGCCAAAAGGATCGTCAATAGGTCAGTCGTAGTATCGTCGTGTCGTCGTTTGATGCTTGACGCCGTGATATTGCTCTGTTGCTATTGTTCTGGCTATCACTATGCAGCGTCAGTACTTCGCACACGTTCGGTAGATAGCAATCCACTTGCGGCTGCTAGGCTCCTGGTTGGCTGCTGTGTCCACTGGCGGGCGACATTGATGGGGAGCTTACCTCAAGCTTCTGCTGCCTTGCGCCAGGGACAAGCCGCGTTGGTAGCGGGCAGCCTTCTGCTGATGGCCGGCAACGGCTAATAAAAGATCCGTATTATGTAACATATTATATAAGCATAGAAAATGATGTGCTTACATAATACAATACGTCAAGCTACATAATCACGGAAGTTGCCACCGCGGCCAATCACAGCACGAGGAAGGCCCCGCTCTTGGCCAACCTCACCTCTGTCGCCGTCCCTCTGACGTCTCATCCGTTTCCCACATTTTCCAAGTTCTGGCGATCTTGTTTCCATCTGCGGCTTACGGGTCCTTAATTGAAGTACGTCTTTCTGTGAGGTTTCTTTAAAGGTCTAGAAATCCATTGTAAAAACCGTTGAACTGCCTTTGCCTTGCCTTAGTCTGTAAGCATCTCTCCAATCACCTCGAGTGCTTGCGGTGATCTAAAGTCTGCTTGCAGCACAATGACAATCAGAGACAACGGTCGCGTTTGGGTACGATGCACTATGTATATGAATTCATTGTCGATTGTGCTTGAAAATGTTGACCAGTAGCGTTGCATGCTCTATGCTTGACGCTTGACGCTTGACGCTCGACAGCCCTAGATCTATCGAGATCGACGCTGGGAGGCTGAATACGCGCTGTGTCCCAGCAGCCCAGCAAGTTTTAGGACCCGTCTTTCGCTGCCGTCTTATCCTCTACTCCGTACCTTGTCTGCTCGTCTCTCGTCCTCCTCACAAAGTGCACGCTAAGTCATCACTTGCCTCCACTGCGCTCGAGATTCAAAGCCTGTTTCTGCAGCTTAAGACCTGCCGCTGCCCTGCAGCTCGGAAGCTCTTTGTCCTTTGGCCGGGTTGTGTGCCTTTCCGTTCTGTTCTGTTTACTGGTGGCTATGCGATAAAGGAGCTAGACCACGAGACTACCACACTGCTGGACTGCTAAGACTGTTCGAAAGTGGCCCGGCCCTTGTTTGATCTTTGCTGATTGTCACGTTCTGTGCGATTCTTCTACTCTTTGTTCTTACTCCTCACTTCCAACGGGTTGACCCTTGTATGCATATCCTCGCCGACATCCTTCGTCTACTTTCGTTGCTCGTCTACTTTCTTTGCTCGTCTATATTTCGTCTATGTTTCGTCTATACTTTCCGTGCTCCTTGTACTCTGTAATATCCTGTGATCCATCGTGCATGCCGTGTGCTACCCTCGGGAACCGGCATAACGTTGGGTCGTCGGCGGCTACCTTGATCTTCATGGCTATCTCAGCATTGCATAGAAGCAAGTTTAATTATTTATATAGCAGGGTCCTAGTGGTATACTAGCAACGAGATGACTTTTGAGAACTCGAGTGATGAGAATTCAAGTGATAGAGGATCAAGAAACAATAAACATAAATTTGAAAGCTAAAAAGCAGGTCGTCCACAAGAGATATTGACTACGGAATTACAAACAAGGAGGTTCCTCTACTCGTAGAGCTGCAAGACGCATCATCACTCCACACACACTTCAAATGTCCAGCCTTTTCGTCTGCATTTGCCGCTGCCCATCCCAACTTGCTGCTTCCGCACTATTAGTTGTTTCTGGTTGCTCAGCTTGTCCTATTTGGTCAACTTGGTCGCTTGATTGCACGGGACTCCCCTCTTTTGGGCTTTTCTTTTGTAGTCTAATGGAGAGTCTCCAAGCTGCCCACAAGCCAAAGAGGAGCTATGACGTAGGAGCTACCCGTCATTGTTGACTTTTGCGATGGTTGTCTCCATCGGGAGGGGACGATAATCAAGGTTAAACGTCGACGGTGGCAGACTAAACGTGGACATGCGAACAGATGGGGTCCAGTCGTTAAAATATGCTCGAAATAATCCAAATAATCCAAATAATCAAACACAAAGGCAAACGACGTCGCGCTGCATCGGCACATACCCTAGAAGAAGTGATATTCAAGCCCTAGTGCTCCAGCGCGACTTGACGACTAATCCAATATCCTCTGATATAACTCCATCGAATATGCATGCTTGTAGCCGTGCCCATCATCCGCGAGGTACGGCGAGATGCGACAGAGATGATCCATGGTCAATGGGCAACTGTCAATAAGCAATTATTAATGAGCAATGAGCAGTGAGCAGTGAGAACACCCTTGACTGGGGAGCTAGGAAGAGCATATGCAAACCGGAAACTACCCAGCTTTGATTAATTTCCCAACTGTTTTAAAAACAATAAACAAACAATAAATCCCCCGTCTCAGCTACAGCAGCCTGCATCATTACATCGCCTATTGCCTCCCCGGTTCACACACTCACACTCATACTGTCAAGGCTCGAGGCTTAAGGCGCAAGGCGCAACAGGGAGGCAGATCTATCGACGCCGTCGCCTCTCCATGTCACTGCTGCATACAACTCTACCCATTCCATCACTTTCTATACACCACAGCGACCCTGCCACATCCTCTCCGCTCAAAACCACCTCGGACCGTCGATGACGACTGCCGGCCGCTGCTCCCCATTTTTTGCTTTTCGGGTCATTCCACACAGATCGCCCCCATCGCCTTCCTTTCAGCCCATACGTTTTCCTCGTCATTATCTTTTATTACACATATAGCCTGGTAGCTTGTTTTCTTGCTTGCTTGTATGCTTACAAGATTGCCTACCCCAGATATTACCGATATTGCATAATAATATTCGGCAAAATATTCAGACACCACTCAGACACAATATTCAGACAGTATTCAGATACAACGGTGTGGCATCAAGCTTCAGCTTCTCGCATCCATTGCGTGCAAAGACATACAGACACCCACCTTTGCCAACCAATCTCCCAAAGAGCGGCCAACTGATGCGCGCTGACCGCCTGCAGAAACCAATATTGCCGGGGGTTGGTGCTGGTTCGGTCTGTGGCCAAGGCTGCATCAACGTTCTAGCCTAATGCCTGGGAGTCAACAGTCTAACAAAGCCATCAACAGCAACACATCAACAGTCTATCCATCTATTCGCCCAATGGATGCCACCCGCAAAACAAGACGGAAATATATTTTGCTCTTGCTTGGATAAAAAAGGGCCTCGCGTATACCGGGCTCTCTCATGAGCACACTGCTTGGCTGTCGTTTCTGTTTTGTTATTATTTCCTTGGCTGTCTATCTTTGTCCAGTGTCCAGTTAGTTGTGGACTTGATTTCTGAATCTGTTTTCTTTGTCCCGTCTGCTGGATTCTGCTCTCTTCTATTAATTGTGTGTTGCTCCAAAACGCCGGCACAATGAACTACGGCAGCGGCAGCACCGGCGGCCGGCATACCGCCCATGGATCTATCAGCTCGGTCAGCTCAACACCATTCATGACGCCCGGGAATCTTCAGGACATGGACATGGGAAGCTCATCAAACCACGGCACACCGCCCGGTGGTGGCCAGCGAAAAGAACGAGGCGCCATTGCGGCCCAGGCATGCGACACGTGCCGCAGCCGCAAACAGAAATGCGACGAACAGCGGCCACAGTGCGGCACCTGCCAGAAATTCAAACTCGCATGCCACTACCGCGAGCCACAGCCGACGAAAAAGGACAAGACCTTGGGCGAGATTCTGGACCGGTTAAAGTCGCTCGAGAGCAAGATAGATCACCTGTCTCTAGGTGAAGGAAGGGTAGGCAGTGGCGGGACCGACAGGACTGGAGGGACGGGAGCAGGAGCCTCGGGGTCAAAATCATCCAAAGGACGAGATGGAAGCGGTGCCAGTGGCATCAGCGGCATCAGCGGCATCGGCACGGCACTAGAGCCGGCCGTCACAGAAACGCTGAGCGACCTGACGGACCTTGCGCACCTTACAGAGACGCCCGACATGTTTGACGGTCCGATCAAGACGGGCTCCATTTCAGGATCCATGACGGGATCCATGTCTGCACCAAGATTAGGACCGACTGCTCCTCCACCACCACCACCACCACCGCCACCATCACAACAACACGCGTCGTCAGGACCGGCCCTCGGCTATCGTTACTCGCCCGCAACATACCAGATGCTAGGCTGGCCCGTTGTGCAGCAGTTTTTAGCACCGCTTGAGCACCATGTCGTTCCCCAGATCAAATCACTGGCCGTCGAGCACGAAGCGCAGGCATTCACACTTGGCCTGCACCACGAGACACCCGCCGGCAGCACACCATCGCCAGTGTTCAGCTTTGTGCCTGCATCGGCGACCACGACAACAATAGCGCCCATCCCACTGCCGCACTGGGACACGCTCTACCGCATCAGCAATGCCTACTTTGACACGTTCAACTGCATTGCGCCGATTGTGGACCGCACCACATTCTTTGCGGCCACACTGCCAACGGCCGTCGAGAGCGGCCTGACTACCAGGACGGGCCACACACGAAGCAGCAGCAGCAGCGCATCAAACATCAACATCAACGCCAGCAGCACGGCATCACACGAAGCCAGCCGGGCATTGGCGTTTCTGGTGCTAGCTCTGGGTGAAGTAGCCGTGGCCGAGACACAGGGCTTGGGTCTGCATCGGCAGGGCTCTTCGCAGTCCGGCCAGCCTGGGCCACCACCGCCACCGCCTGGTCTCGGGTTCTTCAACAAGGCACGACAGCTGATGGGCTTTGTTCTGGGAGAAACAAGTCTCGAGGCTGTCCAGATCCATGCACTAGCAGGGTAGGCCGTCTTCTGGGACTGGATATATAAAAGTAACAGCTGCTGACAATATAGTATATTCTGCTCGACATGTCTGCGGCACATGGTAAGCTGCCTCCCACGTTGAACCGGTGGCAACAGGTTACAGTAACTAATAATCCAGGAATACTGGCGCTTCACAACGATGGCATCACTCTCGTGCCATGCTCTAATAACAAGGTTTGTTCTCTCGACTAAAATATATACTGAGCACCAGCTGATATCCCAGCAAACCTTCCGAGTTGAGGTCGTCCCGAGCAGACGTCATCAGACGCATCTTTTGGTACTGCCTGATTATTGAAACGTAGGCGAGACTCTTTTCCCATCGCAAGAGTACCTAGACTGACAGACAGCCACTTTAACATTGAGCTTGGTCTCCCGTTGACCGGCCTCGAACGCTGCGAACACATTGTCGGTCTTCCCGACTTTAGCGGCCCCTACTCACAAGACGATCATCTCGCCAACGAGGCCTTGCACTTTCAGGAACACTATGCCTCACAGATTGTTCTCCGCCGGCTGTGTGCCGCGTTTCATACCACTCTCTGTACGTTCATTTATAATTATCTATAATTATCTATAATTATCTACAACTATTTGACAATGTCGACCACAGACACTAATGTGCAGCCACTGATATCGATCCCGGACTGTCCCGGAGCTCTTCCATTCCCCAGCCCACTACCCCCATTAATTCCTCGGCAGCATCACACACTACCGCTGACTCTGTCCGCTCATCGTCCATGTCATCGCCTGCATCTTTCCCCTCGACCGCCAGACACATGGCCCTCCAGCTCGACGACTGGCGCGGAATGCTGCCACAACATCTCCGCTGGGACGACAAAACTCTGCAACCCCAGTTTATGGGGTACAGTGATTACTCCTACAACAGCAACAACAACACTACAAGCAACACCTATGCCCGGCCATATACTCTCGATTTGCAGGCCGGCATTTTGCGCACACGCTACTACTTTGCAAAGTACCTCGTCCACAAGCCTTTTCTCTACAAGGCCCTGCATCACCCCGACCAACTATCTCACGACGACGCTCTTGGTGCAGCTGCCTGTCTGCAAGCCTGCCTGCGATGGCCGCTGACCATGACCCCGACATGCAACCACAAACGGCTGATTCCTTGCGTCTTCTTCACATCTCAAAACATTCTCGGCATCCTCATTATATTGAGACTGGCCCAGCAGATGCCTATCCTTATCCGCATCAAGGGTCTCATTTCAGTATCAACCCCACAAATGGAGTCTTTGTCCAACAGCAGCATGACCACAGAAGAGTTTGACCACGATGCTCAAGAAACAATCAATCTGTGCGTGGCCTGGCTGCGGGATCTCCGGGGAGTTGACCGGGCCGCCAGCTGGGCGTGGGAAGTGGTCAAAGGGATCTACGACCTGAGGGAAGACATTCGATAGGGGCCAATCCAATGATTGTGCACTTGGTTTAAACGTATATAGTTCAAACTTAACAAGACTACCTGTTGTCGCATTTGTACATTGTCTGGTGAACATTGTGATATAACATCGCTGAGGTGAGGTTAATCAGCAAGACCCACATTCCAGGCAGACCGCCAATCAGATTCGATAGCTCTTATGCACTTACATCTGGAGCATGAACGTCCAGCTGCGTTTCTAGTCCCATGGCAATCCAATCTCATCTCCCACTCTCCCTCGTGCTTATCAACCTAGGCCATACGCTCTGGCATACCAAAAACAAGACGCTGGGGCATTTGGATCCACGATCATGGCGAGATGAGAGGCTGACTTCACTGTTTGTTTGATTCTTGACCCTGCCTTTTTGCGTCTCGCCCTCTCTCCCCCTCGCACCCGCGGGCCAATTTCTTTCCGCTTACCATCCCCGTGTTGCCATCTGCCTTGCCTAATTTATTCACACGATGCTTGAGATATACCCTGACCCGTATATCCCGGCCGGATGCCTGGTAGTGTCGGTGGACCTCGATGCCATATCTGCCACAACAGGCTGGGCCGAGGTCGCGGCGCACAACGGCTGGCTATGGACTGCCCACACCACGGCCAATATCCCGCTGTCGAAATCAGAAGTGGCAGCTGTAAAATCAGCCGACAAGGTCTATCTTCCAAGAGACGTCGGCCGGCTCCTAGCTTTGGAGCTGCCGAGCAAGGAGCTGCTATTCTCCGACTGGGTGCGCGTCGCGTTCCGATTTGTCGACGCCAGACTCGGCATTCTGAGAGTATACGTTCTGCCTGAAGACCAATTCCGGCACTTGATCCGGCGTGAGAATGCCTCGCTGTCCAGCAGTCTCAAGCAGCTGATGCAGAGCCTCGACTACTCGCCGCTGGTGTGGTCTGGCCAATACACCAGCAAGCCAATGCCTTTGCATGGCATGCGGACGTCGTTTGTCTCTGCTGAAGCAGCAGAGAGCGACATGTCGCTGCTGCAAATGTTCAACACGATCCCTTCGCCAAAACCGCAGACGGCTCTCTTCAGAGACGACTCGTACCAGCTGGTCATGGACGGCCTCGCGACGAGCAGGCTGCGCGGCCTCAAGACGACGCTGTACGACTACCAGGTGCGGTCGGCGACGGTGATGCTGCAGCGCGAAGTATGCCCTGGGCGCGTCATGGACCCGCGGCTTGTGTCCTACAAGGACCAGAGCCAGAGTGGCCGCGCGTGGTACTACGATGCCGTCTCGGGAACCGTACTACGCGAGCCGCGCTACTATGACGGCGTCGCTGGCGGTATTCTGGCCGAAGAGATGGGCACTGGCAAGACGCTGATGTGTCTGTCTCTGATTCTGGCGACTCGTGCCTTTCCTGCCCAGATACCAGACTTGGCCACTGCGGACCCGAATGACCTGCAGGCGCGAGCTGGCGGCATTCGATCTCTCGCCGATATGGCGGCATCCGTGGTCTCGCGCGAGTCGGTACCGTGGAAGCTGTACCTGCAAGACACGGCCGAAAATGCGAGCATGTACGGCAAATGCATCGACGCAATCACGCGCAACCCGCCGACATATACACTGCCGCAGTTCAGCAAGTCTCTGCGGGGCACGACGCGGACCCAAGCACCTAGAGTACAGGGAGACAATGCAATCACTGCGAGCTGCTGCAGCCTTGTGCTGGTGCCGTCCAATTTGGTACGGCAGTGGGAGCAAGAGATCCAGAAGCATACCGACGGCCTCGCTGTGATTGTCGTGGACGCTAAGCGCAACCAGCTGCCATCTGCCGACGAGATGTTGGCGGCAGACATTTTGCTCTTTTCTATGCCGCAGTTTGAAAACCTGATCCGGTTTCGCGTGGCTGACGGCAACGACTACCGGCTGCAGCTGGACCTGGCCCGTGTTCACTTTAAGCGCGTGATCGTGGACGAAGGCCACAGGCTGGGAAACTCCAAGATGAACCGCAAGAGCAATATTCTGCTGCTTTTGGACTGCCTGGCAATCTCTTCGCGATGGATCGTCACCGGCACGCCATCGACCGGTCTGTTCGGCGTCGACTCTGTGGACGAGTCTGCTGAGGGATCTGTAAAAGGGGAAGATCAACCGAAACAGAGCGGCACTACGAAAATCAAAAAGGCAAACAAAGCAACAGCCACGTCCTCGACGACACAAGAGCGCAAAGACCTGGAACGCATAGGGTCCATGGCGAGCCTGTACCTGGGCATGCGCCCGTGGGCCAACACCGCCCTTGAAAAGCTGACCGGTGCTGGCGGCAACGACCGGCTGGCCGACTGGAACCAGTACATGCAGGCAAAGCCGTCAGAACAAGAGCAAAATGGCGAAAAAGGCCGTGGCAAGGCGTGCCTGAGAGCGACTCTCGACTCCTTGATTATCCGGCACCGCAAATCCGAGATTGGCAACCTGCTGCCGGCCGTGGTGGAAAAGGTTGTCTTGGTGGACGGCTCGTTCCAGGACAAAATGTGTCTCAATCTGTTCTCCATGATGATCATCTTCAATGCCGTGCAGTCGCAGCGCGTCGACCAGGACTATTTTTTCCATTCCAGCCAGCAGCGCGCCCTGCTACAGCTGCTGAGCAACATCCGGCAGTCGACCTTTTTCGGTGCCTACTTTTACTCGGCCTCTGAAATCCGCAAGGCTCTAGCGACGGCTGAGACGTTTCTGGAGGAGAAGAAAGTGCCCATCAGCGCAGACGATGAGATTCTTCTGAAGGAAGCGATTGCGTTTGGACGCGTCGCCGCAAATAACAAGTTTAAACTGCTGGCCGACCAGTACCACGAGGTGCCCATCTTTGTCAGAGACTTGCCCGGCGGCAGTGACAGCAGTGCATGGTCGATAGACCAGCTTGGGGGCACCGAGGGTGGTGAGACATGCACGACAGCACCTATGATGCGGGCTTTGCAGCAGTACCTCCGGCCGTGCCTGGATGCACCGCACTCGCTGCAGGCCATGATTGGCAGTGGCCGCTTCGCCGCCAAGGGCCGCGCCACATGGGAAGAGCAGCGCGAGAAGCAGGAAAACAAGGAGAAGCAGACGCCAAAGACATCAAAATCATCAAAGCAGGCGCAGGCGAATCAGTCCTCACTTGCCGGCAACACAGGCCTCGGCGCGGCGGGCAGTGAAGATACGTCGGCCAGCAGTCCGCTCAAGAAACGGGCAGGCATTGCACCTGAAATGGCCATCGCGTCGTCCGCATCTCTGACCATGGGCATGGACGCGCCCGTTGGCCACCAGCACATTGCACTGGCAGAGCCGCTGGCGCGCACGCAGATTGTATCGACGGCGTCGGCCAAGCTGTCGTACCTGATCGACGCGATCGTTCGGCACCAGTCGGACGAGAAGATTATTGTCTTTTACGACAACGAGAACACGGCGTTTTACCTGGCAGAGCATCTCGAGATTCTGCAGATCCAGCACCTCATCTACGCCAAGGGACTGTCGGCCGAGCGGCGTGCGCAATACGTGGCCTCTTTCAACGATGTCGAATCCGACGCGGGGAGGAGCGACTTCCGCGTGATGCTAATGGACATTTCGCAAGCAGCGTTTGGCCTGGACATGTGGGCAGCATCACGCATGTATTTCATCAACCCGGTGCTGAACCCGCAAGTGGAGGCGCAGGCTATCGGCCGTGTGCGGCGCATTAGCCAGAAGCGGCAAGTCTCGGTCGAGACGCTGGTACTCAAAGACAGCATCGAAGAGGTGATTGCGGACCGGCGGCAGACAATGACACAGGCGGAGCACCGCAAGATGCGGACGTTGCTGGACGACCGGCCCATCTACGAGTGGGTAGTCAATGCACGGATCATCCCATTGGAAGACGGCAAGAGCGAGGCTGAACCGCAGAGCCAGACGCGGGAGATGGCGCCGCTGGAGACGCCACAGTATCTATTTGGACGTGGGTTTGGGCGCGTCGAGCACCCCGACGAGGGCCTGGTGGCTATGGACAGCATCGCTACGAAGCGGGCGACCCCGGCTGTTGATGACACTGAGTTTACCGAGGTTACTGAGGTCACTGAAAACACTGAAAACGCTGAAATCAGAAAGACAGGCGTCGGCGCTGTTTGTGACAATACCGAGACGGCCAGCGATAGAGCGAGCCCACCACCGATCAAGAAGAGGAGGATCATCCCGAAAGGCGTTCGGTTCGCGTGATCCTGGGTGAGCACGTTCTTTTGTTCATTGCTCATTTTGGCTATATTTGCCATTTGCCGCCCACATCTACAATACCAATCTCCGCCTTCAGCCCTAGCGTGTTGTCAGCGGAATACGAGCATGTCAGCCGCCAGCCTTTGTCAGCTGCTATCTAAAATTGATATTGTTTAATTGTTACTTTTGAGCTTATTGCTATTGCTCTTGTCGGATGCACAGACATCAGCCGAGTGTCGCACATGCAGGGTCTCGGAGTGAGGTGTTGTGTTGTTCCTGCGGCTGACTGTCGGGTAGACTTTCTACTTTCTCTTCGTTTATCATTATACACATCTTTATCTTCTCTCCCATATCGAATAAGGGTGATTCGAGTACTTTTGCGGCTCGTTCATCTACCAACTAACTCCCGACCTCGAGTGTGATCAACCCGTTTCCGTCCGTCATCGATCTGCATTTACGCATTCTATGGCTGCCCATCCTTCACATCTAATAAATGACTGAAGGCGGTTGAGTATCACAACTAGGCTTGCGGCATACTATTGATTGTATACATTCCAGTCCGTTGGCTGGGGTGGTTTTTCTTTTCTTTTTCTTTTTTCTTTCTTTTAATACTGATATTATCTATGCTAATCTAGTGAGTGCCTTACGGTAACAAATCCGAGGCTGCTGATGTGTAATATTTCCCCCGAAACATCTTCACGAGTTGATAATAAAGTGCTGCATTTGTTTTCATAATTGTTTTTCTTTTCATTGTTTATTGTTTATTGTTTCTTTGATTTATTAATTCGAGTTTCTTTTCGCAGTCCTATTGAGTAGCTGTGATCGACCAATCACAGACGAGAATCATAACCAGTACTTCCAGATCTGGTTAGCGCTTTCCACTACCTGCTAAAGCAAGTGCCGTTCAACTTGACATGCATTGTGAGCATCGCGCCTTCCAATCGTGAAACTTGCACCCTTTACATCGCACCTGCCCTCGTATGAACATAACCACGTTTCCAAGTCTCTGTTTATACTACACTAGGCTGCCCCATACCTAAAAATAGCCGCTTGGCAAATGCGTCTTTACGATTTTGAGATGTTTCCCTCATTATATAGTAGCCCTAATCGTTATAGCTAACCCAAAGCCGCGACGTGTATTGCAAACAGTGGACTCAAATGCAACTCGGAATTTCCGACACCTACCTTCCTACGATTCTTGTGCCAGTCTCAATAGATAAAGCCCCTGTTGGATAGTCAGTTACCAATAGATTTCTTGTGGCTTCGATCTTGCGCATCTGACTTTCAGCCGAGGTTTTTATAGACAGACAGTCATGGTGACTGGCGACGGCAGTGCGGCACTCTCAGTCCTCTGTTTCGACACATACCGCTTGCGCTGCAACAAACACCTACCTTCGTGACAGCTATCTGGCGCAACGAAACCAGCGGAATCTCATACGTCCTCAAGCTGCCGCGGGAGCTGCAAATCATGATTTGGAAGAACTTTGCCGACGTCCCAGAATGCACCCATCTCTACGAAAAGATGGATTTCGAAAGCGACACACTCAAGCCTGGCCTTGAATCTACATTGGATTGGGTAGCATGAATGTCTGTGCAGACGCGCGCATTTTCTCTTTTCTTTTCTTTTCGCAATTATCCCCATCGGATTGTCCAGTGATTACTACATCTATCCTCCTTATTGTCGATTACGAGCTACGGAGTATTGATACAAACTAGAAACACCGCTAAAATAACAGGGACGGCTGTTGTGTTGTCTTCCTTGTGGGTTTCGGGTTATTGACTTGTCTCGTAGATATAGAACAAGGGCATCGATAAGATAAAGATTGCCCTGCTTAACTCGACATAGTCCTCTGCCAGTGAACGACGTCATAAAAGAGATCAATCAAAAGCGTCAAAGAGAGGACGCCTAGCGCTGGCATGTCTCACTTTCCTGTTAGCCTAGCACTGTCTGGCGACGGGCTCTGCATTCCAAGTCGTCAACGTCCGCCATCGCCAAGACAGCTATGGAATGCCGTTGTTAAGAGGGGAGACGAGAAGTAGAGACAGAGGAAGGCTGGCAAAGTAGGAGAGACAAAATAGAACGCAGCTTTTGATTTTGCTCTCTCTTCAACTCACACCTTTCTTGAAGAACCAAAATAATCGAAATAATCAAAATAATCCAGAATCGTCAAACAAGCAAAACTACACAAAATTAGTCGACAAGATGCCGACAGTGCCACCGCCGTCGAGGGCACCGCCTCCTTCTCCTGGAGCCAACAGCCTGCCACTGGCCAGTGCTGGCACTGCCGCTGCCGCTGCCACATCGACACCGCCCAACATGCTGACCAGGTCCAATACCATCCGGTTGGTAACAGATGACGAAGAGTCAGAGACAGAGGCACAGCACGCCAAGGCAGCAACAACAACAACAGAAGAAGAACCACAATCACAAGAGGACAAAAGAAAAACAGTGTCAGAGATGGATACTCGACGACCTACGGATAGCCGCCGTGGTCGTTCATCTCCACTGGCTCTTCCACCGACTTTGCTCGCGTAGGTTGACAATTCTTTGATTTATTTTTGTTATTTTTGTTATGTATTGCACCGCAGGTCTATTGTTTTCATTTGCTGTTATATTTGCAGCTTTATTCGAGCTTTATTTGCAGCTTTATTTGCTGTCAGCCCCCTCCCAGCAAGCGCCGCCAACACTCTCATTTTAAATCCTCCAATGCAGTCAGCTCGAAGCCGTACGCCACTGCAGGGGTGTAAAAGGCGGCAGCAGGACACCAAAGCACACAGAGTCGGAAAACGAGCAGGAGAAAAAGAAGAAGCAATTAAACCCCAGGCAAGAAAAGACAGAAAAGAAAAAGAAGAAAGAAGAACAGAACCAAACACAAATACGCACAACTCTATTCTCTATCCCCCATCTCTCCAAAATACGAGAAACACAGAAGGGAAACAGAGACAGGAGTCCTTGCATCATCAGTGTTTCCAAGGACTGTCTGGGCACTGGTGTCTTACTCTCGCAGAGTCGCTTCGGAGTAACTCCAGAGTAGCTCCAAGACACAACGCAGAAACAAAGCACAAAGCTGATGTTGCAGAACAAGCCACAACTGGATGCGACTCTACAGCCCGTGGTCCTTGTCGAGTCATTTCTATTCTCTTTCTTTTCTTGTCACTCTTTTTCGTTCACTTTTTCTGTCAATAATACTCTTCTACGAGTCTCTTGAAGCGAGTGCTCGGAGATTAAATCACATACCCAAACTGCACCCGTTGTTTCACTCTGACTACCTACTGTCTTTGTCGTCTTGCTGTCTCTCATTGTCTCAACCGTTTTGTCTCGTACTGTTTGCTCTTGATCATTCTTTATTTTTCTTCTCTTTTTTTCTTTTTTCTTTTTTCTTTTCTTTTTCCCACCATCTGACAATACATCACCATTAAACAGCTATCTCCAAGATACCTCCGACTACCCTGCCCAGGCCAGCTTTGCCGCATCGGCAGCTCTTCTTGACAACGGCGACCCAATCCGCCCAAACACAAAGAACACCAGGCCTAGTCTCTCACATAAATCTTCCACGACGGTCACCATGACCACTCCAGCTGGCCCGGTCGCCATCGCCACCCCGGACCGCATCCGCACCACCTCGCCCCTCTCTCACCTACGCCAGACGCTTGTCAAATCATATTCGACGGGAGATATGGGTGTCATAAAGACTGCCGCAGCCGCAGCCGCAGCCGCAGCCGCAGCTACTGCGACTGTAGGACAGTCACCAACAAAGACACCGAGAAAGTCAGATACATATACCGAAACAAAGATCACGGCGTCGCCGACCAAATCCGCCTCTTACTCAACCATGCCGCCGTCCACCAGACGGCTCGTGCAGCAGTCAACAGAAGACTTTGTTATGCGCACCAGCCGATCAGCTGCCCGGGACCAGGCTCAACAGCCACAGCCTTCCCAAGAACAGGCTTCACAACCACAGGCTTCTCACGCCCCGCACGCCTCTCACCCCCCTCACGCATCCCAGAAACAGCGCCTGCCTGCCTACTACACAGGCAGCAATGGCGTGCAGCACCATTGGCAGCGTCCGGCTCCCATCAAGTCTCGGACGGCGTCCGTGCCCCAGCCGGACAACATCGTCCTGCGCAAAAAGGCTGCCCCGGGTGTCCTGTTCGCTGCCCTGCCCGGCGAAGTGCTCGAGCTTATTCTGGACGAGCTTAAAAAGCTACACTATGACGACTTCGCCCCTACCCACAACACAAGCGACGTCTACATTGGCGAGCACTCGAGCTGTGCCACCTGCTGGATGCGCGATGCCTGCGCCATGGCCTTGGCTGCGCGCAAGATGCTCAAGTATGCCCGTGTCGCGCTCTACGAAGCCATTGAGATTATCGGCGCCGATGCCGTCCATGACACACATCAGCACCATCACCACCACCACTTCTATAGCCACAAGAAGCCCACAGCACAGCCTGCTGCTGCCGGCTCGGCGCGGCTGACACTGCTGCTGCGCACGCTGCGCGACAGTCCCCAGATTGCCGCCATGGTGCGGTCTGTCAAAGTGCCATCGCTGGCCCTCTACCAGTCGGTGCCAGGCGTCCCTGCTGTCGGTGCGTCGGGCACAATCCCCGACGACTACGAGACGCTCGTCGCATCCGTCATCATGTCGTGCCCCAACTTGGAGAGAGTGCTCGGGTTCCATCCCACCTATGACCACACCCTGCACAGCCGCTACTTTCAGGCACTGTCGACGCGTCCGCGCCTCAAGGAGATGACCTGGGTTGTCGAGCCCATTTTCACCGCGGCGCAGCACGACGAGATGCGGCAGCAAGCCCGCCGGCGCGAGGAGCAGCAGTCCCTCTACAAAAAATCTCACAAAAGCCGCCGCTTACGCACACGGTCCATCTCGGCCATCATCCGGCCGCACTCGCTGCCGTCGCCGCCGGCATCACCTCCGCTCGAGAGCACCGAGGCTTTCCCGGCACCACCCACGTCAACCATCGAGCCCAATGCGCGCCAGAGCGCGCGCTTTCTGAACCACCACGTCAACTGGCACTACCTGTCGACACTCGCTGTACACTGCAAGCCTGGCGCCACGCTCGCCCCCAATGCCGGTCTCCTCACCGAGTGCCTGTCGCTGCTCCCGCGGCTGCAGAATCTGTTTTTGAGCCACCTGCCCGAGCGCGCCTTTGACGATAATACGCTGCTGTCCCTGCCGGCCTCGCTCCGGAAGCTGTCGCTCGTTCATATCAAGGGCGTCACCTCGGACGGGCTGTCGACCTTTGCGACGCGCCCCAACAGCAAGCACCTGGCGTCGCTGTCTCTTGTGCATGTCGACCACTTGGCGGGCGCCGGAGGCCTTCCTGCTCTGGCTCGCACCCTCTCCAAGCTGGCGGACCTCGAGTCGTTCACACTGGTGCAGTCGCAGCCGCCGACGCTTGCATCCGGCGAGACAGTCTGGCTGTTTCCCTACCTTGCGTCTTCGTCCTTGACACACCTGCACTGGGATATTCCGTCGTCTGTGTCGTCGTCCAACAGCGCCGACGGTATTCTCGCGCGCAGCATTGCGGCTGCTGGGTTCCCCCGTCTCAAGACACTGCGCGCCCCTGCCGACCCTGAAGGACTGTTCCAGTCGCTGTGCCGGCCGCAAGAACGCGTCGATCTGCCTTGCGATCGCAGCAAGAGCTTTGTCACGGGCAGCCACTACTACCCCGGATACACGGTGCCAGCCGCGTTTGCTGCCAGTGGTTCGTCGTCGCCGCCACCGGCCCACACCCATAGACATTCCGAGTCGTCGTCCACCTCGTCGGCGTCCATCTTTTCGGCTTCCCTCGCGCACTCGAGAACCAACAGCAGCTCCCTCTCGTCCAGCAACGGACATGTTCAGACGAAGAAGCCGGCAAGTCCGCCGTTGTCGACCGACGGCCGTGCTGCCAGCCAAGAGACGGTGAAAGCGGCACCGCTCTATACTAATTTGCATCACGCCCGCATGGCCGCGCAAGCTCGCATCGACGCCTCCCGGCGGAGTCCGCGCTTCTTTGTCAATGTCAGCGACGAGCACGGCACGCTGGTGGACAAGTTTGGCATGGGCGGGTTTGTTGGCACTGTGGGCAGCCCCATTGCCTACCACCTCAACGCCAACACGGACGCGTCGGATGAAAAGGGTGGACTCGTCGACATTGACGACTTTCTGGCCGATGGAGGCGAGGTCCTGGACGGCAAAGAAAAGGAGGCCGACACGTTCAAGGCGGCGCGTGTGTGCAGTGGCCAGTGGAACGCCGACTGGGACGCGCCGCAAAAGAAGGACAGAGAGCGGTGGCACCACACCGAGAGAGGACGCTGGCGTGGAGCCAAGCTGATGTAGGCGGATACGATGACGATGAGCTTGAAGATGAGGAAGACGACGACGAAGAGGAAGAGGAGGACAAACATGATGATTATGTAAGATATTGATGTGATTAGTCAGCATTCAAGATGAGATGACACGGTCTAAATAGTAGCGTAGCATAGCATAGCACAGCGATTTAATATTCATCGTAATTTGATAATGAACGTTACAGACCAAGGTGAAGCAATACTAGAACAAAAGGTACAGAACTTACACACCGGACCGTTACTCGTGTCTCCGAGATTCGGTGTTAGGTCAATGTTCTAGCGTGTTTTTCTATTTCCTTGCCTAATCGGGCAGCCCGACGTCATTGCAAATTTGTTCCTCTTCAACCACTGAGCTACTGCAATGCAACTTTGCCTGACTGTTTCGACTACGACACGACGAATTGGCAACACAATATTACACGGAAATACACAAGATACACACAATGCCATTATTACCTCGTCTACCATGCGCAAAGTGCGTGCGCGCTGCCCGGCTGCTGTCGACGCGAGCGCCGGCTTCGGCCTCGACCTCGTCCTCGACCTCGTCCTCGTTTGCCGCACGCTCGACCGCTGTCGCCACACAACCTCGACTCTCCCAGCCTGACCACTCTATTCAACTCACTCGGATCAACCAGACACGCCCCTTCTCACAATCAGCACCCGCGTCGGCCAAGCGCAGGCCGCGCGAGGACAAGATCGACCTGGCCGAGCTCCCTGATGCCGATTTTGACCCGTCCGTGGAGGAGCTACTGCGCGGGCCTGACGAGGCGTTTGACGAGTCGCAGCTGGACAATGTTGACCATCTGCACACGAAGAAGACGCCAGACCAACATACCGGCATTTCATTTTATAAACTGTTCCCCAAGACGCTGCCCAAGGGCGCACCGCCCGCTGGCCCGTTCCAGATCGACGCGCGCGCGCTCCACCGCGAGTTCTTACAGCTACAGGCCGCTGCACACCCTGACTTTCACCACGCGGCTGGCAACTCCAGTGCCGAGTCGTCCAAAAACAAAGCGCGCGCCGAGGCACTGTCGTCCATGATCAACGAAGCCTACCGCACCCTCGTGTCGCCCCTGAAGCGCGCGCAGTACCTGTTGAAATCACAGCACGGCATCGACTTGAACGGCGACGAGGCCACGCTGATGGGTGGCCAGGGCGAGGCCGACTTGCTGATGCAGGTCATGGAGGTGCGCGAGCAGATCGAGTGGGCGTCGAGCGAGGAGGACCTGGAGCCGATCCGCGAGGTCAACGACGAGCGAATCGCCGAGAGCGAGGCCGTGCTGGCGGCTGCCTTTGCTGCAAACGATGTCGAGACGGCACGGCATGAGGCCATCCGGCTGCGGTACTGGGTGAATGTGGACGAGGCGCTCAGGAACTGGGGCGAAGGCGGAGCGGGACACTTTGAGCATGACTAATTCAAAGATGAAGATATTTATTGGTATTTTATAATTTATATTGAAAAAGGCACAGCCTCACATTATACACATGTACATTATCAGTAACGACAGAGTGACAGACGTCATCGATATCGATCGACATCAGCTTTTTTAGCCGCTGAAGCGGACGGCGCGCTTGGCAGTGGTGTTGGAGGCATCAGCCATCTGGAAAGCGACGACACCGCCAAAGGGACCGGCCGGGTTGGAGTTGGCAATCTTGGCAAAGCAGACGTTTTGCTGGTCGCCGACGGTGCCGGTGCAGGTAGTGCCAGCAGGGACGGAGATGGCAACGGGCTGATCGTTAGCAGGTGCTGGTCAGCGGAACATGAAAAGGGAGGCTATACTTACGAAATCCTTGTTGATGTTGGCGGCAGCGCGCTTGACGAGACCGGCAGCAGTCAGGCTGCGAGTGAGGATGTCCTTGAGGCTGCTGGCAATGCCCTCCTTGTCGGGAGCAATGTTGCCGTTGATGCCAGGCACCTGGGTAGTGACGTCCATGGCCGTGCCCTCGCTGAAGTCGCCCGTGGCCGTGGTGTCCAGAACGGCCGTGAGAGGGCCGGCACCGTCAGATGTGACAATGTGGTACACGCCCGAGAGCGAGCCGTTGGTGGCCGAAACCTGGGGCAGAGTCGTGCCGGACAGGTCCATGGCCTGGCTGACCATGGCGACCTTGTTCTTGCCCTGGCCGGTGGTGCGGCCAAGACCGTCCGAAGCGGCGCGGATGGACTTGAAGACGGTCGTGTCGACCTCGGTCTTGGAGTTGGAGCCGGTGCCAGGCACGACGCCGCCCTGGATACCGAGCCCAGTAGTGTTGCCACCGGCATCGCCCTGGATGACGGCGACCTTGCCGTGGGCAGCCACAAGGGGAGACGCAGCCAGTGCGAAGATGAACAGCTTGGAGAACATTTTGATACAGATTGGAATTTTTTAAAAAAAATATAAGGGAAATAAGAGAGTGTGAGAGCCAGAAGAATAAAGTGTATGAGCAAAGAGTAAAAAGTAAAATAAACGATTCAATCGTTGTGATGGTGATACAAGATGAGAAGAGCACGAGTCAATCGGCTGGATTAGTGAAAAGACGAAGAGATGGTGAAGAAGATGGGAGTGATCTGGATGAAGAGAATAAGATGGACCGGAAAAGAAAAGGGAAGTGACGTTATTATATACTCGTCAGATACTCGTCAGGCTCGTGATGGCCGGCACTGTTCTTCCTGATACCACCAGCAATTCCGTGTGTGTATGCATGCGTCTCGCTCCTCAGTATCATCATTATCTCCAGCTCCAGCTCCAGCTCCAGCTCCCTCTCCATCTGGATATCTAGTAGCATCATCAACATCATCACTTGCTCGCTCGCTCCGCTGAAATAAGCTTGTGTGGTCTGATTCCGCCATGCCTCCGTCTCCACCGGCGAGGTGTCGACCATTGCCGGACCTATGAAACATTGTGAGGTTGTAGATATCAAATAAAACATTAAAACATTCATTCACTGGAGAGAAGAAAATGGAATAGTACGAGACAAGCATCGGCCAAGCATTGCAGCCAAGACGGCCGGGGAGTTTGGAAAGGCAGAGAGAAGCTTGTTCTTCTCGATGGCATTGGTGGCCGTGCTGAAGGGCTGGCGAAGCCCATATTTCTGGCCAATGTCTTGGAGCAGCGTTTGTTTTCATTATTTTTATTGTTTTCAGTGCTTTTGCTAGTTATATTTCTAAAGTTTACCTGAATGCAGTTCCAAGTTATAGCAAGTCAAAAAAGACTAGATAAACAAACACCTACAACATGGTCGATCTGGATGATGTACACAACTGAGGCTCCATGGGCAAGGTGACGATGTGGTAGTATTCTTGATTATTGACTCGTCACTAATTATTTAACTAATTTTTTATCAACTAGATACGATAGTCACCTATTGCAACCTCTCTATTTCCGCCCTCCACATGCGGTCAGAGCTCAGCGGTCGGGGCTTGTCGTGATGTGAAACACATGTGGTCGGGCGTTTATCGATGACTGCGAAACAGCGGCTCTGTGAATCGTCAAACACTGGGGAGACCGAGGAGCAGACGAAGGAGCGCCAAGAAGCATAAAGGCATGTGTTACGGTAGTATACGTACGGTCATTAAAACCTATAATCAAAATACATCCAATCATGAGGTACAGCAGAAAAACTGATACATAAAGGTAGAAGAAGCGGCTATTTCCTTTGAGAGCTTCTAGACTTGGACGACTACAGCAGCAACAGCAACAAATACTGTACATCATCGTAGTCACAATTGATGACTGGGAATTGTTGATCACCAGTTTATGCTTTGATTCAGCCACTAACCACCCTCGAGGGTTGTCAATGATCTGAGATATGCCGGCAATCACACGGTTGCTGTAGATCGTCCCGATGAGCCAAGAGTGCAACAGCAAATACTCCGGCCCTGGTATTATGTGAACAAAAACAACAGAGAGAATCAATGGGAATGAAATAGGAGAAGAAAGAGCACAGACAATTTAAAACATCTACCACACCAAACACCAAACAGCACAGCCCACAGACAACGACACAGCAAACGGCAAACGGCAATATACAAATGACGGGGGTATGAAACAATGGATGTCCAAAACCACCAAACATTCTCCACAGAGACCCTCGTAAAGAAGATTGAGAGAAGAGCGGGAAGAATTGTGCCGCTCTCGCACCGCCGGCCGACGACAGAATGAGCTCTACCTCCGGAGAAGCTTGTTTTCTTTTCTTTTAGTGCAGTCGAATAGTTCTACTTGCCCTCCTTTACAGCCTTGCTCTCCTCTTTCATGCATCGTGCCGAGTCGGCATCCTTGCCATCATCCCCCCGATCACTAGTCACCATCTATCAACGAGTATCAAACGATCTGCGCCAAGCCGCCGCATCTGACTGGATACGCTCTCTGACCATGACACAAAACACACGACACACAGAGACTCAATATCACAACACCACAATGTTGCAATAGCACCAAGAGCAAGCCAAGCCTCAGTGCAAGTGAGATCGAGGCTTAGTCGAGGCAGCCGGTAGGCTCAGACGCCGGCATTCGCTCCAGACATTATGATACTCATAGTGGCTTAGTTTCATTGTTTGACGTCTATCGTGTTATCTATGGAGGTATGAATCTATCGCAAGTAAAAAGAAATAAAAAAGGAATAAAAACAACAAAACTCCAAACTTGCTGATTCAGCGCGTATAATCACGGATGACGTACATTGTGGCAATCATCATGCCCAATCCTGCCAGCCCAACGCCCATGTAGCTCGCTCCCCGATACCCCTTGAGTATGTCCTCGCCGTGGTTGTTCACATACGTCTCAACCGTGCCGGCAAAACCGAGGCCAATCGAGATGGAGTAGTTGACCACGGTCGTCACCACCGATGCGGCAACGCCTTGGTTCTCGTGCGACACCCGGTTGCTCAGAATCAGCGTGCCTGCAGGGAACGAAATGTCCATGCCCCACGGCGTCACCAGCGTGATTACAAACGCCTGCGCCCAGTACGTCTGGTCGATGGGCCACGACGCCAGCAGAGCCTGTCCAGTGGCAAACGCCGCCATGGCGGCCAGCAGCAGCACCGACGGCCGCACATGCGCCATCAAGAACCCCGTCGTGACAGCGGCAGCCGCGCCCGACAGAGCAACCCAGGCCCACTTGACCGAGATCAGGAGAGCCGAGTCGCCGCGGATCACCTGGCTGATCTGGAACGAGTAGAACACCAAGATGCCAAAGCTGGACCATCCGGCCGCGATGATGCTGAGCACAAAGGCAATCTCGCTTGTGTAAATCTCACGCGGCAGCAGAGGCTTGGCGGCGTGCAGCTCAATATACACAAACACGCCCAGCACAAGCAGGCCGACAATCAGCAGCACATAAGTGTATGGCACATGCCAGCCGACAACAGGGCCCTGGTTCCAGGCAAAGTTGACCAGCACAAGGCCAATCACGCCGGCTATGCTGCCGGGAATGTCCAGTCGCGACATCCATGTAAGGCCGTCGCCGTCGTGCTTGGCAGGCGGGCGCGCGACAATGACAAAGTGGCCGAGCACGGCGAAACAGAAACAGGCAATCGCCATGATCCAGTATGCCCATGGCCACCACACGTTCTCGGAGAGTGCCGAAGCGATGATGCTGCCAATGATAAAGCCACCGGGCGCCGTGGCGCCAAACAGACTAAAGACCATGTTCTTGCGCGGGCCATGTGCATACTCGCGGCCCAGGATGGCGACGGCATTGGGCAGCAGCATAGCCGGGCCGATGCCCTGCAGAGCGCGGCAGACGTCAAAGAAGATGCTGCTGTGCGTCCACACCGAAAAGCCAGTCACCATGGACGCCACACCGTACCACACAAAGCCCAGAGTGAAGATGAGCCGGTGGCCAAAGACGTCGCCGAGACGGCCGGCAACGAGAATAAACGTGCCGACAGTCAAGCTGTACGACGACGCGAACCAGCTCAGCTCGCCCGGGCTGAACACGCCAAAGCTCTCCCCCACAATATGGAGTGGTGCAATCACCATACCGAAGCCGACCTGCGTCATGAGCTGGGCGGCGCAGATGGTGGCGACCATGAGGAATTCGCTGAAAAGGGATTTGTGCTGGTGAGATTCATGCTGCTGGTGATTTGGCGACTGTTCTGGTGAAGGCTTCTCCTGGTCGAGCTCAGAGTCGGACGGCGACTGAGCGCCTTCTTTGGTGTTGTAGGATGCATCTAACAAGACAACACCAGCAGCCGGTGCGGCCTCTTCGTCAGAGGGCTTTGTTCTCGGGGCCGTTGATCGGTCCATGATGGTGATGGACTGTAACTGTCAAGTTTGACTGAGGCTGTGATGAAGATAACAAGAGCAAGATAACAAGAGCAAGATAACACTGCCCTGAAGAAAGTCTCGCGTCTTGGAGAGAATAGAAAGCTAGAAGAGATAAAGAAAAGAAAGACAGCAGTGTCGACACGGCCGGTGCCGTAATAGTAGCTCCACCGGTAAGCGAAAGCGAGACACGAATGGTCTCATTTGAGCATCTCTCGAAAGGAGTCGGATCTAGCCACGGGGAGACAACGGACTTACGGATCAAGGCGCCGGGCTATTAGTGTGGACGGCCATGTCGCGGACGACTTATGTACGCCGCATAATGACATAATGACTATAAACGGCAGCCTTGTCACTGCGAAACAAATATGGAAGGAGTGACTGTTAATTGACATTTACAAATAGAGAAGGATCGACCGGTGACTATATTCTCACTCAACGTCGTTTCGAGATGTCCTCATCTTCTCCGGCAAACTCGACACACAACGGACGAGGCGGACGAAGGATTGGGAACTGAAGAACAACAGGAACAATTACTCAGTACTTACAAAACTTTGGAAATACAAAGCTATCCGATGTGCGGAGCCCGCCTGGCCTGTTCGCTTTCACTTCAAAGTCTGACCTCATGTTAGTGGAGACTAAATTCGGAAATATGCGCGAGCGGGCTAGGCTCGGAGCATGATTAATGGGATTTTATGGGATTTCTCTTGTTTCGAGTTAGAATTGACACGTGGGGCGATATTGATGGGTTTTGCGTGTAAGTGAAGTTGTTATCTTGGTGTTGGAGTTGAGTTTTCTGTTTTGTTTTCTAGCATTTTCTGCGTGGTATTGTTTTTTTTTCTTTTTTTTTCTTCTTTTTTTTCTATTCTCCTTTATCCTCATATTTAATCTTATTTTTATTCATACAGTTTAAGCATTTTGTAGATGGTACAAGCAAGAGTCTTTATCTAATCAAAACTAATGTTGCGCTCACGTAGAATGATGCGTGTTCGGGTTGCCTGAATCTAGTGAGAACTCACATAAATCGGAGTATGCACATCAGTCAAACAGAAATAGTACTGCTTGTAATCTCAAACAGGACAACCTGGATTAGAATTAGTATCATACAGTCATATCAAAGGCTGCATACGAGCAGAAGACAGGACTGCTGTGGTGGTTGTGCAATTGTTGGGCTCATACGATAATTAGATACTCGGATGCCATTCTTCCCTGCAGATCATAACCGGACTAGGCCACATGCATCAGCTCCAGAGCCACAGCTACCCTTGCATCCGCGCAGAACCGAACTCCGAGAAGCTTGCCGAAGAAGTACTTACACGGTCGCGCATAACGTGTAGTACGTAAGAGAAGATATCGATGCACTACGAACAAACAAATACAGAATTGCTTGGGTTTGGCAGTCTCGGCTGACCTGGATACATATTATCTTGCCCAGGTTAACCATGTATCACACAGTAAGAAATGAGTTTACAAGTCGAGTCGAGCCAGACAGCCTGCATACAAATATAGCATGGCCCTTGTACAGAGTCATCAGGATACGCCACTTGAGGAATTACGGACAAAACCAGGGAAAACGACATCGAATAAAAAAGTAGTGAGTTATAGCTATACAAAGGCGACTAACAACCTAATTAAGCAGCGACATCCTTCTTGACCTCCTCGCCCATGGCGTGCACGTCCGTCTTGTACGTCTTGAAGTCGCGCACGCTGATGCCCTTTTGGAACATCTCGTCGAGCTCCTGGAAACTGCGGCCGGCCGTCTCGGGCTGGTAAAAGTACAGGTAGACTGTGCACACAACCCCGAGGCCGCCAAAGAGGTAGGCGGTCTTGGCGCCCAGGTCGGCCTCGCTGGGGTTGAACATGTAAGGGATGACAAAGGCCCAGACGCAGTAGATTGTGTTTTGCAGGGCGACACCGATGGAGATGGTCTTGACACGGAGACGCGATGTCGAGACCTCGGCCAGCAGGGTGTAGGCAGTGGCACCAATGGACACATTGTAGAACCAGTTGTAGATGATGATAAAGGCGACAGATCCCTTGATGGCACCGGGGCTGCCCTCGGTCGCAAGACTGGCCGAGATCAGGAGGATGACAGTCACGGAAATGGTGCCGTAGAGCATGAGCGGGCGCCGGCCGACATTGTCGACGAGCCACCACGAGCAAATGTTGCCAAACATGGCCAGGCCCTGCTGCACAATCTGCAGCTTGAAGCTCATCTTGGTGCCGTAGCCGGCCAGCTCGACATAGTATGTGCTGTAGGAAGCGACAAAGTAGACACCCGACAGCGCCTGGATGGCCAGGGGCATGACGGAAATGATGGTGCGGCGCAGGTTGGAGCGCCGGAAGCAGTCGAGGTAGGTGGCGCCGGCAGCCTCTTCCTTGGACTGCTCCAGCATGCTCTCGAGCTGCGAGAAGCGCAGATCCAGGGCTTGGCCCTTGTACCCGAGACGCTGGAGCGACTTCTTGGCTCTGGCATGCTTGCCCTTGCCCATCAGCCACACGGGCGACTCGGGCATGAAGGGGGCGATCAAGATGCAGAGACCCGAGTAGGCATACTGCGACACAAAGATGTTGCGGTACGCCCAGTGGTCCGGCAGGTTGCCCGTCTTCTGGACGATGATGGCAGCCGTCAGCGGGCCAATGGTCATCATGAGTGCCGAGATACATGTCGTCAGGCCGCGAAGCGCCAGGGGCGTGATCTCGCCAATGTAGGTAATGGCCGTCGACGTCAGCGAGCCCGTAACGAAACCGTTGAGGAACTTGGCGACGAAAAAGACCTCGTTGGTCGTGGCAACAAACTCGAGCGTGACAGCAACAAAAGACAGCAGCAGCGTCGCAATTATGACGGGCTTGCGGCCGACCAGATCGTTCATGAAACCCGTGATAAACGTGGCGACAATCGTGGCAGCGACAGCGCCGCCGTAAAAGGCCGACTGCCACTTGGTGTAGAGCACATAGGAATCCTCAAACGCATAGCCAAAGTCTTTGCGGAACTGGGGGATGCTGAGCACCATGCCACCGGCCTGGTTCTCAAACGACACCAGCAGGCAGTTCATGGCGGCATAGACGGCCCAGAGAAAGACCTGTGGCCGCTGGCGGATAGACTGGATAGGGCTGAGGCCGTGCTCTTCAGTCTCGGCAATGAGGCCGAGCTGGGTCGACGTCATGGCATCATGCACATGCGTGACATCGGGCTTTTCTACTTCTTTAGACATGGCGGGCATGCATATGCTGTAGAGGAGCAGGTAGAGGAGCCGGTAGAGGAAGAGGGATAGAGGAAGGAGGGTGGGTCGAGGAGAGAAGGTCGAGGCGGTAGAGATGAAGAGTAAAGAAGTCAACTGCAAAGACATACACTTGAGAGAATTTCGAGAGATGATCATCAGTCGGCCGGACGGCGAGATTATATAGGCAGCTCCCGAGCGGGTGTTGATAATCTGCACGCCTGGCCTCGTGGTCTGCTCTAGACCGGCCCCTGTCGTGCCCTTGCGCGTATGATCATGCCTCTATTCTTTTTTCGTCGTCTAGGTTGTACTGGCATTCTTCATTCTCGCGAGTCACATTCGCGTTCCTGGGGACCCCATCTGGGGACCCCATGAATGACACGCAAGTTTTGGCAAAGATTGACGTCCGGGGAGTGTCGGGGTGGATCGTCCAGAGGGTGGCAATGCGACTACACTATATTCAGCCGAGTCCTGCCATGGCGGCTTTGATTCTACACTTGGAGTGGGCTAGCTTTGTTTCGGTCCCCCATCGTGATCATCTCATGCTCTTCTCCATTGCATGGCCTCGTAGTACAATAGTGAAAGGCTGCTAGAGTATATAGCAAGCGAGGGCTGTTCCCAGAGTACTGGGAGTTTTGGGCACCTCGATATGTAGAAATCTACTCACTTGGCGTGTTGGAAGTTCAATAATTACACGTCGTAGTCTTTCCGACAACGGTACTCTCCGCCCATCGCTTACCCCAACTCGTGATGAACTAGAACGGCTACTATCCGTCACTAGTCTGCTTCAGTCGCTTCCCCTCACCCTTTTCGGTTCTTCTAAAACAGGATCAATATTTGCAATTGAGGACGTTTATTCCACTTCCCCGTCCCCTCTGCTACTGCGTACATGTTCGGACAAGACTCCAGAGCCAAAGGAGTAACTCTGCCACACAAACGTTGGCACCTTTGTAGGATATATCCAGTCGACGTGATCGTGCAGCCCGACTATCATATCCTCGTCGGGGAACCACGGCACTGGCCTCGAACCACCTTGTACATTCCAGTGGGACAGTAGCCAGCGAGGTCGGCGCGAATAGCGAGCACCATCTGTTGGGTACAATTTTATAATATCTTCAGCATGGCTATGGATCATAGCCGTAGAGGCCCCTCCATCGCGCCTCTGTTGGCCAATTTGCTATCGGATCCCCAGAGTGTCATGGGTATGGGATACAGCCAAGCCCATCCTATTCAGCCTGTCATCAACGCCGTTGGACCAGCCACGCCAGTCACGCGGGTCGCTGCCCCGGTCCCAGTCCTACCCCCCTCCCCTGCATCATCTGCCTCTCGTTCATCAGCTACTCGGCGCACCATGTTGAGGCAGCCGGCCTCACCAGATATCCAACAACAAAATCAACAACACCATGCTGCTGCCGACGTCCAATCTCGAGAATCGGCTTCCTATGGCCGGCGCCGGGCCGCGACAGCTTGCATGGTGTGCCGCGCCCGCAAGACCAAGTGCGATAACCAGCGGCCTATATGCGGATTCTGTCGGACAACCAACGGCGCATGTGGGTACCCAGACGACACGCAGGCTGATTTCTCCAAGCTAGACCGCGGCAGTCTTGCTATCCTGCAGCGCATCAGCGAGATGGAGCAGACCTTGACAGCTGTGATCGGCGACAGACTGTCCGTGGCCGGGTCTGTCAGTGCCCGGTATGCGGGACCCGACAGCCAAGCGGGCAACACGGGACCCTTCTCGACACCGCCATCAATGCCGGGCTCCGTTCCGAGTCAGCGCAGCTTTGCACACGACAACTACATCGACTTTGACAACCCGCCAATCTCCATGGCGACGGCCGCAATGCACCACCAACTGCCCAACACGGGCGACTCGCCCCCGACAGCCGACGTGATCACCAAGAGCTCGGAAATGCGCGTCGAGAATATTCTGCAATGGCCCGTCTTTCACACACAAGGGTATCCATCACTAGCTGTCGTCTTGGGACAGGAAAGCTCGTACCGCCCGTTTTCCAGCAGCGATGGCATGCTCGACCTCGATGCCGACACCATAAATCAGCTAGTCGAGAACTTTCTCGCCAACAACCACATCAAGAACCCCATCTTTGTCGTGGACCAGCTGTGGGCACGGGTGCGCGACATTTCCGAGACCGGACTACGGTGGGACGGGTCGACGTGTCTGGTCCTGCTCATATGCGCAATCAGTGTGCTGTCGCCGCCCATCACAACAGAAGCACAGCCCGGCTTTTCGCGGCGCGCAGACCGACTCCAGCGCGCCGAGCTCTTCTTCCAAATGGCCCAGCGCCGCATCGGCGTGCTCTACCATACCAATTCGCTGCTGGCCGTACAGTGTGGCTTCCTGACGGCCGTCTATCTCATGAGCACGTTTCGCATCATGGCAGCGTGGAAGGCCTTTGCCCAGGCCGGCACACAGTGCGTTGGGTGGATGGCGGCGCGCGAGCACCGGACGGCACCGACGCCGTCCGATGCCATGAACATGGACATGGACATGGAAGCGAGCATGGACGGCGAGCAGCACATGGAGGAGAGCTTATACTGGAGCTGCCTCAAGAGCGAGCTGGAGCTGCGAACCGAGCTCGAGCTGCCGGGCTCTACCCTCAACGAAATGCAATACTCGCACGAGTACCCTTCGCCGCCCAATCCCGAACAGTTGGTGGCCGGCCACGGACAGGGCCAGACACAAGTCCAGCGCGAACAACTTGAGCGCGGCTGGTTCTTCTACCTGGCCGAAATTGCACTGCGCCGAATCATGAACGATGCACTTTCGTCGCGCTATGCCAGCGGGTCCTGGTACTACACGGTACCCTGGTGGACAGCCGCGGGCGAGGACTGGCTGCGCAGCGATATCGAGGGGTTTCGCCAGAAACTCGACACGTGGCAAGCCATGCTTCCGTCGGCGATGCGCTTTGACGTCACCTCGGACGAGCCGACGTTTGATGCTCTTCGCGGCATCTTGCGCGGCCACTATGTCGACATCCTGGACGTTCTCTACTTTCCGGCCGTGCGCGCGGTTGTCTGCTGCCGACGCTACGAGGACCTGGGCTTGTATGTGATTGACGCAGCCCGCGAGGGTCTCTTGAATGCCGTTTACCGCATCAAGATCTGCAAGGAGGGATTCTACCATCGCCACCAGGGGACCTGGCTGATGCTGCGGACATGTTCGCGCAGCGTGCTGCAGCTTCTGGCCGTCGCTCTGCGCGCACGCGACGAGCCGGCCTTGGCGCATCTGCTACCTGACGGCTGGCGCGGGTCTACGATGCAGCTGATGGCGCTGCTTGACTACTGGCAGCACGAGAGTGCAGACCTTGGCCTGCTGCAGAATAGAATCCGCGAGATCCTGGCTGACATTGACGGAGGCGTTTTGCCATAGCGCCAGTGTCTAGTCTACCATAGTCTTCTGTATGCCTTACGATATCACGAAGCGTTAATAAAAGTGTTTTTTTTGGTGATCTTGCAAGTATTCGTGGCCCACGACTCCAATAATATCTACAGCCGTACAACCGGATCTTGGATGGACGTGCCGTGGACACATTGTATTTCCCCAGACTTTACCCGAGCAACGAATCAGCACTCTATCGCAGCCGCTACTCCGCACCTCGTGGTCCGGATGCTACCGTGGGTCTGCCAAGTCGACAGAGTCACTAGATACAGTCCATCAGAATGGAGTATATACGGATAATAGCCGATGGAGGTTTGACTACGTCGTACTTGTATACGCCTAGCTAGAGAGCCAGGGTAGTGAAGCCAGGCTCGCAGGGCGGTCGGGGGTGGTCGGGGGTAACGGCAAGTCTCCTGACATTCTGGATATCGGCTCGCGTAGTTGCTGCTAGTGGATGGATACCCCAGGTATTCGAGTTAAGAGGCCACAAGAAAGGAGCAAAGACGAGAAAATGAGGAATAGAGAGGCATCAATCATCCGTCAACGATGTGGGGAGCAATGTGGGTACCATGGTGGGAGTGGGGCATCGCCGACATTCCCCGGACCACTTCCCCAAGAACCCCAAACCCCACTGTTGGGGTCATGGGGCAGCTTGATGACGGCGGGTGTGAAGAGCGCGAGATTGCATGAGGACGTGATGCGTAAGTAATATAATATCAAAAAAATGTAATGATAGACATGCATAACCGGTGCGTCCGCGAGTAGGAAATAAGAATATTTAATCCAAAACAGGAGGTTGTTTTAATAACTTCTACTCCTCATCATCGCCATCCGTCTCGAGACATCCATCAAAGACAAAGTATATAGTCAAGCGTATAGTCGGGCAGATACCACACAGTCTGGAAACAAGAGCATTCATAGACTCGGCAAGGCCTAAACAACAGTCACAATGTCGTCCCTCACTCTGCTCTCCGACGAGGAGCCGGTGACGTCCATCTCCTTCAACCCCAACAACACCGTCAGCGACATCAACCCGTTGATCTATGGCGGTTTCACAGAGTAAGTCTTTTCTGATGCTCACAACTGCGAGTCCCGTTGAGAAAACCCGGCCTGGTGCTGACCGACAGACACATGGGCCGCTGCATCTACGGCGGCCTGTACGAGCCCGACAACCAGCACGGCCTTGCCGATGCAAACGGCTTCCGCACAGACGTTTTGTCGACAATGAAGGAGCTACAGGTGCCCGTCGTGCGCTACCCGGGCGGCAACTTTGTCGCCTCATACCGCTGGCAGGACGGCATTGGACCCAAGGACAAGCGCCCGGTCCGGCCCGAGCTCGCATGGGACGGCATCGAACCCAACAGCTTCGGCACTGACGAGTTCATGGCCTGGTGCAAGGAGGTCGGCACCGAGCCGTACTTGTGCCTCAATATGGGCACCGGCACGCTCGAGGACGCCCTGGCCTGGCTCGAGTACTGCAACGGCAGCAAGAACACGCACTATGCCAACCTGCGCCGCCAAAACGGCCATGCCGAGCCGTACAATGTCAAGTACTGGGCTCTCGGCAACGAGATGTGGGGGCCGTGGCAGGTCGAGCAGCACTCCAAGGAGGACTATGCAAAGAAGGCGGTGCAGTGGGCCAAGGCGCTCAAACTGCTCGACCCGTCCATCACGCTGATCCTGTGTGGCAAGGACGGCTACTCGGACTGGGACCGCTACACGCTGCAAAAGTGTCTGCGCTACGTCGACATGCACTCGATCCACTACTACTCCATGGGCAAGGGCCACTACACCAACATCTCGTCGGTCTACGCGGCCGAGCGTGCCATCCAGGTATGCTCGTCGCTCATCGACCTGGCGCGCTGCGAGTTTGACCTGTCGGGGTTCCCCGACATGGAGTGCATCTCGACCGCACCCGCGAGCAAGAAGCGCCCGACCATTTGCTTTGACGAGTGGAACGTCTGGGACCCCGAGCGCGCTCCGGGCAACCTCGGCGCCGAGGAAAGGTACACGCTCAGCGACGGCCTCGCCGTGGCCGTCTGGCTCAATATATTCATCCGCAACTGCAAGGAGCTCGGCATGGCCACGATTGCGCAGAGCGTCAACGTCATTGCGCCGCTCATGACGACGCCCAAGAGCCTGTGGCGCCAGACCACCTTCTTCCCGCTGCTGCTCTTCTCCAGGTACATGCGCGGCAAGTCGATTGCAGTGCACGTGCGCACACCCGTCTACGAGGGCAAGACATTCCCCGAGTGGGTGCAGACAACACTGGCCGTGCCCAAGCTGGACGTCAGCGCGGCCGTGTCCGACGACGGCTGGGTCAGTCTGTCCGTGGTCAACACGGACGAGTCACGTGGCTTTTCTACAAAGCTGGACGGTCTTGAGGCTGGCACCGCAGTACAAGTGCTACAGATGGGCGGCAAAGCATTCAAGGCAGACGACAGCAACAGCGACGGCGACGAGAAAATTGGCATTGTGGAGTCGACATGGAAGGCCGGCGAGGGCAGCTATACCTTTGAGCAGTTGAGTTTTACCATGCTGCGCTGGAAGCTGTGAAACTATAAATGTATACTTTCAATTTTTTTTTCCTGTTTTTGAAAATCTAGAGATTTAGAACTTGATAGTAAATTGTTCGATAATATTTTGCAAACGTTTTCGTGAAATTTAGTATACAGTGAAGACTTCTGTGCTCAACAGTCTACTACCAAAAGACAAAAAGTCTAGTGTTTTGGGACTTTTAAATCCACAGGCGACATCACGACATTCTGTCAACAAAGTCTACTATAAACATCACAATCTACTATTATGTTTCTGGCAAGTGCAAAATTATATCTCAAAAGCCCTTACTCGCCCAGTACTTCTTCTATATTTTACTTTATTTTACTTTATGCCAAAACTTACACTCAATCAACCGTCACCATCGTCACTACCGATATCACATCAACACGACTATCTCAAAAATGAGTGGCAGCAGGATCTGCCTCTTCTCGAGGTTAGATCTGGAGATGCTTTCCAGACGACGACTGGCCTATCTGGGCTACAGCAACAACGGCGATGTGTGTGTAATGCTCGCAGTTGGAGATATCACCGTATCCCACTCTGCGCCGACTCTCCACGTTGACCACCGTATAATACGCTATCGACTACTTCCTCTCTATGCCGTTTCGCGCCACACCCTCATCTATCTCGGCTTTAGCGAGGACCGTGCAGACGAGCTATGGCAACGATGGCGGCCAGTCGGGCCTACAGCATTTATCCCTTTTGGCTCTTTCATACTGGAGAATATTCAGCCTACAGATGATTTGGGCTGTGGAGAACACAGCTCGTTTGTAACTGTAGTAGCCCGGTTGATAGATCTGCGATTGGTTCAAAGGGAGTCAGTCAACCGATCATTTCGGTGTTTTCCCATGGGCCACTTGGAAGTAAGCGACGATGCTGTCGCCGAAGCACAAGCGCTGTGGGAGGTTCTTTATCCTCGCCGCATGTTTGAGAATCCGGGGTTTTATATGCTTCCTCCCATCGAAAACTATGACTACCTGTTAGAAGACGATGAGCAGCATGACAGGACTTATGACCAGGATTATGATCAGGAGTTTTATCAGGATTATGATCGGGAGTTTTATCAGGTTTCTGATGAGTCTGATGATGAGTCGAGTTCTTATGAGGAGGAGGAGGAGGAGGAGTCTGATGATGAGTTAAGTTCTGATGAGGAGGAAGAGGAGGGGGAAGAGGAGGAGGAGGAGGCGGAGGATGATAATCATCCTCCTCCTCCGCCTCCTGGCTATCCACATTATCCTAGTCCTCCGAGTTCTCCAGACTTTCCGACTCCTCCAGATTCTCCAGACTCTCCAGATACCCCTCCGTCTTCACCTCACAAGTCGTCTTCAATAGAGCAGTCGCTGCTAGAACTTACGATCGGACTGCTTCCAGCATATGCAGAGTCTGATACTACCACCGAATCGACTCAAGATCACTTGCAGGTATATTTAGCATATACTTCGCCATCGAGTCCACCTACGCCATCGCGCCCACCTCCTGCACCACGCCCGGCGTATAGAACACTGCCAGTTCCGCTACCTCCGCCAATTCAACCACCTCCGTATGTCCCCTTGTTTGTACCAAATAGCCCACGTCAAACGGACCAAGCATCAGACGGTGATGTCAATGGAAGCGCGACAGGGGACGCCTCGGGTACCGATGCAGATACAGCAACCGAAGTTGGTTCTGTTGTCAGATCGGATCACTCGTCAAACGACGAAGATGGAGGTGAAGATGGAGATGGGGGTGAAGATGGAGACGGGGACGACGACGACGAGACCCAAGGTGGGGATGAGGATGAAACCAAACGTGAGGACGAAAATGAAGAGGAGAAGAATGAAAGTTCAAATTAAGATAAAGCAGGGAGAACAATAAAGAACGCGATCATTAGATATGATCGTCTCGATCTGATTTACAGCAATATACCTTCCGGCAATTACATCAATATCTCATATAAGTTTCTAATCCTATGTGACTATTTCGCCATGCTTATATAGGCATGTCTAATTACTGCATTGCGATGATGCGCATTTTCCCCCAATGAATTCCATAGAGAAAAGAAATTAATAAGAACTATAACAACAAGCTCCTTGTAACTCAAGCCGTGGTTTCAGCTAGCCACCGAGCATTCAGCAGCTCTCGTGCACGTAGTCGTTCCTGTGGTACCAAAGAAAACATGTTTCAGGGCTGGCTCAGGTCCGACCGCATGGGCTTGAATACCATGCAAACGTGCTGGCCGTTGTGGCCATCGTGTCTGAACTCATCTGGGAGCCCCAGGACATGCTGGCTTCCCCGTCCGTCTTGACGTGCCTTTTCAGACATTGAGGTCAGAAGTGAAAGCTCAAAAGAATCGGTTTTGCCATTGTATGAATCTGCAGTTATCATCTTGATGGCGACAGTTTGCTGCGTCCTAAAAAGGATGTACTAGTTTTCGTCAGATCATGAAAACTCATGGTATGCACGCACTGTTTATCGAGAGCCAGCCAGACAGTTGAATACATGCCATATCCAATTTTGCTCAGCACTTTGTACTTCCCGTCGTCAAAGCCATCTCCAGTTTGGACCGGGTGGGAGCCTCCCGGGCCGTACCGCGATATGTCCTCTTCCGATATACTCCCTGGAGAGGCTGTCTTGCGTATGGCGCTTGAAGAGCTTGAAGTAGTAAAAACACGCCTGAATGCAGGCTGCTGAGGCAGCCAGCTTCTTGCTATCGATTCCTCCATTTGAAACTGATGCAGGGCATCTACGAATCGGCAGTGAAAAGTTGCAATAGAAACGGCTCAGGTACTCCAAGGACCCCACTTCCTGCAACAGCCGCGTGCTGTCACTCGATATCAACGGACTCTACATTCTACTCACTGATCAGGGCGTAGATAACAAGTGGCATTGGGGTCTATACATTTATCAAAGAGCCGCAGACACTAGGCCTGCATGGTTCTAGTTTCACGACCACAGAACGAGCGACTCGGTCCCCTTTTCAGCTTCAATCGTCTTGGCCCTCAACAAAAGAGGCAAACTACTCTCGGCCAGAGTGTCACGTTTTAGTAGAGACTCTACTTTGCCCATAGCACAGATGTTTCACCGGCCTTTAACAAGAAGCATTACCTTGGAGAAGTACACAAATGCAAATAGCATCCTACCAGCTTACAGGACAAGCATTAAAGAAATGCGCCTCCACAAAAGAAGATTAAGGGTGCGCATGTGGAAGTTTTATGCCTCAGCCTGAGCCTCAGCCTGGGTCTGACGGAATATCCGTCGGGCATGGACGAGAAGATCGGCCAAGGGTTCAATATGATGCGTGCATTATGTCGTATTTCAAAGAACAATTTCCGGGCTGAAAGAGGCACAGTGAGACACGACGGTAGCACATTAGACGACGGCACACAGAGCCCAAAACTTTCAACCCGTGGGGAGCATTGGACAAGTGTGATGAGGAGAATAGAACATATGAGCATGAAAGCAAGGCATGATCCACAGCCAAGATTGCACTCGTGCAGACAAGCTTTTCAACGCCGAGTCGCATATGACGCTGCATGGTACTTTTAAGAAAACACAAAAGAGGTAAATAGATAAATAGAAAAATAGAGCTGCATAAAGACTCGGTAAACACCAGTGATCGAAATCGAAAAGCAAACGTGCATCAAGCTTGCATCAGATGGGTCGGTGGCGGAAGGCGATCGCGATGGATTTTAGTAATAGATAATATGAGATAATATGAGATAGTATAGGATAAAGAATCCTGAAGATATAAGCAGACATAAGCAGAATATACAGACAGCAAGGGCATAGTAAAGAACGAGAGAAAGGGTTACAAAAAAGACTACGGAGCAAGTGGGAAAGGGGTACTGCCACAAAAGGGGCGTGAGGTGTGGTATACATCACAAGAGACACCCCCTTGCACCATCTACCTTTGTATATATTGGCTGTTGGTTTATGTGCTTAGGACAGCTTCCCCAGGTCTTGGCTTCTTGGCCGCGAAGCCAAGAGCGACGGCGACGGCAGACAGTAGAATATTAATGATGGTTGAGGGGGAAAGAGACGCAGATGGTAGCAGCCAAGCAGTCCGCGAGACAGGCTCGAAGCTTATCTAGTCCAGTGGGGGGGTGTACGATCATGGCAGGTAGATCAGAGATAGGACGGTATTATGTATTTGAAAGTCTTGTGAAGAGAGAAGAGAGGCATGAGACTTCTTTATCCAGTTGCGGGTGACAGACGAACTGCCAAGCCGGGAGACAGACTGGGTAGCACAGTAGCTACGGGAGTAGACGAGTAGACGAGTAGACGAGAGTAGAAGAGCCACCCTATGACGCATGTCGATGCAGATGTTTACCAATGTGTAGATAGCTGGGATAGGCAATCAGCAGCAGTCCTCGACGAACAATCACGGATATCGAATCATTCAACATCATGCGTTATTGTGAGCGACTGCTCGCCCTTCTTCCAATGTGGCTGCAATGCAAGCGAGCCTATTTGCAACTAGTACAACTATACAACTCGATAACAGAAGGATTGAAAAGTCCTGGAAAGAGACAAAAAAGAGAGCAGTCACTGGCGCAGGATGACGCGAGATGCCGATGGTGCACAAAGAAAAACAAGCAATACGCAGACAAGGGCAGGGAAAAGCAACGTCTTGGTCTCCCTCTCACCCCGACTTTTGATATCAGTGTCGTTGAGATTAAGAGCTGGCCAATGAGAGGGCGGGATTGGACGGCGTGCTTCTGCCCCGAGCTCTTACACGTGGAGCGGACGACAGACGGGTCCATATTTCTACTTGTGCTTCAGGTGAGAAAGCAGCCACAGGAGTCGACGGGCCTGCAGAGGTACAGAGAGTGCATGGACTGCACGAATGAAACGGAGAATCTCGCATTGATGGCCGTTTGATGCTGTCGATTCGGTGCGGCTGTTTCTTTGTAACTCGGGACTGTTTCTTGGGCCGAGGCGAGGCTGAGATTATTTGGCATTGTGCGAGTTTACGGATGGACGGACAGCGGTACGGGAGGCATATCTGTTGCTTTGATATAAAGTTTGCTCTATTTTGTTGTTGAGTCATTGACTTGTTCTATATAATCGAGTTTGATTTATGCTTTTATTTAATTCAAATTGGCGCGTGAGCTCAGATGAGTTTTATATCTATTCTCTAAGCCATTTCATAAATGCAGAATAAAAAGATGAAAAGAAAAAAAGAAAGAAAAGAATACAAGAAATACAAACATTTCTATTTTTTGAAAAAAGTTACAAAAAGACCTTGATTGCTATCACTTTAACCAATGCTTTCTCTTATTTTTGTAAATAATATACACACAACACTTAACAACCCGGACCGCAAGTACAACAAAAACCAACATCGACAACGTCGTCGACAGCAAATAATAGAAATATAAGTGTGACGACGTTGATGGGGCATCCCAAAAGGGAAGTTGCTTGGATACATCTCGCTCCACCCATTTTTGGTGACACTACAAGTACCGACCATTCGGCGACAAAGGCAGAAACGACACAGGACGAGCACGTGGGCTAGATTTGCGATCTGGTTTGACAGTTCTTTGCAGCAGGCCATGGCCCGTGCTTCTATTCGAGAGCACCAAGGCGGAGCGCGGGGACGAGCTGTGGCCCTATTGTCGACACACGTGTAGGTTTGGAGTGCTGTGATTGGCCAGAAACTCACTTTCAGAGTCTGCAGATTTGTAGATTCGCCTAGACCCACTTATTTCCGTCCGCCTCGACTCCTGGCTCGAGCTCGGTCAGCTCTGCGTCGTCTCTGAGCGGGCAGACATTTTTTTCATTTACTTTTCACTTTTGCATGCTGCCAATGCCGCTCTCGTACGACCGGACGGCAGGTTATTCCACACCAAGTGACATTTGTCCTAGGCATTCTTGGCGCTGGATTGGGTTACTCTTCCGTCGCTTTCTGTCACTTTTTCCTCTCATTTTTCATCTTTTGCCCCACGAGCGAGTTTGGACGTCGAAACGAGCACGCGACACCAGTTGTGGTCTGGGAAAATGGGCGGTCTCTCCATCAATTACGTAGAACTGCAGATGCAGCGAGCCGCGGCGGTTTGTGCAGCAGTGCAGATAGCCAGTGGAGTGTATTTGGGGTATATTAGCCGCCTAGTGGGGTAAAGACACTGCTGCGAGCTTTCCTTTTTAGAGTGCGTCTAGAATACGCAAATCTTCATAAAAACTTACATAAGCAGCTGTTTGCAGACGCCGCATCCAGGCCATGACACTGGAATGCTCAGGATCAACCACAACTCTATCCAGCATTCCAGACTCGTTTGTCGGCGATACTCTTACCATGCAATACCACAATACTCTTACTTGATAGGCTTTTCAGTTATGCTTGCTTTCTCTACCTAAGCCTATGCACATGAGTCTCGCCTGGCTCGTGCTCCTTTTGTTTAGCGGACCCGGCATGTCCTCGGTCTAGCCTAAAGGGGCATTCTCATCTGTTAGTCGATCTGCAGGTTTCTGCTATCTTTTTCTCTTTTCCATGTTATTCCCTTGATTCTGCCTGTTCTGCTCAACTTGTACTCCCACTAATTGCAATGTACCTTTGTGCAACTCGAGGCAAACACACTGGGGTACTTACCGCCAGTCTATATTCACAAATCAAATGTTCCAATCCGTTTCACTTTCTGCTCTGGTCGGCCACGCTGCAGTGCTGCGTCGTGCCATTTGATCAATCTTTTGATTCGCCATTGATTAGTCATTGAGCTGATGACCCAATTAAGTAACGAGACATTTGGAGGAGATTGGAGCGGAAGGCGCGATAGACGCTCTTACTTTGACCGTAAGCAGACGTCATCGGCTGTCTTGCATTGGCATCATTGACATCAAACGAAGCTGTTGGATTGATATTAGATGCCAATACGGCAGTCGGTATTAAGCATTGACAAGCATTGGCAAGAGTTGACAAGAGTTGACAAGAGTTGACAAGGCGACAAGACAGACGCCATAGCAAGCCAAGAAGAGTCAAGCACAGTCAAGCATTACCAAGTCTAGGCAGCGCGATGGGTGGCAGATTGATGCCAATTCTAGCACCAAAATGCCTAGCAATTGAAACAAGACTAGCAACAAAGCCTACAGATAACAACTCGTTGTTAAATCGCAAATAGCCGAGTATGCAAAAGACTGCTCGCTGCCCATGTGCAGATACAGCAACGACCGAAAGAGAAAGAGCTCGGTCTGCCCCATGCCATGCCCCACGCCAGCCAAAGCCAGCCAAAGCAACAGAGCCGAAAGGGAAAGAGCAACCGTACTACTCACTGTTACCTACCTACAATCGGTAAATTCGATAAATTCGGTAAACGATGATATCTTTTTTGTCTTATTCTGGTGTACGTCGCACCTGCCCCATACTAACACGGTACTAACGGATCCTTCTTTAATCTTTCTTTTGTCTTTTGTCTTTTATCTATTATCTATTATCATAATATTAAATATCTAATATTCAACATTAATTTTTATTCGGGTTCTTCTGCTAAAAACAATTTTCCTTTTCAGTTTCTTTACGTCGTTTTCTCTACGCAACGCTCTCCGCTTTGGAAAACGTATAAACTCGAGCTTCCCGCAAGCTTCTTTCGGTTTTCTTGTCTCTCCTCCTCCCTCCTCCCTCATCCCTCATCCCATGATGCTCTGCGTCTGATCATCGTCTTTCTCTATCCATAGACAGCACCAGACACAAAGACAACATGTCCAACTACATCCAGCACCAGGAGGTGCACTCGGCCGCCATCGGCCAGATCCCCGTGCCCCATGGCCCGGAGACGGGTGCCGAGACAGAGACCTACCCCATGGGTCCCGAGGGTCTCTACACCGAGGACCAGGAGCGCGAGATCTTCAAGTACATTACCCACCCAGACGACAGCTTTGACGACAACGGCACCTACTGGGCCGACCTGCCGCTCTTGAAGCGCATCTCCTTTGTCAACAAGGTCAACAACGCCGAGGCCCTCAGCGAGCTCAAGGCCACCTGGGCCTTGTTCAAGCGCGATCCTCTCGGCCCCGTCAGCTGGTACTTCCGCAACGCCGTGCTGCCCGGTGCCGGTCTCGGCCTCGAGGGCTACGTGCTGTTCTCCATCGGCAACCTGTCGCCTCTCTTCTCTGCCGCCTGGCCCCAGTGCTGGGGCAAGAAGCCCACCGAGTGCAGCACCAACTGGATTGCTGCCGTCACCTACCTCGAGGTCATTGGCATCATGATCGGCCAGGTGTCCGTTGGTGTAAGTCTCTACCCTGCCCTTTCAGTCTCTCTCTTCTTCATCGAGCTAGTACTAACATTGCAGATCATTGGTGATTGGATTGGCCGCCGCTGGGGTCTCATCCAGGACGCCCTCATCATGTTTGTCGGTCTCATTATGATCACTGCCTCGTGGGGTCTGACCCTGCAGGGCTGGGTCATCTGCTACGCCTGGTCGCTGTTCTTCTACTCCTACGGCGTCGGCGGCGAGTACCCCATGACTGCCACCTCCTCCATGGAGAGCGCCGTCGGCGCTGGCAAGCTGTCCACCCGCGACGACCGTCTGCACCGTGGCCGCAAGGTCACCATGGCCTTCCTCATGCAGGGCTGGGGCCAGCTGCTCAACCAGGCCCTGCTGATCGTCCTGCTGCTCATCTTCCACCACGGCGACGGCGACCCGCCGTACGGCCTGTCGACCGTCCAGTGGACCTTCCGCCTGTCGTTTGCGTTCCCGGCCGTCGGCACCCTGTGGCTCGTCTACTACCGCACCTACAAGATGCCCAACGCCTCGCGCCAGCTGCAGATCGCCAAGAAGCGCGGCAACGTCACCGGCTACGACGTCAACTCTCTCAACTACATCTTCAAGCACTTTGGCGGCCGCATCCTCGCCACCTCGGGCACCTGGTTCTGCAACGACGTCTTCTTCTACGGCAACAAGCTGTTCCAGTCGCAGTTCATCTCCGTCATCTCCGACAACCCGTCGTCTGTCATGGTCACCTGGGTCTGGAACATTTGCAACTGCATCGTCTCGCTCGCCGGCTACTACCTTGCCTGCTTCCTCATCGACCACAAGCTGTACGGCCGCAAGATGATGATGCAGGTCGGCTTCCTCATGTGCTTTATCTTCTTCGTCGTCCCCGCCTTCCACTACAAGTACTACACCAGCGCCAGCGGCGTCCACGCCTTCCAGGCCATGTACTTCCTGTCCTCCTTCTTCAACCAGTTCGGCCCCAACTCCGTCACCTTTCTCGTTGCCGGCGAGGTTTTCCCCACCCCCGTCCGCGCCACCGCCCACGGCCTGTCCGCCTGCATCGGCAAGTCCGGCGCCCTGCTGGCCTCGGTCCTCTACAACTACATTGACACCCAGACCAAGTTCTACGTCGTGCCCTGGTTCGGCCTGGCTGGCATGGTCCTGACCTTTGCTTTCCTGCCCGACACCACCGGTCTCGATCTCAAGGAGCAGGAGCGCCGCTGGGCCTACATCAAGGACGGCCGCGACGCCGAGTACCACGGCATCGCCGTCCACCCGACCCACTTGTCTCTGTGGGAGCGCATCTGCGGTGTCGGCAAGTACTACAACCCCGAGCTCGACTCCAAGGCCAAGATCGCCGACATGCGCGCCGACTGGGAGGCCCGTGAGAGCCTGAAGCGCGAGGCTGAGGTCAGCGGCAGCCGCGAGGCCGAGGCGCTTGCTTCGCACGACGACGCCGGCCTCACCGACGATGCCCACCGCTTCTTCATGCACACCAGCCCCAACAGCCCCTTCATGCAGGGCCTGAACGGCGGCACCGGCAAGGCCCACAACGGCGTGCTTGAGGATATGGTCCTGCCGCCCGGCGGTAACGAGAAGGACGAGGGTGCGCCATCCTCGTCGTCGTAAACAAGCTCAATCTCTCTTTTAATGTGCTTTTTCTCACTTGTATATATTTTTCCATCTAGCATTTTGGAGCCATTTCGGTTGTATCATCGATATGGTTTTCTCACGGACTCTTTGTTGTTCACTTTTGCATTCTTTCGTTTAGCCGAGGCACCTTAGTCTTAACAGTCTCCCTTGATACCTGTCTCTTGACACAAAATATACGTCAAACTACTGCTTTTATTCATACTTGTGTACTTGGTGGCCTGTCATGTTTGTCTAGAAACCTAATTTACTGCTGCATGATTATGCCTGTCATACTTTAATCAAAACGCGACTTGCGTTTTCCTGGCCCTGCTGCTGCTGGCGTCTCTGCTGTCGCCGACACAAAGCTCACCGGCTCCCCAGGTGCCCGTGCTCGCTGCTTGGCCGCGTCTTCTTGCAGTCGCCGCAGTGACCGTCGATACGCCTCTGCCGGAAATGCCGCCGGGTCCCAGATCGCGGCAGGCAAGGTCGTGCCGTATGGTGCCGCTGCAGCCTCTGTGTCGACTGCCCCCTTGGCGTCGTCGTCCGCCACGCTCGCGCCTTGCAAGCCGACAAATGCCATCAGCTTGTCCATGAGGGCCGGGTTCTTCATGGCGTCCGACTGTGCCAGTCGCGCATTAAAGTGTGTGTTCTTCTTTTGCTTCAGCTCCAGAAACGTGGCAAACTTCTTGTTCAAGGCCACAGACGACGCATCATCTTCGTCATGGCCGTCGTACTCGTCGTCGCCCCCCGGGATGTCAAAGTCGGGGACGCGCGGCATGGTCAGCTGACGGACAGCGGCGCGTTCAGCCGAGTAGGGCGACAATGGGGGTTCTCGTTCCTTGTCGTCGTCGTCGGGATTGTTGTCAGCAGCATCTGCCATGGCCGCATCCTCGTCATCGTCCAGCGACGGAAGGGCGGCCATGTCTGCTGCTGCCGGCCTGCTTGGGCCAATGACAACATTTTGGGCTGGTGGTTGTGATGGTAGTGATGGTAGTGATGGTCCGGGTGCCGGTCTAGTAGCTGAACCTGGAGATGGCCCAGGTGCCGGTTGTATGTTGGGTGCCCTTTCCGGCTGTGCTGGCTTTGTCTCCTCTGCCTCCTTTGGCCCGTTTGCGTCTACCCTTGGTGCTTCTGACAGCTGGGACGGTTTTGATTCTGCCACCTCACTGTGTGCTCCATTTGTAGCGGGCGGTGACTAGTTCAAAGTTGGGTAAGCTTATCTTGGAAGTTGACCGAATAGTATCAGCAATGTTGAACAGAACTTCTCACCTGCTGCACCTCCTCCTGATCACTCTCTTCGTCGCTGCTCGCGTATCCCACCAAGCCAGCCATGTTGAGGACAGGTTTTGACGGCAATTATGTAAATGGCAATTAGTTTTACTGTCGGGTAAATGTTGAAGGAATTTTGAAGAGATTCTAACACATAAACAAATCCATAAATATGAAAATAAGAACACACATATGAAGCTCAACACTTGTGAAGCTGAGATGTGAAGCTTTACGCTACACGTGATGATTGGCGATGCTGATTAGTCATCGATGCACATATGGGAGCCGATTCTGTGCACGTGACCGCAAAATGGGTCCCAGCCCCATACAGAGGCAACAGCTGGGCCGCGAAGCTATGCTAACGAGGGACGACAGCTGCCGCCTTGCTTGCTGCCGTCTCTGGCGTCTGATATCACCACATTGACAATCGACGAGTAACGACGACGACGACTAGCAACGAATCCCACCACACACTCGACGACGAACTCTTGACCAAAAACATAAACAGGACGACGACATTACGACTTGACAGCCTCAACCATCCCCTCCCCTCCACCACAACACACCACACACAACCATGGATCACCGCCCACAGGCATGGGGTCGTGTACGTTGAGCTTGCCGTGCTGTTTCTGTTGTCGATATGTCATGGATGCCATGCTAACTGTTGTATAGCCCCGCGATGACACTTACGGCGCTTATGACCCGTCGTTCCTGCACAGCTCCGGCCCCAAGCAGGCCACCAACGCCCCCATTGTCACCGGTACGTCGGTCCTCGCCATCAAGTTCAAGGACGGCGTCGTCATCGCCGCCGATAACCTGGCCTCGTACGGCTCGCTCGCTCGCTTCACCGACACCAAGCGTCTGCGCCAGTTTGGCAACGCCGCCGTCGTCGGCTTCAGCGGCGACGTCTCCGACATGCAGTACATTGACCGGCAGCTCAACGAGCTCGAGATTGAGGAGTCGTACGGCGGCGAGCTGTCGCTGAACGCGGCCAACCTGCACAACTACCTGGGCAAGGTCTTCTACAACCGCCGCAACAAGTTCAACCCGCTCTGGAATCAGGTGCTGGTGGCCGGCTTCGACGGCGACGACAAGCCGTTCCTGGCAGCAGCGGACCTGCGCGGCACGACGTTCTCGGCACCCAGCCTGGCCACTGGCTACGGCGCGGCCATGGCGCAGCCAATTATGCGGCGCTATGCCGAGACGGAGGAGCAGGTGGCGGCACTGTCGCAGGAGCAGGCGACCGAGATCATCCGCGAGTGCATGAAGGTGCTGTACTACCGCGACGCGCGCAGTCTGGACAAGTACAGCCTGGCTGTGATTACCAAGGACGGCGGCGTGACAATCTCCACGACGGAGGAGCTGGAGAAGCAGAGCTGGGCATTCGCGGACCGGATCCGGGGCTACGGTACACAGACTGTCTAAGCTACGTGGAGGATCAGACACACAAACACAAGAGCGCGTTTTTTTTTAATCGTCATCATGAATCAAATTATCAAAACAAGTACAAGCAGCAAGCTTCTAGTTGTGAGAATACAGGAGTGAAGTGATCAGCAGCCAATGTATGCGAAGAGACCACGGTGGGGTGATGTCGGGAGGATGGGGGTGGCAGGCACACAAAATCATACCGCCGACCACATGTTGCAGTTGATATTGCCATGCTCCTCAAAGTTCAGCGATACAGTCTAGCATGCACGTTGATTCGAGTCGAGTTGAGGTTCCTTCAAGGACTGTCCGCCATATTGCCTGTGAGTCTCTTCCAAGCTCAAGCCATGTCAAGTCGAAAGGCAAGCCACTGAAGATGCCATCCATCTTTCGGCGAACTTTCAGGAGCCAGGACTGATGATTTTTCGGACTTCTAAGTATCTTCGTTTTCTTTTACGAGCATCATCTATGGACTGTATAAGAAATACAAGCATACTATCTCACCGAGTCTTCTCATCGGCCTACCTCAACGGACAACATAGTTGATATCACGCATGCACCTTGCAACATCTCATATTGTCTATGGAGATTTCTGAGGTTTAAGAATGCTATAGGTCAGAGATGTGCCCATGGTAATGCACTTTGATCGTATTCAATACGCGTAGCGAGATGATGGCCTCGCAATGCCTTTGCTGATCGTATCAGCCGCACCCATCCATTGGACTTGGCATGGCCATTACCAGGCAACGCGTTTATTGAGGTTTGAGACAATGTTTGTCCATCTTCCTAGGCTGATTCTTGGTGTATGAAATGCCTGCTACTTGTTTCACTGATTCTAGACTCTGTACATCTACTCAGTATTGTGTTCACATCATGAGTAGATACATTTTTCACTTCCAACACTGTGCACTATCTTGTTGTACTATAAAATGATTTGAGGGATCCCCAACTGCTTTCTCACTGAATGATTGCACAAGTTTTGGAAGTATTGGAACAGGCTCTGATGCCACCAGACGGTATGAGGATCAGTGTCGTGCAGCCGAGTCGTTTCGGAGAGTCACCGGCGTATTCACATTATTTTTGAGAGTAGCATGAAGTTGATTGGTTCAATTTATGTTACTGCTTTCCAATGACCCTTGGTATCATAAGACATCATGACGAACATAAACGACGTACAAATATATACAGGAAACCAAAGTATGATAGAAATTAGAAGAATAAAGAGAATAGTAGGATGGCCGTACTCTCTTTAGACCATTTGAGAGAGATACACGTTGTAAGGTGATAGTAGTTGATGCCGAGTATGGGACATTGGGTAAACAAGACGAGTGAAAGAAATTAGACCAAACCAGACCAAACCAGACCAGAGACCAAAGTGACAGTGCGGGTGCCAAGTGGGAAATTGAGAGAAACGAAAATGCAGACGCAATTGGGAATATAGTAATAAAAAGAGATATCAAAAATACAAAAACAACCCAGTGTTTTTATCCCATGGTTTCCTGTTGGATATGAGTTTGAGAGAGAGAGAGAGAGAAAAGGAGACAAGACAGATCAGCGCCACTATAACACTTATGTCGAGGGGCACTTGGGGTTGAGACCCAGAGCCTTGAGGGGAGTGTCAATGTCGATCTCGATGGAGGTGTTGTGCGCAGCCAGGGCGTCGGTGAAGTAGGTCAGGTTTTGACCGTTGTTGTCGACGCTGCGGCCGCTGAGCTCAAAGGGCACAATACCAGTTGAGCAGTAGGGCGTGGTCTGGACGGCCTTGAGGACGGGCGCCTGGTCGATGAGGGAGCGGAAGGGGAAAACGTTCTTGCCGGGGTACAGCACGACGTTGTCCAGGTAGGAGTTGCCAACGTGTTCGCCGTTCAGGAAGTTGACAAAAGTGACGTTGCCCTGGGGATTAAGTTAGCATCGATCTTGTATTCGAGCGCAGAGATGATGCATAGGCTCATAAAACGAGCGTAGCAAGGTTCAAGGTCCAAAATAAGAACTTACAATCTCAAAGGTGACCAGGGAAGCGTTGGGGATCTCAGCAGTGGTGTGGAAGTTGCTGCCATCGGTGAAGTTGGACAGCGAGATGGAGCCGTTGTACGAGTTGATGCCGGCGAATCCGCTGAGACCGGTCAGGGTGACCGTCTTCTTGAAGGTGACGCCGTACTTCTTGCTGATACCGGGAACCTTGACGGTAGGGTGGCCCAGGACAGTAACGCGCAGCGAGTCGTTGGCGAGCAGCCAGGTGTTGAAGCGAGCCAGGGCGGCCTTGTCGGCAATCTGGACGGTCTGGCTGATGTTGACGGTCTGGAACCTCTTGTTCTTAACCTCGGGGAAGTCAATGGTGACAAAGGGAGCGTGGCTGGGCTCGTCCTCGAGGTACATGACACCCTGGAACTTGGAGACGGTGGCCTTGGTGGTGCCGGACTTGAGGGTGGTGTTGATGCCGAGAGTGAAGGTGTCCTCGGTGGTGTCTGTGCACGAGATGCCGAGAACCTCAAGGGTGGCTTTGTCAATCTTGCCCTGGGCGATGTTCTTGACACCGACAAAGATCAAGAGCATGACGGAGAGGATGACGGCACCCAGGAAGAACAGCAGGTACGCCCACCAGTAGCGCCTGAGGCTGGCCTTGAACTTGCCCATAAAGGTGGTGGGCTTGTTGTTGACGGCAGCGATATTGCCGTTCTGGGCGCCATTGGACTCGACCTGCGAGGCGCGCGTGTTGTCGACGCCGGCCTCGTAGCTCTTGTTGTTGGCGCCAACGGCGCTGCTGTTGGAGTCACGATCAGCCATGTTGAGAAGAGGTGAGATGAAGGTGAGGTGGAGGTGCGAGGAAGAGGGAGTGAAAGAAAGAAAAAAAGAAGGGAGAAGAGGTAAGAGTGAGAGGTAAGAAACGAGAAGAGACAAAAGAGGAGAGAAAAAGTGAGACGTGAAGAAAGAAGGGGACCTTGAGATAATATAGATATGAAATATTATGAGAAGGAATGAAAAGACAAGACAAGGATGAGTCTACAAGGGTGAGGAGATAAAAAGAGATAAAAGAATAAGAAGAAAAAGCAAAGAAAGAGACAAGAGGAGAGGGGAAGAAGAGAGAGAAAAGGAAAAAGGAATATAGCAGGGTAGATATAAAAAGAAGGGCTCAAAGAATAAATAGACCAAAAAAGAAAAGGAAAAGAATCAAAGATGGAGAGCAGAAATATCTCCGAGAGAGTGGAAAGGGGGCGGATAGGTTGAGGTACAAAGTACTCGCAGAGGTCGATGTAAAAGAGACAAATGAGTGAAGAGATTTGGGTACAACAGCCAACAGCCCGCAGATGAGTTATCAGAGCTGAGAGAAAAGACAAGGAAGTAGGACAACAACAGAAATCACAAGGAAAAAGAGATCGGCAAAGTACACGGAGTTGGTGAGAGGAGGAGGAGGAGGATGCAGCGATGTGACTAGACAGAGGCTACAAAGGGCTTGAACGGTGGGGATTAGTAGCGAGTCATTATTGCTCCGAATTATTTTTTGAATTACTTTGTCTATTTCCTACTGGGAAAGAAGTACACAAGGGCAGAAGGCTTGAAATAAGGAGACCAGGCGGAAGCTACGGGGAAGTGACAAACTACGGGGGAGATTGGAGGGCAGCACTCTGTAGATGAAAAGGGAAATAGTAGGGGCCCGGTGTAAGCACCCAAACGGGATAGTGAAAACGGTGGATTGCGGAGTATTAGATATCACAGTTGATATGAAGCTGAACGGTATCCAGACACGAGGAAGGCACGAAGAGGATGCCACACGGTACTCACGAGACAGCCCTAGCCAAGAAGGAAGGAGCCAAAAGTCGGGGTAAGTGGCGTCTAGAGTGTCCAGACTAGGAAGGCGGAAGCAGATTGCAAAAGACAAGAAATAGAAGGCGCGAATGGCTGCGTCTTCATTACAAGAGGAAAGAGGGCAGAGGGCAGAGGGCCGACAAGGAATGTGCTCACAGAAAAAGGACCAACAGACCGACACAGGCTTGGAAACACGGGGTGAGGGGGCAGTACGAACGAGCAAGCTGAAAAGTACCGCGTCATAGCAAAACACTGCTCGGTAGGAAGAAGGCAGAGGTGACAGACAGAGAGAGACAAGAACAAAAAGAACAAAGGAGATCGGCATGGGATGAGGGGAACGGGGCAAAGACATAAAAGGACGAGGCACGAGATAAACTGGCCAAGCTTTGATGTCGTTGGGGTGTCTTGGTTTTGCTTGTATGTACTGATATGCTTATGTTTTTGCATTCTAGTATAAGAAATTGTATTGTGAGCTTTTGCTGCAATATTGTTATTGGTAGACCAGCTTGGCTGCCCATTTAGGTGTCATTTGGTATGGGGAAGAAAGGGTTATTTCAAAACATCGAGGGGGAGGCAAACAAAACGGCGACAAGACGAGGAGAATTGGAGAGATGAGAGAACAAAATCAAAAGACATGTGCTGGATTCACGAGCACATGCAATTGCATTCAATAAGAGTACGATACGGCCAGATGTGATACAACAATGTGTGGCTGATGCAAGGTGCTGGCATGGGATCAATATTGTAATCTAGAGTACAAGCGCAGATACTGATACGGAGTGCAAAGTGCAGCAGATTCAAATAACCAGGGACAGCCAATCCCGGCCCGAAGTCAGAGAGGGGACCTAAGAAGGAGACTCTACTCCTGTGTATTTACTGTGTCCGGCCATATTGCCACATTTAGAAGAGGCACACGCGACAAATGAGAAAAGAAAAGAAAGTGTAACAGAAATGCACGGAGAGGCCAATAGGAGCTGTATCGCAAGTCTCCATAGGGGGGACTCGACGCTACGAGCAGAGGGGACAATGAGATGAATGCAAGTACTGTAGAAAAGAAAGAAAAAAGATACTTGTACTTGCTCGGAGATTATATAGTAGGGAACGTATTTCGTAGAATCAATCAAAAAGAGGGGGCATGGAAGAAGTAGAAGCAGAAGCACAACCAAAGGCAAAGGAAGCAAAGGAATACAGCATGGAATAGACGCGCTCAGTAGGATCGTCGTGGTCCAAGACAGAGAAACGGACTACAGACGAAGACTGACGGAAGCGGCATGCCTCTCGATCAGCACAACAGACAACAGAACCAAGTCGAGTCAAGGTCATGCGCATCCAGTGGTCACTGGCGATTGATGACTGCTCTTCTGATTTGCTTGCATTTATTTCAGTATTACTTTTTACGCGAAAATCAAACCTAGCTGCCAAGTTTTGTGTTTTTGTATCTTCTCTCGTTTCTTCTTGGGTCTCATGTACCCAAGCACACCACTAAACGTCTAGACCATGCTTGTCCTTTTTAAAGTTTGCTGGAGTCTGCTCTACCTTATGCCCTTGTGCTCTAATATACTCTGACTTTTGCCAACTAAACGAATAATGCCAGGTGTTCGCCCCGATGAGAGACTGTCCCATGATCGCTTATATAATCAATAGACTCCGCGCATTCCGTTCGTAGTTTGTTTTGTTTGCATGTTTTATGTCCAATGTTCTAGATTTAAAAAAAGAAAAAAAAGAAGAAAAAAAGAGACTCGTTCTTATTCGGATTACGAAAGCAGAGACAAGGATCTAATAACGTATTCTCCTTCTGTGACTCGTCAGACAGGAAGTGATCGGCATATTGCCCCGCAACGAGTGGCCAGTCACTACGTGCTAGAGAAGCTAGAGACAGGGACTGGAAACATGAAAAGGAGGGTAATTCAAAAAGTTTACGAGGGAAATGCCAGAGGAAAAGCAATGAAAAAAACTTGATGAGAAGGAGTGTGGGAGGGAAACAAAAGGAGGTGGAAAAGGTATATGCTCGGAGGTGGGTGGCGAGGAGGGTAGGGTATGATATTTTAGAGAGCCAGAGAAGCGATACGGAGGATTCTGCAAAATAGCGATAGAGAGGGATAAAGAAAAGATGGAGATACTCCGATGGACAGGAAAAGAAGGAGAAAAGAGGTCTCGTAGTCCGTTTGTAGTCCGAGTCTGTAGTGTAAAAATATGGAAAAACTCTACTAGGAGAGAGCTACTCCGTAGCAGAAAATAATAAGAGCAAAAAGAAACAGACCATGAGAAGAAAAAAGGGGATCTACCAAACCACCAAACCACCAAACCAAATTATCACGTCTCCCCGAATTATCGATAAAATAAAATACAACGATAAAAGATACGTAATGAGTTTAACTTGTTTGAGAAATAAGATGGAACACACGACCGATTTGGGAGGTGGTCCGCGGAGGATCGCAGGACGGATATGTAGAAGCAGAAGGGTTCTTTAGGGTTTTACATCTTTTACAAAATACAGAAAGAAAAAAGAGAAAAAAAATGGCAGGGAGTGCAAAACTTCGAGGTTGGGTCTTGGTATTGGGTATGCACAGCATTGCCTGCCGTGTCCCGAAGCAAACCCATCCGCACAGACTGGTACGATAGAGAGGCTTCGGAGTATTACTGATGGACCGAGTACTTGCAGAGTCGTATGAGAGATATACCAAAGTAGAAGCAGGGCCGAAGTTGGAGTAAATACAAATTACGAGCGGATACTGAGTGCAAGGCTTCGAGCAACGGCGAGGTCTTGATGTCGTGAGAGCCAAGATTGTCGAGTGCATGGCCCCGAGTCCGAGAAATAGACGAGAAATACAGAGATAGGGACCAGCGATGCAGAAACAAAAGTACGGTGTGCTGCGGCTAGCAACGTGCTCGAGATCAGCAAGCGTGCACTTTGCGTCTCGCTTCTCGCTTCTCCCTTTGCTCCTCATCCTCCTCTTCTCCAATATTCACAAGCTGCCGAGGAGAGTAGACGTGACAAGAGAAGAGGGGAAGGTGACTCGTCGTAGATAGCTTGTCGTAGAAGAGGAGGGTGGGAAAGTCAAGACAATAGTAAACCAAGGAATGAAGAACGGCGTCAAGAAGGCTGAAAGTGAGGGGAAATTATGGAGAGCTAAGCTCGAAACCCGACTAAATGACACTGCATGCAGGGTCGTCGACCAGATATACAGAGCCAAGCATGGCCATACTGAGTACTGAATATCGACTTGACATGAAGCTATGGCGAAAAGGGGTGGTGATGGCGGTGACTATAAAGTCTCCACTCTTTATATCTCTCTTATATACATATGCGAATACGCGGGGGCCGGCAGAAGCACATGTCAGGTAGGCTCTCCAAAAGGCAGGCGCAGGACTGCCCTCACACGGCATCGTCAACCACAACACGTCGCGACAACAGACAGCCGCATCACCAACCGGTGACTTGACGTTGGATTATTTCCTTTTTTTCACTGAAAACTAAATTAGAAACTAGCATCCCCCGCGGGGTAAGACAAAAATAGTATTTAGTTTCTTGATCCGTTTGCCATCCATCTGGGGATGATGGGGATGATGGGGAGGAATGGGTCTGGAGAACGAACAGCATGCCGAGGATTGCAAGATTGTAATCCGGGGGAGTAGAACTAGTCCTTTTAGTTTACTTTAAAGGAATTGCATGACATCTCGTAGTTTTACTGGCCTTTTATTATTACTCTTTGTTGGTGTCCGGGTGGTGCGTCTGAGTGGTCCCAATTTTGTTGATGCCGAGGATTTGCATGTGATGCGGAGGAGGAGCACGCTTGGCTTTGCGTCTTGCGTCTTGTGTCTATGATTTGCATAGGAAACCGGAAATAAAAAGTAGAACAACGTAGAAAAGAAGAAGCAAATAAGAGCAAGATGATTTGCGGATGCCAAGAGGAAAACGCGGAGCGCAGAAAGGGATTCAGACTGCAACCGGTCGACAACGTCTCAAGAGATACGAGCTATTACATGGAAGAACGGCGATGTTCGCTTTAGACGCTTTAGATGCGCATTAGCAGGTCGAAAATCAAGATAGATCACGCGCGGTTGAGCGGCAGTTGTTGTCGTGAGTTGTCGAGGGATTTCAGACGTCGGGATCGGCTAGATGAATATTGCGTAGTTGGATAAGCAGCTATTCTGCTTGTCCTTTTATCGCATAAAGAAACAATGGGGTATTGTGGAGTTGTGCGATTCTTCTCGTTCGGCATACTTGTTTTCTTCTGCACATTATCTTCAAGAATTGAAAAGTGAATTTGGATATAATCAACTGCTCATCACAGCTGAAACTGGCTGCCTCTTCTGTATGCGGAAGGTCGTACAGCTTTGTGAGACGGGGCAATCAATAAGAATAGAAAGAAGAATTGAAATGAGGAAAAGAAGGCAAATGAGGCCAAGTGACGATTGACGACTGACATCGACTCATTCCAGACACGGACGCTCCCTTCAAACGACAATGCAGACGACAAAGACAGACACTGCCACATTGTGCTCCCACGCATGCGGTCAGCCTTTCAGTCTCAGTCGCTGTAGCTGTCAGCCAGAGATAGCCTGGCAGCGGCAGCGATCTTCATCCCAAGACAGAGTCGGGAAGAGCAGCTCAATTGCTGGAAATGCAAGCCAAAAGAACCAAACCTCTGCATCCAAACTAGACATCTGCCCATCCATACCCATCTGCTCTCCGTATTGCCACATAAAAGTACTTGAACCGCCGTGTCAGGTGCTGGTATGGAACAGAGCCTATTGGCTAATCTCGAAGCTGTCTAGACCACTCAGATTTGGCTGGCTGAATCTGTTGTGGCATCTCCTAGGCGTTGGGGAGGTGTCTCTGGAAGCATATACTGATAAGACGCCATGAGCCTAGATAAAATTAAGGAGGAAAAGAGGAAAAGAGGTAAATTATGGCACATAAACAGGATGGGAACGGGATAGAAACAGGATACTGATGCCGCAATGGAAATACGGTCGATGAGGACAGCAAATGGTATTGAAGAACACCACAGCAGACTGAATGCATAGAGTGCGTGTGAGCCTAGAGCCCAACTGGCAGTAATCTCCTTGTCGCGACTACCTCTTGTCAATTGCCAAGGCACTGAACGGAGGTAAGCACACAAGAGGGTAGCATCGCTGCAACGGTAGATTATGTAACTGCAATCACGGCCAGCATTTAATATATTAATTCGTGGCCATGCCCATTCACGGACCAATGCCACCTGCTAGAGGGTGCGCTTGGAATTGGATTCTCAGTACGCCGTAATTACTCTGTAGCTGGTAGGGTATACTTGAAGTCAGCACGGATACGAAGGATAGATTGTCGAGAACGGAGTGGTCAAGTAAGAACAGAGGCATGATTTCTGTCAAATACAGACGAGTAGGCAAGGGACAGAACCAGGATGGAGGGTGTTTGCTGGCATGTAAAGTATATGCAATGGTATGCGCAGATATGCAATGACACCTACTTGGCCGACTGCTTGCTTTCTGAGTACTCGTGAACGACATCGGAGCCATGTACAGTAACCTCGTAGAAATATAGTCGCGACATCAAATTAGATCCAACAGCATTTGTACTCGCCAGTTCTTGGTCGCCGACCTGCAGATGCAGCAGACAGATGGCATAGTCGGGCCGGCTGAGGCGGTAGAGCTGGAAGAATTGATCGATGAGAGCCGACGAGCTGCGAGTCGAAAGCACACACAAGTCAAAAATTATAAAATATATGGAAATACTGAAGACTCAAAGTAATGGCATGCATTAGCACTCTATCGATCTATGGCTAGAGCAGACGAAGGTAACAGGAGAATAAGACAACAATAAAAATATGCGAGAAAGATGACAGGACTGCCCAAACAGTATACAAAATTGGCACGCTATGAGCCGGCAGACACGCATCTACCAGACCTCTAGATCTTGGCCTTGATGATCATGTCGCCCAGGCCGGACGGGCCGTCAAAGATGTCCCGCTCCAGCGCCCGTGCATTCACCAGCCGCGGGTTCAGGTCCTCCACCGTCTTGGCTCCCAGCAGCTTCATGCACGTCGCAATCTCATCATTCAAAATTTCAAACGCCCGCTCCACGCCGCGCCAGCCGCCCGCGCCTAGACCCCAGAGCGCCACGCGGCCGACACCGACCGCCTTGGCCCCCAGGCACAGCGCCTTGACCACATCCGTGCCGCGCTTCACGCCGCCGTCGATCCACACCTCAATGTGCTCAAACACCTCGGGGCAGTACTTGCGGATCTCCAGCAGCGTGTGCAGTGCCGGCGGTGCCGTGTCCAGAGCGCGGCCGCCGTGGTTCGACAGGATAATGGCCTTGATGGAGCCCGGGTGCTGTGCTGCATACTGCGCCGCCAGGAATGCGTCCTCGTGCGTCTGGATGCCCTTGAGCACAATCGGCAGGCTCGTGTTCTGCGTCAGCCACGGCAGCGTCGTCTTCCATGTGAGGTCGGCCGCTGTACCGTAAAACATTTGCTGGCCGATACCGCCGCCACCCGGCTTGGGCTTAGCCGAGTCCTGCGTGGCTGCAGCAAAGCTTGCCGCTGAGCCAAATTGCTGCCGCTCGTCGTGCTCGCGCTTGCCGGGCACCGGTGCGTCCAGCGTCAGCACGATGAACTTGTAGTACTGCTTGAGCTTCTCGACGCGCTTGAGCATCGCCTCGCTCTTCTTGCGGTCGTTTTGCACGTAGATTTGCCAGCCAAACACCTGGCCGCTGTCGGCCGGCACGTCGGCCACAATCTGCTCGACTGTCATGCTGGCATTGTGCGACACAATCTGCATGCCGCCAAAGCTAGAGATGCCCTTGGCAATGCCGGCCTCGCCGTCGGGATGCGCCAGTCGAGCCATGGCCGCGGGTGATACATAGAGCGGTGTGCCTACGGTAATGTCGCCGCCTAGTAGCTTAGTCTTTGTATCGCAAGATGTGCAGTCGACAAACACGCGCGGCCGCAGCAGAATCTGCCGGAACACTGAGTTGTTGAGCTTCTTGGACACCAGGTCGTCGCCGGCCGAGTAGTAGTACGACCAAGCCTTTTTCGGTACCAGCTTGGTGGCCACCTCTTCGATCTCATCCATGTTGAGGAGGAACTCCAATGGTGGTGCTTCGTACTTTTTGGCAACCTTTTTGTCGTCGTCATCGTCGCCGTTGTTGCCGGAGCCGGAGCCTGAGCCGGAGCCGCCGCTAGCAGCGCCAGAATCGGAACCGCCGAAACCACTGTCACCGCTGCTGCTGCCACCACTACTGGCGGCTGCCATCTTTTCCTCGAACCGCCGCAGGCTCTCCTCGTCGACCTTGCCAAGATTCGACTCGGGCTTCAGCTCATCCAGGGTCCCTGGCGGGTGAATGGGGTCGAAATCCTCCGTGCAGTCGCGGCCTGCGAGCTGCAGGATAATGCGTGATCCGCCGGGGTGTTCGGGTAGGAAATCGGTCACGTCATACACATTGCCGTAGAGAATCACCCAGCAGCTCTCGGAAGAAGTATGCTGTGCAACTAGACCGTTAGCTATTGCGGGAAGAAAGTACCGAAAGTACTGACATCGACAAAGAGCTTACCTTCTTCGGCGTCGAAAATCTTTGCCATGCCGGACGGACAGGGTGCCGAATGCATAAAGTCGGAGGCTTGGGGGAACATGTGTAGGAGGGAAAGGGAAAAGAAGAGATAAGAAGAGAGAAAAAAGAGAAGAACAATAAGAACAAAAAGAAGGAGGGAAGAAAAGAGGAGAAGAAACAAAAGGGGAGGTGGCGCTATATGGCGGGTGATGCTCGGGTGTCGCAAGACAAGACATGGGCAAGAAGCAAATAGACTGGATGGGGAAAGTGTCTGATAAGCATAGGTTTGGCAAAGCCGGGGGTGGAGGAAGGAGCAATGGGCAAGGACCGCTGGCGAGCGAGCAATTGCCAACAATGGAGCCGACAATGTGGATGCCGGGTCTTGGGTGGCTTTTCTGTGTGTACGTCTATTACCGAGAATACAGATTTTGAAAATGACAGTACCATGAACTTGATTGTCCAATTCTGCGCAATTTATTCCTTTGCTTCTGTGGCATTTTTACAAGCTTGCAGCCGAAGATTCTGAACAGTTTGGAGAGAGCAACAGGCAGAGGGCAGAGGGCAGAGGGCAAAGGGGAAAGAGCCGGCGAACGCAAGGATGGGGGCAGCAGGTGCCAGGTGGGTCGCTCCTGCCTTTATTGCGATGCTGTGGCATGCCCAGAGGTGAGATGCCGCGTATTCGGCGTAGATGAAGCCGAGCCGAATGTGAGTTTTTTTTGGGAGAGACGATATATATAGTATAGGAAGGAGCGACGTGTGCAAAGACCATATGAGCAATTACGATATTACGACTAGAACTATTCGTTTGCACCTTCCTCTGCCAACAACAAGAAATATCAAAACGTCAGGGACGTCCAGTCGCACTTTCCGATATCTTCAACTCCGACTACACTCGCAAGACACGCCCATTGTGCTCCAGAACAAGTACTATTTTCCGTCCAGCCAGCAGCTGCAAGACCCGAGACAGAAAGAGAAAGAGGAGGAACCAAGGGCAACCGCCAGGAACCGTTACTCTTAGTTACAGCCTGTCTGCCACGCGATCGAGCTCACCTGTCCTCCTTTCTCCCTTATGGCGGCGTATTACAGAGTACGTCCCATAATATTGCTCCATCTGCAACTCCATGGATCCAGTTGCTTGTCTGCGGAGGCGACCCATCTGATTCTTCCTTATTTGTAATTCCTCCGCCAGGTGGTTTCGAGGCGAAATTGTAAATGGTCAACGTTTGAGCGGCACCAGCACATATTGTAGATGTTATGTACCGGAAAAATTAGAGAATTGGTCAAAGTATATGATACAATTTATTTTGTATTTTTCGTAGCAGTATTGACTGGTATACTGTAGCTCAAAGACAGCGCTTTCGCACAACAGCGACGGCATGCAGCAGGCCCAGAACCGTCCTGGTGACGGGGGTCATTGAGTGAGGAGTCGCTTCCCCACAGTTCTCCGCAGTCGGCTGGCATTGCCCCGTTCGGGTCGCTGGATGATAGCCCTCGATGTGTGCACAGGGCACAGGGCACAGCCTGGCCTGGCCTCATCATTAAGACGAATAGCGAGCACGGCGTACAATGTACTGAGCAGATGTAGAGATCGAAGAGATTGTATTGCTGCTTGTGAGAGCTTTACTGCCGAGCCAACAACAGGTATTCAAAGCCCTAGATGCCTTCGAGTACGGCCTCTTTGGCATCTATCGGCATCGAGGCTCGTGATATCGAAGGACGACGAGCATGAGTCAGATTAGTTGGTATGTCGGCATCACCATTCAGAAAACAGTAGTTATATAAACTTTTTCGATTTTGACCACCGACCATAACACGAATAGTGCTGCTATTAAAAGGCGGCATGTAGAACATCACAACGTCAGATAGAATAAAGACAACACATGAAAAAGTAAAAGGAGTAACATGATTGAAAAAATAATAACTTGAAAACAAGAAACAAAAAGCCCATACATTGTTTCAGAGTCGCGCGCCACCAGCATGCACAGAAGATTAACAAGACCAAGAAGACCATTTTTAGACATCAACAGAGACGTCTTACTCTTTACTCCTCGTCATCATCGTCATCGTCATCGTCTTCCTCTTCCTCTTCCTCCTCTTCTTCTGCCTCGGCCTCGTCAGCCACAGTCTCCACGGCATCGCCATTTGTTGTTGCTGCAGCCGCTGCCGCTGCCGCTAGTGTCGCTGGGTCGGCACTGCCGCCGCTCTTCTCCAGCGACAGCCACTCGTCCCACTCGGGGAACAGGTCGTCGTCCTCGCCCGGTACACCAATCAGCTTGGCCACACGGCCCTTCTTGGCCTTTTCCAGGCTCTGCTTCCACTCGGCCACGACCGCCGGTGCCGCGCTCGGCTTGTATGTCTGTGCAAACAGCGCCGCCTCGGCCAACCGGCCTGTTGCCGTGAGCGCAGCAATGCAGCCGTCGACATCGCCCAGCAGCCAGCGGCAGTTAAAGGCAATGTTGTACGCCGTGGCCTCGACGGCCAGCTTGTCGAGCGTCTCGAGACCCGCACGGTCGCCCGTCGAGCTGTGCAGCAGCAACAGCGAGCCCAGGTCTTTGCTGTGCGTAAAGCACTCGCTGGCCAGCGGCACGTCCCAGGCCGACAGCGCAGCGTCGCCGACCGACTTCCACTTGTGCTCGACATTGGCCGTGCGCGCCAGGTCCAGCGCAATGTCCAGCCGGCTCAGCGACAGGGCCAGGTCAAACTTGTGGTCCGGGTCGGTGGCAACCTCGAGGGCGAGGTCCTTGAGACCCTGGCCCTCGAGGAAACGCGCGACCTTGTTGAGCTGGCTCTGCTCAATGGTGGGCAGCAGCTCGGCGGCGGCATCCAGGTCGCCGCGCAGCACAAACGTCTCGTACTCGAGCAGGCTGACGGACAGAGCAAACGATGTCACGTTGAGGTCCTTGTCGGCGAGGTAGATGCGCGAGTCGCGCTGGATGTAGCCCAGAATGTACATGGGCACGTCGGTGTGCGAGATGGTGTAGGTCTGGTCGCCCACGAGGTAGTTGAGGCGGTTGGTGTTGTTGGTGTACACGAAACAGTCGCCCACCCATTTACCCGTGCGCACGTTCTCGGTAATGTCGGTAATCACCTCAAAGGCAGCCTCGACACCGTCGTCGTCAATCTCGCCGGCGTTGGCGGCGGCAATGTAGTTCTCGCGCGAGAAGCGCAGCACATAAAAGGAGTCCTCACAGGCCAGGGCAACAAGCTCGCCGCTGTCGGACCAGTACACCTCGCGAGGCTCGACCTCGATGCGGCGCACCAGAGCGCCCGTCTGCCAGTCGAAGAAGCTGACACCGCCGGCGCCGCGCACACCCAGCAGGACACCGCCGTGCAGGCCGTCGGCCTGGAAGCCGACATCAAGGCCGCCCGTTTTCTCGACAAAGTTCTTGTACAGCTTGACCGAAGTCGGCGATTCGCGCACGGCATAGTCGTTGCTGTTGTCCTTGGAGGCCCAGACAAAGTCGAGGGCACTGCCGAAGCTCTTTTGCCGCCACGCAAGGGCGGTGTAGATAATGTACTCGCCGTCGCCGGACACGGCCACGAAGCGGCCGTTGGGCGAGTGCTGCAGGGTCTGGGGGTAGACTTCGCACTGGCCGAGGTCCTTGGTCTGCAGGTTGATGGGGTCGCTGTCCTTGGTGGAGGGGTCGGGCTTGATAATGGCAGCCACGACGTCGTTGTTCTTGGCAGCAATGACCTTGCCGGACGCGTCCATGGAGATGGCAGGTTCTTCACGTCCCATCTTGATGACCACGACACCGTCGTCGAAACCGACACCGACGCCCTGCTTGCCCTTTTGGTACGACACACACCAGGCGCGCTCGAGGCCGTAGTTAAGCGACTGCTCGAGGCGGTAGGTGCCGCTGTGCCAGATCTTGATGGTGCCGTCCTCGGAACCGGAGACGATGATGGGCAACTCGGGGTGGTAGACGGCAAAGGAGACGTTGTTGGTGTGGCCCTCGAGCGTGGCCTGCAGCGACTTGGTCGTCAGATCCCAGACCTTGATAGTGCGGTCGTCGGACGCGGTCAGGATGTACGGCCGGTCCGAGTGCGGGTAGTAGTCGACATAGTTGACGCCCTTGGTCTCGTGCGCCTCGAGCGTGAAGTTGGCGGTGCTAGAGCCGAGCGACCAGACCTTGACGGTGCGGTCCAGACACGCCGAAGCAAACAGACTGGTGTCCTTGGGGTTGATGGCCAGGCCCATGACGTAGTGACTGTGGCCCTCGTAGACCTGCACGCACTTCCAGCCCTTTTCCCAGTCCCAGCACTTGATTGTCATGTCGTCACTCGCCGACAGCACAAACGGCTGCGTCGGGTGCACGGCAATGGCGCGGATGTAGTCGGGGTGTGCCTCAAAGGACGCCACCTTTTCCGACGTGTTGTAGTTGTATACGCGCATCTGGAAATCGTCGCTGCCGCACACGATCCAGTTCTTGCGCGCAATAAAGCGACCGGCACGCACGGGCACATCGGTCATCTCAAAGGTCTTGACAATCGAGCCTGTCTCAAAGTTCCAGATGTGGCACTGGCCCGAGTACAGCGTCGTCAGAACCCATGGCTCTGTCGGGTGGAAGTCGATGCCCTTGACCCGCTCGCTGCGGGCGAAGAGGCTTCTCTGCATATGTTAGCCTCAAGGTCGTATACCGTCATATATATTGCCATCTTTTCGTCTGTCCTAATATCAGTGCCGTGTTGATGCTGCCGTACCTTGACATCTAACCGCATGGTGTCGACAGCTCAATCGGTGTGGTCGACGACAAAGGAAAGTGTCGGGATGTGATGGGGGTAGTTCGAGTAGAGGAATGAGGTCAATGTTGTGTCAATTCGAGATTCGGAATTCAAGATTCGAGGTGCGGATTCGCAGGCATCCAGCATCACAGTCTGGCTGTTTGGTATTCAGACACATACACCGACTGTGGACGTTGCTTGCCACCTCTTGAGTCGTCCCCCTACGTGCGGGTGGGGCTTACCCAAGGGGGGAGCTATTGACGAAATTGTGTCCTTTGGGCTAGGGACCTAGGGGCAGCGGGCGTAAGCTGTACTTGTTAGTGCCTGAGGCAGAAATATAGCTGAGGAACAATTGGAAGCACTCGAAACACTAGACACACTGAAAAGCCAATGGTGGGGTGTCACGTGGAGGAAAAGGGGCCTGATAAGATAAGCTCATATCGATAAGAGCTATAAAATGACTAAGCGGGTTACGCCTGATCCACATGTCGTCACCATTGCGAACCGTGGGACGGCCAAGACAATTTACATGTGGGAAGATTATGAGATGTTATCACCAGTAGTGTCTCTTTCTTTAATTTGCATCATTGGTCCAGTTTAAGTAAATATGTTGTAGCTTGAGAAATACATGTTTTTTTTATTGAGTTTTCTATTGCATTTTATTCTAAGTTTTCTTACCCAAGTCTAGTTTTATTTCATTTTCACACGATGCATCTTGATAATCCTGCGCCAGAGTAATTCATGATAGATTCGTCAAGTACTCAAAAGAATTTTCACTGTATATAAATGTTCTCATGAAAGCTTGGTCTATATAAGAATAAATGTCGACCAGTATCAACCCGGTCGGTAAATGCTTGCACTAAAAGAAAGCCAACGCAAAACAACATTGAGCAGCGCATCATGCAGATCATCATCATAAGATCATAAGGGGTGGCAACAGTCCGTAGTTTCGACATACCAATACAATTGATAAGTGAATGTAGAACAGCCAAGATTTTTCTTGTCTAACCAAGATAGCAGCTATGAACAGCAGTAACCAGACGAACTCGGTAGACTATAAAGAACGTAGAAAACAATAAATCCAAGAAACAAAATTACAAAGACATCAAATCTCAAATCTCAAATCTCAAATCTAGGCTGTCGCCTCGACGGTTTCTGCGTCAGTACTTGACTTGACAGGCACCTTCTCTTCTGTGGGTGCAGCAGGAGCCTCGATCTTAGTCTCGGTCTCGGCCTCAGCCTCGACCTCGGGTTTCTTCTCCTCAGCCTCCTCAGCCTTGTCCTCGACGCGAGGAACCTCAACAGCTTTGGACTCAGCCTTGTCCTCGACGCCAGGAACATCAACAGCCTTGGACTCAGCAACAGGCTCGACAACCTCGGCAGCCTTGGCAGCAGGCGACGAGACACTCACGACGCCGTCCTCAGGGTCAATACTGAACAGAGTCGTGGTCGTCGAGAAGCCAAGAGCCACACCGGCAGACGGAGCGGGAGCAGACTCGACGGCCGCAGGGCGCGCAGCAGGAGCGCGGCGCTGAGGGCCACGGGCACGGCCCTTGCGGACATCGACAAGAGGCGCCCTTTCCTTCTCGGCAGCCTCCTCGGCAGCATCGGCCGACGGCTCGGGCTCGTCCTTCTTGGGGGCCTGGGGACCAATCTTGAGCTTCTTGTTCAGGTCGGACATGAAGGTGGCCTGGAGAGCGGCAATCTTGCCGCCAAACGGCCGAGCAGGAACAGCCGGCTTTGTCTTGGGAGGAGAAGAGGAGGGTACGGAAGACTCAGCCTCCGCCTCGGGCTGCTCGTGAGCAACGGGCAGGTGCTGGCGGATAGGCCGGCTAGGGACCTGGGGCTTGGCGGCGGCGGCAGCAGCACCATCAACGCCCTTGGGCTTGGGCCGGCTGGGTACAGCGGGACGCTGCGGTACCTGAGGAGGCTGCGCAGTCTGAGCAATCTGAGGCGACTCGGGCTTAATGGCGTTGGCGGGCGATGACACCTCCTCCTCCTGGGGGTTAGACACCTCGGTTTGCAGCTGCAGAGACTCGGGGACATCCTCCCAGACGTCACGGCTGGGGAAGCGGTTCATGCCGGGACGGCGCGACGAGCTGGCAGAAGCTGAGGCAGATGCAGCAGTGGGAGCGGCAGCGCTCGTGGCCAGGCTGGCAGGAGTCAACAGACCGCTGGCAGCGCTCTCGTCCTCGACACCCGAGCCGGCAGGCGTCCAAGAAGTGGGCTTGTGGGGCTTGCGGTTCTCGGCAAAAGTGTCGGCACCGTGCAGCTCCTTCTCGGCGAGCTCTTCCTGGTGACGGGCAAATGCCTGGGCAGGGGTCTCACCCTCGTGTGCCGAGATGCTGCTCGTAGCGCCGCGGATGACGGTACCCTCGGCGTCGGCGTCGGGCTGGGTCGGCATGTCGGGTGTGCTGACCTCGGCGGTGTAGTGGGCACTGTTGGGAGCGTCTTCCCAGATATCACGACTGGGGAAGCGGGGAGCGTGGGCGTCTTCGGAAGAGCGGGGCTTGGCGGCGCTGGCGCTAGCGGCCTTGTTGTCGTCGTCCTTGAAGAGAGGCTCGTACTCGTCCTTGTAGTCGGCAGCAGTCTCCTCGGGAATGTGGGAGTCGCGGAAAACGCTCGAGGGGCGGCTGGTGTTACGGCTAGATGAGCCCTGGCCGTCAAAAGAGCCGCCGTTGCGTTCGAGAGAAGGGCGGACAGCAGGTTCGTGGTCGTAGGCCGAGGGGTCCTTGGCAAGCTCGTCAAGGGCGAGAATGGGTGTTTCGTTTTCGTATTGGTCAAACTGGTCTCGATCGGGCGTTTCGTCGTCACTGAACATGACACTCTTGCGACGGGTGCTGGTGGGGTCGTCGACGTGGATGACGTCGGTTTCAGCGTCGGCTTCAGCGACGGTATCTTCAGAAGGCAAAGTAAAAGAGATCTCGGGGTTCTTCTTGATGGTGCTTTTGAGGATAGTCGGTGAAGTCGAGGACTGGCTGCCAAAACTGCTGGACTTGCCCTTGGGTGCGGTGGATGCGGGGCGCGACGTGGACTCGACAATAGCCTGCCAGCCGACCTGTTCGCTGGGGGTGGTATCATTGGGATCTGTACGTTAGCATTAGCGCTATTCATGCAAGTAAACCCCTGTGACGTAGTGGTTTTGCGATAGACGACACAAATGTCAAGCCACTAAAGAAATTAGAATTAAAGCAAAACTTACCGACACGGGTGCGACTAGCCGTCTCGCGGACAATTTTGTTGAGATCGGCAGAGGGCAGCGAGTAGTCCTGGGCACGATCGGAGTGGTGGGGCGTGTGCTCCTTCTTGGCAAGCTCGGGGTGCTTGCTATAGTAGGCGCGCTCGAGCTTGTCCGAGGGAATGACACCGTGGCCGTGCAGACCGTAGCTGTCGGGAGGCAGCTCGCCAAAACCGCGAGCGCTCTTCTTACGGTTGTGGTTCATTTCTGAAGCGGCGGCAGCAGCGACCTCGGCGGGGGTGGGAGCCTGGACATCACCGGCGTTTGGGTACATGGGCACCTGGCGGCCGATGGCCGGGATACCGTGCTCGTCGACCTCACCGTCGTCTGAAGCGGCTGTTGTGCTGGGAGCTTGGCTGGTGATCTGGCTAGGCTGTCCAATGCCAAAGGAGGCGGCCCGTTCGCTGTCGGTGCGTGTGACAGCGGCAACACGCTCCTTGGCACTGACGGCAGGCAGCGAGGGTTTTGGGGCATGCAGTTTCAGGTCGTCGGCGACGGTGCGGGTGTGTTCTGGAGAGGCGGAGCGGCTGTTGATGCTGGCGGGTTGAGAGAAGGATTCTGCGACAGCAGCATATTCGCTGCCCTCCTGGCCGACCGAGGGCAGATCGACGGAGCCGGTGCGGTCGATATCAAAATTGCCAGCGGGCGAGTTGGAGGTGGACAGCAGTGAGGGGCCGTTGGAAAAGTTGGCCTTGTTGGGGCTCTTGGAGAGAATGCTGTCTAATGGAGAGGGAGCAAAGCGGTCGCGGCTGGGAGAGTTGGTGCGTTCGATACCGCGGCGGGAGGGGCGTGGCGGGATCTTGGGGGTGTCCTGAGCCTGGGCCTTGATGGGGCGCGCAGGGACGATGGGAGCTTGTGTTGTCGCCATTGTGATTTGTGTGTGTGTGTGATTTGTTTAGATGTATATTATAAGACGTGAGTCTGTGCAGTTAGTATATGTAAGGTATGTAGGGAATAGGTAATGGCGGCAGAGATAGATAGGGGACTAAATAGAGACTAAATAGAGGAAGCAGAGGAAGAGATGATAGAGAAGAAGAGGGCAAAAAAGTAAAGGCTGAGGCTGACTGAGAACAAGATAAAGATGCAGGAATGCAGTCAACAAAGGATGTTTTGAGTCAAGTGATAAGAGGAATATGCAGGATAGACGGGATGAATAGTGCAGCGAGTCTATACACAGAGAGAGACAGAATGTGGGCAAGTAGACAGAGATAAGATAAAGGATCAAATTACGGTGAGGCGTAGACAGAATAGGAGGAGGAAGGGGGACACGGGAAGTGACAGGCCGGTATGCGAGGCAGATAAGTGTCGTCGAGATGCGGGCTAAATGTAGGGATGGTCTAGCTTCTGATTGAGTGCAAAGCTGAGAGGTGATAAGAAGGAGGCCAAAGAGTAGAGGTAGAGCGGTAGAGCGGTAGAGGAGGGTAGAAGATGGCAGAGAGTAGAGGCTGAGTGCAGAGATAGGGACACATCTGAGGAAGTGCCAAGAGTGATAAGAGGACTGTCTGAGTGGTGCTGCCCTGACTAGGATGCTGAGGCTGTTGCTTTTGTTGCTTTTCAATGTTGTGATGCTGGGCCAAATAGGAAGAAACAAGGCAGACAAGCAAAACGCAGAAAGCAGAAAGCAGACAGCAAAAAGCAGAAAGCAAAAAGCAAACACTTCTACATACCTTGTAGAGCAAAAGAGAACAAAATGAAACCAGATATGCGTGGTGCTGATGTGGTGGTAGAATGGTAGGTGTAGGTAGAGGTCGAGATAGAGTAGAGGCAGAGGATGTCGTGATGTTGGATGCGTAGATGATGCAAATAAAGAGCAGATGTAATAAATGCCAGAGAGAATAAGGAAGGAGTACCAAAGGAGAAGAGACGAAAGAAAACAAATGAAGAAGGAACGAGGAAGACGAGCAAGAACAAAGGGCAGGGGCAAACGCAAGGAGCCTATTTTGTATTGATGACGATGTTGGGAAGGAGCAACCCGGACGACGACATGCACGGTGTAAGTACAAGCACAAGTACCCAAGTACCTTTTCCGTACTGTTTTGCATCTATTGAATGATCTGAGGCGGAGGTGGAGCAGTGGGCAGTGATTAGCAGGTGGACAGGGCGTAATAGTGTAGAATAGTGTGAGAATAGTATGAGGATAGTACAAAAATAGCATTTTAGCAGACAAAGTGTGCCCAGCGAGGGGTGCCGAAACGACGAGTGAGAGCCGGCTGGCCAGTGGAATGGATGGAGTGGACAAATACCTCGCTCGTCATTAGTTGGGGAGGGGTACGGTGAGGTACATAGATTCGGCACTGTTAGTGGTGAGGGAGAAGTATCTATATGTTCTCAGCCAAGTGGGTCTCAGGGTGGACAGTGCAGGAGCGAGAAAAACTGTGCTTTTCAGGTAGAGGCAGAGGTAGACAAGTATTGATGATATCCGATTTGTATATCGAATTTGTATGCTGAGTTTTGGACAGAAATGAAGCTCAAGTTGGGCATTACCGACAGCTAGATTAGATGCCTAAAAGACGGGCTCTTCAGCGAGTATAACCATGTACAGAGTGTCCCTCCTCGACACGGCACAGTCGGCGACGGAAGATGAGGATGCCTTGATATCGCAGAGGCAGGCTTGCCATATCTGGCATGTCCAAGGCCAATGGCTTTGTGGGAAACATATGACTGCTGTACCAAGTATGACTTAATGGGCCCGCCCAACGCCAATGGGCCATCTCCACGGATATCCACCACCCAAGACTCCAGAACATCTGAGAACACTGTGTGATCACCTACCATGCAAGTTCGTGAGGAAGAGTTTTCCTTATCAGTTGATAATTGCATTTTTTATTGCAATTAAACAGGCAACTACATTTGGAGTCTTGAAGATCGACTTTGTGAATCTCCATAGCCCCGGCATGACGGATACTTTGATGCCCCATAGCTTGGGAGCTTTGGCCGACTCGGGAAACGCATTCCAGAACACGCTGAAGTGATGTGACCAGCTTCTGTGTAGCTGTAGTGGTTGGCTGTTGCGTGTTGCGTGCTGCGTTACTGCTTATTGCTGCATATCGAGCTGATTCGTATTGGCTGTGTATTTGCATGCTTGGCTATGTGATGTGTGACTGAATGCATAAGAGCCTACTTGCCCTTGTACCCAGATATCAGATGGCGTATACAAGTCAAGATATCTCACTCAGTATGTCGCGTGGACCAGCTAGCTGTTCAGTGCCAGTGACTTCAAGTGTGTGATCGGCAGAAGGAAACAGGCGAATCAGCAGCGATGAATTTGAAGTCTCTTCCGGGTCATATCATAGCTTAATCGAGATGGAGGCATAAGCTACTCAGATACGCAGTCGATAAGTACTAAGAAGGGCGCGAACGGCGGTCAGGACAGTGCTACGCTCTCCGCATGTAGATATCAAAGATCGGTCAAGACCTGGGACTGGGCACGCTATGGTATGAGATAGAAGACTTTAAATTTATCAAAAGATAAAGTGTAGAAGAAAAGAATAAAAGAACAAGGAGAAGAAGAGGAGAGGAGAAGAAGAAGTGGCTCAGTAGAGAAGTCAGGAATTCAAACTCTACATTGTAACAGACGCAAAGGGAAATCCCAAGCGTAGCCTTCGAAACGACACACAAGGACAGAAGCAGTGAAGAATATAGCACTAGACCAAACCAGAGTTGCAAAACAGTAAAGCAAAGCAGTTCTGCACGGCTTCGACAAGGACCAATTCAGGAACAAAAACCTGGTGGATGACGACATTGCTGTGCGTCAGAGCCCGGACATGAGGAGTACTTGTGCTTTCGCAGATGCTCTCGGTAGTTTGAGATCTGTATCAACAACTAATATGCATCATATTCTCTCATTTCCGAATTAGCTATTGTATAAAGCATGCATAAAGTAGGAATTAATCATTGGATTTTCTTAAGATTTTCATTGGATTTTGGCTTTTCTCTTTGTTTGTGCTCGTCTTTGTCCGGTTGCGTGCGAGCTGTTCGGCTTCTCCCACGCTCACGAAATCCGTGATCAATCGAGAGGAGACTCGGCAAAGCCAAAAACGAATGGCGTTTATCTACATTGCCGTCGTCTACGCATATGTCTCATGGTCGAATGTCTACAGAAGAGGAGTCTGTCAAAATTCAGTCGTCACGAGCACGCAAATTCCCCTTTTGGAAGCAGGACCCCTCTTCGACCAGCAGGAGAGTAGTATCTTACTTTGTTAGGTATATTTACAGAGGTAGTCAGGTAGGGTACCCCTGAATCTCACACTGTGTGAATGGTCCTTTTTTTAGTATTTCTTTTTGCTAAATCTTTAACTCGAAAAACCGGCTGCGCCGTAATCCGCTAGCAAGCGATTGGCACCTGTTTGCAGCCGCTTTAATGCTCAGATGCTTAGAGCAGTTTTGCCATTGCTAGCCGTAGCTTCCTCTTTCATGCTGGCCTTGTCCGTCTCTGCCCTTTGCCGTGCTTTCCACTCATCGCTCGAGCTGCCAGACGCAGTCAAGCTGTACTGTAGATCATCACGAGCCGTCCACTCGAGCTCGTGACAGTCTGTCAACAGAGTAGAGCGTCGATTATGCAGTATGAGATATATACATATGAGATATAGGCATACATACACAGCGCAGACAAAAGTTTGATTAGGCTCAGATGTCGATTACCAGAGCTTGAATCTGCCTCATTTCCCTTGGCGGACTATGCCATATCAAAGTCCAATGGTTGCAGATGATCATTGGCTAGTTCTGGTGATGCAGTTATATTATATAATTAAGATGAAATAGAACTCATTTAATAGATATTGCAGTCTGATATCTGCTCGCAAAGGGAGGCAACCCAGGACGACGGACAGCGCAGCAGCCAGCAATTCAATAACGCAACGAACAAATGGCCGAGCCGCTTCGTTTGGTAGCTGTAGAGTACGGTGCTGAAAAGTGTGTATACTTTTACAGGCGGCATTCGAAGGGCTTACTTTGCATATTCCAATGCATGTGGTGAGCGGCCGTCTCGCGATGATGCTAGCATGGCTTACATAAGCACACATATAAAAGCCGAATGTCGGTAGCCATGCTGGACGGCTCCGACGTGTAGAGCTGATATCCATGCCCAGTCTACGGGGCATCTCTACCGGGCAGCTCCATGCCACTGCTCTTGCCACTGCTCTTGCCACTGCAATCAGTGTAGCCACTCGAGCGGTTTCAAAGCTCAAAGTAAATGTTTTCATTCTGGTGCTGGCCGGAAGAACAGGCAAACGCATCTGCAGTTGACGCACAAGAGCGATAAGAGAGAGAATAAGAGAGAGAATAAGAGAACGGGAGAATTAAAGGCAAATCATTTGATAACAAGACAACAGAATAACTCGGGACGCCAATACCATTATCCCATAGAACAGCAAGGGAGCAATACGCATCCCGAAAAGTTAAGCAAAACACAAAAGGTAAGAAATGATAACAAACACATCAGGAATAGGCAAGCCGTGACAAGCCTCTCCATCGAAACCCCTTTCCGTGCCGTCGGCAGGCCGGTAGGTAAAGTACAAGCGTGCAAGGCGGCGGGCTTGTGCATTGGCCACCATGTTGACGTGGCAGTTCCGCCTGCACTGCTTGCTCCGCCATTGCTACCGCACACCACATCTCTCCCCTCCCGTCGCTTGCACCGCGCACACTGCGCACCGCAGCCGGCTAGCTTGTTACAAGTTGTCAAGGCTGCCGCCACTCACACTCGCTCCCTGACAGCCCACAGCCCACAGCTGCCGATTTAAACAATCATCTGCGCGACACCCGCACCGCCCAGCGTCTTGCTGCCCACAAACGCCTGGCCCTTGATCGCTGCCAGCAAGTAGCAGATCGCCGTCAGCGACAGGAACACAGCCGCCGCAATCAGGCTAGTCTTGGGGCCCAGCATGCTCAGCCACTGGATCAGGGCCATGCCGCCGTACGCCGCCGCGCGCATGTAGTTGGTCGACACGCGCCGGATGGCCGCGTCAAAAGTCGACGATGTCGGGCAGATGCGCAGCAGCAGCGGCACCTCGACAAACAGAATGACAAACGAACTGACGAGGCAAATGGCGCTGAAGACAATGGTGAGGACGTGCACGGTGAACACGTTGGCGATGCCGAGGGCAAAGCACAGGATCATGGACAGGATGCCGAGCCATTGTCCGTAGATGCCTGGGAGGTTAGCATGCAGATTCACACTGTAGAATATCGTCGACTAGGTTCGCTGCCATGTGTTCTCGTCCGTGTCGACCGGTCTGCCCCAGCCGGCGCTCTTCCTTTGTCCTCTGGCGCCCTGTCTGCGCCTGCGCCTGTGCCTGCGCGCCGTGTTGCCGACTTACTAAAGTTTCTGGTCGCAAACTCTTCCTTGAGCGTCATCTTGGCGGCTGGTGTAGAGTCAAAGGGCGAGAGGTGCCGAGACTTGAGACTCTAGAGTTGTGTTGTCGTAGAGGTAAAGTCGCGATGCTTGAGCGATGCTTCTTCGTTGCTCTGTCGAGGCAAACTGCTTTTTTTTTTGTTGGGATAGTGGAGATGTGTTATTGTTCGTAGCAAGGGAGACGTCAATAGAGCTGCTTTCGAGTCCGGCGTACGGGGTAATCCGGCTGAATAGAGTGTATGTCTGGTTGATGCAGTTGCATTAAATGCGTTGTGAGGTGGTTAAGAAGTGAGGTGGTCAAGAAGTGAGGCGATGACAGTAGCTGCGATCAAGATCAAACGTGGAAACAAGGGACCAGCGTATCTTGGATGCTTCGTGTTGCTGTCTGGCTGCTGGCTGCGCCTGCCATCTACTGAGTACGCTGCTATGCTTAAAAGTGGAGGAGGGCTGACGAGTGTCGCGCCCCAGCCTCTCTTGGTAGCGTTGGAGCGCCTCAGTACCTATAGTACGATTAATATGTATGTGTACCTGTAGCTGTGCCGTTTTGGTTGGCACGTTGACAGTTGGCCCCGCTATTATATAGCGTCCATTCATAGATTATGTCAGCTTGGACCGCTTGGAATGAGGCCACGCCTAGGGGCAACACCTAATGACTCGAATTGTGTTCTTACGAAACAGAGGGAGCATACGTGGGTCTAGGCAGCTTCCCATATAAATTAATCTACTAATATTTCTACTGCCTCGTATTCAAGATAAGATACATCACCATACTTTACAGTATGTCACCTGGAATACTGTGCCGGCCAAGAGCAGCGAGACGTCTCACTATGCTGTAAAGCGCTCGAACAGACGCTGTTTCGAGTTGTTCACTTATTCAACAACTAACCATAATGATTGGTTTTGATTAGTTCGCTCTCGGTAACGTGGCATCTATTCCAGGTTCTTCCAGGATTCACAGGCACAGCTTGTTTCAGACGAGAGTAATCGTGCGCGGGGGATCACGTGCTATGTCATATATCGTCTATATCTGCTAGTTCTCGCAGAAGTCCGACTGAGTGTCCTCTCTGTTGCTTATATAGTGTATTAGTATTCATACTTTCTTAATAAACAACCTATAATCAATTGAGCAACTGAATAAATTGAAACCAATAAATGTCTATTACGTAAGAATCCAACCCGAACCAAACAGAGATACTAACTATTATATAAAGAATGAAAAAAGGAAAAGAAAAGAAAAAATGACAAATGAGACAAGAGACTGAAAGAAAGAGAAAGACGAAAGGAGACATAAGAAAGAATAAAAGACAGCTGCTTAAAAAAAAAACAAAAAAAACTAAAGGAAACTATTTACAGCCACTGGCGCGGCGAATCGCCCCGGCGCACAGTGCGACGGAACCTGTTGGGTCCCACGAAGCCTCCCGAAGGAGCGCTCGACGTTGCAGACGAGCTCGACGAGCTAGGCTCCAGAGACAGAGATGCCGAGGAGGTAATAGTGTCCGAGGACGAGCTCGTAACGGAGCGCGACAACGTCGTGTTAGCCCACGAGAGCGTCGGGGTGATGCTCGGCGGCGTGGAGGTACCGGGGAAGCTTGCGGATGCAGTCACCGGAGCGCTCGAAGAGGAAGAGCTAGTAATAGGGGTTGAGCTGGCCGAAGAAGAAGCTGGGGCGGTGCTCAGGGGCACAGAGGAGCTAACACCGGTGCTCAGGGGCACAGAGGAGCTAACACCAGTGCTCAGGGGCACGGAAGAGGTGGCACCGGTGCTCAGAGGAACCGAGGGAGAGCTGCTCGAGGCAGTAGAGCTAGCAATAGAGCTCGAGTTGGAGTACGGTACTGACGAGCTAGGTGCCACCGAAGAAGCCGGGGCGGTGCTTAAAGGCACGGAGGAGCTAACGCCAGTGCTGAGAGGAGCCGAGGCAGTAGAGCTAGCAATAGAGCTCGAGTTGGAGTACGGTGCAGACGAGCTAGGTTCCACCGAAGAAGTCGGAGCAGTGCTCAGGGGCACGGAAGAGCTAACGCCAGTGCTTAGGGGCACGGAGGAGCTAACACCAGTGCTGAGAGGAACCGAGGCAGTAGAGCTAGCAATAGAGCTCGAGTTGGAGTACGGTACCGACGAGCTAGGTGCCACCGAAGAAGCCGGGGCGGTGCTCAGGGGCACGGAAGAGGTAACACCAGTGCTCAGGGGCACGGAGGAGCTAATACCGGTGCTCAAAGGAACCGAGGCAGTAGAGCTAGCAATGGAACTCGAGTTGGAGTACGGTGCAGACGAGCTAGGTGCTACCGAAGAAGAAGCTGGGGCGGTGCTCAGGGGCACGGAGGAGCTAACGCCAGTGCTCAGGGGGATCGAAGAGACACCGGTGCTGAGAGGAACCGAGGCAGTAGAGCTAGCGATTGTGCTAGAGTTAGAGTATAGCACTGAAGAGCTAGGAGCCACAGACGAAGAGGAAACAGGGGCTGTGCTCAAAGGAACGGACGAGACAGGTGCCGATGAAGACACGCCGGTGCTCAGGGGGATCGAAGAGACACCGGTGCTGAGGGGAACTGAGGCAGAAGAGCTAGCGACGGTAGAGTTGGGGTATAAGCCAGACGAGCTGGGGACAACCGACGACACACCAGTGCTCAAGGGAATTGAAGAAACACCGGTGCTGAGGGGAACCGAGGAAGAAGAGCTAGCGACGGTAGAGTTGGGGTATAGACCAGACGAGCTGGGGACCGACGATGAGGCAGCGGTGCTGAGGGGAATTGAAGAAGACACGCCAGTGCTCAGGGGAACCGAAGAGGAGACACCGGTACTAAGAGGAACCGAAGCAGAAGAGCTAGCGACGGTGGAATTAGGGTATAAGCCAGACGAGCTGGGGACTGACGACGAGGCAGCGGTGCTCAAGGGAATAGAAGAGACGGGTGTAGAAGACACGCCAGTACTCAGGGGGATCGAAGAGACACCGGTGCTAAGGGGAACCGAGGCAGAAGAGCTAGCGACGGTAGAGTTAGGGTAGAGGCCAGACGAGCTGGGGATGACTGACGACGAGGCGGCAGTACTGAGGGGAATTGAAGAAGACACGCCAGTGCTCAGGGGAACCGAAGAGGAGACACCGGTGCTGAGGGGAACCGAAGCAGAAGAGCTAGCGACGGTAGAGTTGGGGTATAAGCCAGATGAGCTCGGGATAACCGACGACACACCAGTGCTCAAGGGAATAGAAGAGACGCCCGTGCTCAAAGGAATTGAGGAGGAGACACCGGTGCTGAGGGGAACCGAGGAAGAAGAGCTAGCGACGGTAGAGTTGGGGTACAGGCCAGACGAGCTGGGGATGACCGACGAGGCAGCGGTGCTCAAGGGAATTGAAGAGGAGACACCGGTGCTGAGAGGAACCGAGCTAGCAACGGTAGAGTTGGGGTACAGGCCAGACGAGCTCGGCACGGTGGATGAGGATTGGCCGGTGCTGAGAGGGATCGACGAGTTAGGAGCGGCCGAAGAGGAAGAGACACCGGTGCTCAGAATCACGGAAGAGATAGGCGTTGAGCTTGCAACGGTCGAGTTAGGGTACAGACCAGACGAGCTAGGGATGGCCGACGAAGAAGCAGCAGTGGTCAAGGGCACCGAGGAGCTCGGCACGGTGGATGAGGAGACACCGGTACTAAGAGGAACCGAGGCAGAAGAGCTAGCGACGGTTGAGTTAGGGTACAGACCAGACGAGCTAGGGATGGCCGACGAAGAAGCAGCCGTGCTCAAGGGCACCGAGGAGCTGGGTACAGCAGACGAAGACACGCCGGTGCTTAGAATCGCGGATGAGACAGGAGCCGAGCTAGCAACAGTCGAGTTGGGGTATAGACCGGACGAGCTAGGGATGACCGACGAAGAGACGCCAGTGCTGAGGGGAACGGAAGAAGCAGGGGCGGTAGAGTTGGGGTATAGAGCAGAAGAGCTAGGGACAGCCGACGACAAAGGAGCCGTGCTCAAGGGAATGGAGCTGGAAGCGTTGGCCACCGACGAGACGCCAGTGCTCAGCGGAACAGAAGAGACCGGCAGCGAGCTCTGAATCGAGGTCGAGTTGGGGTACAGAGCAGAGGAGCTGGCAGCAACAGAGGACAGAGGAGCCGTGCTCAGGGGAACCGAGCTGGCAGGCGATGACACGCCGGTGCTCAAGGGGACCGACGACACGCCAGTGCTCAGCGGCACCGACGAGACGGGAGCAGAGCTGCTGGCACCGGTCGACAGGACTGCGGAGGAAGAGGCCGCCGTCGAGGCCGAGGTGGCCGAGGTGGAGTTGGAGTAGGGAGCGCGCGAGCTGGTGCCAGTGGTGCCTGTAGTACCGGCAGTAGCCGTGTTGGTGGGCGCAGCGCTGCCAGTGGCTGTGCCGGGAGCAGACTCGGAGTAGGAAGAGTCAATTGTGGTGGTTTGAGGACGCGTGACATACTCGGTCACAGTGCTGGAAATGGTGCCGGTGACGGTGGTGTCAGTGTCGGTGCCAGCAGCACCAGTGCCGGTGGGCAAAGTGCCAGTAGTAGCGCCAGGGCGAGTGGTGCTAGCACCGTCGGTGGCTGTCCCGGCACCCGTACCGGCTGGGTTGGTAGCGGTGGCAGTGCCCTCAGTACCAGGCGTGCCTGCATTTCCGGGGGCAGTGGTGCCCGAGGTAGGGTTGGAGCCGCCAGCAGCAGGGTTGGTGTTGGTGTTGGTGTTGGTGTTGGGGTTAGTAGTAGTAGTGTAGCCACCAGGGCCGGGGGCAGTCGATGAGCCTGTCGGCGAACCAGTGGTGGCAGTGTTGACATTAGTGGGAGCACCGCTGTTCTTGGGAATCAGAGTAGACAGCTCCGACGTCGGGCGACGCGAGCCGGGAAGCGTGGGGAAGTAGTACGACGACGACGTGTTGAAACCGGGAGCCGTGGTATAGGCGGAGCCGGAGAGGTATGAGACGAGGGGGGCGGTGTTGAGCGGTCTGCCTGAAGGGTCGGTTGGGTTGAGGGCGGCCGGGGCAGAGCCGGCCGGGGCAGAGCCGGGAGCGCGAGGCTTGCAGGGAGTAGCAGTCACGAGCTCGGCCCAAGCGAGGGCGACGACGAGGAGGTCCTGCGCCTTCATGATGTATACGTGTATTGTTTTGTTTTTGTGTGTTTGTTGATAGAAAGCTGGTGATAAAAATAAAATAGACTTGAAAGAATAATAGGATGTATCTACGAGTGTGCCGGGTTGCGTTGGAGTTGGCGATGTGGTGATGTGGTAACGAATGTCGAAGCTCACGGAAGAGCAGTTGATGGCCGATGTCGTATAAAGATGGTTAACGAATGAAGAGAGAAAAAAAGAAAGAAGAATGAGAGAGGAGGGAAAGGTGAGAAACCGGGACGACAAGATATATCAGGCCGACTACGAGACGGGAAATACCCTCACAAAGAATGGTCTACAGATAGTCTCGATCATAGTTTTGAGTTACTAGTCCAGAGCCACTTACACGGCGTGCACGCCCTCCCGGAGACGTGAGGTTGTTGGAGACTACTCTCCTTTCGGACATGACCTCTTTCTTTTTTCCATCTGATGCCATGTCCTTTCATTCTTGGGTGTGGATAGAGTGCAAGGATTGGCTAGACATACGTGCTTTCAGATATGAGGCGAGGAGGGGATGGGAAGAAAAGGAAGAAAAAAAAAAAGAAATAAGAAAAGATAAGATATATGAGATAAAATAAATAAAGCTACAAGAGACAAAGATCGGACACGGCCTCTGACCGCGACCAAGCCCACAGCCCCAGTTTACGTTTACTTTTTACTTTTTACTTTTGCCTTTGCTTTGAGATACCTGCTTTATTCACCCCTACCCTGCCGCAGTGCATCTTGATCGATCCTCCCAGCTGAAAGATGGAGGATGTGGATGCTGGATGGATGTCGGAAAAGGAGGGCGATGGAGTTCTTCCTCTGTTCCTGCATGCTGCAAGGTACAAGGTCCGGCTGCAGGTACGGTACTTTTGTTCTGTCAAAACGTCGTTATATTCGTATTTGTATTTGTGTATGTGTTTTGTGTTTCCGAATTTGTACTATTGAATAGATAGGCATTTCCGTTGTGCAACAGTTTGGATATAAGACGCGATTGGCTAAACCCTATCTTTTATTTGAATAGAGTCACAGTGGCATACTCGGGGGAGGCTCGGAAGCAGTCATAAAACGGGCAATATTACAAGCACGAATTGTCCTAAGAAAAAGAAACAATTTAGGGTCCTTTGGGAGTGAGGTGTGATAAGACGTACCCAATGGATCAGAAAAAAAAGGCGTATGAGCCGTGAATAAAAAGAAGAAAAAAGAAAAGAGAAAAAGGAAAAGGGAGAAGAACCAAATGAAAGGGGGCAGATAAAGAGACGGACAGAAACAGTGGCAGAAAAGGACGGTTACAAGCCGAGACTGTCTAGTTCTATCGGTCTAGGCCTGAAAATTCGCTTGGAATGCAAGGCCACGCTTTCGTTTCTTTTTCCGGCCTCTGCGCGAGTCTACTTCCGCTGTCTCGCTCTGGCCGCTTTTTTCTTCTTTTTTTTTCTTTTCTTTTTTCTTTCGCACTTGTAGTGAGTTTGCCTCACTTTTTACACATGGGCTGATGTAAGTGAGACCTGCCAATTCATCAAACTAGGGGTGAGACATGCAACGAGTTCTCGAGGCTAGCATCCCTTTGCAGAAGTGAGAAAGACAGAACGAAGAACAGAGAAGAAAGAGAACGAAAGCGAGAGCCTAGACTATCTAACCGTCTAGATGTCTCAACATCTCAACGTCTAGACATCTACTGTGCGATATAGTCGGCAGAAAGACAGCAACTCCGAACGCCCAAAGACCAGTCTCGACGTTGGCGGCACATGCCTTTCTTGCTGTTGGACGCCTCCAACTTATCAACGCCGACTTTGAGCTGGCAAACCCAGTGCCTCGACTGCCGCGGAAAATACATCAATACCTGGACCGTGCTTTCTTTTTTTCTTTCCTATGCTAACTTTCGGAGCTAGTGCTATCCTTCACAGCGACGAGGTGCCACTCCGAGGCCGCTAGTTCGGACTATATCAAGGGATGTCGTACGGGCTTGGGCTGTTTCGGGCTGGAATGCCACTCGCCCTATATTCGTCAAGTTCTCTATATATTGTATGCAAGGCGTTGGAGCACGATCCTACCTCAGGGTCGTGAACTTGCTAGTATTGGCAGTAGTAAAGGGGCGTCTGATAATAGATGGCAAACAGCAAACAGCAAACAGAAAACAGAAAACAGAAAACAGGAGATACTCGAGAATGAGGGCTCGGACTCAATATAACAACTCCTTCTCCCTCACACCAGCCATTTTATTTTCTTGCCTGTCTTGACACGTATTCTTCCCTCGACTTCTATTGCTCATGTCACTCTGGTTCTCCCTTTACTGTTGTGCCTTGCCCTTGGCCATTTTCCTTTCTTCGGCGGCTTGTCTCGACTCGGAAAATATAGTCGAAAAACGTTGCCACTGCATTCTTGACAATCCTAACATGCATTCCACAGCACTTTGTTCGCCCATTTCCTCCTGACACTGGCCTCCTCTCTCCCCTGCTTACCTTTGTCAGTAGGCTTCCAGTAAGCAATTGCTAGTGAGACAATTCCTAGCAACGTTAACCGTTGCCAGACTCTCAGACAGACGATCGCCGTTTCTTCATTGTCTGTTGAGACTATACCTTTTATTTTCGTGTACATGTCTCGCTTCACTTTGTTCTCGATTACTGATATCTCTTTGACTTTAGCTCATCCTTTCAGTGTCTTCTTGTCTCGCAATCACACCACGTTCCGTGCGTCCGCTATTGTAATTCCGTCACTCTTCGTCATGTCCTTTGCCATTTTCGCACATTAATTCTTGTAAAATCATCTCTACCGACTATATCTCCTACTCCTGATACCACTTCTTCTACTTGGATCCAATAATACCCAATTTTATCCCGCCCTTGTTCTCCCTCCCTTCCTTTGAGCAATCTGCCTCTGCGTCCTGGTGGCAATAGACGGGCTATGGTGTCGAATACAGACTAGCGCCATTGTATAAGACGGCTAAAGAGAGAAGACACAGCAAGTCGGCAGTGTACCGACTTAACTCGTGCCGACTTAATTCGTGCAGAGTGTACAGAGATAAAGAGACATCAACAATGTTGTTGATAAGAATATACAAAGCAGAAGCAACCAAGTACAACGCGAGTTGCAACCCGGCTCTACTGCTCTCAATTCGGGGGTCACGGAACGAGGGCGAGCACGTTTATTGGCAACTCTCTCCTGTAGGCTCGATTTTCCGATCCGCTTGTCTTGACTCTTGTCCCGACTCTTGTCCTGATTCTTGACAGCTGCAGGTATCCGGCCATGGCAGCCATTGGTGGAGTGAAAATGGAAGTGATGTGCAGCCGCCATTCGGAATCTGGTTTCATTGCGTGGCGGGATATAGTAGACGCGATATGTATAGACCAGAAGATTTATCTGCCTAAAAGTGACTGTCGAGACCAGAAACCCGCCAAACGTAACGTGGAAAAAAAAGGAATTTCAAGAAACAACAAAGAATGCCAACCAGACTATAAAATGCTAGCAGTCATAGTGTACGTTAACGACGCAATCGTCAGGGGGTGCAACGGTGAAGAAGAGTATACAAGGAGACAAGCTACGCTGCTGACTGCCCGGCATCATGGAATTGCACCCATCACATTCTACAGAACAGTCTAGTTCTCTCGGGGTGAGACATCAGGTAGATTTGGTGATACAGCCCAACGCTGCTGACGAGGCAGACAAAGAAAAGGGGATAAAACCGGTGACGATATTGAAATTATTGGTGTGGCGGTGTCCGCATACAGACTACCTCGTTGCATCTAGAGCAGAGCGTCATCCCGTAGCCACTTGTAGTCACTTTTTACTTGTGTTTGGTATCATGGAATGGCGCAGAAAACCCATGATTCGCTATAGATTACCAGATTACTACACGAGGCAAGGGATGGCAGCTGCCAATAGTCGAGCTCTAGGCGCACTGATGAAGACTTGGTGAGGATGTCCATGTCGATGTCGATATCAATATAGATGGAGAGTAGCACTGTGCCATATTCAGAGGGCTGGGAGCTAGGGCCAGGCCCCGTCACGGCTGAAGATTTCTGGTTTTCGATTTTTGATTTCCGATTTTGATTTTGATTATGATTCTAATTTCTACATTGCGATTGCTGGCCAAACACCGAGACAAAGAAAGGGTCTACGGCGTATGCTTTTGGCGTGAAGCACTGACGCGAGTCCCATCGGCTAACTGCCGACCTACCCCGTAGATAGAGCTAAATGATGTGCTCCGGGACTAATGTTTGGTCTGTTCGCAGGTTTTTTTCTCGGTGTCGTAGTGTAGATGCTGCAGATGGAGTCGATGGAGTCGATGGAGTGTTGAGGAAATTAATGGGAAAATTTGCAACGCGAGGTTAGATAATCATCTGGGTCTACGCTTGGCAATGCTATGCTCAGCACACCCAGACAGACCGGTAAGGGTTCAGTATAAAGACTTTGTCAAAAGTACCGACTAAGCTGCTAGTAGGTGCGGTTCCTGAGCAAGGCGTATTTGGTGTCATGGGTCCATGGCTGTCAAGTTGCCGGGCATAAAGACAAAGGCAAGACGGGCGTTAGCAACCCTGCAAGACTCGAGACATGCGCCATAAGACAATCATAAGACATCAAGACTCAAGACTCAAGACATACAATAGACATACAATAAACATACTCTAGAGGAAGAGACACCTCTTAAAATAGAGAGATGGACACGCAATTTGCAAGATTGACCGGATTGACCAGATTCGCAGGATGATGCTCCGATGTGTAAATAGTGAGTATTTGCACATGTGTACTAAGAGGCCTCTCATTTGTTCACTTTTCTTTTCCTTTTTCTATTTCTCTTTGCTTTCCTGTTCTTCTTATTCGCTTTAGAATTTTTGGAAACTTTTCTTTTTCTCTTTAGTCTTTTTCGTTTTCTTTTCTTCTTTGCGGCAGCCGCGTTTGACAAGTAGATTAACCACTGTCTTGGCTCTCTAAACAAAGCGAGACCGACTCGACACTTTGCAGCTGAACTGGGGCTCCATTGGGCTGAGAATACTAGAGTAAATCACGCATCTGTCAAGGCCGTCCAAGGCTGTCCAAGGCTGCCTAGTGCCTAGAGCTGCCTAGAGGTGGACTCGAGAGTTTGAGCTGAAAGCCGATGCGCATCTCTGTGAACTCGTTTGTAGGAGAGTAGAGTTGAAGAGGAGTATTTATCATGATCCTTGATCCATCCTTTGTTCACGATCCATCAGCCAGGATCTGTCAGTTGATCTTTGGGTGGAGGCGGAGTCGGTATGTCTTCAATGGATCATCCATGCTCGTGTAATTCACACGTCAATCTACTATCCCTTTAACAGCCAAAATATGACTTTTTTCCTTGGCAAGCCTCTGATTGGCTGTAATCCCTGTAGCGATCTAAACAATACAAACCGCTACAAACAAAAGCCATCAAAAAAACAGATGACTATTTTGTCGATTTCTGACCTTTTAAATTCGAAGAAAATTGAAGAGATATTTGTATTCAAATCAGCAAGACAATGCGGTTGTAATGACACGCTACAGTGTATAAAAATTCGTGACTTTTTAATTCTGGTTGCCCCCTACGCCGGGGAGGGTACCGCGATGTCAACAAAAGGTCCACTTAAAAAGTCATATTTTGGCTGTTAAAGGGATAGGCAATTGCACTTTACTCCCTCAACTCTTTGGTAAGTGCTTTTTGCCCTCAAGTCTAGTATTAACAGCATTATTTGATCGGTAACTGTTTGATAAGAAACGGAGTTGCTAGAACTCTTATTATGTTTTTTTTTTTTTTTTTTGTTGTTTATTTTTTTTAAAAAAAAATAATAAAGAAAAGAAGAAAAAAAAAGACCTCTGCTGTGAGTATGGGAAGTGTTGTCAAGTTTTGTAAATGAAAATAGTATCAAATAAAACATTGCGGCTGCACAAATTCATTGTTAGATCTGTAGATAACAAGTCAAAATGAAAATGTATTTGCAATATGCGGCCTACGAGTATTTTGCCCTCACCAAGTGATCAATGACTATTATTATTCTTACCCACAAATTAATAGCGTTAGATAATCATCGGAGCTGCCGTGGTATAGATGAACGCAGAAAACCTCCAACAATAACAAACTATGCGGTGCTTGTTGTATCGGCCTAAATATGAAATTCTGGTCCTGGAAACATCCCTGGAGATGCTGGGAGTCCCAAGACGCGTCCGATATGGACAACAATGATTCTAATCCGTATATCCCGGTGCCCGAAGACTGGCCCGTGTATCCTCCGCCATCGCCGCGCGCCATTCTAGAGAACCGTGATGGCTACTGGGCGATGCACTCGGCCATCCTGTTTGCTGCGCCGCGCGGGGAATACGATGACAAGCCACTCTATTCACTATACCGGCTCTACGAGTATGTTTTATCGGACAGGGCGATCAGCTACAGAAACCAGCTGGAATGCTTTTGGCGGCAAAAGTCATGGCCCATACGGGACATTCCAGATCCCCACGACGAAGACCCTGAGCGTTATGCATTTCTTGCTGGCTGTACATGTCTTCTAGTGCGACCATGCAACGAACGCGTCAAGCTTGGACTTGACCGCAAGATGATGGATGAGCCTGTTCCGAGTTTCTGGCCAAGGGCATTCTTCTCTGGACGCCACACATTTCGTTTACTTGACGTTGTTGCTGGTAGAAATGTATTTGTAGCGTTCAAAATATTGGAAACAAACTCGTAAAGCCAGCTTGAAGAAATCCACATGATCCGTGAGTTTTCCAGCATGGAGATGAATCGCGATGTTTTTATCTGGATTATATGATCAAGGGCATGTTCCCAAGTCGTGCCTTCGTTATCCTCCAACTGTATCACGCCAGCAACGACAAAGTACCAAGAAATCTGGACTTGCATCTTGATATAATAAAAGAGAAGCCTCAGTACACCTCATTATCGCTTTGACCATGCGGGCGATCTGACCGAGAATGGCTCGTTTGAAGAAGTTCATGCAGGCCTTTCATGGCTAGCATCACAGCCGCACCGCCACAAGATCCTTGTGGCCGGTGACGACGACGTGCTCCTGGATGACGCTTTTATTGCAAAATACCCAGAGCGACGACATGGTGAGTCAAGAACCAGGCACAATCTGGATTAGGGTGATATCACGTAATACCTGGAAGACCGTCATACGAGCATCGCTGCTGGTGCCCGCTCCATCACAATCTACGGCTCGCTCTGGACACCCATGCATGGCGTGTCTGCATTCCAGTATGTTCTCGAGCACAACGTCTCCGGACATTCTTGTCACCCACGGCCCGCCAAAACTACGCCGCGACCAGCGCGATTGGTACCCAGCAGGCTGTGCATACCTTGCCCAGCAAGCAGCCCGAATTCGGCCTTGCCTATGCGTGTTTGGACACATTCACGCCGGCTATGGGCGAGAAGATGTTGGGGTGGACGCAGTGCAGTGGCAGCATGATGCTGTAGCCATGGGATGGGCAGGTTGGCCAGAGCTTGCATGGATGGGACTTTCAGTATCGTGGTACAGAGCCAAAGGCATATTCACTCAACAACAACCGAGAGCAGCACCAGTTGTCAATGCCGCTGCTGTGGCGGGACCAAATAATGAGCTGCACAAGGCACCGATTGTAGTAGAGATCGAGACACGCTGAGCCGGTGGAAGCTGGCAGTCACTAGATCTTCCTACTGCATGGTTGTACAGCAATACTGTCGATCCGCAATAGAGTCTGTGCTGTACTTGGCAGGGGTAAAGAAGAAGGCAATAAAAAGGAAAAGGAAAAGAAGAAGAAGAAGAAGAAGTAAAAGAAGTAATAAAAACAACCCCATTAATGGGTCTACAAAGTACGCACCTGCATATGCATATTGGCGGAGCTGTGCCGCGAACTTTTGTGCTGGATCGACAGGGGAATTATAGACGAGCTGTCAGTTGAATTGTCCGTGATTGCACGTACTTTGGTAGCGCAGATCAAGCTGAACCTTTTGAGCTGCAATCTTCAGCTTCCCGGTTTATCCTAGACATTTCTATGAAGCTGGGGCTGGTCGCTGCCGAGTGAGCACAGACGCAAGTCTAAGACCGCTTTGTGTCTGTCTGGCTGCAGGTATGACACCGGAGAGCTGTCGGTTGACTGGGCACGGCCAAGGTGGAAGGGATGGCGGGCAAAGGCTGAATCCCACCAGTCGAGGCATACCGTCATGCCATTGCAGATGGACTGGACTGCAATACTGGCGGCAATGCCAACTTCATGCCGGGATCGTCTGGGCACTCTGTGTCCTGTTCCGGCGCCCGTGATTTTGTCGTCGGCAAGGGATGGAAGACGGGCACTACAAGGCATGTACGCTTTACACAATACCAACCAAAGCAATAAATCCAACCGAGTAGGAAAATACCGGTTTCCGGCTCGACGTCGCGCTCCGCAGGCCCCGTGCTGGCCTCCGTCTGCGGCTGGACGCGCAACCCGCTGGTCGCGTGCTACATTGCCGAGTACGCGTGGGCGAAGCGGATGGCCGATGAAGAAGTCGGAGCTGGAATGAAAGGAGGCGAGATATAAAACAACTGTCTGGCATATCAAGAGACAAGCGATACTGGACGAGCAGATGAAGCAGTTATGTCGAGCCGGAAGCTATGTTGACGGGCGACAGGCCGTGTCACATTTACAAACCAATGACTTGCTGAATTAAATAAACAAAAAGGGAGTGTCAAGAGAAAAAAATAAACAGAGCAACGAAATAAAAAAATAAAAAATAGAATAAAATAAAATCATGTACAAAATGCAAAAAAGATGATCGATCACGGGATCGAACCGTGGACCTGCGCCGTGTTAAGGCGCCGTCATAACCAACTAGACCAATCGACCGTTGTTGCTATTGGAGAATTGACTCTGACTAAGAGCTATGAGCCCATCAGCCTGTAACAGCCAATTGATCTAGCATTTAATCATCTTGTTTAATTAACAATCAATAATTAATAATCAATACACTTCATGCTACACAGAGCTGCAGGAGCACAGCATTGACAGGCTGATGTATGGCAGGGCGGGTCTGTACCGGTACGTTGGACATTCAACAGTGGATTAAGACATGCGTATTGCAAGACAATCAATGGTCGGCATAAAACGTAGAATGTAGAGATGTATTTACAGGCGAGTATAGACAGTCACAGAGTGAGAGACAACGTAGAATCAAACGTGGTGACATATCAACGCAGTGAAAAAGTAAACAGAAACAAAAACAGAACAAAAACAAAACAGAGCTGTAGTAAATCCAGTCAGTATCCAGTCCAATTCCATCGTGCTGAATTCTTGCCAGAGCGCCGGACAAGCCACGCCAGTAGAAGAGAACGTGCTCAGACTGCCGATGACTGGTGACATTAGTTGAGGGATAGTATGAGTATGAGAGAAAAAGTAAAAGGTAAGAGTAACGTAAATGAAGTAAATAAGTAAAATAAAGGCAGTTGCTTTTGTGTATGTATTGTATGTATTGCGTATGAACGTATAACGTATAGACGAGGAAATGCATGGACGAGTAAAGGAAAAAGCGTTGCGCGGGTATAGAGAGACTACTCTGCCTCCTCGAGGAGGGTGACGACCGGGGCATCGCCCAGCTTCTCGCGGCCCTTGAGGAAGGAGATCTCGAGGATGAACAGATAGCCGACAAGGTCGCCGCCGAGCTTCTTGACCAGCTCGCCAGCAGCAGCAGCAGAGCCGCCTGTTTGTCAGTGTTTGTTCATAAGGCTATTTGGGGATCGGGATGGGAATGAGATGAGAATGAAAATGAGAATGGAAAAAACATACCAGTCGCAATGATGTCATCGACAATCAGGACCTTTTGGCCGGGCTTGATGGCGTCCTCCTGGATCTGGAAGTAGTCTGCGCCGTACTCCTTCTCGTAGCTGGCAGTGACGCACGGGCCGGGCAGCTTGCCCTGTTTGCGAACGGGAGCAAAGCCGGCGTTCAGCTTGAGGGCCAGGCCGGGGCCGAAGAGGAAGCCGCGGGCATCGAGGCCGATGACAACGTCAACCCAGGGGGCAGAAACAGCCGAGGCAGCGGCAGCAGTCAGAGCAGGAGCAAAGTGAAGAGCCTGGAGCTCAAGGGCGCGGAGCAGAGTGGCGTGCGTCTTGGGGTCCTGGAAGATGGGCATAATGTCGATGAAGACGATACCCTTGATGGGGAAGTCGACGAAGCGGCGCAGAGCATCGTAGAGGGCTACCTTTGTACTGGTGAGTTCGGCGGCGGCGGCGGCGGTGGCGGGGGGCTGTCCTCCCGCGGCATCTTGGGCAGTGGTGGTGGTTGAAGAGGTGATGTCGGAAGTGGTGGGTCTAGAGGGGTCTGAGCTAGTAACCTGACTCTGGGCAGACTGGGGGACCGGCGCGGTCATGATGAGAGAAGAAGGGGAGGGAAGGGGAGGGGGGGAGGGGAGGGGAGAGGAGGGGAGAGGAGAGGAGAGAAAGAAAGGAGAGAAGAAAAGAGCAAGAGACGGAGAGAGACGAGACGACGGAAGCGAGAGCGGAAGAGAGGAGAGAGGAGAGAGGAGAGAGGAAGAGAAGAAGAAGAAAGGAAGAGATAAAAAGATAAAAAGATAGGAAGAAGACAGAAGAGGCGGAGAGACAAGATGTCAAGGGGGTGGGAGCACGACAGGGGGAACGGGATCGAGAAGGAGGAGGGGTGTTGGAGAGGTCAGAATTTGGTAAGAGTTGTGAGGAAATGGAGGAAGAAACAGAAAAGATAAAGAAGAGATAAAAAGAAGAGATAAAAGGATAAAAGGATAAAAGAGAGTAAAAGATGGACAGGGATCAGTGGAGGTAGAGAGGGGTGTAAGGCAAAGTAGATGGTGGAGGTTGAGGTGAAGATGGCGAGTGTGACATGTGAAGAAAATGAAGAAAAATGTAAGAAATTATGAGAAAAAAGTAAAGGTCGGAGAGACGGGTTAGGATACAGTGAGAATTAATTAGAAAATATTGACATTTTAGAGAGTTTGAAGAGCATTAAGGGACTGGAGACGGCCGCAAGACAAAGAGGGGAATAGAAGGGTACTGCTGAAAAGATGGAGAAGACATCTAGTGAAATTAGTAATAAGGGAAAAAGAAGGGTATTGAAGAGCCCTGAAGGATACCAAGTAATGGTGCAAGCAAATAGATAAAGAGGCAAATGAGTCAAAAGAGTCAAAAGAAATATAATAAAAGAAATATAATAAAAGAAATATAATAAAAAAGAATAAAAGAAAAGAATAAAAGAAAAGAATAAGAAAAGAATAAAAGAAAAGAATAAAAGAAAAGAATAAAAGAAAAGAATAAAAGAAAAGATTAAAAAAATCTGAAGAGCTAGGCGTCATGGAGGGGTGCAAAGAGGGGCGGGAAGGATTAAATAAATAGAGTAATTTAATGGTTTATTCGGTGCGGAACCCAACGAACAGTTGCGTGTGTCGGTCTGCAGTGTACTCTGTGTACTTGAGTGCGAATACACGTACTTGGCTTGTGTATTCTGTGCATTCCGTGTATTCGTAAATTCGTAAATTCGTAAACGTGAACAAGGATCGTATTGCGTCTGTCATATGTGATCGGTTGGGCCAGGCAGCAATGGCGTGGGGAGACGGCTCGAGCTCGAGGACAGAGAGGGGTAGAGGGGCACTCAGTAGACCGAGAGGTCCAGTCGAAAGCGCATAGAAATAGGTGAATAGGTGAATAGGGTAGAAATAAGAGACTACTGAGTAGATAGACCGACAAAAGGAGCAAGGGGCAAGGAGCAAGGATCAAGGCGCAAAGGAGTAGAGACAGGCGCGTCGAGATGGAGGGTCGGATGCGGATCAGGCGAGTCTGGAAGCACATCGGATAAGAAGGCTGTGGTGTGTGCTGTGTAGAGTGTAGGGTGTGCATGTGAGAGGGGTACTGTGTGCGTAGAGGCAGGCAGAGCTGATGGTAATGGTGGTCGTGGTCGGGTGAATCAAGGATCAAGGCAATGAATAAGAAGCAAAGATGGAAGATGGAGGATAGAAGGTAGAAGGCAGTGTCATCAATAATCAATGCCAAGGGCTGGATAGTGTAAAGAAACAAGACGCAGCTGCTCATTGTGATAGTGGCGTCAAGTGAAGCCGAGAATGCATCGTGAAGTGGGATGCTGCGGTGGGAGCCCCAGCTGGCGGCGAGCGGTCGCACCTTCTGTCTCTTGTATTGGCGTTCTTTCCTTTCCAACACGATATTGATTATCGATGACAATCTCTACGGACGCGTCTTGCCCAATCTCCGCTTACATCGCAACAGGCTGCGATGGTGACTCCTTCCTACTTGAGATAATAATAAGAATACAGATGAATAATCGTATAATAACATATCAACGTACCCACCCGCATGATAACGGCCTTTCTCTCGCTCTTAATTCTCTTTTTTTTCTTTTTTTTCTTTTTCTTCTGATTCTTCTGATTCTTCAAGTATTGGCCTGTTTTATCCCGCTGACAATCTAGCAATCTCTTACAATCCCATTCGAATATGCCATACTCGTCAGCTATGATTACTATGAGTAATCTGCACGAGACTGCATGAGACAATAGCGGTGAGGCTCTTGCCGTGCCGTCTTGCTCTACAACTGATATCCACTGCGTTTTGCAGTTATCAACTGTTGACAACTCGCTGTCCGATGCTATCGCAACCCGGTTCTTAACAATTAGCACGCTTTAGAACCAAGAACTAGAACTAATAGAACTAACAGAACTAACAGAACTAATAATAAGAGCTAACAACTTGGCCTTTAACGGCCCGTCTCCGCTGTGGATGTTGTCAATGGTTTTCTTTTAGTTTTTTTCTCTCTTCTTCTTTTCTTCCCCTTTATTCTTCTTCTTTATTCTTCGTCTCTGGAGCTTTGGCCATCTCTGAATTTTCTTCTATTTTGCCCGCTTCGACGAAGTGCAAATATAGAGATTAAAACACAATTGGTCTGTCTTGACCCTATAACATGACAGGGATGGCAAATGCCCCCGATTATCATAACACCCAACAAGAGACTGTCATCAAGATACCCCCGAGACACCGAACATGGCCCGTGAAACCCAAGAAAGACGGCAAGAAAGTGCAAGGGCAACAAGACGGTGTGAGAAACGCGCGCTGACAGTCGCTGTTGGCTGCAAGGGATGCCAGGACGAGAGATAGGAGAAGGGGGGGGGATCGTCATCAGAAGCAAGTAACAGTACAAGCATATTGACAGTAGACGACTATAAGACTGCACCACTATACGCAGTCGAGTTTGGTCTGATGTCGGGTCAACGAGTACATGGCGCAGGGATCAAGTACAGTGAGTCACCGGTATCTTGACAGTCTCACAATGGCTTGGTACAAACATGTAGCACGAACCTGTCAGATCATACATGGTACGCACTGGCGGGCAATCAACTCGGCAAACGGCAAAGGCAAAGGCAATCCACGCAGACCCAGCCAAACACGTCTGCAACAGCTCAGTTTCAGCTTGTTTGAAGATCATTGCATCTAGATGCTACAGCCCATTTGCTCTATATGGCATAGATATGTCATGGAAATTATAGATATAATATAGATATGTTATAGATATGTTATAGATATTCTAATAGATATAGATTGCTAATAGAGTGGTGAGTTGGTGGCCAGCCCAGGAATCGACTGACAATGGCATCTCCTGGTCTACGAGTCTACCAGTCTACCGGTCTACAAACCAAGTCCAGATCTACGTCGTATCAGCATGTCGTATATCGTACGGCCGGAACTCGTCCTGCTTCCGTCAGCTGTCCATGTTGTTGTTTGCATCATTGTACTTTGTATTCTGTTTTGTATGTATAATTGCCGCGTTGTCGGATGGTCGAATGGTCGAATGGTCGAATTGTCGAATTGTCTGAATCGCTGCTGTACCGCTGCTGTAGTGTTTGTGATATCCTACAATCACATTCGATCGCAGATGGCGAGTTGCGTAACCCGGTTTACTGAATATGTACGTCTTTGTGTTGTTTCATTCCGTTGTCAGCTACTCAGTATTTTGCAGCGGACAAGCCACCGGAAGTGATCCGAGTTTATCTATAAATATAAAAATATAGGTCTAGACCTTGATCTGAGACAGTACATATACATAGCTGAGTTGCTTGGCATTGATAGCGACGTAGGAGATGAAACGAGATGTTGAAAACAGATGGGTATCGTTGAGGAGATGCAGAAATAAGAAAATACAAAAATGCAAAAATAGAAATACGAATAATGGCAAACAACACTGCATATACAAGCCGGCTCTCGGCATGTTGAGATGGCCCACCCCGGGTAGACGTCTGAACACGGCTACCAAAACTGCAGCCGGATAATCGAAAACAGCATGTTCTGCAGCACATGCACAGACACAGCAACACTGGTCGGCAGCAGCTCCGGCCACACCGCCAGGTCCATCTTGGCCTCCGCCACCACGCTCACCCCGAAGAATACCCGGATCAGGCCAGACACCACCGCCGCCGCCACCAGCTCGCACGCCCACGCAATGCCCGACGCATACAGCGTAAACGAAAACGTGTAGCCGTTCCGTGTCAGCGTCTCGTCGTCAAAGGCAAAGTACGGGTAGACGTCGCGGTTCGGCCCAAAGTGCAGCACCAGCAGACTGCCCAGAAACGCCATCATGCTCGCATTCTCGGCCACAAAGCGCACAAACACATTGCGCACGCACACCTTTTGGAACGCGCCGTACGACTGCCCGTTCAGGCCAAGGGCGCACAGCAGCCGGTGCGTGTAGCGGCACATGAGCAGCGGCGTGACCACAATCAGCGTCGTCGAGCTCAGAATCTGCAGAAAGACAACCTGCGACGGCGACCGCAGCCGCACGTACAGCGCCCGCACATATGTCTGGTAGGTGAGCATAAAGTAGAGCTTGAACACCCAGCCCAGCGGGTAGCTGCCGACGCGCTCGCCCTGCCGCCCGCCCAGGATCCACGACGTCAGGGCGTCCAGCAGAAAGACCGTCACGGTCCAGGCATAGACGTAGGCCACGGCGTAGACGGTGGCATGCTGCATGTCGGGCAGGGCGGCCAAGAAGATGGAGGCCGACGCCTCGCCCAGCTCGTACACCAGCAGAGACGTAAACAGGGCGCCCATGAGCCACAGGAACCGCACAAAGCTCGACGGCAGCCAGTGGCCTGTCTGCTGCTGTCGCGCACGGCCCTGTCTCGTCTGCGATCCCAGCAGAGACGACGTCTCATTCACAGAAGCAGTGTCAAACGACAGCGCCAGAGGGTCCATATCAGATGCGCCGTCCGTGGCAATCACAGCTGCCCGGTGGTGTCTGCCTTGTCCTTGCGAAGCACCGCCGTCAGAGCTGCTATCTCCTCCACCTCCTCCTCCTCCTCCTCCTCCTCCACCACGTCTAAAGCGGCCAATAAATGACCGGTTCCTCTGCTGCTGTCGCCTCTCGTACTCGCGCCGCCGCGGCAGCGTGTCCGGCTCGCCCGTCCACAGCGCCGACGTGAAAATGCGCTGCGTGTCCGACAGCGCATGCCGCAGCTTGCGGTGCCGCGAGTGCACCAGCAGCAGCAAGAGAGCTGCTGCCACGGGCATCGCCATGACGGCAAACGTCCACGTCACCCACGCCGTGTTGTGGCTCGCCAGAAAGGCCGCCGGCGGCACGCCAAAGAACACGCCGGCCGGCACAAAGATCGAAAAGGCCGCCAGCAGCGACACGCTCAGCGGGAACCCGAGCGACGACGGCCACCAGTTGAGGCTGTACAGATTAAACACTTTGGTGATCCAGACGAGCGCCGTCATGTTGTAGGGGCCGTAGTAGACCAGCAAAAAGTACCAAAAGTTGATGCGCACGCGCGCCTCGCCGTGCGCCGGGATGCCGTGCCGCCGCCGGCCGTCGCCGTCATAGTCGCCGATGGGGTACTGCGGGAACGGAATGGCACACCATGCCACAGCCAGCACGGCCGGCAGCACAACCAGCAGCGTCCACCGGCTCCACCACTTGTCGACGGCACGGCGCACTGTCGCGTTCTTGGGCGTGATCCAGAGGTTGCGCAGGTGCCGGGCCATGCGCAAAAGTCCGCGGCGCATCCAGCGCGCGGCGCGGCGGCCGCAGTACCGGTACTTTTGGTGCAGCCGTCTGATGCGGCGGAAATGGCGGCGCCTCTTTTGTCTCGGCGTGCGGTAGCTTCCCCGCTGGCTCAAGAGATAGCGCTGCGATGTCAACGCGGTCGTGCTGCTGCGGCGGCGCTGTCGTTGGCTGCCACCGCCAGGACTGCGACCGGCCGACTGCGACCGGTACGCCGGGCCTGGTGTATCGTTGTTTGTATCTGGAGACGCAGACGCAGACGCAGACGCAGACGGTCGGACAAACATGCGTGACACCCACCACCAGCGCGACTGTGCGCGGCGAGGCACGAGGGGTTCTTGCACTACCTTGGTCGAGTCGTGCCCACTCGGCCCGGCGTCTCCATGGTACTCCTCATCTTCGTAATCGTCGGTGTCGTCGTCATCGCTACTAACCTCCTCTTCGTCGTCTTGATCTTCCTCCTCCTCTTCGTCGTCGTCGCCGATGCCGTCATAATATCCTGCAGCAGCTATCGCGCCATAGCCCGTGTTGGTATAGAATCCATGGCCTGCGTCAGACGGAGAAAGTCCAGGCAGACCGGGCAGACCGGGCAGACCGGGCAGACTGCTGAGAGCCGATGGGCCGTAGCCACGCCGGCCGCCGACCGGCCCCGCAGAGAACGGCGACGGCGATCGGGACGGCGGCGCGCTCCAGTACGGCCGCTTCGACACAAACGACGGTGTCGGCTGGTTAAACTCGTCCTGTGGTCGTCGCTTCGAGGGCGATAAAGGGTGTGATGGCGGCACCACGGCACGGAAGCGGCCGACTTGCAGGGGCGCTGTCTCGGGGTTGGGCAGCCGCGGGTTGGTCTCGGTGCCCTGAGTGAATGAGAAGAACTCGGGCATTCTGTGCCGTCCTGTCGTGTTCCTGTCCTCGGTCCTCGGTCCTCGATGTCCTTTGATTCCTTTGATTCCCTGATTCCTTCTATTCTACCGTTTCCTCCGCTCGTCTATCGTGAAAACATGTCGATGTCGGTCGTCTTTGATCGGCGCCGTGTCGTTGGATACTAAAGAAAAAGGAAACAACAGGACAAGAGACAACCCGCATAAGAGATCAAGACGGTGTACTTTTGTCCAAAAGTCCCTAGAGTCGGCCAGCCGGGCAAAGGGTACAGCGCTAGAGGGGGCTGGTTTGGGCCTTGGTGTGAAGGGTCGCCGATCGCAAAACTACGTAATGTGGGGAGGATGCGATAAGATAAGACTGTGTATGGTGTGATAGTGGGAGCGTACTAAGAAAGATAGCACAAGATACTGGAAAATGAATGAAGAATGATATATTTAAAATATGCGATTGAGATTTTGTTGGCTTTAGCTATACCTTTATGAAGCTGGACTTTTTCTCTATTTTTTATGTATATTTGACTTCTGCCGCAGTTATTCCACTAGTAAATAAGTGATGCCCAAGTTATATAGACGTTATCCAGAAACTTGCAACATTTTTACAAAAAGCAAGAGAATGTCGCAAGCATGAAAAAGAGATGCATGAAACAAACAATGCAATATCGCGCAGTAGAGACGAAGCACAGCCTCGGCTCACTGGAAAGAACACCATAAAACAATGGCGTTGTTCGCCGTCATATTCAAACAAAGACGAACAACCTCCTCGACAAGAACATGGTGAATGAAAGAACAAAACAACAGACAACAAAAGTACAAGACAAAGCATTGTTCTTGAACAAGTATGCGTTTGTGTCTGTTCTTCTAGAGATCTGTAAGTATATAATACTGCTTCGTCGGTATGTTGCATCTTCAAATACACTCTGCTCATCAACATCGACATCGACATCGACATCGACATCGACATTGAGGATATCAAAGACACAAAGACTCAAGACGAGCTCACATTATATCATATACACAGGTAAGTTATATCCTCCCTACTAACAGTCGTAGTCTTTGGTCTCCATCTTCGCTCCTCTAGCTTCTACCATGATCTCCATCTGCCCAGAGACGTTCCTCTACCGCATGGGCGGCGGTGCCACCTCGGCCGCCTACGAGATCTGGGCCACGGTGCACCGCCTGTACATTATCCTCGCCACTTGCCAGCGGACCGACACGGCCACTCGCCTCTTTGCTTTCCGCTGCTTTGTCCGGCTCGTGATGCGGTACCGCGCTGTGCTCGTGGCCGAGGCCGAGACCTGTCCGCTGTGCCGCCGGGACAATCGCCTCAGCAGCAGGTTTGACGGGGGCAGCATTGACATTGCCTCCACTGCACAAAACTGCTGCTGGTTCAGTCCCGACGCGCGCGGCTCTGCCATTCTCGATATCTTGCGCAAGCTCGGCGACATGGTGACGCAGGGCACGGCGGACGTCGACAGCCTGACAGAGGATTTCTACCTCGCCAAGCTATACGGCGACCGACCCCCCAACGACCTCCTCGACGAGATGTATATTCTCTTTGATTTTTAGAGTCTGTGGATGACGTGTTAAAGGCAAGTGTCGTAGATCTATGGTGTGATGTGCTAACATAGGTCTTGTATCATTTTCTTTTCTTTTTCTTTTTCTTTTTAGATTTATTAATATAAACAATGACGCAAACCACTCTACTCAAGTGACAGTATATACAAAACCGGAACTAAATCTGATCAACCCATTCATCCATTCACTCTGTGCTTTAATTTGAAGATACTCGTTTCTTATTGACTAGTTCATCCGTCGCAGAAATACATTAAAAATACAGTTCCTGTCCATTCGGACTTTATGGCCTTTGTTGGAGTGCAATCGTCGCTGCGCTCCTTGGAATATGGTGGGCTTCACTCGTTACAGCTCATCGTTGGCCTTCTTCCGCAGAGCCTCGGCCTGTTTCTTTGCCGCATCAGTTCCGGCCTGGATCTGCGCCTTGGCCCAGTCAAGCGAGTGCCAGAATCCCTCAGACGCCTTGGCATACAGGGTACCTGCCGGTGACGATGTGCCGTATCTAAAGTAGGTGGCCTGCTGGCGGGCAAAGGCCCGCAGCTCGTTGGGTGTAGAGCCCTGCGGCACGGGAATGCCGTAGCTGTCCAGGTATGCCTTGATATCGCTGTCGCTCCAGGTGTCAAACAAGTTGTCCTTGGCTGCCTGCACAGTCTTGCTCAGGAACGACGTGGCCGCCTCGTACTGCTCGCCGCCCGTCTTGGCAGCCGACGCGTAGTACGACTTGGCCGCCTTGACCAGGTCCTCACGGGTAGCGTCCGACTTGCTGGCAATCTTGGCCGAAGCCTCGTCACCAGTGGCAATCAGGTAGTTCTTGAGCGACTCAACATTAAAGTCGTCAAACGTCCAGGCCGACCAGCCTGTCGAGGCTTTGTAGGCATTCTTGCGGACCAGGGCGCGCAGCTCGTCAGTCGACGACTTGTGCGGCACGGGGACGCCGCGGGCATCCAAAAAGGCCTTGAGACGGCTCTCGGACCAGGAACCAACGGCGTTGTTGAACGCATCCGACGCGGCCTCGCTGGCGGCATCAGTAGCACGCGCGTACTCGTTACCAGCGCGGGTAGTGGCGGCGCCAAAAGCATCGTCCGCCTTGTCAGCCACAGTATCACGCAGAGCCGAGGCGCGGTTCTTGCGGATCAGGGCGCGCAGCTCGTTGGTGCGCGTGCCCTGGGGAACATTGATGCCGTTCTTGTCGGCAAACTGCTTGAGCTGCGACTCGCTCCACGAATCCAGGACAGTATCAGACAGGCTGGCGTATGCCTTTTGCACGGCGGACTTGGCCTTGGCCGACTCGTCCTGCAGCTGCAGGTAGGCAAGGTACGAGTTGCGGCGCACAGTGGCAATCAGCTTGTCGCGCGACGAGGGCTGCGGGGCGGGGACGCCGTGCTTGTCGAGCCACTCCTTGAGATCCGACTCGGTCCAGGTATCGTAGAGCCAGTTGCCGGGGTAGCCAACAGTCTGGGCCGACTTCTTGGCGACGGACTCGTAGTTTTGGCGGGCCTTTTGCAGGAGCACATCGCGGTCGCGGGGCTGCGGCACAGGGATGCTGTGGTGGTCGCAGAAAGCCTTGAGCTGGCTGTCGGTCCACGAATCCAAGATCCAGTCCTTGACGTGCGTGTAAGCCGACGACGCCTTGTCCTCGGTTTCGTACCATGAGCTGCGCACCTGGCCCAGGAGCCAGTTGGAGTCGGTCAGCTTGGACTCGTCGACATGGATCTGCTTCTTGTCCTTGAGGTACGACGCAAGCTGCTCCGTGTTCCAGCTGGTGTAGGGGACGACATGGCTGTCCCAGTTCTTCTGCACGAGCTCGTACAAATCACGACGGTCGGCGGCCTTGGGGTGCTTGATGTTGTGGTCGTCGAGCCAGTTCTCCAGCTCGGTCTGGTGCCACTTGTTGTAGGCAGGGCGGCTCAGCCAGGTATCGGCGACTGCCACGCTCGCCAGCGGCAGTAGAAAGAGTGAGAATCTCATGTTGTTTTTGGGTAATTTTGTCTGTTTTTCTTTTTTGCTTCCTGGTGATGATGTCAAGATGATGAATAGTCGAGTCTGATGGGAAGACCAGATCAAGATGAGAAGGAAGAGGGAGAGGGAGAGGGAGAAAAAAAGAGAGAAGAGGAGGAAAAGAGAATGCAAGGAAGTGAGATTGAGATCCGGAAGGGAGGGACAGCTTAATAAGGGACAAAAAAGAACAAACAATCACGTCACTTGTGGCCAATTTTGAACTTGAACCTGCGGGGATCAGCTGTGAGAGAGCTCCAGGCAGCTCTAGTTCCAAAGAATGAAGTCAGTAGTGACGACGGCGACGGGCCCAGAACCAGCCAGTGCCAGTCGGTGAAACATGCTCTGGGTTCGTCATGGCTGCTCTGTTCGTAAATGGTACGACTGTCTGAGTGGTCCTTCCAAACGTGGAAAGGAGCACAGCTGGCATGCTAGGCGTGCTAAACACGGCCTCGAAGGGGTACTTCCTGCTGGCCCATCGCGCCTGCCTTGTCTGGCTTGCCTCTTGCGCCTTTGTTGAATGCCATCTCTCTGCTAATTTCCATGGCCACGCCATGCTCTACGAAATAGGCAGTAGCAGGCAATCGCATAATACTACGGCCATCTGAACCATCTCGATGCGCCAAGCCTTTAGATCTGGTCAGCTAGTCCAATGTCCACAGTAACTATTAGTACTGTCCAGCTTGTATGAGTACAGGTCTCAGTTCTTTTTGCTCCTCTGCTCTGTATCCTTTGTTGATCGTTGGTGAAGGTGCTGCTAGTGGCATGACGTCACGGTCATTGGCTGGTGATTATGTAATCATTCGTCATCGTGAGCTTGACGTGAGCTTGACGGAGGATATGCTCCTCCAAAACCAAACTGCAGGTGCGATCAACTGCATGATTGCTCCTGCAGATTGTCGCTGAAATGTCTGATGCGAGTTCACTAGGAACATTATCTTATACAGTATTTTATTTTGATAATTGTTTTTACTGTTGATTAGGTCAGCACTCTTGAGATACAACAGACTAACCAATGCGCAAAGGAAAAAGCAAACAGAAACCAGACCAAAAAATGAAAAATACAAATGATAGCCAAGTGAATGACGGCAACGCCCGTAATGTACACCCTATTTTTCTGATGCTAGCTTTCTCTAGTTAATAAAACTCAAACTAGCCGGCTAGCTGCGCTTCGATGCGCTGCCCTTGTTTGCGCCCTCGTCGTCGTCATCGCTGTCCTCCTCATCCTCCTCCTCATCGTCGTCGTCGTCGTCGTCGTCGTCGTCATCTTCACTATCGCCGCCGACACTGTACTGCTGCTCGTCGGCCATGGTGGCTCTGCGCGGTGGAAGGTCGTCGAGCTCGTTCTCGTCAAAGTCGCCCGCCTCGAGGTCGCGACTGTTGCCGGCCCGCTTGGCGCGGAAGTTGTCGAGACGCGAGCCGCCGCCGCCGCCGATTCCGTTGCCACTTCCATTGTTCATGGGCAGACGCGTGTCCGACAGGGACGCACTCGAGACGCCGCGGTAGCCGGCCCGACTGGCCTTGCGCCGCTCGCGCCACACGTACCAGCCCCATGCCGACGCCGCAATAGCGACAATGACGAGCACAATCTCGCCGCTCTTGCGGTAGGCCTGCCACTTGGCCTCGTCCAGCTTGGTCTTGTCCCCGCCTGTTGGGGTGTGCGGGTGTGTAAAGTTGCCAATGCTGCCGCCCACCGTAGTCTCCTTGCCCTTTTCGCCGTCCAGGCGCGAGTCGGCAGGCGTGCCGCCAATGCTGCTAATGTCGACACCTATGAACCGGTCCAGCATATCGCGCGACCGCCGAGCGTAGTCAAACGGCACCATGTGCGACGAGTTGTAGAACAGCACATAGGTCAGGTTGCGTGCCTCCTGCCAGAAACCAATCTTTTCTTTTTCAAATGTCCACTCGCGGCGCGGCGCCCAGTTGCCGGGGGACACCTCGAAGCCTTTCCCGCCGTTCCACTGCATGTTGCTAATCATGGCCTCGGTGCCCAAGTGGTTGCAGATCAGATCCTCAGCGCCCGAGAACAGGAGGGTCGGCACTTCTGCGATAATCTCGGGCAAGAACGTAATAGAGGCCTTGGACTCCTTGTCGCGGAACTGCGAGCCGACATTGCCATTGCACTCGGACCAGCCCGTGTTCTTGTTGGGGTTGACGTGTAGGGCCTCAATGACGTCCTTGCGGCGCAGGTAGGGGGTCAGGTTCTTGAGGTCTGGGGGCCAGTTCATGCCACAGCTGGGGTAAGAGTCGCGCAGGCGCACGTCGTACATGTTGATACAGTCCTGGTCGTTGCCCTTGTTGCGATTGGTGAGCTGCAGGAGCTGCTGCAGAATATTCTCGCACACGGGCGTGTCGACCTTTTGCGAGTTGTCGTTGATGGCGAGCTCTTTGCGGCAGATGCGGCGCTGCGCCTCGAGCTTCTTGGCAATGTTGGAGTCCTTCTCGACAAGGCCGCGGTCGTACGCGTAGTCGAGGTAGGCCTCGTACTGCTCCGCGGGCGAGATCCAGCCGTTGCCGATCAGCATGCCCTTGAGCTGCCACTGGTGCTTGGTGGCCGGTAGCTTGTTGCGCGCGAGAATGTACTTTGCAATGTAGGGCAGGTGCTGGCCGGCAAACGACTCGCCGGCAATGTAGAGGTCGTCGTGCTCGTACTCGGGGAACAGGGCAAACCACTTTTCCAAAAACTTGATAAACTGCTCAGCCATCTCGTCGAGCTCGTGGACATAACTGTCGGTGTCGACATAGCTGAAACCGGTGCCGACGGGGTTGTCGACAAACAGCACATTGGCAAACTCGTTCCAGGCGCCGTCGTTGTACTCGAGCGTGTCCTTGTCCTTCATGCGGTAGGGGCCCAGCTCCATCATGGCGCCATCCTCGGAACTACAGCCGGGGCCGCCGTTGATCCAGATGACTGTGCGCTGGCGGTTGGCAATGTGCTTGTTCTGAAAGTGCCAGAAGAAAATGTTGCCGTTGTGCTCGGGGGTGATCTCAACGTGGCCAGCATGCATCTTGAGGAGCGGGCCGGGAGGTGCGCCGGGCAGCGAATGGACAAAGTAGTCGCCGGCAGACTGGGCCTGGGCGGTGCCGATCCAAAGCGATGAGACGGCGACGGCAGCCACGGCGAGCTTGGCCGACCACCGCCGCCATGGAGACGATGGAGGCCGCGCGGCCATTCTAGGCTAAGAGGAGAAAAGTGGTCGGTAGAGTCGATGGTGGGAGAGTTGCGCAGTAGATGGAAAGTGTTGTGTGTTTCGTGCTCGTATGATGGTGAGTCGAGATGTCAGCAGTCAACGAGCGAACGTTGATCGTGTGTGGCAGAAAGTAAAAAGGAAAGGAGGCTGGCAGGTTTCAAGATGCCCGAGAGCCAGATGCCGCTGTGGAGGGCCAAATAGGGGAAGAGGAAAAAGGCGCCACCAGTTGTAGAACGGCAGTGGAGGTAACAGGCAAGGAAGAAAAGCGGAATAAGAAGAACAAGAAGAAGAAAAGAAGAAGAGGACGAGACAGGAATAGAAACAGAAAGGAAAAGGAGGGGAGGGTCAGAGAGGAGACGATTTCCAAGAGACGCGGAGAGGGAGACTCCAAAGTCTCGCCAAGATGACAGCTGCCGTTAGCGCAGAGCAGATGCTGCAATCTGTCAATTCAAACCAGTAGAGACGTCAATGCTAAAAAAGACAACAGAGATTAGACGTCGAGTCGTGATGACGGAAGAAGACGTTGTCAGACTACAGGCCATATCGAGGCAGCTGAGGCAGGACAGTTGCATTGAAGTGCGGCAGATGCTTAGGTGTCCTGTCCTCGTGTCCTTGTGTCCCTGTGTCCTTGTCCTATGCAGAAGGCGCGATCCATGCAAATGCAAATGCGATGCTACAAGACTACGCGAGTACGGAGCTAAGATACTACAGGCAGTTGCGATGGCTAATGGTGGGCCTGACTGCTGTAATTACGCATATGAGTATAGTTATGCGCTGAAGAGATTAGATAATCACCGCAAATGGATGTAAGAGCGCTCAAGAGTGGGTCGTCTATTATCAAAGACCCCGTTTTACGGAGTAAGGACATGACTAGACGCCAGGCGATGCGACGCCGAAAGAGGGATTGAATAGGTTCAGTTCCGGTGCAGATGTAGATGTAGATGTAGATATCTGGTATTGAGAGTCAGTAGATGGACAGGGCTTTGATAAGAATCAGCATTGAGATGAAAGGTCAGGGTCTGTCTGACGGATTGTACTGAATAAAATAATAGTAAAAAGACCAGACGTATCTAATCAGTGATCCACCTGCTTACATAATTTCAAGATCTAGCGGGGTGGCAGATTTTGACAGTGACTTACACGTCAACAACGTCATCACATCGATTCACCATTTCGCAAATAATTGCACATATCTACATTGCAAAATCTACAGAAATCAAAATCAACATGGCCAAGAGATATATTGTTGAGCACCTCGACGAGGAACTGGGCGAGTGGTCGCAGCTCGAGTACATCAAGATTGCCCGCGAGACGGGCAACTTTTGCCTGTCGTCGATCCCGGACTCGCTCAAGCAGAACCTGCCAGAGACGCTGACGACGACGCCCGGATTTGTGGCCGAGACGCGCAGCGTCGAGGAGGTGTATGGCCGGGACCCAGCCCTCAAAGCGCGGGTGTGCCTGCTGGACCCGGCGGCGGCGCAGGAGCTGTCGCCCGAGGACGGCGAGCTGTTTGACGTTTTCCTGTTTGGCGGCATTCTGGGCGACGACCCGCCGCGGGACCGGACAGGCGAGCTGCGGAAGAAGGGGTTCACAGGCCGGCGACTGGGCCCGAAGCAGATGACCACGGACACGGCCGTGCGGGTGACGCGGATAGTCGCTGAGAAGAAGAGTAAGTCTACAAGCCACGAGCACAGCGAGAGTAATGCGCGCGAGCTAAGCGAGCGAGGGAAAAGCAATGAGACGAGAAGAAAAGTGAAACGAAAGACGCAAACAAGATGCACAATACTGCCGACAGAATCTAACACAGATAGCCCCCCTGGAGGAGATTGAGTACCTCGACTTCCCGTCTCTGCAGTTCAACGAGCACGAGAGCACAGAGATGCCGTTCCGCTACGTCAAGGGCGCGGATGGCAAGCCGATTATGCCGGATGTGAGTTTTTTTTTTAAAAAATCATAACTAATAAATCATATGCAATGCTAACAATCTAGGGCATGGTTGAGCTGATCAAGAAGGACGCCGACAAGGCGATTGATGATCTTTTCTAATCACATCTGCAAGCGCAATAAACTGAAACAAAAGTAAATAGTAAAATACCCATAGACAATTCAGAAGAACTTGACATTTGACATTCGTGGGATTCTCTGGTATATAGTACAACGCCAAGTATGGCTGCATTATCTATCGTACCAGTATCGATATCCGCGTCGATCTTATCTTTGGCCAGCCCCGCCCGGGTCTAATCTCTATCATGGTCTGATTCTCACCGCATTGCAACTTCTCGCTCTTTGGTTCTTCAACCTGTCAACAATGCCTCTGACAATCGACCCCCCGCTGCTGAACACGGCCAATCCGTGGGCGACCGACCTCGCCGACCTGTCCAAGCTCTACGCATGCCCGCACACGGGCGCTGTCACAACACGCACGTCGATGCTTGCCGGCTTTCCGCACGACCCGGCCATCCACCAGTTTACCTTTTTCGATGCCGCCACCCACGACCCCCGCGACAAAACCCAGAGACAGACGGGCAGTCTCAACAACCTGGGCTACAGCCCGCTGGCCTTGAAAGAATACCTCGGCTTTATCAAGGAGATCGCCTCTACGCAGAAGAGCCCGACGGGCAAGCCCAAAGGATTCCTGGTGTCGGTAACGGGCTCGCCGGCTGATGTAGCTGGCTGCTACGCCGAGATTGCCGCTTTGCAATCCCAGATCTCGCATGTGCCGCTGGCCATGGAGGTCAACCTCAGCTGCCCCAACATTCCCGACAAGCCGCCGCCGGCCTACAATGGAGATTCCTTGCTGGAGTATTTGGAGGTCATTGAAACGGCCATCTCTACGTCCTCAGAGGTTCAGCAAATACCGGTCGGCTTCAAGACGCCACCGTATACACACGCCGGACAGTTTGACGTGCTTGTCGGGTCACTGCTAAAGTCTTCTGCCAAGACAGGCACGTGCCCGCTCAGCTTCCTGACGGCCACCAACACCCTAGGATCGTCGCTGGTCATGACGTTTAAAGAGACGGGCCACACGGCGGCGCTGCCCAATGGCGGCATCGGCGGCATGGCGGGCGCACCACTGCACCCCATCGCGCTGGGCAATGTAGCGGCGCTGCGGCGGATGCTGGACGCAGGCAAAAACAAGGCCAAGCTAGGGCACATTCAGATCATTGGTGCGGGTGGTGTGTCTGATGCAGCAGGGTATGCGCGGATGAAGGAGGTGGGATCGTATGCAGTGGGTGTCGGCACGGGACTTGGGGTCTACGGGGTGGATGTATTCGAGAAGATCTTGACGTCTAGTCCGAAGCTGTAGCCGCGTTAGACACCAGGCCGGTAGATAGAGCACTTGCATTGTATGAGGATGCCATGACTCATTCCGGATGATTCCGATAACCGAAGCTGTACATTGGTGCATGTGAGTCGACGATATCAACAGCCTCCATCCGATGTCGGAACACGCTGTCCTCCAGCTTTTGTGAGATTAACGATAAATGATAAGTAGCTTGTAGCTTGATAGGAGCTGCTACAGAAGCATCTAGATGCAGGAGGCAAGTCATGCTGTTGTTATCTTATGTCATAGTGGGGCACTTGCGACAGGTCGAGACAGGGGTCTCTTGTTGGTTGATGGACACTGTGTACTGTGTGCGTTGACTGTGTTGATTGCTGCAATAATGCTGCACAGATACGATACTAGATGATATGGTGTAGACTATATATGGAAAGATAAAGCTGTCACACCATTCTTGTTGTATCTAGGCAATTCTAGGTGTTTCTTTTGAAGCTCCATCGAGCTCTACGGAGTACAAGCGACAAGCTCTCGTCAAGGCCTTGTGTCCGTGGCCTCTGGCTGACTGTTGACTGTTCATTATTATTAAATACTAAATGCTAAATACTAAATACTAAATCTCAACTGATTGCAATGCCAGTGTGTCTCTACGCCATACCTACTCGAGCATGTATCTTTGTGCCAGCCTGTCTTCTACCGGTCGCCCATGTCTTGGATGCACACAGACTGCGTCAACCAAGAGGGGTAATTGTACTTGTGGCATCCTTGATAGGAGCTCAAAGTTTATCTACAAATACTAATTCAAGTTTATCTACAAATACTAATTCTATATTGATTGTATCAGTCAATTGACTCATCTTATCAGAGCTGTCCTCTTGCGAGCTCTCTGCTTGAGCTTGATAAGGTGTGCTTTGAGATGATGCAATCGATCGTTCCTGAATTGAGTCGTTGCAGTTCTGTTGACAGATAAGCTATACACGTAATCTACAAGTATGACTCTTTGTCGTGCACGCCGTCGGCTCGTACACTTCTTTGTCTGGTGATGTGATCACGAGGTCACCTGTGGAGATGCCACTGCCACGCACAGTGTATATACAGCATACAGTCAAGTACACCCCGGCAGTGCTTGTATACGACCCACTTGTCTGCTCTAGCGTGGGTCGATTTGCGGGGTAAATGCGCGAGAGCACTCCACTCCTGCAGGCTGTAGCTGGACGCCATGAGACCAGAAGACCAGAAGACGACTGATTAAAGTCCAAAGTCAATTGATATGTTGAGATAAAAGTTCAATTCCAGTTCAGCAGTGTTTTGTTTTGGTTTCAATTCACCCTCCTTGTCTGGTCTCTGTTCGTTGGTGATGCTGGAATATGCAGGGAAGAAGTGGGGCCAAGGCAGGGAAGGAGCGAGAAGCGAGAAGGAAAGAGCTCGAAGAGATAACGTCATACAGGATATGTGTGGCAGATAAGGAAAGCGCGGGATAAGATGGTAGACACGACAAACAACAAAGAGAATCACATCAGATCGTCAAATCGTCAATAGGCAAACACAATAGCAAAAGAGCAAAATTACAAAATTACACCTATAAACCATTGACTCGCACAATTAGGCAAGAAGTTCTTTGTCCAAAGTTTATACATTTCTGCAATCTGTTGAGACGTAATGGAATGGTCACGCGACGTTTGGGGTCAATTAGCCATCTTGCTCCTTCCACCTCAAGACTGTAGAAGACACTGTATGGAATGAACTGTAAGCATACTGTAATACACTGTAACAGTCACGCATCAAGTGTATCCAGCATCAGTACACCAGGCCAGCAGAGTAAAACAATAAACGGAAGGTGCGGCTGTACATTACAGGTCAAGTGTGCTGTTCCTTCTTGATACCGACTTGCGGCGACCTCCTCTTTCCTGTTTTGTCTATTCCACACTCCGTGTGGTACTGTGTCTGTCTGACTGTATGCCTCCTCTATCTACGGGTATCATTCCCCACCCTCGACCATTATAAAGGCTTCATCCCTCCTCTCCTGACATCCTGCTCTTCTCTTCATCCAACAGCACCACTCTTCTGTTCTATCCATATCGTCTGTCTCGATATCTGGATATCTTGACATCCTTCCATCTATATTTCTTTCCATCTACTCCATCTGCTTCATCTCTTCCATCCGTCATCACACCTCCTCATATCATCACCATCACCATCTATCTATCAGACATCACCTCCAGCTCACCATCAGCTACTCTAAGTCTCCCTTTCACCGTTGTCTCATCCTCCGAGGTCGCCACTTGACGGAACTTCTATCAAATCTAGCCATCCATCAAACTATCCAACCAGTAAGTCACCGACACCCTTGGCTAGTAAAAAGGACACCTTTCTTTGTTGCGCCCTTGCATCACATCTGTTTGTCTCTTCTTTTTCTTCCAAACAACACTATCTACACACCTTGTCTTCACCTTGTATACACCCTATTACGTTTCCTCTCCCCTCTCGCGCAATACCACCCCGCACCATCTGTGTCTTCTATATCTTGTATTTTCCATCTTCCCTTTCTTTCATCTCTTCATCTCTTCATCTTTTCATCTTTTCATCAACATCAACACTCCACATCCATCACATCCATCAGTAGTACGCATGCATCCGTCTACCAAATCTTTACACTACAAATACTGACTACCCAGTGACTCGCTCCCACAAGTACAACGACCGCCCCCGTGGCGACATGTCCGAGGGCTACGTTGCCGACGACAACCTTCCCAAGTTCTTCTCTAAGAATGGCTATGCCGACACGGATCCCAAAAAGACCAAGAAGAACGGCAATGGCAAGGGTAACTGGGGCACGATCGGCGAAGAGGTCCTCGACGACCCGGCCGCCTTCAAGTTTACCAATGCCCGCCGCCGCTCCAACAGCTCGTCTATGACGGCCGACGTCAGACACTTCAAGACCAAGTTCGACGTCAACGAGCCCGACCCCGTGTTTGAAGAGGATCTGCACGGGCCCATCGACGATGAGTCGTCGCAGGTCTCTGACATGTAGATGTTTACTTTCATCTACTGATCATCTACTGATCATCTACTGATCATCTGCTGATCATCTGCTGATCATCTGCTGACGAGAAGACGTCAAGGACGTTGTATTATGAAATGAATAACGAAATAACGGCACGCGAATGTATCTTCAGCACTAGAGCATTGCGCGATGCAGCACTGTACCATAGCATGTAATGAATTATCAATTATCAATATTATCAATAATATCGAGAATCAAGGACTATCACCAACAACATCCCATGAGATTGACAATGGTGACCTCTTCCGCATGTATCCTCTCAACGCTTTGGCTGCGTCCTCTGTTTGGCTGCCTTCAATCTTGACACGCCGCAGACGCAGTGCACTTTTGTTGTCTGGCACTGCGAAACCCAACGGCAGCAGTACATCTGTGCCGTCAACAATCACCGGCAGCACCACTTCTCTCTCGCCCTGCACAAACGTCAACGTATCCATCTCTTCATCAGTCTCCATGTCATTCAGCAGACTCCTTGTGAACTCGGCAATGCCAATCTCTTCAAAGATGACGCGCTTCTTGGCCAGCTTCTTCTTCTTCTTCTCGCCCACAATGTGAGTCCACACCGGCCCTAGTGCCCGCATCTGGCGGTCAATCCCGGCTGCGCTTGACGACGGCGTAAACCGGACCTCCCTGTCGGCCTTGCTCAGCTTGGGTGCCGGCGTGCCTTGGATTTCAGTCACTGCGCTCTCGGTCTCTTTGGACTCGTCACGACCAGTCTCTGCTGGCAGGAACAGCCCTCGCTGGATAACCTCTACCAGCAGTCGGGCGCCAACAGGCGCCAGCCTCTCCCGCAGCTCCTTGGCCGTTGTCTTGCTGTCGACGGCAAACTCTGACGCCTCCTTGGCCTCCTTGGTCTCCTCTTGAGGCCGAGGTGCTGCCAGCAGCCGCCTGCCCCCGTCAAACGTCCGCTCGTGCAGAGTCTGCACAGTCACGCCCGTCGATGTGCGGCCCAGCAGGATGGCATGCTCGATAGGCGATGCCCCGTGCAGGTCTGGCAGCAGCGAAGGGTGCACATTGAGGCCGCCGTACTTGCACCCTTTCAGAATGCGCGGCGGCACAAACAGGCCAAACGAGACGGCCACCACCATGTTGGTCTCTTGGTCACAGGACCATCCGGTAAAGGTGTCCTCTTCGTGGACGCAGAGGCCGAGCTGCAGGGCAAGTTCCTTGACAGGACTGTGAGCAGTCGCTTTCAGGCCGCGGCCAGTGGGTTTCGCAGGCCGGACCAACACCTGAATGGACGCAATCGACGACGGCGACGACTGCATCTCATTGTAGAGGGCCTGCAGCGATGCACAGCTAAAGTCGTCGGTGCCGCAGAAGAGGATATGGAGGGGGTCCCTTTGGTTGGAGGTAGAAGTAGAGGTAGTGGTGGGGCTCCATCCAGATTCCCAATAGGGTGGGAAGAGTGGCTGTAGTGTTGGTAAGTATTTCAAGGGACCTGATGTCAGACGAGATGTCCGTTGGGGTGGCAAGGCTTTGACAGGCGGCGGCCTCGAGTGTTTTTTCGAGACAGCAGGTTTCGATGTGAATAGCCGCGCCGGGCATATCTGTATTGGCCGTGCCCTCCGTATTGGTCGGGCAAACATTGTGTGCGTGTATGTGTACGCTGTCGTTTGTTGTAGCTGTTAGATGCCAGTGTCAATTGATGTCATAGAGATCAAAGGACGTCAAAATATTGGACCAACGAGAAGCGGACCCACCCGCGCAACGTATATTTATCTATTTATTTCCAAGGCCGATTTAATTGGTATATTCTCTCAGCTTTTACCTTGTACAAATTATAATATAGCCAATATTTTGGTTTTGATTCATCATAAATCTAATGCCAATGCTAGAGATGAAGCTATACCGGTCTTACCAAACTCCTAGAGAATTAAATATATGAAAAAGAAACAAACAAACAAACAAAAAAAGCAAAACGACAATAATCATAGCTCATGAGATAACAACAACAATGGCGATAATGCATCAGCATCAGCTTCTTGAATCAGATAATGACCAGCTCGTCTTCGTCGTCATCTTCTGGTAGGTCTCCCGCCCCGAGACTCTCCCGTCCGGCTTCCCGAATACCCTTGTCGCCCAGCAGGAACCGCGTCTTCTTATGCACCGGCGAGCGCTCGGGCACAGGTGGCAGGCTAGGCGTCGACGCTGATGCTGACGTCGGCAGACTGCGCTGCTTTTGGGATTGAGAGGCAAACCCGTTTTGGATCGTCTGGTTGTTCTGCAGCCGCTCGCCGTCCTTCATGCGGCCCAGCTTCGCGCGCAAGTCCGACCCCCAGCCAAAGCCAGACCGCCCACTTCCACCTCCGCCTCCTCCTCCGGCCGACGACGACGACGCGGATCCAGCAGCACTGTTCGAGAAAGCCGACTGTGGCCGCTTGCGCTTGGCCGGGCCCAGGTTTGTGTGGAGGCTGCCCAAGCCAAGACTCGAATCAAAAGAGTCGTTGTCGCCCAGCTTGGGTGTGTTGTTGCTAATGTTCAGGCCGTTGGGTGTGCTGCGCCGCGACGCAATCGATGCCAGCAGGCTGGCGCGCGAAGCAGCTGCCTGGTCCATGACAGAAGAGACCGTCGTGGCCGATGTTGCCGCGGTTGCTGCAGACAGAGCGCTTGTTGACTGCGACGACGATATGGACATCACCGACGGCACCTTGTTCTTCCCCTTCATGTCGACTACGGGTGTTGCCGCTCTCAGCTTCATGTAGTCCCGGCCGGCACCCGAGCCAATCTCGCTGAGTTTGCGCGCAATGTCCGACTCCTTCTCGCGCGCCGCCAACCGCCGCTTGATGCCTTCATTGCGTTCCACCTTGTCGGCATACCCGCCGCTCAGTGCTTCATTGTCGATCAGCGAACTGGCACTTGTGCCGCCAGCGCTGCCGCCGGTAATATAGTACTGCGCCTGGGAGTAGCTGTCAAAGCCAGAGTTGGAGTGGCCGCCTCCTCCGCCTCCGCCTCCTCCTCCACGGCCGCCTCTCCCTCCTCTGCCGCCCCGCCCACTCTTCTCGCCGACAGAGCCGAACCCGGCTGCACCGTTGAGGTCGTTCCGTGTCGCCCGCATCTTTTTGACCGCCTCGTTGGTATGGAACTCACAGTACTCGGTCCGCTTCGAGTTGATCCACGTCGTGCACTGGTGCCCGTCGCGCTTGATGGATTTACAGAAGCCCAGGTCGCGTGCCATGCCCAGCTCCAGGATGGTGTCGTCGTCCGAGTTGATCACCAGACTCCAGCGGCCCGTATCGTGCCGGCCCGGCGGCGGCGGCATAATTCCCGGGTTCAGAATACCCACAACCGTGCCAACGGTCAGCTTCCAGAAACGCTCAAAGCCAGACTTGAACAAGAACAGCTCAACCTGGTACTCGAGATCGACGAGCGTCAGGACCATGTACTTGCCGCGGTCTGACTCCTTTTGCGACTTGGCGCCCTCAAAGGGCTTGTGCGATCGCGGATCCGACTTCTCGGCAACAATAGCCATGACGACAATGTCCGTCTCGACCTCGGGCAGCTGGAAATTAGGCGCTTTGACGTCGCGCAGCAAATCTTTGAGGCTGTAGCACGTCATGCCGGAAATGGAGCGCGTCACGACCGAGTGCGGCAGGATGCGACGCTTCAAGTGGTACCCGCTGTATGGCTCGAACGATGCGGCGTCGGTTGTTTCTTGGGATGCTGCTGCTGATGCTGCTAGTTTGGGTGCTTCGTTTTCGTCTCCATATCGAGCGCGGATATCGGGGGTCGTGTTGCTGCGTCGGCGTAGAGTGCTGCCGCCGCCATTTCTGGTGTCTCCTACTGCCGGTTTTGCCCGTCCTGCTGCCCCCAAGACGTCCTCACGGCTATACCGCGTCGGGCCCAGGTCGACTTCCGCAATATCGACTGCCGTCGTCTTAAACTGTTCCATCTCCGACTTGCCCACGCCAAAGGCCGACGTGCGCAGCTTCTGAATCCGTTCTGCTCTATCTAGCCGGCTCGCCTCTTCTGTGCGCGCCGCTGCCAGTTTCTCATTGAAACTGAGTTGTTTTGGTGCGGCAGTCTCTCGTTGCGACAGAGATGTAGAGGCGCGTGCACCCTCGTAAAGACTTGAACTGCTCACACTACCCGTCAGTCCTCGCCGCATTGCCGATGGTGCCCGCTTCAACGAAACATCTTGCCCACGCAGGCCCTTGTCGATGCCGAGGATGACCCGCTTTGGCGATTTCTGCAGCATATCCAGTCGTCCTGCGTCGGGGCCACGGTGCACGGGCGATGCCGGCACTTCGACTGTGCTGCGCTGTGGAGATCGCGGATTGTGGAAGACGGTGGCGCCTGGTGTAGTGGGCCGTGCTGGCCGTAATGGCGCCGCTGACGACAATCCTGATACTCCCAACAATGCGGGCGACGATGTTGACTTTTGTACTTTGGCCGCCTGTAGCTTTTTCAGCCGCAGCTTTGCCTGGATCTCTTGCAGCTGCAGCTGGAGTGTCTCCTCGTCCTCGTCCTCGTCCTCGTCCTCATCTTGGTATTCGGAACTCATATTGACCTGTCGTATGCGTACGGGCGATGGTGATGTGCGTGATGCCTCGAGGCGCTGTAAGCGAGCGCGGCCGCTGGGTGAGCTGGCAAGGACTTCGCCGGGCGATCTTGGTGGCCACTGGGGCTTTGCTGCCGGTGATCCTATACTGTCAGTATGGCTTTAGATGATGGCATTGACAACAGCCTTACTAGGTAGCATTGCTATGTTAAGAGTGTGCCGAGTTTTTCGTTGTGAGCATCGGTGTGGTCGAGGTGGTAGATATAGTATCAAGTGGTGTCGAGAGAGGGTCGAGATGATTGTTTACCTCTGCCTTCCGAGACGCAAAACAAAAGGGCTAGAGCAAGAGTGTCCGTGTGCCTCGATATATGCAATAACAGGAGCTGAATTGGTGATAGCAGGGTAGTGGTAGTGTATAGGTGGTGGTTGCACAGACAAGAACAACAATGGGTATAGTGCAAGAAAGGCGAGAGAAAAGAAGCACAAACGAAAGAGAAAGAATGGACAGCTATCAAAACTATGACGTTGATCAATGTGAGGAATCGTACGTCAGACACCAAGAGAAATTGACAGAGTAAGAGGCTGTGGTCGAGATCGAGGAGGGTCGAGGAGGGTCGAGGAGGGTCAGCAAGGCCGAGTAGTGTGGACGCCACAGACAGCGGGTGTGTCTACTGGTTATCTGTATATGATACGCTTATCGAGACGACTGCCAGATGCCAAAGCTAAAAGCTAAAAGGTCTAGCCAAGGGCCAAAGACGTAGCCGTGAAAATTGATGTGCTGTTTTGTGGAGGACGTCGTAGATGAGTGGTGGTCTAAAACGGGGGTGAAATAAATGGGACCCACTTTGACGCGTCCCAACGCGCTCATCGCGATGATTATATAAGCCATATCGACCTTTACTATGGGATACTATCTTGTAGAGGAGATCTAGAATTCCAAGTACCTGACCAGCTTCACTCCGCAACCTCATATACAACTATTTTGGATTCGGCAAATCAGCACTGCACACACAATGCCTCCTCGGACGACACGAAACACGCGGGCCAAGGGCGCCACCGACGACACCCCAGCGACGACAACCGCCTCGACAAACAAGTACATCCTCGAGGCTGAGACGGACAACCCGCCACGGCTGTTTGTTCTGCCCAAGAAAGTGACAGACGCAGCACGCATTGTCACTCTGCCGCACCCTCGGCACACGTCCAAGCCGGCCCGGTTCCTCGTGTGTCCCGAGACGGGCGTCTACGAATTTACCCAAATCGCCAGCCCCAAGACCGAGCCCAGGAGTTGGCTGCTGGGAGTCGACAAGAACAAAAAAACGGGCGAAAAGACGGAAGAACAGGATGCACTTCCTGCGCAGACCACAAAAGAAGCCGACCTCTTTGTGGCTACGGCTGTCGACCCCTTGTTTTTAGTGCTGCCCGCCTTGTTTGCTGAGCCTGCCTCTTCCGACGACGACGACGACGACGACGACGAAGACGACGACGACGAGAATACCGAGTACCGCAAGAACAGAAACAGCCGCCGCGGGCCCTCGACTCGCAAGCGCATGTTCTTGACGGCCGACGATCACTTTGACGCCCTGCCCCAGACGGGCGGCTCCCACCTCGCCCAGCTGCTGCGGTCCCAGCCGGCCGTCCAGGCGCTGTTCACAAAGCGCATGGCCGTCGTGTGCGATACCGTGGCCGCGGGCGACGAGACCATGTATCGCCTGAATGAAGACAAGCTGCTGCTCGAGCTGCTCAGCAAGGCACAGCGCACAGGCAGCAGCCACACCAAACTGCCGCCCACCCTCGAGGCCAAGTTTGTCACCAGAGCCCTGGAGGCGCCCATCAAGACCGCGCGGTCCGCAGCCGCGCCGCCTCTCGTAACGGCAACCTCGACAGCCTCGACAGCCTCGACAGGCGCTTCAACGCCCATGTCCACCAGCTCGGCCGAGTCAGAAATCTCTACATCCACGACATCCACACAGTCGACCGCCGCTACCGAGGTCGACGAGTCGCTCAACACGGCCGCTGCCGTTCCTGAAGAAGTAGTCGCCCTACAGCGCCTGCGCGTGGCGTTCCAGTTCATCTGCTCGCGGTACGTGCCCGCGGCCGTTACGCGCATGCTGCAGCAGAAGCTAAAGGACTCGCCACAGTCGGGCGGCGTCGATTTTGCACCGCTGGACGCCCACCTGGCCAACATTGAGGCTCTGCGCAAGGCGGCCGTGCTGGCGCGGTCGGCGGCCATGTCGTACTCGGGAAACAACAAGCGGTCGCTGGACTCGGAAGAGGCGGAGGACCGCGCCGAGAAGAAGCGGCGGCTGGCCGAGGAGGAGAAGCGCAAGAAGGCAAATGAGAGCCGCGGCGTGCGCAACCTGAAAAAGGTCAATGTCACGGGCATGAAGAAGATGTCCGACTTTTTCAAAAAGGCGTGAATAGCAGTCTCGTTTGTATTATAGATTAGGTTAGGATGGTCGGCGTCACGGTCTGGTAGTCAAACTTCTTTGGGTTTATTTTCATTTTGGCTTTAACAATGGTATAGTGTATAATTCATCAATCATTACTTTCTCACTCTCGCTTTATAATCGCTCTCTGCTTACCGCGTCCCTCGTCCACTCGCACCGCGCGTGCCTCGTGCAACTCCAAAGCCGCGGCCAATATTAGAACCGCTGCGTGCGCTGCCATAGGTGCCCGCAGTACTGCTCGAGCCCCGTGTGCTGCTGCTCCGTGTGAGACCGCTAAACGTCGTCGACCCCGACGTGCTGGCACCGCGAGCACCAACACCTCTTGTCGTCGTCGCATACACGGACCGTCCCGCTCGTGCACCGCGCAGGCCGCCCCGCAGACCGCCGCGTGTACTTGTCGACGAGCTTGTACCGGCCGCTCGTCTCCGCTCCTCCTCCTCGACCTTGCGCCTGGCTTCGGCTGCGCGCCGTTCCGCCTCGGCCGCGCGCTGCTCGGCTTCCTGCTGTCTCTGCAGCTCCTCGGCCTCGAGCTCGGCAATGTCGTTGGTCGCGCCCTTCCACTGTGGGTCGAGCAGCAGGCGCTGGTTGTGTTCTGTCTGGGACAGCAGGCGCGTCCACGTCGACAGCAGCGCCGAGGCGTTGCCGACGGTCTGGGCGACTGTCTTCATGTTGCCGCGGGACTGCTCAAGCGTGCCGATGACGCCCTCAATGACCTTGTTGATCTGGCGCACGCCGTCGAGCTCGCGCTGGAGGGCGGCATCGCGGGCTTCCTCGGCGTCAAAGGCCGTCGGTTCTCTCTCCCGCTGGTCTCGCTGTTGCTGCTGTTCTTGTTGTGTAGGTGTCTTTGGCGACTTGGGCGTCTTTGGTGTGTGTGGCTGGCTGTCGCGATTATGGCTGGGTTCGCGGCCGCGCGCGGCAAAGGGGTAGAATGGCTCGGGCTCCTTGACGGGCGACGACGAAAACAGGTCGGAGCTGTCCATGGTTGGGTAGATGTTTGGGTAAATGTCGATGTGTTGTGACTCTGTTCATTGGGCAGCAAGGCTGTGTCGGTTGTCGAAGAATGCCAACCAATGGTCTGTTGATGTCGTTAATGTCGATGACGTTGCGCCAGGGTCCGAGGGGGTGTCTCGTTTGTGGTCCGTTCTTTGGTCCGTTCTTCTCGAAACCCAATCGTTTTCTAATCGTCTCGTGCACCCTGCAGCAATCAATGCACGAGTCGGCGGGGCAGGGCTGCATGTGCCGCGAGCTTGTCTGCTTGTGTAAGAGCTCGGGCAAGGCAGCTTGTTTGTTGTTGGGTGTGAGTTGGCATTATGTCAGCAGTCATGATTGGCTGCCGTGCCTTCTCAGACAATACACACTGCAGCCGCTTGACGCGACGGCCTTGCGAAAAGGCCACTCTAACGCGTCTCGACGCGTCAATTTCGCACCATATTTAGATTAGACCCGCTTTTGTACTCACTTTTTACTATCATTGATAGGCCGTTAAATAGACTGGTCTCCACTTTAGCTGCATGTAGCTGCATCAATGTGTTTTATCTCGCTGAAATATCCATTAAACCCCATTAAAAGGCAGGAGGTTGGTGTCCACTATTATTATCCACACACTCACTGTTGTCGGTCCACTAACTGCCTCCTGCCCACAAACGGCAGTGCGAGCATCCCCAGCCACCTAATTCCTGCTTTCTGCCACTCCATTTACCGCCCTTTCTCGTCACGAGTCCCACGAGTCGTTTTTCTCCTCCCTCTCCTTGTCGTCGCCTCGTCACCACATCATCCGGCATTTGCACCATCAACATCAACAAACTTGTTTACTTTCATCCTATCTGATTTGGTCATCCGAAACTCTCATCTAATTCTTCAATCTTCTTTGTTCTCGCTCAAATCACTATTAGCATCGGCATCATTAGCCTCGTCGCCGTCCTCCGCGATCTTTACTTCGTCTCGACTTTGGCTCGCTTCTTTTCATCTCGACACGTCCTATCGTCTCGGCTTCTCCTTTTCTCCATCTCATTTTCAACTTGTTTTCTTTCATCGCTTCCATTGTGTCATTTTATCCCAACTCTAGCTTCCATCTCATTCTTTAGTACCGCCTCCAAAGTACTGATCATCAAGCCAGGGATATCAAGCTTGAAGAAAATAAAGACCGCTTTGCCCAACAGTCGTGCTCATTTCATCTCATCTCATCCATCTCTCATCTTCCTGTCACCTCCCTCTCACCTGGTCTTTATATTCTTGATTGGAATCCGTCTGCTCGCTCAACTCGCATCGCAGATTGTCGCATTCACTCAAGCCTCACCGACATTCACTCTTCCATCTCATCACCCCTTTCCTCGTGTCACCATGGCCACCACTCCGGTAGCCGCGTCGACCCCCTCCCCCTCTTCCCACATTCACACGCCGCCAACACCCCGGCTGGGCTTCGCGGACTCCTGGGAGCCGTTCTCGCCGCGCAAGTCATCTCGTATCGCAAATGCAAAGACTGCCGCTGCAAGCTCTTCATCAACATCCACCACATCTGCCCGTACTCCCTCGCCATCATCTGCCACTCGCCGCGCCGCGCGTCTACTGCGCTCACCAAGACAAACACAGACCAAGCAGTCTCTGCCTGTCCAAGAGCCTATTGCCTTTAACAACTCATCCGTCTTCTCGCCTGCACCAACACCAAGAAAGAAGAGAACCATGCCGACTGCTCACTTCCTCAGTCCCGAGGACTCGCACAAGGCAGCCAAGGCGGCAAATGGTGAGGGCAGCAGCAGCCAGACGCGCATGATGGGCATGCTGCCAACGCCGGCCAAGACACCCAGTAAAAAGGTGCACGCTGCCTCGCAGAACGAGTCCAACATTGCGGCCATTGCGCGCAACCTCTTCCACAACGATGTCGACCAGGTCATGGCGTCGCCCAGCAAGACTTCCTCGCGTAAGGGCAAGAAGTACACGGGCATCTCGCTCGAGAGCTTTGCCGTTGTCGAAGAGGAGGATCCCATCTCCATCTTTACCGACTCGCAAGACCGTGTGCCCGAGGCTGATATCAGCAATGACAACCCCTTCTTTGGCGGTGGTGCTGTCAGTGCTCCGTCTGCTGACTCTGCCACGCCCTCGCGGCGCCGCAGCAAGCGCAACCATATCTCCATTCCTGGTGAGGGCAAGCAGAGCGTCGAGGACGCTACTCGCCGTGAAGACGGTCTTGTCTATGTGTTCCGCGGCAAGAAGATCTTCCGCAAGTTCAACGAGAGCGCTGTGTCGCAAGAAGAGGATGTTCTCGACAGTGTGTCGGCGGCCGGAAAGCGTCTTACTCGGTCTGCTATCAAGCCGCGCCTGCTGTTCCCTCGCAGTGCGCACAGCCCTCAGCTAAGCGGTACCCCCAAGGGTCTATCAGTGTCTGTAGAAGAGGATGACGAAGAGGCCGTTACCGACATTGAGGACCACAATCTCGATGAGGCCGAGGAGGTTGAAGAGGAACTGGAGTCGCCGCTGGAGCAGCCGGAAGAGTTGAAGCCGGAGCCGATAACCACACCCAAGGCATACACTGGCAAGGCTACCCCCAACACGCCGCCCAATGGTATATCTTTCGCTTCGTCGTATGCTCCCGAAACTCCTCCCGTCACTGTCCGTGCAACACGGTCGGGCCATAAGGTGGCCAGCACGCCCGAGGACACAATGCCCGTCAAGGCCCCGGCCAAGAAGCGCAGTCCCTTTGATGGCTGGCGCCAGACCAAGAGCACGGCTTCCTCGGCTGCCGGCCACAAGCGGCAGGCCGAAGAGCTGGGCACTGCTGTTGGCGGACCCAAGCGGGCGCGGTTTTAAGGCAGTAGACGTCGGTAGATGTCGGTAGATGTCAGTAGATATCTATCCTCTCGCCGCTTGCGATCTGTCTTCTGCTTGTTGCCTTCTACCTCTTTTTTGTCTCGTCTTTCCTATATACCATTTTAATTTGCCAAGTCTGTCTTTCCAACGGCATTGCTCATTGCTTACTGCCTATTGCTCATTCCCAAAATTCGCATCTTCAATCCTCGGCGTTGCCATGCTATGGGCAGAATGCATAGTGGCTCGGACGCCCATGTTATATTTTTGTCTTTTCTCTTAGTCATTCTTTCTTTGCTTTGTCTCTTCTCTTCTTCCGACCTCTTCTTCTCTTTCATTATTTTCCTCTCTTTTTGTATCTGCCAGACTGGCGACTGTGGATATACACTTTGGGGTTTTATGATGGGAGCCAGAGATGGAATATGGTAGCGTTTCTATTTTCTCTTTTCTCTTTCCTATTTTCTCTTTTCTTTCTTTTTCTTTTTCTTTCCTCTTTATCTCATCGTTCTACTCTTATATTTCCTTGTCTCGATACCCAGCATGTCGAGCGTATCGAGCAGTGTTACTTGCCAACTAGTAGATAGATAATGTCAACAAGTATGAAGAGCCCTTGTCCGTATATGATTGAATCTGTGAATGCCGTTGATCCTGAAACTACTCAACGTACTCGTTGTGTCTATGTACTACCTCTGAATCTAATTGCTCTTACTCTGTCTGTTCTGCTGCCCCTTACTATCATATCAATAGATGTGGCGTCGTGTGATGGCGTCCGCATGCGTGTGTCAATGTCTCACGTCAACGCAGGTGTAAGATGTGCATATCTTGAGACCCAATCGGCACGAATCCAACATCATGACAACTGACAACAGATAGCTTGGAGGCTTTCTTGCCCGATCCGGCAATTGATTCCTAGTTGAATTATATAATCAGATATCCTCACTTGCTCCTACCACATTGACATTGTTCCTGCCATTCTCATCTCAATGTCGCCATTTTTAGTCGTGTACCTGGCCCTATCCGCCCGCCTATGCTAGAGTGCTGCCTGCTTATTGGCACCCCACCCCCGCAGCACATGCGTAGCTCTGAAATGGACGACGGAAACTGCCCAAAGTGGCAACTATCTATACCAACGCTCAGCGCTCCGGTTTGCCCATTCTTAGTCAAAATCGAGAGTAAAATCCAGAGCAAATTCTCTTCGTCCTTTTATACACTCTTCATACGAAGAGCACTCCTAGATCGCCGCAGGGGGATTGTACGCCCATCGTTCCTTCCTTGCAGAGACTTACACTACTAGTATTGTCTCTTTCCCTTTTCCATTGGTCTGCCTCATCGTTCCTTCCCTCTGTATAAAGATACCTCACAAGTCCAGACCCTCTTGTTCCTCCCCACTTCTGATAACCTAATCGACATTCGTGATCTTTCCATATCCACCTAAACTTCCTCTTCCTTCTCTCTTCCTCCCTCTCTCTCTCTTCTTGTTGTCCCTCCTCAGCCCACCACTACCTCGCCTCACCCTCACCTCATCCTCACAGCCCCCCACCATGCATATCCTTGTCGTCAACGACGACGGCCCGCCGTCTGTCCAGTCGTCGCCGTACGTTCACAGCCTCGTGCGCGAGCTGCAGGCTGCCGGCCACCTCGTCTCCGTCTGCCTGCCCGACGTCCAGCGCTCGTGGATCGGCAAGGCCCACATCATCGGCCAGACCGTCGAGCCCACCTACTACCGGCCTCCGCCCCTATCCCTGACGCCAGCCGGCATCGCCCCCGTCGAAGGCGAGGCCGACAATGCCGGCACTATCCATGACCGGCCATTCTCGAGCTCGTCAGCCTCAGACAATGTGCCCGAGGAGTGGGTGCTGGTCAACGGCACGCCTGCCTCGTGCGTGCAGATTGGTCTCTACCATGTCTTCCGCGAGCGGCCTCCAGTCGACCTCGTCGTGTCGGGCCCCAACTACGGCCGCAACACGACAGCCGTGTTTGCGCTGAGCTCCGGCACACTCGGTGGCGCCCTCGAGGGCGCAACGTGCAACAAGCCGGCGATTGCACTGAGCTATGCCTTTTTCAACCGGAACCACGACCGCGACATTATCAGCGAGGCCAGCAAGCATTCGGTGCGCGTAATCGAGGCGCTCTACAAGCAGTGGCCCAAGGACACCAGCGTCGACCTCTACAGCGTCAACGTGCCGCTCGTGGCCGGCGTGTCGACACACAAGACGGTGTACGCGTCGATTCTGCAAAACTACTGGCGCGGCGGCGGCTGTTTTGCGGCCGAGGAGGTAGCCGACCACAAGACAACTGAAAACAAGACGAATGCTACGGCGGCCATTGCTGCCGAAGCCGAAGAGGAGATCCGCACGCACGAAGAGCCGGCCGCAGCAGCAACTTCGGCTACAACATCAACGGCCACCAAGATCGGCCCGCTGACGCACCGCCACTTCAAGTGGCAGCCGCAGTTTACAGATGTCTACAAGAGCGTGGACGAGGCACCGCCCGGCAACGACGGCTGGGCAGTGCGGGAAGGCCTGACGAGCATTACACCGCTCAAGGCCAACTTTTGGCAGGCGGCAACGGAGCTGCACAAGACCGAGTTTCAGCTGTGAGTACCTGCTGATTTTTAACGACCATTAACACGACATTATGAATGATGGATCTGTGAAAAGAGGCAAAGAGAGATAAAGATACAGACATGAGGAGACGAGAACGACGAGAAATCGATATTGAGACATGGGAAGAAAAGGAGACATGACAGTATATGTTCTAAAATCAAAGAATGGGTCCTATAGACAGATAGCGACGCAATCTATGATGCTTTTTCTTTCCAGTCTGCTGATTTGTGTTGATATCAAGATCAAGGTGCAAATGAGCAAATGAGCAAAATCAAACGCGTGGTATGATCAAGTGTTGCTAACAGACAAGGGATGCACCAGCAGCGGAAGCAAAAGATGTGCCATCACTACAAGGCCTCTCAATATCAGAGAAGGCAAAGCCCGAGTACGCGTCTGACGATCCTCTGTACGCTCTTGTTGCGTATGAAGACGCCTACGTACAGCCTATTATCCTCGACGCACTCAAGGCCCTTGTGCCAGAAAGCAAGCTGCACTTGTTGACAGCCGCACCCGGAGCAACTCTGCCTACTGCCGAGAACCCCGTGTCGCTCAAGGAGCTGCTGGGCGAGGCCGAGGCTACTGCCAAGGTCCTCCAGATTACACCCTACGAGGTCATTGATTTCGACTATGCCGCATCGCACTCCAAGTCGGCCATGATCAACAGCTACATGATCCGCAAGGCACTAATCCGCAAGCACTTTTTAGCAGGCACCGTCGACCAGTGGGTGGCCAAGCGGCCCGAGTCGGTGCTGCGCTCGCACGTCAAGCGCACCGACACGTTTGAGGTCGACTATGCCGAGTTTCTGGACGATGCACTGATCGAGTCGTTTGACCTGCGCGCCAGTCTCGACGAGAACGAAGAACAAGAAAACGAGAGCGACCGGCGCTGGTGGATCCTGAAGCCGAGCATGAGCGACCGCGGCCAGGGCATCCGGCTGTTCAGCACCATGGACGAGCTGCAGGCCATCTTTGATGGCTGGGAGGAGGACAATGAGGACATTGACTCGGACGATGACCACAACGACGCCGTGGCCGCCGCCGACCTGCGCCACTTTGTCGCACAGCCGTACATTCACCCGCCGCTGCTGCTGCCCGGCACCGACGGCCGCAAGTTCCACATCCGCGTCTACGTGCTGTGCATTGGCGCGCTCAAGGTGTATGTGCACCGGGACATGCTGGCCCTGTTTGCCGCCACGGCATACACGGCGCCGTGGGCGACTGCTAGAGAAGACGATGCGCCGGACCTCAGTGCACACCTGACCAACACGTGTCTGCAAGACGAGGCTGACAAGGGCGACTCGGTGCGCAAGTTCTGGGACCTCCAGGAGCCCCGGGCCGGCCTGCTGGACCAGGTGTTTGGCCAGATCTGCCAGGTGACGGGCGAGGTCTTTGAAGCGGCGGCGATTGCGGCGCCCATCCACTTCCAGGCCCTGCCGCACGCGTTTGAGGTGTTTGGCCTCGACTTCTTGGTCAGCGAGGATGCCACCGGCCCGACAGCATGGCTGCTGGAGGTGAATGCGTTTCCTGATTTCCGGCAGACGGGTACAGGACTGCAAGAGGTGGTGGCGCAGTTCTGGGCAGACGCGCTGCGCCTCGTCGTGCGGGAGATTGGCTCTGTGCAAGGTGCAGAGGGGAGCGGTCAAGACGCAACGGGCGGGCTTGTGCTGGTCAAGGACGTCGACCTTGGCAGGCGATGAGCACTTGACACTTCAAGAGACTATTTTGGCCAAGGACAGTCTAGATGGTATACGGTATGGATGGTATAGATACAGGCGGGTACAACGGACAGGGATGGATCTGGAAAAGCTACATGTGATTTAGGCTACTTGGGTAATGTTATTTGGTTACTGTTCGGTGTTCTCTGGGATGCGAGGTGGCGATGCGCGATATCACAATGTATGTCGATGTATGTCGGTGAGACGAGTGGCATCTGCCGGCATTGCGCGAATGTTGATATAGAGTCTAAATGCCGCACTCTGCACTACGCTTGTGCCGCTGTCGTCACGCTGACATCCCGCTGTCGACCGCATGATATGCCTCAACTCGGGCGTACAGCGTGTGCTTGCAGACAGACGCTGCGGGTGTATTACCAATACCAAGAGGCGGGCAACCGGCCGACGATGGATTAGGAAAGAGGTAATTCATAAAGACAGCACTGCCTCTTTGCTAGTACGATAGAAGCTCATAGAACCAAGCAGCAAATTAGATGGCGGGACTCTTGAGTACGTACTTGGTGACTGAGCACAAGCAGCACCAGCCGGTCTGCGGGGCCGGGCCGGGTTGTGCAACGCCGGGATACTCTGTTCTGATTATTGTCACAGAGCGGGATATGCGTCTGTTGAGATAATCTAGAATACTATTATTTTGTCAAACCACGTTATTCTGCGATTTTCGTACTGTTTATTTTATTTTATTTTGTTTTGTTTTGTTTTATTTTGTTATATTATTCTTCCTTTCTTTTGTTTATTTTCTTCTTTTATTCTTCAAAATACCCCTTACAAATTCATCAAATTATTTAAAAGCTACTGTACGATGACGTTTTGTTAGAAATTATTAAATTAATTCATCACATCACAAAGCCATAGATTTAGATAGATTTGAAAACCTATACATCAAATCATGAATAATCAATATCAAAACCAAATACAACCAACCACCTCATAAACTGGCAACAAGATTCGAGTGGATAATGAGGCTGTGCAAACGAGTATTCGCAGTGTGTAGGTGTACAGGTGGTGTGAATCTGCGTGCATATTCTTGCTGGCCACTTTGCCATTTTCCCTTTTGCCTCTTGCTTTTCGTGTGCTACGTACCAAGTAGGTGGCATATTTCAGATGTAAGTGGTTAGTCTTTGGCTAGAGTATGGTCGGACCACGGTTAGACGGTCACACGGCCAGCGGTCTAGACACGCACGACTAGACCCGAGACATATCTGATCATGGCAGACAAAGCGCCGATGACGTCGGAAGAGTTGGGTGTCACCGCATCGCAGAGTCCAGTCGACATGACATGCTCCAATGCGTCTTCTACTGGTGTCTTCTAATCTTTCCTGAGTCGTGAATTTGCCAGGTGTGACATGATGATGCTTGGTGCCAAGCGCGGGCGACAGGTTTCGCTGCCAATACATTGACGACTTTGATATGCAGACCGGTATTGGGTTGAAAGAGCCATGGTATGCCGCGTCTGCATGATTCACGGCAGTATCGTAATTGCAGACGTCTCGTCTCGTTTGTTTGCCCTTCTCAATCCTTCCCGGGGCTTCGATATCTAAGCCACGATGGTTATGCTCTTCCTTCCTTCTTCTTTTCTCATCCTTCTTCAACGATGTCACTACAGCTGAGCCGTGATCTACCCGGATGAGGACATTCCGTATATCTTGGCGTCGTATAACCTTTGTTGCCCGATGGCTGTTTCGTGATTTGTGATTTGGACATGCAATCCCATGGCCTTTGATTTGCTGCTGATCTTCCTCCGCTCGTACTTTGAGCTGCCCTTTTCGGCACTTGGCAAATGTCCGATTTCATACTGTTTCCAGATGCAAGCCGTCACGTACTCAGTAGCAGATCTTGATATCCTGCTTGATGATATGATGCTCTTTGCGTAATTTTTATTTCTCTTCTATCCAGTAAATCTCCGACTCTTTACTCAAGCTCCATTGAGGCTGTGCAGAGAAGATCCTTTGACCTTTAGATATTAGATTTGCCTACTAAATTCAAAAGATCCATGGAGCTCTTACATACGCCTTCCCGTTTGAGTAAATGGTTAATACAAAAGGCCCATATAATTTCTTAGCTTCTTGAGATGTCTTGAGGGTTGAATTGTGTTTTTTTGCTGAGTAGATACTCGTGATGAAACCGAACTCACTTCTCACTCGCAGCTATCCGTAAATGCTCGATGATAGCTTCCCCTTTCCATCATCCTATCCTATAGAGTCTCTTGGCAATCCCACATGGGGTGCGCTGACAAGAAATGGAGTACTCGGTACGAAGATGATTTCGTCAACGGCGACAAGGTTGTGATTGAGCCCGTTTCGATGCGGCACTACTTCGCACTGCACTCTCAGGAACTGGGACCCGAGCTCGCATTCATTGTATTGTTCACGTGATTCTAGTGAGTGTATTTGCAATTGAGTTTGCCATTACACTGCCACAGGCGGCGTCGAGTTGATTGCTGGTTTTTGATATTCATGGTACTTTGACATCCACATTACGATATAGTCGATCGGAATCAACGTCAACACCCGCATACACCTTGTGCTACAGTGTTTTGCCGGTATTACACGGCATATGATAGCGACTGCCAACGATACCGCTTAGATGAATAGCCCGTACTTTTTATGTTTGATATTCGCACGTATTGCGGCAATAATCAAAACGCCAATCAATACTCAATACAGCAGTCAAGAAAGCAATCATGAGCAAAGAGAGCAAAGAGAGCAAATGACAACAAACAAGATGAGACACGTATTACATATGTAAACAAATATACAGTGATGCAAATTACAACGTATTAGGTGTCCGATTTTTATGCACTGCCCAAATGCCACGCTTCCAAGATCTTGGCTGACAAGTATATTTGCTAGTATTAGCCAGCATTAGCCAGTATTAGCCAGATTTGCAGCAAAGATGATTAGAACGGATTAAAGGACCGCGCCAGTGTTTGTCATTTATTAGCATACTACAAAGCAGATACTAACCGTGTTGTTCCTGGCCCTCCTTTCTTGGCTGCTTGGCGAGGGAGAGCTGTCATGTTTCTGGGAATTGATAATTTCAGAGATTCCAGAAATCCCAGGAATTGAAATTGACATTAAATCCGAATCCTGATTCTAGACCGTCGGTGTCTGCTCTGAACTCAGTAGCGTAGAGTATTGCCGAGTAGCGTCTACAAGCTTGACATAAGCATCGCGGCATGGATCACCGGCTCATAACGGCATAGGCTATTCGATATGTATTAAAATTTAAATGTAATACGTACCAATTATCGAGATGCATCACTATGGCAATCATCGCACATTCCCGCCGCCATGTCTCAGTCCGCATACTCGGAGGTCATCTGCCCTCTACCATTTCCTCGTATGCCATGCACATGGATGGATATTGCCTGTATGACGACTTGTATTACCAGCATAGTCGCTGCCACAATGCCGGTGCTGTCCCAGCTTCATCTCCGTCCTCTGGCTTGGCTGCCTCTCGACCGCCAAGTGACCGGCCACTGGATGTTAGTACTGAGTAGAATATATGCTCGTACAAGTGATGCGATTGATCCTGTTCATGTGTTTGCCAGCCATTCGCAGCCTATTGCAAGTTTACAATGTCCCTTTACTTGCAAGAAGCACAGCCTTGCTTGTTTGATTTGTGCCGCTGTTCTCGTAAGAGTATTGCCTCACCGTCTGGTGGCTCAGCGCCGCGCGGTGGTTGAGTGTAAAATTCAACATCAATATTCTCACGTGCCCACATTTGTGATGCCTCTGTGCCGCCGTCTTTGTCGTCTTTGTCGTCGTCTTTGTCGTCGTCGGCCTTAGTATGCCTTTTGCCTTGCCCCTATTGCTCCATTGCCTCTGCACTGCCATAGCTCGATCGCTCCATGCTGCTAGGCAGAGGCAGCTTGTTGAGGTTGAGGCTCGATACTGACACCTTTCTGTGATGAATCGCCTCCCAGGCAAAGCTCAAAGGATGACGCATGTGCAATGTACAAAATAGGAGATTGAATACATAGGAGACAGATATGGGATACGGCTGAGCATGCAGTGGTAGGGACGTTGTCTCAGTGCTGTATGCATACTCCGTAGGGGCAGGGGCTGGCCCGTCACTAGCGTCGGGAAGCTGCTACAACTGCGACAGTGGACAGACAGAGCAGAGTACTTGTGTTGTACTGAGCAACTCCAGCTACGGTGGGCACCCTTTGCAAGAGGCCACCAGCAGAGCCCCAATGACTGGCTGGTGACCATGCTGAGCTGCAGTGAGCAATGCTGCCGAAACCGACTCGCTGGTGCCGATGACGACTGGCATGTGGAATCTCTGCTGATTGCAAGATGTCTCATTGCGCTGTACAATGTATCTTATTCAGTCACCAATGCATCTCATAACCTCACATTGGGGCTTCAAAATTGATTAGATAATAGCCGTCGCATTATCTGACCATACAACATTGCTCTTTCCCTTTTTGCAGAAGCTTTCTCTTGGGTGTCCCCTTGATACGGACACCCCTGCCTTTAAAGATACGCTTTGTTTCACACCCCCACCAATCTAGAAGCTGTTCCCATTCTATTGGCCAGATCTGGGACAGAACTTGCACAGCCTCGTTAAATATGGACCACCTGCCTTATTACTGGACGGTTGCACCATTTTTCTGTGATGGCTCTTTCTTGGCATAGAAGTCAAGATTGACTGTGCAATTGTTATGAAAATGAGTGAAATTTTACAAAGTAATTAACATTAAATTACAGCATATCACTGTGAAAGTATCTGGTGGAATAAGCATGAAGAGAAGGTATTCATAGATTTGATATGAAAATGTATGGATATTGTACTGTGTCTGTAAATTCTGCCGCAACTGACTAAGCACCAAGAGGAGCGTGCCTTCCTATCGAGTCTTGTGTTTGTTGACATTGTGTTGATTTGGAGATGGCAAGGAAAGAGCGGCCCTGTATGCCCTGAACTGCGCTACGTATCGTCAGTTTTGTCAGTCGCGCTTTCCTCATCGAAGCCGACAACTGCAGCTTCTTTCCGTTTGTAGCGGTGCTCCGTTGCCTGCCGTATGTAATACTGCGTAGTTGCAAAGTAAAACAGGAAAGATAGCTGCCGAGAGATCTCCAATCTCGCATCTTTGGTCCTCTCCTTTTCCCTCTTCTTTGTCCTCTTCATTTTGACATCAACTTGTCTCGTCGGTCGCCTGCCATCATGCTCGTCGCGTCTTTGCGGTTTTGTCTACTTGCACATTCTGCCCGATAATTGCGCTTTGTTATTGACATGCTGAGTCTGCTATTGACTCGTTGACTCTTTTCCCCTTTCTCATTTTCGCTTATCCTTTTATGCCCTTCCGAGCCCTTTTTCCTCTTTTATTTCTTGTTTTCTCTCGCCCTGGCCATCTCATCTTATCGAAGCAAGATCCTCTCCGAATCGCCAAATTACTACACTCCACCCACATTGGCATTGAGCATTGCAGCATTGCAGCAGTGCAGCATTCGTAAAGGCATGTTCCTTGGCCTTCGGTCTTGTCCACCAGCTTGAACAAATTAGATACGAATCACAGGCACTGAATAACAACCTGCCCCTGTCGCAATCTCGTGCAATTTTGTGCAATCTGGCTCGGACTGCATTGTGGTCTTGTCAAGCAGAAAGCGAGAAAACCAAAGAAGAAAGTTCAAAGAACAAAGAAGGCAGACAAGAGGGAAAAGAAGAGGGAAAAGAAGAGGGAAAAGAAGAGGAAAAAGAAAGAGGAAAAAGAAGAAAACAAGGAGCGACAAAGAGATTAGTTCAAGCAAGGAAACAAAACAACAAACAGGTCTGGAATACCAAGACTGACAGCAATCATTCAGTCGTTGTCGCTGTCTGCAGCCTCATACTATTCGTTGCATCTGTTAAGCAGGCCCATCCGACGACAGCGAGATCTACGCAGCAATCTAGCAATATACCTCAACATCAGACAACTCGGCAGCCAAGCACCAACCTATCAGAGTATCCTATCATCTCAGCCTTTATCCATCTTTACACTCGCCAACCCTGTCGCTTCGATGCACACATAACCCACCACCCAACCAGCCAGTGACTGCTCACTAACCCCTGCCTCCCCTTTCCCTTGCTTTCTCTTCACGTTGCCTTTGTCACGGTGTCGTCTCTGATTTATTACTCGTCTTTTTATATACTCGTACGCGCTGCTATCGTCTCAAGTGCCCATTCTCCGTGTGCTGGCGTCAGCGGTTCCTGTCAATCTGCCCAACAATCATTGACAACGCAGCGACTCCTCAGGCTCCTTAGGCTTTTGGATTCCTCAGCTGCTCTTCTAGAATCCCATCATTCTGTTTTCTTTTAATTCGCGCCCTGCACAACGTCGACTCACCGCCGTGTGGTTACCGCCCGACAGTCAACTTCAACTTGCCAGCGCCTATCCTTTCTATCTGTCTGGCCTCGTTCCTCGTTCGCTCCTCTCTTCTACTCCGTACAAAATACAAGCACGTCCCTCGCCTGACCACTGCCACGCGCCTCACCTCGCACTTCCCGTCAACTCGCTCGCATAGTCCTACGCTATACGAGCAGTGCCTACCGGGCGTTCACATATCCAGCGCAGTCTTACTCTGTACACTTGACGCTGCCCTCGCCTTGGCAGGCGTACTGCTCCCTCTTTTCGCATCTTTTGCATCATTCGCCCCGGCCGTTTGCTAGCCTTTTGATGCCTTTGCTGCCTCTACAGCTTCAAGCCACCTCTACATTCCGGTATGTCTCTGTCTCTTGCCTCTTCATCTGCCATTACTGCTCCATTCCGACGGCTATGCACAGTCTGTTTCGTCCTCCTCTACCATCACCTGTTATTCCATTTCAAAGTTGCCCCGTCCATGGTCTGGCCGACTTTGTGAGACCCTACTATCAACATAGCCTCCTCCGTTCGTTTATCATCTTGTTGCTCCTTACTACTTCTTTGCTCCGCTCCCACTGTGTGCTTTTTGCCCCGGGCCAAGACTCAGAGCTAGGCCTCTCAGCGCTTAGCATCTCCAGCAAGCACCATCACTAGCACCCTCCCTCTGACAAAGCGCAAGGTACTTTTCGTACTTTGTACTCCCCCAACGCCTCCCAAGTTACACCCCCTTTTGTACCTTGTATCTTTGTTCCTCTCTCTTTGTACCCTTCCCATATATCCTTCTTACATACAAGCGAGTCCCCAGGCTTTGAAACAATTCACTACTAACACCACTCCCTCAACTAGAGAGCTCAATACCAAACATAAAACACAAAATTAGCGACTCTCGCCCTTTTCCTACACACACCACCGGGCGAAGCTGCGCATCATACTTGGATTCGTGGTAATCAATCTGCCTACCAGCGATTCTCAGAAACCCCAGACACGCCTGATTCCAAACAAGAACAAAACTGAATCCGCAATCATGGCGCAGGACAACGACGCCAATACTCCTACACGGAGGCCTAGAGCGTAAGTATATCATCTTCCCGTCTTCCCTCACCTTAACCTCGTCTCATGATGCATCTTCACGTTGATATCATCACTGCCCAACGATTGCAACAACATTTCTTCATTCCCTCTTATCACCGTTCACACTCTGACTCTACCTAGTCCGACTATCACAATCGACACAACTGCAGTCAGCTCAACACCCACAATGCCCGAGGACGGTGTCCCCGTTTACACAAACTCTCCCGTGTCGCCTGCCGGTGAGATATCACAGAGCCCCATCCTGGTAGAGCCGCCATCAAATTCTCTTTCCGCATCAACATCACCACAAGCCCCCAGCTCCGCATTACTGGGTGCCAAACCTGCTCGGCCACAGCTCGATACCGCCACCTCTTTCGAAAGTCGCGACAGCCGGCCAACAAGCCCTCACAATGTCTCCAGCCCAGTCTTTGGCCGTGGCGAGCACGGCGCCGGCTTCCTCACAGTCCCCAACACCCACCGTTCACGACAAAACTCGGTCGACTCTGACGATGGCTCCCGCTCCGTCGTTTCGGAGACTGTCATTGGCAGCTCGACCAGCGGTGGCGACAAGCTCAACCAGTCTGCCTTGGACGACCTGAACGATCGCATTATGAAGGACAACGACGCACTCAAGCCTGATCTTGGAAAGGAAGCCGACTTCGAGGTCGAAAACAACCCTTTTGCTTTCAGCTTTGGTCAGCTCAACAAGATGTTCGATCCCAAGAGCTTGTCTGCTTTCTACAAGATGGGCGGTTTGACGGGCCTTGAAAAGGGCCTGCGCACCGATCGCAAGGCTGGTCTGAGTGTCGACGAAACTGGCCTGGACGGTGCTGTGTCATTTGCTGACGCAACAAGCGGCGGTAATGGCAAGAGTGTTGTTGGTGGCACATCTGCTTCGGCCCCAGCAAGCGGCCATGATGCGCCCTTCGTTGACCGGAAGCGGATTTATAGCGATAACCGGCTTCCCGCAAAAAAGGCCAAATCTCTGCTCCAGCTCATCTGGATCACCTTCAACGACAAGATTCTTATCATGCTGTCCATTGCGGCCGCCATTTCTCTGGGTGTCGGTCTGTACCAGACTTTTGGTCAGGAGCATGACCCAGATCACCCGGCTGTTGAGTGGATTGAGGGTGTTGCTATTATTGTCGCTATTAGTATCGTCGTCATTGTCGGTTCCCTCAATGATTGGCAAAAGGAGCGCCAGTTTGCCAAGTTGAACCGCAAGAAGACAGATCGCATGGTCAAGGCTGTGCGCTCTGGCAAGATCCAGGAAATCTCCGTTTTTGATATCCTCGTCGGTGACGTGTTGCACCTCGAGACCGGTGACATGATCCCCGTCGACGGTGTGCTCATTGAAGGCCACAACATCAAGTGCGACGAGAGCCAGGCCACTGGTGAATCTGATCTGATCCGCAAGCGCCCTGCCGACGAAGTCTATGCCGCTATTGAAAACCACGACAGCCTCAAGAAGATGGACCCCTTTATCCAGTCCGGTGCCCGTGTCATGGAGGGTGTCGGCACTTTCCTCGTTACCTCGACCGGTATCCACTCTACCTACGGCAAGACTCTCATGTCTCTCCAGGACGACCCTGAAATCACGCCCCTCCAGGCCAAGCTCAACGTCATTGCCGACTACATTGCTAAGCTTGGTGGTGCCGCCGCTCTGCTCCTGTTTGTTGTCCTCTTCATCAAGTTCCTCGTGCACCTGCCCAAGATGGATAAGTCCATCACTCCCGCCGAGAAGGGTCAGGACTTTTTGAAGATTTTCATTGTCGTTATTACTATTATCGTCGTCGCCGTCCCTGAAGGTCTCCCGCTTGCCGTCACTCTCGCTCTCAGTTACGCTACCGCCAAGATGGTCAAGGAGAACAACCTGGTGCGCCAGCTCAAGGCCTGTGAGGTTATGGGTAACGCTACAACTATTTGCTCCGACAAGACTGGTACGCTTACGCAGAACCGCATGCGCGTTGTTGCCGGTACCGTCGGTACTGCCCATCGCTTTGGCGAGCAGCGCGGCGATGTCGATGCCACTGCTCCCGATTCCGACGTCAGCAAGGACAACGAAGAAACTGGTTCCCCGCGCGTCGGCGATGCCCGCGAGCTGAGCGCTGAGGAGATGGCTTCCAGCCTCAGCCAGGATGTGCGCGATCTGCTGCTCAAGTCTATTGTGATTAACTCTACTGCTTTCGAGGGCGATGTTCAGGGTGTGCCAGACTTTATCGGCTCCAAGACCGAGTCTGCTCTGCTCGGGTTCGCCAAGCAGCACCTCGGAATGGGCCCCGTCAGCGAGGAGCGCGAGAACGCCCCCAAGACCCTGCAGCTGATTCCCTTTGACTCTGGACGCAAGTGCATGGGTGTCGTCATTGAGCTTCCCAACGGCCGCGGTGCTCGTCTGCTCGTCAAGGGTGCCTCTGAGATCCTGCTGGCCCAGTGCACCCAGATCCTGCGCGACCCTTCCCGTGATACTGCCCTGTCTCCCCTGACCGAGGACAACCGTGAGACGCTGCTGTCTATGATTGACAACTACGCCTCGTCTTCTCTGCGCACTATTGGTCTTGTTTACCGCGATTTCCACCAGTGGCCCCCATCTTACGCCCGCCGCAACGAGGGTTCTGTCGACGACGTTGTTTTTGATGACATCTTTAAGAACATGGGCTTCATCAGTCTGGTTGGTATCAAGGATCCTCTCCGTGAGGGTGTGCGCGAGGCTGTCGTCGAGTGCCAGCGTGCCGGCGTCGTTGTTCGCATGGTTACTGGTGACAACCTGATCACCGCCCAGGCCATCGCCAAAGACTGCGGTATCCTGCGCGAGGGCTCCCATGTCATGGAGGGTCCCGTGTTCCGCAACATGACCCGCGATGAGCAGCTCGAAATTATTCCCCGTCTTCACGTTCTTGCCCGTTCCAGTCCCGAGGATAAGCGTATTCTGGTCCAGCGTCTTAAGGAGCAGGGCGAGACTGTTGCTGTGACAGGTGACGGTACCAACGATGCCCCCGCTCTGAAGCTTGCCGATGTTGGTTTCTCCATGGGTATCTCCGGTACTGAGGTCGCCAAGGAGGCTTCTGCGATTATTCTCATGGATGACAACTTTGCTTCGATTGTCAAGGCTCTCAAGTGGGGCCGTGCTGTCAACGATGCTGTCAAGCGTTTCCTGCAGTTCCAGTTGACCGTCAACATTACTGCCGTTGTCCTGACCTTTGTCTCTGCCGTCTCCAACGACGAGGAGGAGAGTGTCCTGACTGCCGTGCAGCTGCTGTGGGTCAACCTGATTATGGACACTCTTGCTGCTCTGGCCCTGGCTACCGACCCCCCTCACCCTACTGTTCTTGACCGCAAGCCCGAGCGCAAGGGGGCCTCCATTATCTCGACGACCATGTGGAAGATGATTCTTGGCCAGGCTATGTATCAGCTTGCTATTACCTTTATGCTTTACTTTGGCGGCCGGAAGATTCTCCCCACCTACGACCGGGACTCGGACGACGAACAGGTGCAGACGCTTGTGTTCAACACCTTTGTGTGGATGCAAATCTTCAACCAGTGGAACAACCGCCGCCTCGACAACCGCTTCAACATCTTTGAGGGCCTGACCAAGAACTGGTTCTTCATCGGTATTTCCGCTATTATGATTGGCGGTCAGGTCCTGATCATCAAGGTCGGTGGACGCGCTTTCAGCATTGCCACTAACGGCCAGACGCCCGTCATGTGGGGCTACGCCGTTGCTTTTGGTGCCATCTCCATCCCCGTTGGTATGGCTATCCGCTGCGTTCCCGATGAGCTGTGCGAGCGCCTCGTGCCCAACTTTGTCAAGCGTCTGGTTGCGTCCAAGAAGAAGGACAATGTGCCCGGCCTCACCGTCTCGGACCCTTACAAGTACGACGAACGCTTCGATGCCTACCCGCTGCCCCTCGGCGACGTGCGTGACGAGCTCGCCTGGCTCAAGCGCATCAAGGGCGGCCGCCTGAGCAACCTCAAGTTTGCGATCAAACACCCTCGTGAGACATTTGCTCTGCCCCGCTCGCGCAGCGCCTCGCATTCGGGTAACAACTCGCGCACCCACTCGCGCTCCAACTCGCACTCGCAGCCCCATTCGCGTTCTAACTCGTTCCATATGACCACGCAACGCCCCGCCACACCGACGCGCGAGGACAGCTTCGGCTCTACTCAGGGCCACGGCCTCGCCGGTGGTCTCGGCGCATCGGTGGCCACACCCGGCGCATCGCCCGACACCCGCTCGCGGTCCCGCTCTATGCGCTCCATGCGCTCGCGGTCCAACTCGGCCCTGGGCGCACCGACTGTCATGGCCGGTATCATTGCTGGTAGTGTCGCTGTCGGCTGGTCGCCCATTGACCGCAGCAACAGCAACGTGAGCCTGCCCCACAGCAACAATGCTGGCACTAGCGAGGCTGCTCCGTCACCTGCTCCGGCTGCCGAGTCTTCTGACAAGAAGAACTAGGCGTTTATCTTACACAAAAACACTCACTCTTATACCCCCCGACCGTTTTATAATCTAACCTTTTGTCTATTCTTTTGCGCTGCCCCTATTCTTATTATTCTCTAACATTTCCTTTTTGTCTAATGCATGCCGTGCTCACTGCTGGTCCTCCCTGTCTTTCTGTTCTTTATTTATCCTTTTGGCTTGTCTCACTTTTCACTCTACCTGTCCATATTGCTTGATTTACCTGGCTTGACTTTTTGCCTCTTGTCGCTTGTACAATATTGAATTCATTTATTTGCGCTGCACTAGTTCTTATCATAGACGATACACCAATAAGAGCAAAAACAGGAATTTACTCGATTTCTATTCATGTACTTGTACTTTTGAGTTAACTTTTAAAAGACCCAAACCTATGTCGTAGACACACGATCATGCAAGTAATCAATATAAATATGATACAGAAACGCTGCATCAAACAAGTGCATGTCTAGACAAATGCATAGAAAAGATGATGGCTTAAGGATAGAAAATACTGCTCGGGCGCTTCAGGCCCCTCGGGATTGTCCACACCGTCCACACCGTCCACACCGTCCACACTGTCTACAGCAGACGGATACGCGCTGGCAAGTGCCGCAATGGCATTGTGGTGCTTGTTCCAGTGTTCGATGACCTGGTCCCGCAAGGCATACGACTGCTCCTTTGCATAGTCCTGCTCATTTCGCAACTGTCTGCGCCCATTCTTCAGTCCCTGGTGGCTAGCTGCGAGGCTTGTCGAGTTGATAAGGTATTGGTGGTACTGCAGAGCGCCGCTTGGCGACGGGGCGGCGTAGTGGGCATAGAGATTGAGAGTCGTGCCGTCCGTCGCAAACGTCGTCACATGGGCGTGTCGCGGCGGGTCTGGCTTGCCAATATAGGACAGGGCCTGGCTTCTCGAATAAACAAGAGCTGCGCCGTCGTATGCGCACTGCAGCTCGGCTTCTTCCATGTCTCTTCCACGCCCCTTCCATTCTCCCGCCAGGTGCGGGAACGTCATGTTGGCCCGGGCCACGTCCTTGTAGAGCACTGAACTTGCAACCACGTCGTCGATGGGCACCGGGTCAAACTGTCCAGCTTCGATGCCCTCGACGTAGTCGGGCTGTGGAGCGGACAAACCGTTGTTGTAGCCGACGTTTTGCTCGTGCCCAGAAAAGGCCATATTGAATGACCGGGCATAGCCGTCGGGATGCTCTTTCAACAGCTTGCTTCCAACCTCAAACAGCATAGTCGACTCATTGTATGCCTTTGCGACCTTTGTGGCATACCTGTTGTACTCGGACGCGGTCGGGGAAGCCGTTCCACGAGACCTGAGACCCCGTTTGTGCAAGTCTTCTAGGTTGACTGGTGGCTTAGATCCCCACCGCTCAAAAATGCCGTTCTTGCGAGCCGTTTTAGCAAAGCCAGTGGTTGTTGTTGAGGTGGTCTTGGATGAGGACGATGAAATGACAGATTCAGTAGCGGCCAATGACAACTTGCCAGAGCTCTTATCCCGCTTCTTGCTCATCTTGTCAAAGAGGGCAAGGTTGTGAGACGTCAAACGAGCTCGTTTGAGAGTGTGCTGCTCGCCGTCGTCGTTGTTTTGCCGTTTCGGCCCGCTCGGCGGCGGTGGTTGAGCCGGCTCTAAATCTTCAGGCAAAGGCTGCGTTTGAAGCCTTGAGCTGCTGCTGGCACCTTGCTGCGAGCCTCCCCCTCTTGTGCCCATGATGAACAGAAACAAGGCTGTGACAGGGATAAGTCTAATGGCACGTAACAGTAAATTCTCGCGTGTGCCGGCCGGCCCAGTGGCCGCAGCATATATCAGATGTGTTGGTGATTCAAGCTATAGAGCAGGAAAGACACACGTGATCACCCAGCTGACCTCATCTCGGCGTCAAATGAAGTTACATAATCAATTGAGATCACGGCCTTGAAAGTTGAGGGATCTTCATTACGCCGTGAGAATTACTGTGATGGTATCAAAGGCTTTTGATTTTTGTTTTGTTGTTATTCTTATTTCAAATTAGCCGAAGGAACTAAAAAAGACTGGTGAAAGCAGACTGGGTCGGCCATCTGCATTCCCTTCATCTACTTTTGGGGCCACTTCTTCCAGCAAATGAGAATGACCACGGTCAGGACAATCTCAATGGCAAAGAACATGGATGCCATCTGGTAGCCAATGCTAAAGTGCGGGGCCTCGCCCGTGTTGTAGATGAGCAGCGGCACCCAGGCCGAAAAGGTAAACGCCATGGTCTCGACGACACCAATGATAATGGCACGATGCTCTGTGCTGTGCGAGCAGATCTCGTTGATCCACGTGATGATGAGTGCACCGGCACCCGTCTCGCAAAAGGTGAGGAACCAGCCGGCCATCATGGCATTGATGTTGTTTTCGGGCCACGTCGACAGGATGATAGTGCCGATCATGGAGATGAGGGCCGCCACGATAATCAGCTGCCAGCGGCTCTGGATGGCATCAGAGATCCATGCGTAGCTCAGCGTGCAGACAATCTGCAGGCCGTATCCGGCCGTCGGGATAATGTTGACCTCCTCTGTCGACCACTTGCCGGTAGCCTTAAGCCAGACATTGAAGTAGCTGTAGATCTTAATGGCACAAACGTGCGCGATGAATATAGCCGAGAACAGGTAGACGGGCCAGTTGGTGGCAATCTGGCGCACAACACCCCAGGTGAGGCGCTTAATGGGCGCGCGGCCAACCCTCTCCATGCGGGCAATAGCCATTTCGCGTTCGTGGGGCTTGAGCCAGTGGGAGCGGGATGTCGTGGGAGAGTCGGGGATGGCCCAGTAGCCGTAGAGGGCGATGGGGATGCCGAGGATGCCGTCAAAGATGAACAGCCAGCGCCACGCAGCAAGGCCTGCGCGGCCGTTCATGCCCTTGTAGAGGGCAGCCTGCAGGTACCCCGAGAACATTTGGGCGGCGCTGCTCGAGGCCTGGAAGATGCAGGCACGCTTGCCCAGCTCGGCCGGCGTGTACCAGTTGCCGAGCAGCGTCATGATACCGGGGTATGCGCTGGCCTCTAGTAGACCCGTAAAGAAGCGCAGCGCGTACATGGTCTCAATGTTCTTGGAACCCGCCATGCCCATGATGATAAAGCTCCAGGAGAGCTCCAGCGACGGCAGCCAGATCGAGGCCGGAACCTTGGTCAGCATGTACTGCGACGGCAGCTGGCCCAGAATATAGCCAATGTTCCAGTAGGTCGTCAGATAGTTGAGGTCGTTGCCGACCATGTTGAGGTCGCCCTTCATGCCCGACACATATGCGTTGGACACATTTGTCTGGTCGAGGTACTTGACAAAGTAGGCGATGCAGCAGTACGTCAAAATCCACCAGTCGATCTTGGCGATAAACGCTCTCTCTTCTGGCGACTTGTCGAGCGAGTCCCAGACGATGGACAGGATGCGCTTGCTCCAAGGCAGACGCTTCGGGCGTGACACGTTGCTGTCGACCAGATGGACGCTGTCGACGACCGTGTCCTTGGTCGCCGCATCGGCCAAGGTGCCGGCAGTGGCTGGTGATTGGGAGCTGCTTGCCATGGCCAGTTATCGGATATCTGCTTTTTCCTTTGCTAGTTGAAGAACAACAGGTAGATAGCTGAAGAGTATAACGGAGAGTCGATGCGTGTCGCATGCGACAAAAAAGAAAACGCTGATCTTCATCCTCGTCTTATATCTCTACGCATCTCTGCATATCAGTGCATACCATTGCAAATCATTGCATTTTTCTTTTTCTTTTCTTCCTTTTTTTCTCGCATGGTGGCCAGTTTCGCAATCTCTAATCATTAGCTTGTAAGGCGTGATGCGATGGGCTCCTCCTCGATGCCACAGTAATACCGTATAAGCGGATGATGGGCCAGGATTGTGTCGACGAGTCCGCCAGGCCGTACAGTCAAGACTAGCAAAAGAGCAGCATAGACAAGGTATATGCTGTAAAGAATGCTGTCAAGATCCCACGTGGAAACCAAGACTATTCTGAAAGAGGCACAAATGTCGGGAAGAAGCCGACGTCACAGTCCATGTCCGAGCTAAGGTGGCCGGGAATAAGTGACAAGTGACGGCGGATCTCTGGCCGCGGATCCAGCTCTGTGATAACGCCATCGATATGCTGTGTGAATGGCTACAGCCGGGTGTGTGTAGAAAAATCAGTGGGAATCAGAAAGAAAGGAAGAGGATTAACAAAATATAGGCGAGAGTTTGAGAAAAGAAAGAAATTAAGGAAGCAAACGGAGATGTATAGAGAAAGAGGAAAAGAATAAGAAAAGAAAAAGAAAGGAGGGGGAAAGGGAGTGAAAATGCAAAGAAAATCCAAAAGAAAATCACAAGAAAAAGGCAACAGATGAGAAAGATTACCAAGAAACACCAAGGCTTTCACAAAATAAGCTACAAAACAAGCATCGATACCAAGCCTCAAGCCACCAAGCCACTATACACTATAAACAATGGTCTCCGAATCCGAAGCGCGCGCGCTCTATGCTTCGGCCATCCACTTTGACGGCCTCAACATTTGCAAATGGTCGCGCCAACTGTTCGAGGCATGGCACAAGGGCGGCATCACCGGCGTGTCGTGCACATGTGGTCTGTGGGAGAACTTCCGCGACAGCATTTTCAATGTCGTGCAGTGGAAAGAGTGGTTTGAGGAGCACTCGGACCTGCTGGTGCAGGCACACACAGTCGCCGATATCCGGGCCGCCAAGGTCGCCGGCAAGACAGCCGTCGTGCTGAGCTGGCAGAACACGGCCGGCATCGAAGACCGCCTCGAGTACCTGCGCGTCTTCCGCGATCTCGGCGTGCGCAAGATGCAGCTTACATACAACACCCAAAACTACAGCGGTGCTGGCTACACGGAGCTCCGCGACAGCGGTCTCACCGGTTTCGGCCGCCAGGTCATTGACGAGATGGCCAAGCTCGGCATCGTCTGCGACCTGTCGCACGTCGGCCCCCAGACGAGTGCCGACGCTATTGCCTATGCGCCCGAGGGCAAGCCGCCCTGTTTCTCGCACATTCTGCCGGCCGGCATGAAGGAGCACGCGCGCAACAAGTCAGACGAGCTGATCCGTGCCGTCGGTGCGCGTGGCGGTTTCGTAGGCCTGTCGCAGTTTGGCCCACACATGGCGCGCGGCAACGACAGCACACTCGACGACTATGTAGACGCGCTCGACTATGTCATCAGCCTCATCGGTGAGGATCTTGTCGGCATCGGCTCCGACGCGAGCGAGGACCACGGCCGGCCCAGCGACTTCATGGCGTGGTGCAACAAGGACAAGGGCTATGCGCGCCAGCTGACGCCCTGGGGCAGCCAAAAGGTGGTCAAGCCGCTGGGGCCACTGGCCGAGCGTGCAGAGCTGGCCGTGGCGATGGCGCGCAAGGGCTGGAGCGAAGACAAGATGCGCAAAGTCCTGGGCGAAAACTGGCTGCGGTACTTGGAGAAGATCTGGGGAGCGTAGACCGTAATGTCACCGAATGGAAGCCCAGCCTACGCCTCATAATAATAAAGAGGATGTCGGCTGGCAGTAGATACCTTCAAATAGCTTGTTTTCGTATATATGCTCGAAATGAAGGCATTGGCAGCGGCTGGCCTATTAATTACTAGTCGCTCTTGATAGATCCCTTGTCACAGTTCAAAATAGCATATAGTCTTATTTTTTTTAAATTTAATTTAATTTAAATTATTTATCTAAATTCGAAACCACTCTACCAATCTACTTATCAGCGTGCTTCCTTTGCTTCGGTGCCCATTTCTCCCTGCATATTCAGCTAGCTGCGCAGCACTTTGATGGCCTCCTCGAGGCTCTCCAGTTGGCGTCCCAGGACTTGGCGTTGATTGCACGTAATGGCATCCTCGCCAGCAATGACGGCTAGCTGGTCCGCTGTCAATTGCAGGATGCGGCCTGGAGATAGGATCTTCAGGGGGCTGTTCGGCCCGACAAGCAGCATGTGGTACACGACGTGCTGGCAGAAAGTGTCGACGAAGCGTTTGCGGGCCACTTTATAGTAGCTCTCGACAGTGTCGAGAAGGTCCTCGCAGACGTGCTCGCTATTGTCCATGTCGATTGTCATGTGCTCCAAGTCGTTTATATCCACATATTGTACCGTTTTGACGTCGGCGTTATAAGCATCCGCTGTCTTGGAGTGCTGTTTCAGCTTGTCGACCAAGCGTGCATGCCGCTTTTTCTGGACCGTGCTGTTGAAGTAGTGGTTAAAGGTCATGGGCAGTCCATCGCGCTCGGTATGGAGAAGGAACTCGGCATGGGCCATGACTGAGCGGTATCGGTCATGCAGCTCGTCTCGCAGCAGCACATCCCACAAGTGGGCACGGACGGCCTGGTCCTTGCAGAGCTCGTCGAGCAGATTGCGGATGTAGTCGTGAACAACAGCAATGGCTTTGCTCGCGTGTGCCAGGACCAACGGCTCCCACTTTTCGGTGACCTTGCGAAATACAGAGGCCAGCACGGTGCCGTTGAACTGTAGCGATGAGTAGTTGTTAGGTCTGCTCACTATGCATATATTTGTGGCGCAAACCAAAAGAGAATGGGATAATAAAGATGGGAGCGCGGGAATAATCCATTGGTTTCTTCTTTTCTTCTTTTGTTTTTTTGGGAGAGACTTACCGTTCCTAACTCTGGCCCCCGACTTTCAAGATACACGCCGCGGATCAACCCCGTCAACGGGCCGCGCTTGGGCTTGGGACACTCGTATTCTGGGACGATAATGTCAAGCAGGTCTCTGTATACCTCTGGGCCAATACCTGGAGCCACGGCTGTTCTGGGATTTGTTGCGGAGCATTCATTGCTGCTGCCGGCAGAATCATCCTCTTCCGTCTCACGAGAGGTAGGTAGCTCACCAGCGGCCAGCAAGTTCTCACCATCGTCGCTCCATTTGTTGCGGAAATTCTGGACGTGACCTTTCTTCCAAAAGTCATCAGCAAACGTCTCATTCAGCCGAATGAGCTTCGTGATGAGACGGAGGCCTGGCTGCCGCTGGAACAGACCCTCATCACCTGCGTAGTAGCCATTGAGCGCACTCTTGGTGATATCTTGTGCACGCACGGAAATTTCCACCAAGTGCTGGCGTTGGGTGCTCTCGTCCGAGCGCGGAGGGCCCAGAGCGGTGAGTTGTTTCGCGCAGTTGCGGCGTCTGGACTCGATTTCGGTTTGGACATGCGGCAGTTCACGCTTGGAGATGTCGAAGACGAGACCACGCAGACGCGTGCGGAGGGCGTCTGTACCCAATGCAGTACCACTGTTGCAGGTCGACCACGGCGGAGCTTGAAAGAACGCACGCTCCGATGCAAGACGGTCCGCAGCGGACGATGTGTGGTCGTCGGCACTGCGATTTTTGAGAACGCAGTAGCCCAGCTTGAGGACATTGCGCTTGCCATTCACGAGATCGAGCACGGCGTCTTGGGTGGCACGTTCAGTCGCCAGGTCTGGCTTGGTCAGAACACCCATGGTGCGCAGGCCATCAGGGTCGGCCTCGGCGGCAAATTGAAGGATCTCTTGGTTGGCAATGTCAATGTTGCAGGGAACAACGGCGAGGATACTAGATGGGCATTTGTTAGTATGCGCCCGACCCTCGGAGCATCCGTGCGGTGACGAAGAAGTGAAAACGCTGGGACATACATAGTGCGCGTGTTCTCCATATACCGCTTCACCATATTACGGACGAGCTGGATGTCGCTGTCGGTCGTAAGGCCTGCGATAGTTAAAGTTTATGAGCATATTGGAACCAGTTGAAAGAAAAGGTAACTTAGCATGGGCTTACCCGGCGTAGGAATGCGGAAGATTCCAGGCACATCGATCAAAGTCAAATGTGTTTGCTGCATCGCAGTTTCAGCAAGGTGCAGTAGAAGAGAAACGAAAAAGAGAAAGGGACAATAACTTACGTCAGGACCGTCGATGTCGATCTTCAAAATATCCTCGCTAAAAGCAGAGCTGCTGTCGTCATAGCTGTCTTCTTCCATACGAATACCCATGGCAGCATTGGCCTAGAATTGTTAGATGTTGGACAGGGATGCTGATTGACAACGAGAAAAAGAACAAGAGAAAGACAAAAACGATCACGTAAAAAAAAAGATGCCGAAAGAAAAGACTGACATCATGAAAAATCTGCGCAAGAGAAGCGTCGTCCATGTCTTTGAGCTCTTTGCGGAAAGCCTGGAGACGAGTCTTGAGCTCATCGGCTGCATCTGGGCGTGGGATGATGGACACGACAACCCGCTTATCAGGCGCCCGGATGCAAGAGATCTGCGTAGCGTAGCGCGTGCAGAGTGTGACCGCCCGTGGGAAAGCAAAGCCAGTCAGGCTCTCAAGGGCCGAGCTTTTACCAGAGGACTGGTCACCGACGACGATGACCTGGGGCAGGGGGATCAGCGAGCCAACATTGGTCACCCGAAGCCGATCAATCTTGGAGAGGAAAGCATCGTTGGCAAGGTTGTTGCCGGCTGCCATTGCATGGTAGACAGTCATAGAAATAAGGAGATAAGGGATATGGATGAAGGGTGAAGGGTGAAGGGGAAAAGACGAGTGAAGGGAATCCGAAGAAGAAATCCATCCTGTTGGCTTTTATAGGGACGGCAACGACGCCAGAACGATGGATCAATAGTAAACATGATACTGCAGGTTTCGCAAAGACAAACGGCTTTTTGCCACGGCGTCGCGTTCCCAGGTTAGCTGTGAAGGAATCGTTTCAGAGCTACAAAGGTAGTGATCCTACCCAGTAAACAGAGCTCTGTTTCGCCACCCGGCCGCTTTGACCAAACAGATATTGATGCCGACAGGCAGACAGGCGAAGCACGTCAACACCTTGAAAGGGACATCTGCACGCAACCAAACGAGACAATGCACAAACCGTCCTTTCTCCTGATGTGTCTCCAAGATCAGGCGTAAAGTAGGTTTCCTGCCAACCCTGATCACTACTACACGTCATCTACAACTTGTCCTCTCTACCTCTTTTTTTGCGGCACCAAAAAGCACAACGATGGGCACTTGCATCCATTCCGAGAGCCTGGTGTTCCACCTCCAGGTCCCTCTCCCTACTGTGCCACCGCTCTTCCATACTTTTCAAGGGGTTGTTATTATTGTTAATTATAGTCTACACCTCTCGCTCCGTCCTCAAGAAGCTTGAGCTGCTATAGAGCTTGCATATAAAATGGGTCCCGTAGATAAAGCGGGGCGTCCCAGTTGAAGTGACATAACGCGGGCCGTCGCTGTCGATCACTCGCGCTTGTTTGCTGATGGCAGTGTTTAACCATGTCAAATATATCCCAGCGACTGCTTGCGCATTGCTCGTCAGCGCGACATCGGCCAGTGGTCCACAGTGTAGCCATATTGAAGACAACAGCCTACCAGGCAGAACAGATGAGCCTCTCAAGAGTGAGCTGCAGGAGATCCGGCTCGTCCATCTTCTCCCGGGGAGCTTCAACGATGATCTTGTGATCAAGATCTCGCATTCATCTTTCCACGGCCGGAAACTCCACCTGCAAAAGATACTACCACCAGCGTTGAATCGCTGTGTTCCTTGGTGGCCAGGCTATGGCCGATCGAGGAGACTGAAGGCGGCAACTTTATTCTGTTCAATGTCGTGACGGGCGAGTCCAAGTTTCTGCAAGCTGCCGCACCAGCCCCAGCAGCCCCCGCCCAGTACCAGTCACAGTATGAAGCGCTGTCATATACCTGGGGCGATGACGATATCTCGGAGCTCGCTCACGTCAAAGAGGCCGGCGGTGATGGAGAGTCGCCTGCCGCATCACTGGGCTTGAGGCCGAATCTTGCGTCCGCTCTCCACCACAGACATTGACGAACAAACCCGCGTGACAAGATCTATGGCCTGCTGGGCATCACGCCCGACTCGTTCAATTCCCAGATTGTGGTCGACTACCTGCGGTCCGACGAGGCTGTGTACAAAAAAGCGTTCCTGGCCTACCTGCGCACGACACAACGGCTGGAGCTGCTCAAGCACTGCGACCTTGGCAGCCGCGTGCTTGGGGGATCATCGTGGGTGCCGGATTGGTCGCTGACCGAGTTTGCCACGCCTATTCTCGTTGTCGTCCGGCATCTCGCGCGCATGGTCCAGATACGAAGACGGCCCGAACACTCTTGGAGGGGTTGGAAAACAATGCACGACGATCAAGAGTGTCGGCGAGGTGGCCTCCAAGGTTGTGCCGGATACGTTCCGCGTGGTGCAGGAGTGGTATGGGCAGCTTCTCGATGGTCTTGCGCGAGACTGTTGACAACGGGTTCCAGGTCGTGGGCGAGTGCCATGTGCACGGCCTCGGCGACTCGGTCGGCCTGCTGGGGCCGCTGCCAGACGGCTGGAAAGCCATCATCCGGGGCGACTCCTTTGGCCGGCCGATGCAGCTGTTTTCCAATCCCGCGAGCTACGAGGAGACGGCAGAAGACCCGCGACTGGCTCTGCCAGAGAAAAAGGTGCCGCCGCTTAAGTGGGAGCGCGTCTTTTATGAACGGCTTCCGGGTGATCCCGTTATCTTTGAGCGCTTCCGGAATACCGAGACGGGCGAGCTGGTCAACTATGACCCCAGACTGACACCAGAAATACTCGAGGCGTGCGGGATCGAGCTGCCGTCTCTTGAGCTTGTCTAGAGAGGTTGGTATCTAGTTCCGAGTGCATATCGATGACTTGATGAGGCGATGAGTTGATGATGTTAACAATGCTGATGAGATGGTGAATGATGAGGTACGGTATGATTTAAGCCGGTTTTTTTACAAATATTTAATATTTTGAAAAATATATCAAAATTCCATGGATGACTAAAAGTCGGCCAGGAAGTAAATCACACTGTGGAGCAAAAGAGTCCTAGAGGCTCCTTCCTGTTTAGTTGTTAACAGATTGTCAACAGAGTTAGCGGCCGGCGTACTTGCGCTAGCTTACCGCCAACTGAGTGCCCTCCCGCACACCGCGTCGTTACGTCATTCAGGTCGTGCGACCACTTCCCCTCACAATGCGTTTCTTCGCCGACTCTTGGTAATTCATTTTGTCTTTAGGATAATACCGACTTTCTCTCCTTGAACTGACACTCGGCTTACAAATAAATGGAGAGTTGGATTCGATGCGAACATGACGCTGTGATTGAAGAAAGAGCGACCGACAACAGCCTGCAGCAGGAAACTGCAACCGAGCGTGCCTCCCTCATTTATTGCTTCTTCCTCTCATCTCTTGCCCTTAATGTCCCACGTTGCACGTTGAATAAGCTTGTCTGGCGCTCTCTTACGTGTCACCTACCAATTCATTCTGTCTTTTCCACAATTAGTCCATGTCTGTCATATGTCAGCCTGTCAGCCTGTCAGCCCAACACACTACCACCAGCTCCAACCAATCTCTCTTTCGCACCCCTTGCTTGAGAATGCGACACGGTCATTTTCGAGTGTAAACCACGCGACGCGCGACTCTTCTTCTCTCATCAAACTCTCGACAGACGTCTAAAACATGTCGCCCATGTCCCCCATGCCGTCCGCGGCAATGGCGCACGAGCGCACTCCCGACGGCCGCCGGCTGTCACGGTCAGACACTGGCTTATCTTCATCTATATACACCAATGCCCATATCAGCGCCAACACCAACAGCAGCCCGGCCTTTCGGCGCCGCAGCTCCAACTTTTCCGACTACAGCCAAGATGCCCGCGATCTCTTGAACCCCCGACCACTGCCTCTTTCTCACTCCTTGTCGCACTCGCACTCCCTTAACAACGAGTCGATGCGCCATGGCCAGCCGACGTCCAGCTGGGACTCGCTGCCCTTGGCGTTTGCACTGCTGCCGGCCGTCGGCGGAGTGCTCGTGCAGGGCGGCAGCGCTTTTGTGACAGACCTTATGCTGCTGTGTCTGGGCGGCATCTTCCTGCACTGGAGCGTTACACAGCCGTGGACATGGTACCACTCGGCACAGCAGGTGCGCGAAGACCACGAGGCGCGCACGGCAGATGTCGCTGTCGGTGATGGCGAGGACGAGACAAACACCCTCGTAGAGGCGGACGAGGAGGCAGAAGCAGAGGGAGAAAGAGAAGAAAAGGAAAAAGAAAAAGAAAAAGACGCGAACAAAGCACAAGATGAAGAAAACACAAATACAATGGCAGACCCAGGAGCAGCCTCGGAAAAGGCCCGTCGGCTTGAGCGTCAGAGGGAACGGCAGAAATTCCATGCACTACAAGAGTCAGCGCTGCGTGAACTATACCGCCATGAAGTGCTCGCTCTTCTGTCCTGCTTTGTGTGCCCCGTCATGGGCGCATACTTGCTACATGCGCTGCGCGACCAGCTGACACGCCCGTCAGAAGGCTTGATCTCCAACTTTAACCTCACCGTGTTCATCATGGGCGCCGAGCTGCGGCCATTGCGGCACCTGTTGCAGCTCGTGCAGGCGCGCACACTGCACCTGCAGCGCATCGTGCATGCCAACCCCTACCGTGAGGAAGAGGAGCAGTACCGTGCACGCCGCGAGCAGGAAGAGTCAGCCCAGAACCAGACACTGTCCGACCTCGTGCACCGGTTGGAGCTGTTGGAGGGTGGCAAAGCTGCTGACAAAATGACGGGCAGAGTGACGGACAGAGAAGTCAGCCTCAAAGACAGAGACCTGAAGCGCGAGAAGCGCGACAGAGACTTGCTGCTGCGAGAGGCGCGCGCACAGATACAGCCTGAGCTGGATACCCTGGCCCGGGCCCTGAGGCGCACGCATAAGCAGCAGGCACTATTGGAGAACCAGGTGACACACCGGTTCCGGACCACGGACCAGCGACTCAACGATGCCGTGTCGATCATCACGGCACGGCAGCGGCCCTCGTTTGCGGCCGTGGTGTGGCTATACATTGTGAGCAGCGTGGCGAGCAGCTGGGTGGCGGTGCAGTGGGTGTTTGAGTCGCTGGTGCTGGTGCTACTGTATATTCCGCGGCGCGTGGCCGTGTGTGCAGCCGCCGTAGTGGCTCTTCCCGCGACGGCCGCCCAGGGTGTTTTCAGTACAGATGGTCGAGATGCAAATGAGACAAGAGAGGCCAGGAATGGCAAGGCGGGCAAGACGAGCAAAAAGTCTGTCCGGGAGCTGTCGATTGTAGGCGGCACGATACGAAGCAAAAACGTAGTCGAAGCCGACCACGACTATGACTACGGACGGCGTGGATAGTGTCGTTTTTTTACTTGTTTAGTTGTTTCTGTTTAGTTTTGCCATTGTGTTATTGTAAACTTCATGACCTGTATTCTATATAAAACGTGTCGCGGCACGGGCGAAAGAGCGCGAGCGGCAGTATATGATGTTGCTGAATATATACGATACTCAATACTGACAATAGACGTGTGGCATCTGCATCATGTGTCTGGTAAGTTGATCTGATATCTAGAGACTATTACGCCGATTATCAGATCATCGGCTAAATATATAGATCACCGGATGCCTGCATCGTGATCCGAGATCTACACTAGCCACTGTTATTTCTTGAGGCTGTGGAGCAATTGCAGCGCGAGCCGGTACCAACTGTATGCGGATGTGCATGTTGGTGCCCATACTTGAGATTATGCCCGTTGCGTCATACACGATAGACACGATTCTCGGGTTGATAAGAGATGTCTGCTGTTCGAGATGTTCGAGATGGCACTGTCTGCATCGGTATTTGCAGGTAGCATCAAATTGATCGTCCATGTTCAACAATCAACCATTACCTATCAGTCAAGCGATGCTCAAGCGTGATTGCACCGGGGATCACAATGCGTCGAGTAGTGTGAAATGATTAGAAGACAGAAGAAAAGGGTCGCTGTTCATATTACATGTCTCACGCTGTCTAACAGTAATAACGGCCTTTAATTGGCCTTGAACAAGAGCAGAGAGGGCAAAAGACAAAAGAAAAGACGTCTACACGCAGGGTGATGCTGGCAAAAGGGGTTTCTGAGACATGCCGTTTGCAGTGGAACATCGTGGCAGTAGATTAGACAGTAGACAGTAGAAAATCAACACACCGTATTTTCAGTCACTCCTTTTGAAATCTGCAAGTAATTGTCCATGTTCTCTTGTGCGAATTGCCATTTGCTACTTTGATACCAGGCCAGGACTAGAGTACATGCATTGAAGGGGGTGCCGGGATACACGATACATGATACAGCTCCAGAGTTATGCATGTCCCATGGCGTCTCACGAGACAGCCCGGGCCATGGCCTGCTTACTGCGTATGGTGAGCTGGCAGGCCAGAGTGCACGCAAGACATCACATCTCGCCCACGAAAGCCTTGCCTAAAACGAAAAGTTGCCGATGCACAGCTTTCAAGATCCTCAGCTCTACATTTCTTCCCTGTTAATTTCAGCCTCCACGCGCACAGGTCTCCCTCCACACTCTGGACATATTACACTTTATGTGTTTCCTCTTTTACTTTGCTCCGTTGATTCCATTCGTACTCAGTCCTCAGTAGGCTCGTTGACTCGACTACCCCTGCCCTGCTCCCCTGCTCTTCTGGCCGCCTCGCCTTGAAACCCCTGTGGCGGAGCCTACGGGTCGAGCATGGATGCTTGTCAGGTTGTCACTTTTGGTTTTGTCGGTCTTGTCAGTAATACAGAGTAGTAGTAGTTTGGCAGCTCCCGACAACCTCAGACGAACTATTTGTCAGTGCTCTAGACTGGGCCAGAATTGCAATTCGGAATATGAAATACCTAGCCTAGAAAATAAAGACAAAATACACTTTGCCAGAATACTACTTTGTACGCTCAGCCTTAAGCAGGGGTGGCGGCGTGACCAGGAGGTGTTTTTATTCGCTTTTCTCTTTTATTCTGTTGTCTCCGTAGTCTGGCGGTCTCCCTGCCACCCGTAAGGTGGGATGCAACCGTGACAGCAGTGATGTGATGAGTGTAATGAGCCTTTCCTCCGTCTGCACGACGTTGAGCAGTACAAAGTAAGCCTTGGTAACATTCCCGCCGTAGCCTGGCCAGACGAGCATATGCATGTGTTGTCAAGCGTGCCTACAAGTACCTTTCGATGCTGTGATGAGTCTCTAGGTTTTGGTGCAATAGTATGAACACGTTTGCTACAAAAGTACATTGCATAATATGGAATATGTTGCACTCGGCAGTTTGTGGTATTGCATACTGCAAAAGAAGCAGACAAAAGCAGGCCAAAACGCTGCATGCATTTAGACTCGGATATGAAAAGGACTGGAATGTTGGGGAAGCATCGTGGCGGGCGGGATCGGTGTAGAGTGCTAGACTACGATACTTTAAGCAGAAACTCCATTCCCAGCATTCCTCGACTGAATACATGGCATGCTTTGATTGAAGACGGCCGTGCTGTCGTCGGTTGCTGTGCTGATCACTGTTGACGACGGAGTCGAGGTCGATGCCGTCGAGTGATGACAACGACGACGACGTTACCAACACATGTACACCTTTACAACAAATCGTAGCACGTCGTACAATCTCAGGTAAATTGGTGACGCCAGTCGCGTCGACGCGCCACGCCACAACTAACGGGCAGATATTAACTATTATTACTCAGAGACTACAATCTGCTTTGACCTTGACCTCGAGAAAAGACGGAGCGCTAGTTAGCACTACTGCACTCTAGCAGAGCTGGGCCTTGCACTTTCCCGGTTCGGGCATAGCACCATCGCCATCTTAAATGAGATTGTCGCGTCGGAGCAAACGTAATGGTGACTCTGTCATTATCTGACGGACAGAGTCTTTCGCAGACTCTTGATTGTCTTTGACTGCCTAGAAAACGCGAGCAATAGCAGCCACGATATCAAATATACACTCACGATGCTCTCTCGAGTGCATTATCAGCCGTTCAGCCGTGTCTGAATTCTGTCTGTGCAAGAGGACATAGGGGCCAAAGAGTCTCATTGTCTCATTGTCTCAGTGTCTCAGTGTCATTACTTTGACGCCCGTGGTATAGCAGCCACCTGTGTCTCACTTCCTTTATGAAAACATTCTGAATACGTACTCTGGACTCACCATTGACATGTCTGACATGCCAAACTAGTAAACCTGTTTTTTCTCGAGCAAGGAATCCATGCATATCCCAGGAGACCAGAGACGGCATTTTTGTGCAGGATATTTCCTACGGATAGATAATGTAGAACGAAGGAGAGTAGAGAAAAGGCAGACAACCAACGGGAGCGAACACGCCGGACAGACTCGGCGGGATCTTCGCTCGTGGCCTCCCTGCCTCTGGCCTTCTCCCGCCTTTCCTTGGATGAATCGTCGATTGCCCTACCATGATATTCATAACTAGGTATCTTACTAAGTATAGTAGTGTATTAGCACTTGCAAGGGCTTTATATGGAACAATACAGCACGAGATAACAAGCACGTTCCCCTCTGGCCCGCTGGGCACACGCCACGGGAAGCGAAAGCAGCGAGATGCCGATATTGCATCTTATCTTATTGATCTTTCGACTAAAGTGATTTGTGCGAGAATTGATAATAGCAGCGCCACGAGCCACTCGCGCGCCCTTCTTGCCTTGGGTTGAATCCTTTGCCCCTACTCGGGAGGTTTTCTCTGCCACTTTGCCATAGATCAGTTCATGCATGTTTGTGTATATTTACGCCCGGCACTGCGCGGCACAAACTGCCGCTGTCAGCTCCTGCTTCCTACCCCGGAGTGCTACTTCTTGCACTAGCCTCTTGTCTACGGTTCTACTACATCTTGTTTTTATTCAAACTGCTCACTCAGCATACTCATACTTGCATGCCTCTCCGTCTGTACCGCTTGAGTCTATGCTTCTAGCTTGGAGATCGCCGGCCGCTACGAAGCCGCTAGCAACATCTTATTTCGGTGTCTTCCCCAGTACCTTTCACATCCTCCGTGCGGGCGTATTGTAGTTGTAGATAGTCGTCGACGCATCTTTCTTTGCATCGTCGTCTTTTTCTTGATTATGTAATTGCAATAAAATAGCAATATGATGGACACCGTCAAGCTGCTCTTTCTTCTTTTGACAATCCTGTTACCTTTACCCTTTCCTTATTGCATGTCTTTTTGCGATGCTTTCTACCCGATAACCACACCCCTCATTTAAACACCCCCATTAATTGCCCGATTGAGACTAACACCCGATACCCCTGTCGTTTTCAAACAGCCTCTGCGCTTCATTGAACATTGCTCATCTCCCGACTGGCGAGCGAGGACGAGCGAGCACAGGTGCATTTTGGTAGAAGCAGCATTGTATATTTGATTACCCCTGCTTTGTGATTATTCCCATTTGCTACTTGTAGAAATGACCCCGGTCGTCAGCTCATCTGGCAAAGTACAGCCCGCGTCCAAGCTCTGTCTCGTCTCAACTCTCAGCCTATGGAGAAATTGTATGCCCAGCAAGAAGCAAGAAGCAAGAGGATGGCCTAGACGGCTTTGGAGATGCACAAGTAGACATTATCTACTTGTGCTATTAGAGCAGCTCAAAAACTCTTCCAAATCAACCCCTGGTCTTCCGTAACCGATCCGTGTCTTGCTGGCTCTCGCAAATATCCCGCCTTCTATTGTTCATCCTTGTTGGCTGTAGCAAGTGATCACTGGGCACCATACAATTGTAAATATAAATGTATCTCATTGTGAACTCACATCTCGGCATACTATACTCCCTTTCTGCTATATACTCTGCGCGTCTTGTCGCGTGGCTATCGTATGGACAGGACAGGAAGGAACAACCATTGAGACTGTGCGCCTTCCCCTCCTGACCACTCGAGCAGCCCATTAAATCCCAGTCTTTGTAAAGGTCATCACTACTTTGCTACTTTTCTTTTGCCTTATTTTCTTTTTCTTTTTTCATTGCTTTCTTTTCTTTTTACTCTAATTGCGCGGGTCTCGCTTTGCATACGCTCGCAGTAGTCCTCTTTCTTTTTGCTCGGTCAGAAAGCGTCTGCCGTGGCGCCCGCTTACATTCCTTACTCGTTCCTTCCTCTTTCGATTTTGCTTTTCCTTTCTTTCTCTTTCCGTTTTCCGCTGCTCTTTCCTTTTTTGCCTCTTCACCTCTTTCGATCTTTCCCTCTCCTGTCTCGCTTTACTGCTACCCTACGCTACACTCCCTTCCACTCTCCCCTTTGTCGTCATCTCTCCACGTTGCTCCGATCACTTCCTCCCCTTCTCCCTCGATCGTCGGCTTGACTACTCTTTTCTCTGGTCTTTTGTTTCTTTCTTCTCTCGCTCTACATACTTTGTCTACTTTCTATTGTACTGAGTCTTGTTTTATTTTCCCTCTCACTCACTCCTCCACTCCCATCCGCATGCAACCCTCTTGATCCAGGCCCATGGGATGCCCTGCTAGCAAAGTAAAAGAAAGACAAAAGCAAAAAACAAAAGGGGCCATTTGATTGATTTTATCTTCTTCCATACCAAGTCTTTTCTTGAGATCCTTGCACTTCTTCCATTTCTTACTCTCATTTTTCACTTATTTATAATACCAGTCATCAATCTTTTCTTTCTTCTTAATTCTTAATCTTAATTACGACGGCGATATCACGACGACGACGACGACGACATCGAAGACTGTGATACGAGGACTGCTTGGGATCATATCGACATCGACGACATTCATATTCACATCCACATCCACAACATGTTGATCAGCCGCCGCCTCAAGGCGGTTGCCTGCCTCTTGCTGTGGTCCAATGTCGCCAGTGCCGGCCTCGTCCACCCCCAGCTGCGCTTCCGGGCCGCCGGAGACGATACCACAGCCGTGGCAGCAACCGCATCAAATACAGCAAACACAAACACAGCCGCAGCGGCCTCGGCTACTCCCACAAATACCGCTGCATTCAAGTCTGGCACAAGAGAAGCCACAGCAAAGACGACGGCAAAATCAGCAACAGACGATGCCTCTGTCTCTGTCTCTGTCTCTGCCACGAGCTCGGCTGATCCCACATCCATCATCACAAGCATTGTTGCGGCCACCACCACTTCCACCATCAACTCTACGCTCTTCAACTGTACGTTCCCGAGACTATTTCGTGCTACAAGTCTAGAACTAACAAACAGCTACTATCCCGGCTGGCCAACTGCCTCTTCAGCCCACCGTCACCCCCGCCTATGGTGTCGGCGGCATCATTCTGCTCGCTACTGGTGTCGTCTATGCTCTCGTCGGCGTGCGTAAGCGCTGGCTCCAGACCTTCTTCTCGACTGCCTACTTGGGCGCACTCGGCACGACTGTTCTTATTCTGTACGTCATATCCCTGCCCATCAGCAGCAATGCCGTCCAAGGTGCCTACCTTGTGGCCGTTGTTGCCACCGGTCTTATCCTCGGCGCTCTGGCCATCGTCTTCAAGGAGATTGCCGAAGGTTTTGGCTGCTTGCTCGGTGGCTTCTCACTCGGCATGTGGCTCATGTGTCTCCGTCCCGGCGGCCTGATCCAGAGCAGTGCTGGCAGCATCGGATTTATTGTCGGCTTTACTGTGTGCGCCTACGCCTTTTACTTTAGCCACTACACCCGCCACCATGCCCTCATGGCCTGCATTGCTTTTGGCGGCGCTACTGCTGCCGTCCTAGGTATCGACTGCTTCAGCCGGGCCGGTCTCAAAGAGTTCTGGGCGTACGTGTGGAACCTCAACGACGACCTGTTCCCGCTCGGTACCGCCACCTACCCCATCACCCGCGGTATCAAGGTCGAGCTTGCTGCTATCGTCTTGATTTTCTGTGCCGGTATAGTGTCCCAGCTTAAGCTGTGGCGCCTTGTCCAGGAGCGCCGCGCCAAGCGTGACGCCGACCGTTTGGCTGACGAGCAGAACCTCGCCAAAGAGGAAGAAAAGGTCGGCCGTGAGATTGAGGCTGCCAATGCTCGCGACCGCGAGGAGTGGGAAGCCGTCTACGGTGATGGTACCTATGTTCCTGGCGCTGCCCCCCCGGCTGGGCCTGGCAGCTCTACTGCTGGCGAGGGTGACTCGGGTATAAGTGATGTGGGCAGTGAAAAGGGCGAAAAGAGCGAGAAGAGCGATAGAACCAACCGCAACGGCGACGCTTCCTCATCCTCGCAAAACAGCACCGACGAAATCGAAATGGACAGCATGCAGCCCAAGGGTGCTGCCGAGATTGTTATGAAGCAAGACGACAAGGACGGTGCCGTCATGGTCCGCGTCGCTCAGGATGAGTACCCCGAGGGTCTGCCCGCTGAGCTCGAAGCCGAAGCAGTCGTCGAGACTCATGCCAACTCGCAACGCACAGCCCACCTTGCATCTTCACAGCCCACAACTGCACCACCTGGCATTATCCCCCTGCCATTTACTGTTCCCAACAAGGGCGGCAACAATGAGACCGACAACAACGACGACAAGGTATCCCACCGCTCCTCCCGCTCCTCTGTGGCCACCTTTGCCGACGAGGACGAGGTTGTGCCCTCGGCCACCGCAACAAGACGCCCGCAGAGCCCCTCAAACCTTGCCAAGCGTCTATCACAGGGCTCGGCCGATCTCTTCCGCAGCATCTCGCAGCGCTCCAAGCGTGCCAGTGCTGCTTTGGACGAGGTCATGGCCGGCAATGCGGCCGGCAACAGCCAGAGCAAGGAGGAGCTTGTGTCGCGCCGCGCGAGTGCCATGATGATCCGCCAGGTGCAGGACGACGCCGAAGACAACAGCTCAATTGCTGCGACAATGGACGGTCTGAGCTCAGACGGAGAGTCGGAAGCAAATGATGAGGCAAATGATGAGGCAAAGGAGATTGAGGTCAAGGCACAGCTCTCGAGCGATGCCGATGCCTCGAGCTTGAAGCCCCCCAAGACAGACATTGCCGAGAAGCACCTGTCGGCAGCGACTGCATCAACTGAGGTTGAAAAGCGCCTGTCACAAGACAAGTCGGCCGTCGAGTCGGTTGCGTCATCGACCCCTGCCAACCTCAAGGACCGCCTGCCGCGGTCAATGTCGCGTGTTGCCATGTCGTACCGCACCAACGAATGGGCCAAGCACCTGAGCAATGCCGACGCACCCGAGATTGAGACTCTGCAGCTCGGCGAGCCCATCGTCGCGTCTGCTCCTGCTCCCGCCGCTGCGACACCTGCTTCGCCATTGAGCGGTGTTTCGCCCACTACCGCCTCTCCCGCCGCCTTCGCCAGCGAGGCCGCCGCACCAGTCAACCTGGCCGATCTGCAGCAGACGGCGGAGACGGGCACGCCTGCACCGGCAGCACCCCGCACAGCCTCTGTCTACGGCGCTCTGTCGCGGTCCAACTCGCACCAGTCGTTGAGCCCCAGCCAGACGACCCCCAACGCCTCCTACAACCCTCTCAGGATCGATGTCGGCAATGCTATCAACTCGCTGCCGTCCAGAAACAGCTTCTCTGGTTTGCCTGGCGCCGCCATTGGTGCTGGCTCGATTGCCAACGGCCGGCGCAGCAGCTCTGCCAACCAGATCATGTCTGCACGCGGTGCCGGCCTGCTTCACGAGCCTATTGCCGAGGAAGATACCGTTCTCGGTGGCAGCGTCGCCGGCAGCGTCGATGATGGCACCAACAACAGCGGCACCCCTACTCCTGCTACACCCCCCAAGCGCGGCAGCCTGCCACCCGTCCCCGGCGTCGTGTCCTTCAACACGCCCCAGACGCTGATTGGCCAGCGCGAGATGCTCCTGCGCAGCAAGTCGCAGCAGGGCATGTACATTGGCGGCTCGCTTGTGCGGTCTGCCAGTGCGGCAAACATTCCGGGACTGCACAACTCGTTCAGCACATCGCAGCTGCCTCCGATCTCGTCGGGCGCGAGCGATGCCGGCAGCGTCAGCGCGTCCGTGTACAACCCAGCAATGCAGGCACCAGCACCGACACCCATCCAGGACCTTGACGACCTCCCCATGAGCCAGCGTCGCGAGATGATGCGCCAGAGCAGCCTGATGAGCCTGAACGGACCCGGTGGGCCTGCCAGCCCTGCATCACCAACGACGGGTGCCATCCCCGCCAGCACAATTCCGTTTGACAGCCACCAGCCCAAGCGCGACGTGCTGCACCTGCCCACGGCCGCGGCGCGCCAGGCACAGCTAGCCACATTCCGCAACTCGGTTGCGGCCGACCTGCGCAGCGGTATGGGCAGCGTGCCCAACACGGTGACGCCCACGGGCGGCCGGCTTCGCGAATCCATGTCGGCACCCTACATACAGGCGCAGTCCCAAAACCAGATGCAGGGCCCGGGCCCGGGCCAGGGCCAGTACGGCTCGACGCCCTTCCTGAACCAGTACGGCTCCATGGCGTCTCTCCAGAACGTGAACGTGCAGGCGCAGCAGGCCGAGACCGTGGCCTACGCGCAGTCGCAGATGGACCTGCAGAGGCAATTCCTGATTTCCCAAAAGGAAGCGGAAGCACAGCGTCGCGAGATGGAGCGGCTGGAGAAGGAGCGTGCCAACCAGGCGTTTGAGGAGCGGATGCGGCGCGGCGACCTGCTGAACGCGCACCGCGATGCCATGCGCAAGATGCAGGCACAGACAAAGTAATCTAATGTATAACTTTTATCTCTTTTTTTCTTTCCTTTTGCTTTTCAAACTCACTCTTACTTTCTTTTTTTATTTCTTTTTCTTCTTATCACACGGATACCAGGATCAGGCCAAAATACACGGACACGGGCGGGCAATATATCATGACAGACCTCTTTACTTTTTTACTCCCTCCTACTTTTGCTACTTTCGTTTATTTCCCCTTCTTTCTCTCTTTCTAGAATTGGGCTGCATCGCATTGGATTTCTCTCTTTATACTCTGGTCATGTCTTTCTTTCAGTTGATTCTTTTTGCCATCTTTCCCATACCCGGGACACTACCTTTCTTACTACTCTTCCCGCAAAAGGGCATAATTTCTAAATTTAAATTTTGGATAACTTGATCAAACTATCTTCTTATTCTGGGCATAATAGTGCAAGTGTCTCGTAGTAAACAAAGCGATCAGAGGCTGACGGTTCCATAGCTCTACAGTAGTACGATCCGAACGTACTTCCAAGTGGAGACGGTGTGACGTCGTTCATCTCTGGCATTTATCGGATGCCCCACCCGGGCTGCCGTGCTCCTTCCCATTGAGTTTTTTGGGATTTGCGTGCCTGCACCTGCGTGCCTGCCTCTTCAGGTCCAGGAACGGCTGCTTACTCGTCCTATTTTGAGCTTCATTTCAGCCTCTTTTCAGCTTCTCTCCCCTTCTCGCCGTCTCTGCTGACACCCTTTGTTGGTTTCACAGTGATATCAAATAGAGCCGCATATACAACTTATACGGTTCCGTATCTACCGCAGCATCAGACAGTACAACGTCTTTACCCACTCGGTAATTGACATCACGCCACCTCGCCACTCACCTTTTCGTTGCAACGTCGTTTCTCGTCGACCTTGGCCTTTGAACCAAGCTCTCCTCTCTTGTCTCTCCTCTTCTTTTGTCCTTTACTATTTATTCTATTCCTTTTTAATCCATCCACAACAATGCCTCCTACTCGGACACTCCGCGGCGGCTGCCAGTGCGGCCGCAACGTCTACATTGTCGAGCCACCCCCTGACACCACCGAGCCGGCTCTTTTGCTCTTCGACCCGGCTCCGTCGCACCGCGTCTCGCTCGCATCGCCGCTGCCCACGTTCTTGCGCGTGCCCCTCGCCTGGTACCACAGCCAGACCCAACCGTTCTCAGCCAGCGAGACGCCCATCCTCATTAACCGCACCTACGAACACCAGCCCTCGGAACAGTCGACACGCCGCAACTTTTGCGGATACTGTGGCACGCCGCTGTCGTTTTGGTCAGAAGGGCCGCACCCCGAGGCAGACTATATCCGGCTCGCGCTCGGCAGTCTCAACATTGAAGATCTGGAAGAGCTGGACGACTGGGTGGATGATCTGCTGAGCAGCGGCAGTAGCAGTGACGAGGGGCAGGACGACAAGAATAAAGACGAAAACAACACAAGCAAAAAGAAGGCGACGGGTGGACCCACGGGCATCCCGTGGTTTGACAGTTTTGTCGAGGGCAGCCGGCTCGGACGGCACCTGGAGCAGCAGCAGCAGCAGCGCGAGCGCGAGCGCGAGAGCCAAGCACTGGAAAATACACAGTCGAAAGCGGCCAAGGTGCACCGGCACGAGACGGGCCAGACGGACAGCGCGGACGGCCGCGTGCATGTCGAGTGGGAGGTGCTGGAGTGGACCGAGGGCGATGATAGCGACGAGGTCAAGAGCTCTCACTCTCAGCCGAGCCCGGCCAAGCGAGCCCGGCTGGGTGAGGACGACGGCGACACTCCCGAGTCTGTATCTATGAATTAGCTGAGCACAAGGCGAACAAGCTGTGCCATAATTTGATACGAATCACAGTATATAGTTCGGTGTCAGACAGGCTACAGATGTTATATATTTAATAAAGAACATGACTAAGAACACTGCTGCAATGCACTGCATGCCACTACTGCTGCTGCTACTGTCGCTCCTTCCACTTACATCGACTTAATCTACTTTGCACCACATGGGCTATCTGGCTCCCGAGAATCTGCCGGCGGACCGACATTTACGCGGCGCGCATCGGTTTATTTATAGGCATTGTTGGAGAGTAGCAAGTATTGAATATTGATTGTTTCTTGTAGGACTTTTCGGTAGTATTCCCATTTATCCAGCCGGAGACGACCTCGTGTCTCGCCAATGCGCTCCAGAATTCCGGGATCCTGGCACGGGGGTCTGCCGCTGATAAATCAAAGGCATAAAGTTTTGGGGGGTTTTGAGATTCTTATCTTTAATTGTATTTTATTGTATATTATTGTATATTCTCGATATTTTTGTCTGTAATATTCTGTATTCTTTATATTATCCTCTTTAACAATCTCCTAGGTACTGCGTGCTCACCACAGCCGAATATGAGGCGGCGGCCCGCAACTCCGCTAGCAGGGTGGCTGGCTTCTTGGAGGGGAAGGAGCGCCCCGCGTGGGGCTACAGGCGCTGGAGCCGACGCAGGGTAGCAGGGTGGCTGACGGAAGAGCTCCCACGGACCCGACCGAGATGTCCCCGATAGACGCAATCTAATGCAGCTAACTGTTGTTTAGGGACTATATAGTGCACACACTACATGAATACGGCATGCCGGCGCGGGACACTCAGCCGTGTCTGCGAAGAGGTAGCAAGCGAGGTAGTGAGGCACGCAGACGGAGTAGAATCAAGAAGAGAAGGAACTACTGGTGGAGCAGTGCCTTCCGTTTAAATGTAAATAGAATAAAGGGCACAGGATAAGGGTAAAAGGCAAATGGTTATCAAAGTGGAAGGAGCTGGCAGACAGCTGACGCCGGGTATATATACAGAAGCTGTGCCCTTTGAGCATCGTTTCGTGTATCTGATATTTCCGTGGATCACGGTTTAGACTGCTTTTTCTTATTCACTGAATCTGGTCTTGGACGCCCGCGTTGTGCAAACCCGACCTCTATCCGATAAGCCAAGGCAACTGTTGCCCCTCTATCTTTGAAGCTCTGTTTGCGTTGTTCCTGCAACTCCTCTGCTTACCTAACACACCTCGACTACTCCGACTCCGTACTCGTCGACCACCTCAATCTTCAACCGCCTCTTCCACAACAGACATGTCTCTCCCAAAAGACTTTCTCTGGGGCTTTGCCACCGCCGCGTAGGTTCTCTCGCGCATGCTTCCTCGGTCTCTACCTGCTAACAAACAGCTACCAAATTGAGGGCGGTGCCGAACAGGACGGCCGCGGCCCGTCCATCTGGGACACCTTCTGCGCCATCCCCGGCAAGATCGCCGACGGCAGTTCAGGCATTGTGGCCTGCGACTCGTACAACCGCTGGCGTGACGACATTGAGCTGCTCCAAAAGGTTGGCGCCAAGGCCTACCGCTTTTCCATCTCGTGGTCCCGCGTCATCCCCCTCGGCGGCCGCAACGACCCCATCAACCCGGCCGGTCTGCAGTACTATGTCACCCTCGTCGACGCCCTGCTCGAGGCGGGCATCACGCCCTTGGTCACCCTGTTCCACTGGGATCTGCCCGAGGCCCTCGACAAGCGCTACGGCGGCCTGCTGAACCGCACCGAGTTCCCCCTCGACTTTGAGCACTATGCCCGTACCATCTACGCGGCCCTGCCCAAGGTCAAGCACTGGATCACCTTTAACGAGCCCTGGTGCTCGTCCATTCTCGGCTACAGCACTGGCTTCTTTGCGCCCGGCCGCACCTCGGACCGCTCCAAGTCGGCCGAGGGCGACAGCACGCGCGAGCCCTGGGCCGTCGGCCACAACCTGCTTATCGCCCACGGCCGCGCCGTCAAGGTTTACCGCGACGAGTTCAAGGCCCAGAGCAACGGCGGCGAGATCGGTATTACGCTCAACGGCGACATGTGCTACCCCTGGGACCCCGCCGACCCCGCCGACGTGGCGGCTGTCGAGCGCAAGCTCGAGTTCTCCATCTCGTGGTTCGCCGACCCCATCTACTTTGGCAAATACCCCGACTCCATGCGCGCGCAGCTCGGCGACCGCCTGCCCGAGTTCACCGAGGAAGAGCGCGCGCTCGTGCAAGGGTCCAACGACTTTTACGGCATGAACCACTACACGGCCAATTACATCCGCAGCCGCCCGGCCGACACGCAGCCGCCCGCCTGGGACTTTATGGGCAACCTGGAGACGCGCTTCGAGGACAAGGCCGGCAACAGCATCGGCGAGGAGACACAGTCGTTTTGGCTGCGGCCCAACCCCAACGGCTTCCGCGACCTCATCCTGTGGCTGACAAAGCGCTACAACACGCCCAAGATCTTTGTCACCGAGAACGGCACGAGCCTCAAGGGCGAAAACGACTTGCCCGTGGAGAAGGTGACCGAGGACGACTTCCGCGTGCGCTACTTTGACGGCTACGTCAAGGCCATGGCCGAGGCCGTGAGCAAGGGCGCCGACGTGCGCGGCTACATGGCGTGGTCGCTGATGGACAACTTTGAGTGGGCCGAGGGCTACGAGACGCGCTTTGGCGTGACATATGTGGACTATGAGCACGGCCAGGTGCGCTATCCCAAGAAGAGTGCGTACTCGCTGAAGCCTCTGTTTGAGAGTCTGATTGCCAAGTAGTTTCGATGGTGCAGATTCAGTTTCGAGCTTTGGTTGATTAATTGATTAATTTAATCAATTTATATTTCAGTAATCTTGTTGTTTTTTTAGTCAGTCTCGCATCTCAATGTATCGTGTCTTGGCTTTATGTTTCTTTAACCTTTTTCCTTTTTCTGTCATTTCTTTTATTATTGTTTATTATTTTTTTCTGTTTTTTAGTATTGATTTTTCCCCGTGTTTCCAATCATCTCGATATCAAATTATCAATTGAATTTTATGTACCAAAGTTGGCTTCACATTTGACTCCAGCCCGAGGTCTTATCAAAGCTCATCATATATCTATAAGTAACACAGCACAGAATAGATAAAGACCTGACTGCGGAAGCCCCCGTCTCGTCTATAGATTACTAACAGCTACATCGCCAACTTCCTCCTTCCCCATACTCTGTGCGCCAATACCCCAACACCCGCACCTTCCCCGCGCGAGACAGGGAGTCTAGTGGGTCCACAAGACCCCAGTCCACCACTCACAGGCCTGTATTAGCCATCCCCCGGCCTTGGTCTCTTGCTGTGCCAGTCTTATTCAGCTCCTCTTTCTCTTCTTTACTCGTACCTTTGTACTAATGTCCTTTTTCATCTAAAACCCGCTTATGCTTATTAGATGCTGTTTACTGTATATCCTCGGGTGCTGACGGCCGCTTGCCTCGGGTCTTGCCTTGTTGGCACAACTGACCGCCCTGTAGCCGATCCATCTCTGCTCCTTCCTAGACAAACCACGCGACAATGCCGGCAGGCGGCAGGGCACTTGCCCCTTCTCTTCTCAGTCTCAAGACTATATCCACGCTCCAATAGGCTTACCTAAGTCGAGCTCCGTAGCTCCTCTCCCTCATCTTGTCTCTTCGTGTAGACCTCCCTGCACCTCACCTCTGGTCTTGTTTCATTCATAAATAATCCTGGCAGTTGATACCACCGACATAGTACGGGTATCTTGACCTTGCCGAGTAGCTGTTTTTATCTGTATTTACTTCTGCATCTTATATCCTTCCCCCGTTTCTTCTTTCATCTCTTCTCTTCCTCCTCCTCATCGTCACCTTTATAAACCATCTCTATAAAGCATCTTCATCTTCTTCATCTCATTCATTCCATCTACATCATTTCAGCTGTTCATCTATTTATCTATCCTCTGTATCTACTTCGCATTCTCATATACCCATTTGCTCTTATAATGTCTGGCCCTACTTCTCGCCTGCGGTCTGTCCTCAGCCACCTCCTCGGCTCACATCACGACAACACTCCACCGCCTCCTCCGAACACAGCAGAGACAAGACCAGCGACACCCCAGGAACCACCCTATCCTCCATACAAACACGCCCTGTCACCCACAATCTTCCTGGAGCGTGCTGCCGCCATCGAGCCAGATGCCGAGGCCATTGTCCACATTACCGCCAACGGCCGCGTCCTGCGCCGCAACTATGCCGAGTTTGCCGACCGTGCCCGCGGTCTCGCGTGGTACTTTGCCCGCCACAACTACCGCCGCATCGGCATCCTCGCAACCAACACGCCCGCCTTTCTCGAGACCATCTATGCTGCCGGTGCCGCGGGCGGTGTCCTCGTGCCGGCCAACTACCGACTTATTGCCGCCGATATTGCCTATGTCTTTGACTGGGCAGATGTCGACATGATTGTGGCCGATGCCCAGTTTGCGTCTTTGTTGACAGAGGGCCCAGACAACTTTGCCTCGACGCATCCCAACGTCCATATTCTTGTCGACGACGACGTCGATGTTACAGAAGGCGAGCTGCGCGGTGACTATGATGCTGCCGTCCTCGAGGGGCTGCAGTACGAACACGAGGGCAACAAGAGATCGCTGGCCGGCGGCGCAGAATCGTCTTTCTCGCTCGCGTCCGTCGATGCAAACTGGGCCCGGCTGCGTGCGTACGTTGCCGCCCAGCCCGGCCACAAGCCGCTGCACGAAGACGACGTTATTGCCATCCCGTTCACCTCGGGCACCACAGCCAAGCCCAAGGGTGTTGAGTTTACCCACCGCGGCTCGTACCTGGCTGCCCTCGCCAATGTCGCCGAAGCTGGTCTCAACGCCGATGGCGACGACTCTTTTGAGCGCTGCCGCTACCTCTGGACACTTCCCATGTTCCACGCCGTCGGCTGGACGTTCCCCTGGTCGGTATGTGCCGTGCGCGGCACGCACGTGTGCCTGCGCAAGATCGACTACGGCCTCATCTGGCGGCTGCTCCTCGAGGAGCGCGTCACTCACTTCAACGCCGCCCCCACCGTCAACACGCTGCTGTGTGCTGCACCCGAAGCCAAGCGTCTCGAGAGACCAGTACGCGTCACAGTGGCTGCCAGTCCGCCCACGGCCCACCTCTTTGAGCAGATGACCAGCCTGAACCTGCGGCCCGTCCACGTCTACGGCATGACCGAGACCTACGGCCCCATTACGCGCAGCTATGTTCTGCCGGCCTGGGACAAGCTGCCTGGCGCGCAAAAGTTTGAGCGCATGGCGCGCCAGGGCCACGGGTTCCTGACGAGCTTGCCCGTGCGCATCGTCAAGACGGAAGAGGACGGCAGCTCCATCACCGACGAGAATGCCATTCTCGAGGACGTGCCGCGCGACGGCAAGACCATTGGCGAGATTGTGTTTGTCGGCAACATTTGCGCCAAGGGCTACTACAAAGACGCCGCCGCCACGCGCAAGCTGTTTGCCGGCGGCGTGCTGCACTCGGGCGACCTCGCCGTCTGGCACCCCGATGGCAGCGTCCAGATCCTGGATCGCGCCAAGGACATTATCATCTCGGGCGGCGAGAACATCTCGTCGGTTGCCCTCGAGAGCGTGCTCGTGGGCCATGCCGATGTGCTCGAGGCGGCCGTCGTGGCCGTGCCCGACTCGCACTGGGGCGAGCGGCCCAAGGCATACCTGACCGTCAAGCACAACAGTGCGCCTCTGCAGCAAGACGCCTTCTTGGACTGGGTCAAGAACCAGAGCAGCATCAGCCGCTTCATGGTGCCGCGCGAGGTCGAGGTTGTCACGGAGCTGCCCAAGACGAGCACGGGCAAGCTGCAGAAGAATGTGCTGCGGCAATGGGCGCTCAAAGGCACACCAGCCGATGCCAAAGTGTAGTCACCTAGTGAGTTGCTCGATTTAGTATTATAGCCTGGATAGCATATTCTGAATTTATTTTGATTTTGTTCCATTGAAAGCTTTTTATTAATCTCTAAAGCCATGTCCGTTATAGAAAAGTGAAGAGAAGTGTAACGCAGGTAAACAAGAGGTATAATAAGACAAAGATAACATGCCGCCAACACTGGACTAGAAAAATGCAAATGTATAAACATATATAGAAATGATAAAGGCATCAGACACGATTGACAACCTTCTTCTTGAGACGCACACCGCGCCGGGTGCCGTGGAGGGCAACGCTCCGCCGCAGACGAGGCGAGACTGCTTTTTTCCGGGAAAGACGGACCGATCCTTTGCCGTGGGAGGAGTGTGCCAGAGTGTAGCTGCTAGGCGACCCCATCTTCTAGACAGAGCCATCCGGCCGAGTTTCGCTGGCATCCTGGCTGCTGTGGCCGACAGCCTCGACACCGTCAGCGCCCTCGGCAGTGCTCTTCCGCCGCGGCCACAAAAGTGCGCCAAGGGTGTTGCTGATGCTCTGGGCGCGACTCCGGACGCCACCAGGCTGCCCCGGCTCTTCAGGCACATCACCTAGATTTTGACTCTGGTTTTGGCTCGAGCTCAGATTCAGACTCGAAATAGACGCACCGACGGCCGACACGAGCGCTTCAGTCGACCGCTGGGTGGCGCGGTAGGGCGACGACGACGATGTTCCTGTTGCGGCCGCCGCCCCCATCAGTCCCCGCTCCGCACCGTCCTCCAGATCGACCTCGTCCTGGGGCACAAACAGACTCGTCCGCAGCGAGCCCCGCACGCGCCGCGTCGACGGCCGCCGTGAGGTCTGGGGACTGCCGCCCTCGAGGTGCTGCAGGATGGTGTCCGCCACCACCGTAGTGACGGTTGACGACAAAAGTGGCGATGGCGAAAACAGCGGGCTCTGGTGATTGTAGTAGTATTGGTTTTGGTTTTGGTTTTGGTTGGTTTGGTGCTGAGAAGGGGTCTGTGGTGGTCTCAACAGGGTCGACGGTGTGACGGGCCGGTCGGCTTGGGGCGGTCCAGTAGTAGCAGGCGCAGCGGCATTGTCCGCGGTCTGTAGGACCGAGTCGGCACTATGCAGCGGTGGCCCGAGAACCGGACGCAGCCGTTTGGTGTTTGCATTTGTATTCGTATTTATATTTGTAGCCGCACTCGTATTTATGGGCGTGTCTGTGTTGCCTCCGGCACTATACGATGCACTGCGCCAGGGGTTATCCAGCAGCGGGTGCGAAGGACCGCTCTCGTCGGCACTCTCTTCGTCGTCCTCGTTGATATAGACGACTCTATTAACGTCTGTCTTGCACGTCAGGTAGTCTACGCCCACACCCATAATCACGCTAGCATCGCCCGAGCTCGAGCCGGAGCCGGAGCCGGAGCCGGTTCCGGTTCCAGATGCAAATGCCGGCGAGTGCAAAGCCGTCCGCGGAACAGACGATGCGCTGATGCTCGGTGTCGAATTGGGCATGCGGTGCGTCGGCATGCCCGTCTCGGTCGTCACGAGAGACAGTGGCCGGTTGGTGAGCGTGCCGACAAAGTTGACGCGCGATGCCCGTGACGACCGCCGTGACCCACCCGCACTCCGTAGTGTCAACCGCGATGGTGTTGGTGGGGCAGCCATGTCGTCGCCGCCCTGCGACTGCTCTGCCAAGTTGATAGCACTGCCGGTACTGGTGCGAATGCTCTCGTCTTCGTCTTCGTCGTCTTCGTCGTCTTCGTCGTCGTCGTGGTGTGGGCGTCCACTGGTAATGATGAACACGCCAAAAAATGTCAACAAGCAGCCGCCGACAAACTTGGCGGCCTGCTCGGCGGTTGTGCGCTCAAAGTCGCGGTAGAGCACGGCACTGCCGATAATGACGGACAGCGTGAACATGACAAACTGGATGGGGATGACCTGTGTCGAGTCGAAGCGCTGCAGAGCCTTGTTGACATAGCGCACCTGCATAACAGCCGTGCCCAGCAAGATAATAAGCAGCACATAGGTCATGGGTGTCAGGAACGCGCCGAGCAGTGTCGACGATAGCATCGAGGACACGCCCTTGGTGGCAAGCACCGTGTAGGCGCCAAACAGGCCGACGAGTCCGAGGTCGATGAGGATGGTGCGGTTGCCGTAGCGCGGGCTTGCCCACATGAGCAGGGCAATCAAGCCAAAGGTGACGACGACATAGATCTCAAAGGCCGTTGTCGTAATGGCATCCCAGACGTCGTGCGGGTTCAGCTTGGTCTCCTCCTGCTTGGCGCTTAGCACGACGGTCACGGCACCGGCAATCGCAATGATGACGCCACCAAAGTCACGTAAGCGGAAGGGCTCTTTGAACAGAATGGGGGCAATAACGCAGTTGGAAATGAGGGCAACGACGCCAAGAGGCGACACGATGGAGGCAGGCGCAAAACCGTAGGCCAGAAAGTTGCCGCACTCGCCGACGGTGATCAAGACTTGGCCCAGCCACCAGTAGGGCGAGTGCAAGTATGTAGTGGATGTGGCTGCAAGGTTCGACCCGCTGTCGCTGTCGTTGCCGTCTGCGTTGTTGATGCTGGAGTCTCGGTCGTGTGAAGCCATGGACTTGCGGCTTTCCGAGGATGCTGACCATCTAGAGTCGCCGCGCCGCAGGGTCCGTCCGGTCAACGGATCAGACTCACTGGCCTCTCCAACAGCATACTCGTCGCTGCCGTCCGTGTCCAACCATCCATAGCCTCCCTCTCCTCCGTTTGTATTCCTGAACCCATTTCCATCCTGCCTGTTAGCGTCTTTCAAGGCTTGTCGTGCGCGTTGCTGCTCCTTGTGCAGCCGCGTGTGTGCATAGCGCTGGACGTTGAGTGCGAGCGCAATCAGCACGTTGCCCACAATCGCCGTCACAATGCCAATCAGCGATGACCAGTTGCTCGGCAGGTCGACGCCTGGGCCGTTTCCATCGCCGTCCCCAAAGGTGCCGTTTGCTATTGTGTTGTTGCTGCTACTAATCGCGCCGCCGCCCGGAAGCGACGGCCACGACGGCCACGACCGGAGTAATGGTGGCGACACGGGGGGTATTATGTGCATTTTGATAGTCTTCTGGGTCGCGTTCGACGCTTGCGTTCAAAGCGTGTCGTGTATCGCCCTCTTTCGTCCTCCTTGATGTCGCCAAGCTGCGTGGCGTGACGTTTGGCGATCGAGGCCACTGGTGGTCTACCGGGAGCGGCAGAGCCGGGTGCGCATTGGTGCTGCAGTGCCGATGTAGTCGTAGGGGTGAGGCTTTCGAGCTGCCGCCGTCGATATTGTCGTCGTCGTCGTCGTCGTCGTCGTCGTTGTGTTGTCGCCGTCGCCGTCGCCGATGAGGCCGAGATGAGATGAAGGACAAGGCCAGATCGAATTCAATCAAAGTATCAATTTCATTAAATTACAATTTACAAATGTATGAATAGACAGAAACCAGAATGCTAAACGGCCGGATAGTGGATAGCGAATAGCGGAGAGCGGAAAGGCGAGGCGAGCGAGGTTTGCGGATGCCAATTTGCCCTGGCAAGGTTGGGACGCAGATGGAGAAGAGGAAAAAGGAAGCTTCGTCATACAGCCGGCGATAGCGATAATGCGATAGTGCGATGTGCATATAGATGGTGGGTCCGGGCTGTCGGGATACGCGTTGTCAAAGCAGGCCGAAACCACCAGTCGCGCCTGCAGGAAGAGAGCATGGCCTATTGACAGCGGCACAGCGGTGATTGATAATCACGCAATAAAACGTCTGGTAACGAGTGAATACACTACTCAACCCCATTTTCACTGCTTCCAACTATCACGTGACTAGACTTTCTATTGATTTCTATTGCATGATTAAGGGATGTTATCAAGGATCACATATCGGCAAGTTGTATCCTAAAGACCAAGTCAGCTTAGTCAACAAAACAAAGTAAAGCCCATTGGAGTTGCAGAGTGAAGAATAGCACCATGCGTACTACGGTATTTTGCTGCTGCCCAGCTACCAATACCATTCACTCGGCCGCAGGGTTTCTCTTACAAGATCCACATTCGGCTTCTTGGCCTGCTGTTTGTCTGTCGCCGCCTCCGCACTCCTCTTCCGCTTTGTATATAATGCCGCTCGGTCAAAATCAATAACCATCAGCCTCTGCTGCTCCTCGCTCCAGAGCACGTTGGCCAGCCGTAGGTCGCCGTGGTCCACGCCGTATCCCCGCAGCGTCTCGCTCAGCCTCTGTGCCGTCTCCTCGTCCAATTGCTCCGATCCTGCTGTCTCGCCCGCATACGACAGCAGCATCAGTCGCGACACCCTCGCTCCACCTGTTAGCACATATACCCGTCGCAGGTCTACCAGGCCTAGGCACACCGGCACCATGCTGCCCTGTAGCGCTGCTAGACGCTGGTACACCCGTTCCTCCCAGTCCAAACAATCACGGTCGGCATCTTGCACGCCCTTGGCCACGAGCGTGTATCCCTGTGGGTACACAGTCACCTTGAACAACGCCCCAACAGCCCCGAACTTGCCATGTCCGTCCAGCACCACACAGCCGTCGTCGAGGTTGGCTGTCAGCTGCGCCTCCACCTCCTGCAGCAAGTCTGTATGCGTGAGCCTGTGCCCCTCTGTCTCGCCCGAGCACTGATGCAGTGCCACGTTGGGACAGGTTTGGTCCAGGGCCAGGCCTGATCTAAGCCCGCCTAGGCACTTCTGTGTGCAGTACGACTGCTGTGGTGGCCGTGCGGCGCCGATTCCGCCGTCCCGTCTGGCCTGCTGGGCAGGCGCATCGCCTGGTGCTTGCTCTGGGTCTGAATGCTCGGTATTGCTGGTGTACGCGTTAGGGAAGGTTTGGACTAGCTTTTTCACCTGCTGTTTGGCCTCAAACGACAACGGCATCTTTTGCAGCGCCAGTAGGATAAGTGTTAGAACAAGCGCGACCGGTGTCTGCCGAACTATGGCAGAGCTGTATGGTTCCGCTGGCCGGCGATCTCTGCCCTCTTCTTGCACCTCGGGCAGGCGAATCTCCATCTTCGGCACCGAGAGGTGATAGTACAAGACTGAGGGGTCGTCAACATAGTCGACGTACAAAAAAATCAGGCTCTCGCCAGTGCATATATAGCTGTAGGCCAGTCCGCTATCTACCATGTAGTGGAATGCCTGCGTCAGCATCTGCGCTGTCCGTCTCCGCGCGGTCCTCAGCGATAGAGAGGGTGGGCGTGATTTTCCTTTATTTGAAGTTTCCGGCGCAGAAGCCGCTGGGGGGTCCGCAGGGGAGTCTGCTGCAGAGTCCCTTTGGCCTGTATCTTCTCCTTCTGTAGAAACAGCATTGCCTAGATTGCTGCGCTGACGCTTCTCTACAGTGCGGCGTGCTGCCTCAGCGGCATCGGCGAAAAGGGTTACATCGGACGGCCGGCCGTCGAGTGCTTTCATCAGCATATCTGGCATCGCCTTGTGTCCTGCTTTGTACTCGACTGTGAACAAGGCACGCCGCACCTTGGCCGCATTCTGCGCCATGCACCAGCGATCTGGCACGCTGCGCCGTTCAGCCGACGACGACCTTTTGGGCGAATGCTGATTTGAGTCTCGTGGAGGCGAACTGGCTGGCCGTTTTGACGTGCGACTACTAGTAGGGCGTGCTACGCGTGGGCTTCGACTCCGACCTCGGTTTCGGCTTCGACCTCGGCTTTGGCTCTGGCTCCGCGTCTGGCTCTGGCTCCGCGTCTGGCTCTGGCTCCGCGTCTGGCTCTGGCTCCGCGCCTGGCTCTGGTCTCGACTTGTCTCTGTGATGCTGTTCTGACGGAGACTATAGGGGTGTGACCGGAAAACGACGCGAGCCACGTCCTGGGGCTTCTTCAGGAGGTACTCGGCGATGACATTTTTGGCTCGCAGCTCAATGGCAGCCACTTCAAAAGGCCGGAGGTCTTCTTCGTTTGCCAGGGGGCTGGGCGAAAGGTCTCGCTCGATCTGAGCAAGTTGAATCTGGCTGGGGAAAAGCTCCTCGTCGCTAAAAAGAGCTTCTAGCGCAGCAAATGCCTCGCCGTGTAGTTGTGGGAAACCCGTCCACGGTCGGAGCTCTCGCGGGTAATAGCGAGTATCGATTTTGGTCAGCCCGCCGCTTGATCGAAGATCAGATACTTTCTGCACGGATACTGGTTGGAAAAGAAGTCTGTAGCAGTGGGAAAGGAAGGGGACAAATGCGGTCCTGTTGGTCATGGCTTTAACGGCCAAGCGCCGCTCTTCTGCGGCCACGCGCCGCGCTTCTGCGGCCACGCACAGCTCTTCTGCGGCCACGCGCCGCTCTTCTGCGGCAACGCACAGCTCTTCTGCGGCCACGCGTAGGGCTCGTTCCCGTAGTCGACCACGACGCTCCTCTTCGATTTTCGTCTGCAACTCACGGATCACTTCCTGAGGATCACGCTCCATTTGTGTTGTAATATCAGAGGTTACTAACGAAAAGAAAAACTTGTCGGTGAAAACCACCTGTATTCGGATGGTCTGCAAACACCTGTGATCCGTGCTCACACTCATTTGGTGCAAGGTAGTATGAGGTTCGGTTCCGTAGGTGATGTCCATCGGTTAGAGTCTATCTATCGTGAAATGTGGTGTGGCCAGGGGGTAGACTGCTGCCTGAGGCATCAAGTCTCCACTTATTTACATATAGCTGTATAGGCTCCATCGACAAAACTAGCTATTACTTACTGTGACTTGACGACTGTCTCCATATACCGCGGGAGGATCATTGTTGTTATTGCTTGTTTTTTTGATATCCACATCCCATTTTACTACCCCACGTTTGGCACTCACTCCTTCTTTTTCGGCCTGGACACCAAGAAGAGTCTGCTTTTAGTACATTCACTCTGAAGTGGAAGAAGTATCCAAGGAAAGAAGAGTGGAAGGTGCGTGGAAGAAGAGACCCCTGTGGGTCGTGTCTTCTGCATGATCCATTGACAGCGGCACAGCGATGCTACGGGCAGGAGCTAGTACAAAGTTACGGCATTATTGAAATAACGAGGGGGAAAAGACGAGACAGAAACCAAGATAGAAAAGGACTAGAATGTCTCCGACTTGCAGGATAAATACGATCATAGTATTTTTTATACATCTCCCTCGCCGGAGATGTAAAATATTGGGTATACCATGCCGTCGTTGGTCTGAGGCGTGAGGAAGAGAAAATAGAAAAAAAGGTAGTTGAAAAAAAGAGAAAAAGAGAGAAAAAAAAGAGCTTCAACAAGAGGGAAACGTCAATATCAATGAAAAGAATATATATAGACATAAAAATAAACATAAATGTAACTAGGCTATCACTACACAAAGTCCAGCCCAATCTGCTGCATGGGCCAGCGCAGCCAGACAACATACTTTTCATCGATAAAATCCCGGATCGTCATGATAATGTGTTTGGCCCAGCCCTCCATAAACCACTCACGGTTCATTGTTGTACCGAGAAGCACCGCAAAGTAGGCAAATATAAGCAGAGGCAGCGGCTCTTTCTGGCGGATGTGCGCAACGAACCAGTCGTCGAGCCGGTAGAGCCATGTAAACGCAATGCGGCCGGCCGGGTGAGACGTGTATGCCTCATTCTTGCGGCCATAGGTGGCTGCATAGATGTCCTCGAGCGTGCTTAACCGATTCAGGTAGATATCAATATCGGTAGCCGTGTTGAGGTCCATGTCGGTGTCGAGCCTGAGGCCGTTAGGGTTAGGCTCTGTTAATGACGGCATAGTGTTGAATGACAATATCAGCTGCCGCAGACTGGCAAACGCGTCTTCCCAGTCGATCCAAGGAAGGTTGTGCTCTATATACGGCGGTATCAGCTCTGCCAGTTCTCTCATTTCAACTAGTTTGAGCTCATTTTCGCCCAACAGCATATCCTCTCGCTCGTCGTCTGTGTGCATATAGTCGTCTGCCGAGCTCTGACCCTGATTCTGGCTGTCACCCTGTCTTTGGTGTTGCTGCTCCCTCTTCTTCTTACGGCGGCTGTGCGTTGACAGTTGACAGCCTGAACGGCCAGGAATGTCTGGGCCAAGCGGTTCCAGCAGCCCGGAAAAGAGAATCTCGGGTGCCACGGCCCAGCGGATCAACTGCACGCCGTGAATCAGCGACACCCACTGCAGCCGCTCGATGCTGTCGTTGACGTCGTTTTCGCCGTGGCTTCCAAAAGGTGTCCGCATGTCGCTGTCGCGGCAGATCAGAAAGTCACCGGGGCTTGTTGGTCCTGCCGCAAAGGCATAGTAGCACACGAGCGTCGCGGCCACGTACAGCGCACCGCAGTTGTTGTCGTTGAGCGTCGGCAGCAGGCGCGTAAACTCAGAGAGACCTGCCGAAACATGCCTCTCGGCTAGGGAAACATAGTATTGCCTCTTCGCGTCCGAGATGCTGTCGGCGCCGAGCCCTTCTGTATGTATACTAGTGTATGTACTTGATCCGGGAGTGTTGGGCGTACTCTTGTTATTTGCCCTCTCGGTTTCCTGGGCATTGGCCTTGGCTTTGGCCGTCTCCAAGTAGGCGAGATGGTAGGCGGCCACGGCATACGTCAGGTGCAGCACGTAGTGGTGCTCGAGCCCGATGAGCGGCACGTTTTGCGTCCAGAACTTGACAATCGGATCGTCCATGCTGACGTCGGCCCTGTACTTGCCGCCGTCGCTGGCGCCAGCGAGCGTAATGGCCGTGCTCGACGTGAACTGGAACAGAAGCTCGGCATCGGCAACATTAATGACGCAAGACGTTGTCGACGGGCCCGAAGAGGGTGCTGTTGGGGGAAATTGATAGTAGGGTGCAGAGTGAGCAGAGTGAGCCGAGTGTGCCGAGTGTGCCGAGTGTGCCGAGTGTGCCGATTGTATTGAGTGAGCTTGGGAGTGGATGGAGGAGGCTGTGGCAGCAGTGTGAACCGTGTTGATTGTGGCTGGCGAGTCGGAATCGCTGGTTGGAGTATAGCCGGTATGGCTCATATTGCTTGTAAGATTTATGTTGCTGATGTTGCTCATGCCGCTCATGCCGCTCATGCTGCCCATGCAGCTCATGCCGCTCATGCCGCTCATACTTCTCATATTGCTCATGCTGCTCATGTTGCTCATGTTGTTAGTGGGAAGAGGATTTGGGGGGGTAATAGAAATGGACCAGTCGCGGCGTGGGCGGCCCCGGCCCCGGCGTTTTGGCGGCGAGAGTGACGGCCGGCTGGTGGCCGGTATAGATGGTCCAAGACCGGGTGTAGGAGATCTAGACGGGGCACTGCTAGAAAATGGTACTGTGCCCGAAGAGAAATCGCATAGGACCCCAAACTGGATGCAGTTGGTGCAAGACGGCTTGGCCTCGTCGCACTTGATCTTGCGTAGTTTGCATGTTAGACAGCCGTTCCGGGACTTGCGATGAGCACGCCGCGTGCCTTTTTGGAGCCCGCTGGACGGCCCGCCAGCATCTATGGGCTTGCTGGCTGAGTTATTTGCATTATCTGAAGACATGGAGCTGTCTGTCACCGCATTTTGATCTATAACCAGTGTCGTTGGCTTATTTCACTTGAGATCTTGCCCTTTTCTTGCTTTCGTGCTGAATTCCTGATAATTTTGTGCTGACTCTTTTGACTGCCGATATAAAATAAAAAAATAGAGGGTGACGAGGTGAGTTGCTGATGCTTTGAAATATAAGTCTGCAAAAATGGTGTTGGAATATAAAGAAAAAATAAGAATGATCTTCCAAGTAAGTTGAGAGCTAGAAGCTAGACAGACAAAGAGGGATGATCAAAGTACATCTCCGATCTCTGTACTGACTACTTATATCGGATGGTTCGCTTTATTGTCTTGTCTCTGGCGGCGTTGCTGGAGACTACCCTGGAATGTCGCCGCCGCTCGGAGGATATTTTCTATAATTTTCCAGGGCCTATATACAGTCCCGGTCGATAATGAAGCAACGAACAGACATAAATATCTTACTAATTAGAGCTTGTAAATGTATAAACGCATTATTAAAGGGGCAATAACAAAGAAAGTCCAATGAATCATGAGGCACATAATGTAACCTTCCGACGTCGATTCTGGCTGGATCGAAAACAGAAGCTTAAGCTCGAGTCATCCCTGAAGATTTAAGCATAAGTAGAGACGGGGCGATGGAATACGAAGTACGGAGTAGAAGAAGCTAAGAGGCAAGTAGCAAGACGGAACAAGGTAAAATAGAAAAAGAAGAAACTGCCGGACAAACAAAGCACAGACCACATCTCGACAATTGTAGTAGATACTTTGGATACTATCCACCGGCAGCCGAAGAACGAGCAAAAGCCGTTGACTATTACCCTTGGAAAGGCGGATGGCATACATTCGTCTCCAGTTTTATGGAGAGTTTCAGGCAGCAGAGTTAAGCACCCCCTGGACGACCAGTTGCCCGGCATAAGTCTGTTTCTGGATGGTCTACTCCCTATCGGAGTATTGTGTCAAACAAGATCTTTACGATATTCTACAAGGTCTGACAAGACAGTATAGTATCTAGGGACAAGGACAAGGACTGCTAGATTGGCCAATCAATGGCACCGTCCGTTGCAGTTCTTTGTTTTGTCATTGATTGTCGTTGACTGTCATTGATGTCATGTTGCTTCGGAAGGGGGAAGGGGGAGGGCTAGGGACCTACGATATGGGCATGAGATGAGGAGTAAATCTGAGCCGGATGGCGTGTCGTTTTACTTTTGGCATTTTTGGCACCTTCGGCATTTCAAGGTTTGCTAGCAGATCGGAATATGAGATCTCTTCGCCGAAGCGCCGACAAAAGGGCATGTGAAGATGACGATGTGACGATGTGAGTATCAAGTGTGGTGATTTATAAGCAGTGACGCTTGAGCATGAAGCATTTCGAGAACTTTCATCTAATCATTTTCGTCGGTTGGTGTTGACAGCGACGTGCCCGCATCGTAATGATCTCTATGTGGTAGTTCGGTGTGAATGTGAAAATGAATATAGTCATTGGTGATAACATAAGCAATGCGGGCTGTATACTTCTCAATTAGGAAGTCGCGAGACGACACACAATCGAGGTCGCAAAGCATCACCATTATACACAGAAAAGAGGCCCGGATGCACAATGTCCAGAGCGCCATTGGCATACTTGTGCAGAGCCTGAAAACAAGAGCTGTGTGGGCTTTGTGCTAGGTGTGCTGTATAACTCGGCCAAACAGCGTAGAAAATGCCAGACTCCTAAGCGTGTAAGTCCACCCCGTGAATACGAAAAATCAACGTCCTCCATACAAGTCTGTGATGTGTTTGAGGACATATTTTGTTGTGAATTGTAGATCGAGGTGAAAAATAGAGATGGTTTCTTTAAAATAAAAGAGTCCTTTATCTTCGTCTGAGAGATTGAGGTCCTCTCTAGACGTTGTCCCCCCCGATTTTCCCTATAAATTTTTGAGCATTTCATGATACTTCACCTCACATCAGCCTCGGCCACGATGACAACAAGAGCATTGTAACCATTTGCATCTACAATACGAATAATACAATTCACAGCACCAATATCAAATCATGAACAATACTGGCTTTGTTGGACCCATAGTCAACGTTACTCAGATCGTCTTGTACTCTTCTACGAGTACCGACCAAACAAGCCGGCTGCAGCCTCGTTCATCGCCCTCTTCGGAATCGCAACCGTGGGCCATAGCTTATACTTTCTGCCTCTCCGTGCATGGCTTTTAATCCCTTTTATTCTGGACGGCTTAGGTGTGTTCAAAAGTCCTGAAAGTTTTTCATGTATTGCAGCATCTAACAATCAGGCGAGGCTTTTGGCTACTATGGCCGCTTCTGGGCATCCGACGAACCCGCTCGCGCAGGTACCTTCATCCTCCAGACTTTGCTGCTGCTGGTATCAATCCCTTTTGTCGCTGCCGCCATGTACATGACCTTTGGCCGCATCACGCGCAGCCGCAAGGCCTCAAAGGACTCCCTCATTAGCCCTCGCTGGCCCACCAAGATTTACGTACTCATCGACATTGGCTGTGTTGACGCTCAGGTCATCGGCTCTATTATCCCTGTCTCGGGTGATACCGGTAGCATTGCGCCTGCCCGAAATAACATCATTGGCGGTCTCGTAGTCCAGGTCGGTGCCTTGTCGCTATTCATCATTACCTGCTGGTACACGCATGCGCGCATCAAGCGCCGCGCTGACTATGGCCTTCTAATCGACCGCAGCATCAACTGGCAGAAACCATTTCCGAGTACTCAAGTTGATCACAGTCATTTTGCTGCGAAGCATTGTGCAGTCCGCCGAGTTTCCTCCAGGGCGGTGACGGCTTTGTGGCGTCACATGAGATCGTCATCCATGTGTTTGACGCTCTGCTCATGTTCCTCCTCATGTTCCTCATAATGGCAACCTTCTTAATCCTGCACCCAGGACGGCTTGGCAACAAAACAATACACGCATACAAGAAAAGGGGCGCATTCAGATTGATGATGGCATTCTTTTGAACAGTGTTGATCGGGACTGATTATTGCCTGGGGCATGTTGTGACTGGCAAGCAGTTGGCAGTATTTGTTCGGGCGTGGGGTTGCATTTTGCTGCTACGCTTTCGTTTCCTTTGCTGTTGCTTTGTTTCTTACAGACTTCTTTCTTGTTTGAAAACTTTGCAGATTGTTTCTTCTTTGTTTCTATCTAAACGGCACGGAGGCTTCGTATCAGCGTAAGTCCGAAAGGGCTGCAGGCATGCCTTTATACATATATGTCATTAAACTATTGATGTTCTTGTACTTGGTATCAATATAAACGGCATTTTACCCTTTTCTCTCAGATTCCAGTTCTGTATTTCTTTGCTTTGACTTGCCTCATCATCACTTGCTTTGGCCGTTTGGCTACCGTCGACATGAAGCAGTCTCATTTATCAAGCGGACAAAGCTGACACGAATACGATTTGTAGATACCTTTTTAAAAAAAAAATCATACTGAACTGAAAGCTTGTAAAATGGCTTCAAGAAGTAGCCGGTGAGTAAGATAAACAGTATATACCGTTGCGTGCAGCAGTCTGGCCTGTGTTCACCAGCCCTACTATGATCCCCTTCACCTCTATATCAGCCTTTAAATATCCTTATATTCAGGATTCATTACACATGGGTTCTTTGCAAGTTCTTGTATTTTCTGACGTATCTTTTTTGATTCAGATAGATAGCTGTCCCCTCCGACTATATGGGCTTAGGGGTATGAATCTGCAACCCATGACCGACATACAACACTGTACGCGGAATAAACACGCTTCATTGGAACTCATCTTACTGGGTCAAGTACAGCTACCAGAATTAGATATCCGAATACTATCATAGTGTGAGAGGATGGGAGTATACGACATGAAGAGTGATTATGTAAGCATATGCGAGTACGGCTGGCATCATCTACATATCAGGAATAGGGTGCACTGCAAGAGCTGAGATGAATGCGAGTCTGTCGTATGTCTTCTCAGAGAAGTTGAAGCATAGTATCCCCTTGATGTTCGAGTCTTTGAACATATCTAATAAGATGCAATTTGCCTTCTTTACGCCCGGCTAGAATCTCTCTATATACACTGTCCATAAACTGTACAGAACACTGTATACAATACTGTCTGGCCACTGTAACTGCCCACTTTACCCTGGAAATCCCGCGTTTCTCGGCTGCGCCCCCGCTTTTTGTAGCCTGACACTCAACAAATCGCTCCTAGTTGGCACAGTGTGGCGGTTATGGCTGTGTTGGCGCCTGCCGTCTGTCCAGGCATCTGACGAGTCCCATCCACCTTCTCGACGGTTATCTAACCCTCTTCTCCCCTCTCCATCCCTCAACGTCGGGTGCCTTCTACACCACCGCGATACCAACACGACAATACTACGCACGAACCAACGACTACCTTGTAGATATATCCACCAAATACCACCAATATGGGCGAAGATAATGATCCGCCAAAGAACCCCTTTATCCGCTGGAAACAGCATGTCGACGCCCACATCGGCATGACGTTGCACGGCCTCCTGGGCATCCCGTCCATAGTCTCCAAGAATATGAACTTGCAGAGCGAGCCCACCGAGTCCAGAAGCACTGATGCAACGAATGCCAATACTTCAAACACCTCCAAATCTACACCCGCGACCGGCAGCTCCTCGATATACCCTTCTTCAGCCTCATCCTCCTCCGCCTCGCCCTCAAACCCCAACAACAACGACGCCCTCGATGGCGTTGACCCCAACCAGCTGCTCGAGTGGCACAAGTTCTTCTATTACTCGCCATACTCGCCGCTTAAACTCCAGCAGCAGCAGCAGCTACACCTCTTGCCGCCGCCTTTGCCAAGTGACGTCCCCTTTGGCGCCGACCCCTACTCCTTTACCTATGCCGACGCATTCGAGGATCTACTTCGCGCCGAAAGCGGCCGTCCTCTCCTCTCCCTCGCCGACCGCTCGTTCCGCAACCTACACAACCAGGTTCGAACTGGAAGCGCCATCGAGCCGCCCTATGTCTTCTTCCACCGCATGCACAGCCAGGGTCTGCTAGACGCCTATTTTCCGCGCACAACGGCAGCCGCAGCCGCAAATGCCCTGGCAAGGAGCGAGGCTCTAGAGGGCGAGGCAGTTGACAACAGCATTGTGCGCGCAGTCGCTGCCTTGGCCGAGCAAGATCCCGATGTGTGGAGAGAGCAGATGGCCGAGGAAGAGGCCGACAAGCACTACGACATGAGCGAGGACGATCATGACAAGCACAACGACCGCTACGATGCTGACTACTACGACCAGAAAGAGGAAGAGGCACGCCGTCGCGGCGGGTACGATGCTTGGGCCCATCATGATGCCGAGCAGCGCAGACGCCAGCAGGCCGGCTTTGGTGGAGGTGGGCTCTTTGACGAGCTGGACCGCGTGTTCCGTGTCCTCGGCCGGATTATCGACGAAGAGACAAATGGTGGTAGCAACGCTGACTCTAACAACGTTGCCAAGAGGGATAGCAACAGTCAGCCCAATACTGAAGACGAGCTCTACGACGCTGTGCGGTCTGCATACTCCAATGCCGAAAAGTCTCTCAGCACGCTGATCAAGACATTTTCTGGCGCCGGCGGCTTTGACTCGCAGATTGAATCGCAGAGACAGGCCAGCCATACTAGCACTAGTCAGGTAAACCACTGGAGAGACGCAAAGCAAGACAAGGAGCTTGAAACTACACAGTCGACCGAGGAGCACACTGACGTGTTTGGCAACCGGCACGTCAAGACGGTTGTTCGTCGTGTCGATGCCAACGGGAACGAGGTCTCACGCGAGACGCATTACACTGTGCGCTCTCCAACACCACAGGAGCTGGCTATCAAGGAAGTCGACGACCTCGGCGACGAGCAGCAGCAGCAGCAGCAGCAGCAGCAACAGCAACAGGAGCAGCTTGATGTTGAGAAGCTCGAGGCGACTAAGCCTGGGAAGCCAGTTGAGAAGCCTTCAGGCTGGTTCTGGAAGTAGAGAAGGCAGATATAACGAGGACGACGATGCCGATGACGGCAAAAGCCGAGGACGGACAGAATGATTGGATAATACCCCGAGGTCAGACACCTATTTTTTTGTACATGCACACCACACAATACTCCTCCAGCGATACACACACCACACCGAATCGGATTTCATTTCTTAGGATTTAAAGGCTTGTTTTACTTTAGGCTCTAGGATCATTTTATTAGGCAGGACTCATTAGGCTTTTATTTAGGATAGGGTTATTGTTTATTCAAATATCAATTCAATTGATTACATAAGCATCACGATCTCAGAGGCCTTGAGAAGATATAAACGAAAGAAATCACTTTTGTGCTAGTCTATGCGATATTATGGAATGATATAAAAACAACTGCCAAACAAACGCCTTAGATCAAATGGTACACCTTGACTTAAGAGCTCCGACACCCAAGACCTTACCGGCCGCCCTTCTTCTTGTTGCGCATCATCCGCTTGCGCTGGATGATCTGTGATCGCGCAACCAGCTTGGCGTCGGCCTTCTCCTGCTTGGCCGACTTGGGCGCCTCTGCGGGCTTGCCTTTGCCGTCCTTACCGTCCTTGCCCTTGGCAGCCTTGGGAGCCAGAGTACCCTTGCCGCTCTTGCTGTCCTTCTTGTCGTCGCGGTCGCGTCCGCCGCCCTTGCGGTCTCTGCTGTCGCGGTTGTTGTTGTTGTTCTTGTTGTTCTTGTTGAAGCTGTTGGTGCTGTTGTTTTGGAACTTGTTGTCACCAAACTTGCCACCCCTGTGCGGGCCATTCTGGCCCTGGCCCTGACCCTCGGGCTTGCTGCCTGGTGGCGGCCGGGGCTGGCGCGAGCGCTCCTCGAGCATCTTGCGGCGCGCTACGACGTTGGCGTTCTCAATGGCAAACTCGACAATCAGACGGTTGGTCTTGTTGCCGTGGTCCGTCTTGACGGCGTGGCCATTGAGCCACCGCAGACCCGTCAGCGCCCAGCGATGCGAGTGGAACTCGATGAAACCGTAGCCACGGCTCTTGCCGCCGCCCGACGCCTCGTCCACCTTGGAGCCGCGTTCGCTCTCGTACACCACCTTGGCCTGCTTCACCACACCCTTGCCCTTGGCGCGGCGCAGCTGCTCGGCCTCGCGGTCCTGCTGGCCACCACGCGCTAGCTCCTCCTTGGCCAGCGGCTCGCGCAGACCCTCCTTGACATCTGTCGCAAATCCCACAATGGCCTTGCGCGCCAGCTCCTTGAGACCCTTGGAGTCAATGTGCTTGGGCAGGTTGCGGACTGCCAGACGCGTCAGGCTCAGGTGAAGACTGGGGTTGCTCTTGACCATGGTCATGCGCTGCTTGGCGCTGTTCTCGCGCATCTGGATCTCGTTTGGTGGCAGCAGCTTGTACAGCGGCGAGCCGACGGCAATCGTACCCTCGGACAGCAGGAAGAGGCGACGCTTATCCTTCTCGCGCGCACGCTGGGCTGCAGGGCCGTCCTCGAACAGCTGTGTCGCCTCGCTCTTGGTCACAGCCTGTGCCAGCTGCAGCACGCGGCCGTTGAGTGTGTAGCGTCCGTCGCGGTCGACACGCTCGTCCTGCAGCACCGAGTGCTTGCCGACGGCCGACGTCTGGTTGTTGCGCGGCGACGTGCGCAGGCACTGCTTGGCGTCCTCGCCGTTCACAAAGCACACGAAACCCGTACCGGCCGGGCGGTCAGAGGCGCGGTCCATGACAATACGGGCATAGCGTATAGGCGCAAACTTTTCAAAGTGTGCCTTGAGCTCAGTGTCGGTCGTTGTGAAGGGCAGGTTGCGCACAAAGATGGTGGCGCTGTTGTCGGTAATGAACGTCTTGACGGGCTTGGACTCTTCTTCCTCATCCTCCAAGTCCTCGTCGTCCTCCCATGCTTTGTCGTCATCCATATCCTCATCGTCATCGTCGCCCTCGTCCTCGTCTTCCTCATCTTCCTCATCTTCCTCATCTTCCTCCTTGTCGTCTTCCTCCTCCTCCAAATTCTCCATGTTGTTGGCCATAAAGTTGCGCATATCCTCCTCGGCTTGTAGTTGCTCGGCCGTCTTAGGTTTTGTGTCCTTTTCCTTCGCTGCTTTTGACTCCTTGGGCTCCTTGGGCTCTTTCTTCTCCTTCTTCTCCTTCTTGTCTGCCTTATCGGAATCCTCGTCCTGCTGCATCTCGTCCCACTTGCTCTTCTCGACGGCAAAATCAACAGCCAGTGTGCGGCCGTCGACAATCTTGCCATTGATTGCCTCGATGGCTGCCTCGGCGTTCTTCTTGCCGCGGATCGTCACGAAACCGAAACCAGCCATCTTACCCTTGTTGCTCGGCAGATCTGCAAACTTGACCTTGCCGTACATGGTGAACAGCTTGGACAGATCCGCCGACGTCTTGATGCTCCATGGCAGGTTGCGAATAATGAGCTTTGGAGCCTTGCGTGCCTCAATCATCTCGTCCTCGCGCTGCTTCTTCTTGTCGGCGGCCGCGGCAGCACCGGCAATGGCCTTGGCCGAGTTGTTGGTGGCCGTCGGACGGCTACGGGGCTCGGCGATATCCAGGCGCAGGCGACGGCCGTCCAGCAGCTGGTTGTCCAGCTTAGCTTTGGCCTCACGCGCATCCTCGGCATCGGTAAAGGTGACGAAACCGTAGCCACGCGATTCCTTGGTCTTGGGGTCCGTGACAACCGTGGCGTGCTTGACGGGGAAATGCTCGGAGAAGAACTCGGTCAGCTTCTCGCTCGTGGCGTTAGGCGGCAGCGACCGCACAAAGATCGACCGGCGGTCTTCGGTTCTGGCCTTCTTCGAGGGGCGTGCTGTGGCGCCGACGGCAGTGGCAGCAATGGTGTCGGTGGTCTTGGGCAGCTCGATGCCGCTCTCCTCCTGCCGGCGCTCCTGCTCGGCCTCGGCCTCTCTCCGCCGCTTCTGTGTAAGAGATTTGCCCATTTTTGTTGATTTTCGGTGTTGGTTGGGCTTTGGTAATGTTGGCCCTTACTAGAAAGTCTGCACGGGGAAAGTCTCGTTTTCACCTGTCGTCTCGACTTTGCTCTCTCCAGAACTTTTATCTGAGTGGATGCTTCAAGAAAAAAAGTAAAGTGGACCCCCGTATCACGATAAGAGTGTATAAGATAGGGTCACGTGCGATAGCGATTGTCTACTTTACGCTAGTCCAATTATAGATCAAAATAAACAATACCACACGTTTGTTGTCATGGATGCCCACTCCTTCCCCTCTGTTTAATGATTGCCGTTTTGCGCATACGCCGCAATCGCGACATCACATGAACCAAGCCCCATCAACGGCAACGACAACACGCGCCCCAAGTTGTCGATAACTATACTTCGACTTAATCTATACGGCAATCTCATATCCGACGACTTTCTTTACATTGCCATACACAACATATCACACCGACATGCCCGCCCGTTCATCGAGGCCCTCACGGGTCTCAAGCGCCCTCTCGCACAAGGGCTCGACGACAACCCTTGGCCGCCAATCTGCTGCATCGCGCGCTTCATCCGTCAACGTTGATGTGCCTAAAGAGCCAGAAGACAATGCGCTGCGCGCCAAGATTGCGCCTGTGTTCCGCGAAGCCCAGAAGAACACCGCCTCCCATCGCAAGCTGGCCGTGACCCTGCGCAAGATCCAGGAAGCATGCTGCTACGAGCCAACGAGCATCAAGGGCGCCTCTGACGCGGTCTCAGCGGACTTTCATGAAGACGGCTTCAACACCGAGTTTGTGCGCTGTGTCTACCGCGTCATGCCCGTCAAGAAGTCGGAGCCTGTTGGCGACAAGGTCATCCGCTTCATCGGCCTGTTCCTGCGCCATGCCATCGAGAAGGATAACGAACTGCTCGGAGAGGTTGATGAGGATGCCAGCACAATGCCCGAAACACCGGGAACGCGCCTTTGCAGCGAGCTCGTCGACAGAGTGATCCCGCTACTCGTGACCAAGGACAAGTACGTGCGCTACCGCGCCACCCAGCTCATCTCGCACATTGTGAACTCGCTGGACGCCATCGACGACGATCTCTTCCAGAAGCTGCGTTCAGGTTTGCTGCGCCGTATTCGTGACAAGGAAGCCATGGTTCGTGCCCAGGCCGTTCTTGGTCTGGGCCGTCTTGCTGGTAACTCGGCCGAGGAGGGCCAGGACACCGACGATAGCGATGGCGGTGCTGCTGCCCTTGGCCTGCTCGACAAACTTCTCGAGGTTTTGCAAAATGATCCGAGTGCTGATGTGCGTCGCTCGCTTCTCGTCAATCTGCCCATCCTACCCAACACACTGCCCTACCTGCTAGAGCGGGCGCGTGATTCTGATGCTGCAACGCGCCGTGCCGTCTACTCACGCCTGTTGCCTGCACTTGGTGACTTCCGTCATTTGTCCCTTTCCATGCGTGAAAAGCTGCTTCGCTGGGGTCTGCGCGACAGAGATGAGAATGTTAGAAAGGCAGCTGGCCGCTTGTTCCGTGAGCGATGGATTGAAGACTGCGCGGGTCTCCCAGAGGTTGGTGAGGCAGCTGAGACTACCGGCCCCAACTTCGACGGTCTTCTCGAGCTTCTCGAGCGTATTGATGTTGTCAACTCTGGTGTTGAGGATGGCGTGGCTCTGGAGGCCATGCAGGGCTTCTGGGAAGGACGTCCCGACTACCGCGACGCCGCCAACTTTGACGACACTTTTTGGGAGACGCTCTCGGCCGAGTCCGTCTTTATCGCTCGCAGCTTCAATGATTTCTGCCGTAGCGACGACTCGGGCAAGTACGAGTATCTCATCGAGGAGAAGCTGCCCGAGGTCACCAAGCTTGCATTCTACCTGGAGCGCTACATCAAAGTGCTTGTCGATGCCATCAAGCACGCCGAGGAGAAGGAGCTCGAAGAGGACGAAGAGGACGAGGAGGATACCGTCGAGCAGGAATTTATCGTCGAGCAGCTTCTGCACATTGCACTGACCCTGGACTACTCTGACGAGGTCGGCCGGCGTAAGATGTTTGCGCTGCTGAGACAGAGCCTATCTATTCCCGACCTGCCCGACGAGGTGACAAAACTGACCGTGGATGTGCTGCGTGACATTTGCGCCCCTGATGCGGCCGGTGAGCGCGAGTTTTGCAGTGTTGTTCTCGAGGCTGTTGCCGATGTGCACGACACCATTTTGGATGACGTCGACACCAATGAGGTGGCCGAAGACGACAGCTTCCACTCGGCTAGGTCCGAAGTCAGCTCAGACACGATCCCGGCAAAGAGCAGGGGATCGTCCCGGAAGCCCGAGCTGACGGAGGAGGAGGCGCAAGCCAAGGCGATCAAGGAAATTGTTATCAACATGAAGTGTCTGCACATTGTGCAGTGCATGCTCTCCAACGTCAGTGGCAGTCTGCAAAAGAACGACCATCTCGTGGCCATGCTCAACAACCTTGTGGTCCCCGCAGTCCGCAGCCATGAGGCACCGGTTCGTGAGCGCGGTCTGGTGTGCCTGGGTCTGTGTGCCCTGCTCGATCGGTCGTTGGCCGAAGAGAACTTGGAAGTCTTTATGCGCTTCTACACCAAGGGCCACACACCTCTGCAGATTACCGCACTGCACATTCTGACGGACATCCTCAACGTGCACGGTGCACAGCTACTGTCTAGCAACCCGGCTCTTCTCCGTGTCTACGTCAAGGCCCTGCGGTCAGGCGCCAAGGCCCCCGAGGTGCAGGCCACAGCGACTGTTGCAGTCTCCAAGCTTCTTCTGGGCCGTGTCGTCACCGACCAGGATGTTGCTTTCGAGCTTCTTAAGACGCTTGTAGTTGCCTACTTTGAGCCCTCGAGCGCGACAAATCAGGGTGTGCGTCAAGCCTTGAACTACTTCTTGCCCGTCTTCTGTTACTCGCGGAGTGAAAACCAGGCTCTGATGCAGGCCGTGGCTCTGGACGCCCTCCACGCTCTGTACAACATCCGTGAGGGTCTGGAAGATGACGACGAGGATGTCGATGCCGAGATGGTCAGCCTGTCGACAATCGGCGCCTGCCTGGTCGATTGGACTGACCCCCGCAAGTGCTTCACGCCCGGTATGCCGGCTGATGCAGAGAAGAAGAATGTCAACGGCGATGTACACCTCGACTTTGCTAAGGCCATTCTCGAGCGGCTGTACGGCAATGCCAGCAGTAAGTCACCACCGCCCATTTATCTATTTTTACTTTTATTCATTTGTATACAGACACTAACTCCATGCAGAAGATGAGAAGACGGCTGTTGCCCCGCTGCTGGGCAAGCTGTACATATCAGCAGCCTCAACGGAGGAAAAGATCCGCGCCGTGTACGATGAGGTCAGTGAGGCAGTTGAGAACCAGCTGCTGAATGGCGCGACAAGTCGCAACGCCCTGTACAAGATCCATGTCAGCATTGGCAAGATTGTCAACAATTTGGACCAGGCTGCCAACTCGCATCTAGGCGGCAGCAGTGTCGGTGGCGGTCGCCGGAGTATGAGCCGGGCCACATCTCTTGGTGTGGACGACCGGACGACTCTGTTGACAGACGACCGGACAATGGTGTCGCAGATCAAGGAAGAGGACGAAGATAATGACGGCGAGGAAGAGGCGGGTGAGACAGTATTAGCAGACCTCGACGAGGATGATGATATTGACGAAGTGGGTGAGGAGACGACGATGCACGCAACAACAATTGTGCAAGACGACTCTGACGATCTTATGGAGGATTAGAAGTCTCTACACATATTGTCCAGCGGAGGATAACGCCACGTTTTGTTTTTATTATATTTTTTTTTATTCGGCTTCTTTCACGATTCTATACTCAATGCTATTTTCACAATGTCTATTCAATGGAGCAAAACTCAAAACTAAAACAAAACCTGCCACCATAAGGGTCAACAGACTAGAAGGTGCCCAGATAGTAGAGCAGGCTTCCGAGGCCAAGGTTGACAGCCAGATGCATGCCCAGATTCCATGCCACGCAGTAGAGGTACTTCGGTGAGAAGACAGTCCACACGAAGAGGTGTGTCCGCAGCGCTGTGCACGCAGCCATGACGGCCACGGCACTGGCGGCTGCAAAAATGGTCAGCAAGCTAGCATGCTGCAGCCAGATGCGTTTGCTCTCAGGTTTTTGCTTTTGTGTTTGTTGTTGCTGCTGCTGCTGATGTTGAAGCAGAATAGAAGCTGCAACGGCCCAGTAGATGGACCCGGCCCAGTTGCTCACAAACGTAAGCAAGCCAACAGAGCTGGCCGAGAAACCAGAGATGCCGTTGTACGCCGACGACAGGTCGACACTAGAAATGGCATTGGTGCCGCCAAACGCAAAGAAGGATGCGTACTCGAGCAGCAGCATGGCCGTTGTGAAGTCGGCGGGGGCCAGCTGAGCGGCTGTGCCGGCAAGGAAACGGTAGACAATGCCGAACAGCAAGAAAATGGGAATGTTGGTCGTGCGCGACTGGGTGACGGCCAAGAGTGTGTAGATGGGGAGGATAATCTCTGTTTTTGTGGTGATTGCTGTCGATGCCGTCCTTGCCTTTGGTGCGGGCTGCGGCTTCATGATAATCAAGTACACGGCAGCCGCGGTGGCGAGACCGAGGCCGGAAAAGACCACACGCGCGCGCGAGACAAGTGTAGCACCCTCGCCGCCGCGCGCACCAATCTTGGTCAGCTCCAGGATGCCGTCCACCAGGGGGCGGGCAAAACTGCCGACAAGCTCGGGCGAGTCTTGGTACGTAAAGATCAGCTTGAAGGAAAAGGCAGACCACACAAACAGCACGACTGTCAGGATCGTAACACCGACATACAAGAACTGGCCGCCGTGGGCAGTGAACCCACGAATGGTCTGGTAGCCGATCATGACATAGACGCCAATGACGAGCGTCCACAGCAGCGCCGGGTTGGGCTGCAAAAACGTCTTGGCCAGGTCGGGCGCGCCGGCAAACTTTTGGCCAGTCTGGTTCCAGCCGCGAATGAGACGCACGGCCGTGAAGGCTGTGGCCATGGCCGCGAGTGCCGAAACGCCCCTTTTGGGGGGAGACGTGGTAAAAGTTGAACTGACACTGAAACTGAAACTAGAACTGAAGCTGCGAATGCCGACATAGGCGATCCAGCCCGACGTGGCCCAGTACCAAAAGTGGTGCTCCTCCTCGACGTAGCTGCTGGCAAACATCATGATGCCGTAGGCAATGCTGGTGAGGGCAAACGGTGCAATAGAGGTGAGCGACGACAACGTAAAAGAGCCCTTTGAGGCGAAGAAGAATGCCACGAGCGACAGCACGAGGCTGGTGGCGGCGGCACCCAGGCCGAGACTGAGCTTGGGCATGTCGTAGTTGCTGGCCATGCCGCTCATTGTCTGCTGCGCATTGCGGAGCCACTTGACAGCCGCGGCCACCCACGCATCGTAGGCTTCGTCCTGAACACTTGGCCAGGGCGCGGATTGCACAAGCGTCTGCCACTCGCAGGCGAGCTCCTCAATGTCCGAGGCCGGGCTTGTGCACATGGGCGATCCAGGCACGGAGAGGAGGGTAAACAGGTCCTCGCCAAAGGCGGCCTTCAAGATACGCAGGATCTGGTGGCCATTGTGCATGAGGATCTGGACCTGGTCGCGCTTCTTGGGCCACAGCGGCAGAAAGTCGGGAATGAACGCGCCGAGATTGTTTTGCGGTGCAGGGAATCCGAGGAGGGCACCCAAAGTCGGTGCCAGGTCCGACTGCTCGACGGAGCGGTAGAACTGGAAGTCATCGCGCTCGTCCAGCGGCGCCTGGCGGTGGTCGTTGTCGTTGTCGTCAAGCGAGAGGGAGCGCAGCTTGGGAGACACGAATACGAGCGCAGGTGACGTCTCGCCGGGCGACGAGGCGCCGTGGTTACCGGCATCGTTCATGCCGTGGTCGCCGCAGACGACGAGCAGCGTGGATGCAAGGTGCGGCTGCGAGTCGAGGGCCTCGTAGATCTCATGCACAATAGCATCCATTTCACGCTGCTTGGGGACCATGTGGGGACTGCGCGGACCGCCCTTGTGGCCAATATGGTCGAGGCCGAGGTAGTGCAGGACCATGACGCTCCAGTCGTCGTTGCGCAGCTCGCCGGAAACATGACGCGTGACATTGTTGTCGACCTCGGTAAAGTCGGACACAAAGAAGCTTGACGTGCCGTCGGCGCGGTCAAAGGTGTCGGGGAACAGCTTGAGCCATGTGTCGTCGCCGTAGAGTACAAGCTTGCCGTCGGGCTTGGCCTTCATCTGGGCGAGCCATGTATCCTGCGACGCAAGCGACGACGACTTGTCGCCCTCGTCGACATTCAAGACCACATCGAGAAACGACGGGATGGAGCCGGTGGTGATGGCCTTGATGCGCGGCATGGTGACGGTGGGCGATGTGGCATGGGCCGTAAAGGGCACGGCCGCACCGGAGCGGATGAGGCTCTGGGTGTATTCAAAGCCGCTGTTGGCCACATACACAAAGTCGCTGCGCAGGGCATCGACGACCATAAAGATGACGCGGTCAAAGGGGGCCGGCGCCGCAGGGCCGAAGCCGTTGTCCTCGTACTGGGCGAGGCCGGACAGCAGCGGCTTGTAGGGGAAGAAGCCCTTGCCAAATATGCCGATAGCGAGCGGCACCAGCACATTGGCGGCGACCAGCAGCAGCACGGCTGCCAGTGTGGTGTCTCGGGCCATGGCGGGGTATTTTTGAGGTGAATTAAAATATAAGAATGAGAACGAGAGTGAAATGATAAGACGGCGATTGAAGAAAGTCGAAGCTGAAGCTCGAGACAGCCCGTGGATGATGCTATATGACTGCAGGACAAGTAGCCTCCATTACGTCATGCGATGTGCAGATGGACAGCGTGTAGAGAATGTTTACTGACACTCAATCTCACAATATAGAGCTTTGTGACGTTGACGTTGATCTTGATATTGATAAAGCCAGACTCTAGACTCGCGATCGCGACAGCTCCATTCTTGGCGCATAAGACACGGTTGAGGCTGTAGGGTAAGGTGTTCAGTTCTCCATAATTAATCTTAGCTGCTTGTAGGCACGCTGTAATTTAAGCTTTAAGCCCAAATCCAGTGTTTTATGGTTTTATAGATTTTGGTGTAACACGTGGTCACGTGATGCGAGTTGTAAACCACTTTCAATGTCTCCATCGTCGTACTATGCGTCTACAAAGAAAAAGATTGCACGGGTGAGCATTCAGTTGTATCTTCATACCGTATCTTCTCCTTTCATATTGTGTCGAAAATCTTTGTATTTAAACTGATAGCTACGGGGAGAGACAGCGTAGATAGTCGTGAACCACCCTCCTCTCAACCTCTAACAGACAAACACAAAGCTACATGAATCTCGCTTATTTGTCAAAGACAATGTGGAAATCGCACTGCCCAAAGGTGGCCAGTTATGTGGCGTATACACGTGGTAAACAGACACAGTCATTGTACGGCTTGCCAAGTGCCCCGGTAGCAAAGCGGCGGCCTCTGAACACAAGTGTCGGTTCACCTCCCTTCTCCATCACCGCGAGCGGCCATTCGTCTGTGTCAACTCGGCCGACCTAGGATCTGTTTATAAATATTTTTCAGAGTCTTTACTTCTAGCAGCTTGTTCTTTCCCATACACAGAGGCGGCATCGGGCGCAAGATGCCAGAAAGACATACTCCCATCTGAATTTGAGTACCGACAAGAGCTACAGGCACCGCTGAGGTAGATTCGTGCCGTTCAAGATGCCGCCCCAGACCACAGTCTTTTCATTTCTGACTACCGCGCCAACAAGTCGCTACGGGCCAGCACTCGCAGAGTCCTGTCTCTGCCCTTGCGACAGAGTATCTTGCGGGATGCACTGCGCGGTTTAGTTGAGCTGCACTTGCGAGACATCGTCCACACAGGCGAATACTCGGTTCAAGTTTATTGTGAAGTTTCTGCCGGGGTGAACACTGCTTGTTGATGTAACAGCCAGGCGTCTAACCGAACGGCATTCTCCTTGTTATTGATGCTACGTTAAATGGTAGCACACCACTCGTCTCGCACATTCAGATCGCCGACTTCGAGGCATCCTCTACACAGTGCATGGTCATGGCTGGTATATAGCTAGTAAGTTGTCAACTCTACTGGCGATTCACTCGATGAAATTTTGCAGTATACATCTATAGAGTTTGCTAATTGTTCTCATTTATTCAAAATATACGCTCGTCTTCTTTTTTTTAAAAACAATTTTTTCAAAAAACAGAACATAACTATAAATAACATCTATTTAGGAATTAAAATGCCATCTGTTTACCTTGTACGTTTGTTTTGTTTTTGTTTATTAAATTGGTTTTATAGATAAAATATATACAAAACTTGAGTACATTTAAAAGGTTTCAAAATATACTCCGTACGCTACCCAAGTTGAATAGATTAGACAAGTCTTTTCCATCATAAGTGTTGAACATTACTTTTAAAGTGAGGTCAGCATGCTGATATTGCTCAAATATCCGACAGGCTGCCATATGACTCGAACGACTGAACTCGCCTCACAGTCTCCTACATGTAAACAAATTCTCATCTGCAAAAGTCGAGATGCGGGTGGTCAGCAACACGCCACCGGAGTACTATCTGTGACGAGAAGAAGACTGAGCAGCCACATGACCAGCCAAATCACATATTACAAACAATGCCATCAAAGTCGGATAATACTATGATCAATGCTTCCCGGAGTTAATATTGATAAACAGCGACGTGCTTTGCAAGATGGATAGACGACAATGTATTGCACGTGCCGACCAGGTAATGCCACTCAGACGGAACGCTTTCGTACTGTTCTAAACGATGAATATAGAACATTAGATCAATGGATCAATATAGAGCAGACTGCTTTAACTAGGTAGAAACTATCCGCTGCCTCCTAATCCATTCCCCGGCGGGATTAGAGTAAGCGGCATTTCGGCACGGAGGACGCCTTGGCAACGTGTGTAATGACAACCATGCGAATACCAGTGCAAGTAAGTAACAACATGAAGCAGTACCACTCAAAAAGAGGAGATGCAGTAAGAGAATGCGAATAAGAGGGAGAGTTGGCCTTATTGCTTACCGGTGAGTACTTACAGCCCCCTCTAGCTCCGTGACAAGACAACGGAATACTCTGTCGAGAGTATATTTTCCTTTCATGGACTCTTGGCCTGAGAAGAGGGTACTCAATTTGAAGACGAAAAAAGCCACCAATAGGTCCTGCATGCAGGTAGAGTAGTGCGGCAATACCGTACCCGAGACTAAGATCGGCTACAGGCGGCGTTTACCTCATCTCCTTTTCTCAACACCCAAGGAAGGACTGACAGCGTCAGTGCGTGCCGTTGTTTGACTCGATCTGTGACATGTATCATGCTCCATGGTCGGCCCATAATCAGAAAGCTCGATTGACTGAGAATGAATCACGATTTGTAAGAATGCATTTGCGGTTTTCATTTTTCATTTTTCATTTTTCACCAATTACATCGTGCTGCGATCCAACTAATAAAACATTAATCAACTTGCGTAGGACGGACGAGGCGTGCCGAGGCAAGGGGGGCGGCAAGGGATAGGATTGGCCGCAGGCGCTGGGCTAGACCGTTCTGCTCCACGGAAACTCCATGGAATCGGTGACGGAGGATAAAGAGTGCGACAACTTATCTTACAAAGCTCAACGCGGAGAGTAAAGGCACATCAAGATATAGACATCAATGTCAAATATTAAATATCAAATATCAAATATCAGCATGTCAAACGAATAGACAAGACACCAAGACGGAGATCAAGTTGTACTATAAACGCCGGCTTGTAACTTGGAAGTCAAACTCAAGCCTGAGGTGACTGAGATTGCAGTTAGCGCACATACTAAATTTCTGAAACGTAGCCAGAGATACATAAACACGAGATACTCTGCAGGTGGTGGCAGTCCAGACAAAAGACCTACGAAGTAGAATGCCCATCCCGCCTCAAGCCCGCTCCGCACCTGTAGCCTTCACCCTGCCTTTCCACTTCCCCTTTACCATTTTCCTGCTTCTTATTTATTCCCTTTTCCTCGGTCATCATAACAAGCCGGCAACCTCTTGTGCCTGTCGGCAGCTCTCAGTTCCGTCTGTCTTTACTCGGATGAAAGTTACTAAACTTGAGACATCAAAACTGCTGAGGCGAATATAGGAAACCCAAAAAATAAAGAAAAATAAAGATGGTGCATGCAGCGGCGAGCTGTTGGCTGTTATTTCATCTTCGGAACCGATTTCGCCATTAGCCATTGCTCTCTCTACTTTTGCCGTGGGCTTGAATATCTCCATCTGTGACTACTATGAACAGCTCGCATTTACATTATCTGGAAGTCTACTCTTCAGCCCGAGGTCAGCTTGGAAAACTTCACAGAAGTTGACATAAATCGTAAACATATCGGGCATCAGGGCAGCCCGAACCGCCGACCTTTCTTTGCTCCTGTCTGCTTTTTTTTCTTGTTGTTCTTTTCTGATGGACCATTCCATAAAGTATACCTAGGGCCGGGCACGGGACTTTGTTTCTCAAAGCCGTTCCAGTTTTTTAGTTAGTTTTGGTTTTTATTCCCTGTTCCCATAACGAGGAGAATAAGAAATAAGAGTTTGACGCCCGATAAGGAACTAGGCCGAATGAGATACTTTATTAAATTTCAAACGAATTAAAATGAAAGGGCGCCATAGTTAATACGACTGGGTCTAAACGATAACGACGAAAGAGCCACTCTGCCCCTAGCACAACGACGATACATAGGTACGAGCGGCATGACAGTTTCCGAAGAAGATAAATGCAGCCCTCTATTTAGACTGCATAGTGGCTATGAAGATGAGAGTAGCTTATAGTGTGTATAGTATGATGTATATAGATGAAAAATGAGCCCACGTTAGACCCGCCAACAGACCCAACGACTGTCACCACGGTCGTCATGCCATTTTCTAACCCTTCATTTTGACAGCCCCTAGACGGATACTTTGTACGGCGTAGTTCTCGAGGCAACTTAACATGCACCGTATAGACTCGATCATCATGGATGGACTCGGCTTGAATGACGTTGAGAATACGTGGTAGATACTCGGTAGAGTCTAGATGACAGACCAAGATGTCGATGTCTTCTTCTAGAAGAGACACCTCTGGCTGACACCGAAATTCAACCCCTTGCTGGTGAGTGGCGGCATCTTGCCGGTCACAGCTTACTGCTCTGTGCCTAACCCAGCACAGTCGGAGTGGAATGCATACTAGTTGAGATCAGTTTGCAGCTTCCTCTTTAGTCCCCGGCCTGTTGCTCCAGTCACCTATGGAGTACATACCTCGGCAATCCTCTCTTAGCTGTTAGTAATCGGGCCACTTGGAAAATGCCATGATTCAGGCCTTGTCTGCTAGCTCCATCGATGTACTTTTCACCTCTTAGCTCTGGACGTTTTCCCGTTCTGTTTGCGAAAGCCACTTTGGTGTTTTTTTGTTGCTTTTTTCTTCATATTCTTCTCTGTTCTGTATCGCCCTTGGAAGCATTATTAATTGTACGCGCAGTGAATACGTACTATTGACGTCGGGGCCCCTTTCCTTGATCTCGTGCCTTTATTGTCTTTTTCTCTTTCTCTATCTTTTTCTCTTTTTCTTAGCCAGATTTGTAAGATCACTTTATCCATGTCGCACGCGGGCACATGGCCTACCCACTGAGCTCCGTGTTCCGCGTGCTCCTCCCTTCTTCTCTACTTGTACTTTTCTTATCTGCTTTGTATTCTTTACAGGACATAATACATCCCAAAACAATGCACATGGCATGGTCAACAACCCCCAGTCCGCAAGCAGCCCATGAATGCAAGTCACGATTCGCTCAGAGACTGAATCAGAAAAATGGCAGGTCTGAGGCGACGGACGAGACCAAGGCATATCCCCGAATACCATTGATACTCGAGGTACTCGCGATACTCAATCTTCTTGCAAAAGGCTTTCGCATTGTTCTCAGTGTCCGACTGAAGTAATACTACAGTGAGGGCCAATGATGGTCTGTTATGTCGGAGCGGACTATGGACGGAAAGCCGCAAGCTGCAAATAGAGTAGAAGGAGACAAGGAGGAAGAAGAAAGAATGAAAAAGATAAAAAAGATAAAAGAGATAAAAAAGATAAAAGAAGAAAACCACGCGGCAGCTAGACAATGTCCACGCTTGTTGCGTGTCGGGATGGTATCTTAGATAAAATATGAATTAAATTAATATCAGAGTCACAGCTAGTAGAAGCAAAAGTAAATGTACCATGTAAATAGCATACCGCACATGAAATGTAATAAATAAAATAACCGCCAATATACATAGCACGGAGTAACCCAAATAACAAAAGAACCACACCTAAAAAAACAAAATAAAACGGAGACCCGACAGGATAGTCGTCCGTATTAGCTGGTGCTCCGTAGAAACGCGAGCGCGAGAAGCAGTGAATACTCGTAGCAAAGAAAGCAAAAAAAAAGAAAAGAAAGAGAAGCCGCGAAACAGGCACAGGGTGGGAGAGAGACAAAAAGTGTCCGAAGCCTTGTCGTTTAACGGTTCTTCATTTTATCTTTTTCAGCTTGTTCTTATTTTTCGATTTTCGATTTTCACTTGTCTACTTCATCTCCCCCAGTCCTTCTATTCTTCTTCTCTTTATTTCTTTCTCTCTTTTCTTCTTCTTCTTCCTCTTCTTTTCTCTCCCTCCCTATTCCTCTCTTCCACAGCCTCATCAACCGAAGCTCTAGGCCTTGTCGATCGTCAATCTTCACCTTGGCATCATCATAGCATTCCACGGTCCTCACGACATACGATTCTTCTTCAGTTGCTTCAAGCGCCCTACGGCATTAATACACCCTTTTCTATAATTTCTTAATAACATTATACACTTCACAAAAACAACAAAAACAGCAGACATGTCTCCAGAGCCGCATCCAGCGTCGTCCCAGGCGTCGTCCATCACAGCCACCGGCGTCACACCGGCGTCGGCACCCAAGACCCTCAACACCGACTCCGATATCGAGGCCAACACAACGGCACCGGCACCAGCACCGGCACCGGCACAAACAGCAAATGTCAAGGTCTCCAAGTCCTCAGACCTCTCACACTTCCAGATCGTCTTCAACCACGCCATCATCACACCCGCCGTCCGCGATGCACACTACCCCGGCTCCGGTACCGATGACGACCCATATGTCATTGGTTTCCTGCCTGTCGACCCCCGCGATCCCCAGCAGTTCCCGCACTGGAGAAAGTGGATGATCACCATCATCAATGCTGTCGCTACCCTTGCTATTGCCTTTGTTAGTACCGCCTACTCGGGTGGCCTGTCTGAGATCATGGCAACGTTCAACATCTCCACCGAGGTTGCCATTCTCGGCATCTCCCTCTTCGTCGTCGGTTTCGCCATCGGCCCGCTGCTGTGGGCGCCCTCGAGCGAGTTCTTTGGTCGCCAGATCCTCTTTGTCATCACCTACATTATCCTCACCCTCTTCATCATCGGTGCCGCGTGTGCCCAAAACATGGCCACCCTGATTGTCATGCGCTTCTTTGCCGGTTCCTTTGGCTCTTCGCCCCTGACCAACGCCGGTGGTGTCATTGCCGACATGTTCTCGGCCTCTGAGCGTGGCCTGGCCACCGCCGTCTTTGCCGCTGCACCCTTCCTGGGCCCCTCGCTGGGTCCCATTGTTTCTGGTTTCCTCGGCGATGCTGCCGGCTGGCGCTGGGTGGAGGGTCTCATGGCCATCTTCACCGGTGTCATGGTCATCATTGGCGGTCTGCTGGTCCCCGAGACCTACGCCCCTCTGCTGCTGCGCAAGCGTGCCGCTCTGCTGTCCAAGATGACCGGCAAGAAGTACATCTCGCGCATGGACAACCACCACCGCCTGCAGGCTATTGCCGCCGGTAGCCCCAACAAGAACGGCCCGAGCATGGGTGCCCAGTTCCGCACTGCCCTGTCGCGCCCCTGGGCCCTGCTCTTCCGCGAGCCCATTGTCTTCATCACCTCCATTTACATGGCCATCATCTACGGTACCATGTACATGATGTTTGCAGCTTTCCCCATCATCTTTCAGCAGACCCGTGGCTGGTCCGCCGGTATGGGTGGCCTTGCTTTCCTCGGTATCGCTGTCGGCATGGTCCTGGCTGTCGGCTACGCCATGTGGGACAACGGCAACTACACCCGCCGCGCGGCTCGCTCGCCCGGTGGTGTCGCGCCGCCCGAGGCTCGCCTGATGACCGCTGCCATTGGCTCTGTCCTGCTGCCCATTGGCCTGTTCTGGTTCGCATGGACCAACACTGCTCCCATCCACTGGGTCGTGCCCATCATCGGCTCTGGCTTCTTCGCCGCCGGTCTGGTGCTCGTCTTCCTCAGTCTGTTCAACTACCTCATCGACTCCTACGTCGTCTTTGCCGCCTCTGTGCTGGCTGCCAACACCGTTCTGCGGTCGCTCTTCGGTGCCGCCTTCCCGCTGTTCACCACCTACATGTACAAGAACCTGGGTCTGCACTGGGCCAGTTCCGTGCCGGCTTTCCTGGCCGTCGCCTGTGTGCCTTTCCCTTTTCTGTTTATGAAGTACGGTGAGCGCATCCGTCTTCGGTGCAAGTACGCCGCCGAGGCTGCCGATGTGCTGGAGCGCATGCGTGCCGCTGCCGCCGCGTCTGCTCCTGCTGCCGCACCCGGCAGTGCTGCGCCGCAGCCCGCCGCCGGCCCCATCCCCGAGGATGAGGAGGAGGCATACGGGGAGGCCGACGACCGCGAGAAGATTCGGCACTCGCTGGAGCGGATTGCTACCCGGGAGGCCCAGGCCGCCAAGCACGCTGCCGCCGAGAGCAGCAGCAGCACCCGCGTCGTGTCCGACGACGAGAAAGCTGCAAAGTAATCTGCTGCTTCGCGACTTAATTGCCGACGTCGATACTAGACGTGCAACGGAGACGAGTGACATAGACGGGGAGTAATATAGACATGCGTATAGATTGGGTCGTGTAACACAACCTATACAAGCAACACAACACACATATACACCAACGACAATATCGACAATACCCATAGATATTCTTTTCTTTTTATCATCTTTTTTATTACGTTCAGTTGCGATTTCCTCGCGCATTTTCCCTTTTTTTCCCTTCTTTCCCTATCTCTTCTCTTCATACGTCTCGATACGTTCGATACGTTCTGATGCGCTCTGACGCGTCCCTCATTCTTCGCCTTGTTCCTCTCATATTCTTTACATTCATTCATCATTGTTATTGTCACACCTGTGTTGTCCGCATCGCATTGGCTGGAGTTTTGGTTCACTTTCAACTGTCTAAATGTTTTTAAACTGTCCAATAGAAATGTTAAATATCAAAGTAGAAGTACCAGCAAGTGAAGCGAACATAGAGGAGTAGACATTGCGACGCCGATAGCGGCCGTATAGCATCATAGCCGGGAATATCAATAATCTCTGGCTAGTCTCTTCTTACACCACACTCAAGCAAGGCAGGCCTGCACTTGCACACGCAGAAACAGATCAATACAACAAGACGTACACTTGGGGTGTGTACATTGGAGCTCTCACGCAGCTACACCGAGCTGACGAAACCACAGACTTGAGCATGACCATCGTGACCAACATGCCCACCTTGACATATCTTACCGTGTCTGTTGATCATCACCACTGACTCTGTCTAATTATGCAATTGTCAGCTGTTAATGTGCGTACAGCATCATATCTTTGCCTGTTTGAATGCCCATCCTATCTCGACGCTCTTTCTACTTTAGCATCTGCCCGAGCCAGCTGTTTAAGCTGCTTAACGAGCCCAAGAGGTGTAGATGTGTGCGATGAACACGTCAGGGTAGCCGATCAGAGCTTCTAGGTCTAAAGATTTACAGCTCAACAGATCAAAGGATCGTTAAAATCGCCGTGTACTGACGTCACATCGCCAAGTCCCCAAGTTCTCAGATTGTCAACTCGACAACTCTTGGACCCATCGACTCCTTGACCTCTTGAGCTGCTGGATCCTCCTACAAGGCAAGTGGTGAGTCGAGCAACAGTGAGACACCGAGGATCATATGGTGTGTTTACTGATACCATATATCGCATATACCGCATATGGCATTTTACCATGTATGTCTTATATTCTGTCTTACCCAGAGAACTGATACTCGCCAACTACAAGCTAGCAGACGACTACCCATTGACCAGCGACTATCGACCAGCGACTGCCGATTATCAATTACCAACTTTGACTAGGAGCAAGATATAAATATATATGCACGCACACCGCCTCTGTCGTTCCACGGCATTCTCCATCAAGCCATTCGGAACAACTACCCAGGCCATTGCGGTAGCCCGTTTCTTCTGTCAATATTGTTTTACACTGGTTATCACGTTGCATTTTCTGATTTACATGTACATTCATAACGGCAAAGGCCGCTCACACGGTCAATGTACTCATACTTGTCTGCTCTCTGAACTTGCATATGACTACTAATGCACACGCCCTTACACGTGTCACCACTGGAGGGCTTACCAGAAAGCAGTTCACCCAAGGCAAGGGGCATTGGATACGCTGCATATACATATACATACACGCATAATTTATCCAATATTCAAATATTCAATACTCGCAATGCACGCATCCCACTCTGGATACAACTGTGAAAGCAAAGCTCTCCTTGGTCTCGGGAACATGGGGGTGGTGAGCCCTGTAGCTCTGCATGTTTAGAACTTTGCATGGATATGTCCAGGCCTGTATGCAAGATTAACCCTCAAGATGACAGCATCTCAGAACCAAAAAAACCCGAGACAGATAATTACAAATCCGAGATATTGTAAGTAATGCAAGTATCTTACGATGAATCCTATGTAGTACACAATGCGTAGTTTCGAAGCAGTCTCCAACAAAGCGACAGGCAAGCCGTTAGCCACAAAACAGCCTGCAGCCCGCAAGTCGCCCGCAATATTACAGACAACGGGCAACCCGGACCCGGAGCATATCCGCCTGGGCACTTTCGAGTCGTAGGAATCCGTCTGCACGCCTATGCGTTTTCTTTGCCGCTTCATTCTCTGCCTTCCTGATCTTTCCCTTTCTCTTCTTCCTTTTTCTATTCTCCCCCCTTCTCGCCCTTCATATCCACTCTCTTACATATGCCCACCGCACCCTGGATGCACTTTTCATGCATTCATTGGCCCGCCATATTTTGCATCCTTTTCTTCTTGTGCTTTAGTTTATGATACTAAATACGCCTTCTTTGCTGGCCTTGGCCTCGGTCGGTCACGTTGAGTCGTCATTGATACGTTATGCACTCTCACTGGCCAACCTAAAAATAAGAGACGTAAGAGCGGATGTCTACAAGAAGAAAAAACATTCGTATTCCTGTTGCTATCTCTATTTCGTCCTCTTATTGTCTATGCTGACCTCGGTGTGGCCGCTAGTATCGCGGTGCGTTTTGTTTTTCTCTGTCCTTTCTTCTTGAAGATACGAGTACATTTTGCACATCTTTTCTACACCAGTGAGCGAATGTTCCGTGGCGGCCACTAGCCCTTGTTGGCGTGATGCCGCTGCAATAGTGGTTGAGGACTGGGCTGTTGCCATTAACTAACACGTTGATAGTACCTTTTTGTTATTTGGCGGGCCGCTCCGTGCCAGGAAAAGCCCAAGCATCCTTTTGAGCGCTGGGGTAGGTAAGAAAAAGAAAGGAAAGTAAGCAAGCGGCCGAGACACAAGCGGGTGCTAAATACAAAGATGAGAAGTTATGAACAGAAAAAAGCAAAGAAAGTAAGAAAAGCAACGGTCAATGATGAGATGTAAGGAAGGGTAGTGTCTCAGTGCTAGGTCGGCTAGGGTAGGATAGCATCCAGCAGTAGAGGTGTACTGTAGAAGTCTAGATAAAGTATGGTACAGCATGGACCTTCGGTGAGAAGCAAGGGAGTAAGAGGAAAGTCGAAAAAGTCTGGATAGAGAAAAGACGAAAATATGATGGATAAAAAGAGGGGAACTACCGGAGGCTGGGCGATGCGCTTTTTGAATTCTCCAATGAAGAAAAATTGGGGTGATAGGCGTAGACGAGGAAAAGAGGAGAGGCAGGCAGCTGACAGCTACTGAGTAGACGAGGTAGATAGCCGTTTGTGGACAAGATAGGCCGAAGGTTAGGCGGGAAAATGAAAAGGGTAAGAGGAAAAAGAAGACTGACGAGGGAGACAAGATAACAAAATAAAATGATACAAAATGACAGAAAAGACAGATAAGACAGAAAGGGAAAGAGAAGAAAAGAAGAGAGACGAGAAGAGAAACGAGAAGACACAGGAGGACAAAACGGGAAATAGAGGAGAAGAACAGAGAAAGAAGAGGAAAGATTCGCAGTTACATCATCCCATAGCTGAGTTGACCTTGTGCCCGTCTCCCGCCCCCCCGGACCCTGCTCGGATCATCTAGTGAGATACTAGAAGACGAGTTAATATCAGTCGAGTTAAGAACTATGGATAAGCCGAGTTGAGTTCTCAACGTGGACGAGTTGATAACTTGACGAGTTGACAACGAGTTGACAACGAATTAGGAAAGAGCTATATAGTGCATCGAGAACTGACCCGAAAGCCAAAAATACAGAAAACAAAAGAACAATCTGCTCTTACCGATTGTTGCTTCGCAGTAGGACAAGAACAGCCGTTATTGTGACTTGGGGGCCGATTCCATAATGCATTGTCTAGCTTCCGGTGGTGGTGCCAATAGTGAGACATGGTAAAATATGATCAAATAAAATAAGCAACTAAAAAAACAAACTAATGAGCTGTAAGATATCATAACCAATGAGCGACACTACACAGAGTAAACCAACTTGCGGGCACGCACACGCCCCATCCGTAGATCCTCGATACCCTCCGTGACCTTGTTCAGGCCGCCTGTGCGCAGCTCGACGGGATGCGGCTTGAGGGTGCCGGCCGCGAGCATGCGCTCCATGAGCTCAAACAGCTGGGCGGTGAAGACGCGGTCCTGGGGACGAGCTGGCCGGCCATAGACACCGGCAAGCTTGACAGCTTCGCCAAACAGCGACAAGCCCATGACCCAATCGGCCTGAACATCACGGCGTGTGTACTGGATGCGGGTAGGGAAAGGGTCGAGGGCAATGTACTTTTTGGGACCCGGGCCGGCGCCGAGGGCTTCGTAGGCCATGGTCATGGACTCGGCCTGGGTGACACAGTCGAGGACGTAGGTTAGGGAGTTGTCAGTGTAGTTGCGGATCTCCATGCCGCAGTTGGGCGAGTGGTAGTCAAACGTCTCGACGGCGCCGAGGGCCAGCAGCATGTCGCGGTTTTGCGGCGAGCAAGTGGCAATTGGAGACAGACCAGAGCTGTGTGTTTATTCGTTTAATTAGTTGTCCATACTTTTTTAGGAATTCATGAAAAGACTCACGCTTTGAGAAGCTGAATGGCAATGGTGCCAGTGGCCGAAGCACCACCCGACACGAGGACATAGGTGGGCTTGGCCGAGGGAGACTGGGTCTGCTGTCCTGGGAGCGGCAGTCCGAGCGACTGGTAGAGGGCCAGGCCGGCTGTGCAAGTGACAACACTCAGTCCGGCAGCATCTTCGTAGGACACACCCTCGGGAATGCGGCAGACCATGTCGGCGGCGACAGTGGTGTACTGGCAAAACGCGCCCGCTGCGAGCGAGCACTCGTTGAGGCCCGGCACAGGCGCCAGCACACGGTCGCCGACCTTGACCGACGTGACACCATCGCCCACCTCGGCCACCTCACCGGCAAACTCATGGCCGCCCACGACAAGATCCTTGCTGGTGGTGGCCGAAAAGTCAATCATTTTCCAGTCGGCGGGGTTGAGGGCGACGGCACGAACGGCACAGAGTATCATGCCCGGAGCGGGAGCAGGCACGGGCACGGCATTGTCGACGCGGTACTGGCCGGCACCGGCACGCACGACAGCAGTTTGTGATCTCATGATAGCTGTGTGATTAAGAAGCAGTGAAGAAGCTGTAGCTGAGCTGTCTGTAGCTGTAGTGGGTATAAGAGCTGGCATGCAGTGTATATTATATTTTGCCGTGTCTTTTTTTCTTTATATTTTTCTTTTTCTCTTTACTTGTTTATTTATTTTACAGCAGACAATTTTTCCTCTACTTTATTCATTATCTATCGTTGTATCATCCGACTTTCCGACTGTAAGATAATGCTGTTGTACAAGTACTTTATTGATTTTTTGTATTATTTTCTTTTTGCATTATTTTCACTCTTTTTTTCTTTTTTCTTTTTTCTGTTATCAATTTATAGTTGGTCATGTTTTGCTCTATAGAAACGTCTTACACTGCCCCCGAGCTGGGTTGTTGTTTGGTATCACCTGTCATGACGTTGGCCGCCATTTTGGTTGTTGATCTTCGCCGTATCTCGTCACACGTCGTATTTATTATAGATTGCCTTATATATTCTTACTGACTGCATTATTTGTGCCATTTTCTCTGCTCTCTGCTACCCTGTTGGTAACCTCTCACCTTGCATCAGTCTCGAGACTAGCCACGATGCTGCATTAGCCAAGCAGTAGCCAGCAGTAGCAGCAGTAGTTGCAGTTAGTCGCGGTGGAAAAAGACTAGGTTGAAGGCGTGTAATGTTTTTGACTTTTTGTGAATATTCTCCTTTTTTATTCCGTCTCCGGCTTGCTAGTTTGTGTCTCGGGCTCTTTCTTCGGAGCTCTATTTTGAAAGCTCTACGCTGCTTGCCGCCTCTCATACTCCACCCCTGCTCTCCACCCCATCCACATATCCATCCTCCCTGCTTGGATTCTCTTTCCTTTCTTCCTCTTTCTTTTTTGTTTCTTCTTACTTCTCACCTACGTTGACGAAACACTTACTTATTCGGGCCCCCTACAACGGCACTTCCAACGGCGCCGCCCTCTTGCCTTCCTGTCTATAGTGTCTGTAGTTGTCTCTGTCTGTCTGCGAGACATGTCTCTTGCTCGTTTTGTCCTTCCTCCGGGCTCATTCTCTGTGTTCCCCCATCTACTGTTCTATTTATCATACTAGTTTATCCTAAGGACGATGTCTGTTCCCTCTTCCGTCTGCTCTCCTGCTCCCTCGCCTCTTTGCCTCTTCCCTGCTGCCATGCTCTCAGCCGATTCATTCACCTGTTCTGCAGTGCTCACCCACAGTCCTCCTCCTCCTCTGTCTTGTCGTTTTCATGCTTTTATACCCCCCGTCCTCCACCGCATTCTTTCTAAACCGCTTCTCTCGTATTATTCGGCCACCTTCGAATCAGCCCAACAGACTATCTCTTCGTCACATGCTGTAGTAGCCTGAATACTAAATACCTCGATACGTGTGACATTGTCTATTTACTTATTCACATATCTACATATCGTAAAATCTGCTTTACATCAAAATCACAACACGTCACACCGTCCCAAGTACCATAACCGCCTTTCGTGTTCCTTGCCGCGTGGTTTTGTCTGTTGGTTCATGCTGTTGCATCTTTTCCTGGGACCTAGTGCAGTTATTCTGTCTGTTGGTTGCTGTACCGATCCCATCTCTGCTGGGCAGTTTGTGCTCGTACCCAGATCCTCAAGTCCTCAGGTTTCCCAACAGCTAAAAGCACTGCTTGCTACTTGGCTCCATTCTTGACCGTATCTTCCTATCCTGGTGGATGCCGAGTTACATTCAGCTTTCTCGGCTCCTCCATGGTGGTATCTAGAGTTTGGGGGCCGTATTCTGGATACATTCTATCTTGCTATTTTCTGTTTCTGTTTCTGTTTTCTCATTTATCTTTATTGCTTCTTCGTTCTACTCTGTTATGCATATATTATCCCTTCTTCATCACGATCCTCTACGTCTAGACCGTCTTACTTTTACGATACTTGCCTCACTTCTGCTCTAAACAAATGTAAATATGTAATCCGCCGTTGTGCGTCTCACACCAACATTGAGTGCATTTGATATATTGTATTACATTATCTCACCATTGTTCCGTTCTGTCTGACAAGACATGTCTGACTTATAGCCCTTTTTTCAAAGCTGTCTCTGCATGTCTCTGCTGCGTGTTAACCTACCTTAGAGCTTATCTCATCCCCTTAACATCATCTTATAAGAGACAAATCAAATCGACCTCACTTGACTCTTATACCATCCCGAATCGATCAACAACCAGCTCTTATTTACTCAATAATTGCAATAGAGAGTTGAACAGCATTGCTGTCGTGCTCTAGCTTTCTTCGGTTCGGCTTCCCCTCTAAACCATGCCTTATTTCAATTATTGATGCCGTTGAACTACTTCGCTTATTCCCTCTTCCTTTTCTTTTTCCTCTTCCTTTTTCCTTTTCCCTGTTCCCCTTTTCCCTTTTCATCAACTCGTTTCCAAGCCACCCGCTCGCTAGACTGCAGTCGAGCTTTCTGTTTGTTGGCAAGCGTCCTTCATGCAATACTTTACGATACTTTATGAGATACAAAACCTGATTCCTTTTTTATCTTTTACAATAACTACCGTATATTTATTGATCGTTCTAGCCATCTGACCGTTGATCGATACGCCATGTTCCGTAGTATTGTCTCGTATCTTAATCCATACTCTCCTCTGATCATTGTTCTCTCTTCTATCGAGCTGTTTGCTGATCCGGCCACCAGCCCTCCCGCTGCTCACTGTCTCATCCTTATGGTATTATTTGCGCATCTGCTTACCTATCGTCCCCGACTGTGACACTTGACACGAACGCAGTCATCTTCCTCTGTATTTAACGTATATCCCGTCTCCTGCGTTTCCACGGAAATCCTCCTAACCATCTTGCATCGGCTCTTCTTTCCGCTGTATTCTCTCCCGTCCCCCCCCAATGTCTCGGTTATCTTCTCACCCTCCATCTCGCCACTTTCACTTTCTTATATCTCGCCTCGCTCCGTACCATCTGTTTCTCTGTCTCTCGGCCTCTGTACCGCCCACCTCCCATACTGGCTCGTATTTCCCACTAATACCGCTAGGAGGGGTGTGTACACAAGACATCATGTTGTGGTTGTAGTGTATAAGTGGACCACTAGCGCACCTTGTTTTATTCCTCTTTAGGAATTAACGTCAGATAAACGTCGAGATAAAATAAGCAGAGAGGCAGAGAGGCAGAGAGGCAGAGACTCTGCATCACTTCTGCACCCTTGTGCATACTATGGCTGCCGCACATTGCTGTCCTGCTTGTAGCTGGTCGTGAAGTGCTCGCCGGTACATCTCTCTGAATTTATCTCTCATTTATCTTTCTCGCCATCTTGCCTGACCGAGTCTGCACGCACCATGCAACATGCAACGGATCCCAAGACTTGAGCGGGACTACCCTTTTTTTTTCGTTTTGCTCTTTCTTTTTTCGTCTCTATCTTTGCTTTCTCCCATCCTGCCGTCATCTACTTTTGAGTGTTGAGCCGCCAGGATTGGGTTGGACTGGACTGGACTGGACTGGCAATGGACCGGTCCGATAGAAGATAGACTGGATGGACCACTCGGATGCATCAGCTAAACGTCCAGATCTCCGCTCTCGTTCGACTCAGTCGACCATCTCGACCATCCTTGACTATCCGTATTCTTCTCATCCTACCCATCCTGCTTATCCTGCCCATCTAGGCCAACCCTGACCAACCTAGGCCAACCCTAGCGTCTGCTCTGGCCTGCCTTGACCAGACTTGGTCTACTTCGCCATGTCTACCCCGTCTATCCGGACGTGGACCAGCCCAGACCGAGGGCCTAGCTCTAGCTTTGCCTTGGTCCGGAGCTCTGCTTCATCGTACCGTTGCCTGTTGAGCTTATTTTATTTTTCGTCTTTGTCTTGTGCTCTCTTCCTGCTCGTCTTGTGTAGCTGACCTGCTCGAGCTCCAGTTGACTTATTTTTCTTTTTTCCTTTTTTGTGTGTGGCCACCCTTCCTCCTTTCTTTCGAAGCTGTCTCTCTTCCCCTTCTGACCTCGGTTCTATATCTCCCTCTTTCTCCTCGCACTATCTAGATCTTTTCTTCTTCTCCCTCTTCATCTTCCCATCTCTATCTTTACCTTCACCCTCACCTTCATCATCTTCATCTTCATCTCTCTATCCCAACCAGTCATACTATTACTTTGTTATCTTCCTGTTTCTCGAGTCTCGTCCATCATATTCCCAAAGACTCATCTCTTTCCCTTAATTCATACCTAGCTCTCCGGTCATCATGGCCGGGACAAAGGCCATCCCGGAGCCCATTGCGGTTGTCGGCAGCAGCTGCAGACTGCCCGGTGGCTCTTCCTCCCCTTCAAAGCTATGGACCCTCCTCAAGGAACCCAGAGATCTAGTCAGAGAGGTTCCCCATAGCCGCTTCAACGTCCAGGGATTCTACCATGAAGATGGCGAGCACCATGGTGTAAGTATCTCCATCCTCATTCCTCAAAATTGGCAAAGAGTCAAAAGAGTACAGCTAACAGCCAGGCCACAAATGCAACACACTCGTACTTCCTCGACGAGAATGAGGACGTTCGTGCCTTTGACTACAACTTCTTCAACGTCAACCCGCGCGAGGCTGAGGCAATGGATCCCCAGCAGCGCATCCTTCTTGAGACCATCTACGAGGGCATGGAGTCCTCCGGCTACTCTATCCAGTCCCTCAAAGGCTCCGACACCTGCATATTTGTCGGCCAGGCCTCGGACGACTACTCAAATCTCCTCAACCGCGACCTCGATACCATACCCAACTACTTTGCCACCGGTGCCGCACGCTCCATTATGTCCAATCGTGTCTCCTACTTTTATGACTGGAAGGGCACATCTGTGTGTCTCGACACTGCTTGCTCCTCCAGTCTTGTTGCCGTCCACCTCGGCATCCAGGAGCTGCGCAACGGCACCTCCAAGATGGCCGTGGCCGCTGGTGTCAACCTCATTCTCGGCCCTGAAGTCTACATCTTCGAGTCAAAGCTGCACATGCTGTCGCCCACCGGCCGGTCACGCATGTGGGATGCCGGCGCTGACGGCTACTCCCGTGGCGAGGGCTGTGTTGCAGTCTTCCTCAAGACTCTGAGCCAGGCGATTGCCGATGGTGATCACATTGAGTGCATCATCCGCGAGACTGGCCTCAACCAGGACGGTCACACACCCGGCATCACTATGCCCAGCCCGGACGCCCAGGCTGCTCTCATCCGCGCCACCTATGCTCGAGCTGGCCTCGACCTGTCCCGCAAAGAAGACCGCTGCCAGTACTTTGAGGCTCACGGTACAGGCACCCCCGCTGGCGATCCCGTCGAAGCCGAGGCTGTCTACCGCGCCTTTTTCTCTGACGCTGAGCCGCAGACCGACGCCGACGAGCCTCTCTATGTCGGCTCCATCAAGACCGTACTCGGCCACTTGGAGAGCGGTGCTGGCCTGGCTGGTTTCCTCAAGGCCTCTCTTGCTCTTCAGCACGGCATCATTCCCCCCAACATGCACTTTAACTCCCTCAATGCCAAGATCACACCCTTCTACCACCGCTTGAAAGTGCCCACAAAGGCCCTGCCGTGGCCACAGCTGCCCAAGGGCACGCCGCGGCGTGCCAGTCTTAACAACTTTGGCTTTGGAGGCACCAACGCCCACGCCATTATTGAGGCCTGGGAGCCCGAGACTGCTCGGGCAGACGTTGTCGACGTCACTGAGACAGCTAACAGCAACATCCCCTACGGCCCGCTCCTGTTCTCAGCCAACTCAAAGTCGGCCCTAGTTGCATCTACAAAGGCCTTTTCCAAATACCTCTCTAGTCTTGACGAGGACGCCCCTCTGCCCCTCTCAGACCTCGCATGGACTCTGCAGCAGCGTACAGCATTTTCCTACCGTGCTTACGTATCGGGAACTACCCGCGCCGAGCTCATCGACAGTATTGCCGCCGGGCTCAAGATTGCCTCGCGGCCCGAGGAGGCAGGCCCCAACACCTTTGTCACAGATGCCTTGCTGGTCACAAAGGCCCTGCCGGCCCGTATCCTCGGTGTCTTTACTGGCCAGGGTGCCCAGTGGCCCGCTATGGGCTCGGCCCTGTACGCACACAGCGCGCTCTTCCGCAGCTCGCTGCAGTCCCTCGAGACATCGCTGGCCGAACTGCCCGAGGCTGACCGTCCTGCCTGGTCCCTAGCAGAAGAGCTCATCAAGCCTGCCGCAACATCGCGCATCAAGGAGGCGGCTCTGTCCCAACCCTTGTGCACTGCCCTGCAGATCGCGCTCGTCGACCTGCTCAAGGCTACCGGAATCGAATTCAGCGGTGTCGTTGGCCACTCGTCTGGTGAGATTGCTGCTGCCTATGCTGCCGGCTACCTGTCTGCCTCCGACTCTATCCGCATCGCCTATCTGCGCGGTGTCCACGCCGAGAAGGCAAAGACCGGCCCCAAGCCCGGTAAGATGATGGCCGTCGGTATGTCCTACGACGAGGCAGTCACCTTTTCAAACCAGGACAAGTACGCTGGACGCATTGTCGCTGCTGCCAGCAACTCCCGCTCCAGCACCACACTGTCAGGTGATGCCGATGCCATTGCCGAGGCCGAGGCCCAGCTCAAGGCCGACGGCGTCTTTGCACGCGTCCTCTTGGTCGACACCGCCTACCACTCGCACCACATGAAGCTGTGCTCCGACTCTTACCTCGAGAGCCTCAAGCAGTGCAACATCACCGTCCTCGCTCCCGATGTCGCCCCCGATGCAGGCTTCACCTGGTTCTCGAGTGTGCACGGCACCGACGGCCGCAGCGTCTATGAGCCGTCTACATTCAAAGACACCTACTGGGTGGACAACATGGCTCAGCCTGTGCTGTTCTCCCAGGCCCTGGACCGTGCCGTCACCGAGTCGCACTGCTTCGATATGGTCCTCGAGGTCGGCCCGCACCCAGCCCTCAAGGGCCCTGCCAGCGAGGTGCTACGCACTCTTACCGGTGTTGATCTGCCCTACACAGGCGTCCTTTCGCGCGGCGCTAACGATCTTGCCGCGTTTAGCAGCGCCCTCGGCTTTGTCTGGAGCCACTTCCAGTCTTCCGAGAAGACGGTGGTCGATTTTGATGGCTTCCGCGAAGCCTGCGTCGGCAGCAGTGTTGCCCTTCAGACATCAGAGACACCAAAGACAAAGCCGCGCCTTGTCAAGGATCTGCCTGCCTACGCCTGGGACCACGATGTGCCTCTCTGGAAAGAGTCCATCGTATCCAGAAAATTCCGTCTTCGCGACGACCGGCCTCACGAGCTGCTGGGCACCGTGACCCCTGTCGGCAACAACCAAGAGATGCGCTGGCGCAATGTCATGAAAATCAATGAGCTTGAGTGGCTGCGCGGCCACGTGTTCCAGAACCAGATCCTGTTCCCTGCCGCCGGCTACGTGTCCATGGCCGTCGAGGCGTCTGTACACCTCGCCAAGAAGAACACTACCGCCATGAGCGGCGAGGTTGCGGAAACTGCCCAGATTGTCGAGCTGCAGGATCTGCAGATTCACGCTGCTATTACCATTGACGCCGATGCAGCCGGCACCGAGGTGCTCTTTGTCATCCGCGTCGTGGACCGAGACGACTCGCTCCACCAAATCATTGCCGAGTTCAACTGCTACTCTGGCAGCGTCGATGGCACGACAAACGACGCCGAGAAGGTCAACTTTAGCGGGCGCGCCGTCATTACTCTTGACAGCGTCGAGGATGCGTCCGTGCTTCCGCCGCGTGTCGCGCCCACCCTTCCCATGGCCAACGTCGACGTCACCCGCTTCTACCGCGAGCTCGAGAAGATTGGTCTGCGGTACTCGGGCGACTTTGTGGTCGAGTCAGCCCAGCGCCGCCTGGGCTCTTCTACTGCCATAATCAACCGCCCTCGCACCAACCGCCAGCTCATTGTCCACCCCGCCACGCTAGACGCAGCTTTCCAGGGCGTCATGGCCGCGTTCTGCTTCCCCGGTGACGGCCGCATGTGGACAAGTTACCTGCCGACAGGCATCCGCACAGTCCGCGTCAACGTGGCTGCCGCCAAGCTGCGGATGCAAGAGAGCGGCGAGAATGTGTCGCAGGCCGTTGCGGACTGTTTCCTCCGCGATGCTACTAGCAAGGTCATCTCGGGCGACCTGGACTTGTTCAATGCCAACGACAGCAGTCTCTGCGAGGTGCAGATCACTGGCCTCACCTGCTCGTCTTTCACCAAACCTGGCCCCAAGAACGACCGCAAGACATTTTCCAAGATGGTCTGGCGGCCCGAGGTAGGTTCTGGTATCAGCCCCGAGGACCAGCCCCTGGTCAAGGATGAGATGTTTGAGGAAATCAACATACTGGATCGCATTTCCGTCTACTTCTTGCGCCGCCTGCTCGAAGAGGTCAGCGAGGAGGAGTTTGCCACAGCGGAGTGGCAGTTCCAGTCCGTCCGGGGCTGGGCCAAGGACTACCTGCTGCCCAAGGTCGACTCTGGCCAGCACAGACGCCTCAAGCCATCGTGCATCAACGACACGGCTGAGATGGTTGAGGGCTGGGTCGAAAAATACGGCCACACTGTTGACATGGAGCTCGCATGGGCTGTGGGCAAAAACCTGCCGGCCATGGTGCGCGGTCAAGTCCCGACTCTGCAGGTCCTCATGGAGAACAACCGCCTCAACCGCCTGTACAAGGATGGTGTTGGTATCGACCTGGTGTATGCCCAGTTCAACGCCCTGGTCAAGCAGATGAACCACCAGCACTCTGGCCTGCGCGTCTTGGAGATTGGTGCTGGTACTGGTGGTGCCTCTGTTGGCGCTATCAAGGCGCTGTCACCACACTTTTCGTCATACACATACACCGATATCTCGCCGGCGTTCTTCGAAAAGTCCAAGCAGCAGTTCTCGCATGAGGAGCTGGCCAAGATGGAGTTCCGCGTGCTCGACATTGAGCGCGATCCCCTCGAGCAGGGCTTTGACGAGGAAGGCTACGACCTGGTCCTCGCTTCCAATGTCCTGCACGCTACTGAGTTTCTGTCCAGAACTCTGTCAAACTGTCGCAAAATCACCAAACCCGGTGGCCGCATGATCATCATCGAGCTCACTGGTGATGCCATTTACACATCTTTCATCATGTCCGGTCTTCCTGGCTGGTGGCTGGGCAGAAACGACGGCCGTCGGTACGGCCCGCTGGCAAGCGAGGCCCGCTGGGACATGCTGATGCAGGAAGCCGGGTTCTCTGGCGTTGATGTGTCATGCAGCGACCTCGACGACTTTTACGGCCTTGTTATGAGCACGCAGGCCGTCGACAACCGCATCTCGCTCCTGCGTGACCCTCTGTCGGTCGGCACCTGGGACAACGCCGGCAGCACTGTGGCGGCGTCTCCCATCACCAATTTTGTGCTTGTCGGTGGCAAAACGATTGCTGTTAACCGCACCGCACAGACTGTTCGTCGCCTCCTTCGCCCTCTTGGTGTGGATGTGCTGCTCGTGCCCGGCGTTGAGGACCTTGAATCACAACAGATCCCAGCCGGTGCCGCTGTTCTGTGCTTGTCTGACCTAGATGAGCCCGTGTTCAAGGATCTGAACGAGCCCAAGTTCAAGGGCATGCAGAACATGATTCTCAACTCCAGCGCCCTTCTGTGGGTGACCAAGAACCGCCGCACATCAGAGCCCTACTCCAACATGGCCATTGGCATGGCCCGCGTAATTGCTTTTGAGTCGCCGCATCTGGTCATGCAGTTCCTTGACGTCGACGACTTCCAGGGCGGACTTGGCAACAAGGCTACGGCTGAGGCCACACTCTTTGCCGAGACTCTCCTCCGTCTCGTGTACCTCAACAGTCCCGATTTCAGCGATGTCTTCTGGGTTCGCGAGACAGAACTCTGTCTCCAGGACGGCCGTGTGTTTGTGCCGCGCATTGTCGATGATGACGACCTCAACGACCGCCTCAACGCCGACCGCCGGGCAATTACCAAGAAGCTGCTGCTCGGCACCAGCAACATCGAAGTTGTGCAAGAGTCTGGCAGCATCCACGTGCTGGAGTCCGAGCCTATCCACCTGTCGACCAGCGTGCGCACAACAGAAGACGAAGAAGCCAGCCACCAGATCAAGATCCAGGCATCGTCTCTGTACCCTGTGCGTACCCGGGACGGCAAGACGTTCTATGTTGGTGTCGGCGAGGATCTTGGTGCCGACAACAAGGCAGTGCTTGTGCTCAGCGCGGACAACGGGTCTGTTGTCCAGGTCGCACCCGCCAATATTATCGAGATTGGTGGTGGTCCCGTAGCAACTGCTGTTGGGAAGGCTGAGCTTCTGCAGGATGTCCTGCGTGACCTCGTGGTGGAGAGCCTGACGTCTGACACCGAGGGCACACTCTGGGTGCACGGTGGTGACAGTGACCTGGTTGAGCGCCTGGTCACCAAATCTGCCGAAAAGTCTATCAAACTGGTGTCGACCACAGCTAGCGGCATCAGCACGGAGGCAAGACACCGCAAGCAGGTTTCGATCCACAGATACGACACGGAGCGGCGCGTTCTGAGCCTGCTCCCCAAGGGCCACCTCACATATGCCAATCTAAACGTGGCGGCCGAGTCTGAGGCGCTCAGCCGCATTGTGCGCAACACATCGAGCCTGTCCAGCGACACCACTGTGGACGTGCGCCATCTGTTCAAGACTGTCCAGAATTGCCAGTCTGTGGGCCTCAGCCTGTCCCTACTAGAGCTGGCAGCAGCCCTGCGCCGTGGCCTGGAGTCTGCAAAGATCGCTAAAGACAATGTTGCCAGCCTTGCCGACGGCATTGTGAGCATCGAGAATGTCCCCAACCTGCCCGCGGGCAGCCTGCCTCCCACACAAGTCATCAGCTGGACGACGAAGACCCCTGTTGCAGCAGAGGTGTTCCCTACATCGTCCCTGAGCTTGTTCAAGTCGGACAAGACCTACTTCTTGGTGGGTCTGACAGCGGAGCTGGGTCTGTCCATCTGCGGCTGGATGGCCGACCACGGCGCGCGCCACATTGCCATTGCTAGTCGCAACCCCAAGGTCGAAGAGGCTGTGCTGGAGGACCTCAAGCGCAGAGGTGCTTCAGATTTGCGCGTGTTTGCACTAGACGTCTCGGACAAGCAGAGCTTACTAGATGTTCACGCAACCATCAAGGCCGAAATGCCACCGATTGCAGGTGTGGCCAACGCGGCCATGGTGCTGCGCGATAAGCCCTTTGACAACTGCACGGTAGACGACTTCAAGTACGTCTTCGGTCCCAAGGTGGACGGCAGCCGGTACATGGACGAGCTTTTCTCGACGCCGGGCGAGCTCGACTTCTTCATCTTCTTCTCGTCGCTGGCGAGTGTGATTGGCAACAAGGGCCAGTCTAACTATGCCGCTGCCAACATGTACATGCACACGCTGGCCACACAGCGCCGCCAGCGTGGTCTGCCCGCCTCGGTTATTGACATTGCCATGCTTTTGGGTGTCGGCTACGTCGACCGTGCCCTAGACCAGCTCGAGAGCCGCCTTGTCGGCGTGTACGGCTACGTTGGTCTGTACGAGCCCGAAATGCACAATATCTTTGCATCGGCCATTCTCGCTGGCCACCCTGAATCATCCATTGGCGACCACGCGCCGCAAATCATGACGGGCATTCCAATCAATGCAGGCCGGCGCTTCCCGACCAAGCCACTCTTCTCACACGTACTCCAAGAAGAAGAGCAGGTGTCCACCGCAGCCGGCAGCAAGACGGAGCTATCGGCGCGCGTGCTGAGCCAGTTGGCCGAGGCCGCCAACAAGGGCGACGCGACGCTCAACATTCTGGAGGCGGCATTCTCGCGCAAGGTTGAGCTGATTCTGCAACTGCCCGCCGACAAGATCGAGACCAAGGTGCCCCTGATCAAGCTGGGCATTGACTCTCTGGTGGCAGTTGAGCTGCGGTCGTGGTTCCTCAAGGAGCTCAACATTGACATGGCGGTGCTCAAGTTCCTGGGCGGCTCATCGATTCTTGACATTTGCCGCGACGCTCTTGGTCAGCTCTCGCTGTCGTCGGCCCCCAAGGATGTCAAGCAGGCCGTCGAGACCAAGGAGGTGGAGAAGACTGCTACGGTTGATACCAAGGCCACCACGGCAGCTCCCATCATCGCCTCTGAAGCTATCACTGAACCCATAGCGGAGTCTGCCCCCGAGGTCGCAGTCGAGGCGACACCGGAGCCTTTGTCAGACTCTACTACCGAGTCTGTGACTGGACCTGCAACTGAGTCCAGCTTTGAGCCTGCAGAGCGGGTGATTGACGCCACACCGGAGGTTGTCTCTGAGTCGGCAGTCGAGGCAGTTGAGCCAATAGAGGCAGTCCCCGCTGTTGAATTTGTTGAGTCCTCCACTGAGGTTGCTGAGCCCACTATCGAGGTTGCTGAGCCGACTGTCGAGGTTGCTGAGCCTATTGTCGAGACTCCAGAGACCCTAGAGATTGCTGTCGAGGCCACTGAGCCTATTGTCGAGGCTACTGCTGTCGTCGAGGCTATTGAGCCTATTGTCGAGGCTACTAAGCCTATTGTGGAGACTCCAGAGACCTCAGAGATTGCTTTCGAGACCACTGAGTCCATTATCAAGGCTACTGAACCTACTGTCGAGGCTACTGAGCGTATCGTCGAGACGCCAGAGACGCCAGAGGCTGTTGTCGAGGCACCAGAGGCCACTGCTGAGGTCTCTACTCTTGATGCTGAGATCCTAGTTGAGCCCAGTATTGAAGCACCTGCTGAAATTGCCGTCGAAACTGCACCTGCGCCTACAGATGAGCCAGCTATTGAGTCTGTGGCTGAGCCCGCAACTGAGATTGCTGCAGAGGCAACTCCTACACTAGCAGAGGAGCCTGCAGCCGATGCCATAAACACAAAAGGCACTGAGCTTGAGACTGAGACTTCCACAAAGCACGAGATCACCAAGCTCATTATCGAGCCCGAAGCCACTGCCGAGCTGACGGCCGAGCCATCCATTGGCACCTCCGTGACCACGTCCGAGGACACGTCATACAGCCCAACGACTGCTCCTACCGAGTCGAGCAGCGATGACGGGCGCCCCAGAACACCGGTGCGCAATTACGACGAGACGTTCAGCTCGCCGTCGGTTGCCTGCACACCATCAACACCATCATCGACACCATCGTCGACACCCATGAGCACGCCGGGCTCTGTCTATACGGCCAAATCTCCTTGAGTCTGAAATAAAACGAACAATCAACAAACGAAAATGAAACTATAAAATCGATAAATGACCAAAAAAGTGAGGGCAGGCTCCTTCAACAATCAACGATATAATGAGGAATTGGGAACTTGAGGCAATGAGATTGAGAAAATGGACGAAATGGCATGATAAATGCCAACGAGACAGTTATCACATAGGATTATATTATGATATAATAAAACAAAATGAATCCAAAGCAATAAGCACTGTGCAACATCAACCTAGAAAGATGAAGAGCAGAGTTGCTATCGGTGATGTACAACGCGTCTCTAGTAGTAGGGGGTTGGAGATGGCGGTGAGACGCGGCAGTAATTCCCCGTGTGAATGTGGGCCCAAAGTTGTGTAAGTGATAAGGCTGCAGTAAACAACAGACACCGGTCTTGACTAATTTTATCCAGGACGCAACTGATTTTTGTTGCGAGGGAGCCTTGAGTTCATTTTTCTAATTTTTTGCTGAATATATAGGACGAGTTCTGGTTATTGTTTTTATTTATTAGCTTTCTATAAGTTTGAATATATCTGTAACATTTTTAACTGTCTTTTCAGAGAGGTTTGCAAAACCAAGATGTTTCATAAACAACAAAACTTAACTTTGTAAGATAGGCTCAAAACAATCAAGTTTAGCACTCAATGATTCCTGTCAAATATCTCATATCCTACACTGCTACAGATATAGCTATGTGCATATCAATAATGAACCAAGTTCTAGATATAGTGTCAAGTCGAGAGAGAGACTGGAGGCTAGAAGTAGAAGGAGCCCAATTTATGTTTTCAGTTGATCTGATGACGCATCGCTATTGGCCAGCAAAACCTAAACAAACAAAATGATAGACAGCCTTACTGAGATTACAAAATGTCGCTTGATTTGGCTGTTTTGTTTATCAGTTTTGGTAGATGTTTCTACATCACCGATGAGGAAAGAACGCGTCACAATATTCGAGACGGGGAAGGAGCGACTGGATATTTGATAGATAGAGAAAGAGCCACCGGTAAACCGTGCTTGATAATAGGGAAACAACCCTTTACAAGGAAGATGCAAGAGACATTATTAAGCAGGAGTAACAAATGATATCAAGTTTCTTGCTTCTGTTCTTTCCACTTCACGCTTTTCTCGTGACAGCTATCTGGCAAGGTGACTCGACATTGCTCAACCTCCACCCATTCTCATCGCCAACAGCCATACAATGTGTCCCTCGTCCTACTTTCCCGCCTTTTCAGAGGATTGTGCATGCGTGTCTATGGAATATATGTACAACATTTCAACAGGCCTCGCGACGGCTCTCAGAAGAGACACCAGTTTCACCAAGATTATAGGTGTACAAGCCTTGGGTACTACGCTGGGGTTTCTGATCAGCACATTCATCACCTACCTGCTCTGTCGCAGGGCCAAATATACCCCTGTTACCATTTATGCCGGTGCTGCGATCACAAACGAAGTGGAAATGCTGGCGATTGACAGCGATGAAGGCTACAACAGCCTCGAAGACGTCGACGATGAAGACGGAGATGATGTTGATGTTGGCGATGATGGAGATGGAGGCGAAGAAGACGTCGACGACCACGACCACGACCACGACCATGGTCAGGAGCACGCCGGCTAGAATACCAAACCTTACCCTGCCTTGAACGGCTTTGAAGGCTGCCACTCACGACGAGCAAGATGGCGACGACAACACTGCAAAGCCACCATATACTGTATATCAGGTTTACTCTGTCTCGGGGACAAAACTCATCGGAATAAACTGCGCATAATGTCAACAATCTATCTAAAACAGCAATCGATAGCTGATAATGCCCTTACTTTGCTGGACTGGTTATGAAACTATTATGCCTTTTTTACACTTTCGCATGTACGAGACTCACATAGAAAGCTGAAAAGCAAGCAGAAAACGAACCTTTTTAACAATTATGATAAATATAAAACTTTACAATGTGTGTTCCAGAGAATAGTGAATACCGATACAATCCTGCAGAAAAAAAGAACACTTCTGATGATTATATAAGCAGTAGATATTGTTTGAATCCATTATTGAGAAGAAGGCCGAGATCATCAATCCACGACACGACCTATCAGATATCATAAAGACGTTCACCGTGACCGAGAAGCTGATTACAGAATATATCTGCATTGTTATTAAGCCTTGTCTCTTGGCCGGCCTGCCACTTGTAATGGTTTCTTGGCATCTGATAAGCCACTCGGTTATCTCCTTTCTTATGCATCAGGCGTATTAGATGTACCGGACTGCCTTGACAGTGCCAGGATAGTCTGGTTTATTTCTCGTGTCCCAGTGTTTCGTTTCGCATAGCCTGCTCTATATTTTTCTGTTTACACCACTTACACAGACGTTAGACATGACTGCATAATCACCACTAACAGACTTATACAATCACTCGATATTATATCTTATTATAATTATTATCAAATAGTCCAAAGTCCAGCTATCACCCGAGAATGATAATTTTCTTGGCCTTGCTCTGTGGCGCACTCAGAGATTTCTTTGGCCATCCTGAAGCCTTGAACTCTTCGAGTGTCTCTTTAACCCCTGCTGTATTCAGCATTCCTAGGTAGCCGAGATAAGTCCCTGTTCCTCTGCCACCCAGCTTGAGCGGCGCGTGCAGCTCAACCTCACCCACGATAGTGCCGCCACAGGGGTCCATGAATTTGACCGCAGCTGTCGTCGACAGCCGTGACCATGATGGAAACGGCACACTCAAGCGGGTACTTTTTACCCTAACTATAACGGTGTGCTGTTCGCTACGAGCATGGCTGGCCAAGCATGTGTGCTTCTGCTTCCACAGCAGACTCGCGTACAGGCTGGACGATCAGGGGCGGCCCCAGAGATAGCGGGCGCCAGGGCGCGACTGCACTGGGAACTGCAGGTTGAGGAAGTCGAGCACGCCGGCAAGCGCCCCGAAGGCATCGCTATCCTGCTTGAGGGTGCGCTGGGCGAAAAGCATGGCGCTGGTGCAGTAGAGAGAGTTGAGGCACACAAGCGGCCGGCACGCGGACAAGAAACGCAGCAGAGAATTGCGTTCCCTCAGACGCAAGTGGACGCCATCGCTGCCTCTTTCACTGCATGTATATAAATTTGTATCCATGTCTTCGCGCCAGGTGTGTGTCTGGCATGACCAGTAGACGAGCGAAGACCTTCCTGGTGCGTCCACCCGCGGCTGTCCCAGCGTGTCCACTGAAGGACGTCGGCCACGTCGCCTTGGTTAGCAATGTACTCGTTACCGTTGATGATTCCGCTCATCTGGCACGATTTGCGCGGTAATCTCAGACCGGCCAGGCCCCCATTTGCATCCGTGCCCGACGTCGCGACAACAACCAGCTATGTACGCTCGTACAGCTATACCACGAGCGGCAACTATTGCTGCTTATCGCTATCGTCCCGGCCCGTCAGCATTCAGACGGATCGTCTTGCCGCTCGTCTTCTTTTTGATGATTGTCCCAGCCAGCGTCCTTGGTTGCGGCGAGCTTTCATCAATCAAGTGCACATCGATAACACGCCCGGCCACTGAGAAATGTAGGTAATGGCGTCCCGTGTCTTTGTCGAAGCCCGTGATAAACTCCTCGCGCACGCGCAGGTCAGCCACCACAGCACAGGCGCCAAAGCGGCGGCTCGTTGAACACCTTTTGGCACTTCAAACAGAGATCTGTTGGGGTTGTATTTGTTTCATTTTGGATAATTTCGGTAATTTCCTGTCAACGGCCCCACTTCAAAGAGAGCGGGCGATTTGCAACAATTGCAAGCCATTCGTCTTGTCAACTAGCCAGCCGGCTTGGCTGTTAATGAACTACATTTTGAAGTCATTGCCAAACAGGTTGTAATAAGATACAATACAGAGCTGTGAGATGCATGAGCGTGTCGTAGTGGATGATGCCAGTAATCAGTGGTCATAGCGGATGCAATTATTCTGCCAAGAATTACCGCCCTAGCATAATAAATTTGATTATTTCGACAATTAATTGCCTTCCAAGGCTTCCACTTTAGAGTGCTATTTTATGTATTATTTTGTGCAATACTTTATATGATTAATCTCACTCCCTACATGATCCACGTCTCATATTCGTGCGACCGGGAATTCTGATTGGCCACCTTTCTGCACTACCACGGCGCGCATGTCAGCATTACTGTTGTTCTGGTCGCTTTCTGGTCCATCGCTCTTTCCTCTTTTGCACTGCCCCCGCACCGAGCACTGCCACAACAAGAATAAATACGTACACATAATCGCTGCCCCACTTCTATGCGAAAGGCTGACTTGCTGCTCTGGTGCTGTTAGACTGTATTCTGGAAGTCGGCGAGTCTGCCTCGTCGTTTCGCGCTCTCTTGCCGCTCTCAAACGCTCGTCTCTGAACCTTGTTGCCCTTCCACACACCATATTTGCACGGAGTCGTGTTTTGCGCCTGGTCCAAACGCCGCTTCTTCAGAGTCGCAGACGATACTTGCCTGTAGTAGCAATTGCCTAGCAAGGCAGGTACCGCGCCCCCTCCTTCCTGTTGATCCCCTGTTCCTTCCCTTCTTACTCCTGGCTCCTACCCCGCTGCGCACAGTGTCGCCCAGAGAGTCTCGTCTGGACACAACACACCACGCCACACTCTACCTCTACCCATTCCGACCAGGGTGCTTGCATTATCTAAGACGGTATCTATTCTTGTACCAGACCGAGTAGGCTGCGATTCTCGCCAGGAACAAGAATAGAAAAAGAAAAAGAAAATAGCGAGCGCAATATACACTTACAGTCTATTCAAAAAATATCTAATAATTCCCAAGCAACACCCACACCCCCTTCGATTTCCTCGACAAGAAACGAAACGTCCTACCTCTCACACCTACCTCTCACGCACTATTGTCCTCCTCCTCCCCTCCTCATTCTTATTTAAACCCCCCTTTTTTTTTTACCATGGACCAGCTTCAGCCTCCTCGAGGCCGGTCGCCGGTGCCAGCTGATCAAGACGCGCTCAATATAAAGCAAAGCCACTCTCCGTCGACTTCGCCTGCCCGCGCCTTTGATACCAATCTACAAGCTACCTCCTCCAACGCCAACTCTCTCGGTCTGGGTCTAGCTCTCGACTCCTCTGCCCAAGCTTTCACTACTGCTGCAGCCTCTGCTACTACTGCCGCTACTGCTCAGCCTGACCTTGCCAACCTGCCCAACTATACTGCCGGCGGTCCAGCCTCGTACCTCTCTGCCTCGCAGCCTGGTCTCTCTTTTGATTCCACTCTCTCCTACGCCGACCAGGCGTCTGCCGACCCCAACGGTGGCGCCCCTTACAACCAGGGCTTCATCAACCCACAGCAAGCGTTCCCACAAGAGGACTTTACCATCTTTCCCCCTGCGCCACAAGACCAGCTCTCTGCCACGCTCTTCGACCAGCATCAGCATCAACAACAACATCAGCAGCACAACATGGCGACTTCGCAAGCCCATCACAGCCCTACCCCACCACACCTGCTCAACATCGAGTCCCACCCCGGCTCGGCCCACCAGTCTCCGTCCTTTAACCAGCACCAGTTCGTCCAGCCCATGGCTCAGCCTGTTGGCCAGCCCATGGGGCGGCACTCGCGCAACACGTCGCTGGCCCCCGAGGCCGCGCTTCTAAACGACTGGAACGCGCCACACTTCCAGGGCCACCGCCGGACAGCATCCGAGTTCTCGGATGCCTCGTCCATTGGCGGCCACTCGCCGTCCCTGGGTGGTCAGGACACCTTTGACGGCATGGCCCATGTGAACAGCTCGCCTATGATCCGCCCCGACGAGGGTTCCGATGTGTACCAGGAGCTGCACGGCATTAACAGCTTCAGTATCTCCAATGGCTACGTTGGCCACAGTCCCGCGCACAGCCCCTCCATCTCGCCTCGCATCCTGCCCCAGACGATACCAGAGGCCAACCCCAACTCTCCCTTTATTCTGCAGCCTCCCAACGATGGAAGTTACACCTCATATCTGAATGCGCCGCAAGAGGCATTCCCACAACTGCCAATCAGTAGCGACCAAGCCCACGGGCTACCGCAGATGGCTGCGCCCACAATAGAAATCGACTATGCTCCTTCAACATCGGCACCAAGAAACATGTTTGAGGGCAAGTCGATGGACACGGACGCACTTACGCCACCAGACCAGCGCGGTATGTTTGCTTTTCACAATTTTGTTTTAGAACTAGGAAATAAACTAACAAATCAGGACGCGCAAGACGTCGTGCAATTACGGATCCTTATAGCGGCGGCGCGGCTGGCGGTGGCCGGCAAGCGCCTGGTACGGTCGGTGGTCTATCGCCTCACCGTGGAACTGATATAGGTGGACGCAGTGACCCGTCACGATCGCTGTCCCCCATGGAGCGGTCGGGCAGCGCTGTGGCCGGCAACCGAAGACGTCTGTCAACGTCGGCTGTTCCCAATAATATCATGGCTTTGCGGCTGGCCGACCCCGAGTTTGCCGCAGCCAATGCGGTCGACGGCGGCGCTGGTGTTTCTGGCGGCGCTACAGGACCCGGCACCAAACGCGCACAAAAGCACCCGGCGACATTCCAGTGTACACTGTGTCCCAAGCGCTTCACACGGGCATACAACCTCAGATCGCATTTACGCACTCATACCGACGAGCGCCCATTTGTCTGTAATTTCTGCGGTAAAGCTTTTGCGCGTCAGCACGATCGCAAGCGTCACGAAAGCCTACACAGCGGCGAGAAGAAGTTTGTGTGCAAGGGCGAGCTCAAAGCCGGCAGCGAGTGGGGCTGCGGACGCAGGTTTGCGCGTGCTGATGCTCTTGGTCGGCACTTTAGATCCGAGGCGGGACGCATATGTATCAAACCCCTGCTAGACGAAGAGTTTATGGAGCGGAACCGCGTGTGGCAGGAGCAGCAGATGCAGGCACATGCTGCGGCAGCCCAGCAGCAGCAGAGTATGCAGAGCATGCTCATGGCACAGCCGCTGCCGCCCCAGATCGACCCCAACACGGGCTACCCCATCGATGCGGCCGGCAACTATGCGCTGCCAGCAGCACTGCTGGCGCAGTACCCTGCACTGGCACAGGTCAACTGGTCTACGGTTGACATGAGCGGTGCCGGGTCGGGCATGGAAGACGACATCAGTGGCCGAAGCAGTTTTGACGCAAGTGACTTTGACGACGGCGATGATGGCGGATACGTGTCGGGCCCAGGTACGGGTTTTGGCGAAGGCGGCATGGGCGAGAACTTCAGCGAGATTGGCTACAACTCTGACATTGGCGCTCAGTAGTTTTGCTATTCTTTGTTGCCGTTATTGTTGTTGTCTTGTTATCTCGTTCTCTTTCTTGTGTCCTTCCTATTCCTTGTTTTTCACTGTACCTTCTTGGTCTCTTTTTTTTTTCTTACGATTTGACGTTGGGCCTTTTTCACGACTTTTGCTGGATTTTGGATCATATCAGCCAAGCAATGGGTTTCCTTGGCTATGCACTATTTCATGTTGTTCTTTCTTGTTCTTTCCTTTCGGTTTTCTTGTGAACCTCTCTCAGTCTTTGACTTTTGTTCTACTTCTCTCATTTCAATGTTGCCTACTGGATTCTATACCTCGTCTTTAGACTTGTCAGCCACTGTTTCTTTTATTGCAATATTTCTTTAACAAACTATCACTAACATTTACTAGACCGCCACGTCTCAATCTGAATTGCCAATATATATTTAGACCTTTTGGGCTGTAGACCATTTCAGCCCACCAGTCTTGTGATCAGGAGGATCTTATCACTAATTCTCGTATGTGTGTCAGATAAGCGAGCCGTCATAGCTGGCCAGCTACTAATCAGCAGTCTGAAACAGCCGTCTCACATCCTCGACTGCCGAGAAATACCAGCAACCGGCTCGACTTATTTCCGACTTCTCAGCCTTGCAAGTTGTCTAGCGACAGAGATGCGTTACGTATAGGACGAGGCTGGATGAACAATAAAGTTACGTCAAGTTGTTAGTAAACAGAAAAACAGCTTAAAAAATGTATGACTTAAAATCTCTTGGGTTATTGTACTCCCGCAGAGAAGAAAAAGGCTATAAAATGTACGAGGAAAAAGGAAAAGAAAAAGAATTAAAAATAAAGAGGACCTTGCTGGATTATTAAGCAAACTTGACAGTTTTACGTCATATCGCGCCAGAGGCAATTTGTCTATCTGTCTATCCACACTACTACAGCTCCCCAGCTAGAAGAAAAAAAGGAAAGAGTCCCAGCCGACACCCACTCTGTCACTAGATAGTACTAGATGCTAGAGCTCAATGCCGTCACTAATACGTCGATCGGGGGCGCGATCTGGCAGAAGGTGAGCAGGCCCGAGACAGCTCAGTCATTGTAGGACAGCTGCAGCGGAGAAATTGATACCCCGCCCTCTGGGCTGCTCCTTCCTTGTATTCTGTTATTGATAATTGCCGTGATTGGTAATACTGATAGGATTGGTAATATGATCATACCACGCTATGTCCATGAGGAAGGAGCGGAGAAGCTGGAAGGGAAGACAAGAAGGAAGGTGCAATAGACAGATGGATAAGCAGTCTAGCATGTATTACCAGACGAGATGCAAGCTACAGGTAATAAACAAAACTAATGCAAAAGTAAATAGAAAAAGAAGAAATATGGTAGCAATAGCTCGCATGCTTCTCGTTTTGAATGGTATGTTTCCCCTCTTGCCACTACCCTAGACTAAATACCCAAACTACTCGTCTTCTTTCCTCTTTTAGTCTTCTCTTCCTTCCTTCCTCCCTTCCTCCTTCCATCTCCTCCCCGCCACCATCTATAACACCACACAGCCATCATGTCTATTCCCTCCACAACAAACGCCCTCGTCGTCGAGAGCAAGGGCAAGATTGTGCTCAAGGAGGTCAACACTCCTCGTCTGCGCGATGACTACGTACTCGTCAAGACGTCCGCCGTGGCCCTCAACCCCACCGACTGGAAGACCGCCGAGTACCGTATGGGCAACCCGACCAACACCCGTGTCGGCTGCGATTATGCCGGTGTCGTCGTTGCTGTCGGCTCCAAGGTCACCCAGGACTTCAAGGTCGGCGACCGCATTGCCGGCGGTGCCCACGGCTCCAACCAAGTCGAGCTCGAGGACGGCGCTTTTGCCGGTATCATTGCCGTGAAGCCCGATATTGCCTTCAAGATCCCCGACTCCGTGTCTGATACGGACGCCGCTACCTTTGGCCTTGTAACTACCACTGTCGGCCTCTCGTTCTACCACACCGTCGGTCTCGGTCTCAACCGCCCCAGCAAACCCCTGTCCTCACCCGAGGCTATCCTGATTTACGGCGGCGCCTCCGTCACGGGCCTCGTCGGTATCCAGTTCGCCAAGCTTGCCGGCTACAAGGTCATCACCACTGCTTCTGCCCACAACGCCGACTACCTCAAAACGCTCGGCGCAGACGCCGTCTTTGACTACCACGATACTGAGGCCGCACTTGCCGGTGTCAAGGCAGAGCTGGCCGGCCAGCCGCTCAAGTACGCATGGGACTGCGTGTCGAGCGCGGAGACGGGCGCCTTCTGCGCCAAAGCCCTGGCTTTCAGCTCGGCCGACGTGTCCAAGCTCGAGTACGTCAGCCTGCTGGGGTTTGACTTTTCTGTCTTGACCAACATTGATGCACGCATCAACGCGCACTTTGTGTTCTACTACACTGCCTTTGGCGAGGCCTTTGAGAAGTGGGCGCCGTTCCCTGCCGACAAGGCGGCGCTGGACTTTGCGCGCGAGTTCTGGGTGCAGACATCGGACTTGATCTCGTCGGGCAAGCTCAAGGCGCCGCGCGCATACGTCAACCGGGGCGGCGCGGGTCTGGAGGGTGTGCTGGTCGGTCTGCAGGAGCTCAAGGCCAACAAGGTCAGCGGCGGCAAGCTTGTCTACACTTTGTAATGGGTTGATTTTTAAGGACATGTGGTAGATGTCTGAGATATGAAGGTAATGAACGATGACAATAAACTGTTGAATAGTAACAGAGAATGAATAATATGAATTAAAAGAAATCGAGATCGCTGATTGCCCATCCAACGCCGGACCACGCTGAATATATTTGAACGGGATAAAGTGATATACATAAAGAAACACAAGCAAGAAAGCAAGATCATGCATAGACATACTTCATGCGCTCACGTTCTGGTGCAGTCAAGACCTCCTTGACGACCTTGCGCAGGATCTCGATATGCGCCTCGCGGAAACTGCGGCCGACAAACGGTTTTATGAGCGCGCTGCACTCGACGCGCGCCTCTTCGACAAGGCAGTACTCGGTGCCTGCCGGTGGTGTCGCCGGCGGAGTAGGCGGTCTTTCTGTTCTTTCTGTAGACGTTCTAGTCGACTGGTCGGTAGATGTGCGGTTGGTTGTGGTGGCAGAAGCATCGGCATCGGCCTTGGTCATGACGCACCATGTGCTCCAGACCTTGACACCGCCTGCGGCAAAACTGCGGCAGCGCACACCGCCCTCGAAGCGCTGCATGACACAGGGGATGACGACCTGCTTCTTGGCGAACCCGGGCACGACGACAATACGGTCTATCACCTGAAACGCCGCAAGAGCCGTGCCGTCATCGCGGAAGAAGGGGTCGTCGACGATCTCGGCGAGCTCGACGGGACGGCGCGAGTAGGAGACCATGTAGGGGTTCTGGGTGATGAGGGGGATGTAGCGCTGGAGGGCAGCGACGATGCGGTCGGGCGTGCACTCGGCCGGCAGCGGGTAGGCGAGAGAAAAGTTGAGAAAAGGCATGGCGTTGTTGTTGTAGTCGTGGATATGGCAGTGAATATAGAGGTAGTTCAAGTGTCTCGAAGTGTGTTGGTGATGCTTGGCGCTCGCGATGCCAAGAGACTTGTTGGTGATAGTGCGAGTAAAATGGAGAGATAAGCAGGAAGCAGGAAGCACAAGATATGGGGTATACTTCTTTTCTCTTCTTATCTCTTTTGAGTCCGAAATTGTCTTTTTATCTCTTTGCTGTCATTCTGGTCACTTTGAACCTTTGTCCCTCCTGGTGATGCCCCCTGTTTCTTAAAATGTTTCAAAGGGACTGAGGTTGTATGTGGGTGTTGGCCCAAGTGTTGCAGCCTCTCTGCTGGCTATTTTTAACCTTTTTGGTGGTATCAAAGGATTAAGAAACTCCGCCTTTTTACTAGTGCTGTCCGTTGAGACTGTGGCTTGGTTGGTGGTTAGCTTGCGATGGCAGTGGTATGAGCGATGGCGATGGCGGCAGAAGTCGTACAGTGTGGAGACTGTGCATGTGCGTTATATATAGGTGGACGCAGATGCAATGTAATAAGGTTTCATTTCAAAGTGGACTGGTTGATTGGCATTTTATCGTGAAAGGTGAAACCGGCTGAAAGTTAACGGGATCAATCAAGGCTGAAGTGGTGAGAGAGGAGACGCAGAGAGGAGAGGAGAAGAATAAAACTATTAAAGCTGGACAGGGCTGGATTGCTTGTGACAAGACAGACTAGAAACAGCAAAGGAGAGCTATGATTCATTGGTGTATAAATAGCTGATTCGCCGAGGAGTTGAAATGACAGGGCGGTGGAATGGCATTTGAACTATCCAAGAGCGTCGTCAAGACGAGGAGGAGAGATGAACTCGATAGAGAAGACATTTCAAGTGCTTGCATAAAGAGCCAAGGCAAGGCAGGGTTCTTGTATGTAGCTGTAGGTTCAGCTGGGGTGAAGTATGAAGAATGAGTTGGTTTGGCAAAGACCGGAGGAATAGACAAGAGTAATAGCTGCACTATACTCGACTCGTAGCTGTCGCACACTGATGCGAGTATTATTTATATGGTGACTACACGATACTATACGTATTGATATCCGACTACATCTTCAGTCAGCACGACGAACAGTTGGCATCACCAGATGGAGTGGTGATAAAAGCTAATCAATGCGATCAACGAGAGCAGATGGATTCAATCAGAGAGAAACGGAATCCCAAGTATAAAAATGAAGTATATTTTCAAAAAGTCAAAAGACGGCCAGCATCGGACAACCATCGAAGCCTTTCAAAAGATTCTATATAATAACAACGCCAGCTCAGTATGTCGATTCAGCAGCAGGCAGATCACGGGTTGTATTGAAGAGGCAAGCAAGACAACGGTGCATTGCAGGTTTTTCTGCTTGATCCCTACGTAACCTTGTGCTCCTCGGGGGGTTTTTTTTTCATATAATATTCTTCCATACTATGCCAAATAATGCATGCCTTATGTAGCGTGCATCTCAGCCTCGTAGATCCCCAAAGTTTCAAGGAGAGATTGGATCTATATAAGCGAATTGTAGCGGTGACTATGTCTCGATTTTGTTCTTCTTTATCCCTACCCAGCCCTTTATTGCCATTTCATGGAACCTGCTAATTAAAACAATTAACAACTCCTTTAGAAACCATCCCTCAGCCACGACTGATGCAATCTTCTGTCTAAATCGGGAAAGCCAAGGTTCCAGCGAGATACTTGGAGACGTTGCATTTGAAACAGCGTGTCTGCTGATTTCCTGGAACTCGATAACTCTAGTAAACCTTCGTATTCTAGAGCCAATAATACTACATCATCGGCCATCCTCCATTGATGGCATGTGCTAGTGTTAGGCTACTGATGATACCGGCTCGGGTAGACTGAGAATCGGAGCGGGTTTCTTACTCATCATGACTACAGGTTCAAGCCCTAATACATTAGATTTACTGACAGCTCTCCTGATATTGTATACTAAACATAGCATGCTTAATTTGAGTTTGACTCGGCTCGTAGTGCACGTCACACATGACTGAAACAGAGGACTCATGCGTGCCAGTGCCCGCCTCAAGACGACGCAGCATGCTTTTGGCCCGCACTTGACACGGCACACGGGCCTCCGGACATGTGTGTTTTTATTTCTCTGCCGAGAGGCTTTTGGCCGCATCTTCTTTGAACCTTGAATCTCGGTTTAGAACCTCGGATCTCGAATCTCGAAGCTTGAAGCCTTGAATCTCTAGAAGAGTGATTTCCTGTTTGTCGTTGTTTGTAAGTCTACCAGCTCACGCTTGACGACAGACACACAACTTGAATAGCCTCTTCTTTGTCACAGAAAAAAAAATCTCTTTAAAAGCAAGATGCTCCGCGGCATCGCCCTCGTGGTTCCCTGGGTTGTGTGGCTGCTGCTCGTTGACATCTTTGTCTCCGCCCTCCTCCCGCTTTCCCTTCTGGCCCCCAACCTCTGCTATGACTGGGCCTCTGCTGCCGCCGAGTCTGTCTGGACCTGGATCCAGCTCATTTTTACAAAGGCCAATGGCGCAACCATTACCTTTTCGGGCGACACCCTACCTCAGGGTGAGTCTGCCATTGTCGTTGCAAACCATATCGCTTGGTCCGACTTTTACATGATCCAGGCCGTCGCCCTCCGTTCCGGCATGCTCGGCCGCTGCCGCTACTTTGCCAAGACCCAGCTTAAATGGGTTCCATTCCTTGGCTGGGGACTCTGGGCGCTAGGTATGCCGCTCGTGAGCCGCCGCTGGGACCGCGACCGGCGCGAGCTCGATCGTGTGTTTAAGGGCATCACAAACCCGCAGCACCACTGGCCAACGTGGCTCATTTCATTCTCCGAGGCTACGCGCTACACACCACAAAAATACGACGAGGCTGTGGCCTGGTGCCGCCAAACCTCAAAGAAGGAGCCGTCGTCGGCCTATGTGCTGCACCCGCGGACAAAAGGTTTCATTACGACTGTTCAGTATCTAAGACAGGCACCACAGGTGCGCGCCGTCTACGATCTGACGATTGCATACCAGCACGGCTCCACGTTCCAGGCAGCGCCCACAATGCTGGACACGCTGACTGTGGCAAATCTATCTTCTCCCGGCCAAAGTGGAAAAGGGTACAAGTTTCACGTGCATGTCATACGGTTCCCTTTGGAAGAATTGCCCACAACAGACGATGGACTGGCGCATTGGTTGGAAGACCGCTGGCAGGAGAAGGGCCGTTGGTTAGAAGAAAAGAAGAAATCTTGGGCATAATATAATATATATTTAATTTTGCACGGCAACTGTGAAACATTCTACCCTCAAATAGTATTTATTTGTGTAAACTGATAATAAATGAATAAAGTTATTTTTGATATTAACCAAGCTGTGCCTGCAAGGGTGTTTTTATTAAATAGATAAAAAAGTCTACGTCCCAGATTGTACCAAGTTGAGAAGAAATGTAAGTGGCGTTTACCAATTACAAATTGGAAATAAAAAAAATAAGCACCAAAAAATCAAGATGCTCTCTCGCCGGGAATTGAACCCGGGTCCCGGGCGTGACAAGCCCGTATACTGACCACTATACTACAAGAGATTGTTGGACACTGATTTATACTGCCAGATTGGTAATCAGAGTCTATGAGGGGTCGACTTCATATTCTTGTGCATACGCCCCACCAGCTGGGTGGTGCCTGGAGCTTCAAGCTCCTACACCCCACACAAACAACGCTGACACAATGACAAGTCACGACAGACAGGAACGATATACGACAACACACTACGAAGAACTCCTTGCTCAAAACCACCACCCAATCTGGCCATACATGCTAGAACATACAAGCCGATCCAAACCACTTATTGCTACACGAAAGAGCCAACCAAGGAACGAACATGTCGTCCACCGTCGGTTCCGGTGACGGCTCGGCCAACCGGGATGCCGAGTTCACAATGACGGCCAAGGGCATTGCTGCCTTATCGTTGACAGAGAGCAGACAGGCGATGCGCGAGATTGGGTCTTCGGTCATTCAATGTGCCCACAATCGCACTGTTAGTATCATTGTTGCACGCCAAGTGCTCGACGACCTCACGGCCAAACTGCGCAGCGACAGTGATGCAGGCCAAGAGGCCTCAGCAGACGCAGTCGTCGAGGTCGCCGACTACCTGCTGCGAGAGATCAACGCACAGGGCCAGAGCAGCAATTTCGGCGACCAGATTGTCGCCCTTTGCGAGGTGGCCGCGACGGCATTCGAGACCAAGGAGGAGTACATAGAAGCGGCCCAGCGGCTCACAAGCATCCCGCTCGACGAGAGCCGGCGGCGCCTGAAGCCTGAAGATAAGGTGCGCGTATGGATCCGTATAGTGCGCGACTACCTCGAGGTCGACGACAGCACTGCGGCTGAGCCGTACCTGAACAAGGTCAAGGGCGTCATTTTTGACGTCAGCGACGCCGAACTAAATCTTCACTTTAAGCTCTCACAAGCACGCATCAACGATGCCAAGCGTGAGTTCCTGGCTGCCAGTGCGTCGTACCATGACATCAGCTTTTCGCCACAGCTTGCCGAAGAAGAGCGTCTGCACACGCTCACTATGGCCGTGCGGTGTGCCGTGCTTGCACCCGCCGGCCCTATGCGTGCTCGTGCACTGGGCCGCCTCTACAAAGATGAGCGATCGGCCATGCTGGCCAACGACTTTGCCATCCTTGAAAAGATGTTTTTGAACCGGCTCCTGCAGCCGCGGGAGATTAAAGAGTTTGCCGAGACCCTGCAGCCGCACCAGCTGGCTACCACGGCGGACGGATCGACGGTGCTTGAGCGCGCCGTGATTGAGCACAATCTGCTGGGCGTGTCCCTAGTTTATAGAAACATCCCGATCACAAGATTGGCGAGCTTACTGGATCTAAACAATGACATTGCCAAGACGGAGGCGGTGGCCGCACGCATGATAGAGCAGGGTCGGTTGGTGGGCCGAATCGACCAGCTCAAGGGCGTGGTATGGTTTGAGGGGGGTGAAGCCTCTGGCCAAAATGGCAGCGGCAAGACGGCAGCACCGGTGGACAAGGAGCTGCGGCAATGGGGAGCCAATGTACAGAGCCTTGCAGAAGAAGTTGAACGCGTGACGGCCGAGCTGCAGGTGCAGTTCCCAGGATTTGTCGAGACTAACTTGGTGGTATGATATCGGCGGAGATAGATGATCAGTTCTAGGTGTTTTAAGGCGTTCTGGTAGCATGGGCATGACAAGATATTTGCCCAGCGTATTCTTCTTATTCTTTACACACGTTATGGCTAGCATTCAGAATGTAAAATGCAAAAGAAGTTAAGACTCGAATGATATTATATGATCTGGTATTATGCTGATGCTCTATTGCCTCCAACTAGCCACAAAAATGAAACTGTGCACTGCTAATATAATAAGACAAACCTGGAAAAATCAAAGTAACCACAAAAGGAACAACTAACTATGCACGTATGCAGTACTCTATCTAAAGGGTGTGAGATCAAAACTGTAACTAAGAAAACCAAGAAAAAAAATAAAAAACCCCAAGAAAAACAAACCGCCTTGGATGGGTATCCTTCGATGGCAAGGCTCCATCGCGTAACATTCAAAGTCCCATGTTACTCACTTCTGTATCTATATTCCACCTCAGTCCAGGTCCTTTCGCCGGACGACAACATAACCTTTGCGAAGCTCGTCACCGCTGGCCTGTGCTCGTGCTTGTGCTGGCTCCTCCCGACCGTCCTCCTCTTCAAAGCTGAGCTCGTCATCCTTGAACATCCTGCGCTTCTTACGTGGCCGCACTGTTGAAAGGGTTGTTGCTTGTGTACCCGCTGCCCCGTCGTCCTCCTTGCGTAGTATTTCCGCTAGCGAGTCAGCCACCATCTCACCCATCCGGTCGTATCCGGCTGGACTAAGGTGCACCGTGTCGTCCCAAAACCTGTCCTGGTCGTCTTTGGACAAATTACCAAAGGCGAATGCGGACCTGAAATCAAACGAGTGCACATCGTTGGCAGTGTATCCCATGATGAGCTCGTTGAGCTCGTTGCGGCGCGCGTTAAGCCACGGCAAGGAGACGGCAGCATCGGGAACTGTGAGGGCAAGCACCTTGGTCTTCTTCAAGCGTGCGAGGGCCCAGGTGCGCTCGAGGTTTTCGAATACTACTTCGGTTTTGACTCTCATGGCAATGTCGTTGGTGCCACCCAGGACGATGATCCAGTCGTACAAGCCGGCCTTGCGGTATTGTGCGAGTAACCGTTTGCGAAAGTCTTTGGTCAAGCCGCCATCCTTGCCATCGACGTCAATTGCGAGTTCGAGGCCCGGAAAAATGGCAGCCAGGCGTCGGCTGAGAGACTCGTGGTATGGCGCGTAGAGTAGCCCATTCATGCAGTAGCCCGCGGTAAGGGAGTCGCCAAAGCAGAGGATACGGAGGGGGCGCGTCATCGAGCCGAACGAGGTATGGCCGAGTTGGGAGATTATAGGGGTGCAAGGATAAAAAGAGTATGAACGAGAGAACAGACAGGCCAAGAATCGAAGATACAATGCAGTTAAAGTAGAGGTCGAAGAGTCGAGGAGAGGCCCCCAGGGGAGGGGAACTGGGGCGAGGGATGACGACGCCGAGCAGGGTGCGAAGGAAAAGGACAGAAGGCTGCGATGGGGAGTATCGTAGTTGAGCGTGGCATGTAGAGAGAAGTAAACACTTTGGTAGGTTATGTAGCCAAGTAGAAAACAGGTGTGTAGAATTGTTGATGCCGATGTCGTTCTTGTCTGTAGTGTCTTGTGAACGGTGACGATGATGGTGGTGGTGGATAACACTAGTAGGCTGCTCCGCAGCTGACAAGATAGGCAAGAGTCGAGCACGGACTAGCACAGAGGTGGGGCATACTTTGTACGCAGGTGAAGTGATACTACGCAGTGTTTTGGTGGCGAGTATGGCCTGGACCTTACCGTAAGCTGCTGCCTGTAGACACCTAGCCGAGGTGGAACTGCAGCTGGTCGTCGGAACTAGGCTCCGGACTGGCTGATAGGTAGCCCTGTATTACAAGTGGCTGGTCACCTTGGCCGCCAGCACGGCGTATTGCTTCAGCACTGTTTCATGTCTTAGCATGCGTCTTCCAGTGCCTAACCGGCTCAGCCTACGTCTTCCATATTGATTACGTAATACAGTCATTCACCAGCGTATGTGGATCCAGACGCTTGTGAGATCAACACCCAGGCACAGTAGGAGCCGTCTCTCAGTGATCCGGCATACAATTGTTTCGACGTTGACTTATGCCAAGTTAATTCCTTTTTATTAAGTATCATTATTCATCCCTCCTCTATTCGTTGTTTATTGTTTGTTTCTCTTCTTCGCTTCTTTCCTGTTTGTTGTGATATCGCGCCTTTTATTACCCCACTTGAGGGGCATGCATCCCTGTATTACTACCATACATGCTAATTATCCTATGAGCTTACTTTGTATGCTTTGCAACAGTAAGATAGCATTCATCAACCAACGGGACATGAGGCTTGTTCATCTGGTAACTGTTGATGAAGTGAGATGTATGTTATTCTATGCGACTGGTTGCTCCTTCCTCAATAACAATTGGCCGTTTGGCCCGTCTTGCTCTTTCCAAGTGCCTTCTCGCCTCTCTCGCTCCTTCCCGAGTGAGCCTTCTATATCCGTTCCCGTAACTTACCGCTCTCCTAGAAGCTAGAAAACGGTGCACAAGATGCAGGAAACACATGCTACCTGCATTGTTTTGATGTGCATGCTTCTGCAGTGCCTCCATCTCCATGCCATCTTGTAGCATGTCATGTTACCACGGTAAATGATAACACCACCCGCTTCTTCATTATTGTATGTTGTGACAACCCCGTGGCAGTCCTGCCCGCTGCATCCATTGACGCTGTCCCTCGTCTGTATCTCGCCGTTTGTCTTTCATTACGTTTCTTCCCCGCACATGAGCACATGACTCTTGTTTGCTGCTCCTTCCTTTTGTGATTCAGGGTGCAAATTCCCGCTACAAAACCCCTGTCAGTGGCTCTTTCCTGGTATGTACAATTCATCGTTCGATGCGCTCTCTCGTGCTATTTTGTTGTTATGCCTGTTGTCAAACTTGTGTCAGCCGTCTAGTAAATAAAAATCTATAATTCTAGCCGCCCCATCAGAAGAATTGCCGCCTGCACTTTACTGATCTTGTGATATTTTCACGTTCACGCTGCCCTTCCGCATGTCTAGTGCCATTTACCCCTTCCTTTATCCCCTTTAGCCCCCCGCGTGCCTTCCCCTTCTGTTGAATACGACCATCGCTCTTACCTGAGTGATAACCTTCCTTCCTACATAGTATGTCATTATCACTTGTCGTTCTTTCCACATCAAATCATTATGTGTCAGGTTTCTTTCTGTGCCTCCCATTAAGGGACATCCTTATCTGTCCCGATTCTCTAATGTGTTACTTTGCTTATATATCCTGGTAGAAATAAAATAAAATATCAATGTTTTCTTCTCCCTGCTGTCTTATCTCTCAAATAGGGAAAGAGCAACTCCGTTTCACTCAACTTCTATCGTCTGCCGTCGCCCCACCCTCGCTCCCTTTTCACCCCCCAAATCCCTCCACTCTGTCAGCAGCCACCACCCGACAAGACCGTTTTCACGAGTCGTAGTGTGCCCGTCTTTTTCGCTCTTCCGCCATTACACTCTAGCGCACTTTAGCACCGTTTTAGCGTACGCTGTTTCACTCTAGATCTTTTTCTCCCTCAGAAACACTGAATAGGATTCGTTCAGGCACTCAGTCGTTGTTAACAATTACTCCTCACTGCACCACGATTCAAATTCACACCTTCCCTCGCCTGTGTGTGTGTTCCTCGATTGTCTCCGCGTCGCCGGCCACTACCACCACCACGACCATATTCCTGTCTGCACTCACTCTCGACCTCTCGGAACTGACATCGACGCCAACTCTGCACATTTCCCCCTCTCTCGTTCGTTTTGCATATCTTGCCATTCCAGTTATCACTGCTCGTCCTCTCTCAACTCCTTTCTCAAGTCAACATTCTTTGACCGTTCTCCTCCATTCCACCCACCTCAACGTCTCCTTTTCACCTCTTTGCTTCAGCAGCCTCGACCTGCTACCGAATCAACAGCCCGGAGCCGTCATTCAAATAGTGAAGAGACCGACAACAAGACACAGCTCTAAAAGACGGCATCTACACCCAGACCAGATCGCCAGGAGATCCAGTCTATCCGCCGCTTGTCGCCTCGTCATGTCTGCGGCGCTGGAAGTGCTCTAGCCCTGGCTCCTGGCCAGACTACCGGCCAGGCAATCGATATCAACGACGACCTGCGACCCTGAAGTATAAACCTACCCTAAACACATATTCGAGAACATAAAGAACACCCTAGAGAAACAGCTTGAGTACCCTCTCCAACTCGCCATGGAGCAGGATCCCAATCCGAACCTGCTGGCGCCGCCCACCGTGCCCTCCGTCACGTCGCTTCGCGGCGAGGCAGGCATGATGCAGCGGTCGCTCAGCGAAAACATTCGCGAAGAACGTGACGAGCTCCGTGAAGCTGCTGAACAGACACTCAATGTCTTCGTCGACCTCAACCTTGATGGCACCATCCGATGGGTGAGTGCCTCTTGGGTCGATGTCATTGGCACACCCATAGATTCCGTCCTGGGCCGCCCCATTGCCGACCTGATCGAGCCCCGACCTCAGCAACAGCAGCAGCAACATGCCAGTGATGATGGAGCAGATAACACGAGCGAAGATGGTAGCACCACAAACATCTTTGCCGATGTCGTCAAGGCCATGAAGAAAGACGACTCACAGAGCCGGATTGTCCGGTTTACCCTGCGCCTCGGCCCTTTGTCGAAGCTGCTATCTCCCATCCCGCAAGCACAGGAAGTACAACAAGAAGAGGATGAAGAGCAACGATTGGCAGGACAAGAAATTAGCCAAGATGCCAAAATGAAGCCCCCTTCACCCACCGTACCAGAAACAATCGACCTCGAGGCCCAGGGCATCATGGTTTACGACACGGCCTCCGGCAACGAGAGCCACACCATGTGGATGATCCGGCCTTGGATCCCACCCCGTGAGATAAAAATCAGCCTGCCCCCGCTCATCGTAAACTCTCTCGGCTCTGGTGCTGAAATTCTGGCTAGCTACTTGACCCAGCTTGCAGAGACCGGCCTCGAAGACTACGATGAGATAAACAGGGAACACCCTCCACCACAACCAGTTCTCTGCCGTATCTGCGAGCGCCAGATCCCGCCCTGGTGGTTTGAGAAACACACAGATTTATGTCTGCAAGAGCACACTGCTGAGATGGATGTACAGATGGCACAAGAGAACCTCACGGACCACCGCCACCTTATCGTCAAGGTTCTCGACGCCCTCGAGGCACGAAAGAGCCGGTCCTCCTCTGGCTCGTCCGAGAGTGGCGGTGAGGCCACGCCGCTCCCTGTCGCCGAGTACAAGGGTCTTCCTATTGGCCCTCCACCTGGCCTGTCATCCAACTCATCCCCATCCGCAACATCATCACCATCACCCGCGGCCGGTCGGTCCCGTGAGCGTTCTGGTGGCGTTGGTCATGCCCGTGGGCGCTCTTTTGCTATACGCCGGCCTCAGGCCCGAATTGTCGAGCTGCTGCTGGACCTTTGTGATACGGCCATTGAAATCAGCACGCCCGCTATCAAGGAGACAGTGACGCAGATGAACGGCGATCTCCGCACCCAATCTCCGCAATCCGAGTCTCGCATCTCTCAAGTTACGCAATGGCATTCACCCAGCAACAACACTCTCGAGCAGGAACAAGGCCTAGCACTTCTTTGTGCTGACACCGAGAGAGTTGCCCGTGCCAAAGTCGAGACTGTGCTTCGCCACCGGCGCGTTATTGAGTACGCCGAGCGCATTCGTGTCGAGTTTGCGGTTATTGTCCAGGACTGCATTGATGACGCTATGCGCAAGGCAGCTCGCATTGCTGCCGGCGAGCTTAGCGACTCAACTGGAGACGAGGTTGATGAAGATGAAACAGAAGTAGAGGCTACGCCGTCAGCGTACGAGGAAGGCTTCTTTGCTGGTTCATTTGATGCTCCATCAACACTTGCCGCGGCCCTCGAGAAGGCCAAGATTAGCGACGATCCCGATGACCGACGCCTGTCAACCGCCGCAACAGACTCGCAGAAATCCCACAGTCCCATGGAGTGTCCTACTCCGAAATCCAACCGGGGGGCTATCAGTATACCCGGTCGTGGTGAACATCACCGTGAATCTCGTCGCGAGTCGATGATCTTCGAGAGTGATGCCGGCGACAGTGATAACGGAAGCATGCGCTCGTCATCTGTGGCCTCGCGCCCGCCCCCACGCACCGAGTCGCCTATTTCCGAGTTTGGTGATCTGCGCCGCCAGGCTAGTTCCCGACAACATCACCGCCGAAGTCTTATTCTGACTACAGGCACTGACTCACCTCGCCGACAAGAGTCTCCATCCAGATCCGTCGCTGGCCAGGCGCCATCCTCACCCTTGAGGATCTCTAAACCGCGGAGTATTCCCTTCCCGGGCGACGGACTGGGATCTCCTGAGGCATCACCAATGCTATCTACCAGCGAATTTGGCTCGCCTTATATGACTGCGCAGTACTCGCATCAGCCCTCGCACCACCATCAACTCCACCACCACCGCCGCCAGTCATCTATGTCTTTGTCTGCCGCAGGTGATTTTCGCCAAGGACCCTCGTCTCCTAGGCTCAATGCTGCAATCGGCACCGCCCCCATGGCACGGGCAGTACCGCCGTCTATCAAGGACTTTGAGGTTGTCAAGCCCATCAGCAAAGGCGCTTTCGGTAGTGTGTACCTGTCCAAGAAAAAGTCGACTGGCGAGTACTTTGCTATCAAAGTCTTGAAAAAAGCAGACATGGTTGCCAAAAACCAGGTCACCAATGTCAAGGCTGAGCGTGCCATCATGATGTGGCAAGGCGAGAGTGATTTTGTTGCCAAGCTTTACTGGACTTTCTCTAGCAAAGACTACCTGTACCTGGTCATGGAGTACTTGAACGGCGGTGATTGCGCGTCACTTATCAAAATTCTGGGATGCTTGCCTGAAGACTGGGCCAAGAAATACTTGGGTGAAGTTGTCCTCGGCGTGGAGCACTTGCACAGCCGTGGCATCGTGCACCGTGATCTCAAACCAGACAACCTCCTCATCGACCAAAAAGGTCATCTCAAGCTCACCGATTTCGGTCTTTCTCGGATGGGTCTTATTGGCCGGCAGAAGCGCGCTTTGAACAGCAGTAGCACCGAGCCTGCTCCTGATCTTTTAAAGCAAGGCCCTTTTGCGCGTTCTGCTTCTATCGCATCTTCGCGGTCAGCCTCTCTTGACCTCCACAACATCAATGGCCACTCTCCTGGTGGCACGCCACAGATGACACCCAGCGACACCGCGGGCAGCTTCAGCCAGCCGTCGTACTTCAACCTCGGCAACAATGCGCCCCCCCAGGATGCCCACCACGTCTCAGGCCATCGAAGTGATAGTGGCGGCAGTGAGGCTCTCAGCCACATGATCAGTACCCTGTCTCTAAACGATGTCACCTCGGCTTCCCTCCCCCCGGTTATTCAATCTCCTCTGAATGAACCAGCCAGCACAGCCGCCACCTCGGACCCTGCTACGATAACGCCTGACATTTCAGCGTCTCCTGACATGCCATCTCTTCAGCATGCAAGCACCCAGGGAAGTGCTGCATCTGCTACCGGCGACCAGCAAGCCAAGGGTACGCCGCCGCAGATGAGCATGCCTCCACCGAACTGGGCACTGTTCGATCCTGAAGACACCAACCGTCGCTTCGTTGGCACGCCTGACTACCTTGCACCCGAGACTATTCGTGGTGAGCCACAAGATGAAACAAGTGATTGGTGGTCTGTCGGCTGTATCATGTTTGAGTTTTTGTATGGCATCCCGCCGTTCAATGCTGACGAGGCCGAGGAAGTGTTTGAGAACATACTCGCCCGCAATATCCACTGGCCGGACAGCATGGAGGATGAGGTGTCGCCAGAAGCCAAAGATTTAATCAACCAGCTTCTCTGCTCTGATCCTTGCCACCGCCTTGGTGCCAACCGCGACGAGAAATTTTCTTCAGGCGGTGAAGAAATTCGCAGCCACCCTTGGTTCGAGGACTTGAGCTGGGACACACTGCTGCAAGACGATGCCCAATTTGTGCCTCAGCTCGAGAACCCTGAGGATACAGAGTATTTTGATGCGCGTGGCGCCACACTGCAGTCATTCACCGAAGAGATTGAAGACCCATCTGCGTCCTCAGGCTCGGGTGGTGCCGACTACCCCCCCGACCGTCCCCATGATGCCTTGGCGCGGGCTCGCACGCCCGCCAACACCACGAAGCGAAACCTCATGCCACTGCACATCCCACCGCACGTGCGCGACCTCAAAAGCCGCCGACTGAGCGAGCCTGTTGTCACTGATGACTTTGGCAATTTTACCTATAAGAACTTGCCTGCGCTCGAAAAGGCTAACAAGGACGTCATCCAGAAGCTGCGTGCCGAAGCCGCTTTGGCAACACAAAACAAGCAATCGCAGCCCTCAAGCCCCGTGAATGGGTCCGGTAGTAACATGACCAACTTCCCCACATCCGCGCCAGCTTCTGCTGGCATAGAGGGGATTCCGGTGCTACCTACGCCAACAAATCAGCAAATCCAGCGGACTATCTCGAATGCCAAGGCATCACAGCGGCCACAGTCACCGTCTGGACTTGGCCAATCCAATTCATCGCCTAGCCGGGCGTCCCAGCCATCTTCACCTTTGCTGGTATCTTTCCATGCTTCACCTGAGTCTCGCCGCAAAGCGTCCAATAACCTGCTGCCACCGCCGGTACCTGCCGCCACCAGCGTTTCTGGCACCACTGCTGCTGCTGACACGCAGTCTGGTGCTGGCAGTGCGCCTAATCTTGTCGAGATTCCGCGTGTGCCACCCACCTTGCAGAAAGCAGCCACTTCTATCGGGGCTACATCGGCATTGACATCTATGGCCGCTGTGCCTTCTGCATCGCCAGTCAAGGGTCGCACAATCACGCCGCTTTCGCCTGGGCCACAACCGCTCTCGCCACAAAAGGTGCTCTCAACGCCTCGCCAAGGCAACAATCCCGGAAGCCGATCACGCTCACTGACAGTTGGCTCGCAAGACGGAAGCCCTGTGGCGCCCGACATTCTGAGCCTGAGTCATCGTAACAGACGTAGCCAGGTCTTTGACATGTCACCTTCATCATCAGATAATGAGGGTGATAAGGCGAACGCATTACTGTTGCGCGTGCAGCGTCGCCGTCAGAGCTCACGTCGGATGTCACAGATTGCCATTGACAGCGGACCGGTGTTCCGGCCTCTAGATATTCTCATTTGTGAAGATCATCCAGTGTCACGCATGGTAATGGAGCGGTTGCTGGAAAAGCTACGATGCCGTACCATCTCTGCTGCCAATGGTCCTGACGCCGTGCGCTACGCGACGAGTGCGATCAAGTTTGACGCCATCTTTATGGAGTACAAGCTGTCACAAATCAATGGTGCTGATGTGGCGCGCATGATCCGTGAAACAAACAACACGAACGCACACACGCCAATTGTTGCTATCACGGCGTATCTCAAGGAGCTCCAAGCTCGGCAACATTTCGATTCGCTGATCGAAAAGCCCATCAGTTCGTCAAAGCTAATCGAGGTGCTTAGCAGTCTCTGCCATTGGAGGCCCCCACCGCCTAACCAAACGTCGCCCATCCCCATCGCAGCACTCTCACACCCAATGCCATCGAGCTTGCGCCACCATGCGAGCCTTCGCCTCGAGGACAGCCCAAACCCTGGAAACTCACCAGTGTTTGCAAACCGTCCAGGCAGCAGTAGTTTCCGCGGGTCAAGCCGTGGTGACTCGATTGGCTCTAGCTTATTTGGCGACTCCAACGAGTCTGTTAGCGTGTCCATATCGACGGCGACGACTGATGACATTCCTATTATCGCCAACCGTAAAGCAACGGGCGATTGGGATGAGAGCGGGTTAGGTATCTCCACGGATGAGCTTCTCAGCGGAAAGCAAGCACCGCACCCGACCGTTATCGAGAAAACCAGTGGCTTTGCGACTATGCCAAGTTCTCCCACGGTTACTGATACGACCAGCAATTCTTCTGATACTAGTATCACCGTTGTTCCGACATCACTGACCATGCACGCACCGGTACCTGTGCCGGTGCCTGGGTCTGGGCCTGGACCTGTTCCCATGCCACAGCGTTCACTCGAAAAACTTCGGGCCAAGCGCGAAGCCATTGAAAAACGCCGCCTCACAGATAGCAGCATTGACTCGGCTGACGATGAAGACGACGAGCTTGGTCTGGGGCCTACCACAAGCAACACCTCTGCAAGTAGTGTTGGTAGTGGCAGCGGCAGTGGTAGCACGTCAGGTGGTTCAAGCAGGCTGCAGCCGCCATCTGCAATATCCGCCGGGACCAGGCACCGTAAGTCCATGCCATCGAAGCTTGGTATTGAGATGATGCGGGCAAACAGCCACGACAGCGTTGTGCACGGTGGTGGCACGGGGTCGTCGGACGGCACAAACCGAAGCTCAAACGCGAGCACTGCCGGTGGGCTTGCAACGCAGGTTGTGACGCCAACAGGCGAGCTGGAAAACACGCCCGAAAATAACGACGAATATGACGAGGAAGGAGACATGACAGTCATCCATACGCAGCCCGATGATGACGGACCTGACAATGAAAATCCGCACATGCCTGGTAACTTTATCTAGTCTTGGCGATGATCATGTACATTTCTTTTGCAATTTGCAATTTGCCAGTTTTGATTTTTGATTTTTGACGAGTCTATGCCGCTTCCCATTCAACATGCTTTTACGCCTTTTGTATGTCCTTTTTTTCGTGCTCTAGCGAGGCGTTTCATGACTCATAAAACGTGAGCCCATTAGTTATTAGCTCAATTTTTTTTCTTTCTATTTCCTTTCTTTTTTATTTTCTATCTGAAAGTTTTTCATGTACTACTTGGGTCTGTGCAATGAATGTGACTCGAGTTATCGATAAGTTATATCTGATCTTGAAATGTACCGCATGTTTTCATCCTGGGTGGGGATTCTTTTTCTCCCTATGACGAGTAAGCAAATGCACCAGAACAACACAGTTATCAATATAAAGCTGTAGTGATCAATCAAAATGAAGTATGCTGGAAGCATTTCACTGTCATTCATTTGTGGTCTCATGCTAATTATATTCAAGTTCATTCTAAATACCTCCTGGTCTTTTATGGGCGGCAAAGGTATAAATACAAGAAATTCACGTATGCCTTGAGAATGAAGAACAATACTCAAAGACTCTGGAGATGAATTGAAATGACATATAAGACAAGAGGAAAAGAAAGAAAGAAGAGACAGGTATAGCACCCAGTGTATATCATGTTTTTAATCACTGGCTGGGGGCATACACAAGCAGCTCAAGAACACCCGAAAAAGGAACAATAGTGTCGATAAATCCGTCGGAAGTGCCAGAGGCGTCCAGACTAGTAGATTAGCAGGTATACTGTGGCAATTAGTTAAAATATAATCTAAGAGCAAAATGAGCATACTATCAAGAAGAAGGAAGCCGACATTGGACACGTTTGTCTTGAGCGTCTCCAGTAGATCGCCCTCACGAAGATCAATGGTGTTGACCACTTCAAGGCCACACTTTACTCAGTTCTCACAAGCCCAGGCGGCCTTGGTGGGCTCATACTCGGTGGCAATACAAGTGGCTTCTTCCCAGCTACAGCAGCGTTCGCGGCAAGAGCAAGGGCAAGGTAGATTGTGCTCACACCGAATGAGGTGCCAGCTTCGACAATTGTGGTGGCATCGGTTGCGCGCAGAAGCTGGTAGATATACTAGGCTTTGTCCTCATCAAGAGCACTGAACTTGTCGCCGCATGAGGTTGTGCATAGACTCGTCATTCGTGTAATCAGCGCGGGTAATGGACGTCTCTTGGCTGATTGACTTGGCGTGAAGGCTGGACAACATGTTGCGGATGTGCTCGGGAGCATCGCGAATAGCGCTGGGGGCAGACATTGTTTTATTTTTTCCGAGAGAACTGGTGAAGAGCGGCTTTCGGCTGGATGTCGGACAACACAGAAGACAATTCTGAGTGCTTTTGTGAATGGTTGTATTGTGACAGATGCATTAAAGAGGTGACTCGCCCCAGCTGTATATATTCGAATCGGAGCCGCTTTCGCTTCCAATGTGCGTCCAATTAATGAGCCAAGAACCGAGTTGTGCTCGATACGTAGGCGCTCTTGATTTTCACCAGCAATAGTAATTTGCTTGCGACAATTTTCAGGAAGCCTACTATCAATGCATCTAATTACGCATATATTAACAGTGAATGGCTGGTAGATGTCCATCATGCCATCTTCCAATATCCGGAGATGCACAATTTTGATTTGTTAATGTCTGATGTCTTATCACTTCTGGACACCACGAAAATGTAGACTATACATAAAACAAAAACACCGATATTTATTTCCCACATTATCCACAGTAAGTGGCCAAGTATGTGCGTGTAGAACGGCTGTCCGGACTGCTTTCACGAATGACTTCCTGGGCATTCCAGGCTTACGGCTTGCGTGAGCGGTGAGATCCGCTATTGCTGACAAGACGATAAGCACGCATACAGACTCGCCAAATCCCACACAACTTCACTGCCACGCCACCGCACACTTACATGAACATGCCACGAACAGTCGAAAATAAAGCTTGCCGGTCATGTGCCAGAGCCAAGAGGAGGTGCGGTAAAGAGCAGCCTAACTGCCGCCGATGCCGACTCCGGGGTGAGCTGTGCCAGTATCCCGCCAAAAGCTGCATTCGTGTTGAGCAAACACAGGCCTCAGACAAGGATAGACAACAACACCATGAGTTTCAAGCACAGACAGTAAGACCTCCAGCAGGCCATGGAGTCACCGCACCATTACCTGCGTTCGATTGTGCTAGTTCGGTGACAGCTTCAGAAGGGACGCGCCAACACAGCCCGCAAAGCACTAGACAGTGTCTGGCTTGGTTTCTTGGAGAGGAAACGTGGACAGTTGAACAAAAAGACGAAACATTGACGCTGTCGACATCCTTTAGCAGCGCATTTCTGCGGAGCTACGTTACAAATCTAAAGCAGTGGCTGACACGATGGACATGCACTGGGGACTGTCCTTTTATCCACCCACAACTATACATTGCCCGGTTTCCTACAGACCTACAAGTGGCATACACTACCTACATCTCATATATCAACCGGGTGCCCGGAAATACAGATATCATTCTCAACATTGTCGAGGATCAGGTTAGCAAGCTAGTCGCGGAGAGCGGTGCAACTGCGAGCACAGAGGTTTGTTTTGCCGCAAATACTGACACTACCGCTGTTCCATCGGAGGTGTCGGTAGAAGCATGCAGGGCAAGTCCCTTGGAGCAGTTGGCGAGGCTGCAGGCGCTGGTAATTTATCAGGTGATTGGCCTTTTTGACGGCGACATTCGTTTACGTCACTTGGCCGAGGGTCGCCTTGCCCTATTACTTGAGTGGTCTCACCATTTGCTGTATAGCGCTCGCCAAAAGTTCGCTGCATCACCCACTGCTGTCATTGACATCACGCTGGCACTTCAGAATGGACCTATGGAAAGCTTGGAACACCCTTGGTATCTTTGGATTCTGACAGAAAGCATTCGTCGCACATGGCTGGTGGCAACTGGCATTGAAAGCATATACTACATGATGCAACGAGGCTGGCATCCGTGCCCAGGAGGTGTGATGTTGACAACGCGGCAGGGTATATGGAGTGCCAAAGGGTCACAGGAATGGGAGAAACTTTGCACGCAGAATGATGTCGGCTTTATGCGGCGTTTCGGGATCGATCAGCTGTTCGTCGATGCGCGGCCAGAGGATGTGGATGAGTTTACCCAGGTAATGATGGAGATCACATATGGCTTGGAGCGGACAGAGAGATGGAGATCCATCTGGATAGTATAAATTTTCACTGAATGCACATAAGATAGAGTCGCGAATACTTTAGCAAGAGGGACGATGACACAGGACAAGTTATGCTAGAAATCCCCATGCAACGGAATCAATGAAGCCGATTAGTGGGTCATTCGGGAACATTGCGGCATCCGGCAAACACCTGGAAGCGACAGCATTGATTTTTGCAATGTCACAGTTTCATACACTCACCCAGGAACAGACGACAGAGTCAACTTCTGGTTTTGACTTCCGAGCCCCGACGCGTTCAAGAACCGATTCTCGGCCAATGGAGGTAGCGGATTTGCAATCACAACAGCCGAACACAGCCTCGGCACGGGTCTGGTCTATGGTGCAGTCACCGGTACCACTGAGGGCAGATTTGGTAGCTGGACCGCAGAGCTCGTCGATGCGCTGCTGAACGGCAGTGGCAGCCTCAACCACAACGCTGTGAGCTTCTTTGGATACCGGGCAACACACGAAATGTCCATCATTGAAAATCAGTTGGCATCCAACTTTTACAGTGGCCCAAACGCAAAGGTGGCCCCCAGGGTGTTCAGCTACTACCAAGGCTGGTCCGAGGGCGGCCGCGAGGGCTGGAGCCAGATTCAACGGTACGGCAATCAGTTTGATGGCGGTGTCACTGCCGCGCCGGCCTTCCACTGGTCGTTTTTACAAGTCCAGCATCTTTATGGTGCGGTTACAGAAGTCGCCCACGACTACTTTCCTTTAAATTGCGAGTTGTCTCACATCAAGCAAGATTCTATTGATGCGTGTGATGCACTTGATGGCCGTGTAGACGGAGTTGTGAGTCGAAAGCAGTGTTAGCAAGTCATCTAGCTGTGAGGCCACCGACGGTAGCGACCGGTTTGGACGACCGCGTGGACCTGCTGTCAACGGCGCCGTCTCTGAAAAGGCTTTGGTTAATGACCTGTGGCGTGGATGTATCGACACACAATCTGGCAAGCCAATGTTTGTTTATTTTTCCGCCATCAACAGCTCTCCAAGATGCCAACACCGCGTTCAACGATGAGACGAGGCAATATGAGCCGTCTATCATATTCCTCGGGGTTCAGTTCATCAACATGTTTTTGTATGAGCTCCAGGACAAGGGTTCAGCACTCCCGTTGCCAATGGCCAATTTTACTGTCGATATGCTCAAGACATGGATTCTTCAAGGTATCCAGAAATTCGGGCAGGTCCTCACAACTGACTGGCCCGAGTTGTCTCCCTTCCGTGCGGCCGGTGGCAGGATCATCCACTGGCATGGCGAGGCAGATGCTGCCATTCCTGCGGGGATGTCGTTGCTGTACCACGAATCAGTTCGTAAGACAATGTACCCCGGCCTGTCGTACAATGCGAGCCATGATGCTCTGCCGAATGGCATCGGCTACTTCTAGTACCGGGCGCTGGCCACTGCGGTCCTAGCCTCTATAGATCGACTACTACAACGGGAACTTGAAAATAATTCAAAGTTATAGGGGCTTTACGAAATTGTACATACAAATAGCGGTGTAGTCGAACATGTGCACTATAAGTATAAGTACCAATATGAGCAAAAACTGGTTTCCTCTACAGTCTACTGAACCGACCTTCGGAATGTGCCTGCCTGCATTCATATGTAATTCCATGCTTTGATGTACTCAAGTATATCCGACCGATCAACGTCTATTCTACCTCCCACACACAAAGTATGGTATCACTTTGGGCATCCGACCCCGGATTGCCCCTCCAAGGATCTTCTCCGCATTTCGTACATATTTACCTGCTATTCCCGAGGTGTTTCAAAGAGTGAGATCGGGTTTCTTCTTCGCGTGATTTTCCTCTTCTCTCTGCCGTGCTTTATTTGATCGGAACACCTAATAGGCTTTTCAGTAAGATCATTCCAGCCGATGTGCTCATGGCAATCAAGAATCACTCTTTCCACTATGATCGTTCGGCAACCTACTTGAGTGAAGCAGACAAAACTCACTACAACAAACTACCCTTATCGGTTGTACTTCGGGTGTTATTAAATATAGTTCCAACCACACACCCCCCCTCCCCCATATCTATTAGTGCATATTTCAGTTTCTATGAGTCATGTGATGGTTTCACATGGCGCGATGCCATAATAGCCAGAAAAGTAGCTAGATCGTGATATAGTGCAATCACTACTCGCATGTGGCCCGCACCCTAACTGGAGACAAAGCCAACATAATAGTGTGACAGACAGCATGGCACGACAGTGTTTGTGTCAGTGACGGATATCCCGCACGCGATATATGTTTTGAGGGCTTCTTCTCGATCACACTATTCCATCACTTTAGCAGTCTACTATTCTATGCTGAAGTGAGATTTCTCCCGTCTTGAAGTGGTGTGATCGCGATTCTCTCACAGACGAATAGTGTACTTTCATTAAACCTTTTTGATTAATTATCGATTCGCCCAACACCAACAAACCCATCAAGAAATGGATTATTTCTAGACGAGTCTGGTGCACCTCGGCTGGTCGTGCGATTTCTCCATGAATAGGGGCATCCCCAGGAAAAGGTAGCGATAGGATGGAGAAGAAGAAAGAAGAATTAGAGTAGGTAATAACACCGCATCTCGCTCGTCTCGCCCGCCTGGAGCCGAAATATTTTCACCGGCACATGCTCGGCGCTTTGTCTACTTTCAAAAACCCCCCTCCACGAGACGGACGAGCAACCCCAGTTATCTGATGAGAATGCTAATGCTGACCAAATCCTACCCCGGCTAGCTAAACACATGTGTTTTCTCCAGTTTTGTGCCCGGAGTCGTCCAGTAGTTGGCTCTCCTCCCCCTCTTTCTCTGCCTTCTCCACGCTACGTTGCTCCATATGCTGTCTCTTACTTATCCTGTTTGGGACTTGATCCACGGGGTCAAATACCACTAATGACTCTGGGGGAAGCCAGAACTGGAGCAAATACGGAGTAGTAATATGTCAAATCAGAAGCGGAGAAGCGGAGAGGTCGGGATTCGTGCCAGTCCCAGACTGTACGCATACCCGTAGCGAGTCCCTCTCACTTGGTCTCCTTTTGCTCGTGTCTCTTCCGACTTTAGCCCCCTCCCCCAGGCCCCAAGCCTGGGGATTTTGTAGTTGGGTTAAGCAGTGCGATGACTGCGGACCTTTCCCGCAGTCTCGTTATTTTCATGAATCATGAGGGAAAAAACCCTGGTTATGAAGACTCTAGCATTTTCCCCCTCCTGTCTCCCCGTGTACACAACCCTAATACAACAAACACATGTTCGGGTTTAGGTCTCTTTGATTGTTATTTCGTTGCACGACTCTGATTATTTGCCAAATTCCCTTTCCACCCTTAAAACTTTGAGCCACTGCATAACGACCAAATCAACAGCCGCGAGTGAGAATGGGGCGACAAGATCCAGCAGCGCGACGAGTCTCAAATCTGTCCACCTCCCAAATCGAGCGGAAACGAGCCATCGACAGAGCGAACCAGCAGCATTGCCAGCAACGCAAAAAGGCAAGGCTGCAATGGCTCGAGACGGAGGTAGCACGACTCGGTACCGAGTTGGAGGCAGCACAGTCCAAAATCAAAGAATATGAAGAGACATGCACATGCGGTCTTGAGCATGGCTCTGATGGTCAGCCTCGCCAGTATCACCATCAGCACCCATCATACCAGCTGCACCCTCTAGAGCTCCATCACCTACCGTCACCACAGGATGAGCCAGCATCCATTGTGCCAAGGTCGCACTCCATTAGCACAATGTCTATCCCGCCCGAGAGTCCATCGACGATCAGCCTTGACCGCTCCATGTCCATATTCAGCAGTGCTCTCAGCTCATCGAGAGTCGGATCAACATTTGCGGACAGCATTTGGACAGTCAATCTAAGTGAGCTACTAGACCCCTGCCAACAGCACGAAAAGCTCGGCAGTATTGTATTCGAGTATTCGTTGCCGCCCCCCGACACGCCGTCGCCGACCCTCTCACCCGGTGACACACCGGACTGGGCCGACGTGCCGCTACATCTCCCGCCAGAAACAGACATGGATCGCCTTATATTTGACTTGACGAACTCGGGCCGCCGTCTCCAAGAACAAAAACAACAGCAACAGCGACGGCTCAGTGACGGTAGCAAAGAGGACTCTGGAAGTGAGGAGCTAAGCCAAGCCCAGTTCCCCAGTATCTCATCACTGCTCAACCCAAACCTGGGCGATGACGGATCCAAGCCGCTCACGGCAGCCATGGCAACACACGTCGTGCAAAAGTCCACCATCAAATCGGTCCCGACACGCATCGCTCTCATGTACATCTTGTCGCACCTCATGCGCTGGCTCGTGTGCCGCAACAAACAGAGCTATGACAAGCTGCCCGAATTTCTCAAGCCGACTCTACTTCAGCGTACCGTGCCTCACCCAGCATGGGTTGATGTCATCACATGGCCTGAGGCGAGAGACAACATTATTCGAAACAAAATATGGCAAAATGTATCGTTTGACGAGTTTCGCCGCGTTACCGGTCGCTGCATGTCCATCAACTGGCCGTATGCGGACTCGGGTGCATTTTTCGACCTTGGCCTAGATCTTGGTGATGGACAAAACCTTACTCTGAGCCCAATCTTTGAGCAACACATTCGGGATGCGGATAACTGGACATTAAGCAAATCGACGGCACTACAGTTTCCTTTCATGAAAGACTTTTGTGTTGGCCCCGACGTGGATGATGATTAGTTGCGATGGATTATTGATGCTTAGGAGTACGGGGGGCTCGTCTGGGTCCGGCGCATTTATTGATTATTGATTATTGTCCTTGACTCTTGTATATAGTACCTGATTTATAATGCACTATCTTGTATTTCCCCATAGTTTCGTATCCGAGAAATGTTAACGGGACCCGCCTTCCCACAGTGAAGCATAGCACAGCCAGTTCTTGCTCGTACGACCTATACATCGCCCTTGCAGTAGTAGATAGATATAAGCTCACGTCGTTACCTTTGATGTCTGGGTGAAAGGGGTCGGTATATGGCAGGCGGACAGCCAGTCTATCATCAAGCTACGCAGGACTTGCCCGGACATTTTATTAGATACTCTTCCTAGGCCTGGGCGCCAATAAATGAGGCGCTTTAGTATCGGAAGGGACATTTGTTCGTTGCCAGCGATATGTGCATCTCTGACTGCACTGGAAGGAGAGAAGAAGTATATTGGTATTGCATACCATGAGTTGGCCCATATTTAGCATATTGGGCGGCTCCTAGTGACATTCGCTGAAACATGTTTATAGTTTCGAAAAGTATCCGACACAAACATATCTTAGCCCGAAGACAATTCAGGTATGCGGCTGCAGGTTGAGCGCGGCATCGGGAATACTTACTAAAGCGCCTGCCACGGCCATTTGTTGATATGTGATTTTCATCAGTCAATTCAGATAAAGTGTTGATGTTATACTTTAAAAGCCTATAATGACCTTATCAACTATCCCTTTAACTGCCAAAATGTTACTTTTTTATCAGGACGATGTTGTAATTGGTTTAAACCCCCGCGAAGATCGACAAGATACGATGAGCTACATAATCACATGTGCTGCTTCCTGATCCTGTCTTGTATCTTTAAGTAAAGAAATGCCCTACGGGATAAAACTGGCACGAACTTTAAGCTTCGTGTAGCTGGTGTGATGATGGCCGTAATACTTGTAGTTTTTTCTTGAGAACCGGTGTGCTTCCTATTCTTAGAATGCCAGTCGAGTTTGAACTAGAAATTAACAAGTAATGCAATTGAGAAATCAAAGTTATTATACTAGCAAGTTGTAACAACATTATGATATGTGGGGAAAAAAAGATAGAAAAAAGAAAAAAGAAAAGAGAAAACAATAACAAAAAATATCTCCGATACGGGGAATCGAACCCCGAGCTCGTCGGTGAAAGCGACGTATGTTGACCGTTACACTATATCGGATGACATTGATCTTGTGCAGATCCTTTGTTGAGCCCTGGCTGCACATCAGGGACTAAGTCAGATTGACCACAACTAGTCATCTGATTTGTAAACGATACTATTATTAAGACACTTTTCCTCATCGCTTGTAGATTCTTTGCTGCTATATGATAGTGAAACTTTGTAAACGATACTCTTGTTTGAATTTTATATATTTCTGGCAAAAGTCATCTCAATCTTTGACAATTTGCTCAAGCTTAATTTCTGTGTAATGGGATTTCACTTTTTCCTAGAGCAACAAAACAAATGAACAAAAAACATAAAAAAGCAAACCAAAAATTCCGAGCTTAATAGAATATAAGAAAGATAATAAAAACACACACTGTAGACTTCATATTATATCCTAACAGCACTCAAAGTGAGCGAAACTTGTCAATCACTGGCCTGTAGTTGTCTTCCAATACAGACGGGTCAACAACGGCACCGCTTGTGGCTGGAGGTGCCACATTCCACACCCCCAAGGTGCGTTTCTCACCCGTTGCTACCTGTAGGCAGCTTCCACCAGTATGCTCTGCACTGGTTACGAGTTCCATCATCCCAGCAGCAACTTCCTCCGGCATAACAGCAATATCTGAGCTGTAACCATATTGCTTCATCTTCTCTGGATAATCTGTCCACATTGGGGTGTGCACATACCCCGGGGCAACCAGAACGACCTTGATGTCTTGAATGCGGTCGAGTTCTGCTAATGACCGCACAAAGCCAACACACGCGTGCTTCGTCGCGCAGTACAGGGGTGCTGCAAAGGCGCCCTGATAGCCAGCGAGCGACGCCACAACAAGAATGACGCCTGGCTTTTTATGCTTTACGAGTGAGCGGATGGCGATGCGGGTCAGCTTTATAGGGTGGTTGATATTAATTTCAACCTGCTGGTAACTATCTTCCTCTGTGTCATCCCAGAAGCTGGACCAGTCCTGGATTAGTGTGAGCAGCGCGCCAGACACTCAACACCGGCAAGAGGCAAAAATAGATGCACGCAACTGTGGCAATGACTTACTGGCTCAAAAGCACCTGCGCCAGCAATATATACGTCTGGCACTTCACCCCAATTCTCCTCAGACTGTATAACCAAGTTTTCCAGGTCTTTGCGTTTGGTCACATCGCAGCGCACAAAGACGACAGAGCCTTGAGGCGACTGGGCAACAAATTGCTGGGCATCTTCTGTGAGCCGTAGGTCCGCAATAACGATTTTTGCACCATGTGCCGCTGCGGATCTGGCAAACGCTAGGTTGATGCCTGAACCAGCGCCTGTGACAACAGCGATTTTGCCGGCCAACGTAAAATTGCCGACAACCATTATGATTATGTTGATAACAAGCGGCTTGTATCTGTTTTTGATGCGAATCATAATTCAAGACTCTGGCGCATCTTATACTCACCCACAGGGCTTATTCACCTTGGACGGGCACGGCTACCTATAGCCATGCCTTTACGCTCCAAGGACTACTGGAAAATGACACCCGGCGCTTAAGCTACTGCCTTGCTAGTCTGCAATGCACCACTGGATTAAAGCTCATTAATACTTCATTGGCTGGGGTTCATTGTAAATAAGTAAATAATCAATTAAACAGAGACAGTATTAAAAACTAATAAATTAAATAACTAATAAATTAAATAGGGTATCGTGCTTTAAACAGCAAAACATTCTGGATCTAGTTTGACGTCGGGATCTGCTGTAGCGGCCTCTTAATGAAGACGTTGCGCTCCCATCCGTCAATATCGTCCAGGCGGACCTCGCGCACCAGCTCGTACTTGCCCAGCTTGGGTAGAAGCTTGGCCCAGATAACCCAGTAGACGCCACCAGCAAAGATCAGACCGAAGCCAACAACACAGTGAATCCAGTAAGGCAGGTGATCATAGACGTTTTGACCACCCGTTGGGGGCACAAACGGAGCAATGATGAGGTAGACGTTGCTGAGAAAGAAGAATAGCACGACAGGCCAGGTAGCCGATATAGGAGGACTCCAGTTCCAGGCAGCCCGGTTGGCATACAGGTAGAGCAGACCGCCGGCGACAAAAGCGTTGACAATCGACAATGGGTAGGAAATGAGGTTGAGGATGAAGTTGTACGCGTCGCCAGGAGGAGGCGCAAGCATGATGATGACGGAGACAAGCCAGTGCTCGAAAAGACCAGCCAGTGGCGCATTGAAGGGACGGTTGCTGGCCCAGAATCGCGAAAAGGGTAGAATGCCCTCGCGACCGAGCTCTTGGACGAGACGGCCCTGAGAGAAAATGACGGAGAGCACATTGCCGTACGCGGATAGAGCAACAAACACGGACAGCGCACGTTCTGCAGTACCACCAAAAACATTCTTGAACATGGACGCAGCAACAAGCTGACCGGAGTTGATGATCTCCTCCTTGGAGACGGATGCAAAGTATGCAATGTTGACGAGCATGTAGAGGATCGAAATGACACCAATTGCCAGAGGTGCTGCGATGCGCAGAGTGCGCACAGGGTTCTTGGTCTCGCTGAGGGCGTAGTTGGCATTGCTGTAGCCAATATAGCTCCAGATAACGTTGTAGAGGGCAGTTACGACACCGTATGCGCTACCAGTGGTACCCTCAAAAGCGTTGCTGAAGTTGTGCGGCTTCTCGTCCTCGGGAACCTTGACGTGGCCGCCGAGGGCAACGAAGCCACCAATCACAATGATCAGGATGATAATCAGCTTGATGGTGCCGAGGAGGTTCTGCAGACGCAAACCCCACTTCAGGGCGAGACCATGGATGAGGAAAGCACTGGTGATGCAAGCCAGACCGACACCACGCTGGTTCCAACGGGTGACCTCAACCTTGGCGGCGTTAAGAATGTACTCGCCAAACACAATAGAGTTACCACTGGCCCAGCCCAAGAGGACAACATAGCCGGTGTACAGACCAGTGACAAGAAACTTGGGGCGGCGGTAGATGAATTCAAGGTAGTTCTTCTCACCACCGTTCTTGGGAATGGCAGTGCCGAATTCGAGGTAGACGGCCGTACCTGCAGCAGCAATAAGCATACCGGCAAGCCACATGATCAAAGACAGACCAACACTGCCGGAAAGCGCGAGGATGGTGCCGGGAGTCGCAAAGATACCGGTACCAATGACGCGGTTGACAATCAGCATGACGGCGGAGAAAACGCCAATCTTGCGCTTCCGTTCACGAGCTTGTTCGATATTACCTGGTGATAAGTTAGCTATTGTGCTCGAACCAAGATTGAATGATAGTATTGCTTACCAATTTCGTGGCTGGCGGTGCGCTCGATATTGGGACTTTTGCCATCGTCAGCATTGGGACTAAACAGCGATGGATCGCCCTGAGAGGCGTCATTTGAAAGAAATGGTTTGGACATGATGATATTGGGCCTATGCTGAAGAAAACTAAACAAGCGATCAAGGAACAAAAAGAAGGTAAGGAAGAAATTAAGAAAGGAGGAGAGAAAGAATAAAGGAAGAAGAACAAGAAAACTTCAAGCATTAAAGATCAGCGCTGGGAGCGGCGTCGTGCATATTATGTACGAGGTAGAAAGCTTTCCTTTGGACCATATATAACTGAATTTAAACATTAAATTTTAACAAAGCACTTGATCAACGAGGCTCCAATTACATTGTATGGGGTACCGATTGCGCCATCGTGCCGCCACATTGTGGCAGCTTTTTAGCTACAAAGAAAGACTGGCCAAGGAAAAATTTGCAACTATGCTGTCAGAAAAACTCGCCTCTCCTGCCAATTCAGGAGAGGTAGCATGTCGTAAGGTATGACTTGGATTGGTCAAGAATCAACAGAGCCAATACGATGTGTGTATTTAATATGATCTCACGTAAGATCTCACGTCCAACCCCTGAACGCCTTCCGTGGCAATCTTTCGTAATTCTTGGGCTTACGGTGGACTGAGCATCGGTGACCGTGAGCTTCCTCTTTCGATGCGATGCCAATAATAAGATACATATTTAGCTATCACATGGCTATCTGCGGCAATGGGGGTCTTTCTGAAAAGTCTGCTGACAATGCGCCTCGTTTCTTCGATTTTTTTATTTATTTATTTTTTTTTTTTTTGCCCTCGCCTACAACAAGCAACGTAAATAAATCTGATTTTGACATTTGAGAGGGGCGGTTCATAATTTGCGTGTGCCGTCGCTAGTTTTCCATATGAACGCACCAAAACAACGAAAGCCGAAAAAAGAAATAGAACTACAGATCAAGTAGCGGCTTTAAAGTTGCTGCGAGCTGAGTTCTACCGTTGTTCTATCGCAGGATGCTAGCCGCTTAAGGGCAAGATCTGATTCACTGCAGTGCACTGAGACTTACTTTGAGTGGTAAGGTATCTCGACTACCACGCAACATTCCCATAGCACGCGTCCCAGGAACATGGACTGTCCGATGCACAGCAGTAGAAAAACCCAGTACCGAGTCTCATGAGTCAGGCAAGGCTCGACTGCTTTACCGGAGTCTAAACAGCGCGTGGGCATGAACTCGGAAATTGCGTGGCCCTGCTGCCACTTTTCATATTAACATGGCCACAGAAGTAGACAAAGACGGCACTTCGAGTACGATTTTCTATTTGTATTTCTTTGTAGAATTCTGACTAAAATTGGACCAGCTTCTAGCCTCTGACTCTAAAAAATCTTCAAAAAAGCACTTATTGAAAGCTCACAATGCTCTAGAAGCCTTTAGACCCATCGAAGGCACTACTACAGAAGGCACTTAAAGCACCAAAATTAAAAGCATTTTTACAGAGCTTGCCACTTAATTCTTATCGACGCTGACAAGATCAGAAGATCAAAAGAAAAACAAAAAAATCTCAAAATATCGTTTCCAAGTGCGTTGGCGAGTTGTGGATGTTTGTATAATAAAAACTCTTCATAAAAATGACGACCTTATGCACAAGTAGATGAGCTGCAAAGGATGCCGGCCTACTAGGGCATCTAAAAAGCCCAAACCGTACTAGTCACGCGACACATCATCTCAAAGTATTTCCCGAAGGTTAGATCGATTAGATTGGGCTAAGAATGGAAAGTTGTAGACTTCCTGTAGTTACCTTTGCCATTCTATACACATGGGTGATGCCAAAAAGACGCCTGATTCGTTATACGGCCGTGCCACAAGGATCTAGTCTCCACGCGACTTTGTTGTAGCACATGAAAGACAAGCTCTAAGAAGAAAACAGCATTTACAAAGCCATAGATATACAATCGACCCAGGTGGATATTCCGTCTCCACGGTTTTATGCCTTGAAGCTAATACGAGAAGAATAAGATTAGATAGCGTTGTAAGCGTCATTGAGACAGCCGTGAAAAGCTGCACACCCAAGTAGTAGTGTGATCTGTCCAAAATAGCACCGGATATTGGAGGACCGATCAGCGAAACAACTCCTTTCAGAACGGCGACACACCCAAGACGAGTTCCAATAGTGCTGAAATCATCGGCTATGTTACTAAGCAGACTGGAGACAAAGTGACGACACTGCTGGAGAAAAAGCCGTAGAGGACGGAAAAGACAATACATCCCTCTTTGGTTGTGACTGTGATCCAGTAGAAGTCAACTATGGCAGTGGAACAGCATGCCCGAGAACGTCAGTATGACACCGATCCTGTCTGCAATGATAGCTGCGAAAATTCGCCCGGGGATGGCCACCAGATTCAAAATAACGAGGAGGTACTTGGCAAGACTGTCAGGGGTGCCATGCGTCTGAGCATAGCTATGAATGTAATACATGGGCTGGAAGAAGGCGAGATTTCTGGACGTGATCGCTACACACTGCAATAAGTATCTCGTCTCCAAAAGCTTCGCATCGCGTGAGAGGTGCCGTAGGGTATTGATGCGTGGCAATTTCGAAGTAGCACTGTCTTGTTTCAATGTTACTTCAGCCGAGGGCGGGCAACGACTGTGGAATATTTGCACAAAAGAGGAACAATAAATCCGATCGTGCAAAGTGTCCACCCAAAGCCAGTTCTCGGCTTAAGACTCTCAAATATGAGAGGATATGCAGATGCGCCTAGGCTGCCGCCTACTGCTGCAATGCCCATGGCCAGTGCCCTCTTCAAAGAGAAGTAGCCAGGAATGAGCGTGATGGCAGGCATATACAAGCATCTGCTACCGATTCCAATACAAAAGCCTCGTGACAGCATGATCTGATAATACTTGCTACTGAGGCTGGCCGTCATGAACTCAAGCACAACCAATAAAGTACCACATGCTATCAACGACCGCGTATACCCAAGATCAAGTAGCGGCCCAAAGAAGAACCCACCAGTCATCCAATCCATGTTATGGCAGATGTGGATTCTCCACGTAAAACGACCTCTTCATAGTAAGTCTGATATGACCAAAAGCTATTCAGAAGACTACTGTATAACATTGTCAGATTATGTGTAGATAGGCGAAAAAAATCATTAGGTACTATTACATACAGACTATTCCACGCAAAGCAGAACGCAGCAGACACCTGTACCCACGTTTGAAAGTCACTATCTGGCGGTGGTGGTGATTGCATAGGCGTTGATGGTTCCAGGAGAATATCACCCACGTTTTAGACCAGGTCAGGATCTCTCAGTACTGCCGAATCTTCACGCCGTTGACCGAGCATAGTTCGGTGCCAATATATTAATATTGTATTGTTAATTTGATGGAAATTTGTTCGCCGTGATCGGCTTCATGTCAGCTAAATATTTTCGCACAAGACGAAAGTTTGCCAACCAACCCCAAGGAAAACAGATATACAAAGCAAGTATCACTTTGTCTAGTTCCGAGTTAATTCCTTCCGCACCTGGCATCTTGATAAGCCTAGTTCTCCGCAACGCCAATTAGTCTCAGACGATAATTTTATTTTATTTTTGTAATTACCAGGCGCGGAATGTGATTTATACGAGCATATATTGACGGTACAGATTCTGCCGCACACGACATAACTATATCGGCATTACAGCGACTTTTTAAAGATAATAAAACGAGATTAACAGTGCTGGTTATACTTGGCATTAAAAAATTACATTCGTGATTCTATTCATTGGACAGTATATCTTCTTTTGAGCCCTACTTCAAGGTCTGCTATAGTCCAGTGCAGCTACACGCTTCCATACTTCACGCACTGTCCGCTCCTGGCTTTGGCGACCTGTCTCCGTTGACGATGGACCGGCCGGGCTGCATATGTTAGCTTTGTTATTACCTACGAGGAATTGGAACTTGCAGCATCAATGATATGCACTGGGATACGTCACCGTAAACACATAACGTACCGAATCGCAAGGTATAGCCGGCCGCCCAATGCGGCCTCTTCTACAACTGCTGTCTCAGGGCTAGTTGGCGGGTTGGCAGTGGTGATAATACCACCGGCTTCTCGAACGATAGCGAATCCAGCGGCCACATCCCTAATAGTCATGTTAATAATGCCCCAGAAAAAATTGGAGGTCACCGGCTTGACTTGAATCTTACCATTCCCAGCATCCTCCTTCCCACCAGATATCGAAGGAGCCCATGGCTATGTAAGCGAGGTCCAGTGCTGCACTGTTTGGAAAACCCCATATTAGCACAACTTGGAGTGGTACACACTATACAACTGGGGAACCGCGCTCACCTTCCGAGACTGCGAACGCCGTGCACCATGCCTCCTTTACCACCCCGCCCACCGAGCTCACATGCCATGTTCACAAAGCTCTCAACCTTGCGAGACATGTTTCCATCCGGTGTATCTCTTCTATCCTTGCCCCATTCACAGCTGAAAATGCATCCTTTCGGGGCACTTTCCGGCATTGAAGCGATAGGGTTTCGCAGAAGGGGAAGTCGGGTGGTTTCGTTGAGCCAGGCGCCTCGGCCAAGGCAGGAACTAAAAAGTTGGTCGAGCATCGGTGCATAGATGACGCCTATTGTAGGCTCTCCATTGACAACGAAGCCTATGGAAATACAAAACATCGGGAAGATATGAGTGTAGTTCACTGTGCCGTCGAGGGGATCGACCACCCAAGTCGGCGAATCATCGACGAGGTATTCTCTTGTTGCTCCCTTCGAGTATGTTTCCTCCCCTAGAAATCTACCGTAGACATTAGCAACACGGCACGTATATTAATCATGGGTATCTCGAGCCAGTTTGACTATAACTACCTGTGTGCTGGGTATTTCAACAGGATACTCTTCTTGACAAAGGCCTCGACATCTAGTCATGTTAGTTTGATACCCTTTCCGAAGTAAACCATCAAGTAGCCCGAATACGCACAGTATCCGCCCAGCCTCTTACCTTCATCTATCTGTGTGACAACATCGACAGAGCTGTCCTTCTCGACAGCCTCAAGTGTTGTTTTGCCATTATCGCCAATGCGTGACTTTGCACCATCGAGAAGGAGACGACCGGCATCTTTGGCGAGCTGCACGGCAAATTCATAGACGCCGCTTAAGTCTTCCTCCGAAATTCGTGCCATTGTTGCAGGTTAGGGCTGTTAAATGAAGAGGCATGCAGGATAATGTTTTTGGGGAATATATTTTCCTGGGCACCTGGGTTTTCTTCATCCAGTAACCCGTCATCTGCCCCTCGACAGGCCACCATTCATACGTCAGTTGTGCTACAAAAATCCGCTTGTAACCGCTGCCAGCCTGTCCGGCACATTTCCGAAACCAGCACATGGAACAGTAAGAGCGGAAATATTGGCACCTCCTATGGAGACTGTGCCACCAGTACGTTGGCGGGAGAGTTATTATCCAATGAACCCCGCAAAACGTGGAGGGAATGCTCGGGGTAATACAAATGAACAAGAATATAATTAAGGGTCGGTATCTTCTTTTATTCAATACGTGGGAGTGCCGATAGCTACCCCCAACCAGCTCATAAGTTCATCTTTACACCATGTCTCGCCGCATTCTTCTTATCAATGGAGCTAATCTCAACCTCTTGGGAGCTAGGGAACCGGATATCTACGGAACTACGACACTGAACGATGTCATTGTTTCAGCAAAACAGCAAGCAGAAGAGCTCGGTGTTGTTCTTGAGGTCATGCAGTCCAACCACGAAGGCGCAATTGTTGACCGTATCCAAGAAGCTGGCGGATTTGCTGCCTTGGTAAAGACACCCGAGGCCGGAAACACGGACCACCAGCGTGTTGATGCCATCATAATTAACCCAGGAGGCTTTACACACACCAGTGTTGTCATTCGTGATGCTCTACTCGGAGTGAACATACCATTTATCGAAGTCCATGTCAGCAACCTCCACTCTCGGGAGTCCTGGCGAAACCACAGTTATTTTAGTGATAAAGCCACTGCCGTGATTGCAGGGCTTGGTGTATATGGGTATACTGCCGCACTGGAGTTCGCCGCAAAGCACTTGAAGACTGGAAAGAAATAGATGTACTCATAATTTAAGTTATCCCATTAGCTATGCCATATGTCGTTTTCTTACAATAGAATCAGATAAAGAACGCAATTGCTTCACGCCAATATAATCCCTTAAAAGCCACCAGATACTTTATTTTTATTAAAAGGAAAAATGCAGGAGAAGCCCAATGAAAATATTGAAAATATTTAAGTATATTGAAAAGTAGTCGAGAATGGCATATGAGCAAACGCTAACGTATGGCTATTGGTAATACTAGAAAACAAGACAAACAGGTGCTAAAAACATACGCCGTTCTGATATGGTTCAGATTGAATACATCTCAAAGACAGAGATCTCCGAGAAGTCGGTTCCATGCAACAGCTCCACGGTGAGCAAGTTCCTTCGGGACGTCTGGATCGCTGTCAGACATTCGACGATTGAACAGCTCGAAACTGACATACCCGCGATATCCTATGCCATTGAAAATAGCACGGGATATCTCCAAGACCGGCAGGTATGCCTGTTGCTCTGCGTAGAAGAGACGACAGTTTCTTGACCAGCTCATCCGGGCAGGCTGTTTTGGCTGGTAGAATGCGTGGCCCTGCACAAGTGGGTTCTGTAGTTTTTCGGCGTCGACCAGTTGCACGAGAAACACCTTTTCTCGGGGAACTGTAGCAACAAGACGCTCCATAGACTGTGTGACGGCTTTGTCGCTGTCGACTACTTTTCCGTCAGGTCTTTCAGGGTCTGCATATATTGCACCAGCAATATTAAAGGTGTCAAGGCAGAGGCCAAGGTTTGGCCGGTTTGCCAGCTCGATGATGGCCCAACTGTCCTCCCACGTGCGTGCATATGTGCCCCAGCATAAGCTCTCGTAGCAAATGCGGATAGGTGGCTGTGAGTCTGCAGCCATATCAGCGAGCTCAGCGAGATCGCTGGCTCTCAGGTTGATGTCATCAGATATCTCATCTGCTGGTAAGAAGTTGGAGGGGATGAGGATGATGTCTGTGTGCAAAGTGTGTGCAATTCTCAGCCAGATGGCCCATTCTTCAACCCGCCGTCTGTGCTCGTTTCTGTCAAGAAGACCTTCATAATGCATGAAAGGCTGGAGACTGATGATCTGCAGTCCCAGCTTGTTGCACTGATTCCAGATCCATGTTGACGCCTCCAACAGGCTATCGACACCGGGGGCTGCTGTATGGGCTGAGTTGGCGCCAGACTGGGTCTCAAACTTGCTGGCAACGTCAACGAGATCTTCATAAAAGACTTCGAGGCCAGCATACCCGTGCTTCTTCGCCATATCCAGCTTATGCTGCAGACTGTGGCCGGCAAAGCACCTGCCGAGGGACATGGAGCTGATGCATAGATTCAAGCTCATAATGAATATTGCAATTCAAGAAGAAAAAAAAAAGATTAGAACTTAATCGGTTGCTGAGAATAGCAAATTAGAGAGAGAAAAAAAACCAATACTGAAAGCGTTACACAAGTATAACGAACAAGGTATGTGGTGTAGAATGATATGAAAATTAATATGGGGAGCGTCGTCATCCAAGTGAAAATGACGATAAGGGTAGTACGGGGTGTCGATGTTAGCCAGAACAATGAAGATATAACTTGGAATATATACGAGAAGCATCTTATCGCTTGGGCCATGAATAGCCATCGACTATGGGTTTGCAACGACATACGGTGATTTAGAATGAACGCTATTGGGTGACATTTGTCAAGCCTGGGCAGTTGGATAGAATAACATCCGGGCTCTCCATTGTGGCAGAACTACCCGTATTTTCAATCGTATTTTCAATACGGCCGATGAAATAATCACGAGACGGCCATTTTGGAGAAATATAACCCCGGACTGGGAACAGCTTGAAGCGCTCAAAATGAACAATGACTGATTGGAATGGCGTCGATATAGGAAACATTAAATGAAGCTGCGGTGTAAACAGATAAAATTAGAGATAAAATGAATACAAGTAGAGAACCAATCCCCACACAATACTCTGGAGTAAAACAAATCATCGCTAAGCCGTCATTCCCACGGATAAACTAATAGAAGACACGAGTAACATGAGGGTACTCGATATGCGGCCATGATACTTGGGAGTACTAGGGAGAACTAGCTCGCGGATATCGTCTCCCAAAAGATGGAGATATTACATTGCGTCCAGATAATCATGGGATCCTGTGCAGGTAATATGTAAGATAGTTGGAGTGCTGAGACTTGGGGTAAGCAGGGATTATCTGCACAGGCCGAGGAGGGTCAGTCGGGGGATAGAAAATCTTAGCATCGGTCGGCGGAAGAGTATTTAGCAGGTGTCTCTAGGCGTGGGTGTGACGTGCCTGGAGTGAAGGACAAACCCCACTGAACTGGTTATTATGATTAAATTTATGGATGTTTTTATTACTTATTGTTTGGACAACTTGGCGCTAGGTTAAAGATTTTAGACATTTACTTCCTGCCGTTATGACCTTGAACAGTAATACCACCAGGCGTGACTGATTTTGTATTTTTATTTTTTATTTTATTTCGTCTGAGAGTGGAAACTGGACCACCCGATATTCCCGGCCTGTAAAGGTGTGAAAAGCAGGTGAATGGAAAGAAAAAGACGAAAAAAGGAGAGAAAAGCAACACACGCTTGCATGTCAACATATATGTTGTATCGCCACACCGCAAAAGAGCACCCTATGAGACGTACAGCACAAAAATACGAAAATACGTCTGACAACTTTTCCCCTTCATTAGCTATTGCTAGAACAACCGCAGCAATGTCAGAAACAGCAACAATCCAGACAACGACGCGTCTGACGCTCGACCGCAATACACAAGGTGCTAGCTCGGAAAGGCCACAAATCAACCACCTCGAGAAGCATGGCTACCTCTTTGGCAAGAAGCTCACCGCATCATTATCGCCCTTCTTACACGGCGTTGTGTACGATAATCTTGCCATGAACTGGGGCCAAGTCCGTTACGATTCGGCCGACATCCAGGAGTTCCTCCAGCTCGTGCAAGACCCAAGCTTCTACGGCGCATCCGTCACAATGCCGAACAAAGTTGCTATCATCCCTCACCTCGACCAACTGACACCAGAAGCCACTGCAATTGGTGCCTGCAACACAATCTATCTGAAAACAGACGCAAATGGCCGCCGGCTTTTGTGTGGTGCAAACACAGACACGGTCGGCGTCAGAGACTCATTCACACAGAATTTGACAGAGGAAGAGCTCAAGTCAACGATATACGGCCGCCCCGGCCTCATCATTGGAGGTGGTGGCGCCGCGCGGAGCGCGATCTACGCGCTGCGCACGTGGCTGGGTGTCACTGACATCTATTTAGTCAACCGGGATGCCAGTGAGGTGCAAGCTGTGATCGATGATCTGCGGCAATCTGGATTTGGCACAGAGGGAATTATGCATGTCTCTAGTGTCGAGCAAGCAGAAACCTTGGTGGCACCTGGTGCTGCGGTTGGCTGTGTCCCCGACTTCCCCCCAAAGACAGCCGAGGAGCGGCTGGCCCGCCAGATAACAGAGACGTTCTTGGGCAAGGCAGACAAGGCCACCATCCTCGAGATGTGTTACAACCCATCGCCGTACACAGAGCTTGGTGCGCTTGCCGAGCGCGCCGGTTGGAAGGTCATCCTTGGCACAGAAGCTCTCATCTATCAGGGCCTGGAGCAGGATAGATACTGGACAGGCTACCAGCTGGAGCAGCTACCCGTGCAGGCTGTTAAGAAGGCCATTGCTGCGCATCTGAGCTCGCTCCCCAAGATATAGGTGCTAGACTGGCACGGGAAAATATACGTTTTAAAGTCACATATTCACGAACCATAAGTAGCGTTTTTAACATTAATTTCACGTCTCTGAAGAGACTAATACACTTATAATTTGCGAATTTAGAGATGCAATTGTGATTATATTTTGCTGTCTTTAAAGAATGGGTATACATACTCTCTTCTCTACATCATGGCTCTTGGTTCACAATCCAGTCTAGCCGCGTCTGGAGCTGAGGCAGATTGGAGCGACCTTCGTCGTCCTTGTGGGCCTTGAATACTTCCTGTCTCATCAGGCGACGTGGGGCGCGACGCCCAGTGAAGAGCTCAAACTGTGCAAAACCCTGCTCAGGCAACAGATCGAGGCCGTCGAGGCTCACCCATCCTTTGTGTGCATACTTTTTACTCTGATCTAGCAAAGGCGTAGAGAGTGTTTTGTATGCAAGCTCCATGACAACGCCGCCTGTGGGGCTGCCAAGCCACTGGGACGGCACTGTGAAATCCGGTGCTGGGTTGGCACCAATGCTGTGTGTGGGAATGCAAGAGATGATCATGGTTGGTAGTCGGTAGTCTGCTGGCCACGATTCCTGGCGTGACCGGAGAATATAGAAACGCGGCTTGATATTCGGCTCATCGCTGAGCAGTTGCATTTCGTTGCTGTCTAGCATACCCGTGAAATGCGACACCATCTTCTCAGCGTTCTCGAACGTGCGGTTGAAAACGACAATCTGTTTTACACCGAGCTGGAGCATGGCGTACACAGCTGCACGGGCCATTCCGCCGGCACCGATGACAAGGCCGACACTGCTCTTACGGACGGCATTGGCGGGAGACAGGCCTCGGCGAATACAGGCACGCACGCCAATCCAGTCAGTGTTCTCTCCATATATGGCTTTGACGGGACCAGACTGGTTCCGGCTGACAAGAAGCTCGCTAGAGCTTGGTACGGAACCGTCAGGATTCAGCTGCCTCACAGGGATCAGCGTATTGACAGCACCCACTGCACGTGCATGGGTGCTGAGACTATTGGAGAGGCGAATAGCCTCCACCTTGAACGGCAAACCAACAGAAGCTCCGCCAAACCTGGTATCGTGAATCAGGGCACGAACGCGATCGACAGAGTCGGTTGAGTGCGGTCGGTAGGTATGTGGAATACCACATGCCGCAAGGGCAACACTGTGCATTGCGGGAGAGATGCTGTAGTCTACCTTGGCACCGATGACAAACAGCTTGAGAGGTTCGTAGACAAAGGATGCGTAGAGAGATCTTGTTGCCTCTAAAGCCGTAAGACAAGGTGTTGACGGTGGGGTTGACACAAGCGGCCGAATGGGAGGAGTCGTCTGTCCGTCGTGGCTTGGCGAAGGGGACTCTTGCAGTGCCGCGGGGGTTCCTGGTGCAACAGAAGTAAATATTGTGTTGAAGCAGGCGGAGAAGCGACCTTTGGGGCCTGTGTTGTACGCAATCAGGGGAAGTCGGGTAGCTAGTGGTGCCGTCTTTGTGTTGCTGATGAACTCAGATACATCAAAGTTGTCTTGCAGCGACGACGCAAGTCTTGTTAGCCGCACAAGATGACAACCGGAGTCAATGGCACGATTGTAGTACGACATCCACGTAGCATCATGCCAGACAGGTGCAGGCTGTATATCTTTGCTGACGTGACCAATAAGGCGTGTCGTCCAGGCCGCTGATTTAATGCGGCCAACATCGTAGTCGGGTAGTCGAAGATCAACAGTGACATAATCTAGCGCGAGACGGAGACCGTGGAGGACTCGAGAGATATACGCTGTGCGTTGTGCTGGTGTGGAATTGTCTGCATCTGCCAACACGGCATGGAAAATAATGGGTATTACCGTGCTGCGGCGAATAAGGCCGACTATGCGGCTTATGTTATCAGCTTCTGTCGTCGTCAGCTGCCTGCTGTCACTGCCCTCGCAGTCGGCAACAATCTCAATGGCATCAGCACCAGCCTCAATATCCTCGACATCAATGTCGCCGTTGGCATAGTCGGAGAGACGGATAGTGAGGGCATAAGTGAACATGCGGTCCTCGGATAAAGAGGATGCCAAAGGGAAAGCCGACTCAAAAAAGGGGAGCGTGCCCTTTGGCAGGATAAGTGACAGAAACTTGAGAAAATGACGCTCGGCACGCTTTAGGGTTAGATGAGGGGCTGAAGACCTTGAGTCAAGCAGCGGCTCTTTTGTTGTGTCGGCATGTGACACAGATAGCGGAGGATGAATCTGTGCGGGAATTTCAGATATGTTGAAGAATTCAAAACGAGCACATCGCCGAAAGACGGGGACAATAGCTGTGAATAGTCCACGAACACGCTCTTCGCTCCAGCCACGAAGATGTGTTTGAATCGCGGCGTTGTCACGCAGGATGAGGACGACAGGGAAAGTTGAGCACTGGGACAGTCGCGCTTGTACCTCACGCTCCATCCATGAGCAGACAATGATGGCATTGCGGCTGTGCTTGGTAAGAATGTGCTGCAAAACCTCAACCTGGGTCTTGCGGTAAACAGAGACACCATGCTCGCGTTGGTATGCCGAGCTCGACATGCCGTGAATCTCCTGAAAGACTATGTCGGCCTCAACAATTTTGCGACGCAGTGCAGTGGATGCAATGACGGCCAGCGTTGACTTGCCGGCACCACGCAAACCAATAAGAATCACGGACGCATCGGCTTCAATGTGCGGTTTCTCGGTCGGACCTGAGGGGTAGTATATAGAGCCGCCTAGATATGAGATAGAATACCGAGTCAGCATTGAATCAGACCAGCAGCCAAAACTCTCGTTCAACATATGACGCACCTCTTGTAAAGCTGTGGATGGTTTCTTCTGTTGACCTGCGCGGCTTTCCTCGTAGATCTCCGTATGCAATAGACTGGGACCTGGCTGAGATGTCATGCTCGAAGCGATTAGACTCGGCCCGTTGACCGTCCGGCTCGGTCCAGTCCGCCGATGCAGCGTCAAAAGACCGCTTCACTCCTCCCGGTAAAGAGAATGACATGGCGCCGGCAGCCTGTTGGTCGACGATGTGGAAAAAAGGGAAAAAGGATGCAGTCGGATTGAAGGTCGAGTCAATCGTTACTTGAGGAGTTGTCGTGCCAGTGCCAGCGCGGCCTGTTTAAGCGTGGTTGTTGTCGTGCCGGGCTCCTTCCTAACTTGCCGATGCTACTTTCCACATGCGTTTGGGAATGTACTACATAGTTACTAAATGCAATGGGCTGTCTGGTTGGTTACTGTGCATGCACAGCCTCTGTAAAAGCTAAGATACTGTTAATAATAGTGCTGCTTCCACTGTGACTCGGGCGTATTGATGACTGAGCGTTGAGCATAATGGGCTGCAGGTACCGACAGCGCGGTAACTAAATCCATGCTAGCGCGTGCAAGCTGGCCCATATTTTCAATGGGTAAGTATTTATCCGTCCACCAATTGGGCACCGTTCGCGCCTGCCATTACGACATCCCCCGCATACAGTAACATAAGAAATGTGGGAGTGCAACCAGATGCGGTAACAGCTATTGAGCACTACAGTCAGCGCACGATTAGGTCATCCGCTACACCATAACAGATTACGTACAGTGCATCCTACTGACCTTACAGCGGCCTGAGCTTTGCTGTATCTCAATTTTGCGCATCACCGCAACCGGACGTGTGTCTCTCTTGCGTATCCGGCAGCCAATTGAGCAGTCGCAGAGATTGTCGACAGAGACACTCCGTATTATCGGGAATGGTAGCATTACCAATCGCCCGTCACAGCACTGCCAAGAAAGCCTAAGATCCAAGTCACCGACGACAACAAGACACGACACGACACGACACGACGCGACACGACGATAACGACGACAATATTCCGGCGGAACTAATCAGACGGAGCCAAGCGAAACACAATACCCTAAACACTGTTCATACTTTGACGTCGTCACACACGATTCGATATCCCATTGGCAAAACAACCAACCAGAGCCAGCACTATGGCAGCCCAGGGACCCGGGGCAGGCGCGGGCCAAAACACAACATCGTCATCCACAATGGGAGCTACCCCGGCGGCATCGGCAGCATCTATATCAAGAGGCACCGCAGCAAAGGCAGCGGCTGCACCAGCAAAAAGACAGCGTGTATCTAGAGCATGCGACCAATGCCGTGCAATGCGGGAGAAGTGCGACGGAACCCAGCCGCAGTGCTCGTCCTGCGTCACACAGAACCGGCCATGCACGTACAAGACAAGCCCCAAGAAACGCGGTGTCCAGACAGGCTATATCCGGACGCTTGAGCTTACGTTGTCGTCGCTAATCGACGAGGTTCCCGGCTGTGCAGAGGCTTTAGATGGTTTGTTTAGCAGGCAAGGCGAGGCGCAGCGCCTGTTCAACCCAGACACAGGTGGTCAGCAGGACATCGAACGACATAACAAACTCCACCGGCGCTGGAATAAAAGCCGAGCTCGGCGTGAGATCAACCGAATACTATCGGCTGATGGTGCCAGCGGCTCGCAGGCAATATCAGACCGGGGGTCAGACGATGGCACAGATACAGATGTAGGACCACGGCCAGGCTCGGCACTCCTCAGCCTCAACCGGCCACCAATGTCTGGCGCATGGTCCCCTTCTGAAGGGACCAATCCGTCACCCATGACGGCAGGAAATACAGACGATGGCACAGCTATGGCCACGTCACGATCCATACTCACCCTTCCACCGAACCATCGCCAGCTGCTCGACATATACTTCTCGTACACACATTGCTGGTTCCCTATACTTGAGCGGAGAGACTTGCTCAAAACTGTGCATCAATGTGAACGGGAGGTGCTTGACCCATCTTCGGCATCGGCCATTGCATTGTCAGAGTCCTCATCTGTCGCTGAGTTGTGGGCTGCAATGGCTCTCGCATCGTACCAAGATATGGCAAGCCTTGCGTCAGTGGGATCAGTTGATATAGCCAACCAGCCCGGACGAGATGGCTTTGCTAAGCCGCAACAAATTTACAAAATGGCACGCCGAATCATCCCGTCAGATGACGGCCCGTTTTCGATCCAACACGCCTGTGCCTTGCTCATTCTGTCCCTCGTCAATATTGGCCAACGGAAGTACACCACTGCACGGATGCAAATAGACATGGCACGGCAAGTCGCCGAGGAGTCCAGTAGTATCATATCTGATCCATCAAGCGCCCGTGCCGACCATAAGATAGTGGATGCCGTGCACGTGGGATGTTGTATACTGGACGCCATGTCTGTCATCGTCCGCAGCACGTCAGGTCCAGGGGTGACAGGTTTGAGTGGAGGCGCAGGTGCAGGTGTAGCCTCTGTTCATGAGACACACTTCTGTGTAACGTCTGTGCCAGAAGATGGCTTGGATGAATGGCAGACGTGGGCGCCGTGTATGGGGCTCAATTCTGAACAGGTTTCCGCGGAGCGTGGTCCAGCGTATACCCTCTCGACCTTCAACCAACTTCACGATCTAATGCGAATCATCCAACAACAAATAGCGGCGACTGTCAAAAATTCACCACACTCAGCATTCACCTCACCAATAAACCCCACACCCAACGAAACATATACACTTGACACCCGTGCACTTGACCAGGCCATTCGATATGACCTGCCGTCGTCCAGTTTTATCAGGGCAAACGGCCAGGCGGCTGCGTCAGTGCCTTCGGCGTACGTTCTCCGCATCACATTCACTTGGGCACATATCATTCTCAGCTCTAGGCGTGGCGTCATTGGAGTCACGCATACACTCATAGCAGCGCTAGCCGACATCGTGGAGCAGTTTATAATACGTTTTGGAGCTGCTGCAACACCACCCATCCTTGTTCCAATAGTCTTGTCAGTTGTGAATAGCCCGGGTTTCTTGTCTTCACAACGCATTGTACAGCAGCGGTGGCATGTCCTTGTAGATGTGGTTGAGTCTACGTGGACCCTGCGCCCAGCTCGAGACACCGGCAGCGAGCCACAGCCAGGGCCAGGAGATCATGCTGCCGGCAGCAGCAATGTAATATCATCCGGTCTGCCGCCAACGCATAGCCCCAGCAATGGAGGAGTCAACATCAGTCCCAGTCAATATACCCAACAATATCAAACGGTACCTCCTTTACAGCATGGGACCGGCCCTGGCTATGTTTCGCAGCCAGTCGCGCAAGGATACGGGTATCACCAAACACCCGTTTCTCCGCACGCACCCGGACACCAAACAACTGCGGCGCCGGCAGGACTCTCCTCGGAGCGAAGCATGTATCGCATGCCTACAATGCCCACATCACACCCAACAGCACCTTACTCCAGTACAAGACAGCCATCGTCATTGGTGAAGCAGACTGACAGTCCCCCACCCACCGGCCCGCAATATGCTGGAGTTTCAGGTGATCATACACTACTTCATTCAGATCTGCCACCTCCTCGCAACCAGCAGATCCAGTCTATAAACGCCAATTCTATGGAAGATATTAGCTTTGGTGCCATCCCAGTCACATCTCAGCTATCAATGGACGCAAATTTTAGTTCTGGCGTCGACTATGATTCACTTCTGGATGACTTGGCCTCAACGGACTATCTAGAGAGGCTAGATGCTGATATCGGCGCGCAGTTCATGGCCAATCTCGGCTTTGCTCCAGGTTCAGACAACCTAGGAGCAGTCATGGGGGAATATAGTGGTCTTTAACTAAGCTGTGTTCAGGCTTTCAATTATCTCTAAAAGTGCACGACTACATTACACGTTGGTACATTACCAATACAGAGTTGACATTGCAGTACATTACATAGCGGGAAAACTATTTGAATCAATCCTAATCATTCATCCTGCCTCTTCTTTCCTTGGCCATATTGAAGTTGACCCGGCTGCCCTTATTGCCAAATATTCTTTCTGTGCATAAGGCATTCCTTGATATTCCCGTTCGAGCATCACCTACGACGGGTCAATGTTTACCATCGAGGTGTGGTAGGCATTCAGACAGTCAGGTCTAGTCAAAGCTAGCTTAGCAAGCCAGCTACTTAACAAGCAGTGACCATGTCAAGAAGTAGATTTCAATCTCTGTCCAGTGATTCGCTCGAAGGACAGCTATCACAAGAGCCGTTTTTTACCCCGTTGCTGACCCCGTATCCAACATACCCCAATGGGCATTGGTTCGTGGCACTCTTCCGGAAGAACGTTCTTGTGGTCAATCATTTCTTGGGGTAATCAAGCTGGGTATTGCAACTTCCCCAACATATGCGGGTATCGGCAGGCCGGGGTAGCCTATCTTGGGTCCAATAGATGGGGTAATCAAAAAATACGTGTCCTAGTATTGGTTTGGGGGTATTGAACAAGGATAAGACATCACGATGTCTGTTGTGACGCATGGGGTGGGATAAAGACTTACCCCGAACGGCAGGAGCAGTAGAATCCGGGGCACAATCTGGGGTGTTTTTGCGGGGCATGGGCATGGCACCGGCACGCGAGGGCGGCCACGAAGATATGCAGTGGCTCGGCGGAAGCCAACGAGTGCTAGCGCGTCTCCTCTACAAGGTTTTCTCCCCTTATTTTTCTCTCGCTATCCACATGTGCGTGAAAAAACTAGCAGGAAATTAGTTGATATATTTAAATTAAACTCAAAAATAAATCATTAATATACAAAGAATAAACAAAAATAAAAAAACCATGAAAGAAAACTTTGCAACAGCCAACTGGCGGTCTCTGTGGCTGTTTGGCATACTTGGATTAACCATCGTCCCATCATCGCGAGCTCCAAGGTCAGACGTGAGCATGATCCTTCAATTGCCGTGTCTTTTATCCTGTGACCCCGGATTCTCCTCACCCTAGCTAGCTCTTTCTCTTTCCCGTGTGTCACTCTTTCGTCTCTTCAACACCAACTCCCAGCCGCACGCTCTGCGCGCACCACGCTCACCACGCACTGCATCTGCACCTTCCCCCTGTCTACCCTCTGCTCCACCAATTTGTATTCCCCTTTTACTCCGCACGCGACGGGTAGCTCTGCCACCTGCTCCCGTCGTCTACATTCTCCCTCTTCTTTGGGGCTGCCTGTCGACTTTTGTGTGTGTCAATGCCGCTACCGTTGATATAAAGCTCTCTTCAGTTGTCCTGCCTCTGCGGCAATTGTTGACTAGAATCCATTGGCGTTCACATCGGCTCTCAGACGATTGAGGCACTCAAAACCCTCCTTCACCATCAGCATACAATTTCAGCATTGCCATCCTGAGTACAACTACACAACATCACATTGCTATCAAGATCTACCCCCGTGTATCGTTCTACACCTTGATCATGGGCATCCTCGCATTGAAGGAGGACCGGCCTACGCCAAAGGTCGTGTACAACTGGCGCATCTATGCCTGTGCTACCATTGTGTCATTTGCGGCCTGTACCATTGGCTATGACTCGGCCTTTATTGGTACTACTATCAAGCTGCCGTCGTTTGTCGCCGAATTCAGCCTTGACACCTACTCGACAAAGAAGCAGAATCTGATCTCTTCCAATGTCGTGTCTGTTTACCAAGCCGGCGCATTCTTTGGTAGTATTTTTGCCTATGTCTCCAGCTACTTTGTCGGCCGCAGAAAGTCGCTATGGATTTTTGCCATCATCTTCATTGCCGGTGCCGGCGGCATGCTGGCTGCCAACGCCGAGCGCGGAATTAATATTATCATTGGAACACGCGTCCTCGCCGGAATTGGTGTCGGCGGCGTGTCCAACATGGTGCCCATCTACATCTCTGAACTGTCTCCTCCTGCAATTCGCGGCCGTCTGGTTGGCATTTATGAACTAGGCTGGCAAATTGGAGGCCTCGTTGGCTTCTGGATCAACTATGGCGTCAACAAGACCCTGCCTGCCAACGACACACAGTGGCGGATCCCCTTTGCAGTCCAGCTAATCCCAGCTGGTCTCCTGCTCATCGGTAGCATCTGGGTCCCCGAGTCTCCGCGTTGGCTGTTTGTCAAAAATCGCCGCACTGAAGCTCTTGAAGTCCTGTGCTGGCTTCGCCAGCTGCCAGAGACTGATGATTACATGATCCAGGAGATCGCCTACATTGATGATGATATCTCGCGGTACAACGACGAAGTCGGTACGGGATTCTTCAAGCCATTCCAATGTCTCAAGGACCGCAGTATCCAGTGGCGCTTTTTCCTCGGAGGCATGCTCTTCATGTGGCAGAATGCTACTGGAATTAACGCCATTAACTACTACTCGCCTACCGTCTTCAAGACACTAGGCATCACTGGCACTAATACTGGATTCCTCACCACCGGTATTTTTGGTGTCGTCAAGACGGTTCTGACCTTTGTATGGCTTCTGTACTTGATTGATCGCGTTGGTCGTCGCAATCTGTTGCTGTTTGGCAGCATCGGTGGCTCTATCTGCATGTGGATCATCGGTGCCTATGTCAAGATTGCAGATCTAGACAATAAGTCAACCGGAAAAATGACGCCTGGTGGCATCGCAGCCATATTCTTCTTCTACCTGTGGACTGCTATCTACACTCCGTCCTGGAACGGCACCCCTTGGGTCATCAACAGTGAAATGTTTGACCAGAACACTCGGTCCCTCGGCCAAGCTTCTGCTGCTGCCAATAATGTAAGTCACCAATTGATAATGTATTTGTTTCAACACAAACTAACATTTTAACAGTGGTTGTGGAACTTCTTGATCAGCCGCTTTACACCGCAAATGTTTGATAAGATGGGCTATGGTGTCTACTTTTTCTTTGCTGCTTTGATGCTCTGCTCGTTTGCGTTTGTCTATGTCCTCATTCCCGAGACAAAGGCTATTCCCCTCGAGCAGATGGACAGACTTTTCAGCACAAAGCCAGTGCGGAGAGCCAACAAAATTTTGATGGATGATCTCTCGCGTTTAAACGGGATGCAACGCGCGGGTGAGGAGGAGAAGCCTGAATATGAGTACACAGCTTAGGGTACTCTGCCTGCTACAAGATCAATGATCTTCCCTTCGCGTTGCTTATATTTGCATCATGGCTGTGTCGATTTTTTCCCTTTCTTTTCTTGGTATAATTGGTTAATCAACATGCAATCGCAAACAAGAAAATGTTTTGTTATAAGTTTAATCATCGCCTTTTTATTCAATCGAGTTAATTATATAAGAATTATTTCATTGACGCGAACATGTCAAACAAATTCTATACTGGAATCTAAAAAATGAATAGAATAAAATAAAAGACTACATTACGTTTTTTTTTTTTCTAAAGTACATAAAAGCGATATAAATTTCAGTTATATCAAGTTCTATACAAAAAAAAATTCACACAAAACAATTTAAACACATCAGGGTACAGTTGTAAAAAGAAAAAATCAATCCCATTACGTCAATAGTTAGATGCCCTGATTCATAGGTGTAAAACGCGTGTATAATTTGTCTGTATTGTGTAATATCTATCCCTTAACCGCCAAAATGTTATTTTATTTCAAGACGATGATTTGATTGGTTCAACCCCTGCGAAGATCAACAAAATACGAAGAGTTACATAATCACACGTGCTGCTTGGTAATCCTGACTTGTATCTCTAAGGCCCATAAAATAAATAACATTTTGGCGGCCGGTAGCGAACGGGAATGACTAAGCTGATCGAGTCAGTTGATGGACAGTCCCACTTTGAGCATCTATGGCTTTACCGATTTTTCACTTATTTAGCAGCACTTTTTGACAATCGTCGTCTAGTCTACTTCTATACTATTGTGGGAGAGAGTGTCTTTGAATTACAGTGGGACAATAAAGGGTCTACTTGGACCAATTAGAGTTCCTGATCAGGTGTCCGTATTTTTAGAGGGATCAAAGGGATTTCTTAGAGGATTCACTGTACACATAGAAGACATACAATACACACGCACTTTTGCACCAATGGACTAGGGCAATTAACTGCTGACAACTATATCAGCAAGGATCGGTGGGCCTCTTTTAGCGCATCGTTTGATTGGAAGATAGCATTGACCCGCTTTTGGGTTTGGCCCATGTTTGGTCGTAGCTGATAAGGGCGATGATAAGGGGACCGATAACGATAAGGATTAAAATATCGAATATAAATGTTTTGAAGGTAGTATAGAAAGGACTTAAGAGACCGTAGTAAAAGACTGAAGAGACTGTATAAGATCGAAAAGGCTTATATAATCATCGCATTTTGCCCGTTCATACCGCTTTACATTAGAGCTTTTATCTACAGCCCCGACAACTTACACTGGCCCGCCTGAGCCACCTCACCGGGGATTGTTACACAACTACACTGCTGCTTTTTAGATACTGGAGACTTCTTTCCCCCTGTCTCTCGTCATAATGAATGGCATGATGATATGATAAAGCGACAAAAGAAGCGACAGAAAAAGCGACATCGAAATTTTAACTCCGTACGCCTGCTTTCACGGATTCAAGCTTTCCTCACAACTATATGCGGAAGCACTACCGAAGACCATTAGCTGCAAAGTTACGCGACAGAATACACTATCGACGTATAATCTCTTGAAATTTGCTAACATGTCATGCCACAAACATACTATTTCTAATTTGCAACTGACCACTTTTGTGCATTTGGCTAAGAATTGACTTAGTAGAACTATGCTTAACTTTACATAATCTTGAGCGAAATAAAACAATCATAACCCTTATGGGAAAATAAGTAAAGTGCATGCTTATTACGTATCACGCCGTAACGGAGTTAAGAGTTTTTCTTCATACTTTAATTTATCTATCTAAAACAATATCAACTCTATGCGTTACCCCTTTTAAAGCTCGCCCAGTAGCTTCATTACCGCGTGCTGCAACCCGGCCACGGCTGCACTCCCGTGGTCATCGGAAACAAACTCTTCCATCCACACCTGACCAAGTTTTCCGCTTCTTTCCATGCGACTGATGAGGCTTTCCACATTATCTTTCATGGACTTTTCCGCTGCACTCTTTCTCCTCTTGTCATACTGGTCCTCCGGCTCGTCCTGACGTTGTGGTGGATACTGCTCATAAAAGCCATAAGTTATGAGCAGATTGGGGATGCAATCTTGCTGGGACTCGAGAAAGGCCCTTTCCTCTTTGCGGACAATGCTGCACCCACCCCACCAGATCGATGGACTTGCGGATATGAATGTTTCGAAAAGCGACGGACGCGTAAACATGGTGTATAGTGCAAATAGACCACCAAAAGAATGGCCGAAGAGAGAGCTTGGCATTTGGTTCATTGGGAGGCCGGGAAACACGTGTGACTGCACATATGGCATAATCTCATCAACAACAACTTCTAGAAACTTGTCCGCCTCACCATAGGTAACACCCTCCAATGACAGGGGCATGCCTTCGGCGAGGGGCGTAAGGTCCGCACTGCGCCTCGGAGAAAACACTGTTTCAGTGATAGGATAACCTATGGCAATGATAATGGCCTTTTTGCCTCTAGAAAATTGAAGCCGTCTAACGATTTCCGTGGCTGTGAAAAAGTAGGCATTTCCGTCAACGAGGTAGCTATAGACGATCACCACGTTATTAATGGATCATTGTGAAAATGGAAGAGCTATGTTTAATTGGCCAATCGCGTACATCACCTGAGTTTGACTCGCACCTGGTTCCTCTGTCGTGCCGTTTGTATTCCATCCGAGTGGCCATGACACCTGTATCTGGTATGTGCCTCGGCGGGTGTCTAGAATATGCTGGGACGTGTTTGGTGCCTGGGCTGCCATTGTATTGCGGACCCAAGATTGAGTCATAGTGAACAAATGCTACTTCGTTTTGTTTCTGGGAATGACTTATGGCTGGGATGGCATCTTGTCATATACGGAGAATAGAACGCGAGTAGAACCCTTCACCAACACAGAATGGAGTCATCAAGAGGACGCTGACCTGAATTGGTCTCATATAATCAGCCCTGGAGAAACCTAACACCTACCCATATGTGAACTCGCCTATAAGCGCCTTGGCGCTTGCTAACACTTGCCATTTTTGGGAGGATCACCCGTTCACGACTCTTCCGAGAGCGGATCAGATTAGATTAGATGAGCCGAGCGAAAGGATAGTATCCTTTGTCCTCGAAAAAATCACTTCCCGACAAGCGAGGGAGATGATCATCGAACCATGTACGACAACCTTTGGTTATCGCATTACTTAAGTCACTTTGGCTGTATCGAAAGTGGATTCGAGCATTTTATTACGAAGTCGAAAGCGAAATGCTGGTAGAGAAAATCTGTAAAATGAAACGAAGGAAGTCGGACTGCTGGGGCTGGAAAAGATTTGAGATATATAAGAAGCCCAGCGAGCCTCGTTTCCGTCCCTTATTCTTTTTTTTTTATTTCGTTCACAACCGGAAAGTGCAGCACACATTGTCACTACGTTTCACATGACAACAGAGTTAGCTATGGAAAATCAGTCTATAAAACGTGCCCAGGAGGTGCAGCCAGTGCCGGCAGATGGCATAGACACGGAAAAAGCCATGGATGAAGACGACCATCAAGAAACAAATGCCGAAATATTGGCACGATCTTGGACAAAACGGGCACTGATTGTGGCTTTTACTAGGTAGGACTCCCTATTGAAAGCTTGTCCTCGCCAAGCCTATATTTACTGACATACAGTCTCTTCTTGGCCACGTTCATCCTGTCCTTCATCAAATACTCTTCCAAGACGTACAGTGCATTTGCTACCAGTGCTTTCAAGAAGCACTCGGCGCTGTCCACCGCCAATGTGGTCAATACAATCATCAACCTCGTGACATACCCAATCATGGCGAAGCTGTCCAATGTATGTGTATTAATCCCTGGAGAACGTATGCATAAGGTTACTGATAAACTATAGGTTTTTGGAAGAGGCGATGGCTTCGTGTTTGCCGTCCTAACATTGACTTTGTCACAGGCTCTCTATGCCGGTTGCCGAAACATTGCGACATATATTGTAAGATACATATCAAAATCGAGCCGTGTCAAATACTTACTATTCATAACAAGGCCAGCGGTATATTCGATGCTATTGGAGAGACAGGATTCACAATCATGCAGCAGGTGTTCATAGCAGACACTACAAGTCTCCTGGATAGGGGCATCTGGTCATCACTTCCGGAGTCAGTGACCGCTATCCCAACTTTGTACTTGGGCACAATTATTGCAGACAAGGTCCTGGAAAACTCGACATGGAGGTGGGGATACGGAATGTGGGCAATTATCTTGCCATTTGCTGCAGCACCGTTGATTATCACAATGTTTGTTTTGCAACATCGTGCGAAAGTAAACGGCTACAAGAGTAATAGCACGCTTTGGCGAGAGGTTGTTGTCGATGCAGCTCAGGGTCGCACTTTTTCTCAGCGATTGTTTCAATTCTTCTTTATCGAGTTGGACGTTTTCGGTGCTTTCTTACTGGTTGCTGGACTTAGTCTCACACTGATTCCTCTGTCACTTACGGGCAAAAACAACAGCAACAGGTGGCAAGACGGTAGTATCATCGCCATGCTAGTCATTGGAGTCATTATCACAGCTGCATTCTTTATCTGGGATGGAAAATACTCGAAGCAGCCATTTGTGCCGTTCCGCATGATCACAGAGCCGACCATCGTCGCCGCCATGGCCTTGTCTATTCTCGACTTCACGCACTACTCATCATTTACGACATTCTTCCCCAGCTTCCTACAGGTGGCCGGTGATTACTCAGCAGGCCATGCATCCCGCATAGAGTAAGTTTCAGAGACCATAGATTTTTTCTCGCTGCAACGAGATGTTAACAATTACAGTAACGGCCTGCGTGTATCCTTTCAGATTGCCTCTGTTCTTGTAGGCATTTTGATGAAATATAGTGAGCGGTCACAGATTTTTGTTTATATAGGCGTTCCCCTGGTCGTTCTCGGCCAAGGTCTGCAGTGCTATTTTACGAACGAGCACGGAACGCATGTTGCCAATGAAGCTTCTTTTGTCACTGGAAAGGTGCTGGTTGGTGTTGGCCGTGCCTTCTACCAAACTGCTGCCCAAGTGTCTATACAGGCTCTTGTACCCAAATCCGACGTCGCGGTTGTCACCGGTATTTATTTTGCAGCTATGAACTTTGGCGGTGCCATTGGCACAAGGTATGTATTACAGACTAGATCTCGTTAAATTTCTCTCCTGACATACTATAGCATGGGTGGTGCCATTTGGAATAACCTGCTCCCTCAGAAACTGACAAACTACCTGCCGGACGAGTCTAAGTCGAAAGCCAAGTCAATTTATGGCTCAATCACTGTCGCCAAGTCATTTACCGTCGATACGAACGCACGGAATGCCATTGATCTGGCATACCGCGAGACACAGCAGACACTGGCGATCGCAGCCACGGCCTCGCTCGCACCTATGCTTATTGTTATGTTTTTTATGAAAAACATTGACCTGGCAAAGAGACAGACCGAGCAGGAAGCCGATGATAAGGTTGCAGAAGAGAATGCAAACAAACAAGCCGCTAAGGCATAAAGGGGATGTGGCAGAGCTGGATCATATGATATATCCCACTCCTATTAAAAGTGATTGAGTAGGAGTTTCAAGTAGGAATTACTTAACCTGTACCGTCGGCGGCGAACATATCTATCTTGATTTCTACTCATTCATTGCGGAGCTAATAATACTGCGATAAAATAATCAAAAAGTCTATTGAGCTCAAAATCTTTATTCGTTTACTGTTATGGATGGGAAGGAAACAGCTGTGCAGTTACAAGTAGCACTGAGATTTCACATATACAGCAAGATTGCAAGTCGAGCGAAAAAATGCATGTTAAGGCTTTCGCTAAGAGCATGAAGTATCTTCGAAGAATTTGAGCTCATGGCCCGAGCCTTAATTTATTGTCCGACTTGGCCAAATCCAGGCCGGAGGATGTAACAGGCCTGGCGAACAAGTGTAGACGATACCAGAACATGTCCCTTAGAACAATCCAGTAGTCAAACACAGTCCACACTAGACACCCCTGAATGCTCCCGCCCCCCATATGCAGAGAATCATCATGTAGGCCGCAGCCTCCTTGACAAAAAACACAGGTCTTGCAGAGTATCACAGACAAGAAGGCTTGGACATAATGATGCATGCATTAGACACTGTGACTGATTAAAGATGATGAAGTAGACAGAACTGAACCTCTGCTAGCAAAACGAGCCCGTAGTTTCTGTGTTTCTGTGCATGCACTACGTAGAAAGAAGAAAGTTCACCTCTACTAAACAACCGAAAATTCGGAGCAACGAAGAAAAACAGGCCATAGTCATGAGACTTGAGATAGTGAAATCTCTCCTATAACTATTGCCAACTGTGCGAATCAAGGTAACAATAACGACGTTGACCTCCTTGGCATACTGACTAACCTAGCCTTTTGGTTTTTTTGCGGATACGGACCTGCAGATCGTCTGCTGCGTACTGAGTAGGCTAAGCATTATCTATCTTCGCTAGTCGAATACATTGCTACTAGGATTCCACAGTGTTGCAGTAACACTTTGCCTAGTTGAGACAGAAGCCGCACTCACTAAAGGCAACCGTGTCTGAAGTCCAAGATGCTGTCAAATTTGGTAGCCAGTGCCCATAGACACCTCTGGCAATTGCCTATACATCAAGTGTTTTCTCCCGAAGTCACGTCCGGTTCCGCCCATGGCGTGACGAAGCCCGTTTTGGTGTGGATCCATGGCAGTAGCTAAGGGTTTGGTAACATCGCGAATGATCTGACGGACTTTATCACCAATAACAACTACGAGTTTGGCACTGTCACGATTCAATACCGACTGGGTGCCTTTGAGTTTCTCTCGTCAGCCGATATCAAGGACAATGGTGGTGCTTTCAATGTAGGTCTTTTGGATCAGTTATTTGCACTCAGTGGGCACAAAATTGTATCAGAAACTTTGGGGGTGCTGCATTCCAGGTGACCATATCCGGCGGATCTGCAGGTGGTGGCTCAGGTACCAGACGTTATCTACCGGCGGTAACAAGAACCTGAATTTGTTTCACAACGCCATTGCAGCATCTCCCTATATCACACTACCGTACGATTATGATGCTAGAGAGCCGACAGAGCGTTATTATGCATTTGCTAAACTTGCCGGCTGCGACCCTTCCAAATCACCAGTGTTAGCGTTTTCAAATGCTTGGTCAATGTAGACACCATGGCGCTATAGTATGCTAGCTTCAATATCTCCAAGAACCACAATATATACGGCACATAGGCTTAAGTTCCCGCCAGAAATGAGACACTTGTACAAGATCTCCCCACCCGCCAGCTAGCGGCATAGAAAACGATTGGGGCAAACTTTATGGTCGGCAACAATGCCGATGAGGGTGGGTTTTCGCTGCCAGGTAGACAGCGCGTTTCTAACCTTATATACACGCCGATTGCAAGTAACCTGAACAAAGACCCCGCGCAGCGATACCTTTTTTTACGTACCGCAGTTTAATGTCTTGCCGCGTACTTTGACGCTGATCGGGTGTGTGGCATGGATGTGTTAGACAAAGAGGTTAACTGATATATTTATGTTTTGTGGCATGAAGGTGTCGACTGCTGCGGACAGAAGCTACGGGGATTCTATCAACACCGAGGTGCGCATCCTACGATAGTTGGATTTTACACACATAGAAGATGTCACCAATACCCGCATCTATAAAGAGGAGGACGTGTAAAATTAAATATGCTAATAATATGAAGATATAATTCAATCAGTACTCCTAACGGCTGTTTTGGTAGAAGGGACAATAATTCAAAAGGTGTCGGGGTAAACGATCTGTATTCGAATAGCTGATAACACCTATGATCCGTACTCAGACACCTTATAGTGCAAGGTAGTATGAGTTTCGGGTCCGTAGGTGATGTCTACCGTTCTAAGTCTATCTATCGTGAGATGGCCGTACGAACAGATATACTATGCCATGGTGTGGAGACTAGTGCCTAAGGCACCCAGATCCACTGATTACATAAGGCCATTATGGACCACATCGACAAAAGGGATAATAATTGGTATAACTGGTGGATTAAAGAGACTTAATAAGCAAATATGGTAAGCCTCAGTGTCTAGATATTCGTCCTCTAGTAAACTTGTCCCTTCAATGCTTAATTCGAAGAGCTATCAATTATTGTTTGTCATTCGAATGTTCGATTAAAGGAGTAGGTATCGGCGTTCCCGGTCATTCTTTCCCAATTCTGAATTGTTGTTTGCCAGTTTGATGTCAACATATTTGAGCCCGCCTCCTTTTTCTAGCAGAAGTGAGAAGATCATCCCGATGTCTTTGCGCTGCTATCCCTCAACTTTTCACGCCAACCGCAGCAAAGAAGCACCGTCTCTTTCCTCTGTGAATTCCTGTCGCCGCCCCCATTGCTAGTACTCGCGGTCCCGAGAATTCCCAACACACAAAGACACACACAAATACGAGCAGACACACCAACATACACACCACAAATTCTTCAGTCATGGGAGTGGACATGCCGTAAGTAGTATTCATAAGGACTAGGTGGGGTTAAATTTCTAAGTCTTAGTAGGACTATACGAACAATCGTGCCCAGCGCCATCTTAGCGTTGTTGGGAATATTTGTTGCCTATCGCCTTTCTCGGCGATCATATGTACAAACAGCCTTAAGCAAGGTTGTCCAAGGCGACTTGTTCTTTATTGAGGAGATCCAGGTACTCCAGAGCTCCACATGGAAGCATTACGTTTGTGCTTTGATTTTTCCAACTGGCGCAGATGACTAGAAGCATCTGCGTATACACCACGGCAAGCTACTCGCAGATAAGTACACCCTCATGGGAATTAAACTTTATATTGCAACAGAAATAATCATGCCAGCACTGCCGAAAGGAGAGAATTGCTACCACTGCCAAGAAATTCCAAACGTGTGGCGGAACTCGACAGGACTATACAGCGAGCAAGACGACATGTGTATTTCTTAGAGGACGCCAAACAGTATGTCATTAAACGCCTGAAGGCGCAACTATCTGAGATACCACCATCGTCCCAACCATCACCCCCGCTACGTCACGCTTGAAGGAGCAGAACAAGTTATTCGTTGACTGTTGTCTGCAGAAGATGCACTCACTTATGCGCTGGTTTACTATGATTATTCTTACTTTGTATTAGCGATGCCAGAAATTCTAGTGATGCCAGCGGCCTTATCCTAGTAGCAAAACAACCGTCTGTTCTGTGCAAAGAGGCAGCACGGAGCCTGCATGTCATTTATAAACATCCCCAAGGTCCACTTGGTATTTTATGTTTTTCTTTCTTTTTCTTTTTTTATCACTTATGGTATAAAAGTTTGTTGTTTGTAATCACTTAGGACATGTCAAAAGCATTGACTAAGTGATGTAGTCTTTTTGTAATACAACATAAACTTAAAGTACCTGTATATCTAAGCTGGCACGTCATTTAAAAAACGACCAGGTGACAAGTTTAACAAGACAGAATGTTTATAAAGCGTTGATACCCATTGATTTATAGTGACTAGACTCTCCCAAACAAGTCACCACTATTAGTTGATACCACCAAAGCCAGATATGGCAGACACCAATACTACATCACAGGCAAGCCAGCCCCGCAGATCTGATCCTAACGCAAACAATACACCACCTCGTGCACCCAAGATCGAGAAATCGTTCGGGCTACATGCCTTGAAATTCAAATGGCCTTGGCTGCGCTCGTCTCGCCCGAGACAGAAGACTCTACCCCCCCGAGAAGATTTTGAAAAGCACTGTATACCAGCTGTACAGTCTGCATTTTCGAAAACAACAAAGTTTACACATATTTTGGACAGCAGAGCTGCGTACTGTATGCAGCTGGCCGACGAGTTTGTCGTCAAAGTATACGAGCCGGATTTCAAAAGCTTCATATACAATGTAGATGAAGACAAAAAGCATGCTGTGTATGCACAAACCGTTGCACGGGCGGCACAAACCGCTGTGAAAGCCGCTGCCTTGGTGGCCGACGTGCATCTTACACTTTTCATGTACACGCTTGAGACGACTCGCTTGTTCCCAGAAGACGATGCGCACGACGTACACACTACGCACCATAACAGCATCAACATCCAAAAGACCGTATCAAGCACATTGAGTCGCAGCCCTCAAGAGATGCATCAAAGTGTCGTTGACTGTCTAGCTGCGCTTGCCGTTACCATAGATGCCCTGCACCATGTGTGGCTTTCGGCTTCTGTGTTTCTGACGTTTGGATCTGTTTTATCCGACATGGGCGAAGCTATAAAACAACTGGTGGACCCCCTAAAGAAAACGCTCGCCATGCTCGACTCTGATAACATCCTGGATGAAGTCAAGTCGTATGAAATCGACTGGGTTGACACGAACACCATCAAAAGCTCTGCAAGGCTGGCCATGGTCACTATCAGTGGACAATGGCATGTGTATCGAAGTGTGTCGCTGTCAGAGGACTGCTTGAACTGTGCTGAAAAAATTGTGGAATATGTAAGAAGAAGTAAACGCATAGGAAACGATAGCATAGAGGAGTTTATCAAGTTGTCGTTGGTGCTGACTCGCAGTACAAAAGAAAGACATGAAATATTCGTGGCCAATGACATGGCCGAAGCTCGGCTGCTTTCATTTATGGCCTTGTCGGGAGATGGCCTTAGCCCGATGTGTTGATTTATTATTTTTATTACCTTATATATAAATTTAAACTAGTCAAACGTGTCTACTTACATGACAGAAAAGTATACGAATGCACAATAACGGGCTGAGAGCTGGCCAGTCGCCTCGGCCGAGGGCCGAAGCTTGGAAGCAGGCACGCTTCTGATTAGCTAATAAGATGCCTCAAAGGGGGCGCACCGGGCCTCCATCTAAGAAAGGTTACCTGTGGTGCTTCACGTGACATGTACCGACATTTTGGTATTACGTGCTGATTTCAGTGTCTTCAGACTGTTATTGAATTAAATAAACGGAAAATCCGTTACTTAAATCTTTTGTAATATTCTCTTTTAACTCAAACATTTATAAATATTTGATGCACTCGCTGTTGAACTTATGCTCACAGTCCTACGGCCGGTAAAAGTCGTTCTCCGCACCGGCCGTAATACGGCGAAATTTCTAACCCTAGTATAAAGCCTATTCTGCATTTAGAAGGTCAGAATGATGTAAATACCCACTTCCCCGCGCGCTTCCCCGCGATCGTTCCCCGCAAGTAACTTTTAAGCTTCAAGCATACTAATTTCGACGTTAGCTTTACTTGTCATCGAACCGGTTCTGACAAAGGTCCCCCCGAGCTTCTTCGCATTAACCCCCCTGCCCATCTCACGGATAGCAACATAAGGAATCACAACCACACAGCATTCGGCGAGCAGTCTACTTTGGGATGTTACCCGTTCGCATGTACTATTGGTGTGCTGACTTTAACCGTCCCCCTGTAATGGAATTACATTTATGCATCTATCATATGCTTAGCGCGTCCCTTCTGTCGCTGAAGCGAGGTACCCCGAGTATCCCGACTATCACAATGAAGGAAGAGAAGCGCTTATGTAGCACAAAGTGATGTACTCGGCAGTAAGCTGTTACGAATTGCGAGAGCAGTCCGGGAGGAGATAGCCCGATGCCCGCTCTAGCCAATAATTCGAGCTTGTCAAACAAAGGACGGCCAGCACGACGCTGTCATGTGCACCCAGGAAAAGAGGGAATGTGCTCAGTTCTGATGTCGATGTCTTGATAAGCGAGATAACAACTGGGCTGATCTGCAACAGCACGTGGCCACGCTGGCACATATTAATACCCAAGAGCGCTCCTACATTTTCTTTTCCCTTCTCAATCTTTTCTCAACATCTTGCCAATAACTGCCAGAATGAGTAACAGCCACACAGAGAAGCCCTCCGGGGTAGTGGAGATTGAGGGCCAGCCGGCCTCCACGGGTGGTCCAGTGTACGAAACCTACGAAAAGGTCGATTACAACAGATCGGGCGCAATGGATGCCGAAAAGATTGAATTCGAAATGACTGTTCTTGAGGCCGTCAAGGCTTATCCCGCGGCCAGTTTTTGGGCTTTTATCATGTCTTGCACGATTGTAAGCGACTTCTCATTACGGTCTTTATCCCACCCTCTCTCTAACGTTGCATTAGATCATGGAGTCATATTGTGTTTTCCTGATGGGGCAGTTTATCGCCACTGCACGATTCTGTCAGGACTTCGGCGTCTGGAGCGAGAACGCGCAAAACTATATCATTGTAGCTTCGTGGCAGTCCGCGTTTCAATGCAGTGGACCAGTTGGTGCATTTATTGGTGTCTTTATTGCAGGCCCGATCACTAGTTGGATCGGATACCGGTGGGCTACTATCGGTGGCCTTATGGCTCTCAATGGTTTCATCTTTATCTTCTTCTTTGGAAACAGCCAGGGCATGTTCCTGGCTGCTCAAATCCTTGAGGGTATACCGTGGGGTATTTTCATCGCCAATGCACCTGCCTATTGTGCTGAGATTGTGCCAATGAGATTGCGCGCTCCGGCGACACAGATGCTGCAGCTTTTCTGGGCTGTCGGTTCAATCATTGTTGGCGGTATCACTTACCACTACCAATCCCAGGATAACTCATCCGCATATAGGTCAGAAATTTGTCCCTCCTAGCTTCCGAAGGTCTGGGTACTAATGATTACAACAGAGTTCCCATTGCACTGCAGTGGCTCTTCCCTACCCCTCTAGCCATTCTGCTCTTCATTGCGCCCGAGTCACCGTGGTGGCTCGTCCGTCAAGGCCGTCTGAAAGAAGCCGAAAAGGTTGTCAGGCGCCTTGGCCGCTCTAATGCACAGGAAAACCCTGCTGACGCAGTTGCTATGATGCGCCGCACTATTGAGCTTGAGAAGACGGAGAAGAAGCCCAATCTTGTGGAGCTGTGGAAGGGTACCGACCTCTACCGCACACTCATTGTCTGCGGCGTCTACGCATCGCAGAATCTGACTGGTAATCTTATTGCCAACCAGGCTGTGTATTTTTTCAAGCGTAAGTCTTTATGTTATATTATTTTAGGAAACACAACTAACGCTTTCACAGAGGCCGGTATGTCTGACCACACTGCCTTTGCCCTTGGCTTGATTACATCTGGCCTTCAGTGGATCATGGTCATGCTTTCCTGGATTCTCACAACATACCTTGGCCGGCGCACCATTTACGTTTATGGGCAACTGATCAACTGCGCCTTCTTGGTCGCACTTGGCATTGCGGCTTCGGTTGGAACGAGCAAGGCTGCTAGCAACGCGCAAGCATCACTAGGATTGATTGTTTCGGTCTTGTTCTGCCTAGGACCTGCACCTGCATCATGGGTTATTATCGGCGAGACCTCTTCGGTGCGTCTCAGACCGCTCACTACTGGTATCGGACGTGGTGCCTACTATCTGGTCAACATTCCCTGCATCTTCCTTTCCAGCTACATGCTCAACAACGACAAATGGAACCTGGGCGGCAAGAGTGGCTATATTTGGGCGGGTACCGCATTTATCTGCACGGCCATGTCTTGGCTATGGATTCCGGAAATGAAAGACCGCTCTTTCCGTGAGATTGACATTCTGTTCCAGCGTGGTGTGCAAGCTCGCAAGTGGAAAAAGACAGTGGTCGACATCAACGACGACCATTGAGCGTGACGCTGTTTGATTGTGGCCAGGTTGTATATGCTTATTTACGACTCACAGTCATCTGTTATCTTGCCTTGCACCTAGCACGCCAGCTGTAACTGTCAAAATGTGTCTCCTCTCCAGCCGTTATCTTTTTTTCTAGATGTACAGTCTGCAATCCTGTTGGTGATACAAGTTTGACTCTTTCTTCATAAATTTGACGTGCTTAAGCAGTTCAAGTACTGAAATCAATTTGAAATTTACGCTTTGAAGCTGCGGCGGTAAATACTCGTCCGATATTGAAATTAAATTAATAACACCTGGTCACGGCGCAATAGCGGGTGTTTTAATGTCCGACCGGGATATCACCTTGTCCCATGCAAGCATGTGACTGCTCACGCTAATTGATCGATCGCACATTGAAATCTCAAACTTACCTTGGATCGTTCCATGAAGAACTAAGTGCGGCGTATACAATGTGATCACTTTTTTTTCTTATTCCAGTGTGATATGATGAGAGTATGAGTTTATTCTGTTTCTAAAAGCCTTTTAATAAAACCTGAACTATAACATACGATAGTAGTCCGGCTCTAAGTAAAGGTCGATAAAAACGGGACTTTTACTAGAATCTTAAGTACTGAAATAGGTAGGCAGTCCTAGTTTCAAGAGATGCAGCCAAAAGCACACAAATCAACTAAATGTCAAGTATCGGCGTGAGTCACTAATCAGAACTCCCTAAATCCGTATTTGTAAAGCGCAATTCAGTCGGGCGGGTTCTAATCGCGTGCTTCGAGGGGGACGTGCTGTCGTAGTAGCATGGTCGCTGTGTTTAGATTTTTAATAATCACCCGACAATGCTTCTTCGTAGAAAACGATGTGTGTATTCTTCTTTCTTCTCTTGTTCTCTCCTCGAGTCCTGATCGTAACTCCCTATTCTAGTATGAAATCTGTGGGATCTACCACACGGGTGGCTAACCCCTATCTGCGCCACGAGTCTCTCCAAATAAGCTAGTACGAATGTGTAAAAGAAAACTCTTCTACTCTTTTCTACTATGCTGCCAACCTAGTAGCTACTTGCATGACTAATCTAGCCTTATAGGATACGTCATGTAACGACGTCCGACAATATCTGTCGCTTAGCTCGTTAATGTCAATCGCTTACTTTTTCTTACGAGTGTAACTCACCGATATCACATTAATTATGCGGTGTCAGAAAACGCTCAGTCTCTACAAGTTGCAGTTCGGCTAGTAAAATAGTTCAACGGGTTTGAATGCCAAGCAGCGAGTATGGTCTCAACCATGGAAGAGGTAGAGCGACGAGCCTCCGGGATCAACAGCGCTGATCCGACACAGGAGCGCGCCTTTGAGTTTGTATTGGATAGCGGACAACCGGGCATCCGCAGCCACGCAATGAGAGAGCACTGGTAAGTGTTTATTGGTCGTATTGACAGTATATATTGACAATGTCAATAGGAAGAAGCGGCACAAGGGAAAAGGCGAGGAGACGACTGGCACACAGAGGCTACGGACACTACTGCCGGTCGGCGTACACCAAAGCCGAACGGTCCACCCAGTCCATGTCCCGCAGACCCAAGTCCCCAGCATTCCGGATACTCCAAATGACCCCGACACACAGTCTTACGAGTACGTAAGGGTGCAGCCGTCTGGCACGGCAGGTTCATCCCAAATGCCACTAGTATCAACAAGCTCTGCTAGCTCGAGCGCAGCTACAGTAGCGTCTCACATTTCGGGCGCTTTTTCTAGCACGCAGCCAGGCGTACGCGGAGGTCCCGCAAGTCTGGGCGGAATTTTTACACAGGCTCTGACCGGCATGGAGCATGCTCTCGGCGCCGGCCGCCTCGACCCATTCGACATGTTTCCTGTCACTTTAACGGTGCAGCACCACAGGCTTCTACACCACTGTACGTACCATAGTTCTTTAGTCTTTTCTATCATTCTTTCTTGAAGTCTTAATCTTCCTTGTTATACTTCTATACTTGCGCCCTATTAATTCATCTATTCTTTACTGTTCCCCATTTGATGCCCTTTATCAACTCATCCATTTTCCGTGCTAATTCCTTTAGGGCTCAGCACCCACGCTACTATGATGTTTGATCCTCTAACGGTCTCTTCCAACCCTATGCGTGATGTTTGGTTTCCACTTGATCTGTCCAACGCCGCCTCTTTCAACGCCATCATGGCCCACGCCGCCGCCCACCTCGCCCGCCAGCAGGGCGTCCCGCTCTCTTACGAGGCCCTTCAGTTCAAGTTCGAGGCCGTGCGCATCCTCAACATATGGATGGCGCAGACGCTGCTGGCCTTGAGTGACCAGGCCTTTGCCGCAGTGATCCGGCTGCTAACGTACGAGGTGTGTTTGAATCGGCTTTTGTTAAACAGAGCGAATAGTAACAGAACAAATAATATCTGCTTAAATACTAACCGTCAGCGCTATTGGGGCACCGCCGCCGAGTGGCAGGTCCACCGTGATGGTCTGCAGCGTATGATTGTTGCACGAGGTGGTTTCGCGGCGTTGCAAAGCAACTGGCAGCTGGGGCTGGTAACGTACCTGTAGGCCGTACTACTTCTCCTATTTTCACCACTAAATGTCTACTGTCGCTGACCGCGCTAGCGTCTCCCTCATGGCTAAGCCCTCGTGGTTCCACTCTGCCAACCATATCACTGGCCTCAACGCGCTTCCCTCTGCTCTTAAGGATGCACCGGCCACGATACTCGAAAATAATGTTGTCAACACCACTAGAAACTACCACCAGCAACTCCTGCGCAGCCTCTGGCTACTCTCGACAGTCCAGGACACTCGCACCCTCACAGTCAGTGCTCGCACCTGCAGCGGCGGCCTCCTCGCCACCTGCACAGCCCTCCAAGATGCCTTGCGCCTGCTGCTAGCCGATTTTAAGAATGACCTTGCGGTATGGCCAAGTGAGACACTTGCCAACCCTGCAATATCTACCGAGCACGAGCGCATCAGCTTTTCGAATATTTTGCTTATATGCATACTGATACAAGAAGAGGTAGAGGTCAATAGTATTGAGGCTGCCGACCCTATAGATCTTGTCCTTGCCGATATCCACCTCCAAAACACCCGCGAGCTCTGGCCGTCTGCCGCCGGCTTGCATACCGTTTTATTTAGTTGGTTAGTGGCACTGCCTGATAGTGACCAGCGGAGGCGCTACGCCGAGAATATGACCGGGGTGTTGTTGTCATTTAGCACCGACGCCCGCCGCGGTATGCGAAAGTGCCTGCTCCGGATACTATGCGAAGCACTGGCCATCCCAGACGCGTATCAATGGGACGAGAGCTGGACACCAGACGCCGTATTAGCGTCGCTACGAGGATCATGAAGTTGACATCGTTTCCTACTTAAGTTTTCAATGACCCTCTGTCTTTTTCTTTAGAAACTTTCTAATGGAGACCGTTGATTTTTAATTTACTTGAAGGTAAAGTGTAACAACTTCGAAGTCATGGCGAGGCCATGGCTTTAACCACAGTCACGTTATGAACAGTAAAAATAATATTAAGTTAAGTATCTTAAGGCTGACTGTAGCCTATGATAACGGTACCAATAGAGAGTATGCGAATAAGAGTAAGACAATAGGGACAAGGAAGAGTCTTCCGTCGGCTTAAAAGTTTAAGGTTGGAAAAAGTAAATAGCCTTATTTTGCTGCTATCCTAAATAGAAAGGTATACAAGCCACGACGTCTAAACACTAGAAGTATATATAAGCTACATCACTGTAGTATCTAATGATGGTGAATAGTAATGGCATTTATTATGTCATGCAAGGTAGAAAATACGTTAGATAATCTGGCTTTAATGATTTTTAATAGTCTGGAAGAATACTAAAATTAATAATTGCTTGATTATAATAAAAATTTCGAATATTATTTAAGATCGACACTTAAAAGGAACAACGCGATGTAATTATAGAAAGAAATCAATTGTATGATTTATTTTTGAGATTTGTTCAGTCGTGGAGATTTATAAAGGCATCCAGTACAAGATAATTATTTTATAATATAACATTTGGTCACTTGATTTATAGGTTGAGACAAGTATATTAAACTTAAGTTCTATTCTGTACGTACTAAAAGTAATGAATGCACAAGGCTATAGCAGAATGAATATGCATTAGATTTAAGTAAGTGCTCTGAGAAAAAGAGCACTTCTTATGTATAAAGAAAGAGTCGGTGAGAGTAAAGATGAATGCATTGCCCAGTGAACACAAAAGGGATAAACGCAAGCCTGAATAAATCCTTGTTTGCATTTTGATATTACTAAGTCGATACTAAAGAGAAACTAAAACAAGTTACACAATATGTCAACATTTGACTCAGATCAGACACAGCCATTAGTACAGGTCCGCGTGTTCCCGCTTGATTGCATCGGCACCCTTCTCGGCCACCATATAGACCGAATTCTGGATGCGGCAGTCGGGAATCTCTGGGATGACGGATGCGTCAATAACACGCAGGTTCTTGATGCCGTGCACCTTGAGGCCAGCGTCGACGACGCCCTGGTTAATGTTATTGGACAGACGGGCAGTACCACAGGGGTGGAAGGATGTCTGTGAGCGGTCAAGCACGGTGCGTTTCATGGCGTCATCATCGTCCAGCGGCATGTCCCAGGGGTACTCATCGTCAACGATATCCTTGAAACCGTCGCCATGTTTGAGTACGTCATAGGCAAAACGAATGCCCTCGCGTAATGCAATAATATCGAGGTCGTCGGTAAAAAAGTTGAGGTTGATGTTGGGCTGCTGCAGGGGGTCGGCGCTATTGAGTGTGACAGTGCCTCCCTCGGAGACGGGTCGCACAAGGTCAACCATGACGGTCATGGAGCTACCTTTATTGGGGAGGGGGAAATGCCACTGGAAAGCACTTCCAAAAAGCGGGAGAAAGTCAAGCTCAAAATGCGGTTGGCCGTGAGGGCAGAAAGGGTCCAGTCCACCATTAGCTGCCTTGGCTGCGCGATACTCCGGAGATTTCTCAAGATAAGTATCAATGCGTGGAAAGCCGATGAGTTCCAGAAAGGGCGAGCCCATCGGACCCTGGTGGCTCTTGGTATACGTCGAGTGTGCGATTGTCTGCAACGGGCCCTTGCGTAGAACGTGGCTGTCCATAGAGTACTCGTCTTTGATTTTGAGCACAAACGGCACGCCAGGGTGATCAAGAAGATGCTGGCCCACATGGCGCGAGTCCACGAGGAGCGGGATGTTGTGGCGGGCGAGCTCAGGCGCCGGGCCAATGCCGCTAAGCATCAGCAACTTCGGTGATTCAAAGACGCCCTGCGACACAATGACCTCGCGCGAGGCAAAGTATGATAACTCTTGGCCGCCGTGGATCACGGTAATGCCCTTGGCTGTTCGATCGCTCTCGTCAATGATGAGCTTCTTAGAGTAAGTCTCGGCGAGGATGGTGATGCTGGGCTTGTCTGCGACTGCTAAGAAGCTGCCCGACCGCCGTCCGTTGTAAATGGTGTTGACGCTGTGTACTAAGCCACGCATCGTGCCGTCAAAAATGTTGTCTGTCACGGGCTCGCCCGTCCCCTTCCAAGCTTTGGTCACTAGGTCGCGGAACGGCTTCATCTCCGGGATCAGTTCTGCGTGCGCAATATGAATTGGCCCGCCGCCGCCAATCTTCTTGAGTTCCTCTGGATACAAGCCAGCGTCGTCGTGGTACGTGACGCTTTTACGGAGGTACGGCACGAGTGGATCCCACGTCCACTCCTTGCCACCATACTCCTCCCACATGTCAAACGTGGCCTTGGACCCCGGCACCCACGAGAAGTAGTTGAGAGACGAGCTACCACCCAGCGCCTTGCCGCGCGTGTTGGGCTTCTCAATCCGCTCATAGTCATCCCGCTTCACCATAGTTGTCTTGTAGGCCCAGTCGTACTGGCTGCCACGAAGATCCATAGCTAAAGCCGGCGTCCGGATATCCTCGTTGTCCTTAGAAGTACCAATACCAGCCTCGATGATTAGCACCCGCACCTTGGGGTTCTCTGCAAGCCGGGATGCAACAATGTTACCGGCAGTGCCGCCTCCCACGACAATAAAGTCAAAGCGTGAGCCGTTAGGGACAGACATAATAGATGATAGATAAATAAACGTTTAAGTGAAGATAAAAAAAGTGTAGTGATGTAGAAGATATTTGACCTGATGATACTGTTAGAAACCTGCCGAATTCGGTGATGATAGCAGGGGTTTATATATGCGTTTCTTAGACGTAGGCATGTCTTATGTCTGTGTTTGAATTAACAGTTTCATTATGCTTCGTATTGCTTCTCTTCGTTTATTACTCATGTCATTACTCTCCATGTTCTTCTTCAGCGGTGCTTCCATAGTTAGAGTTGCTCGTATTGTCAAGTTGAGGTCCGATATTCAACGCATATTAGCAGCCATTAATAGACTAGTATTTCTATAAAGTACTGGCGGAATCAACGGTATAGAACTAGGGCTCCACTGTGACGTAGCTGAAGCTTCTAGCTAATGCCATAGGGCAAGAAAGCGATTGGCCAGCTACTACTTCCTAATTTGTATAAATTTGCTATGCGGATCTGAACTACGAGTAAAGATCGGGGGACACACTGCGAAGGGTATTGGGATACGTGGGCAAAATAACGCATTGTGATTCATACATTGCTAAATATATATCAAAAGTGTTCTCTCTTCTACGCATCACTACCACCTTGAATCTTTAGTTTGCCATCGTTGTAATTTAAGTCACATAACCAATCAGCGTTAATTCTAAGGATCTATATATTATATTACAAGCGATCTTATCGATAATCTTATCGATATACAAAACCCCTTTATCAGCTTATTGTCCTTCCTCACATCAGCTCGTTTCTCGTCGTCACCACCATCGCTCGTCCTTACAACACCGACTCGTTTTGTCTGTCCTCTCTCTTTTCTTTGTCCACTCCTCTCGTCTTCGAGTACGACGTTTTCTGCGAGGAAGACGGCCTGCCCTGAGACTAACGTGTTCTTTGATACTAGTTCTTCCCGCTTACCACTAACGACGAGACGACAACTGTTCTCCCTCCGTTTTCCCCTACCACCGATCATAACTACGATCCGCCAAGCCGCCCGTGCGGCGTTGAATGACACCAAGCATATACTCGATAGAATTGGCTCTCCCAAACATCTGCTTATTACGGTGACCGGTCGCCGCAGGAAGAAACTGCCAGGCCTTTGCCGTTGCTGGGACGCGTCTCGCGCCCGTCGATCCATGTTTAGCGTTCTGACAATACATTCGAGACCTAGGTCCATAGAAAACAGAATACCGGTAGAGGCGGATTGTCTTCTTCACGAACAAACTAGCAACACAATGTCTGAATCTGCTACGCAACCACACCTTCCGCTCGTTCCCCAGTGCGCCGCCTGCGGCGATACAATCCATCGCCACGAGAGGATTGTCGCAAGTGAGCATTTTCTTTTCTCATTGACTATAATTGTACTGGATTTCACTGCTCACAATCAGTGCTCGGAAACAACGGCGCGACCGCGTATTCCGGGCGGATCACTCGTCCTTTCCCATTCCCACAACACGGCATGATCTTGACGGACATTGATGGCCTGTTGCCATGCCGCACCCCCCTACGTTCCTGCTCAGCTTGTAGGCGAGCACCTATGGCCGTCCTAGTGCACTATGACTGTTTCCATGTCTTCCAGACAGGGTATACATGTTTAGAGAATGGGCAAGCCGGACGAATCGTCGAGGACGGTGCCCGCCAAAAAACAAAAAAACAGGCCCAACTGGCTACGAAAGATCAATACGAACAAAGGCAAATAGGAAACGAAAACCACGATAGAAAGCCGGACAGCAAACAGGACGGCAATCGAGGCACAGACATCCTGGACGAGCTCTGGACAATTGGCGCCTGGCGTCGGCCGTGGATGCGGGCTGCCCAAGTACACCTCGAGGATGCGGGACCTGCGGCTTATGACGATGCTGAACTTGACATATTTGCCCGTTTGGCCGCAGTGTCTGGACTACCAAAGCTCGCCAATTTGCCTCTAGAGCTGGTGTGCCTCGTTTACAGGCTGTCGGCTCATAGTTTGTTCTGGCGCTCTGTGCGATGCCTCGGTCTCCGGGCTATGCGGCGGACAGATCCTCTACATCTCACCCCACTCGCGCAGATCATTTCGTGGCAGCGTTGGCATCCCTTGCAACTAGCAAAAGTCTCATCTCAACCTAGCTCCTCGCTACCACCGTTTATCAGAATCACCATTGATCGTCAAGGCATTTGTCAAATCGAACGCTTACAAGAGATGCCTGCGTATACGGGCCAAACAACCACTCATTTCGCCTTTATTGTCGAAAATGCGATGGCTTTGACGAGTCCAGCGTTTGCTGATATACAAGTTGAGAGAAAGGTTCGTTTCTTTCTCGTTTCATTCGTCTTCCTTTCAAGATCTTTTGTTTGTCTACACGAATAAATTCTCTAACAGTTCGATAAGAACGGCGTTATACGTTTACGTTTACCATCTCAGTGCCGTGGACTCCGTGTCTGGAATTCACCCTCCCCCCCAGACGTGGCTTCTTGCGTCTTGATCAACACTGCTTCATTTCGGCGCCTTGTACAGCCCAGTCGTCATATTCCAAGCCAGCTTTACGCTGTTGACGTCAACCGATGCTTCGGCCTGACGTTTTTCTACCTGACTGGTAAGATCTACGGCTTGCATGTGCATCGGACCGCTCACGACACCGCCATGGAAACATATGAACGCCTTGTCACTCGTGTCAAGGAAAACATGGTATGGGCGTTTCTCCCACTTTCTCCAAATGACCGCGTCATTGCCATTTGGGCATGCCAAGGCGAGCATGGTGTTAATATTATGGTACGTCGTATGGCGCTTTTCCAGGATCCAAAATGTTCACTGAACATTAAAACTGACGACGTCCCGTTTTACCAGGCTCGAATGGAACTGGCTGGTGATGTAGCGATAGGACGCGCATGTGGACGGAGCTCCAAGACCATTTGCTTATCTCGTGGAAATCAGATGACGTTCGTGTACGGAGAACCATTCGAAAGCGAGCCTGTGAAAATCTTTGGGGCTTGTTCTGGCAAGACCCAGTTAATTGACGACGCGGACCGCCTTTTACAACCTGCTTTCCCTATGCAGACGACAATCGCTACTCGCTTTCCCGACACGTACGTTTCTTCAGCTCCACTCCGCGATGTTCGATCTGTGCGGGTCTTTTACGCCAAAGACACATGTCGTGGCATGTTACTATGGTACAAAAACGGCGGTGTGCGTGCCCTAGGAGAGTGCCGTCTCTTTGTAGACGAAAGCTGGGTAGTGGCACATCCGGCCGCAGTCTGCTACCGGCCACTACAATACCGCGCATACAAACATGTGCACCACGATGGGGTAATTGTTTATGTGGCGCGCACTGCGCGGCATTCTCATGAAGAAGATGGTTGGAAGTGCCACGACATCGGCCAAGGTGTTTTGCATTTTCACTACACAACAAACCGCTCGTACACAATATCATATGAACCAAATTCGCTGTAAAAGGCTGAAATAGAATACGGAAAATCAAGGTTAAAGGAGCACGATCCGGCGTGTCATGATATAGGTGCGAAACGTACATTCAGGACATACAGAAGTGTAGAGGTCGTGGGAAAATAGCATTTTCAGGATACGGGTCGGTCACGCGTGTAATAATGGCGCCCTTTGTACCGGAGATACCAGGCGTTTCTCCCTTTATAAGTCACTTTTTTCCATTCATCCCTGTCCGTCGACTTTTCCTTTCCATCAAAGGCTGTGAAAATGAATTCGTCTCGTCTAGTAATGTGCGACACTTTGTAGGGGCTGATCTTAAGCCATGGCTGTGACACCGATTCGGTTACTGGTCTAATGTCCGCGGTATCGGCATGCGCGGACTCTTCATCCGTAGGCCCGTACCGGTCTTGCGCCGTAGGGTCGTAGTACGGGTACGGTGTGTTTTTGTAGCTACCACTGTCATCCACCATGGCAGTATCTCCTTGGTAAGCTGCGGAGGAGAGGGGAACCGTAGGGGCAGAGGCGGCAGAAGGTATGCCTGGCGACTCAGGATCGTGTTTACTGTCTTCCATCCCGTCTGTAGACTCGTCGCTCGACGACGCAAGCACTTCGGTAACGATTTCCTCAGGTGGGACGGGGTGCAGCTTGATGTAGTCGAGACACCTTAGAAGCTGGGTGCCTCCCGGTCCGGAAACTTCAACATACTCTGCCCGCACTGCTTTGCCGTGTGACGTTGGGAAATAGGGGACTAGAAAGCCTTGACTAACATCAAAGATCCATAGTCGTGCCTGGCTGCCGATGCAAGTCATCGCCCAGACCCGTGCCATGCCTGTCCCGGTAAAATATTCACATCCGGCCGTGTAAGCCTGAAGTTCGCACTCGGTCAGTTCAGTCTGTGTTGCCGATGTGCGCTTCATTTCGACAAAAAGGACGGTACCGCGGCTGCCTGTCGCCGGATCGATGCGCTCCACCACTAAGTCGACTCGGCGAGCAACACCCGGGTCGTGCAAAGGAGGTTGCTGCGACGACACCACCCATGGATCCCGGTTAAAGACGATGCGGTTAAAGATGTACTCCCAGAATCGTGTTGTGGCCCATTCTAAAAAGATTTGCTGTACATCCGTCCAGAGACTCTGGAGTATTGGCGTGGTGATGATAGACATTTTGTTCGACGACTGTGTAGAGATCTTTTAGTAAACCGATACTTTTGTCTATACTAAGAAATGCCGTAGCATGGTTCTTAACTTAAAAAATATCGCTATTTAAAGAATGTACCGCGGTAACCCCTCGCCTGCTACGTGTTAAAATGTGGGATAAGGAGGCATCCTACTATTTGGTTTTATATAACTAAAATAAACGATAAAAGTCTATTTATTACAACTATTACTAACCCGCCGGATATACTAACAAAAACGGTATAACATAGTGGCTTAACATATAAAACTTAAGGTATTATGTTTTAGACTTTTATTCTCTTTTTGATTTTTGTCTTAGTATTTTTATATTTATAAGTGTTTTACGGAAGTAATTAAATAGAATCAAGCAAGCATGTCATGCCGATAAATCTTACCCCTACTAGTCACGAGACTTTAAAGGAAGTCTTAAGTCTTAAAACTGCTTTATAGACGGGTTGGTCAGCTATATAAAAACGACTACGTAAGTGTTATATCGGATCTTTAAAAGATCCCGATTAACACCCTTCCTAGCTAGCTTACTTACTAAGCCTAGTTGTTATTCTTAACGTATATAAGTTATATGCATATATAACTAAACATAAAAGCGGGGTAAATATCTGAGTCTGTATATAAGTCATATACACGCCTATTTTATAACATTCTAGTCTCCAAAATATCAAAAACTAACCTTAAATGTAACCTTAAGGTCAATACTAAGAAAAGTTAAAGAAAAAGACGGAATATTATAAGTATATGCTTTTAATTTTAAAGTCTATAATAAAAGATTTAATCGAAAAACAAAATCTTAAAATTAAAAACCAAGTTTCGAAATCAGAATCTTTAATAGAGATTTTAATCTAAGAATAAACAATCTCAAAATCAAAACTTAAGTTTGGAAATTAGAATCTTTAATGGAGATTTTAATCTAAAAATAAATAATCTTAAAATTAAAACCTGAGTTTAGAAATCAGAATCTTTAATAGAGATTCTAATCCGAAAATAAACAATCTTAAAATCAAAACCTAAGTTTAGAAATTAGAATCTTTAATAAAGATTTTAATTTAAAAATTATAAACCTTTTTAAATTAAAATTAAAATTAATATTAAAGAATATAGTTTAACTTTAAAAAAGTAAAACCCGATATTTATATAATTTGTCGGTAAAAACGATCTGTATTTAAGCTATTCGAGAACACTAGTAATCCGTATTCAGACTCCTTTTACAATAGGTAGTATAAATGTTCGGTTCCGTAATAATATCTACTCTTCCAAGTCTAACTATCGTAAGATATAGCTAAATTGCTAGAAGTCTCTCATCGTAATGTAGAGACGACTGCCTTAGTCAGCCGCCTTTGATTATATAAGGCGATTACGTAAGACGATTATAAACTATATCGATACTAACTTTCTTTATAAAAGTCGTAATAATTTTAAACCGATATACGTTTAAAATTTAAATATATATAAAAACTATTAAAACTCTTTCTACGTTTAACACCTTTTTTACGCCCGCGGGTATTAATAAAGCATCGCCTTTTTTTTAATCTTTTTCTACCTACCCTTTTTTTTTTAATTCTATAAAATTTAAGTCGATAAAACGTATTAAAACGTTATATACTTTCGTTTTTATTATAACGTCGATAAGATTAGTATTTTTTATAATCTATTTTACTTTTAAGACTTTTTTTTTTTCGTAGCTTTAACAAAGTATCGTTACGTCGATTATAAGCCGCTTTTTAATAGTAACTTTTAATTTAATAACGGCGTCGTAAACGGATTTATTATCGGTATATAATACGAAAAGAATTTGTCTTTCGTAAAGTTAATTAAGTATAGCTTTAAAGCAACTACCGACGTTAAACTTTTAAATAAAAGTATATAACTTAGTTATAAATATTAACTTAATTACTTTTTTATATTTAATAAATAATTAATATATAATGTTATATATACTTATTACGTCTTTTATCGTAACGATATAGTTAATCTATAATAAAAGGTTTTTATTATTTATAAAAACGACGACTTAAATAATCTCTTTATCGGTTAACAAGATGACTCAGCAAGGCGGTGAGCTGTCAAGCCACGTTTACATCACTAAGCCACAACGCACGGGCCACAAGACCTCTGCGCACGGACTACGTCCAGGTTTTTACCCTTACTTGTCGCTACTTTTGGGGCCTTAACTTTTGCTCCTTTTTGACACTTTTTAGATAGACATTTAGAACAACACTAGCACATAGATTAAAAGACAGAATATATACTTTTACGTGTATGTGGTGTTTAGATTATTGTGTTACGTTGTTTTGTAGAAATAAATAAGTGATTTAAACGATTCCGGAAATAATTATTTTGATAGTCTCGACAATTGTAATTTAAAGACTAAGGACTTAGTACTAGTTATTAGGCTTTTAAAACTTAAAGGAAAATAAAGAAAAAAGGTTTTATTTCGATAATGAATAATTAAAGGGTATAACTATAATTAAAGGCTGCCTTAGAAGTAGTCTTTAAAGCGGTCTTAAAAAGAGAAATTTTTTAAAAAAAAAAAAAAAAAAGGCCGGTAGATCGGTATATAAACGGGAAAAGTATCGTACTTTTATAAAACGGATTAACTTTACTACGGCGTATAATAAAGATTTAATAAACATTTTTTAAAACGTGTTTAAAAGATAAACGCTTTAATATTACGTCGACGTAAATTTAAAATATACGATAAGGCTACGCGATATTATACTCCGGCGCGGAGTTTATATAAAAAAGACGTTTAACCGGGACATTTATATAATGTAACTGGGCTGTTAGGGTTAAGACTTTGCAAAAAATGGATTTTTATAATTCGTTTTTTAGCAGTAAAATAAAAAGTTGTAATGTAACTGGGCTGTTAGGGTTAGGACTTTGCAAAAAATGGATTTTCACAATTCGTTTTTTAGCAGTAAAATAAAAAGTTGTAATTATAAAAACGTAAAACTATTCAGACGTCCGAACAGAAAAGAAAGAACACACCTAAACATATTCAGACGTCCGAACAGAAAAGAAAGAACACACCAAAACATATTCAGATGTCCGAACCAAAAATGTTCAGACGTCCGAACCAAAATTATTCAGACGTCCGAACAGAAAAGAAAGAACACACCAAAACATATTCAGACGTCCGAACCAAAAATGTTCAGACGTCCGAACCAAAATTATTCAGACGTCCGAACAGAAAAGAAAGAACACACCCAAACATATTCAGACGTCCGAACCAAAATTATTCAGACGTCCGAACAGAAAAGAAAGAACACACCAAAACATATTCAGACGTCCGAACCAAAAATGTTCAGACGTCCGAACCAAAATTATTCAGACGTCCGAACAGAAAAGAAAGAACACACCCAAACATATTCAGACGTCCGAACCAAAATTATTCAGACGTCCGAACAGAAAAGAAAGAACACACCCAAACATATTCAGACGTCCGAACCAAAATTATTCAGACGTCCGAACAGAAAAGAAAGAACACACCAAAACATATTCAGACGTCCGAACAGAAAAGAAAGAACAAACCCAAACATATTCAGACGTCCGAACAGAAAAGAAAGAACACACCAAAACAAATTCAGACGTCCGAACAGAAAAGAAAGAACACACCTAAACATATTCAGACGTCCGAACCAAAAATGTTCAGACGTCCGAACCAAAATTATTCAGACGTCCGAACAGAAAAGAAAGAACACACCCAAACATATTCAGACGTCCGAACCAAAATTATTCAGACGTCCGAACAGAAAAGAAAGAACACACCCAAACATATTCAGACGTCCGAACCAAAATTATTCAGACGTCCGAACAGAAAAGAAAGAACACACCAAAACATATTCAGACGTCCGAACAGAAAAGAAAGAACAAACCCAAACATATTCAGACGTCCGAACAGAAAAGAAAGAACACACCAAAACAAATTCAGACGTCCGAACAGAAAAGAAAGAACACACCTAAACATATTCAGACGTCCGAACCAAAAATGTTCAGACGTCCGAACAGAAAAGAAAGAACACACCCAAACATATTCAGACGTCCGAACCAAAATTATTCAGACGTCCGAACAGAAAAGAAAGAACACACCAAAACATATTCAGACGTCCGAACAGAAAAGAAAGAACAAACCCAAACATATTCAGACGTCCGAACCAAAAATGTTCAGACGTCCGAACAGAAAAGAAAGAACACACCCAAACATATTCAGACGTCCGAACCAAAATTATTCAGACGTCCGAACAGAAAAGAAAGAACACACCAAAACATATTCAGACGTCCGAACAGAAAAGAAAGAACAAACCCAAACATATTCAGACGTCCGAACAGAAAAGAAAGAACACACCAAAACAAATTCAGACGTCCGAACAGAAAAGAAAGAACACACCAAAACATATTCAGACGTCCGAACCAAAAATGTTCAGACGTCCGAACCAAAATTATTCAGACGTCCGAACAGAAAAGAAAGAACAAACCCAAACATATTCAGACGTCCGAACAGAAAAGAAAGAACACACCAAAACAAATTCAGACGTCCGAACAGAAAAGAAAGAACACACCAAAACATATTCAGACGTCCGAACCAAAAATGTTCAGACGTCCGAACCAAAATTATTCAGACGTCCGAACAGAAAAGAAAGAACACACCCAAACATATTCAGACGTCCGAACCAAAATTATTCAGACGTCCGAACAGAAAAGAAAGAACACACCAAAACATATTCAGACGTCCGAACAGAAAAGAAAGAACACACCAAAACATATTCAGACGTCCGAACAGAAAAGAAAGAACAAACCCAAACATATTCAGACGTCCGAACAGAAAAGAAAGAACACACCAAAACAAATTCAGACGTCCGAACAGAAAAGAAAGAACACACCAAAACATATTCAGACGTCCGAACAGAAAAGAAAGAACAAACCCAAACATATTCAGACGTCCGAACAGAAAAGAAAGAACACACCAAAACAAATTCAGACGTCCGAACAGAAAAGAAAGAACACACCTAAACATATTCAGACGTCCGAACCAAAAATGTTCAGACGTCCGAACAGAAAAGAAAGAACACACCCAAACATATTCAGACGTCCGAACCAAAATTATTCAGACGTCCGAACAGAAAAGAAAGAACACACCAAAACATATTCAGACGTCCGAACAGAAAAGAAAGAACACACCAAAACATATTCAGACGTCCGAACCAAAATTATTCAGACGTCCGAACAGAAAAGAAAGAACACACTAAAACATATTCAGACGTCCGAACCAAAATTATTCAGACGTCCGAACAGAAAAGAAAGAACACACCAAAACATATTCAGACGTCCGAACCAAAATTATTCAGACGTCCGAACAGAAAAGAAAGAACACACCAAAACATATTCAGACGTCCGAACCAAAATTGTTCAGACGTCCGAACAGAAAAGAAAGAACACACCCAAATATATTCAGACGTCCGAACCAAAATTATTCAGACGTCCGAATAGAAAAGAAAGAACACACCAAAACAAATTCAGACGTCCGAACAGAAAAGAAAAGAACATACCCAAACATATTCAGACGTCCGAACCAAAATTGTTCAGACGTCTGAATAGAAAAGAAAGAACACACCCAAACATATTCAGACGTCCGAACAGAAAAGAAAGAACAAACCCAAACATATTCAGACGTCCGAACAGAAAAGAAAGAACACACCAAAACAAATTCAGACGTCCGAACAGAAAAGAAAGAACACACCAAAACATATTCAGACGTCCGAACCAAAATTATTCAGACGTCCGAACAGAAAAGAAAGAACACACCAAAACAAATTCAGACGTCCGAACAGAAAAGAAAAGAACACACCCAAACATATTCAGACGTCCGAACCAAAATTATTCAGACGTCCGAACAGAAAAGAAAGAACACACCCAAACATATTCAGACGTCCGAACCAAAATTATTCAGACGTCCGAACAGAAAAGAAAGAACACACCCAAACATATTCAGACGTCCGAACAGAAAAGAAAGAACAAACCCAAACATATTCAGACGTCCGAACAGAAAAGAAAGAACACACCAAAACAAATTCAGACGTCCGAACAGAAAAGAAAGAACACACCAAAACAAATTCAGACGTCCGAACCAAAATTATTCAGACGTCCGAACAGAAAAGAAAGAACACACCAAAACATATTCAGACGTCCGAACAGAAAAGAAAGAACAAACCCAAACATATTCAGACGTCCGAACAGAAAAGAAAGAACACACCAAAACAAATTCAGACGTCCGAACAGAAAAGAAAGAACACACCTAAACATATTCAGACGTCCGAACCAAAAATGTTCAGACGTCCGAACAGAAAAGAAAGAACACACCCAAACATATTCAGACGTCCGAACCAAAATTATTCAGACGTCCGAACAGAAAAGAAAGAACACACCAAAACATATTCAGACGTCCGAACCAAAATTATTCAGACGTCCGAACAGAAAAGAAAGAACACACCAAAACATATTCAGACGTCCGAACCAAAATTATTCAGACGTCCGAACAGAAAAGAAAGAACACACCAAAACATATTCAGACGTCCGAACCAAAATTGTTCAGACGTCCGAACAGAAAAGAAAGAACACACCCAAATATATTCAGACGTCCGAACCAAAATTATTCAGACGTCCGAATAGAAAAGAAAGAACACACCAAAACAAATTCAGACGTCCGAACAGAAAAGAAAAGAACATACCCAAACATATTCAGACGTCCGAACCAAAATTGTTCAGACGTCTGAATAGAAAAGAAAGAACACACCCAAACATATTCAGACGTCCGAACAGAAAAGAAAGAACACACCAAAACAAATTCAGACGTCCGAACAGAAAAGAAAGAACACACCAAAACATATTCAGACGTCCGAACCAAAAATGTTCAGACGTCCGAACAGAAAAGAAAGAACACACCAAAAAATATTCAGACGTCCGAATAAAAAAAAGAACACACTAAAAACAGAAATATTTAGATTTCTGAACAAAAAAGCCGGTCGTCATCGTCTTCCTCTTCCTCGTCATTTTCAACCTCGTCCCCCTCGTCGTCTTCAATCTCGTCCCCCTCGTTATCTTCAACCTCGTCCCCCTTGTCGTCTTCAATCTCTTCTACCGTTCCTTTGGTATGTTGTCCGCGAGGCATCAGCCCAAGCAGCTCCCAAATTGGAGCAGTATGCAAAGAACGCTCGTCGCCGTCTTGGGCCATCTTAATGCCAGGAATCGTATCCTCCTCATCCGCTGTCGGCGCCGCCCCGCCCCCGAGAATCTTACTTACAATGTGTTTCTCGCATGCCGCACAGACTGTATGCAAAATCGGTGTCTCGTCGGCAATTGCTTGAATCACGGCGCGAAACTTGGTCTCTTTTTTGCCCACCTTAGGACCCTCCATACGGTGCCGGTTGTACGCCGTTGTTATACTTTTAGGAAGTAGAGCAAACACACCGACGCCAAACGTATCTGCTAATATAGCAATCGGCCGCCAAGCATATATCTTCTTAGACAGCTGGCCGACCGGCAGTGACATCTTGTCGGCGAGATACGTATGAATCTGAGTCGTCAAAGCACCACGAGCAATACCTTCCCCGTCGAGAAACGCAGCGACCTCCGCGTCCGTGCAATCCGACTGCGACCAACGCGCCCACTGTTTGACGAGATCGGCTTTCATTTGTAGCATGCGGATGTCATCGGCCACGCCGCGCGTCGGTAGGTCATATAACATCGCTTGGCTCAGTTGCTTTGTAAAGGTCGAAAGTTTGATAGAACCGACGTGGCTTTGGCCCGTAGCATGTTTATTTCCCGCCACCGTAGTGCTTTCTGCCGAGGTTTGTAACAAGTGACTAAGAGACCGGTCCTCTACATTGGCATATTGTTCCAAAAAACGCCTCAGCCAACCGTTTTCGCCCCCGGTTCCCAAAGACGTCAGTATACAAGACCATCGCAAACTGTCGAACGTCGTTCGACGAGACCATGTCCGGAAACACATGTTTTTCTAACTGGGCAGCCGCAGGCAGCCTCCCTAAGAAGTCGCTCTGCGTCTCTTTTTTTTGTTTAGGCTCAGTTCGGATTTTTTTTAAGAGCAAGTGGACGAGACTGCTTTCGTATGTTACCGTGTTGTCCTTTAATGTGTCATCCCCGACCGGAGTCTCTAGATCTTCTATTGTGTTCGTCTCGTCTAAGATACTAGTCTCGCCTAGGGCACTGGTCTCGTCGGGGGCACTAGTCTCGTCGGGGGCACTGGTCTCGTCGGGGGCACTGGTCTCGTCGGGGGCACTGGTCTCGTCGGGGGCACTGGTCTCGTCGGGGGCACTGGTCTCGTCGGGGGCACTGGTCTCGTCGGGGGTACTGGTCTCGTCGGGGTACTGGTTTCGTCGGGTATACTGGTCTTGTGTCGAGGATTTGTGTTCTCCGGCCTATTATTAGAATTTATTATTAATCAAGAAAGAAAAAGAAAGAAAAAGACGTACATATTAAAAAATGACTGAGATGTTACTTCTTTTTGAGACGAAGCGAGCAAGTCTGGTTGTATACCGTTTACCGTCGTACCGATTTCGTGTAGTGGTTTTGTTGTAAGCTGCATTTCTTGCATCGTAGAGAACAAGAACTCGGGCAGAAGTTCTAGTGGTAAATTTGCTCTCGTAAACTTCGTACACAGGTTCTGGATGAAAGACAAGGTCATACTGCGGTATTTTAACCGAATGAACGTAGGAGTATCAATTTTGGGTCCGGCTTCTAAAACGGGAGAATATTGAGAGGAGGGGAGAGAAGACATAACCTCGGTCGCGATCGTAGACGGCGGTTCGGACAGTGGGCGCTGGGCTAAGGACTGCCGGCGCGGTGATTGATCGGTGACCGAGTTTGCTTGGGGCGAGGGGGGGAGGGGAGCAACCACGGTACGCAACGGTGAACGGCGCGGATTTTGGTGGCGTGGCTGCACTCGCGACGAGCTCGGATCGATCCGGGCGTGTTTTGTAGGCCATATATCGGCAAGCGCCTCGTCTACTGCCTGACGGCGCTTCGTCGATGGTCTCATAACAGCTAAAAGAAACAGACAAGTAGAAATATGTATAAAGAAATAGAGTAAGAAAAGGATATAAAAAGAGATAGACAAGTAAAAGGATGTGAAGTCAGGTAGACGGATGTGAAAAGAAAAAAAAAAACAAGTAGAAAAGAAATACAAGTAAAAGAATGTAAAAAGAAACAGACAAGTAGAAAGATGTGGAAAAGCGTAATATAAGAGTATAGAATCCGCAAGTATGGGATGTTGAGCATAAACCGACAGATAGCTGGTTGTTTTTTCTTGTCTTTTCTTTTCCAATAAAGAAGAAAAAAACGCCCTTTTCCGCGTCACAACCGCGACAGCGTGTCGTATCGCGGAACGAATATAAATAAATAGATAAATGAAAAAGAGATAAATATTTAAGATGTAAGATAAAGTCGTACTCGTATGTTTCTTAACCGGACGACTTTTAATTTTAATACCTTGTCATGTTACGAGCAGGTAAAGGAGGTAGACGAAGACGAGGTCTTAAGCTAAGTGTATTCGGGTATTTAAAACTGCGTAGATAAGGTAAATAAGCAGGAGATTAGGAGATAAGAGTAAAGAGGTAAGACGGGGTAGACGGTAATAACGGTCCGTGCTTAATAATATCCATTGTTTTGCGGGTCTTTATATACTTAGTGATACAAGTTAAGACTAAGAAAGAACACGTATAATAATGTAGCTTTTCGTATCATACTAATCTTCGCAGAAGTCGAAACCAATTATATCAGTCTTAAAAAAAGGTAATATTTTAACGTTGAAAAGGATTAAAACAATAGAATAAGATAAAAATAAACCATTTTCTTTGTTTTTATTTCGTTTTTAATTATCTGATATGAAGTTATTATTGTTAAAAATAGGATAAAATAGAGCAAAAATTGCTTATTATAATGGTATACTTTAATCATCTCTTTTATTTATTTTTAAAAATAAAATAAAACATTATACGAGATGTTAATTGTAGTAAGCTATATACTTGATGTATTACGTAAACAGTCGGTTGACATACTATAAACGGGTACTAAATGAAGATCGTCGATAGACCCCGGATTTACCTTTCTCTTCATTTCCTAGCTCCCGTTATCTCTTAATATTCAAGGGGTTGTTTACTTGTTTTCTTTCTTATCAACGAAAATGTAACAGCTGCTTGTATATTCGGACGTTTAAATCGTTGTACTAGGAGTTGTATTCCTCTTCATTTCCTGTTATCTTTCAATATTCCAGGGGTTGTTTACTTTTCTTATCAACGAATATGTAACAGCCGCTTTTCTATTCGGACGTCTGAATTGGTGTACTAATCCTAGAGTTGTATTTCTCTTCATTTCCGGGCTCCCGTTATCTTCGTATTTCAAGGGATTGCTTACTTTTTTCCTTTTTTCTTATCAACGAATATGTAACAGTCGCTTTTCTATTCGGACGTCTGAATTGGTGTACTAATCCTAGAGTTGTATTTCTCTTCATTTCCGGGCTCCCGTTATCTTCGTATTTCAAGGGATTGCTTACTTTTTTTCCTTTTTTCTTATCAACGAATATGTAACAGTCGCTTTTCTATTCGGACGTCTGAATTGGTGTACTAATCCTAGAGTTGTATTTCTCTTCATTTCCGGGCTCCCGTTATCTTCGTATTTCAAGGGATTGCTTACTTTTTTCCTTTTTTCTTATCAACGAATATGTAACAGTCGCTTTTCTATTCGGACGTCTGAATTGGTGTACTAGTCCTAGAGTTGTATTTCTCTTCATTTCCGGGCTCCCGTTATCTTCGTATTTCAAGGGATTGCTTACTTTTTTCCTTTTTTCTTATCAACGAATATGTAACAGTCGCTTTTCTATTCGGACGTCTGAATTGGTGTACTAGTCCTAGAGTTGTATTTCTCTTCATTTCCGGGCTCCCGTTATCTTCGTATTTCAAGGGATTGCTTACTTTTTTTCCTTTTTTCTTATCAACGAATATGTAACAGCCGCTTTTCTATTCGGACGTCTGAATTGGTGTACTAATCCTAGAGTTGTATTTCTCTTCATTTCCGGGCTCCCGTTATCTTCGTATTTCAAGGGATTGCTTACTTTTTTCCTTTTTTCTTATCAACGAATATGTAACAGCCGCTTTTCTATTCGGACGTCTGAATTGGTGTACTAATCCTAGAGTTGTATTTCTCTTCATTTCCGGGCTCCCGTTATCTTCGTATTTCAAGGGATTGCTTACTTTTTTTTCCTTTTTTCTTATCAACGAATATGTAATAGCCGCTTTCCATTCTGACGTCGGAACCGTTGTGTTTCTCTTCATTTCCTAGCTCGCGTTATCTTTTAATATTTAAGGGGTTGTTTACTTTTTTTCTTTTTTCTTATATGTATTTGTATATTCTATAGTCGTTCTCTTTATTTCCTGGCTCCCGTTATTACTTAATATTCTAAGGGTTGTTTACTTTTCTTATTAACGAATATATAGCAGCCACTTTTCTATTCTAACGTCTAAATTGGTGTACTAATCCTAGAGTTGTATTTCTCTTCATTTCCGGGCTCCCGTTATCTTCGTATTTCAAGGGATTGCTTACTTTTTTTCCTTTTTTCTTATTAACGAATATGTAACAGTCGCTTGTATATTCGGACGTCTGAACCGTTGTACTAGAGTTGCATTTGTCTTGTGTTATCTCTTTATATTCAAAGAGTCGTTTATTCTTTTTCTTTTATTAACGAACATGTGACGGCCGCTGTAACAAATCTCGGATATCGTCAAAGTCAAGTTTCGTATAAAAGAGCAGAGAGCACGTAAAAGATAAAAGATTATTTTTATATACTTTTTCCCCCTTCTACTATTTTCTCCTTCTCCTACGATTATACAATGGGGCGACCACGGGCCCACGTTAACCGCCAGACGAAGACGAAAAAGTCTCGCCGCAATACTACCAAAACCCAAACGGCACGGTCGACGAATCAAAGTACCCAGTCACAGTCGCCTATTGAAGCTTATTTCCAAGCTCCTCCTGCCCAGTCACCTACGCTGCCGCAAGCCCGGCCGCCGCAATTTGCTCGTCAAACATCAATCCGAGCCCATTTCTCGCCGTCACCTGTATCTTCACAGGCGTCGGACTACGTTATACAAGATAGCAGCTCGTCGAGTCCGGCTCGTTTTATAAATACTTTTTTTAGAGGCGGCGTAAGGAAGAATGGTATGTTGTTTTCTCTTTTTTTCTCTTACTCTTTACTAGAATAAGATAAATTAGTTGTATTAACCAAAAAAAGGAACCCACCCAACGACGCCATCTACCGAGCGGCGACAGCCGAGTCCTTTATCACAACCGTTTACTCCGGGTCTTAGCGATGTGTCCCGACACTCGTCGTCGAGTCCGGGTCTTTTTACGACTTTGAATATAAGACGTGACGCCCGAGAAAATAGTAAGTTTCTTCTTCTTTTTGTGTATTTAATAAATACTACTACGTCTTTAACATGTGCACGTTGTTTTCTTTTTTAACCAAAACTAGGTTTTATAAGACGATTACAACACAACTCGCAGGCCACTGTGTCTCTCCCGACACCACGTCCAACGCAAGGTACGTCGAGTCTTCTTTTGTCTTTTTTGTCTATTATTTTTTACTATACTAATAAAAAGAACTCCAAGAACAACAATGGCCAGCGTCTACGTTGGCGCAGAGCACAACCCACGACAATGCCGGAGACGTGGCCCAAGACGACGTAGACATCAACGAAGCGGACATGGCCTACGACAACAACGAGCACATGGACCTAGACGATGACGACGGCGAGGAGATGAGCGATACGATGGACGACGAAAGTTGGCGCGGTGTGAGCGACGACGAGGCAGACGGCCCCGCTAACGCCGGCCAGCAGCTGCCCTACGAGGTGCCGTTAACGCGCGAGGAAGTATACGCATGGCTTGAAGACCAGACTATCACGCCTACAGAACGGCTCGCGCGGCGGATCACGTATGTTCTCCGCATCGGCCTCGTGGCGTGTCCGGCCGAGGAGCATGCGCGCTGGGAGACGGTCCACAACGCAAATTGCTCCCACCACTATGGGCTCCAAGAGACATACGGGGCGTCGCCGCCGGGGTTTACCAACGCGGCAGCAAGGCAGAGCAGCCCAGCCTTGTCAACCCTCGGGCTCAACTGCCCAGTGCGGCCGCTTGGCCCAGGCCATTTAAAAACTAAGCCGGACGGACCTCCCTTCCGCGTCTCGGCTCGAGGCGCAGCATTGCGGCTGGCCGGACGAAGGCCGGCACAAGGGTGCTCAGATCTGCTTACACCGAGACGATCTACCTCTACAAATCATGGACCGGGCGGTGCACGACGTCGACAGCTTTCTACACGTCACGAGCGACCCAAGAGACTTTCAAGGGCCGCTCGACGTCGCCGTTACGCCGCAGACCAAGTCTCTTCTTACAAAAAACGTCCACCTGTACTTGCCGGTCCAAACAGAAACAAAAACAATCCGTGCCCCTATCTACCGCATCCCACACATCGTTTTTGCCCGGCGGGGTGCGGACGTCATTTATATGTTTTTCCCCAAGATGTATGCTGAAAGAACGAAAACGACGCCACCGCTGCCCGACGTCTTACACGCCATGTTCTTCAATATATTCATCTTGCCGAGCTTTGACCGCATCGGGTCGAGCTTTGCACACCACGTCCCGTCGTGTTATAAAGAGGCGCGCGCCATGTCCCGCATTGCCGTCGAAGGAACCGGCCAAAAGAACGGCCGGGAAGGCGCTATCCAAGTCACGTACAAACGACACCAACCTCCAGTTCTTATGGCAGGTGATGCGCGACGGCCTAGGACAGGGCGGAGTACGCCAGCCATCCCGGCAATGCGGATTTGACCGAGCACGACCGGAATGACTTGTTATTGTTCGGCAACCCGGTGTTTATGTACAATAATAAGAACACGAAGCTCGCGTTCCAAACCGCCTCGACCGAGATTGGGACAGACGCGTCGACTAACGGCCGCGATCGACGCTTTCCAGGCCGGCCTCATGCCGTCGGTCGCTCCGTACCTCGGCCCCTCGAGCCCGCCGCTAGACGACGGATCCTGGGGGCCGACCCGGCGGCAGCAGTACATGGACATTGCGGCCGAGTTCCTCCCCGAACAGACCGGCCACACCGTGCTCGCGCGGCGGTGCTGCCAATATAACACGTTGTTGTTCTTAAACGGCGATCCGCAGAAAGCTTTGTTTGGGACCGCCGGTACGGACGCTCGTGTGCCGAGCGGCGCGCCGGGCGGTGCCCGCGCGCCCAACGACGAGGGCGAGGACTTGGACGAAGCGTTTCGTGTGCCGGACGTCGAGCACGACAGCGCCGGACACCGCGGGGACGAAGATGGCGACGCCGCTGGCGCACCTTCGTACTGGCGGCCCCCTTCGATCAAAAAGTCAAACACGGCTGCGTATCCTATCCGTCTACTACGGGACGCGGTCTCGATTACGTGCGAGCCGCGGAAACTAAACCCGCTCAGGCAACAAGGCGTCGCGTACATCCAGTCGTATACCGTGGAAGAAGGGCGGTACAACGAGCTCGGCGTCTGGGCCTTTTCCCATCCCAAGCTCTACAACCTCGGCCACGGTAAAGACGTGTGGGCAAGCATCGCAAACGAGGGCAATGTGTCGGCCAACCTCGACGGCGCCCACGCGGCGCTGCTGTCGTCCTGCCAGCGTCTGTCGTACGGCTTAGCGGACCGAGCACGCCAGTTCGGCTGGCGCTTTGAGATCCGGGTCACGACCGCGCTCAGCCAGTCCGTCCGAGAGGCGGAGGTAGCGTGGGCGACCCTGGTACGGGGGGACGGGCTGCCGCGGCTCGGGTACCTAAACGGCCAGCCGGACCTTGCGATCGTACGCGCGGACATGAACATCCGCGCGGACCGCAACGCGTTTTATATCGTCGACGCGCGGCTGTACAATACCTTTGTCTGGGAGAGCCTAGACAAGTACGTCCGGCTTCTCGACTACATCGTCATCATGTACAAGAACGGTATACAGACACCACAGACGGCCGCTACGTTCTTTGCGCTCGTCGTGGTCGCGCTCCAGCAGTTCATCAACTACGGGAACGAGATAGTGCGGTACTCTCTCATGGCCGCTTTGCCTTCCGGCGCGCCTACTGTGACCGTGCCTGGTGCGCCGACGAAGACGCCGCGGGTTGGGCTAGGGGTTACGCGAACGATGGCCGCGCGGGGCTTTGGGTTTTTCCCTACGACCGGGATTGACTGGTTTGGGCTGCAGCTCGAGTACGATCTGGCCATCCACATCGACGTCCCCCAGCTCGCGGTGAAGACGCACTGGCGGCGCGTCGGGATGGCGACTACCTCGTACGGCGTCTTCGACCAAGCCGTCAACGTGGCGGTCGACCCCGCGATACCCAGTGCGGCGGGCGGCGACGCCGTCTTGTCGATCTTAGCGCAGCTCGTGCTGAACGAGTACCTGCTGAGCGTCTACACCGCGCTGTCGAGAAAAAAACCAACCGTGGACGACATCAACACCATTCAACCGACGTTCTCCGGCTTCTGCAAGATCGCTGTACTCGACAAGCGCACGTGCACCTTGCCGACGAAGCCCAACCACCGCATCCAGTCGCCGCAGCAATACTTTAAGTGGGCGTTCACGACGGTGCACGACTCCATTACACGCACCCGTATACAAAAGCATCAGTTCTACGTAATGACGCAAAAAGTCATCGACCGCCTTGACCACACACCACACCCCGTTTGTGTCGGCGAACCGCTTTCTCGCTATTGTGTTATTATCGGTTTTGCCAGCAAGTCGGCTGTATACCCTGCCCTTGCCCTACCAACGGAGTCTTGTCTCTTACAACAAAACCGCAGAAGAACCGACTTGTCTTGTGTATACGCCTAGTCCAGGCGACGAGCGAGGTGCCAGCGACGGCTACCATCGAGGATCCTATTGCTATAGTATCGCGGACCGACACAGCGGCGAGCGTGCCACCACTGCGAGCTATGTATCCCGCCTCGAGCTTACTAGACATTGACTTTGTCCGGCAGACGGCTAAGCTTATATAAGACGGTGGCGGCACGGGGCACGTAGCATAAAGCGGATTGCTTTGGTTGTATTCTTTAGTTTAATTGTATTCGTGTTTTTTTATTCTACGATAACTTCGTCTTTTCTTTTTTTCTTTTCTTTTTTAGTCAATCTATATCTTTATTACTTAGACTACGTTGACTCGCTTTACTATGCCGTAGGACAGCATCTTACTTCCGTACCTATTTACTACGTAAAAGATTATGCTCGTAGAGACTTATAAATAAAGTAAGAGTAGAGAGCTCTCGAGAATATACTATATTTTGAAAGTATTAAAGGAGCAATACGCCCCTTAAATGAAATAAACAGGCAGCCCTAGTTACGAGATGTAGCCAAACACACATAAAATAAACAAGTTCTTATCGTAGTAGTATACTCCTTCTTTCTTCTTTTAACTTCCTTAGAGTCCTGATCGCGGCTCCCTATTGCGACCGTGTTGGGGCTCAAACAGGCCTGATACTAGACAGGAAGCTCTCTAGTCGTTAGCAAGCCGTCGTTGTTCCGGCCGTCAGCTGCATCCACGTGGGAACGGTAGTGCCGCTAGATGTCGCCCGTCCCCGGCCGGTAGTGAGTATGCTCGTGATTGGGGTTGAGTGTAGCGAACTGGGCCCAGCGCAGAGTCTCTTCAAACTTGGATGGATCGAGCAGGCTTGAAAACTCGTCCTTCTAAGAGTCAAAGAGGTGGTCCCGAGTAACGTGCCGATGGGCGCCGTCATAGTCGTAATTTTGCTAGAGCGACACCTTGTACTTCCAAGGCTTACTAGCAGGCGAGACCGAGAGGCGGATGTGTAGGGCAGCGCGTGCATGCGCCTTTACTGCGTGGCAGGTACAATCCAGAGAAACTGGATATGAGACTGGACTTGCCCGCCGACTAGTCACCTACGAGCACAAGCTCGGGCAGGTTAGTGACATGCTAGATGCCGAGCGACTGCAGCGCAGCCAACGTGTCATTAAGTTCTTTTACCTTGTCACCAATAACCGTAAAACCGTGCGAGACAAAGCTCACATTGTGGCGTGTTGACTGATCAGCGGCACCTAAAGTAGGGATGTTATTAAAGGGAACATCTACTTGTTGGCGCTGACCATTACGGACCTGCATTACTATTGTAGGATCATCGTTGTCGTTGGCACCGTCCCCCCGTTGTTGCTACTTGATCTTATTAAGGGTATTGCGTGTGCCTCGCTCCGGTGTGCTAAGAGAGTCTAGCTGAGGACCAAGTAGTGTGCTTATGGCCTCGAGGTCAGGAGAGACTCTGTCTTCTCCGTCAAGGTCTCTAGAGTATACTGCAAAGGATAGGCTTAAGCCTGCTTGCTCCAACACCCGGCTAGGGTCGCTAGTGAGTAGAGATAGTCGACCGTAAAGATCTTCCTCCCGAGTAATAAAGTGGTAATGCATAGTCGAGGAGAAGACGTCAAGAAGCAATCGTAGGTATTGGTTGGTAGAGCCACGATGCAAAGGCTTGTGATGTATAGTAGAGGAGACGACGTTAAGAAGCAATGGTGTGTATTTATAAAGCCACGATGCAAAGGCCTAGCGAGGTGTGGCGATGAGGATGTCGTAAAATTTTCTCTAGGTCAAAAGTTTAGTCGACTTCGGGGACAAGTCTTTAAAGCCTCCGAGACATTGAGGTCTAGAAAACGGGAGAAAATGATAAGATTTAATGCTTGAAGTAATGTAGCGAGGAAAATGAAGTTAGGGATGTTGAGTTTGATGAAATTTGCGCTTTAGAAGAGCCGGGCTTATGACCTGAACAAGTGTTATGATGATTAGGTATATGAAAGGTGACTTAGTAGGAGAGAGTCATTTTCTTTAATTATTATGGTAACTACCTGCTAGCTAGTGGTAGGCGATCACGTGATAGAACACGAGGCACGTCGTTATCCTGATAAAGCGGTATACGCTTAGTCATACCTATAATGTGGCAGATTATCGACAATAGATTTTAGTATTGTAAATGTCGGTATTCGTTGGTAAGATCCACCTAATTCACGGCCTTAAGCAGTAACACCTTATATCGATTGCCATGATTCACTTAGAAGTTGGCCTCAGCTTCACTGTTTAAAGAGATGGAGGCATAGGAGGATCATTTAGCTGGTATATAGTAAGGTTTTGGCCCTTCTATATTCTTTGATAATTAAATTGAACGAGACATTACCAATACTAAGAAACCATAGACTTTTACGAGGATCAGTGTTTTAGTGAGCGTGATCCTGTCTCTTAACAGTACATTCGATTTTATTATGTAGTAATTAATTATGAACGTGTTTTATAATTTCGGTTATTTATTATAGATTATTATATTATCAACTATAAAAAGTTGCTGACTACTATTTACGATTATAGGATTTAATAAAATTTACGTCCCGTTATCGTGAGTCGACTTTCTTTTTCTAGTTTTATTTGTATAAAGGCAAATCTACTTTTTTAGCTGACATAATAAATGCTTACTAACAATTTCGCCTTAAGAATACCCGCGCCTTGTAGCCCGATTTGATTAGTTCAATCCTTTATTTACGGTATCCACTTGAGAGCAGACCGAGTCTGCTCTGAAGTGGGTCCTCTTTCTGACATAATACATGCTTACTAACGTACATCGACGGTTTTGCTTGGAGAATGCACGCGCCGCGTAGCCCGATTTGATTAGCTCAATCTCTTATTTACGGTATCTACTCTAGAGCAGACCGGGGATACTAAACAAGAGAGTCGAGAGTCTGGCTATTTATCTTTCACGACGTTCTTCTTCCTCGTTACAAGATGCAATTGCTGGTCTGCGTTTCAATTCTTGAAGTCGATAATGCCATTGAACCTAAAAAAGGTACAGTCGCTGACTAGCACACGACGGTTAGATTTAGTAATAGACAGATCACGTTCAGTGACTCGTGACTACACTTTCTATTCTATAAGCTGTAATACCGTGCTTTATCAACCGATAGAGTAGTTCCAACAGATGTTCCAACAAAGGTTTAACCATATCCGGCTCTACTTCTACCCGTAAGTAGATGCAAATAGCTATTGTAATAAGACGCCGTATTGCGTTTGCATTATCTCTATTTTACTTCTAACGTACGTCTACGTTGTCTTTCTCGTAGACTTATAAAACGTATACTACGAACATCGATACGACGATTTCTTTTGTTTTCTCCTCTCTCTTTTACTTTCTCGCCGCTAGTGCTTTCCTTTTCGTACTCATCTTCCTATCTACTCTACTAGGTCGGCAGTCTCTTTCTCTCTTAACTAGTATTTCACCGCCGCGACTTCACGACTACCACTACGAGACTCCTATCATAGTCAGTATAAACAATGGCCGCGCGAGGTGAATCTCTTCAAACACACAAGCTAACCACGGCGCAGTAGGAACAATGGAGCAGGACTTTGTTCCAGCACGCAGCGCCTCGCCGTCACGCGACGAAGACGAATTAGCTATCACGTTGATCGACTCACTCCCAAGAGAAGAGGCGAAAACGCTGACAGAGCTACAGTCTCAGCTCGACGAGGACATCGACGACAATGAAAAATACCAACTATGTGAAAAGCACCGTGACCGGCTATTGGCTCAATCCCTGCAGATAGACAAAGTCATCTGTGCCTATGATGTTGCATTCCGGAAATGCAGCTGGTACAAGACTCGCCGCGCCGCGCTAGAACAAGAACAAGGCAGCTCGTCCCCGAAACAGACAGAGTGTGATGCTGAATGGCGGACGTTTGTGAGTAAGGCTGTATCGGGGCGTCGACACAGACATACACTCGACCTGATCCGAACATACTGGAACGACGACATTGTTCGCCATTATCAGCTTGAAGACAAGAGCTTGCACCTTCTCAAAGGCATCCTAACGCTGGCCTTGGTACACAATTTTGACGCTGCTATTCCTTGGCTGAACGCCGCCATGGCTTCGCGCCACGGAAACGTCAAAGAGAAACCTATCCGTGGCTTGTTTCCCGTCACGGTGGCCGATATGAAAGCAGCGCGGGATCTATATAAAGATTCGCCGGCCCCCGTACAGCCACCACGGCTCTTAAGACCGCCTCCCGGGTGCGGCTACGACCTGTACGGCTTGCTCGTGCCTCAAGAGTTTGCTGTACCGGCAACGCCAGATTCAAACAACGAGTTCAACTTACGGCTACCAAAGACGCGAGGCCACGAACACCGTGCTGACCCTAGTCGGGCTAGACGCGAGCACCAAACAGAGGCGGTTCCTATACAGCCCGCTACCCCCACACAGCCTGTACGGAGATCAGAGCGGGTAAAGCCCGCGGACCTGCCGCCTGTGCCAACTCCAGCAACGACGAAGAATACTACGACTCCTAGCCTAACCAAGACCGTCGTCGCTGCCCGCCCAGCCACAAAACATAGCACTGCACGGCCACCTCGACCAATAATAAACAACGGTCCTTGCAACTGCTACACGACCGTGGCCGCACCGCTCATAGCATGGCTCGACCAGGCCAACCGAGAACGCGGTGCACCTACGCCAGAAGCATACAGAAGCAGTCTACAGCTTCTACCGTCGCTATGCCTACGACACCGAGATCTGCTACTAACGGTGCACCAAGACGATGCGGCGCGTCAAAGGTCGTTCCAAAAAGACAACAGCCCGTCGTACGAGCTTCAAGCCGCCGAGACCGCGGCCAACAACCACTTCCGCGAGACGGTCCTAGCCCAACTAAAGCCGCTCGCCGACGCAGATCCAAGCAAGTACCACCCAACCCACGGGTTCGACGCCGGCCGGCTCGTGTCTGCAATTCTTACCCGGGCTACCCAGCCCCACACAGACGCCCAGACCGGCCGCGTCGAGGCGTATCTTATTGGCCCAGACGAGGCTCGCCAGCTCGTCAGCTCGGGCACATTGACGGCCCCGATTGTCGTACACATGCCACCGTTATACATCTACAACGAACGGCCTATTCAAGAACTCCTCAACGAGCTTGGCGATGACAATTCCATCGTTACCGTGCAGATTCCCTCGCGGTCTTCCTACAGTGCATCGCATACCGATCATAGTCTACGTATGCTACGAGATCGTTTCAAGGTCAATCGCCCGTCTCCAGACGGCAATCCATGGAATCTATTAGACCTACAAAACCCCTTCCCGCAAGTCCACCTGCCGACCTGGCTCGCTAACGCCAACTGCCGCTTCCTCAACGCCATGCACTCGGCACATGATAAAGCAGCAACAGGCGACAACCGCTTAGAGCGGACCGTGGCGGGGCCATTGAAAGACGTTATGAGCTGGGCGCTGCTGGCCGAGGGCGGTCACCAGACCGGCCCCCATACCGACAGCCATGGTTTTAGTACTTGGATTAGCGTCCAAGAAGGAAGCGTCGGCTTTGGCTGGCTTGCCCACCCGACACGTGACGAGCGAAAACACTGGATGAGGAACACCCATGACGCCCCGACGACCGGCAACTGGCGCTATGTCGTTCTCCGGCCTGGCGACTGCGTCTTTTTCCCGAGCGGCACGATTCACTTCGTCTTCCGGCCACTCGGCGACCAGACCATGTCGGTAGGAGGCCACATCCTCCAGACCTCAGCGCTCGGGCTTTGGGTCGACGTCCTCCTCGACCAGCTGGACAACCCGGATGCGACCAACGAAGACATGACCGTGGCGCTGCCGCTCTACCTGGACGCCGCAGAGACCGCCGCCGCCGCCCGTCTAAAAAAAGAAGAGTTTGCCGTCTTCGCCCAGCGCATCGCCGTCGTTCGTAGCCGCTCGAAGGCCATCGCTACGAGACTAAAGACGAAGAAACGGACGAGGGGGGACGACAGCGATGATGACGAGGGGGACGAGGACATTGAAACGGGGGACCAAGGGACGGAGAACGAGGACGAGGACGAGGACGACGATAGTGATAATAGCGAGTAGCCGCGTCTTTTTTCTTTTAGTTTGCTTTTTTCGACGTACTTTATTTAAATCACTATTATTATAAAGCTTATAGTATGTGTTTATAGCATTTCAGGTTTCTATTAACAGCAGAAATCGCCACGCGCCGGGTCGGTATCGGGCCCGTATAAGCGGTAAGCTTTTAATAAACAATAAACTCGAAGAGTAAATAGAATTATAAGTAGATAGGTGAGTTGATGTAAGTGGCATTAAAATATGGTATTTACACATGTAAAGCTAGTAGAGAAGAGCGATAGAGGATCTATCGGAGAGAATCTATTAATAAGAAAAGAGTCAAAAGAGAACGTAAAGAAAAAAGAGAAACAATAACAGATATTAATAAAGACGAAGAGTAGGTAAATCTACTCTCGTAAAAGTAAAAGTCGTTGTTTGTTATTTTTAAATAGCACAAAGAGGTCAAAGACGACATAACACGAGGTCAAGTCTAGACAAAGAGAGCGCCTGACATAAATTAAAAATAGATAAAATATATCTGCTATAGCTATATGCCGATCCTTTGTAAGAGCGGGAAGGGATGCTTGCGGTAGCGCTTTTTGTCTTCCTTTCTAGTAGCTAAAACCGCGGCATCCAATACTCCTTTAAAAGCAAACGACTTTAAAGACCGATTTGCTTCGGGTAATCTGCCTTTCGTAAAATCCTTGCTAAACACGCCTGAGCGCACGTAACGGCGAGTTGCTTCAAGGTTGATATTAGGAAATATTTTCTTGAAACGCAGTTTGAAAGTGCTGTTTATAAACACTACTAGTGCAGCAGCAGTCAACTACCGCCGTGCCCATCCCATATAATCCGGAATACCGCATCGGCAATACCAACTCTAATAGTAGTAGAGCCGGAAGCTACATCGTACCGAACGTGCATTATTTCTAGTAAAAAGCTGCGGGTAACTGTTCGTAGAAAAGAGATGACTGTCGGACTGAACGGCGCGTTCGAGGTGTTGTTAGGTGACGAATTCTCGGTCGCAAACCACCTTTATATTGACGCGACTATGTTTTTCACACAGGTTAGTCGACGCCTAAGTACTCTAGCTTGGCTTGAACCATTTAGTGAGACGCCTCTTCGACACTGCTCTAGCAGAAGATGTGATCGAGCTGTAGTTGAACCCAGCTGCGCTCTCCGTGTAGGAATGTCTGCCGTAGAAAGAAACCGGCCGTCGTATTACGACCGCCGTACCACTCTACTAAATGCACATTTGATACTTCGTCTTCCTGAATACAGGCGTTGCCGTCTACATCGTAGGTATAGTAGTCGGATATAAGCAGCTCGTTTTGCTAAGGATATTTGCTTTCTCGGCAGGGTGTATATTGGGGGGCGAGCTAGTGATGGTTCAACATCTATAAAGTCGGTAGTAGAAAGCCGAGGGTGCCGCTCTCGTTTTGCCCCGTGCCTTATAGTATAGATATAGATAAGACGGCGATACTTATGAGATTAACGATCTTAAGCTTTAGAAGGTAAGCTTAATAGAACGTCAAGTCAGAAAGTAAGAAAGCGAAAGTAAACAGATTGCCGGCCTAGTATACTAGGTCATCGTCGCTATCGTCGATAAAATCCATTGCTCACTTAGCGCCGCTTCCCTTCTTATCGGGTGTTGTCGAAAGAATGTCGCCTGGCCGGATCCGTTGGATTCGGTTAGCTAAAGACTCACCCTTTATTACCTTGCCGGTAATAAACGAGCTTTGGCCGTGTAGAAGCAGGGCTGCATTGCCAACCATCTCGGGGGTGTACTTGCCGGGTGTCGAGACCATGTACTTTTAAATCGCTAGGCCACGGAACGTGTGGTAGATGTAGGGTGTCACGACCGTTAGCAAAGGCTTGTTAGGTGGGTGTTTAGCTGGTATCTTCGGTACATGAGTCGGGAAGTACTCGCTCTTGACTTCGCGGAAGAAATTAAGAGAGCTAGCGATATCGACGCCTAGGACGTCCCATGCCTCCTTTCGCAGATAGTCTTTGTTCGCTGCAACGGCCGACCGGAAGTCGATCACATCCAAGCTTGAGGCTTTTGGCCGAAACTTTTGCTTCTATGCCTTTACGGCTGCAGAGCGAGCATGCGTCTTGTTTAGCCACTTGCCGAAGCTGATGCGGAAGTGTGATATCCGTACATCACCGCCGGACTTATCGGTAACCTTGTCAACGTAGTCGATGAAATGCTTGCCGAGATCAGCTACCCATAGATATTAATAATAGAACCGGGCGTATACCGGTGACGGCCGGCTGAGGCGGTAGTAGACACCACGCTGGCTATTAAAAAAGGATCGAATGCCGATGTGCCCACGCACGGTATCAGACCCAGGGCCGTACTTGTCTACCGGCGCATACTTGAACGGGACTCGTTCGATATAGAATCGTGTGTCGCCCACACTGAGAATGCCGTCAAAAAACATCAGTTCGTTTCCAGCGCCAGTGCCTAGGAAGTGCAGCGATCGCAGCCGGTTTGTGGCCCAGGTGTCGGAGTAGTATATCTTAAAGTCGTCCAGCTCAATGTAGACGAAGTCGGGTATACACTTTTCCCCTCTGCCTTTTGCTTGCGGCAATACGCCAGCTTTGGCCTGGGCCAGCGGAATTAAGTCATCGCATGCCTGGCTCTCGGTCGTGATAGGCAGGCTCGGTTCGTAGTTAATTGCGGCAGATCGTGGGTTTATAAGAGTTGAGATAGGAAGCTTAACGACGTCAAAGCTGGCATTATAGTCGTCGTCCCAGTCTAATAAAGGGTCGGCCGGGCTGACTGGTTCATCTTCAACCTGTACCACGTCTCCGGTCTCTACACCGTCCGTGTCTTCAACCCCGGTAATCTCCGCGTCTGCCACCTTGAAAGGCGCTTCATCGGCATCGACATCGTCGTCATTATCGTCGAGCACTCGCTTGTGTGTTCGTAAAGTCTTGCGTGGTGTCTATGGCAGGGGGTTGGTGGTGATGAGTCTGTTTTATCCACATGTATCGTGACTGTTGTTTCACTCGAAGGCATATCTCTCGTGCTAGGATATGGCGGATCTAACCATAAAAGCCATAGAAAGAAAGAGAGAAGGCGGTCGTTGTATAGATATACGAGAGGCGTTTCTCAAAGCTAGCAGCGGCGGCATAGCTTCTCTATCTCGTTTATAGTCTGTAATAGTACGGACTGATATCTGAATCTAGCGGGGCCGAGTGACATATCCGACGGGGAGCGTTTTCATAGCATCCTCTAGTTTTTCTAAGTCGTCGACTTCGACTGACTCGATACGTTTTCTTCGTTCTTAAAGTAGTTGTCTTGAGCGTTCTTAGATTGTCTCTTCTATAAGGGCTCTGCTCTGTTCTCCGTATCATTGCCGGTCGTCTTTCTCTTTGATGTTGGCCATAGTTTCTGCTTCTTCGATACTAAGAGATGGCATAGCATCGATAGATTTTAGTGCCTAAGGGCTTCAACGTTTCGTCACGTGTCTGCTTAGTAACGAGAGCGGACCATGTCCAACGCACATCGATACTAGCCCGCTGACAAACCAACCGGAGAAAGTCGCTTGCTTAGTTAGTATTTTCTCATTCATATATTCAGATTAGAAACTTACGGCAATTTTTGCACGGCTTATGCCTGAGAGAAATACGTGCTCGGCGGCGATATAAAGATAGGCTAACGTCCCGCAGCTTGCCTTTGAGTGCGTCATCGAAACTAATACCGGCATGCCGGATTTGTATGTTGAGAAAGTAGAGGCTACGCTGTTTATTAGTTTACTATATTAATAACGGAGATAGAAATACAAACAAAGACACATACCTTCTTCTCGGCGTGACATGCCATATGGTATAAGATCTCTAGACTTCGGCGTGTCTCTGATGCTAGAAGATATCTTAAAGCGGACAGATTTAGAAAACTGCTGATCAAGACTAGTCCACATTTCGTTGTTGGAAGCTGGGTATAAGATCTCTAGACTTCGGCGTGTCTCTGATGCTAAAAGATATCTTAAAGCGGACAGATTTAGAAAACTGCTGATCAAGACTAGTCCACATTTCGTTGTTGGAAGCTGGGTATAAGATCTCTAGACTTCGGCGTGTCTCTGATGCTAAAAGATATCTTAAAGCGGACAGATTTAGAAAACTGCTGATCAAGACTAGTCCACATTTCGTTGTTGGAAGCTGTGTAACAGACCGGCTCTTCCAACCACTTGTTGCGATCTTCAGCCGCTTCATTTATCCGGCTGGAATGATGTAGGCGGGAATGGCCTTGACGATTAGAGTCGCCGGCAAGTATGTAGTGTTGCTTTAAGAATGTTGGCGATAAGCAGTTTTCGGCCCTAGTCAGCCCAGGCAAGCCAACATCCAGCCTCCTCAAACCCCGCGGTCTTCTTAGTGTCCGCCTCTAGTATGTCGATTTCGTGCAGGGTTGTCAAAGTTAAATTAACGGGTAGTAGAGGTAGTGGATAAGATGCATAACAGATAAGAAGACGTAAAGAGGCAAGGTTGTATATTTGCAGAGCCACGATGCCAATGCTCAGCTGAGGTAGTGACGCTCTAGTATGTGCAAAGCCACAATGTAGGGCTCAGCAAAAGTAGTGATGTTCGTGTGCATCTGTAGAGTCACGATGCAAAGGCTTGTAATGCATTGTAGAAGAGAAGACGTCTAGAGGCAATAGTGTGTATTTGTAGAGCCACGATGCAAAGGCTTAGTTGAAGTGGTGATGCATAGTAGAGGAGAAGACGAAGAAGCAATAGTGTGCATTGGCAGAGCCACGATGTAAAGGCTTGTGATGTAAGGTAGAAGAGAAGATGCTAAGAGGCAATGAGGTGAATTTATAGGGCCACAATGTAAGGCTTAGCGAAAGTGGTTTTGCTTTGCCAATGCCGGTAAAAGAGTAATGCTCTAGTGATGCCGGTAAAGGTGATGCGCTGGTAATGGCGGTAAGAGGCTATAGTGTGTATTTGTAAAGCCACGAAGTAATGTAAAGAAGAAATAGTGTGTATCTATAGAGCCACGATTCAAAGGCCACGATGTAAAGGCTTGCGATGCATAGTAGAAGAGAAGACGTTAAGAGGCAATGGTGTGTATTTGTAGAGCCACGATGTAAAGTGCAAGGTAGAAGAGAAGATGTCAAGAGGCAATGAGGTGAATTTATAGGGCCACAATGTAAGGCTTAGCGAAAGTGGTTTTGCTTTGCCAATGCCGGTAAAAGAGTAATGCTCTAGTGATGCCGGTAAAGGTGATGCGCTGGTAATGGCGGTAAGAGGCTATAGTGTGTATTTGTAAAGCCACGAAGTAATGTAAAGAAGAAATAGTGTGTATCTATAGAGCCACGATTCAAAGGCCACGATGTAAAGGCTTGCGATGCATAGTAGAAGAGAAGACGTTAAGAGGCAATGGTGTGCATTTGTAGAGCCACGATGTAAAGTGCAAGGTAGAAGAGAAGATGTCAAGAGGCAATGAGGTGAATTTATAGGCCACAATGTAAGGCTTAGCGAAAGTGGTGTTGCTTTGGCAATGCCGGTGAAAGAGTGATGCTTTAATGATGCCGGTAAAAGTGATGCTTTAATGATGCCGGTAAAAGTGATGCTTTAATGATGCCGGTAAAAGTGATGCTTTAATGATGCCGGTAAAAGTGATGCTTTAATGATGCCGGTAAAAGTGATGCGTTGGTAATGCCGGTAAGAGACAACAGTGTGTTTTTATAGAGCCACGATGTAAAGGCTTAGTCAAAGTAGCTTGCTTCTATACAGTGAATTTGTTTATCTTCCCGTTTGTCTAAAGCACAGGCCTAAAACAACGACAGCCTGCGTTGCTTCTGCACAGTGAATTTGTCCCTCGTCCCGTGTGTATAAAAACACTTGCTCAACTATCGACAGCCACTTTTTGCGTCTGCCTTAACAACAACCACCTTCTTAACCTACACCAAGCCGCCGAGTACCAACGACGCCTTCCCAAGCCGTCTTACGTCGGCTCCGGCTATTTCATCACCTTACACCATGGTAAGATCCTCGAGCCTCCCGGTCAAGTCTAGACAACTAACCTCGTTTCCTCTCGGCCACAGCGTTATCAAGGGCCACGCATTCCCCTCCGCCCGTCCGACGCCGCCGACGAGGAACTTCGTGCTGCTGCCTCGAGTACAGATGTACACTCTGCGGAGTACGTCTTCCAAGAAGCAGGCCTCGCGACTTTGGCTCGGGATTGGTGGCAGCCTATCCTTAATCCCTTCTTTCGGTACGCTATGGCCGCCCAACGGACGAGCAGCAATATCACCCGGTCTACAGACGTTCCCGTCGCTAGAAGCGGGCCGTTCCACCGCGGGCCTATGACCGCACCATTTTGGTCCCGGGGGAAACGTTGCGCCTCGAGTACTTCTTGGTCGACTTCCAGGCCGATACCTTGCGTACCGTTAACGCGGCAATGGCAGCCGCCCGCCAAGAGATTTTAGCTACGCATAGTGACGAGATTTACAGGTCGTTTACTATCCAAAACCGCGTCCCTTTCTTCTTACCTTGGTGTACGGACGGCCCTACGACAACGCCGACGTGCCGGTCGATTACTATGCTATGCCTGTTCGTCAAGTACGAGGAAATGCCATCTCTGTTCCGGGAGCTTCGCAGGGTCCAGTGCCCACGCACCCCCGATGGCGTCAACGAGTGGGAAGTTGAATGGCCGACGGCCGCCCGGCGCGCCTGGCCACACTGGGAGATTTGGGCAACCCGCTTATGTGAAATGTACGACATCGACGTGTCTCTGCGGATGGAGGGCATCTAGGCCAGCCGGCGTGCGCGCGCATAAACGAGCTAGTAGACTAGGTCAATTGTATTAGTTTTAGTGCTACTAAAAGTGATCATGTCGATGCTTTAAAACAGAGAGATTATTGCAAATAAAAACCACGCGTTAATGCTATTTATTAAAGTAACTAAGATGACTTTTTACCTAACGTCACGAGGACCAGATCAAAACCCCGCGCTTCTATAGTTTTATAGCGACTCTAGCTAAGTACTCACTTAGCTCCTATTATTAAGGTTGTCTTTATCAGCATAAAGTAGTAAAAAGTATAATAGCTTACCTGAGATTGGCCGAGGCACCTCACCGGCGATAGAAATTAAAGCAGGGAAGGCAATAACGATGCGGGAGGCAGCAGTTCCGACAACTTTACGGACTTGGAAGAATATGCTCGCACAAACCTCCAGATGATTCAAGAGCAGAGAGCTCTTGGGAATACAAGCTATCTTGTAGGTGTGGGAAGAGCGATGCGCCCCCTCAATAATCGTATTGACGATGTGAATAGGATTTCCCGGGAACGAACGATGCCGTAGACTTGGGACAAGAGAATCTATCCAGCGGCTATGTTTTATCAGCAACCGCTACCTAGACTACAAACCATTGAGATGCTTTAATTCAGCTGATATAGTATCGTTAGTTTTCTTTTAATTTGATCTCTTTTTATTTTTTTATATATAACTTCGTAAGGTGTATATATTATTTGGTATTGTAGATTTAAATTTTATTATATGATTACAGTATTTCTTATGATATGCGTGTTCATAGAGTGTAATTATATTTATTTTTAACTATTCTAGATTATTTTGTATAGATTATTGTATTCTGATATATAAAAATTGAAAATGGATTAAAAACGGTATATATTATATAATAATTACCGGACTGATGTACGGCCGTGAACGACGACGGAATAGCGGGATGAGGGCCAAGGCCGTACTGACAATATTCCGTCGTCGACCGCGTCCGTACATCAATCCGGGACATTTTTTTACCTCTTTCTCTCTCTTTATATTACCTCTCCTCTCTCCTCTCTCCTCTTTCCCTTTCCCTTTCCCTTTCCCTTTCCCTTTCCCTTTCCCTTTCCCTTTCCCTTTCCCTTTCCCTTTCCCTTTCCCTTTCCCTTTCCCTTTCCCTTTCCCTTTCCCTTTCCTTTCCCTTTCCCTTTCCCTTTCCCTTTCCCTTTCCCTTTCCCTTTCCCTTTCCCTTTCCCTTTCCCTTTCCCTTTCCCTTTCCCTTTCCCTTTCCCTTTCCCTTTCCCTTTCCCTTTCCCTTTCCCTTTCCCTTTCCCTTTCCCTTTCCCTTTCCCTTTCCTTTCCCTTTCCCTTTCCCTTTCCCTTTCCCTTTCCCTTTCTCTTTCTCTTCCTCCCCCCTCTCTCTCTTTTCTTCTTTACCTTCTTCATTTTCAGTACCTTCTCGCCCCTTCTCTCTATATCACAATGTCTTTCCACTTTCTACACAAGCTCTTCTCGCTCTATTTGACTGCTACGAATTCCTTCAAGATCCTTCTCCGCTCCAGTATGCGGTACGTCAATAACTTGATCGACGGCGTAGTCTCACTACCTTTACGATGCTGCATGGTGTTCCACGCCTTGGGCCGGAACACCACAAACCAGTGAGTGGTTTCCAATTTGGAATTGTGCATTGCTTTTGCAGCGAAAACAAAATGATGAAAGATACCGGTATTCTTACGCTTTTAGCGATTGATAAGAAATAAAGGAAGGATTTAAGTGCTTCTGATTGTTTATTGTTGAAGTCTAGTATTATTGCATTATGAAATATAGAGAAGCTGCTAAC